>CM028684.1:28912989-30283164 GCA_016760335.1 Gastrodia elata | reverse complement strand
GGTCGGGCTCGGGTCGACCCGGCCCGACCCGGACTTCGTCTTCTTCCGCGAAGACGGTCCGAGGGCGCCGGCTAGGGCACGGCTTTTGCCGGCCTTCCCGGCGCCGGACCACCCTGGCCCGCACGGCCGCCGGTAGCCCTCGACGAGGGCTACACGCCGGTGGGCGGACCTTCGCCGGAGGTGGCCGGGATCGGCGGCGAATCGCAACCCTAAATTCTAGGATTCGGCCGACCGAACCCTAATTTTTCTAAACCTAGATCTGGGTTGATCGGACCTGATCGAGCTCGATCAGGTCTGATGGATCGACAATCAGACCTATGATCTACAATAATCAAGAAGAAAATTGCAAAATTGACGGAGGAGGAGGGAGATCGGGGTACCTCAATTGGACGGGGGACGGCGGCTCGGGCTTCGGGCTTACTCTGAGCTCGGGTTTGCGAAAACTCCGAGCCCAGAGGCCGGCCGGGGTCTTATAGACCGGCCGACGACCTCGTCGAGGTCGGGGAGGGGGTCCGGTTGGCCGAGCGGGCGGCGGGCGCGCCGCGTGGCGAGCGGGCGGAGCGCGCGAGGACGATGGCTCCGGACTGTTGGATCCGCGCGATCGCGGACGGTCCAGATCGGCCCAAGCCGCGCGCCGCGGATCGCGGCCAAGAGCCGTCAGATCCGCGCAATCGGACGGTCCGGATGGATCCGTCCGATCGGACGGCGCCGTTAGCGCCGTTAAATTTAAATTATTACTTTAATTTTTTTTTTCTTTTTTTGAAAATTTCCAGGAAATTTTGAACATGATTTTCCTAACTAATTTGGGGTCAAGGAACTCAATGGCGCAGTCGAATTTTCGATCCGACGAATATTTTGATACCTCAATTTCCGGGATATTTTTATTATTAAAATATTCGTTGAAATTTCGACGACTTCCGATTGACACGAAAATTTCACCCCAAGCTAATTTGGGGTCAAGGAACGCAATGGCATTGTCCGTTTTTTAATCGGAGGTCAATTTAAATAGGCCAATTTCTAGGGTTTCTGGATTTCTAGAAATCAGGATTCGATCCATTTGACTCCTGATTTGGACTAGGTCTTAGAGGTTGACTCCATTTGACCTAATTAACACTTATAATTGTGTTTAAGAATTAAGGTTAGTCCTAATTAACCAGGGTAACAACTCAGGTTGTTACACTCTTATCTTAAGTATTGACTCTCTATAACAACCCAAGGTTATTACCTAGCTTAATTTTAGCCTAATTGTATCATAATAATCGTTCCATTAAGTTCACCTAGTCATTATAACCAAACCCTAAAAGTTTGGAGCAATTCAAAGCTCAATCGATTATTTTGGATTATTTTAATATTTAATTAATTAAAAAATTGATGTATTTATTTTGATCTCAAACTTGAAATCAGACTTCGTCGTTGCGATCGTCACCCCCAAATTAACTAAGGGTGATGTATTGGACGCGTTTGGAAGTCGTCAGATTTTTGCTAATATTTTAAAATATTTAAATACCCCGAAAATGAGCATAATTAAATAATCATCAGAATCAAATTTTGACTTCGTCGTTAGATTCCTCACCCCCAAATTAGCTATTGATTAATTTTTGGGAATTTTCGAAATGCGTTTTGAAAATCTGAATTTTTGAATAATTTGGGAAAATAAATAAGTAATTAGTTAGCACTTAAATTGCAATTTCTCCCCCTCTCTCCTAGCTGGCATCCTAGTCGGCTGACCATACTCTCCATTCCGTGCCCCTCCTTTCATGTTACACAAGAGATGGCTGAGAGCCATCTCTTCTTCCCTCACTCCTAGCCTCTATAGGCCATATCCCCATTTCCCTTCCTCCTTCCTTTAAGAAGGAATCTCAGCTCCTCATTCCTCTTCTTACTGAACCTTTCTCTTCCTTTTTCTCCATTGCTGCACTTGTGCTGAAGGAGAAGGCTCATCTCTAATATCTTGAAGAAAATAGAGTTTTTCTCCTTCTCTTCTTGCAAACTAAGGTACATGTTTGCTTCTCTCCTTTGTCTTCTTCATATTGCTACTATGCATGTTTGTAGCTCTAGAAACTCATAATGGAGTAAGAAAGCCATTGAGGCTCATTGAGGCATCTCATTTTTTTGAAAAATACATGCTCTGTTTTTGTCTATTTTGTATACCCTGTTCTTTATCCACATTTTTCGTATAAATATGATGCTCCATTTGTGCTAATTTTAGTGTCAATGGAAAGGTATCAGAAAGGCTTTTCTATTGATATATAGCACCGCTCATGGAATGCTCTGTATTGAGAGTATTTGAGCTCAAAAGTAGGCCCTTACGGGTTTTGCACCTAATGAGATTACCGTCTGGCGCTACAACGCGCTGCAGCGCCCAAGTTGCAAACTGGGCCGCCGCAGCGGCATTTCGGAAAAATCTTATAAAATTCGTTAATTGACTATTTGAACAGTAAATTTGCAAAATGGATCGCTGCAGCGGTATTTCATGAAAAACCATAGGAAATTAGTTAATCGACTATTTGAACAGTAATTCACAAAGTGGACCGCTGCATCGGTATTTTGGAAAATATATAAAAATCAACGATTAAATTAATTGAACAATAAAAATCACAAGTTGGACCACTGGCGCGCTGCAGCGGACTGCAGCGGAATTTTCAGAAAATTTTAGAAAATATGAAAAATAAATTAATTGAACAGTATTGTCGCGAGTTGGATCGCTGTGGCGCACTCTGGCGCGCCGCAGCGGTAGAAGCGCCATTGCGCACTATTGCGCATCACAGCGTGTTGTGCGCCCTAAATTGCAAACATATCCATAATTTTTTGAAAACTACTCAGTTTTGGCTGAAATTGTCGAAATTTCTCCGTTTTTGCATTTTAAGGTCCCTAGGACCCTAGTGGATTGAATTATACCAAATTTGAACCTATTTTAGTTAAAATTAAACATTTCATCAAATTATATATGAAAATTAAGTTTGAAACTTCGTCACTCTTAATAAGTGCCCAAAACCTACTATATTTTATGTCAAATGCTAAGCAATAGAATCTTAAGTGTTTTGAATTGAATAGGTATCTTAGCAACTAAATGCATGAAATCTAAGTCTTTTTGATTTGTAATCAAGTGCTAATCCATTTAGTTTAATTTAAAATTTGATTAGCATTAATTACATTCTATTTTATGTCATCTTTACATTTATATATTTTTATGATTTTAAGATGTATGTTAGAGAACCTTAACATTTACTTGAGCACCTAATTATGCTTAATGGATATTAAAGTATACTTGAACATAAGAATCTTGATAACTTGATTAAGTAGATGATACTTAATCTAAACCTAAAATTGTCATCAATAATACACTAATAATATATTGATTTGTCATTAACCTTTAAAATAATCTTTGGTTTTAATGGTAGAAAGGCTAGGGGTTAAACCCTAACTTATCTTGATTAAGACCTAAATCTTAATCACTTAATCAATTAACTTGATTGTAAGGTAATTCAACTTATATTATTCTAATAATACATCTGATTTAGTATTGATCTTAAATCATTAAATTAAAAGTGCTAAGGCTAATATTAAATCTGTGTGAATAAATTATCTGAATCTAAACTTTAAATCTTTAATTTTCTCCTATATAAGATTATTAGCATAAAGATGAATAATAAAATTATAATGATTTATGAAATGATCTAACTCTAATAATATCTTTGATTTCATCCCATGATTTATAGGATAAGAAATGGTCAGATGAATTTTAATCTTCTGATCTGATCACTTAAATATTAACTTAAGGAGTAGAATAGTGAGATCTTAAGGGTCTTGCTTTAGGATCATTCTTAAAATATATAAAGACCTTAATTATTGATACACAGAGGTAGGAAGAACTCTTGTAACTTATTGAGGTAGGAATCTTAGATGATCCTTCATAATTTTAGAAGTTGAAATTGATACATTATGGTATGAAACATCTAAAGTACTTAAAATGAGACTTATTCCTTGTAGTAGCAACTTATATTGAGTGATCTTTTGATCATACCCTTGAAGCCTTGTGTAGAACTCACCTATTTAGACTAAGGATTAATAGTTTTGATAAATTCTTGATTGATTATATAGAGTTGTCTGAACCCAGATTATTAGTTGGTGTAGTAGAGTATACCCATAGTACTTGATTATTTCAGTAATATTCAGAATTGATTGATTCACTCTAATGTGGACTTATGACCATGTGCTATCTTGAGGGATTAGACGAATACAGTCCCGTCAGAGTAAATCTTCAAAGATTAAGAGTGTTACAATTAGTAAACAAGATCCTTAATTTGAGATATAAACTACGTCTGGGTTTTGCCTCCTATTGTGCGCTTCGATAAGTACAGTTTATATAAACTAAGTATCTCAAGTCATATTGTGTCGAACACTAAGTATGCTTGTAATTAGGTCATTTAACGGCTTAGCTTGAGATGTAAACTGTGATCGGGTTCTGCCTCCTATCGTAGTGCGCTTCGATAAGCTTAGTTTAAACAAGCTAAGGGTTAAATCTACCTTTTTTGCAAATAAACTTTTAATAACCAATTATGTGTATACAATTATCTCAGATAATGATTTTCAAGTAAACTTTCAATAACCAATTATCGAAGTTAGAATTTCAGGAGTCAGAATCCTTTTAGCAGGATTCTGAAAATAGAAACCATGAATTCATTATCGGATTTCAAAGCATTTTCTAGATTTTTGGATTTATCTCATATAGCTTAGAAGCATGAGCATGAGTATAAGCATGATGTGTGAGTATCAAAATGATATATGAGTATTAATGATGATTTATGAATTACAAAATTTTGCATACATTGACTGGGGAATTTCAGGATGCATCGGCATCGCAGTAAACAATATTCCCAACTGGATGTATCTAGACATTGGACCATACTACTCGTAGCAGTTCAGTGATATTTAGGATTGCACATCAGTATCCTACAGTATTGTGGCATATTCAGATGCACAGTTTCAGTGACATATAACATAGTTTTATAGATGATTACTCAGTTTCAAATTCACTACTATTTTGAGTTATTTTCAGCATTCAGTTTATAGTTCGATTTTACATTCTTTTACTTCAGTTTCGTACAATTTTATTCAATTTTATACTTTCAGTTACTTTTACAGTTTTTTGTAGATTTACTTATATTATGTAAATGTTAAATGAATAACTAAAACTGTTTAGATTAGTTTCGATATGTTAAACTTATTATCTAACACAGAGTACTTTTGAGATCTGGCAATTTGCTAGATCTTGAGCATTATATTGAGCCAGGTCAGGAGGACACCCAGGAGATTCAGGAGAATCCCGTGGAGCACTAGTGGACCCTTTTTCAACTCTACTTTTCTGCTTAGTTTATTTTAGTTCAGTCCTTAGCTCTATATTTTTTATTCAATAAATGTTTATAATAATTCTGGATATTTTTTTTTCTTTTCTGAGATGAATGTTTTCATATAGTTTCGGTGATGAATATTTCTGGATGTTTATTTTAAGATTTCGCACTCTGTTATATATTACTTATACTTAGTATTATGATGTGATCAGTATATTAAAAATGCTAATAACTTATACATATATTGGATTCCTCATGTATCTTACATCCAATATATGTATTGGTCTAATATTTAGGATAATGACACTATTATTATCTTAAGTATTAGCTCTCAACCCTCTTTGAGGTTGAGTGTGGCATCCTGCACCCTTAATCCCGCCAAAGGATTAGGTTAAGGGTGGGGTGTCACTCTGGCTAACCCCTCATTTATCATTGAATTAGGATAGACTCTATAATCCACCTGATTAGGGAAGAATTAACACGGAATCAAACTAACAGTCATTGTATAAGTAAACAAATAGAGTGTGGAAGCAATTTAAGGAAATGTAAATCATCCAAGTATCACAAGACAAATAGGAAAGAAAAATAGAACTCAGAATATAAGTATACAATCTAAAAATCACAGTCAATAGTACATGTATTATTACATAATTTAAAATGTTTAACGAAAAAAATAGAATGAAAAATCACTCATCTTCACTCGAAGCAAAAGGGAACTAGACGGCAACTTCTTCCACGGGTTCCTCCTCTGGGTAACGCTCCACACCTAACTCCTGCTCGTCTAACTGAAAGGAGTCTGCCATTGTCGGTTTCACAATGTAGGGCCCCAGCCAAAAAAAAGAAAAATCTGGTTAGACAATTGTCTAAGTACATTTTAAGCTGATGAATTATTGTAAGTGTTAAGTAATATCACTATTTGACAACATCTAAGCAACATATATAAATAAAAAGGAGCAGCAAGCAATACAAAGAAACAGGGAAGCTATAAATCATCATTTATAACTTAAGCAAAGAAAAGGAAAGAGGCTGAGACATGCCTCGCATACAAACTAAACAAGGAAGGGCGTATAAATATACATAACTAAACAAGTGCAGTAAGAAAAATTCTACATCCTAAACATGCTGGTAATCAATAGAAAACATACCAATTAAAATAAATAACTCAGCAGTGGTACACATAAATAGCAGCAAGAGTCTAACATCCTAAATATATATATAAAAGCAGTACAATTATAACTTAACCATCGGGTTGGTTTGAGCCCGATCAGAACGGTGGTGTGTCGATGACATCCTAATCTACTTATCCTACAATTATTGTAATGATAGAACGGTAAACGAGGGAGATCGGGGTACCTGAAGGTCGGATCAGCGAAGGGATTTGACGAAAAATCTGGGCTGACTTCGGGGCTTGATTTCGGCTCGATTCGAGCTCCAATTTTTGCAAACTCAGAGCCTATGGGTTGGCCGAGATCTTATAGACCGGACGGCGACCTCGCCGAGGTCTAGATGCGGCCGGATTGGCCAGCATCCGCGACGGGCCGCCGCGTGTCACGCGGGTGGAGTCGTCGAGGAAGACGACTCCGCAGGCCGTTGGATTTGGGCCGATCCAATGGTTGAGATGGCGCTGTCCAGATTGAAGGAGCTGTCAGCTACAGTGATGGGTCCATTAAATACTTAACGGCACGCCGTTAAGTATTAAAATATTATTTTTTTTTTGAAAAATTCCCAGAAAATTTTGAACATGTTTTTCCTAGCTAAATTGGGGTCAAGAAATTCAATGGCGCGGTCGAATTTTCGATATGATGAGTATTTTGATACCTCGATTTCCGTGATATTTTTATTATTAAAATATTCGTCGAAATTTCGACGACTTCCGATTGACACGAAAACTTCACCCCAAACTAATTTGGGGTCAAGGAACGCAATGGCGGTGTCTGTTTTTCGATCGGAGGTCAATTTAAATAGGTCAATTTTCGAGGTTCCTGAAATTCTCAAAATAAAGATTTAATCCGTTTGACCTCTGGTTTGGACTCGATCTTGGTAGTTGACTCCAAATGACCTAATTAGCACTTAAGATTAATTTTAAGACTAAGATTAGTCCTAATTGACTAAAGTAACAACTCGGGTTGTTACAGAGTGTAACCTAGAAATTCATCCTTATAAGTTAAAAAGGACTAGAACTGATCAGGTTCTAATCTAGTTCAATCAGATAAGCAACTACAAGTTAAATAAATGAATCATACGTCCTAGTTTTGTGAATTTATGCGTTCTAACTAAGATCTGATCAAGATCTTCTAAACCTATAGATTATGGATTAAACACTATGAGAATTAGGTTTAATCACATAATCCAAAGTGGATAAGACCTAAGTTCTAGGTTTTATTCTATAAGTGAGCTACTAGTTAAGGCAAATCCTATTAAGTAATCAAACTTAATATGATGAATCTCCTATCTTAAATATAAAGTTAAAAGATAAAATAATCAAGATAAGTTATAAAATAAAAAAAAATCTATAAACTAATAAAACCAAGGTTTCACCCATTGGGTAACCCAATTTACCCAATAGATGAACTCTAACCTATGATCTAGTCCTAGTCTCAGAAAAGGTCCTTAAAGTGTAGTATTAAGACTTAGAGAGATTACTGGAATCTGACTTAATAGTTGATTTCACTCACTTAAATATCACTAATACGATTATAATATTAGTTTAATGTTTTGGAATGTTAATTAGAGGCTAAGGGTGCTTAATCAAATCTTAGGACAAAATGACTATTTTGCCCCTACTTTAAAGGTCTAAAAGTCAACTTTTAACTTAAGGGTCCAAACTGAAGTTTCTCTCTTCCATATGATTCCTTACTGTCTAATTTGAAGATAGATAGTAAGTACGTCCAATTCGGATGAGAAACTGTCAAGTTATGACTAAAATAAGGCTAGGGGTAATTTGGTCATTTACCTAAATTTCCAGGGTTTATATCCTAAATATTATTTTGTTATAATGATGACATTAAAATTCTAGGCTAGTTAGCATCTTGAATTTTCTAATTTGGAGTTGATTTGACTAAGTTATGTCGTTTGAATTCTAGGGGCATTTTGGTCATTTTTCACCAAAGTCAACTCTAAATTCTAAGGTTGACTTTTTATCTTGATATCCGAATGAAAAAACTAATACTACTACGGTGATGGGGCCGCTCTCCTGAGCATTTTAAGACCCATATTGACTATGTTTCGATAATCGGGTAAAAAGTTATGAGGCTCTAAAGAGGTCCTAAAATGCTACCTCGTTATACTACCTCGAAATAAATTTTTACATTATGTTATTTGAATCCTTACATTTTTCTGAGTATTTTAAGACCTATATTGGCTATATTTGGATCATCCTACAAAAAGTTATTAAACTTTTAAGATTTACTATTCAAAAATACAATTTGAATTATTTTACTATTCATTTATTCAAATTATATTATTTTATTGTTCATTCCTAAAGTTTTTATAAAAAATTTCTGAAATCATTAATCTTTAATTAATCTGTGATTAATTAGGCTTAATTACTAATTAACATTAATTAATCTATTATTTAATTAATATTTTACTATAGCAAAGTAATTAGTGCTAATCATTATTTAATTAGTCTTAATTACCTGTTAATACTTAATTAAAAATAATTAATTAGTTTTTACTGTTCAATGATAATTAATTAACCTAATTACTATTTAGAGTTTAATTAATATTTAATTAACCCTAATTAATCTCTAATTATACTTAATTAACTAAAGTTGCTGTTCAAAAATAATTAACACTAATCCTAACTTAATTAACCACTAACTGTAATTAATTAAGGCTAAATAGTAATTAATTAACAGTAATTTAAGTAAATTTTAATTAACAGACAGTGGGCCCCACTGGACACGTGGCACTGCCAGGAGCTGCCACGTGGCATTGTGGGCCCCACAGGGCTGACTCTGCTGGGGTGACTGGGCAGTGGGCCCCACCTGACACGTGGCACTACCACGGGCTGCCACATGGCACTGTGGGCCCCACAGAGAGCTGACTCAGCTCGGGTGACTGGGCAGTGGGCCCCACCTGACACGTGGCACTGCTAGAGGCTGCCACGTGGCACTGTAGGCCCCACATGGAGCCGGACCGCCGCGATTGACCGGGCAGTGGGTCCCACTTGCCACGTGGCGGGCCCAGAGGCTGCCATGTGGCGCTGTGGGCCCCACTGGGGAGCCGAACAGCATCGCGGGCTCGGGCTGTGGGCCCCACGTGACACGTGGCGTGCCGGTTGGCTGCCACGTGGCATTGGTGGGCCCCACGGCCAAAGCCGAAGCGTCACGGCCTCGGCTGGTGGGTCCCACTAGACACGTGGCAAGCCCGGAAGGCGCCACGTGGCACTGGTGGGCCCCACCAAGCTGACGCGGACCCGGTTCAGGCGGGTCGGGCTCGGGTCGACCCGGCCCGACCCGGACTTTGTCTCCCTCGCGGAGACGGCCCGAGGGCGCCGGGCTAGGGCACGACTTTTGCCGGCCTTCTCGACGCCGTACCACCTCAGCCCGCACGGCCGCCAGTTGCCCTCGACGAGGGCTACACGCCAGTGGGCGGACCTTCGCCGGAGGTGGCCGGGATCGGCGGCTAGGGTTAACCCTAGGTTCTAGGGTTACGGCGCGGGGGCGAACACTGGCCCGAGGCTTTAAGCCTCGGCCTGAGTCAGCCGGACCTGATCGAGGTCGATCAGGTCCAGTTGATCGACGATCTGGACGGAGACCTACAATTTCTAGGTTATGCGACGGCGAAGTATTGAACGAAGGGGGAGATCGGGAGTACCTCATTTGGACGGCGGACGGGAGGTCGGCTCGGTTCGGCTGTGCGGACTCCGGTTCGTGTAACCGGAGACGGAGGGGCGCGTGGGAGGTCCTTATGGACCTCTGGACGGAGCAGCCGAGGCGGGGGAGGCCTCTGGTTGGCCAGGCGGGCGGCGGGCTCGCCGCGTGGCGAGCGGGCGACGGGGCCGAGAACGACGGCCCCGGACCGTCGGATCCGCGCGATCACAGACGGTCCGGATCATCCCGGACAGTGCGACGCGGATCGCGGCTGCAGGCCGTGGGATCCGCGTGGATCGGACGGCGCCGTTAGCGCCGTCCACTTAAGCTGACGGCGCCGTACGACGCCGTTAATTATTTTTATTTTTTATTTTTCAGAAAATTTCCAGAAAATTTTGAACATATTTTTCCTAGCTAATTTGGGGTCAAGGAATTCAATGGCATAGTCGGATTTTCGATCCGACGAGTATTTTGATACCTCGATTTCCGGGATATTTTTATTATTAAAATATTCGTCGAAATTTCGACGACTCCCGATTGACACGAATATTTCACCCCAAGCTAATTTGGGGTCAAGGAACGCAATGACAGTGTTCATTTTTCGATCGGAGGTTAATTTCTAGGGTTTCTAGATTTTTTCAGAAATTAGGATTCGATCCATTTGACTCCTGATTTGGACTAGGTCTTAGAGGTTGACTCCATTTGACCTAATTAGCACTTATAATCGTGTTTAAGACCTAGGGTTAGTCTTAATCAACTATGGTAACAACTCGGGTTGTTACATTGAGTTAGCAGCCTTTCAGACGAGTTTGTGGTTTTTAGGCTATTTTGGGGAGACAGGTTATTGCTCCCCGAGGGGCGCGCCGCTCCACCGCCAAATTATAATTTCATCTCTTTGCACATGGTGACGGGGCGGGGCGCTACACTCTCGACCCTCCTCTTGGGTTGAGTCAGTAGCCTTCAGTGTGGCTAGTTTCTTTAGCCCGCCTATTCGAGGAGATGGGTTATGCCCTCTCGAGTACCACGCCGCTCCGCTGCCGAATCTAATTCGATTCTTTAATTTGCACGTGGTGACGGAGCAGGGTGCTATAGGGGCATACGCATGTGTGAAGATGAATAACCCTGATCACCGGCTGGGCCCACGACCACCTGCTGACCTGCTCGGTCGACCCAAGCCCTCCCCTCCCCTTTTTCTCCCTTCCATTTGACTAGAATAAGACCCTAATCCCTCCAAATTTATGCACACCTTGTAATAACCCAGATGTTATTACCCGTCAATTAGTGACCTAATTGACTCCAAATCTCTTTCATTACTTTTATAATAGCGTTAAGAGTCTCAACCTCAAATTTTGTGCGATTTGAAGACCGTTTGATAATTTCCAACATTTTCTAGTTTTCGGATAATTCTGAAAATACCTAATTTATTTAGACTTCAGAATCAAAAATGGAGTCCGTCATTGGACTCACCACACCCAAATTAGCTACGGGTGGTATTTTGGAAGTGTTTAGGAGTCGTCAAATTTTTTTTGCGAATATTTTGGTAATATTTAATACCTAGAAAATAAGTAAATTAAATACACCTCCGATCGCAAATTCAATTTTATTTTTGAGTTCTTCGCCTCATGGTTAGGTAAGGGTGAAAATATGGAATTTTTCAAGGCGCGATTAAATACTTAAATTAATAAAATAAGGTTGAATTAATATTTGAATAAGATAATATATATGTATATATACATATATTTAATTAATCTATATAAAATACATAATTCTTAATGGATAAATATGAAAGGCAAAAATCTGTCGTAATCTTCAAAACACGGAACAACGTTTAGGACAAATCCTAGCCATTCCGCTTTATAAGGGGCGGATCAAACGGCCCTTAATCAACCTAATCCATTTATTTCGATCCGACCGTTCGATCATAAGATCGAATGAACGGCCAGATTCTAACCCTAGTACGCTTCCTCTATGAAGCACAATCGCGCACGATCGTGCATGATCGTGCGTACGAAAGGGGCCAACTGCCCTTTTCTTTTCCTCCTTAACCCTATCCCTCTCTCGCTTAGAAAAGAAGGAGGAGGGGTGGGGGATCTTGAGGGGTGATTATGCTCCTGCGTGAGTACAAGAGGCGTACCTCCACTCGTCGTGCCTCTAAGGAAGCGAAGGATTAGGATATCTCATCCTTTTTCTTTCATCCGCCACTTGGAATCGGAGAGGATTAGCGACTATTCACTAGAAGCTACGCATATCCTAAAACCTAGCCGACAAGAATAAGGTGAAGCTGAAAGGTTCAGCGATGCTTCCGCTGAGGAGGCGAACTACGAACTTGCTGCCGTAGAGAGGGGAACCTGAACACTGGCTCCATCTTGTCAGCTTCAAATACAAAGTACTCCATCTTCTTCTTTCCTTGCCCTAACCCTACATCGTAAGAACAATGGAGCAAGGTACCTCTTCATTTCACCTTCCTTAGGTTGTGTGCTCGAAACTTCAATTCATTCATAATGATCGTTTTTGTTGGATATTTAGAAATTAATGTCGCCAAAAATATCCTTACAAGAGTTGTTGGTAACACATGATTGAATAAGTAGGTTATTAGATTGTTTTCTTTTTATTGTTGTAGAACATTCATATCAAACACTAGACAAAGCAGTGAGTGTTATTTCACTGATGTTAGTGCTCATATTCAAGCATGACATTCTCATGCCATCTTTGAAATGGACGAATCTAGTTTTTTTTTGCATGAGATATTCTTGAGCAAGCCAAGCTTTAATCTTTTTTCTAAAATCTGCATATGTGTTGTGCATGAAAGAGATTTAAGTGCTAGGTATGTCAAAAGATGTGCATACAGTTAACTTGCTGTAACCTATGCAATTGTTTTGAAAGATCTGAATGTTAAGTGTTACACACACGAATTGTCATTTGTAATAATTTCTACGCTACTTAATTAATGAATTGATAAAGTGCAATGACATTTTCTATATGCCTCACAAGATACCTTAAAATTGCTTCTTTAATAGATTTCGTCTAAAAAGCAAGGGGTTAACTTTGCATATAGATGCTATTCTTACAAAACAATATGGAAGACATGCATCATATTTTTATTACATGTCCCATAGTTCAATTCCTTTGAAATCTTTATGCCAATTATGTTATCTATGACTTGAGTATGCTTGTATAGGGATTGTTAAAAATATACTTTGCTTGGCTTCTTAAGTGTGGCAATAATTTTGTGAGCCACATTAGGAGTATTTATTGTTTGTAAAGTACTCCCGTAGCTTAGGCCCATAAACTAGGCTCACTTCTTCTTGAGAATGGGTATGCTGTCGTATTTGAAAATATTGGTTTATTTATTCATTTGACAAAGAAACTCAAGCTTCTATTCAATAATGAAATTATGATCCGCTCAACCAACATGTTAATTGTGCTTATCATATTATTAATCAATTGTCTACTTATGTGGCGACCGGGGATCGAAGTTCGAGAGTCTTTAAAGAATAATTCATTTCAATAGAAAATATATACATTTTTATAATTCAAAAGGACATAATAAAATAAAATAATAATCCACAGTCCTTTTATACATAGAGCTAAAATATATATGAAAAGTTACTACAGTTTAAATTTTACAAAATATGAAATAAAATATCTACATTTTTCTGCTTCTTTAAATTCCTCCTCTTTTAATTTGGCAGATCTTCTAAGCTTTTTTAATTATCAAAACCTGAAAAATTCAGTTTACCAGTCAGGTAGGAGTACGCAAATTGTTCTTATAAGAATAAATCTAGTATCTTATAATAGGTATGAATCACATATGAAAATACTGAAAGACTGCAAATAAAGTAAGCAATTTCCAAATTCAATTTCTGCCCTACAAAATAGCTGTGAAAATCAACATATATAAAATAAATTCTATCAAAAGCATTTGTAATAATAAGTCGAGTCCGGAGACCCCTGAGCCCAAATGGGTAAATCCATAGGCATAATCTGTAGGAAGTTTTCTCGCCACCCGTCGGTAGCTTACTCAAATTAGGAACTGATGGTGTGTCTTTCCTCTAGATTTTCCTACTTCCTACAAGAGGCTAAATCCCTCCATATAACTCCCAGGGGCTTGCTAGCTAGCTCAATCTGTATAGATTCCAGTTTTGCATTCCACCCTCCAAAGACAAACACCACAAAATATATATAAATTCTTTTTGTTACATGCTTTTTGATATAATTTTCTTACAGATTAAAATGCAGTAAGTAGTGCAAATAATACTCAAATGGAAAATGGCTCAAATAAGAATACCGAAATAAGACTTATAGGTAAATTTGCGCACCTGACTGTTTTGATAAAATTAACCAAATTTAATTTCTTTGATCTGCCAAAATAATGAAATTTATTAATTTGATGTTTTAATTATGATTTGCAATATTATGTTTATTTTGATTTATTTGAATTATTTTTATTAAGTTATATAATTATTTATGCCTTATAAGGTCAAATTAGGAATTTGACCTTATAAGGGCATTTTAGTAATTTTATCCTTAATAAAATATAAATTTTATATTAGTTTATTGTAGATTATGTCCTAAGGTTTCTATAGAGTCAAAAATTATCAATTTCTGATATGAATTGGCTAAGTTATAACTAGTCTAGTTTATATGGTTAATAATTAGGGTTAAATATGATTAGTGAGTATTTAGTGAATTTGGTCACAAAATTATTAAACTAATTATACATTTAAGTTCTAATTTACTTTATAAGTCATTTAAAACTGAAATCACTTAATTCGGATTATTATATTTGCTAATATTCACTAATTAAGTTTTTAGAGTAATTAGGGTTGATTAGGAGATCTAACCGTTGGATCCTAAATATTTTTGTAGTTTACTAAATATTAAGGTTTTTTAATCTAAATGGATATTTAGATCACTTAATTTGGAGCTAAATTGATTAACTTATGATTATTTGAAGTTCTAGGGTTAGTTGACCTAATTAGGGTTAGGTCCTAATTGTGATTAATCAAATTTTAATTCAAACAGCAAAATTAATACTTCTAAAATATTCTTTATGATATTTTTGAGTATTTTAAGATCCATATTTGATATATTTGGATAAGCATGTTTAAAGTTATGACTAATCTAAATTTTGTATTATTTTTGTAATTATTTAAATATTTAAAATATCATTATGTTAAATATTATTCTAAATAAAAATTTGATAGTTCCATATTAATCTTCTATTTTTGCTGATCGAAATGGTATATATATTTGTAATATTTGGATGAGTATTTTGTAAGTTATGAATTTCCAAAATTTGGCTATTTATTACTTTTATATATATATATATATATATATATATATATATATATATATATATACATACATATATTTTACTATTTTATTTGCTAATATTCACTAATCAAGTTTTTAGAGTAATTAGGGTTGATTAGGAGATCTAACCGTTGGATCCTAAATATTTTTGTAGTTTACTAAATATTAAGGTTTTTTAATCTAAATAGGATATTTAGATCACTTAATTTGGAGCTAAATTGATTAACTTATGATTATTTGAAGTTCTAAGGTTAGTTGACCTAATTAGGGTTAGGTCCTAATTGTGATTAATCAAATTTTAATTCAAACATCAAAATTAATACTTCTAAAATATTCTTTATGATTTTTTTGAGTATTTTAAGATCCATATTTGATATATTTGGATAAGCATGTTTAAAGTTATGGCTAATCTAAATTTTGTATTATTTTTGTAATTATTTAAATATTTAAAATATCATTATGTTAAATATTATTCTAAATAAAAATTTGATAGTTCCATATTAATCCTCTATTTTTGCTGATCGAAATGGTATATATATTTGTAATATTTGGATGAGTATTTTGTAAGTTATGAATTTCCAAAATTTAGCTATTTATTACTTATATATATATATTTTACTATTTTAATTTAATATATTAATTAATTTTTTTTTAATCTGTTTTATAAGTATATTTATATTAATATAATTATTTTATATAAAAGTTTTCTATTATTTATTATTATTTTTAATATGATTTATTTATTTATATTTTTCTGATTATTATTTATTTAAATTATTAATATTCTTATTAATTTAATTATTATGTTATAATAATCATAAATTTTCTATTTATTTATATATTACTATCTTGAATTAATTAATATGTCTATCTATTTTATTGATTTTATGTATATCTATAAGACTATATATATATACATATATAACTTAAAGTGTATCATGAATTATTATTTATATTATTATTTTATTTTTATCTATTAATTATGTTATTATTTTTAATATATTAATGTTATTATTTTAAAATATTTTATTTTATCTTATTTTGTTTTTTATTATTTACGTAGATCCATATTTTATAAGTATAAATATATAAGTTATTTATAACAGATTTATATATTATAAATATATATATTTTTATTATATTTATTGTTTATCAATTCTACAGGTGGGACCCGTGACTGACTCAGTGACAGAGGGAGGCCACGTGGCATTATACTATTGGCTGGCAGGGCTTGTGTGGGCCCCACCTCTGGCAGCCGAAGAGGCTGGCGATAATTACTCGTTGTGGGTCCCATGCCTCCACGTGGCGTGCTTAGGCATAGCCAGCGCACATTGGCAGGCTCCACCTTTGCATACGCGGCATGGTTTATTGAGTGGATCGGTCCGGTTCACGTGAGAGCTCAGACCGGTCGATCCTGCATCGGTCCGAGAGGGATCGGGAGGCTTTTCGCCTTCCGTCATTTTAGGGTTAGGCGAAAAGGCAAGAACCCTAACTTTTGCGAATGGAGCTTCTTATACGATTAAATCTTAAAGATGAACAATTATTAGATAAATAGAAGATAGATAGATGTAGAAGATACCTTGATTTGAGCAAATAAGGAAATCTAGGGTTTTGCAGTGAAAGCTTTGATCACCAATTGATTTCGAAGAGGTGAAATCGAGAGAATGGACAGAGACTCTTATACTAGCTCTAAAGCGGTCGGATTATCCATTGGATGGTAGTGATCTGCCCAGATTGCTGCACGGAAGAAGCCCCGAGCGACGCGTGTGTCTGCTCGCTCCACGCGGAGCTTCTTCGGGGAAGAAGATGTCTCTGCCGTTGGATGGTTCGATCGGACGGATCGATTGATCCGTTTGATCAAACGGCGCGAGAGAAAATAAGTAGGACGGCGTTAAAGGAAATGTAACGGTGCCGTTAATACATAATTAATTATATAATTATTTAATTTGATTTAATCAATTTAATTAATTAAACTTAACTTAATAATTATTTTTCAAAAATTTTAAAATACCAATCCTAGCTAATTGAGGTCTTCTGAATGCAATGACGCACTCGGATTTTCAATCCGACGAGTATTTAATTACTCGAATTTTTTTTTTAGGTATTTAAAATAATATTAAAATATTCGTCAAAAATTTACGTCTTCCTAATGCGTTCAAAACTTCTCTCCTAGCTAATTTGGGGGAGGTGAACGTAATAGTGGAGTCAGATTTTCAATCTGAGATCAAAATTACTTAAATATTATTAAATAATTGAAAATGAAGTTTTGGGTATTTTACATTCTCTCCAACTTAAAAGAGATATCGCCCCGACATCAATCTAAAATTTAAAGAGATTTACAAATTTAGAATCACTTACTAATGAAATAAATGAGGATATGCTTTCCTCATACTTGATTCTTCTTCCCATGTGGCTTCTTCTTTGCGGTAGTTCTTCCATTTGACATTTATCATGGGAATGGATTTACTTCTTAACTTCCTTTCATCTCGATCTAGAGTCTCTTCTGGTTTAATTACATAGCTGAGATTTAGTTACAAATTGATATCTTCTACTTCCACTCTCATTGAATGTTCAGATAAACATTTTCTTAAGGAGGAGATATAAAACACATCGTGCATCAGACTCAGATGTGCTGGAAGTTTGATCTGATATGCTACTTGGCCTACTCTTTTCAAAACTTCAAAAGGTCCTATAAATCTTGGACTTAATTTCCCAGAAACTCCAAATCTAGAAACTCCTCTGAATGGGTTCACTTTCAAATATACAAAATCTCCAACAAAAAATTCAATATGACGATGATAAGCATCAAAATATTGCTTCTGTCTGTCTTGAGCTGCTTTCATTTGATGCTGAATTATTTTTATCTTTTCTGTTGCCTGAAGAATCAAATTTGATTTTAAAATTCTATTTTCTCCAACACTATTCCAGGATAAGGGAGTGATGCACTTTCTTCCATAAAGGGCTTCATAAGGAGCCATTCCTATGCTTGCCTGAAAACTGTTGTTATAAGATAATTCTATTAATGGAAGGTGATCATCCCAACTTCCTCCAAAATTTAGGACGCAAAGGCGAAGAAGATCTTCTAGAGTTTGATTTACACTTTCAGTTTGTCCATCAATTTGTGGATGAAATGCTGTACTCATACTGAATTGTGAGCTAAGATCTTGATGAACTGCTTTCCAGAACTTTGAAGTGAATCTACTATTTCTATCAGAAACGATAGTTTTTGGAATACCATGCAACCTTACTATCTCTTTTAAATAGATTCTTACCAATTTGTCTACTGAATCTGTTTGCTTAATGGGTAAAAAGTGTTGATTTTGTAAGTCTATCCACAATTACCCAAATAGAATCATTATTGGATTTTGAACGAGGAAATCCAGTTATAAAATCCATGGAGATATCTTCCCATTTCCATTGAGGTATAGCTAGAGGTTGAAGTAATCCACCTGGTTTCTGATGTTCTACTTTTACCAGGTTACAGGCTTCATATTTTGATATGAACTCAGCTATATTTCTTTTCATTCATGGCCACCAAAAATGTGATTTCAAGTCTTGATACATTTTATTATTCCCAGGATGAATTGAGTATCTAGACTGGTGAGCTTCTTTCAATACTTTAGATCTTAGCTTATCTTTATTAGGTATCCATATTCTGGATCCACACCAAATATTTTTATTTGAATCTAAATTCAATTCTAAGTGTTTTCCTGATTGAATGGATGCAGATAAGGAGCTATATTCTTCATCAAGGTGTTGAGCTTCTTTAATCTCATTCATTAGTGAACATTCAACAATCATCTGAAATAACTTAGCATTTGATGGCAATATGACTTCTAATTGAAGATCTTCTATTTCCTTGAGTAATATAGGATTAGAAGTCAAAATATGTAAATGTGAAACTGCCTTTCGACTTAGTGCATCTGCTATTACATTTGCCTTGCCATGATGATATTTGATTGATAAATCATAGTCTTTGATTAGCTCTAATCATCTTCGCTATCTTAAATTGATCTCTTTCTGAGTAAAAATATACTTCAAACTTTGGTGATCTGTGAAGACTTCACATTTTACTCCATACAAGTAGTGTCTCCAGATCTTTAGTGCAAAGACAATTGTAGCTAATTCTAGGTCATGAACTGGATAATTCTTCTCATGGATTTTAAGCTGTCTAGATGCAAAAGCTATCACTTTTCCTTCTTGCATAAGAACATAACCTAATCCAATTCCAGAAGCATCACAATAAATCTGATATTCTTTTTCTTCAACTGGTAGAACTAGAATAGGAGCTGAGGTTAGACATTCTTTTAATTTCTTAAACGCTGATTCACAAGATGAGTCCCAAATATAAGGTGTATCTTTTTGAGTGAGACGAGTAAGAGGGACTGCAATTTGAGAGAAGTTCTTTATAAATTTGCGATAGTACCCAGCTAATCCCAAGAAACTTTATATTTCTGTTACTGAAGTAGGTTGGGGCCAATCTTGAATTGCACTTATTTTGCTGGGATCGACTGATATTCCTTCCTTGCTAATTATATGGCCTAAGAAAGCTATTGAGTGAAGCCAAAATTCACATTTTGAGAATTTGGCGTACAGTTGATGTTGTCTTAGCAAGTTCAAGGTGATTCTAAGATGCTCTTCATGTTCCTTAGCATTCTTAGAATAAATCAATATATCATCAATAAAGACGATAATAAAAGAATCCTTTTTCATTATCATTGTATTAGATCCATAAAGTAAGATGGGGCATTTGTTATCCCAAACAGCATCACTAAGAATTCATAATGCCCATATCTCATTCTAAATGCAGATTTTGGGATATCTTCGTCTTTGATACGAAGTTGGTGATAACCAGATCTCAGATCAATCTTAAAAAATATGGAAGCACCAACTAATTGGTCAAATAAATCATCTATTCTTGGTAATGAGTATTTGTTCTTAATAGTAACCTTATTCAATTCCTGGTAATCGATACATAATCGCATACTTCCTTCTTTCTTCTTAACAAATAAAACTGGGGCTCCCCAAGGAGAATTACTTGGTCTTATAAATCCTTTTTCAGTCAACTCTTGAAGTTTATTCTTAAGTTCCTCTAACTCTTTGGGTGCCATTCTGTATGGAGCTTTTGATAAAGGGTTTGTTCCTTGACTCAAGTCAATACTAAACTCCACTTCTCTTTGAGGTGGAAAACCTAGAAGTTCATCTGGAAATACATTCGCATACTCTTTTACGACAGGAGTTTCTTCTAAAGTTGTAGTTTTAACTTCAGAACTTGAGAGTAGGGTTATGTGGCGGCCGCCCCTTAATCGAATAAGTGTTAAGAGGTGGTTGTCACTAGTACCACAGTCATTAAACTAAAAGCATATCTGTGATACTAATCAACTAGCTGAGCAAGACTAAGTAGAAACATACATATAGTATAGCAGTGCAAAATAGGTAAAATAAAAGAGGCATCCAGATAGTCCACATTAATTCATTCACATACAACACATTTAATGCTAAATAGTAAGAATAAAAAAACATAATTATTACAATTTTACTAAATGCAAGCCAAGGAGATGGAAGCATGTCTCCTTCAAAGAGCTGCACTTTACTTTAACCTGCTAGCAGCTAAATCCTCAAGCGCTGGATCTGACCTATACTCCTGATCTACCATATGTACATATATGACAGGGCACAGCCAAAAAAAGAAAATCTGGTTAGACTTTAATAAGTCTAAGTATAATTTAAGCTAATTGCATGAATTTAAAGATATCACCACATTACTGATACTACTAAACGAGCAAAATAGATAGGTGCAACAAGCTACAAGGAAGGGATAACTATAAACTATCCATTTATAGCATTCAACATGTATGTGAAATAACATACAAAGACATAAAGTAAGCAAGGTAAAGCTAAAAGCAAAAGAAGTGCAACTACTATAATAATTCCACTCCTAACATGATTATGATCATATTAACACATGCTGAGTACATAAAAGAAACACAAGTACTGAAAACATGCAATTCTAGCATCCTAAATATGCCAATATATATAAGTAAACATATGTGTATACGTACAACATGCTAATTAAGAAAAAGAAAAGAAAAGCTACTGAGACATGTGGCAAAAAAAGCAAAATAATTAAGTGCAATGTAAAGCCACTGAGATATGTGGCAAAATAAGCAAATACTGAAAATAAAACCACTGAAACATGTGGCAAAGTAAAATAAAATAATACTGAACAATCCAGCTAAAGTAGCAATAAGCCTAGGACATAGTACTGCCATACCAGCCAATAGGCCATACAGGGCCTCCAATATCAATCAATCAATCCCCAACCTAGCCTTCCAAATATGCTAGGTCTGAGTCCAGTCTATACAATATACTACTGAAGAGGCAGACTAAGCTAGGACATATTCTACCAACTGTAAACAAAACAAAACTGAATGATATGCAATTCAAATACTAACTTAGGATGTATCATCCATATCCCAAGTTTTCCTATTATGCTCAAGGAATAAGGCTCAATATACAATGTATGCAAAGCAATCTAGTCTAAGTAAGCAAGAGACTCAATCTAGACTAAGTGATATCTATTATTGTCTAATTAAGTCATTCTAACTATCCCAAGTCATACAACTTAGAAGCACGGCCTTATAAGTTAAAAATAATCAGGACTGATCAGGTCCCAATTTAGTTCAATCAAAATTGACTATAAGTTAAATAATAAATCATCACGTCCTAATTGATGATTTGAGATGTTCTTAGCTAAGATCTGATCCAGATCTACTAAGCTAAGGATCATGAATTAAACACCACAAACTTGGATTCAATCACATGATCCAAAGGTAAGCTAAAGATCTATGGTTCAATCTACAAGTGAACTGATGATTAAGGCTTATTCTATTAAGTAACAATCAAGCTTAATAGAATAGATCTCTATTCTTACTCTAAAATTAAAAGACAAAATAATCAAAATGAAACTATGAAAAATCTAGAAAACTACTAAAACCAAGGTTTCATTCATTGAATAAATCACTTATTCAACGAATGAAATCTAACTTAGTGTCTAATCTTAATCTTAAGGAAAGAGCCTAAGTGAAGTGAAGTTCCTAAGGAAGCACCTTAGTTTGACTCTAGGTTCTAATTCAAGTTCTTATAATTTACAGTTTTCAACTAAGGTTTAGCAAAAGCTCATATATCCTAATGTCATGGTTTTTAAATAACAAGCAAATCCTAATGATGCTAAGATCTATGCAAGTGGTGTATGCACTATACATAGAGCTCAAGAAAAATAATATAATTAAAAGAAAATAGAACTTCAATAAAGTTCTAAGTACGAAATGTACCTTTAATGTGATTCGAACTTGGAGCTCGACGATTGATTGGAGTGAGACGAGACAGCATTCATAGCACCTGCATTATTTAAATAAGACAGCTGAATGATGACTACTTTACAAGTGTTGCTTACTTTTGCATAGAATGGGTTCTATTTAATTCATTTCCCATAACTTAAAGATAAGAGATTAACTATAGTATATTTTAGAATGACTTGTTAAATGAAACATATCTACTTAAGTAGGAGACATAGTAGTCATTCCTATAGATGGATTAAGAGATTATTATGTCGCACAAATATTTTAGATTATTAGCATCATTACCGTTAGACGTGCATAAAAGGTTTAAGGCAACCTATGAATTAAAGCTTGAGAAAGTAATGAACACTACTAGATGGTAAGGAAAATCTCAAAAGATATAGTGAATGGTTTCAAACAAGCCATGACTTAATTTAAATTAAGAGCAAATAAAAGATGAATAAATTATGATTAAGCCAAAGATGACATTCATAAGGATCAGAATCTGAATTTGTATGCTTGGCCGCAAAAAGAATTATTGGCCGTGATACAACCCAATGGTAATTCTTTTGATGAGTGATGCTAACTTTAGACTAGCATGATTTCTATCCATTTCATTCAATATAAACTCCAAGAATAAAAGATTAAACTATAGCATGCAAGAGAAGGATTTACGAGATGAAATATACTAGGTATTAAGAGAGATAATAATCATCCTAATAGAGAATTTATGAAACTACATTTGAACATCATTCTTTATAATCCGATTGAGATGAAATCAGCACCATCAGTAAATTTACATTCTCCAAAAAAAATCACTACAAGCCTTAGCCTACTAATTTACAACATGCCCTCTACAAGCTTTACCCGTGAGAGTCCATTACTTGATGATTGACAGTTATTTCCCCTTGCCAAATTTATTGAGTTCCTAATCACCACATAAAAACACCAATAATGATAAAGACCTATAGATCTGACTAAATAACTACAGCACTCATTTTTTTTTTATTTCAACATAATCTGCAAGTCCCCTGGATGCATGTTTGTTGGCACACACCCAATATTACAGCAGTTACATTCTAATTAAGCATTTGCAAATGCACGTGAATTTCACGCACTACATGATAATACAACAAGATAAGGTGCTAATCACAAATATGTTGAGAATGCAAATAATAACAAAATTGTTGAGATGGTTAAATTGATCATAGCACTTAAGGTTGATGTAATCAGTAGGATAAATTAAATATATTCACATTTTCCAAAAGAAAAGCTGAAGGTTATACCTCAAACGGAGATCGGAGAGGGCTGCTGCCGCTCGACGAAGGGCAGCTGGCGCTCAACCGAGGAGGTGAAGGGAGGCTCGGCCATGGAGGGAAGAAGACATTCGGCCAAGAGAAGGAGAGCTGCTGCTCGCTTGTGGAAGGAGAGAGTCGCTGCTCGGCCATGGAGGAGAAAGAGCGCTCGGCACCAGCTATGGAGAAGAAGGGGAAGGAGGACAGCAGCCGCTCGGCCTCCTGCCGAGCGGGGATGGAGGAGCCGAGCGCCTCTCGGCCTCCTGCCGAGAGGAAGGGGTTCGGCTCGCGCGTGAGAGGGAGAAAAGGGGGGGAGGTATTTCAGCTGAGAGGAGAGAATGATTAGGTTAGGGAAATTAGGTTAGAAGAGGAGTTAAATATAAGCATCCTAATTCATTTGAGAGCCTCGGATGACAATCGGGCGATCACGATTGATCGAAACTTCCAAGCTTTGATTAAACACTAATTGAAGTTAGAAAATTACAAATTTGGTATCAAAACGACCGTCTCGATGAGACAAACGCAAGCGTCCAACAATTATTGAATTTAGACGAGTATTTTATTTTATATTAATTTTTAAGTGAAAATTTTTAAAAATTCGCTATGATTAATCCAGAGCCCAAAAATTATGAAACTTAAAACATAGAGTCCTCTTATAATGCTTAACTCAAATATACAAAAATTTCTGAAATCCAACTTGTATGTTATCTTTTATTGACTCCGGAAGTTTAAACTTCCCGAATTTATTTAGGACGATCTGGGACCCCGATTGCGCTCAAATTTTGGCAAGAGAATCCCACCAATATGCTTTATTTGAGGATATTTTTATTTAATTTTTATTTGACTTAAATCAGGATCTTGTATTTTCTCTTAATCTGATTAGGTTTAGGCCTAATCGGCTCAGTAACAACATTGGGTTGTTACAGGTTAGGAATATAGGATACTTCTTTCTAATGAATTTCTCAATCTTGTTTGCTGGGATAAGACTAATAATTGCATTTTTTTGACTAATAAAGGTTACTCTCTTACCTTCATTATAAATGTATACCCTCTTCTTTGCACAATCAATCAATACCTTATTCTGACTCATCCAGTCCTTCCCAAGGATAATATTAAAACTAGTTATAAGGATGATAGTGAGTTTAGCTTCCCAAGAATTTCCATTTATATTTAACTTGCAATTACAGAAGATGTTTGTTTCTAAGAACTCTCCTGATAGTAGATTAACTTTAAGGGCTGATAAAAGTTGATCTACTGGTAATAAATATTGTTGAACTATTTTTGACGTAATAAAAGAATGCGTAGCTTTAGAATAAAAAAGAATTGAACACGGATATTGAAATAATAAAATGGTACTTGTGACCACATCAAGTTCTTCTTTTGCCTCTTCTTGAGATAAGTTAAATATTCTGGCTTGGGCTTGATTATTTCTTGGATTACTAAAAGATGCCATATTATTTCCTTGGTTTACTGGTGGTCTTCCTGGATTCTTCATAACTGCTTTTCCTTGATTTGGAATTTGATATCCATTGACTGTATAGGTGGCATGATAGAATTTTATGGGATGATTTATTCTTCCACATCGGTGGCATTGACCCTCACCAGTAAAACATTTATCTGTACTATGAATTCTTCCACAAAACTTGCAAGTGTTTGGTGTTCTTGAAGCAGATCTACTTGAGTTACCTTGAATATTATACACTTTTTCTTGAGGTCTGGAGAATTGCTGCCTCTTGGATTGAAAATGAGGGGAGAAAGCTGGTCTTTTCATTCTTGAAGAGTACTGCTCTTCTTGGGCTTCCATAAGCTTAGCTTTTTCTACTAGTTGAGCAAAGTTTAAGATCTGAAGAGGTGTCAGAATATGCTGAAAATTATTCCTTAATCCATTAAGGAACAAATGGCATCTGACTTCTTCAGTAGTAACCATTTCTGGGGCAAAGCTGGCTAGACGAGTGAACTCTTCCTCATATTCTGTCACTGTATGACTTCCTTGCTTTAAATTCAATAACTCTTTTCTCATCATCTTCCTAGCAGATTGAGGCACATATTTTCCTAAGAATGTTTTCACAAATTCTTCCCACTGGATTTCTTCTTCTGTTCTATTTTGGAATGTGGTGTTCTTAGTTATCTTCCACCACTTCTCAGCAGCTTCTGTCAGAAGGTAAGTAGCTAGTGATACCTTCTGGTCTTTAGAGCTCTTAGCACATCTAAACTCTTTTTCTATTCTTTGGATCCACTCCTCAGCTTAGTAAGGTGTTGCTTTGCCATTGAATCTGGGAGGTTGAAGTTTAAGGAAAATATGCATGTCTTTATTTATTGCTTTTCTCTGAATAGGATGAGGGTTCTGGATTTGTTGATTGTTCATGATTTGACTCATCATATTTATGAACTGAAGCATTTGATTTGCTCCACTATGATCAAAGGGATAGACTGCTTCAACATTAGGTGAAACAGTTTCGTTATGACTAGGAGTGTTTTGAGGAACATTTTCCTCCTATGATTGATTGTTATTGTTGTTGTTGTTTTGACTATCCATAATCTGGGAAATAATAAACTATGCTTAGTTGGCTCTCCAACTTAAAAAAAATCTAACTTCTAATTAATGTAGTAACTGAATTCTGTGGCGACCGGGGATCGAAGTTCGAGAGTCCTTAAAGAATAATTCATTTCAATAGAAAATATATACATTTTTATAATTCAAAAGGACATAATAAAATAAATAATAATCTACAGTTCTTTATACATAGAGCTAAAATATATATGAAAAGTTACAACAGTTTAAATTTTACAAAATATGAAATAAAATATCTACATTCTTCTGCTTCCTTAAATTCTTTCTCTTTTAATTTGACAGATCTTCTAAGCTTTTTTAATTATCAAAACCTGAAAAATTCAGTTTACCAGTCAGGTAGGAGTACGCAAATTGTTCTTATACGAATAAATCTATCATCCTATAATAGGTATGAATCACATATGAAAATAACTGAAAGACTGCAAATAAAATAAGCAATTTCCAAATTCAATTTTTGCCCTGCAAAATAGCTGTGAAAATCAACATATATGAAATAAATTCTATCAAAAGCATTTGTAACAAAAAGTCGAGTCCGGAGACCCCTGAGTCCAAATGGGTAAATCCATAGGCATAATCTGTAGGAAGCTTTCTCGCCACCCGCCGGTAGCTTACTCAAATTAGGAACTGATGGTGTATCTTTCCTCTGGATTTGCCTACTTCCTACAAGAGGCTAAATCCCTCCATATAACTCCCAGGGGCTTGCTAGCTAGCCCAATCTGTACAGATTCCAGTTTTGCATTCCACCCTCCAAAGACAAACACCACAATATATATATAAATTATTTTTGTTACATGCTTTTTGATATAATTCTTTTGCAGATTAAAATGCGGGTAAGCAGTGCAAATAATACTCAAATAGGAAAATGACACAAATAAGAATACTGAAATAAGACTTATAGGTAAATTTGTGTACCTGACTGTTTTGATAAAATCAACCAAATTTAATTTCTTTGATCTGCCAAAATAATGAAATTTATTAATTTAATATTTTAATTATGATTTACAATATTATGTTTATTTTGATTTATTTGAATTATTTTTATTAAGTTATATAATTATTTATGCCTTATAAGATCAAATTGGGAATTTGACCTTATAAGGGCATTTTAGTAATTTTATCCATAATAAAATATAAAATTTATGTTAGTTTATTATAGATTATGTTCTAAGATTTCTATAGAGTCAAAAATTATCAATTTTTGATATGAATTGGCTAAGTTATAACTAGTCTAGTTTATAGGGTTAATAATTAGGGTTAAATGTGATTAGTGAGTGTTTAGTGAATTTGGTCATAAAATTATTAAACTAATTATACATTGAGGTTCTAATTTACTTTATAAGTCATTTAAAACTTAAATCACTTAATTTGGATTATTATATTTGCTAATATTCACTAATCAAGTTTTTAGAGTAATTAGGGTTGATTAGAAGATCTAACCGTTGGATCCTAAATATTTTTGCAGTTTACT
Organism: Gastrodia elata; assembly: GCA_016760335.1. Taxonomy (NCBI): domain Eukaryota; kingdom Viridiplantae; phylum Streptophyta; class Magnoliopsida; order Asparagales; family Orchidaceae; genus Gastrodia; species Gastrodia elata. The sequence continues at coordinate 30,255,005 of CM028684.1, read as the reverse complement.
GAATATTAAGGTTTTCTGATCTAAATGGATATTTGGATCAATTAATTTGGAGTTAAATTGATTAACTTATGGTTATTTGAAGTTCTAAGGTTGACCTAATTAGGGTTAGATCCTAATTATGATTAGTCAAATTTTAATTCAAATAGCAAAATTAATATTTCTAAAATATTCTTTATGATTTTTCTGAGTATTTTAAGACCCATATTTGATATATTTGGATAAGCATGTTTAAAGTTATGGCTAATCTAAATTTTGTATTATTTTTGTAATTATTTAAATATTTAAAATATCATTATGTTAAATATTATTCTAAATAAAAATTTGATAGTTCCATATTAATCCTCTATTTTTGCTGATCGAAATGGTATATATATTTGTAATATTTGGATGAGTATTTTGTAAGTTATGAATTTCCAAAATTTGGCTATTTATTACTTATATATATATATATATACATACATATATTTTACTATTTTAATTTAATATATTAATTTTTTTTTAATCTGTTTTATAAGTATATTTATATTAATATTACTATTTTATATAAAAGTTTTCTATTATTTATTATTATTTTTAATATGATTTATTTATTTATATTTTTCTAATTATTATTTATTTAAATTATTAATATTCTTATTAATTTAATTATTATGTTATAATAATCATAAATTTTCTATTTTTTTATATATTACTGTCTTGAATTAATTAGTATGTCTATCTATTTTATTGCTTTTATGTATATATATATATAAGACTATATATATATATATACATATGTAACTTAAAGTGTATAATGAATTATTAATTATATTATTAATTTATTTTATTATGTCCCTTTGAATTATAAAAATGTATATATTTTCTATTGAAATGAATTGTTCTTTAAAGACTCTCGAACTTCAATTCCCGGTCGCCACAACTTTACAACTTAGACATTTAATTTCCCTCCATTGAAAATTATTAATATCAAATGCTGCCATTAATTATATGAAATTTAATGATATTACTTAATTTACGAAACCTAAATGCTGCTCTTATTTCAATGATGAATTAAATGCTGCCATCATTCTATTATAAGATCTAAATGCTGTCAATAAAATTAATATGATTAAATGCTGAATTCCAATTGAAGTATTTAGAAACGTTGAATCATTAAGGCTGTATTTTGTGATTGTAGAATTTAAATTGATATCTTTTAAATGCTGGATACAAATGCTATACCTCAGTCTTATATATTAATGTCGAATGCTGAAAATGAATAATGTTATACCTTATGTGTATAGTAAAATACTGCTGCCTTCTCTTTACAACTGCTGCCATTTATCCTTTGAGATCAAATGCTATCAACTGATTTACGTGAATCAATTGCTATTAGTTAAAGACATTTATGAAATGTTAGACATTTTATGTGTTTGATTGGATGTACTTTGATTAATGGCTATAGTTAAATGTTCTTAAATGATTGCTAAGTAACTGAAGACTATGTTTGGCATAAGTGCTAGGTTAATACTTCTCAATTATATGTAATAAGTTCCATATCAAATGGTATCTTATTATAATCTTATTTGAAGGATGCGGTCTAAAAGATTGTCATGTCATTCCTTTAAACATATGAAAACAAATGCTGTCTTTTCATTATAAGATAAAATGTCGTCATTTATCATGTGTAAGATTATATGCTGCCATTTTGTATATGAAGTCAAATAATTAAATGCTGCCATTTATCTCAATGTATTTAATGCTGCCATGTATTTTCAAATGGGAGATCAATGAGATCTTAAGTGATTCAATGTTGCTATTAGTTGTAATGAGAGAACAAATGCTGTCATGTATTTCAATATGAATCAAATGCATTAGTTAAACTGCATAATATGCGTTGAGCTTAAATTCTTATATTTTATTTATTTCATATGGATCTATTGATGTCAATTAATATAAATAAGGATAAGAGCTGCCATTTATTTGTGATCCAATGCTGCCATCTTTAGTTTTATAAGATCATAAGTGATTCAAAGTTGTTATTGACTGTAATGAGATGAATCAAATGCTGTCAATTAATTATAGAATCTAAATGCTGCCATTTAAATAGAGATCTATATTGCTGCCAATTATATTATAAGGTACAAATGTTGCCTTGTATTTAGGAGATCCAAATGCTGTCATTTACTTTGTAAGATACAAATGCTGCCATGTGTTTTAAGAATTTCCAATGCTGCCATTTAAGTTATGAAATTCACATGCTGCTATGTATTTTAGGAGATCCAAATGCTACCAATTATGTTAGGTATAAGATCAATTGTTGCCTTTCAATTTAAGTGGGATTAAAATGTAATTAAGTGTTGCCATATCTTATAAATGAAACCATATACTGCTCTTAAACTTATATGAGATCAAATGATCAATTGCTGCTATCAATTGTATATAAGAATCAATTGTTGCCATCTAATAGTGAGATACAAAAGCTGCTAATATATTATATGAGCATCAATATTGTTATTCTTTTATAGAATCATATGTTCCCATCAATTATGTATAAATTAAATACTGCCATATATAACTGAGAATTATATATTGCCATTTAATTCTAAAGTAAAAATCAATAAGATCAAAAGAAACTAAATGTTGTCACCTCTTTTATTAAAACCCTATGTGACTAATTATATAAATGAAAGAATCATTGGATCGTGACAAATCTAATACTGTCCTTTACATTATTTGTATTAAATTAATGTCTATCATTAAATACATTGAAAGAACCAAATTCTGTGTTAGAATTCAGTTTAAATGATTCTTGTTTCTTTTATATATAAATGTTAACTTCGATGCTGTTATTCTTTGCAGGTTTAGTAGTAAATTAATACCAAAAGAAATGCTGAACTAAATGCTATTGCCTTATGTGTAATAAGTCAAATGATTCTGCCCTTATAAATTGCTAATTAATTTCTGCACCTCTTATTAATTTCATAAGTGTTTGATTTGGATGTAAGAACCATAGGTTAGCAAATGTCTTCGTTTGATTTTCTCACTTACAATTTGTAGAATTAGAAATAGTCGATGGATTGACTTATAAATTGCTGTTCTTTATAATTGTCGAAACTATTAGAATTGAAAATGAGCAATCCTATTAATGGATTGAACTCTATTTTAGAATTGGAAATAGTCAATTAATTAACTTATATATTGATTTTGTAATTGTTTATTTGAACAAATACAAAGGAGATTCTGTCAAAATTTTTAAGAATTTTAGGACTTAAAAATTTTAAGGAAAATATTAGAAATTTTCACATGTTAAATACTTATAAAATATATAAAGTTTCATATCTAGAATTGTAAGTATTCACTTTAATTGTAAGTATTCACTCCAATTGAAAGTATTCACTTCAATTGTAAGTATTCATTTTAATTATTAGAATATTAGCTCTCAATTAATTAGATTAAGAGTAATAGCTTCCTTTCAAGCTTTAGATAAGCTTTTAGATTTCTAATTCCCTATAATCTTAAAACAAATTATTTCAAGTAGGGTAAAATCTATCTATTTTCTTAACTTTAAATATTCAATATCAATTAATCTTTAGATAACTTAGTGATTAAATTGAGTTAATACCTTTTTGTTTATAAGTTAAATAAGTAAAGCTATTAGAATGTCTTTTAGCTTATACTCTCATAACTTAGAAATCTATAAACATTTTTCTTTCTTATTAGTTTCCTTAAACTTTAATCATAAATCTATTTGATTTGATTAGTTTATGACTAGTATAAGATGAACTTCAATCTTATAGAAATGCTAATTTTCAAACTAATCTTCCTTCTACTTTTATCAAAATTGACTTAAAGATCAATAACTATAAGTCAATTTAGAGCTCAATTAGCTTTAATTATTAAGTAGATTATTAAAGTTTAGATAACAAAAAGATATCATATACTTTATAATTATTGATATTTATTGAATGCTTGCTTAGCTTTGAGCCTTTCCTTGAACATTCATTCAAGATCATTGTGCATAATAAATAATTTCATAAAAATTTAAGGGGAATGCCTTATGACAAATTTGAGTATTAAAGATAGCGCTTATAATAGGACTTCACATTTTAGAGAGGGTAAATATGAATGTTCGACCTCCCTACTATATCTAGTTAGGCAGACGTGCTTAACTCCTCGCCCATTCTGTTGTGTACTCCTGCAAAATAAGGTAGCTTCTAAATATAACTTTAATTAAATATGTAAGAGTTCTTTTACAATCTTATTGATTGTAAGATCTATTAATAACTATTTAGTTATGCTTACATTTCATAGTCCTAGGCTATATTTGTCTTAGATCAAGAATCTAAGATACTTCTTTATTTCCTTTACTTTACACTCTCTATTATGTTGCTTAATTTTATTTAATGCTTCACCATATTTCATTTGCTTACTTAATATAAATTTCATTAAATATGTATTACTTTCATTTTATTTACTTAAATGTATATACTATATTAGTTTCTAACATTTAGGATGCTTTCCCTTACCAATTTTGGTTATAGGCTAGGACTTGTATAAAAGTGAGTATTTTTACTCAACTTATTTTATACTATTTTCTTTACAGTTATGCTTAGTTCCTTTTTCCATACTTTACAGTTTTTATAGCTCCGCTGCTTACTTTAAATTGTAAATCATAATTGTGATATCTTATTAATTTAAAAATATAGTCAATCTTAAAATGTGCTTAGACTATTTAGTCTAACTACACATTTTTTCTTCTTTGGCTTCGCCCTATCATATTTAAATACTAAAATATGATATATCAAGAGCTTGATTTCAGGAAATGCAAGTACAAGTATTTGAAGAGCTTATAAAGAATTTTGCTTCCATTTAATTTTAAACTGTTTACTTATATTTTGCTATAAGTGAGAGAGTGATTTAATTACTATCCTCTACTCTTATTTTTAAAAGGTTTGTAATAATTAAATTATAATCTGTGTTGTATTTATTATTTTGTAATTACTTGGGATGAATGAGTGGATTAATCTAATTGCCTGTATTGAAATTACTTGCAATATTGTATTTACATGTATCTCCTTAACATGTATATTTGATTGCATTCAAATTGTATAACTTATTTTAACTTAACAACTACTCATAAAGTGACTTGGCTACTTAGCATCTATACTTAATTTATTTTCTTATAATCAAGTATTGGGTGTTAAGGTAACATCCCAATGTTTGGATTAATCTCCTATCCAATTATTGGGGTTGTTACACACCTCCTCCTTTCTTACCTCCGACCACACCGCCTCCCCCCCAGCCCAGCCAAGCTCCCCTCCAGCTACCTCCGACCAATAGCGAGCCGCCGACAGCTTCCTCCTTGCATAAGTAAAGAAGGAATAAGAAAAAATAATAATATTTAAATAATAATAATAATAATAATTTTGATATTATTATTATTATTATTTTTATATATAATATAATGTTACTATTGTTTTACTTTCATTTTTATTTTTTTTCATTAATAATAATAATAACAATAATTATTATTATTATTACAATTATTATTATTATTCATATTTTTTATAAGTTACATTTTTATCATTTTTATTATTCATATTTTTTATAATAATAATAATAATTATTATTAGTATTTTTCATATTTTTTACAATTTACAATCTTATTTTCTTATTCATATTTTTTACATTTACAATTTATATCTTTTACAATAATATAATAAGAATATTTCTTACATTTTTATTCAATATATATATATATATATATATATTTATGTTATTTTATTTTAAAATTATTATTATTGTATTATTTATTATTATTATTATTATTTTAATATAAGAGAGAAAAAAAAATGAAAGTTTAATCTCATATAAGAGAGAGAAATAATAATCTTATATAAGAGAGATAGAAATAATAAATGATACTTTCAAGTAAGAGAGAGATAAAAGAGACAGAATAAATACTAATACAGTATCATACGAGAGAGAGATGGAGAGAGAGAAAAAAAAGAAATAAGAGATAATAATCTCATATAAGAGAGAAAAAGTAAAGAAAAATAAGAAAATAAAGAAATACATAGAAATTAAAGTTAGAGAAGAGAGAGACAATTAATACAATAAGAAAAATTAGAGAGAATAAAATAGAAACCAATTATCTTCTTTCATTTTATAATCATCTTGTTTTCATTTTATTATTTTATGATTACTTTATCATATAAATATCTTATTATATTTTTATTTCATAAATATTTTACAACAATACAAAATTATCATTATTAAAATAATAATTATTAATTATGGAGTAATTGCTCATTAAATACAAAATTATGCATATATATATGATTTTTTACTTTTGACACATTCGAACAAATGCTCCAAGAAAATGAACTAGATATCTTTACTTATTTTTGTTTTATACGCTTTTGTGCCAATAATTGCAAAATATTTTAAACATCACATAAAATGATATTTGAAGCAATTTGGATAAATGTGCTTGTAACAACTGATATTGTTATAGATTGATTATATACATAATCCTATCATATTAAGACAAAAATCAAGATTTTTATTTAAGTCAAATAAAAATTTAATAAAAATATTCGTAAATAAAGCATACTAAGGGGATTATATTGCGAAAGTTTCAGCGCTATTGAGATTCAGAATCATCCTAAATTAATTCGTGATGTTTTAACTTTAGAAATTGATAATAAATAAAATATAAATCAGAATTTAAATTTTTTTCTATTTTTATGTCAAGAATCAAATGAGGATGATATTTTTAAATTTCAGTAATTTTTGAGCTTTGGATCGATCGTAGTGAATTTTCAAAATTTTAACTTAAAAATTAATATAAAATAAAATACTCTACCAAATTCAATAATTTTTGGACGCGTGAATTTATCTCGTCGAGATAATCGAATCAATACCAAATTCAATAATTTTTGGACACGTGAGTTTATCTCGTCGAGATAATAGAATCAATACCAAATTTATAATTTTTGTAGTTAAACCTTTGATCAACTTGAAAGTTTACGACATTCCGTAGCGCTCGCGACAAGCCTCCTAAATCTTAGGGGTTTTATATAACTATTCTCTGATTTAACCTAACCTACCTAAATTTCCCCCTCCCAGCCGAAATTTTCCTTCTCGTACTTCTGTGGAGAGCCGATTAGGGTTTAGTTCTCCATGCCGAACACCGATCTTCTCCACGTTCGTGCGACAATCTCCACACGAGAGCCGATCTCCTCACTGAAGGGCTCCGATCTTCGTCCCTGCTGATGAGCGCCTCCCCTCCGTGCAAGCTCGACTACCTCCTCTTCGTCCCGACGGTCGAGCGTCGACCCTCCATACGAGGCAGTAGGCTGTTGGAAGCCCCTTAAGCCAAGTTGCAGCCCTTCGCCAAGCTGAGTAGCTCACTCATTCTTTGGCAGGGTGCAGCTACCCTTGCAGCTTTTTCTCTCCATTTTTCTTGGCCGAGCAGCAGTCGTTCTCTTCTTAAGCCGAGCTGCAGTCCTCGTCGTCCAGCCGAGCAACTCTTCTTCTTCATGGTTCAAATTCTCTCACACAGATCCTCCTCCTCGCTCACCGTCCAATGTCTTAAGGTACCTAAATCTATCCATGACTTTTATTAAGTTCTTAAAATTAAGCATTCTGATTCCATGGCTTTGTTCCCTACTTCGCAAGTATGGCTTTCGCTCAAGCTTCTACTTATATACCATTTTCTTTTTCCTTTTTTTTCCCCTTTTTTTCCTGTTGTAATTGGCGGCTACTAATGGTAAAAGTCTCTTTAATTTTTCTAATATCTTAGTAAGGTGCATACTTAGCGTTATTTTTAATTATTGTTTAATATACTTGAGTTGAAATGGTTGCCTTGATGCCTCAGATCTATCTTAAACTTAGAGCTCATGTTAGTTTCTAAAATTAATGTTCAGCTTTCTAAGTTAAAGCTCATGTTACCCTTTAATATTTTAAGTATTGAAACCTCTACCTTTTTGTACATATAAAATAAAAGTTATTTTAATCTGCCTTCATGGTGTGTATATGTTTGTACAACCTTTTTTTTTTTAATTGCATCAATACTGCTATAGGTATTGATTCTTATGTGTACTGAATTAGGAATCATGTCTTGAACATTTCACCCATAATGTTGTATCTTGTTGATGATGGAATGAAAATGTGTGGTGAGATCTTCTAAAAATTATCGCTATGTTTTGCATGTTATGTTTTGCATGTCTTAGTCTGATAACATTATCATTTGCTTAAATTGATGATCATTTATATATATAACTTGTGGCATTATGCTAAATTATATTGTTTGCAACCTTGTAGTTGACTTTTTATCATTACAATATATTTAATATACATAGAGTATCGATGAAGTATAATCAGCAATTATTATTGCTCTGAATATTATAGTTCCTAGTAAATTCTTATTAGAAAAGCTTTTATGCAAAAAATTGCACGATAAGCATGCACTTCTAATGATTATTATAATTCCTATGATTATTATGATCTCTTACCACTTTTATTTAAGTGTGAATATACAACTTACCTTCCTTGATGCTCATAGTTTGTATTATTCCATTATTTTACACAAAGTATGCCAGCAAGCTATCACCTCGATTTGGCACACCTCTTTGTATGCTCAAGGAATCATATACAATATCAATTTCCATCCCCGCGCCTTTAATCTCTTTTAAATTTCAATACTAATGATAAAGCATATATTTGACACCTTAAATAATAAGAATTGTAATCAATCCACCATTTTGTTTCATTTCTCAACCAAAAAAACTTATTTATACTCCATGGGACGCCAACAGCTTAATGTTCCCAAGTCGTTGCCGCTGAAGCCTTGAAATTGTATTAAGTATGTTAAGTACTTAGAATTTATATTGAGTTCTGGTAGATTAAATAATTTTACTTGAGTTTTATGTAAAGTACGTACATCACTTGTATAGATCTTATTGTTGATAATTTTTTTTTTATTTCTTTGAATTTCGTGTTTGAACGTAAGCTTTATTTTGTAAGATGTTTGGAGAAAATATTATAAACTTGCATGTCAAGTGTTATCATCCTGCTAAAATGTGAGAGTTTAAGCAGAGTTAACTTGATTGTTATTTCAAACTTGCATTCAATTGTGCATGTTAGATTATTAGTTCTTTAAGAGAATTATCGTGATTAATACCAAAGGGTCAAACATTGTATTTTATTGATTTTCTTTTAAATTAGAGAACTAGCATGTTTAATGTGATTTAGTAAGTTAATTAAAGATGTTGATTGCTCAAACAACCAAATCCTAAATTTAATGATTCATTTATATAGATTTGATTATTAATTCTTAGAAATAAGATAAGAAGGATTTACATTCTTGATTTCATCTTTTAATCTATTTAATAATCATGATTTGCATGTGTTCTTGCATTAGTTAAGAACTATCTTGATTATTGTTTTAACTTGCATTATTAGATGGAATAATTTATAATCTTAAAACATCTTTAAAGATAATGTTGATTAATATGATTAGTGAAACTTTAGTTAAGTTAAATTGTTGAGGTAGGATAATTTATTTGTGATGTATTGAGGTAGAAATCCTAGATTTACCATGTGAATCTTAAAGATTGATCTCATATTCTTGTGGTAGAATAATCTAATACAAATCAGATTGAACTTATACCTTTGTGGTAGTAAGTCCAAATTGAAAGACTTATATGTCATTTTCTTGGAGATTAGTGATAAAATCAATTGCATTTCAGTTTATCTTCTGTAGTTTGAAACTCCTTGATTATTAAATATTCTGTTTAGAATTACAAGTAATGATAATATTATTTATATCATGTGAGAATGTAGTACATATCCATAAAACTAACTTTAATTTAAGTAGAATATGGGATTAGTTGATTTGCCCTATATAGAACTGTAGAGTTTCTATCGTATCTTTCGTAATTAGATAAGTACAATTCAGTTCAAGATAAATATCCCAATTCCAAGGTATGTTATAAGTAAGAGTTTGGACAACTTAATTTGAGATAATAAGTTGTGAAAAGATGTGCCTCCTATAACTATGCATGGGGGTAAGTGCAGTTAAACAACCTAAGTGTCCAAGATCCCTTTCTTAAGACATGCTAATTATGTGCAGGTACTCTTGAACATGTGGTAATTTAGATTGATATAGTAATGTAATTGTGAGTTATGTTGAATTAGAATTTGAATTATGTAATTCTCATGATTTATAATCCTTAATATTATGGCATTTAGATTAATGTGCATGTTTAGATGAAACAGGTAATATAGTTAGATAACAAAAGGGATGTGTTTCCTGTTTTATGAATTTGATCATTTTATCTTTACTTTCATCAAGTTTTGGCATAACATGAATTGCATAAGCATAATGCATTAATATTATTTGAGAACTATGGGATGCAGCATGCATCAATGTTGTTTAGGAACTACGGGATACAACAGGCATCAGATTACTTAGGGATTGTGCGATGCAACGTGGCATCAAGGTCATACATATTTGTGGCATATTCATATGTATATTCAGTGACATATATCATGGTTTAGTTTTATGTTTTATTCAGTCTACAACTTATTTCAGCTGATTTATTTTCAACTTGCTCTGTTTCAATAGTACTATGTCTCCATTTTTAAGTGTTTGGATTTATAGTTATAGTTATCTTTTAGTTTTTTGCAGCTGGTTTATGTTTTGCTGTTATGTTGAATAATATTTCTTTAAGTGCAAGAACATACTATTTTCAGCCCAAAACGTACTTAAATTTATAAGTATAACAAGATTTTTCTCTTTTTGAATTTGTCATATCATATATGTACATATGGCAGAATCAAGTTATAGATCGAACTCAACGCTTGAGGATTAAGCTTGTCATAAAAAGTCAAAGTAAAGTATACGGCTTGCAAAAGAAATTTGCTACTTTAAATTTCTTTTTGTCCGCGCACAATTAATTGTAATAAATGAGTTATTTTCTTATTATTTTTCATTTTCGTATTATATGTGAATGGGTAATTGTGGAACTTGTTTGGATAGGATACTATACTATATATGTTATGACAGGATCCTACTATACTATATATGTTCTGACAGGATCCTACTATACTATATATTTTCTGACAGGATCCTGCTCATGTATATATTAGTATCATGGATATCTCGTCTATTATCTGTGATACTAATGATGACCACCACTTAATCGTAGTTGAGTTAGTGTTAACTCGATGACGGTTAGGAGGTGATCGTTACAATGTTGCACAAGGCTCACTGTTAATACTTTTTCTTTTAGTCTGATCAAACAACTGTTAGGACACGGCTATTTGATATCGGGAGTCACAAGGAGCCTATAATGGAAAGCTTTTGAGGGGGCATGTATAGAGGGAAGAAGGATTATAATGTAACACCTAATATGAACCCTCATTTTCCTCAATTTTGCACTAGCCCAACAAAATTACCAGACTGCACAAGATATCAAATATTATAATTCTATATTTATTTTTGTGGCAAACAAATTTTTTTGTGCTAGTATTTATGTGCAGTTGAAACAATTTTTGTAGGGATAATTGCAAAGATTTTTATTTCCTGTCAAATTAATTATTTCATTTTTTATTTAAACAATTGTAAAGTTGATATCCATCAGTATTTAGTTTCATAACTAATCGTTATTTAAATGCCCGTATTATTGAAACATGCCTAGATTGATAATTCATCATGGAAGAAAAGCTGTAAGAATCAGAGTGCTGCTACTGTTACCTGCTGATTTACTATTTTTTTTGCTTATTATTAAAATTTGTAATATTTTTAGATCATTGTAATCAAAACTATGTAATGGTTTAATTCATAAATAAATGAGCTATTGTTTGGTGTGTACATATAATTTCTTTTAAATCATTCAATACGACCTTGCGGCTAGGGGATTACTTCCAATACTGGGTTAGCTCTTGCTAATTCGGCATCGAATCCCCACACGCCAAAGAGGAGGCTTTGACGGGGAGAGAGGCAGTTGGGATCGGGGAGCTGGAAGATGGAGGGGTCTAGCCTACGAGGGAGGGCTCAGGATGAAAGGAGATCGTTGAAGAGGAGGGAGGGGAGCGAGAAGGATATTTATAGCTAGAGGAAGGGAATGCGAAGGGTCACATGAATGTGAAAGGGCGCATGAATGCGAATGGTTACGGGAATGGGAAGGGTCACAGAAATATGAAAATGCACAGAAATGTGAAGTGTCGCGAGAATGTGAAAGAGCATGAGAATATGACGGGTCACGGAAATGGAAGAAGGAAATTTTTAATTAGCTAAAATAATTATAGAAATTTTGATAATGATCCATTAGACTTTTAATAAATTTAGTAATGATCACGGATCATTACAAACGGTGTTAATTAAGGGTGGTGGTTTGATTATTTTTAAAGATTTGAGTGTTATGTGAGTAATATATACAAATTAGATATCAGTAAATATGAAACTCGAGCACTAGACTCGCTCATCTCGCCAACATTGTGAAGAACAAAAACCTAAATCCTCTCCTCTGCTATAGTAAGGGACCATCGGACGCCTCCTTTTCTCTTTCATTGTCCTTTTCTTCTTCACGCTTGCACCAGCTGCTGTTCGGTGAATGTCTTTCTCTTCTCTACGGACCAGGTAGTCTTGAGTAGCTGTCCAAATTATAGTAGCGAAGTTTGTTGAAATATAACAGATGTACGCAATATAATTATATACTCTGGAATATTTATTGACACGGATGTTTCTACCATAAAAATGTACCCGAAAATTGCATTGATGTTCAGATTACTTAGGTGCCTCAGTAAAATTTGCAAAGATACTTGTTTGAAATATTTTTATTGTAATTTTTGCTATAATTTCTTTGCTTAATACTTTTTTTTGTTTAATCACGTGTTTATTTAACCAGATTTTTAGTTGATGATTCATAGTTTCGCTCTTTAGCTAATGATTCATTTCAAACTGCTTTATCTTTGTACGTTGCCTTGGTTGTAATTGTCAAAACAATTCCTTATCTTTGGTAATGATTTAGTAGAACACTTGATACATTAAAAGTGTACTATTTTTGTTGTTTATTATATAGATTATGGTTTATTCTGCTTTTATCGTGCAATGTCATGGAGTTGCTTGGATGTCATGTACATCTGCAGGCAACCATCACTTTATTGTGTCGCCGTGATGTTCAAATGAGAAAATTTATTTAATGATGCAAGTAATGATGATTTGATCCCTATATTCGTTATTTTTGGGGCATATCCAAATTTATGATTTTGATGATGACATAATTTTTTAACAAATAATTTGACTGTTTAATGGTTAAAAACTTACTAGCAAGAAATGTCAATTTTGCTTTTCCCATATTATACAAATGAAAATGGCCCGATTCATTTATAATGATGATTTGGGAGAATTTTCTTATATTTGAAAAAAATCTTAGTCTTTTATATCAAATGATGTTGAACCTTTTTAACAATATATATATATATATATATATATATATATATAATTTATGTGTAGTTTGCTTTTGTGCAATTTATCTTCCAAAATTGAATATAGTTTACTAGGTCAAGATACAGAATGTTTTATTTAATATATAAGCTTTGCATTTTTACTCTCATAATAATCACGATTTCATTTTGATATTGTAGTTTAATTGTGCTCTCACTAAATTTTTTTTTTGCTCCACCCCAGGTTATTTGGCAATTTTTCTCTCAAATCGGTTGGCTTGAGAGATCATCCGACGGCTGCACTAAACCCTTCTTCTCGCTTATCCCCTATTTTCTAGGGTGGTGTTTTTGAGCTACAAATCGTATCTGCTTCTCACATTCAAATTATTTTGGGCAAGATGTCAACCCTAGAAATTGAAGCACGAGAGTATGTTGTAAAGCATAAATCTTTCACTTTTCTTCTCTTGATTGGCATTCTCTTCATTCTTTAGCTGCTTAACAAATCGATGGCATCAAGAATTCCATTTGATAGTTGACACACCACTTTTTATTTGCAATGAACTTGAGGTGCCAAGCCATATAGACATTTTTATGTTATGATGCTACCATTTGTTATTAAGGGGCTGTTTGATTTGTGGATTTTGGATGGTTAAATTATCCAATTCTAGATATTTCAAAATTTTGAGTGTTTGATATATTGTAAATGAGTGCAAATTAGTTCAATTTTTTTTTTGAGAATATAATTTCCCTTTTCTTCACATTTTCTATGTAATCAAGCATAATCTAATTATCATCATGTTCGCCTCATTTGCACACGACCTTTTTTTTCCCAGGGTTAGGGCTGATACCACAAGCTTCTCCACTTTTGCATGTGATTGTCTTTGCCTTCGTCGATAACTAGTTGGTCGCTTTTGCCTTTGCCGACCACTGGGCAATCCTCACCTACACTAAATGTCTTTTCTTGGCCTGTCTACCTGGATCAAACAACCTTTCTTGTCTTTTGTTTTCTCCAACTTTGTTTGTCCTTGGTGGTTATTGGTCAATCCTTGTAGACAGTTGAGCCCACTTGCAGCTTACCCCTACTCTCTCACAATTATGGTTGGCCTTTATCGGTCCTTCCCATCCACTAGCTGGACTTAATTGGTGCTTATCACTTTCAACATACCCTAAACCCAATCTAATGCTTTTTGTTTGAAGCATTTTATAGGTCACTTGATTTAAGGAAAATTAAAGCTGTCAATGTAAAAGCTGTATTAAATGTCACTTGATTTAAGGTACAGCAGTACCTGATACAATTTACAAGCAACTACTTATTGTAAAGAGCTGTGTTCTTGGGTTTGCATCAAAATTTGATAAGACGGTTCACTATAATTTCTAAGTTAATGTTTGTTTACACACAAGGCCTTTACTTGACTGATCTTAAAGATAGTTGTTTTTTCATTTAGAAATATATGTTTATATTACTAATTTTAAATCAACTATTACAGGGTTAAACTTGTGTTCTCTTAGATTGTACCGTATATAGGTTACACTCAACTTATAGCATGGTGACACTATTTTGCTTATATCAACCCTTATTATTTAAATATATTTTTTAACCTGCCCTTAGTGTGATAAGGTTAGGTTGTTTGTTTAGTAATTGTTAGTACCATTTCCATGTAGTTTTGCAGTTGCATTCTTGTAAATGGATATCTTTGATTTTATAATTCTACTTATGTCACCAATGCATTTCATTTGTTTCAAGCTTGTACTACTCTTTTGCATTATTGCATTAGATTTCTTATATGTTTATGGGCAGATAATTTAAACGACACCTTATATGTTATGCAGTGTGATAAAAATAGTCTTGCAATTTTGCAAGGAGAATTCCTTACATCAATCCTTTCAAGTATTACAAAATGAGTGCCAAGTTTCATTAAATACCGTGGACAGCCTTGAAACATTTATTGCTGATATAAATAGTGGAAGATGGGATGCTATTTTACCCCAGGTGTCTCAACTTAAACTTCCAAGGGACAAATTGGAGGACTTGTATGAACAGGTAAATTTTTTTTTCATTTTAATTTTGCCATGATTTCTTAAATGCATCTCACATTGTTTTTTGTTCAACATGTAAAATGTGTAGGATAAAATATTTAATTAAGCAAACTAATTATTTGCTTTGTATAAGATGCATATGAATTTTTTTTTGTGGAACATCATAAGTCATTTCAATGCCGTTTAATGCATGTATTTATAAAATTTTTTATTTTTTATTTTGTTTAAACTCTAATATTTATAAAAACTTAATTCACTCTTTGAAGACATATTTTTTAGTGAAAGTCGGTCATAATCTATATATATCATCAACCATACAAAGATCAATCAGGATCAAAATCTTAGCCTCATCCCTTAGGATGCATGACAGTCTACTCGAGTGCTCATTCCTCTCAAAAAGACAAACTCAGTGACAGAAAAAACACATTTACGGTGTGGATGCACTCACGCGTGCATTGAACAAATAAGACGCTGTGGATACACTAAAGGAAAGCAAGAATGTCCATGTTTCGAGCCGATCCACGTGTTCCTGCGTTTGCTCCAAGCTTGTCTGATTCAGTTCAAAGTAATAGGCAATTGCTCTATATGATAATGCCATTCACCCCAAAGATCCAGTCCTGGACTTTCCTTTGGAGAAGAAGTACCACCTAAATCTCTGCTTCTGTCAGAGTCCATGTTTGCAGTCGTGCCCCAGTGTAGCAACCAATTGACTATGCTCATTATGAAGTACAAGGCCTATAAAGGAGTCTTGATCGCCATATCTGAAAGAGCCATCAATGTTGGCCTTGAACAAACAAGGTGGAATGGGGCAATATCTGTGAATTGAGGTGAAGGTATTCATAGGAAACGAGGTGCCCCAGGATTCGTCGTAGAGTCCCACACTAACCACTAGTGAGAGGATCGAGCTGGTCGGGGTAGCGTATGACCGCACATATCTCCTCTTAAGTCTACACCAAGATATAGCACGTCTAGTGAACTAATGGCGTCTGCAAGAAGTGGTCCTTAAGTATAAGGAGGTCTACTGCTTTTAGTCTGAAAGAATAGAGTCCAGGAGGCCCCAACTTACAAGGATACCCTCCATGGATATAGTATAGCTGCAGTCGGTTGTGAAGTGCTCCTCGTCCTCCCTAGACTGGAATTTCCAGGTACAGGGGACTGAGGTGGCAAGACCTCTTTTAGATAGCCAGTGGTTAAGGGGGATAGTATCTTTGAAGAACCTCCAAAGCAAATAGGCCTGTTGTCAAAGCTGGAGCTCCCAAATGCATGGAGTGTTTTGGCGATTGTTTTAAAAATGCAAGCATATGGCAATTCATTTTAGGTGTGGAAAGGGTGGACTAAGGAATTTTAAGGCCTTGTGATGTTTAGTGATTCTCATGGATTGAATGTGGAGTATGTTCAGAACCTCTTTGAGGTCATGGATTCCTAATAGTAAAATAGACATCACAATGTGAATATCAAAGCATGCGTGCCCAACCACAATTATTTTTGCACCCGATCGTATTTTGATGTCGGCTGCCCAAATATTGAGCTCGACAAGATGATCACATTATCCAACCTACCCGTGCACAGCTGGCTCAACAAGTATTTGGCTTAACCTTGATTATTTGAGATGGAGCATTAAGCTCAGATCTTTTAGTGAGAGTTTTTTGAAACATGCACTAGAAAAATATTATAACATATTATATATAATTGTATATCGTGATAATCAAAATTAAACTATGAGAGATAAATAAAGTTGAGCTTTAAGTTCAATTGTAGAGTTTGCCAATGTTTTAATATACTATATGGGAGCAAGAAAGCATAATTTCTAGAGAGAGAAAGATAAGAAGAAAAATGGGAATGGAGATAGAGAGCGTTAGTGATTAGGAAGTGTTCTTGAGGGTTGTGGGGTTCCTGCAGCTTAAATAGGACTGCCTAGGTCTAAACCGTTGCTTTAATTCTTGTGATTTCAGCTGAAGGGAAAGAAAGGAAATTGCGTTTCTTAATTTAGCTCTACATGCGGTATTCATGTCGATTCTCCTATTGAAAACAGTCGATTTAATTGCCAACAGTTTTTGAAAATTCTGCGTCTATCACTTCCAGGAAAGAGAAAAACAACGCACTTCTTTTGCAAGAGAAACGGTTGGGTTTTAAAGGTAAGTTTGCCAGTTTTCTTACCCTAAATGGCTTTTATTATTGTTCTTTGATTGTTCTTATTATGACCAGAGTCATTATATCACAAAAATGAGCGAAAAAGCAGATTTTAGCAGGAAAATATTGTAAACCAGAATTTGGCGAGATATTAATCATAAAACGAAGTATAGTGGGTAATTAATAGAAAACTTTTCGCAGGCAAATTAACGAAGAGATGAAATTTTGCAAGAAAGTCAATGCCTTCGCTAGAAACGACCTGGGGTCATTACAATTCATGCATTAAAATAAACATTCATTCATGTTTGTTCTTTGATGTAGTAATCATTTGCCTTGTCTTTTATAAAGGTATTTTTTAGTTTGCTGAATTTGGAGTGAAAAATTATTGAATTCTATGATTTGAAAATTTTTGATGTTTGGATTGATGTTAATTGGGGTGTAAAGTAAATGTTTGAGACTATAATTTCCTTGTGACTCGATTTTTTGAGCATTCCAATTTCGTAATTTTGAATT
Organism: Gastrodia elata; assembly: GCA_016760335.1. Taxonomy (NCBI): domain Eukaryota; kingdom Viridiplantae; phylum Streptophyta; class Magnoliopsida; order Asparagales; family Orchidaceae; genus Gastrodia; species Gastrodia elata. Next base: position 30,236,888 of record CM028684.1, on the reverse strand, counting down.
GTGTAATTTTCATGTTTAAAAAATCACTCTTTCCTTCGCCGTCTACATCAACAAGGTAGTTTTTGTCTGCTGCTTAGTCTTCATTGGCAATGACCAACCTTTATCGGCCTTCCCCGACCATGGCGTAAACAGGAAAGTTATGCATTAACAGGCCCTGCCGGCTGTCAGTGCTTCCTTGAGCTCAAGCTGGTCATCACCCGACCTTTCTTGGCCACTAGTCGAGCTTCTCTTGGTGGCGATAGTCTTTTATAATTAAAGTAAAAGCAGGAAAAAATGATCGCCCCTAAAGTAAACAGTTCAATTCAATTTTATCAAATAGAACATCAATTTTTCAGTTTTTAGGAATTGTTTTACTACTGTTCAAATAATTGCAAAGTAAATTAATTACATTGGAATTGTAATTCAAATAAACAAATTAATTTCTGCGAGTCAAAGAGCCCTTAAAAATTTGTTGACACTAGAGAACTGTTTAGGGGGAAAGAGCTGACAACATCTCAAAGAAGATGTATATTCTTTAAAACATGATACAAGGTTGTGAGCTCTTAGCGCCTCTGATGAGAACAACCTGTCTATTTAATACTTGATGCACATTGAGAGTAGTAGATAGGATTTAATAATTTATACTTCCTGAGTGAAGTATTTGGGATTCTCAAAACTTTCAATTAAAACAATAGTTCCAACTTCCTTTCTTGTTCTTTTAAAATTTTGACATTCAATGATCGAATTACAAAAAATGTTTTATTTTACTTATCCTTCTATGATTTTCTTACATTTATTTTCTCAGTTTTGATGTGCATATTAGAGTGACGCATATGGATGCGTATTTGTAATGTTTCAAGTGTTACTCTCTGCAGATAGTCTTAGAGATGATAGAGCTTCGGGAATTAGACACTGCACGTGCCATACTAAGGCAAACTCAGGCTATGGGGGGTAATGAAACAAGAGCAGCCTGAGAGATATTTAAGACTCGAGCATTTGTTGGTGAGGACATATTTTGACCCCAATGAGGTAAGTTTTTCTTGCTTGCATACTTTTTTAGATGGTTAATTGAGATTTCATGTTTAATTGCACATTTTTATGGTAATCATCTTTTATTTTGTAAATTAGACAAATTGTTTAGAACTTCATCTAAATGTAATACCACTTTGGAAATGGCCAATAGTTTAATATGTTAACAAGTTAGAGTGCATAGTAGCTTGAGGTTTTATCTTACACTTCTTCCTCTATTGTAGTTATTAGCCTAAGAAATTATTGATCACATTTCTGTGATCTTACTAAAGTTCTATAAGTGCTCTAATTTACCGGAACAATCATTGCCTTCTTTTTTATTAAAGCTACGATAAAGCTATTATTCAAGTTTGGAAATTGGTACCGCATGACAGTTTTTTCTATAGTAAGAGCCATGTATTATGCCATTACTAACATGCTGTATAACAAACAGGCTTATCAAGAATCAACTAAGGAGAAGCGTCGATCTCAAATAGCTCAAGGTTTGCAACTAGTCTCATTGTATTTTCTTAAATCAACAGCAATAACTTCTTTTTCATCTCTGATTTTTCTTTTAGTTATCTTGCTTTTTTGGGGGAATTATATATTTTCAAATTTAGCTCTTGTTTGGGGTCTCCTGGAACCTCTGAGTCTAAACATTTTCAGTCACCATAAGGATGGCTTAGAATAGATTCTCGGAACACAGTTGAAATTCAAAACATCTCGCCTGCATGTGTTTCCACACTTAACTCAAAGCACACTGAAAATTCATTTGATTCACTGCTTTTCTGTGTCAATCTGAATGAACTTGATTAAAAAATTTATTTTAACGCCAGAACAACGTGATTATCACCAAGGCAGGACTTACTTTTCCACTTTAAAGAATTCTTAGTTTCATTACATTAATTATGTTGAAACAGCTTGAGCAGCAGAAAAAAAAAGAGAACTTTAATAGTAGATTACATCCACGTTTTCTATTTGAACCTAGTTGTATTTGATCTTTTAATTTTTGCCTTTCAATTGTCGTCTGAACTTAATTCTGTTTTTATTAAGATTCTTCTATTTATCTAATAGTAGTACCAATTTTCAATAGAAAATTAATTGCTTTTAACTCTTTTTTTTTAATTTGATTGTGGCTCATTATTATTCTTGGTAGTATCCTTTGGTTGATCTATTTTCTTGGTGCGGAAATGTGGCCTTTGCTCTTACCAGCAATATCACATTGCAATTATGGTTTTTTCTTATGATGATGATGGCCTGACGGTGGAATGGGATGGCATGCACCTCTTTATCACATTGCAATTATGGTTTTCTTTATGATGATGATAGCCTGACGGTGGAGTGGGATGGCATGCACCCCTTTAGGAGTGCTGTTGGGTTAATAATTATTATAGAGGAGATTTTTAGGTAATTAATGGAATTATCGTGTGCCAATATACATTTGTTTTTTTTTTTGTAGAAACATGTTTTTTAGTATGCACAGCTGTTGAGTTGTCTTTTGAAGCCAATGCAAAATTACAACCAACAAAAATGGAAGATATCATTGAATTTGAAATGCATCGATGATTCATTAGAGATTGTTCTACTTATCTCACATGATATTGTTGGCTTTAGGAGCTCAAATGGTATAACCCAAGAGGGGTTGAATTGGGTTTAACTTGGAGAAATATAACTTTAAAAAACTTTTTTAGTTTGAGATGGTTTAATTGATATGCTTAATTACAAGGAAAAAATAAGTAAAATATAAGTTAATAGTAGGTAAAGAAAAGTACTCAAAGATTATTAGTAGTTCAGGTCTCTTAGATCTTGCATCCACTCTTCGGAAGTTTTGCTCTTCTTGAATCCACTCAGCACGAGCTTCTCCTTCGCTGATCACATAGCAGGCGGAGAAGCCTATATAATCCACTCCTCTTAGACAATTGATTGCAGAGATGTGGAATCTCCCCTCATTTCCAAAGCTGTCCCAAGGAGGAGTCTTTTTGATCCCTTCTTTGTAATTTTTGGCCGCTTAGCTGCGGAGTCTTCCCTCCTTTTCAGTGCAATGTCGAGGTAGAGCTTCCTCGATTCATCTTTTGCAAACTGCTGGCCGAAAACCTGTAGAATCTTTCTTCCTTTCCAGAGTTTTGCCAAGACGGATCCTCTTCAATCTCCCCTATGCACACGTGTTTGGCGGAGTTGCCAAAATTCCTTGCCCACCCTGCGAAAATAGGGCTATAAAATAAAAGAAATTTTTACAAAAATTAAAATACTTTTTGTATGCACTTAATTTTAATCACTTTGATGTCAGTATGTTATATTTTTTATATTTTAGGTGACTCGTATAAAAGAAATGAACACATCAAACTTGAAGGCACTGCTGCTGATTAGGAAGTGCATGCATTATCCTTTGGTTATTGTATCTTTTTTGGAGGGGATCTTTGCTGGAAAGAAGAAATTTGAATGCTGTAGCATGATGTGAGGCTGAGTTTAGATTCATTGCCTGTGAATTGTGTGAATGAATATGCTTAAGAATGCTCTTGGAGTATTTTGAAGATGGCAAATTCCACCTCATTAAAACTAAACTTGCGAAAGCTGGCACACTTCGTAAGGGGAATCTCAATAACACGTTTGTTTGTATGCAAAAGCATAGTTGACTTAATTCAGCCTAGCTTTGGTCATTGTCTTTTACTTCAATCCCCACTTTGACTTAATTCAGCCTGTTCTGTACAAACAGGATTAATCACAAAAGCATAGTTGTTCTTGAGCTATGGGCATTGTAAGCAATGCGGTATGCAAAAGTGGAGAAAGACAATATAGGTGGTTGGGTACAATTATATGTACAGTATTTCTACGAGCATGACATCTATTTAACAAGTTCAAGATTTTATAAATTGCTATTTTTTAGTGAGTTAAATAAGTTTTTATTTATTGTTCAAGTTAAATAAGTTCAAGCATTTGCCACAATTCTTGAATTTCTTACATCTGCAAGATATTTTTATTTATTGTTTATGTTAGATGTTCTTACTCATCTTACAAAAATTATCTTCATTCCTTTCAATAAGTTTTTTTATTCGTTTGAGCCTCCAGCTCTTGCTACTGAAGTTAATGTTGTACCGCCATCTAGATTAATGTCTTTGATAGGCCAGGCACTTAAATGGCAGCAACATCAAGGTTAGTGACCATTCTTGTATTTCATAATTTTTTTTTCTTATGGCACTCATCTTAGTTCTATATGTTGGTCTTGATTGAGGCTCGTCATTGTCATTCAGGAATGCTTCCTCCTGGAACACAATTTGATTTATTTAGAGGAACCACTGCCATGAAAAAGGATGAGGATGATGTGTATCCAACCTCTCTTAGCCACCAAATAAAGGTACTCACAGTTCACATGCATACTAAATGTTGCAGTTTTATGGAGCCTTTCTTACACTAAATGAGCTTGAAGAAATTCTTACACAATAATAATCATATGGACTATGGTTTAAATAATAATAAATTGTTGTGATCAAATTATTGTCTATTTTTCGAAGGCAAAAATGTGAGTTGAGATTTATCATGCTCTCCAAAATGAGGATGATGACATTGATAATGGAAAAGATCGGGTGCTTGTACTCACAGTTCACATGCATACTAAATGTTGCAGTTTTATGGAGCCTTTCTTACACTAAATGAGCTTGAAGAAATTCTTACACAATAATAATCATATGGACTATGGTTTAAATAATAATAAATTGTTGTGATCAAATTATTGTCTATTTTTCGAAGGCAAAAATGTGAGTTGAGATTTATCATGCTCTCCAAAATGAGGATGATGACATTGATAATGGAAAAGATCGGGTGCTTGTTATGTAAATAATGTAATTTTGGTTCTTTACATATTTTATGTTTATAATGTCATTCAGTGCTTCATTGGAAGTTTAATTATATTAATTTATTTAGATTGCAATTTAGCAGTTAGGCGAGATCTTTTTCTCATTAATTTTTTGCAAGAAAATGCTATGGTTCTCCACTTATAACTGCACACAAATTCCTAATTGAGCTTTGGACCAATAATTTTTTTATTCATTTTTTTTTAGAAAGGCGTCACAGAAAAGTATATTGCATAAATTCTATCTTAACACTTAAAAAATGCCACCTCATCTAAACTTTCCTTTGGATATGAGTGGGTATGCATTTGGATTGTAGCCATTAATGTTTTTAAATGAGTTGATTGCAGTTTGGAAAGAAAAGTCACTCGGAATGTTCACGTTTCTCTCCTGATGGGCAGTATCTCGTTTCATGCTCAGTTGATGGGTTTATTGAGGTACATTATCTTTCCATCAGATAACCTTTTCTTTTTCTATTCTCAGCTTTCTTTTGAAGCTTGGGGGATCTTTCCTTTGACATTGATAATTTGTGTTTTTTGGTTTTCTTTGTGCTAATTCTGAATTTTATGACTTCTTAAGACAAATGGGTGTTAAAACTGTCTGAAAGTTATTGTGAATAGTTCACTACTTATGCTGTATGACTTTTTGTCAGGTATGGGATTATATGAGTGGGAAGCTCAAGAAAGATCTTCAGTATCAGGCTGATGTGAGTACATTCAATTTTCATCCCTTTTCTTAGAATTTTGAAAGCCTTATTAATTTTTTTATGTACTCTGCTCTTGTCAATCTTAACTGTGCTATTATGATGTTGCATTTGAATTGAAATGCTTGTCTATTGTTGGTAAAATAACACAGCAAATAGATACTCATTTCAAAAACTATAGGAAAATTCAAGAATTTATGACATGAATCATCTTAGCATCAGTTATTCCTTCAAGTTGATATCTTACTTTGGAAATTATACAAATTTCATGTCTACTGTAATAAATAGTTACTATTTTCATAATAATAACATTAAAGCCAGTGAGTATCTTTTTCGCTGATTGCTGTCATCATTTATAAACTGTAGGATTCCTTTATGATGCATGATGATGCTGTACTTTGTGTTGATTTCAGTCGAGATTCAGAAATGCTTGCATCTGGATCCCAAGATGGAAAAATCAAGGTCTGTATTTTATCAATATATGCAACCCTCCATCCGCTATAGATAGAGAAAGCAATATTGTAATTAGAAGACTTGGTTGCTTGGCATTTCTAGCAGCTTTTACAAATGGGGTGCCTATTAAGTTTTAGAACAATTTTTAAATCTAATTCTTTTGAGATTTAATTCTCCCACTGTTTTTTCATATTTTGGCTTTTTCAAGGTTTGGCGAATAAGAACTGGTCAATGCTTACGGCGTCTTGAGCGTGCCCATTCACAAGGAGTTACTAGCCTCACATTTTCGCGTAATGGAAGCCAGCTTCTTAGTGCATCGTTTGATAGTACTGCAAGGTTCTCGTAGAATAAAGTACACTGCCTTAGTCAATAGTTTTGCTTAGTTTTTAACTAATTCATTTGAATAACTAACGTTTGCCACGTCCTTATTCATTTGTTGTTATGAAAATGAAACATTTTTGGCAGAATATATGGTCTTAAGTCTGGTAAAATGTTGAAAGAGTTTCGTGGTCACACTTCATATGTGAATGATGCAATATTCACAAATGATGGAAGCCGTATCATTACAGCTTCCAGTGATTGCACTGTGAAGGTGCTTTTTTAAAATCTTTTATTATTATATTTTGTATTTGTGTTTTAGATCATGTAGATTATAACTCTCCCTACTATTAAATCCTTTTTCATTTCAGGTGTGGGATATGAAATCAACCGACTGTTTACAGACATTCAAGCCACCGCCTCCTTTAAGGGTACATCTTGAGATTCAGTTTTGGTTGTTGATATAATCATGCGTCCCTTACATACGAATAAAACTTTTTTTTTTTGTCATTTTCAGGGTGGTGATGCTTCGGTGAACTCTGTTCATCTGTTTCCAAAAAATACCGAACACATCATAGTGTGTAACAAGACATCATCAATTTATCTCATGACGCTTCAAGGGCAGGTATTTGTGTTCTTATAAGCTTGTATCGATTTTTTATCTATACAGTGCTTTCATTTGTTGTTATGCTCCTAGACCTTCATAGCAATCAGCTGGCTACTTTGTTCTGCAAGCAGTGTATATTTGAGATCTCATATATTACTTTTAGTTGCTTTATTAGACATGTATGTCTCTATTATGTTCAGAAACAATTTAAATTTGGTTGAGTTCTTCTCTTTTATTTTTTTATTTCTTATAATCCAACAGTTGAGGCTCAAGGATTTGTTATCCCAGGTTTTGAGTTCAAATCCCACCTGCTACACATTTATTTTTTATTTGAAGTTCACATAGTATCAAAAAACAATTCTTATAATCCTAATGCTTAATCAAGTTATTTTCAATAAAAAATCTTCAGGTAGTGAAGAGCTTTTCATCTGGTAAAAGAGAAGGTGGGGACTTTGTTGCTGCGTGTGTTTCACCAAAAGGTGAATGGATCTACTGTGTTGGCGAAGACATGTAAGTGCTTATTTTCCACTAAATGAAGGTTACGTTGTGAATTATTCCATGATTAAGCTCTAGATAGAAACCTCCATAGAATTATGCTATCTTGTTTTGTTACTGGTTTTTTAATATTGTATAACAGTAATCACAAGTTTCATTTCTTTTTCAGACTCATTTTTTTTTTGCCATATTAGCTGATTATTATTTTCGTATATGTTCAGGAATTTGTATTGTTTCAGCCACCAGTCTGGCAAATTAGAACACTTGATGAAGGTGGGTATCTTTGTTATTTATTGTAAATTGCGACTCTTTGTAGTGCAACGTCTTCTAATATCAAGTGAAACAATTGTCTGTTTATATGTATATTATTATAAGTTGTCTCCAAGTGCTTTGGGGTGGGCACTTGGAGTTTGTTTTTGCTAATGCTGCGGCTGGGAGAGAAAAAGAGGCTGTGGAGCATTGCAAGTTTTTAATCCTTGAATTTATGATAACATGGCTGCTACCGCATTTCAAACAAAAAATCTTCCATGTTCTTTGCTTTCAAAATGTCGCTAGATATATTGATGTCATGAAAATGAAACAATTATCTGCTTAAAGTAAAATAATGTGATTACTATATGATCTTTTTTGGCTTTTGATTTACAGGTTCATGAGAAGGATGTGATTGGTGTAACTCATCATCCTCACATGAATCTTGTCGCCACCTATGGAGAAGATTGCTCCCTGAAAATTTGGAAGCCTTGAGCTGTGGACTGAGCAAAATGCTTTTGCCGTGTTCTTCTGTAATTGAATCAAAAGTTTTGCTTTTAGCTTTCAGTGTTCAGAGCAACAATTTAAAGTTCTTTAATTATTATGTTTTGTTTAAAAATTTTATTGTCGTCAGAGTACATTCATGAAACATTTAGAAGTTGTGTAAAAGTTTGTTTATTTTTAGAGCGAGAAGCGTTACGTTGTAATTTAAAATGCACATTTGTGCAATTGAAACTGTAATGTCACCCTCCAAAGCATATTCTTAGGATATAATTTTGCTCATGTTGAAAAGGAGTTCTAATTGGGAGCCATTTATTTTGTCCTAACTCACAAGGGTGCAAAATTATGGTCAAAAAGATTAGGCCATGAAGTTCCATGAGTTTCTGAGTTAGTAATTAGTTTGAAGCTCATCTCTAAACTCTAAATAGATAAGATTATTTCTAATAATTTCTTCATACATCTTTTTTGGCATTAGACAATTTATAAACTCTATTTTCCTAGCAGATGACGCATTGAATGGCTTGAACTTAATGTGCCCGAAACATGGACATTCTCTAATCATACCCACTATTGAATCTACTCATTTCTCATTCTAACATTGGCAGTATACTGCTCATCCACCTAAACATTCCCATCTATATAATACTTATTTATCGGTAAATTTCTTCTTTAATAATTATATATTAAATATAATCAAATTATGATCATATGATGATTATAATTAAGTTATTAATCAATCTTAAAGAAGCTGAAATATAAATTTATAGCTAGTTTGGGTTCTTGTTTTAGAACTCATCTTTTAAGTTTTATTAATCATATATTTATATCTTAATGAGACTTGTATTGCTTGAAAAATAATATTATGAGGCTTCTATTTCTCTTTTCCAATACATATATAATTAAATACATGGCACTAATCTTAATTATATATATATATTCGGATAGCTTTCAAAAGAAATAAAGTAAAAAAACGGCATCCTTTTGTAAGATGATAAAGATGAATCCATTTTTGATTTTTTTCTCTATTACACAACAAAAAAATTTTTTTTTCAGTGAAGTATGGCTAGGCACATCGCTGCACCTAATCGGAATGCCGCTGCCGGAGTCGTCAGTCTTCTTCGACACCCAAGAACGAATGGGGCTTCTTTCTCTCCCGACTCCGCTCAAGGCCCTTTTATGATTTTAATGTCGAGCTGCAAGTCGTTTTCTTCTAAGATTTTGTTGAACGCCTTACGATTCAGTGATTAAAGGCTTTCTGGAAGGTACATATCTTGTTGAAGTTTGAAATGAGAATCTTTATTTATGTCTGATATCTACCCTAAGTCGCATCTTTCCTGCGCTACTACTCTCAAAGCATATTAAAAACTGTTAAAGCCTTTCTAATGAGCATGGTGGCGATTGCAATGAAATTGTCATAACCTATCTGGAAAATATACAACAAGAGTTCCTCCTTTGTCAATTTTATAAGTTGATGACCAGCCAGACACTGTCATTTGTACTCCTTTTTCTTGAACAACTCAACAGTCCTCGATTATTTAATTATTGCACATCAAATTAATACTATTCATGACATTCCTTGGGATAGAGTTCAGCACAAGACTCAAAGGGGGTTTCATCAATTAATAGAAGCCAACTTTTTCTCTGTCAAAAGGTTCGAGAGGCTTCACTCTTGGATAATCTTATACTCATTAAAGAATTTCTATCAGGTGAATCTTACTTTGGTATAGTAATCCTACAAAAACGCAGATTTATAGATAATACTACCAGTCTTAGGACTGGCATTTGTTGCCTTAAAGTTCTTACTTATTTGGAAGTTTCTTTTCACTGTTGTCAACCTCGCCATGAGTCTCCTCGACATCATCAATCCCTTGGGAAGTCTCTTTCTGCTTTCACTATTAAACTCCATTATCATAAGCTTTGAATAGCACCACTTTCGGCCTTCGCTGTTGGCCCTTGCCTTGGTCTCTATCATCCTCAACAACTATTATGTTATTTGTTTTTCTCTGGCTAATATCTTATAAATAATTAAAGAAATAATTTTGTTAAAATTTCAAAAATAATATCAGTCACATAACCAAATTGGCATTCTTATTTTGAAATATTTATCATCGTTTATCATTATTATGAACAAAGTGCAATATTTTAATTTTAAGGTGAGATCAAAACTTAGAGCTACGGTAAAATGCCCAAAACTATTTTTATAACATGTAGATCATAATGGTTTGCATAAATTATGATGTTCACTGCTCATTCAACATTTAACTTGAATTGAATGCTATAACAATATTAAAGCTATTAATGTATCATAAGTTTTCTTTGCTCAATGTTAATATAAATATTTAATTAGTTGGCATTAAAATTTATAGAATCAACTCATAAATTATTGTTACTTTATAAACGTCTGCATTTAAAATGTGTATTTACGTTAAACAACACATTTTAGAGATAATAATTCTATTCAAAGTTAAATAAGTATATTGGTATTTTAAAATATAATTGTATATAGGCAAAATTTTAATTGGAGAAGCTGAACGAAACATGTATAATCCATAGTACTAATGCAAATTTTATGAACCTGATTTTTCTTCAAAAGTTTAGTATGAGGTTGTATATTGGGCTTAACCAACAAGAATTTTTTATCAAGCTATTTGAGATGTATGTGCTTAAAATTTTACCTTGGACATTATAAGTATCTAATAATTGTGATTACACTATGATACACTATACATATTTATGTATATAAATTTGTTGTAATTATTTCTTCCTATAGGTAGAAAATTATCTAAAAGTTTATGCTAACAATTTAAAAATTTTCAGATTAGTAATATCCTTTAGAATCTAGCAAGTCTTAAGAGAAATTACTTTCAAACTTATGCTTTAACATTGATATTGGGAGGGAGTAAATGAGATGCACTTAAAAATTGTATCGCATTCACATTATTATTAAAGTACATGCAAAACTTTTACGATCAATTTTGAAAATTTGAATCTCAAATTATATAAATTTAAGGTCTTACGCAGTTCAATGAGATGAATCCAACGAGCCCAAGATCACAGGATGCACTCTGTCTGATAACATGTTACAAATTGCAGGATTTCCCAATACCCTTCTCCAAAACTTTATAAAATTAGCTCTCATTCTTCTTCACATAAAAGGATAAATGTGAGCAGGGCTCTAGGAAACTCCTAGTTATATCAATTCATAATTAAATTTATCACTAATGACCACCATGGTTGATCTTAAAGCACCATTACTTTCATTGCAAACAATCATCGGCTGTCAATCTTTATTATCTGCCAGCATCATTGGCTTCAAACAATAAATTTATAGTCAGTTATTCAAGGTTGAATTACTTATATTCTCTATTTATTTAAGGAGAAAGTTTAATTTCTTACATAGAGTAGATTCAACAGAGCCGGTCTCGTGGTTTTTTTCTTGGTTTTTCCCTTTAGTTTTTACATGTAAAAAAATATATATATTTATTTTCATATATGTGCGTGCGATATTTGTGCGGTTCTGAGATCTTTAATTCAAACTATATTGCCGCAAGCCACTACTACCATCCACACAATAATGTGAATGTTCACTATTGCTTACTTTAGTGTTACTTTTAATGGTCAATTTAGGTGGTGTGTGTGGGTATTGAAACTAAATTTTTTTCCTTTTATTCATTTGTACTACTAAGTAGCATCAGAAGTAGAGTAAGATCTTTGTAAACATGAAAGCAATTTATAGAAAAATTTATTGATGCAAGTCCTATATGAAATGCACAACTCGACATGGATAATGTGCTGTCTGTCATAACAGAAAATCAGCAGAGCTTTCAAGAAAAAAGAAAGATAGGAGGATACTAATAGTAGTGATGAGGCAGGTGAAGAATCAACCTTCAATGGAAATCATTGCTTCAGCAGCAAAGGGATGGAAACTACCGCACCAGGGCAATTCGAACCATGTATCTCGAAAGAAAGAATGAATTATGAACGTCAGAAGCACAAAAGACTTCGCCAATATTCTAATTCTTCTTGTCAATCTGTTGTAGAGCTTGAGAATGGTATGCATGTAGCCACCTTGGAAGCAGAAAATGATTTTTGTATGATGAATTTGGTAGACCGTACATTCGAGAAATTTCCAGCGAACAACCTCATGGAATCTTATACAATTCAAATCGAAAGCGAGTACTTGTTACCTCAATTAACAACCAATAAAAAGCTGCAACTCTATCCGATCAATGGTGCGCAAGGCATGTTTGTTGCAGTGCAGCAGTTTTTTCAATCGGGAAGACAGCATCAAGAATTCACCACTGCACCTTTAGTGAACCATCATGTAAGTACCATTAATGTTGCATTTCCTGCTAGTAATCTTGTCATGGTGATTCATTGGCATTGAATGGAGGTAGCACAAGTTCAGTTCTTAGGGACATACAGCCTCGAGCAGACATATTCCATTGATCCAGTTAAATTCAGGGGTTATCAAGTTGATGGTTCTGTTGAGTTACCTTTAGATACCTTTGCTCTTACAAGCCACTTATTGACTTCAATAACTTCCAGATAGATGATGAAACCTTAATGGAATACTTGGGAGCATAAGTGAGTCAAATGCAATGCAAGTTCAGTCGCCTAATTTAAGTCTCTAAGTGAAAAACTCCATCAAGATGTATATGCTGATGCAACTCCACATTCTCATGATGCACTGCAATGTATAATTGTTGACGAGTTGAGATTTATTGATCAGATGGTGGTGTATTGCATCAAATCTCCTTGCTATGAGAAACTCTACTTCGCAGCGGTGTTCATGAATGCCATTAATTTGTTCTAAGGTAATCTACAAATTCTTATTGTATAGCCAATTGTTCTCAATAGGTGGGAGACCCTTCCAATAAACTATAGATTTGGTGTGCATTCGTTGAAGTCTTCGTCTTTATAATGCTGACAATCTCTCAAATATGTGGATGTCATAATAATAACAAATATGTTTAACATATGGTGCAAGCGAATTGCACATTTTCAAGAAAAATTAGACATTCATATACAATAGAATAATCTATGTTGAAAAATATGATATTAATATGTCAGCAAACAATTTAAGTTAGTAAACATGTTATCCAATTAATCCCACAGTTTGAAAAAGACTAACAATTTATGCAGTATTTTATATTTTTGAAGGAATCTATTTTTATAGATAATTCTAATTATGTCATATTTACATCTTTAAATTTATTATCCTTTTGTTATATTTTTTTTCTTAAATTATTTACAATTGTAAATGTAGAATATGAAATAGTAGCATTGCAACCAAGTCAACAAGCCTAAATTTTACATATATGCATCTCAACAAAAAAATAATCTGGTGTTAGTTTAAGAAAATATTATTATTATGAAAAATTTAATTTCGTACAAAAGATGGGGTCCCACATCCCTGAATGAATATTCACATAAAGTTCTTAATATATTTCATAATGGATGGTAAACATGTAATCTCTCTTTTTCTCTAATCATAGCTTACAATTGTAAGTAAGCAACAATTAACTTAAACATGAAAATAAAGTGAATCGTCATTTATTGATTATCTATTACAAATCGTCAGCATGAGACAGGAGATATGAAAAACAAAATATTCATGGATGAATTTTTATAAGGCTAAGAAGAAATGATGAAGGAGATAGCAATGCTAGAGGGTTCATTGGTAGCTTTGGCCTTATTATAAATGAAACAAATAGTCATAATATGGCATATATTGTATCAAGGTGTGGGCTAATAATGCAGGTGCTTTTTTTTATATAGGAGCTTAGATAATCTTGTGTATCTTGACAAAAACAAAAACCAAAAAAATCTTCTAAATAAAGCTTAAAATTTAATAAATCACCAAGTGAAGATATTGGAAAACAAAGATGCTTATTTAGATATATATAAATATTATTTACACAAAAGATTAACATATAATTGTATGGTGTCACATGAAAGAATTGTACGATGCTTCAAAATTTGAATGATCATAGAGCTAATAAATATAAGTATAATAACATTGCTTTACTTAAATTAGTCATTGGAAAATTAAGGCAAGAGTGATTTTCCTTATTAAGAACACTTTTAATTTTGATATATGTGACATCGCAAAGTCTTTGAAAATTTTTAAAAATCTAAAATTCTAAGGGCATATGAATAAATTTTAAAAATCTTAATTAACTGATAATTTTGCAGTTTCAATCTTCATGAAAATGATTATGATATATGTAATGACTGAATTAAATTGCTTACCAATGCATCTAAAACATGTGAGAGGCCATAAAAGCACCAAACATCAATTAATGACTTAAAAATGGTGATGTAATGCCCCGCTCCATCGCCTCACGCAAAATAAAGATTAATAAAATACTTAATAGTTGGCGGCGGGATAATGCGTTACTTGGGAAGGCTGAACCTCCCCAAACCTAATTACTACTGCTAAAACTAACCCTCAAGACAAATAACATTATTATCTTAAGTATTAATTAAGATACTTACACACATTGGATTTAGTGAAATTATAAGATTATATATCCAATGTATATGAGTACTTTATACGAGTTCATTTTGATCACATCACAATACTAAGTATAAGTAGAAGAAATATTCAAAATGTGGAAGCTAAAAGCATTCATTACAGAGCTGAATAAGAAAGAATTCATCTCGAAAAAGAAAGAGAAATCATATCCAGAGTTAATTATTTCAATTCATAATTTAAATAAAAGAGCAGTAAATGAAAAATCTCTCATATTACAACTAAACGTTAAACTAAGCATGTAAATAAAAGCTGTGCCGTCTACTGCTCCTCCGAGTTCTCTTGGGTCTCTTGGATGGCCTCCTTAAAATGCTCAGGATCTGATATTGTCGGTTTCACAATGCTAAAGCCTCAGCCAGAAAAAGAAAAATCTTGTGTTATACAATGAGTCTAAATATATTTGAAGTTGCAATTTCTTTCTTATCATTTAAGAGTTTTAATTAACAATCACTAAAACAAAAATCTATTACAGAAAACTAAACTGAAATCAGGTACTAAATATTAAAAGTAAAGCAAAACTATAACTGAGCAAAAGAACTGAAAGTAAATCAATTATAAAATAACTATAAGTTAAAAAAAGTACTGAAAATAGAACTGTGCTACATAACACTATATATGCATCTAAACATGCCACTGAAATATGTCACAATTATACAGTTGATGCCCTCTTTCATCCAAAAGAAATTCTAATATCCTGATGCCTACTACATTCCATAATTTCTACTCAATCTTGATACATGCTATATTTCATAGTTCTCAAATAATTCTTGATGCTTTATACTTATGCAGTTTATGCCAAATACTTTTAATGCAAAAATATTTACAAATCATCTAAAATCAAGAAAACAAAAGAAAAGTAAACATCCTTTCTGGTTATCTAACTATTTAACTCGGTTTATCGTAATATACACATTTTCTTATAAATGCCATATAAATTAGACCTCTAAATTATATATTTTACTTTAACCCAAATTTGTATGAAATCAGTATTTATACGAATTAAGTTCTTATAACCTTTTAAGTTATCACATGTTAAGAGTATATATACATAATTAGTATATTTTTAGGAAATGTAACTTGACACAATTTGTTTAACTGCACTTATCAATAATCACAAAGATAAGGGAATAAAATCTTTTTATAGTTTATTCTCTCAAACTAAGATGTCAAATCTCCTACTTATAACATACTTAGGAATTAGGATGTTTATCTTGAACTGTATTGTAACAACCCTAGTGTTGTTATCCATCTATTAATGACTTAATTAACTCTAATCTTTTTTCATTAGTCTTATAATAGTAGTAGGAGCCTTCGTTTCAAATTTTGTTTGATTTAAAAATTATTTGGTAATTTCCAACATTTTCTGATTTTCTGATAATTCTAAGAATGTCTAATTTATTTAGACCTCAGAATCAAAAATAGAGTCCACCATTGGACTCACCACACTCAAATTAGCTAGGAGTGGTATTTTGGAAGTGTTTGGAGTCGTCAAATTTTCTCGTATATTTTAATAATATTTAAATACTCAGAAATTAAGATAATTAAATTGACATCCGATCAATAATTCAATTTTATTTTTGTGTTCACCACATCTCAATTAGGTAATGGTGAATTTTTGAGATTTTTTGGAGTGTGTTTGGTTATTTATTTTTGATTAGCAATTATGTGTATTTAATTAATTAAATAAAGAAAATAAGAAAATAAATAATTACATATATTATTTATTTTTTTCCAACAACGCATTTTTCTCATCCGTGGCAATCCACTGTGGAGTTCGTTGTTTGAGTCAGCCGTGCGACTTGATCTAGACCGTTGCGGGATTCTGATCTAGATCGAATGGCGCTGATCAGATCTGTCTGATCTGGCCATTGGATCAAAATAGAGATTCGACGGTTAGGATTATTTTCGGTACTCTGTCTTCTCTGCACGCGATCGTGCCTGTAATGGCGTACGACTGCTTTTCTACCGAGACTCCAAAGCATTCCTTAGCATCTGCGACTCCCCACCTTATTGCAATTTTCCTTCTTTTGTTCGTTGGAGAGCTGGGAACCTTACTTGGGAGCTTCCATAGTGGGATTGGCAGTTGGAACCCTTAACCCTAGGTATCAATCAGTAAAGGTGAAGGAGTCACTGCAAGGTACTCTTATACTTACCTCCTAATAATATTGATTTCAATTGCATTTTTTGTGATCTATGGTAAACAAATTTGAGCTTCAATCTAGTAAGATTAAGTTAAATCAAGTTCGCAATACTCAAAGCAGCCTCTGGTTTAATTTAAAGTTCCGATTTATGAATTTTAGGGCTTCATTCCATCGCTGTTCCAGTCGATCCAACGAGTCATGGTTAAGTCCGTTGGGTCGGCTGAGGTGAGGATCTTCCATCAGCGTATGGTCAACGCAGTGAGACTGTGGTTTAGTTGCAAAATTCTTTTGTTTCGAAACCCTAATTTTATTTTATTTTCTTTTTCCTCTGCAGGCGATTATCGAGGAAGAAACGATTCATGTTGGGTTGCGCATTTCTATCGAACCAAGCCGGTCTGAAAAGGATCAGACCGCATCTTTTGTCCGGATCGCAAGAACTCGCCATGATTCCAGCACGTCACTCAATCGAGATGACACGCGGTACCACCGCCTTCTCGAAATTAATGCGCGTCATATGTTTTGCTGTCGCGTTGAACGGGAAAATGCGCACAGTAATCTGTGCTGAATTATTAATTAATTATAGAATTAATTAGTTATAAGTTCAGTTAAATGCTTCCAAAACATCACCTCTAGCTAATTTGGGGGTGACAAATGTAATGACGAAGTCAAATTTTTGATTTGAGGTTAATTTAAATAGGTCAAATTCTAGGGTTTCTCGAAATTTCCCAAATCAGGATTTGATTCAATTGACTCTTGATTTGGATTATGTCTTTGTGGTGAACTCCTAATGACTTAGTTAGTGTACTATAATCACTATAAGGACTTAATTTAGTCCTAATTGACCTAAGTAATAGCCTATGTTGTTATAGAAGGTTCGTAAGATTCCTGTTGGGGTTCGGCACCGAACTTCGATAGTTTGCTTTTGATTGATGATCCTGTGCCGAGAGGATAGGGTAAGCATTGATAAAGAAAGGGAGCGGCATGGATTCGATTGGGATAGTGGTGGTGGTATGATCCTTGCCGAAGCCTTCCATTGACGAGAGCTTGCGGTGCAAACCACGCGTCGCGCCTGCGGCTTCAGAGGAGAAGGCTCGAAGGGTTCGGCTGGTTACTTCGATCAAATGGCATGCAAATGAGATAGGGATTAGGGTAGAGCATTTTTTCGTATAAATAAAAAGATAGTTTATTAATTAATTAATTAATTTAATAAATTGATTATTAATTTTTTTATTTAATTAGATTTAAACAATTATATACTTTTAAAAACAAACCAAAAAAACTTGCTCTTAACTAAAATGGGGGTGACAAACTCAAAGATCAAGTCAAAATTTTAATCGGAAGTTATTTTAATTATTTTATTTTTCAGGGTATCAAAATACAATAAAATATTTGAAAAAGTTTGACGATCTTCAAAACTCGCCAAATTTCACCCCTAGCTAATCTGGGGGTGAGGAACTCAATGGTGAAGTCCAATTTTTAATCTGAGGTCAAAATAATTTTCTTATTTTTCTTATTTAAGTTAATATCCAAAATTAGGGTTTTGCTCATTTGATCCCCAAACTGGACTAAAACTTCGGTACTTGCTCATAATGATTAATTAAGACTGTTAGAAGAGATTTGATGTTAATTTGATGGTTAAACAAGGATTAATAACATTGGGTTGTTACAGCAAATCTTCTCTTATCTTATTTATAAGGGATAACAATTGTCATAAGATAAATTAATAAATCTTGAATCTGGTGGTTGAATCAATCAACATCTTTTATTAACTTACTAAGTTACATTGCATGTTTACTCTGTAATTTAAGAGAAAATTAATGAAATGAGAGGCTTAGCACTTAGGTCTCAAACATAATGACTCTCTTAAAGATATAATATTCTAACATACAGAATTTACTTCAAGAATAAATCAAATGCTATTAATTCATTTCTTACTGATAAACACAAGTTTGAAATAATAATCAAAGTGAATTCACCTAAAGTCTCACATTTTAGCAGGGTGAAATATTAACATGCAAGCTTATAATATTTTCGTCAAATATTTTACAAAATAGAGCTTACGTTCCAACATAGGATTAAAAAAAATAAAAACATATTAACAGCAATAAGCTCTATATAGGTGATGTACGCACTTTATATAAAACTCAAGTAAAATGATTTAATATATCAAAACTCGATATAAATTAAGTACTTAACATACCTGATTCGTTCATTTAGTCTGCAAAACATTCTTTATATAAATCTTGAAGCAAAAAAATTATCATGAAGCCTAGATCTTCTCCTTGTCGTGGAAAGAATGAGATAGTGCAGCCCAGATCTCTTTTTTTAGGTGATTTAGAGCTTACTAGAGCTTCTCCTTGTCATGAGATTTTGCTTATGGATGAAGTCCTTTGGGTTTGAGAGGATGGGAAGAGGAAGAGAAAGGGAGTTTGACAAATGCTTCCAAATGGAGGTAAGTAAAAATAAATGTAAGATTTTATGTTTTTAATTAGAGTTAGAAGGTCTATGAGGGTCTTTAAGGCTCGATCAAAAATTTAATGATGTATGTTTGATCATGGTGGAATTTGAATAGTTCAAAGTAGACACCAAAATTGTCCAATTTGGCCAAGTGATTATCTCGAGATCTGAGTTTGAAGTTGGCCAAAATCACGTTGCCAAATTGGTAACAGCTAATTTTTTTTTTTAATTCCAAATGTATTTTTATCGTAACTCATCCATTAAATTGCTAACTAATTTAATAATGAAAAATTCAAAAATTAAAAAATATTTCAATTTTGACACCTAAAAATTTTTCATAATTATTTTTTATTTAAAACCATCACAAAATAAACGGAGAAAATTTTCTCATGAAAAAATCTCAAAAATCACCTATCACTGATTTGGAGGCGAAAAGTTCAATGGCAAAGTCATTTTTTTAATGCAAGGTCAATTTGTTTTAACTAAATTTATGAGTCCTAAAATTAGCAAAATAACAAATCTAACATAATGAGATCCAATTGACCCCAAAACTTCAAGATTATGTTCTAGTAATTTGATGAAAATAATGAAATAATAATTAAGAAGTGATTACACTCATATTAACTAAGATAACAACCTAAGATCGTTACAGATGATCGATTTTATATATAACGATCATGATTTATTTTGTTAGCTGATATAATGAACTCTATAAATATCATGGAGCATACATCTATGCATTATAATTTGATGCACAACTTTTTATTATTGTATAGTAAGGGCTTTATATGAAAGATTTGATCATTCAAAATCAATTTTCATATGGATTTTTTAACAACTTTTATAAAAATACTTGAGAAAATGATCTTGCCAAAGGGCATAATAATACAAGAATGTTGATTATTTGACATTTTAAATGATGTTGTACTTTTAAGTAAATTATTATGTCTGGGTTTAGGAGACTTGTATCTTTTATTTTATTAATAACATGATATTCTCACATACATTCAATAAGTCATCTTTCATTACAAATGAGCTATGATTCTCTTAGAAGAAATTCCTTACCAGATAAGTTATCAACAATAATGTTAAAGGGAAGCTGAAAATTGTAAATCATTCATAGAATTTTTAGAATGCTACATATCGTTCATAATAGATCTCTTATTGAGAGTCTCCTTAAATAAAATATCAATAAGCTTAGCTAATAATAATAAAAAATGATATGTAGATGAAAAAAGAGCAACTAGATGCATGAAACATGCTTCCAATGATAGGTTTGGGGGGAAGGGTCAGACAAGCAGCATTATCTTATAATATTATATAATATCATCTTGAGTTGAGTGTATGATATCTGATTACAAGACAACTTTTGCCACTGCACTAAGGATACCATTCAAAAACCAAATTTACATGACCGCTAAGAGTTTATGACGCTTCATTTAAATGAAAAATGTAAAATTATATATATATATATATATATATGATCGAGTTTTATGCAACAATGCTTAGAGGGATACTAATAGTTCTTCGTATTACCATGATGACGACTTGAGTACATCTGATCATTCTCCATTACTTAGGTTAGTCAGCCTAGTTATAAGAAATTAGCACTAAGTGGGGTTGAGCAACCAAAAGGTGGGCATCTTGAGATTTTTTTAATTAACTTCACTTTTACTTTTTGGCATATAGATGGCTTCTTTTGTGATGAATATTAAAGATATTTGGCTGCATGCTTGGTAATGCTTCAAGTTCCAGGCGCTGGGAATTGAAATCCATGATTGATAACAAATAAGGTCATTTATCACTATTTTTTTAATCATAGCATAAAAATGAGATTGTACTTAATAGTTTAATTAAATATGCAAAATTCACATTTGCGTTGAAAGAGCATATTTATTTATTTACTTATTTTCAGCTGGGTTGCTTTTTTTCTGGCATCTTTTCTATCAGCTCTGGTATCACTTCAAACAAGTCGGCAACAAGCCCGTAATCTGCTACCTGAAAAAAAATTTAATGGGAAAAACAGTGAAGCTACATAAGTTGGTATAATTGAAATTCAAGATACAAATATCAAATTATGGAAGTTGAAGGGGATGAAGTTAAAGAAACACAATGTAAGATTATAATTAATCATTTGGGATAACTAATAATGAAAAAAAAGCATCACATGAGTACAAAAATCTCTCGTAAATTTGCAATATTTAGATCTCATATCCAATGGTTGACATTGTTATCCATGTGCCTGGTATCCAACCATTTTCAAGACATTAGTTTTTTGCTTACAAATGAGGCGTCCTTTTCAAAAAACAAATTTATCATGTTTTCACTTTTTTTGCTCCACATTTCAATATTATTGGGAGCTGCGAGATACCGCATACCCTTCCATACTAGTTTTTAAAGCTAGTTTAATTAAATAGTTGAAAAAATAAAATATTGAACTTAAAGTTCGATATGATTAGAGGAATACTGCTGTTTAATTTCTATTATTTCAACTTTAGTTTTTTTTTTTTTTCTTTAAGTTGTTCTTACTTGTAGTATTCTTTAAATTCGATTAATGATAAAAGACTTTATTTTTCTATTATTAATAAAATTAATGATTTTTAGTGGCTCTA
Organism: Gastrodia elata; assembly: GCA_016760335.1. Taxonomy (NCBI): domain Eukaryota; kingdom Viridiplantae; phylum Streptophyta; class Magnoliopsida; order Asparagales; family Orchidaceae; genus Gastrodia; species Gastrodia elata. The sequence continues at coordinate 30,214,982 of CM028684.1, read as the reverse complement.
GATTTTTATTTGAATTATCTTTTCAATTGATCTTTATTTATATGAAATGATGAACAAAATTATAAAAAAGCTACCATTATTGACACCTTCATTTTCCAAGCACTCAAAGATGAATTCCTCTTTAATTAGTTATCCCCAACAACAACAATAACAAGTATTAATCCCACTAGGTGGGGTCGGCTACATGAATCATTTATTTACATTGTGCACGATCAAATAGAAGCCCCTCATAAGTTTCAAATAAAGAAGATCATTCGGAATAGTTTCTTCCGATGTCTGATCTTCCTCTTTCTCTTTTAATATTAGACAAAATTCATAAACTCAATTTTCTAACAGGAGCATTGCATAGTCGACGCTTAATATGCCTGAACCATCTATAGCAGCATTCTATGATCTTATCTACTACTGGAGTCACTCCAACTTGCTACAAATAAAATCATTTCTCATTCTATCCTTACAATAATATCTACTCATCCACTTAAGCACATCATCTCTGTACCACTTAATTTATTAGAAAATTTCTTCTTTGTTGGTCAATATTCAAATCTATATAACCTAGCTAGTGGTATAGCTGCTCTACAAGAATTTCTTTTATTTTGAGTGAGATTTTTTTATCGAACCTAGTAAGTGTTCTTCGATTTCATCAAACCAGCTTGGATCCTATTTATGATGTCACTCTCTATTTCGCCATTATTTTGAATTGTTAAACCAATGTGGTTGAACCTTTTTCTCTTTTTCAGTTTTTTCTCTTAATTTGATTAGCTTATAAGTGTATCTCTCTCAACAATGTCTAATTTATTATATAAGTTCTTGAATGATGCACTCTTGGCATCACGAACTGCTATTTTGGATTCACAACAAACTATCATTATCTTCCATATCTAATCAATTTTACGTTTAAACCATGATTTATAATGTCATTTTATCTTTAATTTAAGTTTGAACATCTTGTTTCCACCACTATGAATTTTTATTATTGGTTATTCTCCCTTTTTAATTCACCAAGTAAATGCTTCTCTATATTACGAATACATCTAGCAACCGAACTCTACATAAAGTTAGCTTCAGCCTCAAAATCACATTGTCCAAGTTTTAAAATTTCACTCTTAAGAATATATATATTAGCCTTCTTAAAATTCCACAATCTAATTTTATAACATATTTTAGATTTAATATTACTTTTATTATCCCTTATTTTAAATTTAATATTACTTTTATTACCCCTTATTTTAGATTTAATATTACTTTTAATACTTTTAATTAACTATCCTCCCACTGCATGATAACTCTAGTGTTGCTGGTATGTAAATTGGTCTAAGAATCCCCTTTACATGCCATATTTTGAGCATATAAAATAATGAACAACAAGCTAATGATGTTTAAACCACCCCTCTTGCATAGTAATTTGCTTAAGATTAATCTTCATTACTATCTCTTCATACATGTTTGAATGGGTAGATCTCTCATCTTTAGATGTTTAGTAAGACAAGTAGATGAGTGCAATACAAGCTCTTTTAATTGGTAATACAAGTGCTCATGCCCAACACAAGCAAAATAATTTTGAATGATAATGCAGAATAAAATTTTTAATGCGTTGCATGCTAATTTAGGCCCTCAATAATGTTTATTAGCATGTTATTTGTAAATTCCATGCAATGATTTGTCTTAGTTGCTTAAAATTATTTAAGTATGGAACTTAGGATCAGAACTTGATCATCTAAATAACAGTTTAAGTAAATCTATAGACTATCAGCAAAGAGCTATTAGATAATCTATCAGCCTGGAATCAAACTTTAGACTCAAGAGTATAGATTATGATGTTTTAAATTTCAATTTCAACATTTATGCATTATTAAATATGCTTAACAGCTCCTGTAAAGACAAACAATTGCATTGCATATATTCATCAAATTCTGATCAACAACGAGCGTGTAACAGATTGTGTCTCTCTTGCATTAAAGCTAGAGACTCAAATGAGGTGATATAAAAGACAACGTACAAGATGATGGTCAACAACTTCCCTATAACAATAAAAAAAAACATTACAAAATGAATGGGGACGTTTATTATCCGAGTGACAGCTTAACATATTCATTGATTTAATGGCCAAAAATGACTAGCTTATGGTATGTAATAAAATGCTTAAGGGTGCGAGACCTGAGTGTTTCTCGGCTTCATTTTTTTCAAAAAGATGTTGGGACGTCATATAGGTTGACATGTAGAATGTTATCCGTCACTTCATCAAAGGTTCTTTTTTACCTAAGTTCTTTACTTCTACTACTTCTATATTATGCATGCGGAGCCTATTTTAGTTAAATAATGACTAATAAGAATGTTCTTTGAAATCATTATATTTGACCATGGCATCTTTTAGTGAAGAAAATTCTAAGATCTCATTCATGAGGATTGACCGAATTTGTTGACGGAAGCAACTTTAACTTGATTTATTTTTAATACTAAATGAAAATTGAAGTTCTCATAAAATCACTTTATTTGACTAAAAAAATTGCCATAAAATTTCTTATTTTGGTGTTATGAAAGAGTAGAGATATTATAAATAGGGAATCAAATGGAATGAGATGCCACACCTCAAGCATAAACTTTTTCTTTCTCTTTTGTAATATTTTTTTTTAGCAAGGTATGGCCCGTGGACATAGGTGAACAGTCACCAAACCACAAAATTCTTTATGTTTGTGTGTGCTTATTTCACTATTATGTTTGAATCAATTTTTCTTTCTATTCCTTAAAGGTATTGCTGACATTTTTGACAAAATTGTTACCATTTCGCTCAATACTAATGATGATAACAGCTTGATCTAGAAAGGCCAGTCTCCTCCCTACTTTGTTTACAAACGTGAAAATAATACTATCATAAGTGATATTATGAGTCATAAAGCCACTAGACCTTCCACATCTCTCTTTTGTTGGAGAATGCCTCACAAGTGGGTTACTGTTGATAAAATTTTAATCAAAAAAAGGTTTTTATTACATCCAGATGCTTTGTGTTGTCTTTCTGCTTGTGAAACTTGCGCACATCTCTTTATCAATGGTGATAAGGCTAAAGCTATTATGACTTATTTTGCTAATATGTTTGGTTTTAAGCCTAATTTCAATCCTATTTTTGTGCGTTTTTGCATGTCAATAAATACTATTAGTTTATGATAAGGTAATTCTTCTTGCTTAAATCATTTAGTGCTTATGGGAAAAAAGAAATAATTACAAACAAGTGAATTTCGAATTTAATACTAATAAACTTATTTGGAAAATAATTTATTCCATTGAATTTGTTGCTAGAACTAACCTCCTTAACTTACAAAATTTCAGAGAAGCTGATCGGTGCAATAAGTCTTTAATATCCATAATACTACGATGTATTGTTAAGTGGTTAAAGCCTTACTTTGGTGTCTTTAAGTTAAATGTTGATGGGTGCTATAAAAGGAGTATAGGGATTGCAAATATTGGGGTCTTTTTTGAGATCATAATGGTAAATTTATTCTTGCATTTTACAAAAAAAAAAAAAATGCTAAATCTTCCATCTTGGTTGAAATAAAGGCTTTCCTTATGGGGCTTACCTTGTGAATGAGATCGTCTTGCACAATATTTGGGTTAAATGTGATGCTCTAAGTTCAAATAATCAAAACTAGTGCTTTGGGTGATTGGAATTTATGCTATTTTTTTAAAAGAATTTATTTGATGCTCACTCATCTAAATTAAAGTTCCACACATCTTTGGAGAGAGGCACTTAGAGTGAGATTCTCACTATTTTACATGAGTATGATCTTCCATCTTTTAAATACATGTCTCGAAGACTCTTGATAACATAGAGCTTTGTGGAAACGGCAAAAAATGGGAAAAGAAAACAAAGATCTGAAGAACGAGCAAGCTCAATTGAATTTCACTAACACCCAAAATCATAAATAAAATAGGATTTACAACATCCGGCAGGTCCTTTAAAGGAATTTTTAAATACAGAGGAAGAAACAACAGATAAAAGAATACTCAAAGTAAAAAACTGACAAAAACTGTAGAGAGGCAAGCTCCAGGTTATCAGATAATTTTGAATACAAGTATTTAACACTGCTTACCTGAAATATAGGTGCGTCGGGATCTTTATTTACAGCAACAATGACCTTTGAATCCTTCATTCCAGCTAAATGTTGGATGGCTCCTGAAACTCCAAAAGCCATGTAAAGTTCAGGAGCAACGATTTTTCCAGTTTGGCCAACCTGATAGAAGATTGTCAACAATAAAAGAAAAATATAAACAGATAAGAGCATTTAGGATTGTTTTAAATGTCAAAAAACGGTGAAAATATTATGATTATCATTTATTTTAAAGAAACAGTTACTGTAATTAAGCATGCAAATATGGCTAGGTGAAAAAAATGAAGTAATATAATGGTGATGTGCTCCTAGGAGACTTTTAAACCTCATGATTGATGATACCGTGAAATTTGATTCCGGATGATTGTATACTTTTGATTATAATATATATATATATATATAAGTCTTGGCCGGTTTTCATGAAAAAATGAAGTAATAGCAATCATGGGGGTTGTTAAAATGCCGGGGTTAAAAAAAGAAAACACAACTTTATAGTTACGATATTATGGTTCGGTTATAATGCTCATGCTAAAAAATCCTACCATAAATATAAAAAAACAATGTTGTAACACTATGGATATAAAATCATGAACAATAAAAATGAATCAATTACAAGCCTATTTTTACAAATTCTTTTCGAATAACTTGAGCATGAGAGGAAAGGTAAATGCAGCATTTTAATCCAGCAACTTGCAAAATATTGCCCTCAAATAAGAATTGAGTGATATCAATAAGGAAGAATCAAACTATCACGGTACTACCACAAGTTAGTTATATTTTCTTCCAAATTTCAAAGCCATATGATATGCTTAGGGTGCCAATTTTGATAGAATGATGACAGTAACTAAAAAAATCCACCACCCACCTGTTTTCTGCACAATAAATATAAGTATGCACTTCAATTCTCATCATTAATCATCAGCTGAAGGTAGAAAGAGAGTAGTCATTCAATCACACCTGAAAATTATAAATTTGTTCATCCAGTACAAACATTCTTCACACCAAAATGAGCCCCCCAACTCTTTAAAATTATCCAAAATAATCACTCATTTAAACTCAAAATAAGTACCCAACTCTTAAAATACTCCACATTTAACTCCCACAGAAAAGTTCCATATCATCACATTAACTTGTGCAGCGAATAAAATTTAAGAAAAAAAAAGAGGTTGAATTTTGTCATTTTCTTAATCTAAACACATTAGCAGTGGCTTTGGCTGCTATGCTGAAATAAGGTTAATGTTTAGAAAATAAGGGCAATATTTACTTCAATTGCATTTTTCTTCTTCAAATACCCCATATTTGCAATGTCAGTTAACATCATATTATATCAATTAAATTGTTAGACTAAATTTGCATCATTTTTAAAAACAAAGAAACCAACTTGGAATTTGTAAGTCAATGGCTATCTTGAATAATTTTTAAAATTTTAAGGTTTACGTTTAAAAATATAAGGACCATTTGAGTTATTTATCAAAAACGTACTCTTGCAAAATATTCAAAATAGCCATTAAATCTTGTAAATATTTGTTTTGGTACATGGACTCTTGTTAAATAATTTTTTTTTGGCCAAAATCGTTAACTTTCCATCACATCCCGTTTAATTAGTAAAAAAAAAATAGGGGACATTTTTGTCCGCTGTTTTCCCGATTTTTATTACATCTTACCATATGTTTTTCCATTATCTTCTCGTTCCCGTGATTTCTTCTGGGTTTCTTGTGTGCTTTGCTTGTCAATGCCTCGGTCTCTCCTGCCTCGTCGAAGCTAAAGCCTCGTCTCTGTCTCTCATGCCTCGTCGACTCCTCTTCATCTCCGTTGACGTCGACTCGGAGTTTCAACGCCTCTCTTCTATTGTCTCCGTCGCAATTAGGGGGCATTTTCGTTCGTTGTTTTCCCGATTTTTATTCCATCTTACCATGTGTTTTTCCATTATCTTCCCATCCCGGTGCTTTCTTCTAGGTTTCCTGTGTGTTGTGCTTGTCGACGCCTCTCGGTCTCTCCTGCCTCGTCGATGCCGAAGCCTCTCTGTCTCCGTCTCTCTTTCCTCAATGACTCCTCTTCGTCTCCGCAGACGTCGACTGGGAGTCTCGACGCCTCTCTTCTAGTGTCTCCTTTGCTCCGACTTCTTCACGACTCCGCCAAGGCGCCTTCGCTCCGACATTTTCACTCTGACATATATATATATATATATATATGGGGATCATAACAATGCTCTTGAAAAATAATATATCCCACGAAAAATGGATCGTCAAATCTAAAAACTAAATAAAAGAACATCCACACTCTAGAATAATCAAATGAAAGTACAAAACTTAAATTTTGCAAGCAATCTTTTGACAAAATTTATAAGAGTTAAGGGATCCTTTAAGGAAATTTATTATGCATACATAATTAAATATAAAAATTAAACCCAAATTTTTTTATTTAAAATTAAACTCGAAAATTTCAATTATTTACGCATAAATTTTTTAAGGCCCATAAATTAAACCCGCAAAAAAATTAAACCCACAAATACTAAAATATTTATTACTCATAAATAATTAAACCTGTAAATTAAATCTGAAAATTTTAATTTAAAATTTAAGTCAAAATTTTCACTTATTTACACAATTTTTTTTTAAGACTAAGAAAATAAACTTGCAAAAAAATTTAGCCCGCAAATACGTAGAATTTTTTTTCCATCAAATTTCAGTTATTTATGCGCATAAATGAAAACTTAAACCCAAAATTTTTTAATTCCGCATTTGCCCCTACATGAAACAGTTTGATATCAAAAATTAAGAGTCAATGTACCAAAAAAATCATTTAACAAAAGTCTATGTACCAAAACAAACATTTAACAAGAGTCTTGAATACTTTGCAAGAGTCGATGTATGATTTTGATAAATTATTTGGACCATTTTGACAGATAACTCCACAAATTTACCAACTATTCAATTTCAAATCAATTTAATCTCAACTATATAATTTGATAATTATTGGATCCTAAATTATGAGAAAATTCAATAGCTATGAAGTTAATTGGATTATAATAGTTTAACCAAATCAATCAGCTAGGAATAGCCGAGGAACCATTTTGATAAAATCCTCACAATAAAATTTAGGATAGGAGAAAGGAAGACCAAAAATGCTTAAACCTATTTAGCCTGGTCATATCAAGTCAAAATATGATTTCCCTTGCCCCCAATTCTAAATTTCAGTGGAAACAAAAACAAGTTTGAATATCAAATCTGAATATTTTATAATTAGAAGACCTACAAAAAATAAAATCAAATACAGATAAAATACTGTCCAAATCGTTTTGATAAACTTTCAATGATAGAAAAATAAATTATGCATGCTAATTGTGGGTAACCCCCTAGAAACCACTACAAATTAACAAAAAAAGTGGATCAATGAAATAATTTAACAAGCAAAAGCCCAAGCTATTAATAATGATATTTGCACAGCAAAAAACCATGTTAAAAAATAACAATGAAAACAAGAGATATGACTGGAAAAAGTATGGTTTATAGCAATAATAACTGTAATAGGCCTATTATTATACAAGCTAAGCACATCTCATGAAAGTATAAGAAAAAGATTTAATATAGTTACTGTTACCATGATTACAAAATTGGATGCTTCTAGAATGAAATTCACAATAAAACTCACCTGGAGATCATTTGGTACAAAGTTTGCATCAACCGCAGCACGTGTGGCTCCAACTGCAACATAAACAAAGAATTATAAAACATGAAAATATAGAAACAAGACATATATGGCCTGGAAGTTCAAAAAATAAATTGAAGTTTCATAGGTCACGCCTCTAGTTTACAGCAATAGCATTTTGTTTGTGCAAAGATGTGCCATAATCTAACTGAATTAAATGAATCTGGGAAAGATCATTTGTGGCAGATCACATCAACAGGTTAAACAATTGTGACTCAACTGAGCTATGTGGAGATCTCATTCATTGATGGAGTCAACACTTTGATTCTATACTGCCTCTAATAAATAGAAGAATACAATGGTGTTGTAGTTAGCAATACTTGTGTAGCAACCAATTGAAGCTTAGTGCTGCTTAGGGTTTGATTTGTTGTTATGAAATTCAAAAAAATTAATCAAAAGATCCTTCCAGTTCCACTCTTAAATTGAGTAGAGGTACTTACAAGAGGATGGAATGAAATCAACAATAAACCAACGTCAAAGATAATACATCAATCAATGAATTAAAAAGAGATCATGCATTTTAGCTGCAGGTAAAAAGAACATAGTAGAAATCAGTACATGGCATTAATGAAAAAGAATCAAGATGATAATTTAATATGTTTTACCAGTGTAAATATCATTGGATGCCCAGGTTTGTTGTAAAGAAAGTTCCACTAAGTCTTGGATCTTAGATGCAAATGTGACACTCCATTCCACATTATAGCAAGAATCATTGGATAGCTATGTTGAAGGAAAGTTCAAGAAGGTTCATCTAGAGAATGATGAATCAATGGAGATTGTAAGAAAGTTGAGATTCTAATTAAACCAATCAGAGAACACTATGAAAATGCAAGAAATCAAACATACATTTAGTGAATTTGATTTTCAAGAGAAATTTGATTTTTATGAATCAAACAGCGTAACAACCCAAACTCTTAAGTACCAAGATATTGTTCGCTTTGGCCTGAAAGTCCTCACAGTTTTATCTCCAAAAAATAACTTCTCAATAGATCACCCATCCTGAGAGTGCTCTCACCTAAGCACGCTTAACTTTGGAGTTCTTAGCACAACTCCACTATTATCTGAAAGGCGCATCGATGTTTAAAAATTCTACTTAATACTACTTAAGGGGGTCTTTATAATATCCCTAACTTAAGTAACTAACGTCATCGTCAGTATCCAGACAAAAATCCAAGAACAATCCATTGGGTAGATAGGACTAGATGTGGCCTTTACAAGCTCAAGAGGTACCCCCAACCATGTAGCACCTTAACCATCATGGGTTTAAGAGGCTGTTCACATGAAGTTGTACTTTGTCCTATATGGCACTTAGCTCCTATCTGACACCCTTTGGCTTTGTGATGACCCATGTTAGGTTGGTAATAACCAATCTAATATCGGATGCATCTTTCCGCAGAATCATATTGACAGTTAGGTAAAATAGTAGTTAAACACATCCAGAGCCATTCAAGTGTAAGAAATAGCATTCATTCAATTTAAAGTAAAACAATATCCATAATTTATTACATAACTTTCATTATACAAAAATAATTATCCCTTGAAGGGGCAGTTAAAATCAGTTAATTTGTCGCGCATGCCTTTAAACTATATCAGCTTCCTCTAGCTGTATCTGATCTGACATTATAAAAATAATGCCTTAGTGCATATTCTAAATACAAAGAATATTAAAAATATACTTTAGGCAAAAGCGGAGGGTAAAAAGGATATTAATTGCAAGGAAATATAGTGTATAGCAAAAAGATAATTATAACTCTTGCAAAGATGAATATTCTCTTGTCATATGCCAAGTTTCAAAGGGAAAAGCAATGATCGCTTAAAAGTTCATGTTTATGTTTATGTCTATGGTATTATGAAGCAATGATAGTAGTTCTGATGGGCAAAGCCAGAACCATGAGACTGGGTTCATATGCATTTAAGAATAAACCTTCACCTGGGCCCCCTTGAGAGCTCCAGATGGCAATAAACATGCATTTAAGCATAACCTTCACCTGGGCTCCCTCAAAGGCTCCAGATGGCATTCTTATAGCTCCCGAGGACTAGCCCCATCCCTAACCTATTCATGCTCCGTTTCGGAACCCTTCTTGCAACATTCACAAGATACATAAACATCATTCAATTTCTCTTATATCATAAGTAGTAAGAATAATGCATTAAGTAGCAATACAAAACAGGCTCAAAATGATACTTAAACAGCAAATGATAGTAAAAAGCATAAAAATAATATCTAGTGTACCTTTGTGTAGAAAATAAACGAATCATACGAAATTTTGATGTGGTACTAAGAGACTCGAAGTGTTGGAAAAAATTATGTTTTGTAATTTTATCAGTCTTTGACAATGCTTGTCTTTATTATTAAAATATATATAATCCTTTCTAAGTTGATCTTGATTAGTTTATAGTTCTCTCACTATTTTTAATCGTCTTAAGACTTTAAGACCTAGGTTAGGAACTATGAATTTCAAAGGATCAATCAATTATGGAATAGTGCAAAGCAAACTAAGATAAAAATATTTTATTTACTAGGCTAGAAATGCTACACATGCTTTGGTGTGCACAATTATGAAGACTTGTTCCAACAAGACAATCTAAGAAAATAATCGCATTAAAAACACTAGGAAATTATGGGTAGATAGAATCATCTACAAAGAACTTTGAAATGTTTGCCAAACTTTCATTGAATACCTCACGCCAACCATCATTAAAATTAGCCGAGCTAGTTTGATTAGTATAAGCATAAATATGCCAGTGGATGTTTTAAATAACATCTGGAAGTATATTATTTGTTAACAGAATATGTAAAGACCATAACAAGCCAATAATGTAGAAATGTTTATGTGGGCTCAAAGAGGGTATCATACATGCTTGAGATTCATAACGATGAACTTTAGAAGAAATGCATAGACCACCCAATTTCCATCAAATTTTCTAAAGCATACTTCAATGCTAAACATTACATAGAATGCATGCATATTATCACTTCAATTGTAAATTTGCTCATATTAAACTCTTTCAATTGTTTATAATATTAGGGTACTCTTCTGAAGTTATTAATTAAATGAAAAAAAATGCACATCAGGTTTGGTAAAGAATCGCCGTAGCACATATAAGTCATCCTAATATTTACATATCTAATCACAACATCCTTATTATTAACTATTTAATGTGATTTACTAATTTGATTTGAAGCATTTCTAACTTATCCTTAAGATTCTATCTTATATAAAAGAAATCAGCGCAATCGATGCAGAGGAATCTTACCTACAGAAAAGATCGGGAGCAAGGAAGAGATCATGCGGAAGAGAGGAAAATCGTGCGAGAGAGGAGCAGACGTCGGCTTCTGAACCGCTCCTTTGCGTCGATTCCCGCGCCTCTGCCGCAAAGTTCCCGAAGCGTCTCCTTCGGCTAAGGTAGGCGAGTGCTGGCTAGGATCGGGCGCAGGCAAGAAGGGATCGGCGCAGAGCAAAATCGTGCGAATCCTGATACGTCGACAACAAGGTTCATCGGGTCTCTATCGAGCAGAAAGAGGAATCGAGCGCAGGGGGAAAGGCGAACGGCGCAGAGGCGGAAGAGTCGAGCGAGGAGAATCCTGCATGCGTGTAGCGCTCCCATCATCTCTTGTACGCTCCTGCAGCTCGGGCGGAAGAGAGGAGAAGAAGTGAGCGATCGAATGGGGAGAGTCGAGCGGCTACTTGAGGGTTAAATAGGACATGAGATGTAACGCCTTGAAAATTAAGATGTGAGTTACAGAAAGTTTTAAGAATTGGCCTTATTATTCTGTGCCTTCTTATTAAAGCCGTTAGCTCAATTGCTTGACAGTTTCTAAAAGAACTGCCTGAAAACTTCCTAATTTATGTATGACATATTATATAGGTTTGAAAACTTCCTAAATCAAGAATTTAATCAATACATAACAAAAAAAATTGGGATTTAGCGGGAGCTTTAGCTGAAAACTAAAAATTGCGGGAAATTCACGGAATTTAGACAATAACGTCTTTCTTATAAATGACATAAGGTCATTACAGGCTTTCTCTGATATCATTTGTAACATCCCAAACTCTTAAGTACCAAGATATTATCCGTTTTGGCCTGAAAAGTTTCACGATTTTACCATCCAAAGATAACTTCATAGCAGGTCATCTATCCTGAGAGTGCTCTCACCTGAGCACGCTTAATTTTAGAGTTCTTATCAGGAACTCCACCGTTATCTAAAAAGACTGCTCACATGAAGTGGTACTTTGCCCTATATGGTTCAATGTTTAAGAGTTACGCTTAATACTACTTAAGAGGATCGTTACAAGCATTCCTAGGCTTAAGAGAGATGATGTTCTGATTGACAATTGTAATAAAACTCTAATATTTAGTGATGGAGCCTGAAGGAACCAAAAGGCAATAAAGGTGGAGTTGTACACAGCAGTCAATCATAAATATGTAATTATAACATCAAACTATGGAATCCAGGTAGTAGTATGAGGGAAAAAAGATTAAAACAATAGCATCAAATAGAAAGTAATACGAAATTTAAATTAATTAACCTAGAATTGTGCAAATGCTATATTCTTAGCAAACATTAAGCAAGTCACTTTCTCAAAGACTGCATAAACTTCTGTGGCAGAAAAACATGTGTTGAAATTCATAAATATATGATGACCGTCTTTAAGCAAATACGCAGGACTCACAGTACAACGTTACTTTTGCAAATAACTAACTATATGAGAAAGAAATTGGTTTATTTATTCAAAAAATAAATTCAACATGTATGCTACTTTTAAGAAGTTGAATACAAAAGTTGAGAATCAAGCTAGCTTAAGGAACAAAAGTCTGAAGCCTAGGTTGAAATCCACTCATATTTTGATTCAACTATAACTTGAATAAAAAATCTCAAGTTGAGTCACTAGTCAATCTTAAACCCGAATTTTTTTAGTCGATTACGAGTTCATGTTAACTTGCTCGATTTATGATTTGAAGTTAATTATAAATATTTTTTTATGCATCATTTATTCAAAATCAACTTTAATATAGTTGTTGATGTATTGCAAAAGATTACCCGACACCTCAAGTTTGATTTCTCATGGCTTCATTCCCGTTCCTATTTTTATTTTAGAGTTGTCTCAAATTGATATGAGTTAGCTTAAAATAGAATCAATTCGAATCAAGTTGGTTCATTTCGAGCTAATTAAGTTCATGTGGAGCCAAAATAACAAAATTGGAGTTGAAGTTCAGTCTAACTCACATAAACACAGCTTGAAGCCAACCCTTCTGAAGCCTAATTAAAGCAAGGAGTATAATATTAAAATGTTTGAAATGTTTGAAGGCTAGTATTCAAGTCTTGGGGTCTATATCTTTAAATAGATTCTAAAAAGACAATCAAATTATATGACAACTAATGAACAAAATGTTGAATCAACGAGTCAAGAGTATGAGTTTGCACTTAGAGTTGCCCAAGTCCTTTGGAGAAGATACAATCAACACAATTGCATATTTAACAAACCACAAACTTTGAAGGTGGTTGATCCTTTTCGGTTTTCGCAAAATTGATATCATGCTACAGATTCCTTGGTGTTGGAGTCAGTCTAGAATAGTAGATGTGCCATTTTCTAACAACAGGGGTATTAAGACACAAAACTAGTTGGGCATTTCCTAGCTAAAATTAAATTGTATATCAGTTGTGTTTCACAACTAGTAACAAAATCTACATTGTTTGAGCATTTCTCAACAGGTACCGAAGCATGTATAGGTTGACGGTGCTCTAACAATAAGTATAAGAGCATGCACCAATTAAGTGTTTCCAAAAAACTGATATTGGTTGGGTGTTTTCTTGCAAATATAAGATCATGCACTAGATATGGTTTCCAAACAACTGAAACTAGAGCATTTGTCAATTGGGCATTGCTTAGCACAAAATTTGTGGAACTGATAATATCATTGAGTTTAAGATGCATTGAGATGGGAGAATTTGTCATGTAAACAAATAAATAAATAAATATATAAAATGCTCTGGACCACAAAAAGCCATACGTACTATTAAAGTAGAAAAAAATACTAATAATCAGCAAGGCTTTAACATCAAGGAGGGAGTGACGATTGTGCTGAAAACATAGGGTTATCTAGTTTTGATATTGCATTGAAAAGCAAGAAGATTTAAAAGTTTTATTCATGGCAGAGCCCTCTGTTTTAATAGGATAAAAGAACACAGCTCTGAAGGATCATTAGTGATTATATGATCCCTTCCAAATGCAAGGAAAAAATAAACCAACAGTTACTACTATTAGTTTTTTATGCATAGGACAAATTTACCTGCTGCACCAAGCCTTTCAGCAAGTTTATTCAATAACTTGAAGTTATCTGCACTTTTTAATCCTCGCCCCCCAGTAAGGACAATGCGAGCATTTCCAAGATCCGGACGATCGGTTCCTTGAGAGGCAAGATTTAACCACCTAGATTTTGCATGTGTTTCTGCATTCAGAGAAGTGATGCATGCATTGGATTTCATAAATTCATAACCTTCAACAACAAAAATTGTAAAGAATCAAAAAGCTTAGCATATTGACAAGAAACCAGGAAACAGGACAAACTTCAAAACTGGTAAAGAGAAGCAGGAAAACAAGAATATGTATTGAATGCTTAGATTTTGTCATTTAAATGGGATTCTTAAGGATATAAACTGAAAGTAAAAGATATTCCAGAGGCTTCTGCATCAGATATATTATGAATGAAATAAATTAAACAAACAATTTCAATGACTATTATGAGACTCATGTATTAAACTACCAGTGGCAGTGCAAACTTTATATTAAATTTACCAATAAATTATCCATGCACGGAAAAATTGCAGTGGAAATAGTAGATAGAGTAAAAGCATAATAAAAACATAATCTAATACCATTTTATTTTATTAATTAGGGCAGCGCAGAAAATAGTATACAGCCTTGCTAAGAACAAAAAGTGAAGAAAATATAACGAGGATTACGATTGGATAAGATAGATAATGCTGACAACGACTATTTCAATTGGCTCATTTTTTGAATAAATAATCATTAACTAAATTTCATATATAGTAAAAATGAATAGAACATGTAATTAATGTACAGCAGAGACTAAGAAGATGCAAACAAATATAATCTTGGTGACAAGATATAAGAATTATAATCATAGTGCCAAATTGGAAATCAGAACAACCTGTTTGGATAATCATAATGAAAGAACAAAACAGACCTTTGTTAAGGGTTGAGAGGTCAACCTGAGAAATAGGTGCTGCATTAGAGTCAACATCAGTTGGGAAAGATGGTGGGGGAAATGATGTTGATCTAATGGTCATCATACAAGGATCTGATCCAGTATAGCGAACGGTGCACAGAGCATTTCCAGCATAAATCGGCCTAGCAAAAATGTCCTCATCCATTATAAAAGCGACCTCAATCCATTATACAATAATGCTAAAATGATAGTTTGTGCAACTTTATATTTACAACATATTTTTATTATTCTAGATTACTCATTTTTTTAACATACACATACATTTCTCTTTCTTTCATCCATTAATAAATGTATAGTTATCAACGCCTAATAAATACTAAATAATATTTACTGAAAAAGTTACCCGGGAATATATGGCAAAAAAGAGAATAATATATTTATAAATGATGCTATGTACTTGTTGAGTTGAGAAGCTTTATTTTCCTTGTAATTTCTTTTGGAAGAAAATAAATGCATCACCAAAGATAATTTAATAATGAAATTATTGATGATATTAGTGGCTATTTACATTATAGTTTGAAAACCATTCTTTTGGTTTATGGTTTTATAATAAATTAAAAAAGGAAAGATCCTTCATTATCAGACATCGGAACCCACATCAAAAATCTCTTAGTAAGATTACTATTCTTATTGGAACGTGACACGCCAGTTCAAATATGTAAGCTTGTTGTTCAAACAAAATGTAAGAAAATTTAAGGGAGAGCTGCAACCTTAAATGCATAGGAGGTGTATTTAACGCATCAGAATTGATGCCAATTATTAATTACTAAAATCAAAAAGTAATTAAAGTTTACTGATTTTTA
The DNA here is from genome assembly GCA_016760335.1 of Gastrodia elata. Lineage (NCBI taxonomy): Eukaryota > Viridiplantae > Streptophyta > Magnoliopsida > Asparagales > Orchidaceae > Gastrodia > Gastrodia elata. The sequence goes on along the minus strand of CM028684.1, from coordinate 30,199,114 downwards.
ATAAACAAAACTGAGAAAAATTGTCAAATCGTATGCTAGTTTCGAGTTAGAGGCATGGGATACAAAATTGATCTATATCGGTGTCAAGTTAACCTAAATCAAGTGAAATTTTTTAAAATTTTATATAATTTTCACTGTCGTAATGAAATCAAACAAAAAATTACAAAGTCTTACCGCTCATGCCAATAGTAAAGAAGATGATCGGATTTAATATCATCTTTGAAAACTTTGTTGGAGTCAAAATAAAAAACTTTAGCCTTCTTATTTGGTGGTGGAAGGGGTAGATGGCCAATTCTAAACCTTCTAACAGTAAAAAAGATGATCGGAGTTAATATCATTGTTGAAAAATTTGTTGGAGTCAAAATAAAAAACTTTAGCCTTCTTATTTGGTGGTGGAAGGGGTAGATGGCCAATTCTAAAAAAATGAGGAAGTAGAGATGAGGGAGGAAAGGGAAGGAGATAAAGAAGAAGAGAGAATGTTGGGGTGGGAGAGAGGAAGAGAGTTGTTTGAGGGCTGCGGGCTAACATAAGGGGCATAAGAGATTGAGAGAGAATATTGACTGGTTGCCTATGAGGGAAAGAAAAAGTGGGAGAGAGAAAAAATCAAGACAATGAAATGGGAACGATGGTTTCTTAAGATTTTCAACAACTGGCATGGATCCTTGTGCGCGCATAAGAGATAAGAAAGATAGAGGGTTGGTAGGATGAGATTTAAATACCTTTGTTTAAATAAATGTTAAGGGTTTTATAAACAACAACAACACCAAGCCTTAATCACATTAGGAGGGGGCAACTACATAAATCATTTGTTTCCATTATGCATGATCAAGAGAGATCCTTCAGAATAGTTTCTTTCCATGTCTTTGGCTCTTTCTCTTCTCTTTTAATATGGGAGAAATGCATAAACTCTATTTTTCTAACAATAGCATTCTATGGTCTATGCTTAATATGCATGAATCATCCAAGACGACATTCTCTAATCATATCCACTATATGAACCACTCCAATCTTGCTATGGATAAACTCATTTCTTATTCTATCCTAATGAAAATATCCACTCATCCACCTAAGCATTCTCATCTTTGTAATATATATTTTATCGATATGTTTCTTCTTTGTTGGCTAATATTCAACTGCATATAATATAGCTAGTCGTATAGCTGCTCTATAAAATACTTTTTTTTTAGTGCAATTTTCATATCACACAACACTCCAGAAGCGCTTCTCAATTTCAAACCAATTTGGATCATATTAATCACATTGTTCTATTACACCATTATTTTAAATAACAAGACCAAGTACATGAATCTCCGACTCCTCTTGATCACATGGTTCTCAGTATTGATGTCCTCGAGATTAGGGCCTCTAATTACAATAAATTTGTGCTCTATATATTCCATTTTAGATCAACTAAAACAAAAGTCTTGGGAGTCTAAATTAGTCATTTAAAACTCAAGTTTTTTTTTAACTCCATCCTTAATCCTAGCAATTAATAAAATATCATCTGCAAATAACATGCACTAAGAAATCTTCTTGAATATGCTCAGTAAGAATATCTATAATTAAAGCAAAAAGATATGGGCTGAGAGCTGAGCCTTGATGTAATCCAATAGAAAAATTATTAGACAAGTCACCTTGTGATCTAACACATGTTGCATCTCCATTATACATATCTCTAATAAAATCACTATATGCAACAAAATCTCTAAGGAACTTTTCTTGATACTCTGTCATAAGCCTTTTCAAGATCAATAAAAATTAAATGTCTTTTTTTTTCTCTAAATTTCTCCATCAAACCTCTTAATATATGTATGTCTTCCATAAGAGATCTACCTGACATAAAATCAAAATGAAAGTCAAGAAATTCTTTTGTCACCCAAACATTTCCATACATAGATAGGAATGTCATCTGATCTTATTGCTTCTACGTTCTTTATCCTTTTAAAGCATTCTAAATCTCAACTTTATTAACACAACGAATGAAAGTGTAAATGAGATTGTTTTTATAGCCATTAAACTCATATTAATTTTATTGGTGCAACCTTCGTTATCAGGCTTAGTAAATATTCATCCATCTATGTTGAATATCTTTATCCCTAAAAAGATTTTTTCAATAATCTTTGATATACTTAACATAAGTTAAATCTTTGGTTCTCTTATCTCTTATTTTAGAAAGCTTACAAATATGTTTCACTCCCTCGACAGTATCTAATATACTATATAAATTCTCAAATTATGTACTCTTAGCATCAAAAACTATTATTTTAGATTCATGATAATCTAGTTTAAATTTCTTCTACTTCTCAATTTTATATTTAAGCAATTCTTTAAAGCATGTTTTTATCTTTAATCTTAATTTGAACATCATGTTTTCACCATCATATATCTTTATTACTAAGCACTCTCCCTTTTGATTCACCAAGTAAACTCTTTACTATATTGCGATTATAACTAGCAATCAAATTCCACATAAGAATGGGTTCGCCCTCAAAATCTCATTGTCAAATTTTAAACATCGCTCTTAAACTATTCTATATTACCCATTTTAAAATTCCACCATCTAGTTTAGAATATATTGTAAATTTAATAGAATTTTTATTGCCCCTTATTTTCAAATCCAAAATCATTAAACAATATTGAGTTTTCAAACAATCACTTGGAATAATCTTACAATTTTACACTAAACGATCCTTTTTCTTTAAGATAAAATAATCAATCTGAGTTTTAGAAGTTCCGTTTTTATACGTGATAAGATGTTCCTACTTTTCTTAAAATAAGTGATAGCAATCATAAAATCATAAGAAAAGATAAACTCCAAAATTATTCTGTCTTCATTAATATCTCCAAAATAAAAACCACCATGAGTATTATTAAATTCTTTTATTACTCTTCCAAAATGTCCATTTAAATCTCCTCCTATAAATAACATCTTTTGAAATATTCATTGAACCAACTCCTCCAAATCATGCCAAAAAATTTCTTTTAAACACATTCAACCCTATTTGATGGCATAAATACTTGTAATATTAAAAGTTATTCTATTAAGTATAAGTTTTAAATATAATTATATTTCACAACCTCTTAACTTCCAGTATAATATTCTTTAAATTCTTATCTGTAATGATACACTATTCATAAGGCGAGTCTTACCCACGTACCAAAGTTTAAAACATAAACTAACAATTTCTTTTGCTTTCTCTCCCACCTACTTAACTTTTTGAAGGCATAATATATTAATCCTCCAATATATCATAATATCAACTAACTCAAAAAGGTTTCCATTGTAGTACCAATATTCCAACTACCTAATCATAATTTAGAATAAAAAAATAGCTTATTTACCCGCATTCGTCCATAATATGAGAACCCTTGCTTATTTAACACTTCATCCATGTGCTGATGCAATGGCCTTTGCACACTTTTCACTACATTCATGCAATATAGTGTGTTGCTTCTAGGGAAGCCCTAGCTCTAGCACAATTATTTAAGGGATTCATGTCATAATATGATTCGACAAAGTTTTACCATGGTTGTCAACTACCTAACGCAACCTTTCTCATTTCACATCCCAAATCACAAAAGTTCAAATCACAAAAATCATAAAAATTCAAATAAATCTCAGGAGAATTTACAAAATTATTAAAACTATTCTAGCGATGCAAAAATTTAAAATTATAATTGACACCCTTTTGTGAAATTACAAACATACCCATGTGTGAAAATAACAAATAATTGCTTAACTTTAAATTTAGTTTAGGCTTATCATACGCTAAAATACAATCTAAGACATTATGCAATGAGAGGACTTTTGAAGGAGGATCTTGTTTTTTATATTTCACAAATCTTCCAACTTAGGAAGAACTATTAGCTCCTGCAATTTACTTGTAATTACTACTACATAGTTAATACTATGTTCTCAACTTCTCAGTTTACTTGCTTTCAACAAAACAGCATCACGCGGACAACACCAAGGGTCGTAGGCCATCATGCTGAACTACTACAAAACTTATGTTCTATTGTGTATTTACATTGCTTTTACTTAATTCTTCCTTTCTCTATCATTCAATCACGCTTAAACCTTTAAGAACTAAATGATAACAATGCTAAGATAAAACATTAATACAAGAAAATTCCAGAGTATTTCCCTTCATGGGATGATGTATTAAATATTTGTTAAACAATGACTCAGCAGAATTCAGCTGAACAAACCATTAAGAAAAAATGCAATGAAAATCTCAATAAAAATAACAATCAAAACTTGAAGTTGAAAAAAAAGTCTAAGCATTAACTCCCCATAATGTACAGAACTTGAAAAAAAAAATTCTAAAGTAAACCTGACAAACAAATGAGGCTCGGATATTTCAATGACATCGGTTATGGGTGAAACATCCATAATAGCAGCAGCCCGTGGCAACACATTCTTTCCAAATGAATTAGCGGCAGAAATTATATAAGAGTAACCATCTTTCTGCTGAAGCAATTGGACAAGATCAGCCCAAGATTCAGCTAAAGGGTGTATTAATATGTCTGCATCAGCTACTAGCACCTGCAGTAGAAAATATGCTTGAATAATCAATATATTATCCCTAAGGAAAAAAGCAATCAACAAGTCATAACATTAAATGTTAAATTCTAGAATTTACTCTCATGTTGGCTGACAAAAAACATAGTTTGAAGCTACAACCAATGATTTGGGACTGCTTCCAAAGCTATTCAGAGTCATTGCCAGAAGAATTGTCTAAGCTCTACAACAAGAGTGCATCCGATTTCTACAGCCGGTTGCGTTAACATAATGTTAAATGTGAATAGAAGAGAAAAGGATCAAAACTTTTCCCTTTTCATAGAAGATAAAAGAAGTGGGAGATATAACTTTCCCAAACATGAGCTCTAATAAATGAATAAGAGAATAAACGTTCTAATTCCAGGTGATTTTATTGAAATTAATCATTGGAAAAATACCTTGACACAAGATAAAATCTAACCCGGCACCAATAGACAAACCAATTATTTTGTTATTCAAGTGCAAGATGTTTAGATGTCAAGGAATTTTCCATATCATTGGACCATCAAGTGTCATATCTAAATGTGGTTCACCTGTCTTTGGATAACTCGTAAAATATTATTACCATATATTAATATCGCTTTCAAAAGTAAGTACAATTTGGGTAAACATGTGCTACTACCCTTCAAATGCATAAAAAAAATATATAATTAGAATTTTTCATGCCAATTTGAAGATAACAACAACGATATAACAATTTTCAAAAAAATATTGCTAAGATCTGATTTTTATGTATGCTAATGAGAAAATAATATCCATTAGACCTCAGTGACACGCTAAGATTTAGACAATTTAATATCGCATATGTTCAAAGAACATCAAATGATAGCTCAATAACATCATTAATACCATGCTCTGATAATCCCTAAAAAAAGTTACTGATTAGGATCAGCTAACTGCATATATATTATAAAGCAAATCCTTCAAAATTAGTGGATACAATCATTATACAGTATGTTACTACTATTTCTAAGAAAAAGTTCAGTAGAACACAATTGAGTTAATTTTAAGAAGAAATCTATAATATACAGCAATCCAACAATACTGAAATTTAATTCTTTAAAGACGAGAAGAATGCAAGTCATACAACTCCCTCAAGAGATTAGAAGTTCATGCTCCATACCATTATAGTTATTGGAATTTTAATTTCACACAAGCATTTGATAGAAAGGCAACTGATGATCACAGTAGGGCTGATGTGCTTTTACATTTTACAGCATTTCCTAATGGTTGTGCATCTGAGACTAGTAGTCCCAACCAAAGAGGAATGACATGTTCAAGGAGTGGAGAAAATTATAAAAAGTTGCAACTTCTGGAAGATATTGCTGCTAACCACATTAAGAGATTAAACAACTCCAGCATAATTCAATTGACCGTTATCGGTTTATCATTTAAATTGTTAAGCCATAAAATAGTGTCAGCAGCCAATATCACTAGAATTTTCTAATAAGTCATCATCAAAGTCTGGGGTAACTAGCATTCTTTACTCCAAAAGCCACATCGCTCATCTCTGATCATTATGGAGTGAAAGATAACCGAAAAAAATAATAGTAAATTTGCAAGCAACTGGAAACAAATAACTTCAATGTTCAAAATGAAGGAGCTCCAAGCTTTTAAGTCAATAGGAGTCATCCATCTTGGAAGCGTAGATGTGCCCATAATGAGTAAGACAGGTAATATATGAAATTAAAACCCCTTATGCTTTTAATCATGTGGTTTTATCTCAAAGCATTATTCTCTCACCAACCTACAGATAGTCACTAAGAAGCATCACTACAGAAAGAAAAGCCAGAAACAAAGCAAAGTGGACATACCAGTTTTGAAGCTAAACTAAGGAAGTGGGTGGAAGTAATACATGAAACAACAACAATAAAAAAAATAAGTAACATTTTTAATAAGAGATCATCCATATCTTTATGAAATAACACATAAAATGTAAATATATATCTTGATATGCTGGACTATATACAGATACCTTGATGAAGTGTGGCATCACTTCCAATATTTTAAAATGTAAATTAAGTAAATATATATTATTTTTAAGTATACAGAAATAAATATTTCTTTCTTTTAGAAATAACACATATATACACACATACATATAGCTATGTGTGTAGGAACATTGCTATCCTTTAAGAACAATGAGATCATCTTTCTCTAACATCTCTTGTTATACCTCGCAGATTCTGAATGAAATTAATTGAAAATCAATTTTAAATTGCTACAAGACAAAAGTACTGTGCAAAAAATATAATCGGATCTTATAGCCATTTTAAATTTAAGTTATTTAAAACTTGTGTGAGCGAGATGCACAATGAAAAGTGAAAATATATATCTAAATATAAAATCGAGTACATATTAGATCTTTTTACCAGTGCTCCTAACCAAAATGGTAAATGACCATGTAAAATTTCCCTTTTCCATTTCCTCCCCAGTCCACACCCTTTGCATATTGTCCCCACGAGATATTTCTAGTATTCTGAAGTGCATGAAGTGCATAAGTACAAAACAGAAAAAAAAACACTAACATGATCTAGATCACAAGCGGGCTTACGTGACATGATTTAAATGTAAAAATGAAATATGAAATATTTAGGTGATGGACAAATACTACAAAAAATGGTGTAAGAAATAGATAGACATTAATGAGAGTAAAAAACATGGATCCATGTGAAAGGTTTATTCTACATCAGTAACGATATTTGAATTAAAAATTCTTTTATTCTTCAAATTATCAATCATCAAACCTGATCTTTTCTCACGGCATAAGATGGATAAAAATTAATCCAATTCAGTCTCAACGCTCAATTCTAAGCAACCCAAAATTAACATCCACAAAATTAACACGACCAATTTAGAGCACATAGCAGGAAATCTCCATAGAATTAAATCTTTGATTCAATTATTGATACATTAAACTTATATCAACATATGTGCATGCATTTGATAGCATTAGGAGATCTACCACGTGCATTCATACATTCAGCATAGAAAATCAATATAAAATTCAATTAAATTATCAACACCTACCATGCACATAAGCATAACTTTGCTGAAATGTTGAGAAATCTTAAAAAAAAGCATATAATAAATTTTGAGTAATCATAAAACAATAAACAAGATGTCTTTAAAAAAATCACCTGAGAGATCACAGAATGGACTGACGCAGCATGTGAAGCAGCCTTCTTAAGGTCAGAACCAGAGCCACCAAGCAAAATAGAAATTGAATTATTTTTAGCAATATAACTTGCAGCCAAAACTGCACTCAGAGTTGAAGGTTTTAGAAATCCTCCTTCATGCTCACCTAAAACCAGGGTGCTAATCTAGCAAAATCACAAGCAATTAAGGCTCACCAGAACTTCATTGCATGTTAGATACAAATGAAACACTTCCTAGTATGACCAACAACAATATAGACAAAATAAGACATGAGATAGCAAGCTATAAAAATCAAAAAATCACAAGCTATAAATAATGTGCATTTTCAATAATTTGAAAAGTAAATACTGCCAGTTATGATGAGAAATAGACGCTTGTAGAATGAATAATTAAAACAAGCAAGTATTGCACTAATTGATATAAATTATCCACCCCAAAATGTGGATTATGGGGGTTTAAGATCACAAACTCATTCTATAAGAGGAAAAACCAAAATTCAACAACTTCATTTATCTGAACCAAAATGTTTTCTTCAAGAAAATAGAAAATAAGTCAAGCAATGCCAACCTCATCACGCCCCTTGTAGCCAACCTCGCCTCCCACATCTCTCCACACACAATAATGTGTCAATCTAAAGTTTCTTCACCTCCTCACTCCCCTTCTCCTTCAAGTAACAAGCCATGTGCTCCAAAGAGCTAAACTATTACCACAATAATCCTTCCTTTCTTCCTCTTATTTTTTCTTATTATTCTTCTTCCTCTTATTCTCTTTTGTCCCTCTCAAATTCCTTATAATAAATCTCAAGATATTAGCACCAATATCATACTTTAACTATTCCCTTTGATGTTTAAAGGTGCCCAAAAATCAATTTAGTTCCAACAAAAATGGTTGTTCATAAATATGCCAAAAACCATACGGTTATTATCGTTATATTATTATTATTATTATTATTATATAGGGTTGTATTGTTGAGTAGCACACATCTTTGTCTCAATGGATTTATGTTTAGTTATGATTCCATTATTAACTTCCCATATAGTTAGCTTTTATTTATTAAAGAATAAACATAGCCTATGTTTATGTAGAAATGAACGAGTGGTAAAGAACTGTTCGACCTAAAATTAGTCGAGTATTTAGGCTGTTGAATAATGAAAAGTTTGTGATTAGGTTGTTGAATAATGAATGTCTCAAATTAAAACGTTAGTATTTAGGCTGTTGAATAATGAAAAGTTTGCATTTTTAATATGAATCCCAACATTATGGAGCTAGCAAAAAGAAAAATATAGTTCCAAAATTATTGAGTGAGGTAAGGCTATTCCTAAATCAAGTTAGTATGAAATAAGAAATACAGCAATAACAACAAACCAAACTTTAATCTCATAATGGGGTCAGCTACATAAATCCTTTATTTCCATTATGCTCTATTAAATAATAGCCCTATCATAAATTTTAATATATGAGATCATTTGTAATAGTTTATTGCCACAACTTCTTTGGCCTTCAACTTCCTCTTTTAACAAGGGTAAAATAAACTCAGCTTTCCTCACTAAAGCTTCTAATATGTGCTTAATATGTTTAAACTATCTAAGATGACACCCTTTGAAGTTATCCTGAAGTGGAACAATTCTGACCTTGCTATAAATGTATTGATTTCTCATCATAGTCATTCATGTATACCAGCTCATCCACTTTAGCATTCTCATTTCAGCAATGCTTATTTAGTCAATATGCTTCTTTTTGTAGGCCAATCTTTTGCCACATATAGCATACTAGTCTTATAACTGCTATATAAAATTTTTTGTTAAGTTTGAGTAAAATTTTAAAATAACACATCTCATAAGCAATTTTCTATTTCATCTTACATAGATCCTATTAACATAATCACCCTTTTTCACTATTATTGTGTATGATAAATGACATTAAATTTCACTTTTCTTAATAACATGATTTTCAATAATCACATCCTTGGAAATATAATTTATAATATGATTAAACTTACATTCCCTATAAAATAGTTAATGCTACCTTTTGCGCATGAATAGGACATTTTTACTTTCACTCCTCCGTGCCACTTGCAAGCACACCATCCTATAACCACATCACCTACAACCAGCAAAAATCAGTACAACATTCACTATTTTCTCAGTAAATAACGGTGTATTTACAATAATTTAATCAAAACTGATTTTACTAACTGAAAAATAAACTTCAAGGTGATCCTATGCCAAGCATAAAAAAATTAGAAACACCATGTATGGTTTTTTAGAGAACTTTATGGGTAAAATGTCCAGAATAAACCAACAGAATTTCTACACGCTCATGTATAAATCATCTAATCTCATAAGTTCCCAAGCTAAAGAACATGTAATTGTCTTACATGTAACCTTTAAACTTGAAAACCATCTTATATATGCACAAAGTTCAAAATGTAATCAGTCGTGTGCCCCATATTTGAAAAAAAATATGAGCCCTGTATATTTAATCATGCTTACTTATCTAAAATTAAGAGCCAATTAAAATAAAACTTCCCCAATATCTTTGATTATTTTAATTTAAATATAAGGCATTTTTAGTATTTTAACTAGCATATTCACCAATTCTCTTAACATTGAGTTTGCAAATTGATGTAACAAATCTAATCTTCATTTTGGCTCCAATAAATCCCTCTTTACTTTCACCAATTTTGGTTTAATTTGCAGTACCTATCCTAACTAAAGTTAGTCTATCTTTTTGCCACTATTGGGTTAAGTTGTGGTGAGTCACTTATAGATGATGTCTTGGCCAACGGGTATCTAATTTTTACCACAATATCCTAATATATTTTTACCTGTAACACTACAATTGGTTTAGTATGTAGCTCATCACTTCTGAAATGCATCTAGCTTTTTTCATTTTAATAATCATGAGATAACATTTATGATTGAGTAATGGCATTGCATCAACTCTCATTCATTTTTTACAAAATCATGAAAATAACAAGATTAAAAGTGATAGGAGTTGTGTAGACAATCCCTCAACATACCCCAGCATTGGCTTTAAGCCTCAGGTAACAACGGAGCCAAAATATTTAAGGAGAGGTAAGAAAATGTTTATCGCAAATTAAGGGTTTATGAGCTCCTTAAATATGCATAACTAACGTAGAATACAAAAGATGAAATAACGTTATTATCCATAGCATCATAAGATACTCCGGTGAAATCAATCCCAACTTTTCCATAAGAAAAAAATAACACAAGCCGGTAAAGAGTGAACTGCAAATGTTCAAAATTAAATAATAACCAAGCATGCGACTTTAATGTTCCTTGTGCATGTCACGCTGCTGCTCCATCTAAACAAATTATTAGAATCACCCGAAATGCATTATTAGAATCACAATAGAGACACACATGCTATCTTTGATCGCATCTCAGCGCATTCTACTTGATGTTCAGACATTTCCTGTTTCAAAGCGGACGAACGACCAGCATATAAAAAATGAGACAATGATTTGAGGTTTTAAATAAGCTTACAAGTCTAGAAATCGGTCGAGGGTAAGGAATTGCAGAACAAGATGAAGCGAAGACCCAATTTCTCATAGCTCTGAAGACGCGCAGGGATGCCATTAGAGCAGAAGACGAGAAGTCGTTTAACCTGCAACGTCAGCCAGGATGGAGAGGGAAAGAAGGGGGCGAAGCTGAAACACCTGCAATGTCAGACGGAGTTCAGACTTGAGAGAAGTCGTTAACCGGAGCGCAATCCTTCTACAATGACAGAGGGGAAGAGTGATCCTACACTTTGCGCAACGACGAAATTTCTAATCTTGAAATCCAGGTTTCCAGCGATGCTGCAGAGATCAAGCACCTTTCCGCCGGCGCCTAACAGCGCTTCCACCGACGCTCCAACTGCTCTGGAATCCACCAAAGGCTTCGCACTGCAAGAAGTGGGATAGACACCGAGAAGTTAAGAAAATAATAAAAATTGATAATTTTTTTAATAATTTATTAAAAAGTATTTGATTATTATATCACTTCAATTTCAATTTATTATCTAAAAAATTAGTATATCATTAAATTAAATTTATTTAAATTTTACTTTCTCTAATAATCTAAAATAAATTTAGAGTTAATAGATAATATGAAGTGTCCCTTTTTTTTTCAAATTTTCTTGAAAATATATCATTTTTAAAGAATTTAAAGTAAAGTATAAGAAGGCATTAGCATCATATAATAAAAATATAGAGAATTATCATTAGTCTCATTTATTAATCACATTCAAAAATTTTGGATAAAATTAGAATAAAAGATAGAGTAAGATAGTATTTTTCTTATTTATGCAAATTTTAAGAAAATATGATGAGGTGAGACTTTATTCTTTAAGTTAGACAAATATACTCATTTTAAATTTATTTAAACTCTTATAAAAAAATTTACTATAAAAGTTAAGATTTATAAAAATTATTTATGCATTTAAGTATAATATTATATTTATCATTTTAAATATTAGATGATCTTCACAAATTATTATATATTTGTATATTAATAATCAAAATATTGTGGGTACTATAAATTAAAAAAATATTCAATAGCAATACTTATTTTATGTTACATTATCATAAAATAGTAATTCCATTTTATATATTTCTAATATAATTTTATAAAAAATCTTGATTAAAATTACCATAAATCCTAAATTATCAGAAAATCATCACCTAAATTTGCACACTAATGATTATTATCATAAAATAGTAATTCCATTTTATATATTTCTAATAAAGTTGCAATTTTTAATGTGCAATACTTTCCATCTTCTTTAAAAATTGGACTCAGATTAAGCTTGATCGAGTACTTAGGGTCCAACAAATGAGGAGTAATAAGCAAGCAAACTTGTAATAAAACGATTACATGACAAAATTTATGGGGAAAGGAAGTCCCTAGGGTTTCGTTAATGGAGGGCTTCTTAGCTCTAGATGAAGCTTCCTTAGCTCTCTGAGGGTTCCTACCAACATGCAAGGTGAGGCTAGGTGAGTAAAGATAAGGAGGGAGGATGGTATGTGCTTAACCATGGAGATAAGCTTTGCAAAGAATTCCTCCATTGGCTACGTTGGTGCTGTGATGACCCACCATTGGGTTAGCATAGCTAATCTAGTGTTAGGTGATCACTTCCTAGGATTATATCAAAAATTTTGATATACATCATATTAATGTATTATTTATATATATATATATATATATATATATATATGTGTGTGTGTGTGTGTGTGTGTGTGTGTGTGTGTGTGACATGGTGAACCAATAAAAAAAAGAAAATATTTAATTAACATAAAAGTTTAAGTAAGGTTTGTATGATATCAAAATTTGCACATAATATTAAGCGGCATGATTTTACGAGAAAAACATATGCAAATAAAATAATATGCAATATTTAAGTTTGATATACTTGCAAAATTATCATAATTATAAATGCAATATACATATTTAAAATATGTGCTCATTTTGAAAAAAAATAATAATATATAATATTTATTATATTGGACAAAGTTACAGAATAATCGAGGAGTTAGATACATCTATCTAACTATTTGAGATGTGAGTTTCTGACTAACTACACATTTCCCATCAAAGGCTATGTGCGGTCTCCTTATTTCTCCAAATATCAGCCTGTCCTGACCCAATGTATTGTCTATAAAGATCTGAGATCAACTTGAATAAACATATGATACTGATTTTTGATCATTTATTTCAAGTTCTAAGCATAAAATCTCATATAAATATATCAAATTGGGTCAAGCTTAATAGCGATGCAAAAGCTGTAAATAAAATAATTAAATGAAAAGAATGATTTTCTTCATTTTATTTTAGTAAAAATATCAATATGAATATTATATTATTTATTTATTTGTATATATTAAAAATAATAATTTTTATTATTATAAATAATATATATATATATATTAAATAAAAAAATGAGTTAAAATGACTGAAATAAAAGTTGTATAAATTAGAATATATATATATATATATAAAGAAAATAACTGAAATAAAAATTATAAAATTGAAAATTTGTATAAATGGAAATAATAATTTTAATAATATTAATAATAATAACATTAATAATAATAATAATAACATTATTATTAATAATAAAAGAAGAATAAGAAATGAAAAGAATAGAAGATTTTTCATATATTTCTCATTTCGTATACTAATTTAGTGTTGATAAGACTTTGCTAGAGGTCGGTGGGGGAAACTGGTGGTTGCCGAAAAAGAAGAGGAGGAAGTTAAGAGGAGAAGAGGAGGTGAGAGGGGATGGGGGAGGAGAGGGGAGTGGGGGGAGGAGAGGGGAATGGGGGAGGATAGGAGAATGAGGGGGAGGTGGTGGGGCATTTATAAAAATAATCATTTTCTCTCTCTCTTCTTTCTCTCTCTTTCATTAATTTTCCAATATGAGTAATTTAATTTTCTCTTACTCCTTTAAAATTTTGTCTTTTTCTTTATCCCACCTATTTCTGTCTCCTTTTCCTTTATCTTCTTTCTCTCTCATATAACTTCACTCTTAAGTTTACTTAAATATTAAGTAGCTTAAGATGACATATTTGGAATGAATAATGCATTAATATAATGTATATCAAAAAAAATTATGAATAATGAAATAATTTATTTTGAATGAGTAATAATTTTAATCAATACCTAATTTTTGAGCATTTTTTCATTATTTTCAAAAAATAATGAAACATAATACGTAGATGTAATTTGATGAGAATGAACACACTCTCACTAAAATTTCTCAATTTTGAGCAATATTTTATTTTATATTAATTTTTGAAGATAAAAATTTCAAAAATTAATTATGATAAATCGGAACTCCAAAATTGACAAAACTTTTTGCGTAATATTTTTATAATATTCTTAATCCAATGACACAAAAATTGTTGAATTTAAACTTATATTTAATTTTTTTAATATACTAAATTTAAATAATTTAGAAATTAATTCATGAGTATTCGTTATCCTGATTGCTCTCAAATTTAAGCATAACGATCATAAAAAGGTCATGCTTCTATGAATGATAAGTTTGATATTCTGAGTGACTTCTAATCTTTTACCACCAAAATAACAAAAGATTAGAATTCTGAGTGATTTCAAAATTATGGCTATAATTCTGATAGGTTCCTCTATGAATGATAAGTTTGGCTGAATTTAAATAGAATATGTGGACAGTTGCTGGGATAGATTTTGTAAAAATCTGCATAGTGAAGATACATGGAACACGTTACGTACTGCCGCCAAATATTTTTGAAGTTTTAACATGTTTGCAGAATTTCCAACTCACTCTAATACTTCAAACAATCTGACATATCTCAGGCTTAACTTACCAGCCGCGCCAAAATGATATATGCCTTTCATTGGGTTCACTTTTAGATACGCCATATCTAACATTTGAAATTCAAGCATTCCATATTTAGCATCATGATATTTATTTTGTCTATCTTGAGCTACAGGAATTTTGCTCTTTATCAATTAAATTTTTTTATTAGTCTCATCAACTAAATCAGATTTGTATAACTGAACATCTCCTACTTTAGTCCAGGACAATGACGTGCTACACTTTTTGCCATACAAAGCTTAATATGGGATCACTCCAATACAAGACTGATAGCTATTGATGTATGCAAACTCCACTAATGGAAGATGGTATTCCCAACTACTGCTGAAGTCTAATATGCTTAAATGAAGAAGATCTTCAAGTATTTGATTTACTCTTTCGGTCTAACCATCTATTTGAGGGTGAAAGGCTGTACTCATAGCCAATTCTATCCCAAAATCTTGATGTACTGCCTTTCAAAAATTGGAGGTAAATTTACTATCACAATCCGAGATAATAATTTAAGGGATTTCATGAAGCTTGATTATTTCTTTAATATATAATATGACCAGCTTCTTTACCGAATCTATTTGCTTAATCGGAATGAAGTGTGCTTATTTCATTAGACGATCTACAATTATCCAAATCGCATCTACTCCAGTAAGACTTCTGGGTAATCCCATCATAAAATTCATAGAAATGTCTGACCATTTTCACTCTGGATATATAATGGATGTAATAGTCAGCCCAGCCTTTGATATTCTGCATTTACCAAACTACGAGCATGACATTTAGCGACGTATTTAGCTACGTCTTTCAATAATACAGGTCACCAAAAAAACTCGTTTAAATCTCTAGATAATTTATTATTTATGGGTCAATTATGTACCTTAAGTTATGTGCTTTAGTTGGAATTTGATTATGAATATATGAATCATTTAGAATTTTAGCCATTTTTCCTTGATAAATATAAACTTCTTTTTTTAGATGTAAGTGTGGCGCCACGCCCTTTAACCACCAACAATCAAGGCTAAGGAGTGACGCGCCACTTTGGTAAATTCCTCACTTATCATTAGATTCAGGTGTAATTCCTCAATCCACTAATAAGGGAATGATGCGCCCTAAATAATGCAGCAAAATCATTCACTAAGTATATACATTCATCAGAGTGCGGAAGCAAGAAATATAAAACTACTACATCTAATTCACCACAATACAAGTAAGAAGTAAACATGTAGCTCATAATAAAATAGTATAGTAAAAGAACGTACATAAATATCTGAATTATTACATATATTAAATAAATTTTAATGAAAATGATAAAACTCTCATCCTCACAAAAATAAAAGAAAAGCTAAGCTAAGGATCTCCAGCAACAGCACACTCCTCTTGAATTTGATCTTCAGAAGGCTCGACTATCTCGAATAACTCAGAATTTGCCATTGTCAGTTTTACAATGATAGGGCCACAGCCAAAGAAAATAAATTCTGGTTAGACATATTATAAAGTATATTTTAGGCTGTTTAAGTTCATGAGCTTTATGATATTACCATTTTACTTATACTATAAAATAAGTAAAATATAAGGGTGTAATAAGCATATAAAGGGATATAAAAAGTTATAAATACAGCATTTATAACTAAGCAATATATGAGGCAAAAGAACATACCTCAATACTTAGCTATGATAAGATTATGCATATAGATATAAATAAAGTAAGAAAAGTAGTTGAAATAAAATACCGATCCTAAACATGCTGATGGTCATGTGAAATATGTAGGTCTAAAAACAATCACAAGTCAATAGTTAGAAATATAGCATCCTATAAATAAGTAAGCATGCAAGTAAAGCTGACTGAAGTAAAATATAACAGTAAATGGTAAATGGTAAATAGTAAATAGTGAACAGTAAACATGTATATAATGACTACCATATCAAAAGAGGGCTAATCTAGCCTGCTGCAATAAGTATATGTATATATTTCTGGTGTCATCTGAGGCTAGGCCAGAATAACAAAACATAAAATGAACTGAAGAGGAAGTAATCACAAGTGCAATAATATTTTAGTTATTTACTTTGCTTCTGTGGACATATCCAAACGAAGTCAAGCACGTATACATGATTATTGGGGTTCCAACTTAACACAATACTCATCAATGAATAATATTAAGTAATCCTTATTTCTCCTGACCACTGTCAAGTAAGGTAAAATGCATAAGATCAATAAGTAACTGAATCATATGCAAATGTTATCCTAATTATTCTAAGTTTTTATTTCATATAACAATAATATCTTGTATGTTATATTCAAGGAATAAGGCACATAATATAAGGAATGCAAAAGCATAAGTAAAATAATAGTTGTAGGGCTCTGTACCCTCCGTAGCCATGCTAATACTGACATAAGCATAAATACGAGGAGTGCGGTGCTCCAACTGTGGCAAACCCCCAACTTAAGTAAAATCAGGTAAGACCCAAACTGCCTTAAGCCAAGGATTCATCACCTGGAACTGTGAACAACATCAATACAAATCAAAGTGGCGAAAGCAGAAAACAGTATAATATAACATACACATCGCAGTATAGTAAATAAGAGTAAAGGAAACATTAACTCAGCTCAAAGTATAAAAAGTAAATACATCCAGAAATATTTTATTATTACAGACTGAATTAAAGAAAGAAAATATCTCTCAATCTCACTACAAGAAAATGGACAAATTTAATTAGATGGCAGTAGGAAGATCCTCCTCTTACACTAGCTCATCTCGTGCAGAACCACAACAAACAGCTCCAAATCTGACATTTGTCGGTATTACAAATGCCAGGGCTCCATCCAACAAAAGAAAAATGTTATAGCTGGACAAATTATCTAAGTATATTTTAGGCTATTTAATTGAACTGAATATTTAGAGATATCACATTAATTATTTTAAACATGCAAGTAATAAAAGGTGCATCAAGCTACAAATAAAAGGATAGCTATAAACTATTCATTTATAACTGAACAATAGGTATATAAACTAATATACAAAATATGAAACTAAGCAATGTGAGATAAAGAGTAAAAATAACTGCAAGTACTGAAATGAATTGATCATAACATTCTTATGATCATATGAAGATTTATTGATTTCATAAAAGTAAACTGTACTGAAAAGAGTTGAATTGAACATACAAAACTAGCATCCTAAATATGACAATATTTAATAAATATTCAATAAGAACATATATACAAGCATGCACATTTAATATATAAAATGCCACTAAAGCATGTGGCAAAAGCAAGCTAAGAGCACAAATGAGCTAAAAAGTAAAGCCACTGAGACATGTGGCAAAGCAACTGAAAGCACTCAAATTGAACTAGAGTAAAAGTAAGCCTAAGACATAGTACTGCCATAATAGAAATAAGCTATACAGGGCCTCTAAATAGAAAGTTCAACATGTATCCATCCTAGGCATCATCAGAGCTAGGTCTGAGTTGAACTTATAGAATAAGACATATATCAATCATAGCCAAGCACTGGGCTAGGTCCGAGTCTATTCTGTAATAAAATTAGAACTGAAGAGGCAGACTAAGCTAGGACATACCCTACTGAATTGAATATACTGAGAGAACTGAATGAATGTTATACTTTTTAAATACTAACTTAGGATGTATCTTCCATATCCTAAATTCACTTATTATGTTCAAGGAATAGGGCTTAATATTCAAAGCGTATAGAGAAATTAAAATCAAAATAAGCAAGAGACTCAACTAGACTTTTATGATATTTGTTATTATCTAAATTATCCAAATATAAGTATTCAGAGAAGATACGAGTTTAGGACATCCAATATCCAGCTATCGAGTATAATCTCAAATTCACGACCTTAATGTTAACATTAGAACTTAACAAGTTCAAATTTATAATCAAATGACAACTATGAAGGTTGAAGTAAATAAATCAATAACCTAATTATTATTATTATACTCACTTAACCCAAATCTTGATTAAGTAATTCAATATTTAATGATTCTAGATCCAAACCTCACATTGGGGTTCAAATCCTGAATCCAAGGTTTAAATCTACTAAGGTTATATGGTTCACACTCAAAAAAGGTGCAGAATCTTATAAGTTGAAGGATTAGAAGTTAAGATCTTAATGAAATATTGTTCTAAAAATAAGATAAAATAATCAATTAGAAACTAAGAATCTAAGATCTATATTCAATCTTTAAGATAATTGCATTATTCTATAGATTGAATCAATCTTATACTCACATGGAGGTTTCAAAAGGATTAAACAATAAATCAATTAAGGAAGTCTAAAGAAGATGATTCAATTTAATTAGATGATTTAAAGTCTAAGATATAGGATCTAAGATCTAAGGTTTGATCACTTTGGATCTCAACTAAGAACTAGACTTAGGATTTTACAAGAATATTTACTTAAGATTTATAGCTTATGAATCAACTTAACAAGGTAATTAAACTAAAAATTTAGTATTAAAGCTATTTAGGTTTGCTCTCTTAAGGAAGTAGTTTTGAATACTCTTAAGATCTTAATTAGAACTAATTTAAGATTTTTTCACTTAACTTCACCTTTATTAACATGAGATTTCAGAAAGGTGTTAGTGAGTTAATTAGAGATACTTTATTGGAATTTCAAGGCTTAAGGGGTGCTTAAACCTATTTTGGTCAAAATGACCAAAATACCCCTCTTAAGGCTAAAAATGAGATTTTAAGATTTAATCATCTAAATTAGTTCAAGCCTATTTTAATGAGCTTCATATTGATTAGTGAAGTGAATAAAATACTTAGCTTAGATTTTTGATATCTAGATTTTCTTAATTAACACTAATCACATTAAGAGGTCAATTAAGGTAATTAAAAAAATTAGGGCACTATAGGGTGATCCAAATACATTTATAGGCTCCACTATACTTAATAAGGCATTAGAAATTAAAATTACCAAAATCAGAGGTTAATTTAAGGCTTAATTCACTAATCACATATTATGGTAATTAAGAAGTAATTAGCAAATTTAATGTTCTTAATTTATCTTTAATGATTTAAATAGGTTTTTTATAGTCTTATGAGAAATTAGAGACCCTAATTATTATTTTTAGATATTAAATGAATTTATTATGATTTAAATGAAAATGGAAAATGATTAAGTAATTAATTAAAATCTAACTATTAGATCTTTGATTTTATTTTATATTATTGTTCATTGCATTTTTCTAATTAAAATAGCATATTAGATCATACCATTTGAATCAGTATAATTAAAATTATTTCATTAATTTAATCTGTATTTTTATTTAAATCAAACCATAGGCCAAATTATTTAAATTTATTTATGAATGAATTAATAGAAGGAAAATTAATTAAAATTGAAATAATTAAAACCACGGCCCAAATTCGTAAATGTGCGGGCCGGGGTCCGGCCCGACCCGGCACTGTGGATCTTCTTCGCGGACACTCCACCGACGCTGGGATCCCTAGGTTTAGTTTCCATCGCCAAATTCTCTGCGCTCAACCCATGCCGTGCCCTTCTCTCGATGGCTACACCATTAGGGATTGAAGACGTGTCGAATGAACTACGAACCCCCATTGGATACGCACCGGAACACTGGGGTGCAACTCGGTGGAGATGACTCCTAAGGCACACCTGTGATGATTGAATTCTCCTCACAGAGCTAACGATATGAGCTGGGCTATAGACCTACACGTTCAGGGATTGAAGGGGTATCGATTAGGCAATTTGATTGGTCCCAAGAATGGAGGGATCAATGGGGTGCTACTCGCGGCATTTTATGGACGCAGGCTCTCTCTGAGTAGATCGATTTCAGTCGAATCGATCGATCAGATTGAGCCTAGTGATTGCAACTAGTCTACAATCACTTCGGGAGGGATTTAGACTTCAAAATAGGGCTCAATGCCTCGAGAAAGTGCCGATACTCAGCGACTTAAGGATTTACTGCTAGTGCACACTCAGACGGAATTTACGCCATCTGGTCCACTGCCAAACCCTACCAAAAGTCTTAAATGCCTACTAGGGAGCTAAGGTAAAGTTCTATCACAGCATCTAGGGTAGAAGAGCTATGAGTCGAGCTGAAACCAACTCGACAGGAAGAGGGACAGAGGCTGTACCTGAGAACTGAAGATGGCAGAGGCGACAGAGACGAGTCGAGCAGCTCAGAGTACTCCAGACAATCACAGGAGCTCAACAAGGGGGTCTGAACTCCATACCTCACCCTCTATCAGCGGTACGCAGCAGGTTCTGTCACCATGGAAGCTGGGAGCACCAAGAACACAGAGCGGAGGAAAATTAAGGCTCACTGTGAGAAAAGGAGCTCACTGTGGGATCAATGGAGGTACTTATAGACTTTTGAGAGGCCTAGGTTCAATTGACAAGGTTGGGAGACGAATGTCCAAGCTCGGGCTGAGGGGCATCCTTAATCTTCCTCAAATGGGAGGTTTCACTCCTAAGGGTCTCTACGCTAGGTTCGGCCATACACAGGAGAATCCTGACTGTCCAGAGAATAAGGTAGAGGCATGGCCGACAATATCGACATGGCAGATATGGGCGGATCTTCGCGGTTGGGTGTGGAGTCGAGCGAGGGATGATGATTAACAGATGGGGGTCTACGCTCACCGTCTGATCACGAGACCATTGGAGATAGATGGTCTGATACACTCCTAGCCTAACTAAAAGATGGATGAAATCACTACCATCGGATGCGGAGGCTTAATCAAGCGGCAAAGATCTGATCACGGCACATGGTAGATCGCGTCGTCGGATGGATCATGCCAAGATGTGCGCTAGCGCATCCATTATGAGGGGATGGTGCTCCACTGTCGGGACCTCGCAGCGAATCTACCGCGGTCCCGACAGCAAATCTTGGAATAATAAAAATTCAAATATTATTAATTTAATTAATAAAATGTATTTAATTTATTTAAATTATAATCTTAATAATTTTAATTTTAATTTAAGACCAAATGAGTTCCAAAAATTCATAAAAATTCATCATTAGCTAATTAGGGTATGAGGAATTCAAAAATGAACTCAAATTTTAATTTAGAGATCAATTTAATTTAGGTATTTTTTAGGACTCAAAAATAGGCAAAAGTACCAAATTTCTCAATTAAGCTCTGATTAACCCCAAACTTTTAGGGTTAGGTTGAAATAACTCAATGAGTTCAATGGAATCAAAATTAGAACTTGGTTTAGCTTAATTAATCTAGATCTAATTAGAGTAATAATTAGGGATATTATAATAGTGAGCAAGGGACTCTACTACATATGGTGACATCAATTATTATTTATTTAATTCATTCTAACTATTCCAAGTTACACTAGTTCAGGATCTCCAATTCCTACTTTAAAGTATAACTTAGAAGCACGACCTTATAAGTTAAAAGTAATTAGAACTGATCAGGTTCTAATTTAATTCAATCAATAATGAATATAAGTTAAATAAGAAATCATCACATCCTAATTGATGAATTTTGACGTTCTAAACTAAGATCTGATTAAGATCTACTAAGCTAAGAATTATAAATTAAATACCACAAATTGGAGTTAATCACATAATCTCAAAGTGATACATAAGGACTATGGTTTAAATCTAAATTATAAACTAATGATTATGGCAAATCCTATCAAGCAAAATTAAGACTTAATAGGATGAATCTCCTAATATTAATCTAGAGTTGAAAGATAAAGTAATCAAAATTAAAGCCTGAAAATTTAGAAACTAATAAAACTAAGGTTTAATTTATTAAATAACCCATATTATTCAATATATAAAATCTAATATAGTATCTATTCCTAATCTTAAGGAAAATATCCTAAAGTGAAGTGTATATTCTTAATAAGCTCCTAATGAAATGACTTAGGAAATTTTAGAATTTGATGGAATTTATTATAATTTACCTTCATTTGCTAATTTTGTTCATTTAAAGGAGTTAAGGATGAGTTTTAACTAAGTTGAGTATTTTTATTTGATAGTTTATAGATTTTCATAGTTTATTATTGATTATTCAATCTTTTAACTTTAGATTTAAGAATAGAGATATATTCTATTAAATATAACTTCACTTAATAGGATTTGCCTTAAATTTTAATCTTTGAGATTGGGTGGTAAAACCTTAGTCCTATAGGTTCACCTTTAGATTAAGCAATTGAACCCTAATATTTGGAGTTTAGCTTCTTAATCCTTCCATCTTGATTTGGCTTAACCTAGGATGGGCTTGGGATTCTTAAAATTATCAAAATAGGTCGATTGATTTATTATATACCTTATTTAGTCAACATTGATTTAATAAGATTAGAACCTGATCAGTTCTAATTATTTACAATTTATAAGGTCATGAATCTGAGTTACACTCAATAGTAGGAATTAGAGATCATGAACTTGTGTAATTTAGAGTATATATAATGAATAAATTAGATAACAATGGATATCACTTGCGTCCTAGTAGAGTCTCTTGCTCACCTTGATATTTAATGCTTTGCTTATCTTATTTTTGAGCCTTATATCTTATTCACATATATTGGACAAAGGATATTTGATGAATATCTTATGTCAATTTTGAATTTGCATACATATTATTCATATTTTATTGATATTTTCAATTTTATAGTTTTCAATAGGTTGTGACCTAACTAGTATGCTTCTTCAATCCATGGGTTCGGCATAGCATGTTGGATTGTACTGTTGGTAAGTCTATCCATGCCTGGTTGAGCGTTAGGTCCTAGGGTGGCGAGAAATAGACTTTGTGCTCATATGACTTTAGTAGTCATGATCTGATATGGTAGTACTAGTTGTGGGTGGATTTCTATTCAGAGATTTTCAGTTCAGTATTTCTGCCTTAGCTCATCAGGCTAAGCGATTTCATACATATACAGTTCAAAGCTTCTGCCTTAGCCCATCAGGCTAAGTGAGTTTTATAGTATTCTTTTAATTTTGATTGGCTTATGAAGCCATGACAGTTTTCCATGTTGGATTTATTATTTTTAATTACTTTTCTACATTTCAGCACTTTCTTATTTACTGTTTTGCTGCATCACTAGCTTTATTTATTTATAGGTTGCTAGTTGTGTTCATTACTTATATCTTTATAGGATGTTAGTCTTGCTTTTTAATTATTTAAATATTTTACATGCTCATTTTACTTTATGTTAATTAGCATATACTTGTATGATCATAAGCATGTTTAGACAGTTTTCTTTTTAGTTATATTAGTATTTAGTCTTTATTTTATGCCTAACATTATCGTAGCTGTGGTTGGAGGGATGTGCTTACTTCCTATCTTATTGATATTATAAACTTATTATTTATAATTGCCTTTCTTTTTTATACACATTCTGCTCCTATACTTGCTTGTGTACTTAATTGTTATGGTAATATCTAAATTAATATAATAAATTACAGCCTAAAATATACTTAGACATTTGGTCTAATTAGAATTTTTCTTTTGTTAGCTGGGGCCCTATCATTGTGAAATCGATAATAGTATAATTTGAGCTATTTAAGATTGTGGAGCCTTCTAAAGACCGGATTCAAGAGGAGGTTTGAGCTGTTAAAGACCTTTAGTTCTTTTCTTTTGTTGCTTGTGAGGATTGAGTGTTGTTCTTTTCATTCCAATTTTTATCTTTAAAAATGTTAGAATAATACATATTTAATTGTATTTTCTTTAATTATGATGGGTTAGGATGTCTGCCTAATCTATTCATAAGTAAGGGACTTGTCATTTGGTGACCCATCCACTGTAATCATGTTAACGTAAGAGTTAACAGGACCACAGTGGGGTAGGGCCGCCACAGTTAGTATCAGAGAAGTCCATAAGGTGTCAGATTGGAATTTGTGGGGTTATGCAATGTTCTTGATCCTATCCATTCTTGATTGGAGATAGTTTAGTAATGGATTATTTCCATTTCTCATCGCATGCATGAAATAATCTAATTTTCTGGATGATAACTTCATGATGTTATTGTTTCTAATAGGGTGATAGATTGTTGATTCTTATTCATGCATCCCTCTTTTCCTTATTAATTGATCATGTAAGATTAATATATGCTAGCATCATCCTTGTATGCCCTTGCAACGATTAGCCACTATCTAATCCCTCATCCATATCATTATTAATATATGCATGAAGAATATTATTTAGTATAATGTTAACTTTCATCTCAATTAGATTTTTATGGATTATGTTCAGAACATTCTCTTAAAATCCTCCATAGGATCGATTACTGTCACTGTCAAGCAAAAATGTTGTATCCCATCTTGTAAATTCTCTCCCGCATGTTGTAGTTACTATTATACCGTAGGTATTGGAGATTGAATTAGGTAGAACCCATGTTCGTCTAGTAGTAAGCAAATTTATCAAAGAAGTATAATATAGATGTACCTTGCCCAATTATTGTAAGTGCTGTGATTATCATCTCTTTCCAATCAATCATCGAGCTTCAGGTTCGAAGCGCTTTAAAGGTACATTACGTACTTAGAACTTGTATTGAGTTATAACAATTTAAATTGTTTATTTAGGTTTATGCTAAGTGCGTACATCACTTGCATAGTTCTTATTGCTGCTTTTGTACTTTTACTTTCTTGAATTATATGCTAGCTTATATTTATTTTGTAATTTGTTTTAAAAGAAATATTATAAATTGCATGTTATATTTATAACCTTGTTAAAATATAAAGAGTTTAGGATAAATTACCTTGATTATTATTCCATGATTTGCATTTATTAAAAATGAGCAACTTAATAATATGTGATTTATTTCTTGTATTACTTTCTACATGTTAGATCATTTAGTCTTATAAAGAATTAAGGTATTTTGATTCTATCTTGAACTTAAGCTTACATCTTATTGATTTTTCTCCTACATAAGAGAACCAGCATGTAATGATCTTTAGTTAATTAATAAGAGATATTGATTTATCAAACAACAAAATCCTAAGATTGTAATGACTTATCTCGTGATTAAAATCATTGGAATGGTTAAGTAGAAAACAAATGATATCACCATATGTAGAAGAGTCCCTTGCTTACTACTTAATTTTTGTGCTATGCATACCTTGCATTTTGAGCTTATTTTATTGAACATGTCAAGTAAGAGAACTTTGTGCATGAAATGAAAACTTAGAATAATTAGGATAACAATTACCTTGGGTTCAGTTATATTATGGTAAGTTCTTGTGTATATTTATCCTAATGGATAGGGGTAAGGAATAATAAGGATGCTTAACATTACTCATTGAGGAGTGTGTGTTAAGCTTGGAACTCGTATAGTCTTGCAGATGTGCTTAACTCCTCAGCTATTTTTGGACGTGTCCACAGAAGTAAAAGTAACATAACTAAAATTTATTGCATTTGTATTTGCTGCCTCTTTAGTCTGATGTACTGTTCTGTCTATCCTAGCCCAGAAAAGTTTTGGAAATTTCTGTCTGCCCTAGCCCATAAAGGCTTTGGGAATTTGTTGGGCCCGATTGGCCAATAATCTGATATGGCAATTATACATACTTATTTTCTATTTAACACTTACTATTTTAATGATACATGTTATTTCAATCAGCTTTACTTTACTTACCTGCTTACTTGTACATACTAATATGATGCTAAATTTTCTTTTTTTCTTTTTTTGCTACTTATTATATGTACCACTTTCAAATTTATTATTCTAAATCAATATATATCAAATGATCATCAGCATGTTTAGGATTAGATTTTTATTTTAGTATTTTTACTTATTGTATTATTCATGTATGCCTATCCTTGCCTAGTTTACTTACTGTATTATTCATGTATGCCTATCCTTGCCTAGTTTAATTTGAGGTGTGCCTTTTTGCCTCAAATTAATCGATTGGTCTTTGAATTGTTCCAAACCTTCATGGAATGATAATCATGATATAATTAGGCTAAATTAAGCTTGGTAATAACCTTGGGTTGTTACACAATTCAAAGGCCCTGTATGGCCTATTGTCTGGTACGGCAGTACTATGTCTTAGGCTTACTGCTACTCTAGTTTAGTTTTCAGTCTTCTTGTGCTTTGCCACATGCTTCAGTGGCCTTTCTTACAGTGCTTGCTTACTTTGTCACATGTCTCAGTGGCTTTACACTGCACTTGATTGTTTTGCTTGTTGCCACATGTTTCAGTGGTCTTTTCTTTTCATATTAATCTGCATGTTGTAAGTATATTATTATGGATTAGCTAGATATATATATTGGCATGTTTAGGATGTTAGAATTTCTTATTATTTTAGCACTTATGTTCTTTTATACTCAGTATACTTCAATGTGATCATGAGCATGTTAGGATCAGAATTATTATAGGAGTTGTAGTTACTTTTACTTTTAGCTTTACCTTGCTTACTTTCATGTCTTGGTATGTTATTTCACATACTTGTTGATTGCTATAAATGGATAGTTTATAGTTATCCCATTTCTTTTATAGCTTATTGCATCTATTTATTTTACTTACTTAGTAATATCAGTAAAATGGTGATATCTTTAAATTTATGAAATTTTAATAGCTTAAATTGTACTTAGACCTATTAAAGTCTAACCAGATTTTTTTTTGGCAGTGCCCTGTCATATATGTACATATGGCAGATCAGGAGTATAGGTCAGATCCAGCACTTGAGGATTTAGCTGCTAGTAGGTTAAAGTAAAGTTCAGCTCATTGAATGAGATATGCTTCCATCTTCTTGACCTGCATTTATTAAAAGTGTAATAACTAAGTTTTCTTATTCTTACTATTCTGCAGTTAATGTATTGTATATAAATGAATTAATGTGGACTGTGTCTGGATACCTCCTCTTTACTTATTTTTGCACTGCTATACTATATGTATATTTCTGTTGGATCTTGCTCAGCTCCAGATTAGTATCATGGATATATTTTTATTCTAATGTCCATGGTACTAATGACGACCACCTCTTAAACTTAGTTGATTAAGGGGGCGGCCGTCACATGTTTGGTCCTTGACTGTTGGCGAGTGCGCAGACAACTGGGAAAACTTGGAGGATCACTAGCGGCGGTGGAGGTGGTGGTCGAAAGGGAGGGGAGGGGCTCCCATTGATCAGTTAAGTTCATTGGATCATATCTTGACCTAACTAGCACATAGATGGGGAATTGGGCTAGTTGGGTCAGGATCTGACTTTGGCTAGGTTGAGCTAGCCCATTTGAGTTAACTTGCCAATTAAGGGGTTTTAGGACCCTTATGAACACCTATTGGCCTTAAATTAGCCTAATGATGGTGGGTTTTCCTATAAGTGGTGATTAGGGTTCAATATACTTGGTTTAGGCTCTGCTAGCCTGGACTAACCCAAGACTAGCTAAAATTGGGTTTGGTCGTGATTGGGCCATGAATGCTTGATAATGAGTTCTTATGACTCCAATGATCATATAGAGTCCTATGGGTATTGAAGGACCTTGGTTAACCAAGTCAGCCCAGTTAGGACTTGGGCTAGCTTGGGCTAGCCTGAGTTTAACCAAAACTCTAATTTTGTGGATTGAGTATGGGGGCTTGGTCATACTGCCCATATGACAATAATGACCATTTTAGGTCATGAGTGGGGTTTGGATTGGGCCTAGTTTACCAAGTCAACTTGGCTAGGACTTG
Source organism: Gastrodia elata (assembly GCA_016760335.1). Classification (NCBI taxonomy): domain Eukaryota; kingdom Viridiplantae; phylum Streptophyta; class Magnoliopsida; order Asparagales; family Orchidaceae; genus Gastrodia; species Gastrodia elata. The sequence goes on along the minus strand of CM028684.1, from coordinate 30,170,427 downwards.
AGCTAGCTTGGTCTAGCCTGAGTCTAGCAAAAATAGTAGATGATCTAGATGAGGATTTGGGGTCCCGTCTTAGCTCTCCCAAGCCTCATTTGACCATCCTAGTTCATTGGGTGGGGTCTAATTGGCCCCAAGTGGGCTAGCTTGACCCTAGCCAAAATATGGGTTTGTATGCTTACTCAAGCTCGCTCGAATGAGCCATTTAATGGTTCAAGGGGTTTGAGGGGAGGTGACACTCTGGTTGGATCCTTGACTGTTGGGGAGTGCGCAGACAGCTAGGGAAACTTTGAGGATTGCCAGCGACAGTGGAGGTGGCGGCCGAAAGGGAAGGGAGGGGCTCCCATTGATCAATTAAGTTTATTGGATCATATCTTGACCTAACTAGCACATAAATAAGGTATTGGGCTAGTTGGGTCAGGATCTGACTTTAGCTAACTTGAGCTAGCCCATTTGGGGTAACTTGCCAATTAATGGGTTTTAGGAACCTTATGGACACCTATTGGCCTTAAATTAGCCAAATGATGGTGGGTTTTCCCATAAGTGGTGATTAGGGTTCAATATACTTAATTTGGGCTCGGGCTAGCCTGGACTAGCCCGAGACTAGTTAAACTGGATTTAGATGTGATTGGGCCGTGAAAGCTTGATAATGAGTTATTATGACTCCAATGATCATATAGAGTCCTATGGGTATTGATAAACCTTGGTTAACCATGTCAGCCAAGTTAGGACTTGAGCTAGCATGGGCTAGCCTGAGTCTAATCAAAACTCTAATTTTGTGGATTGATGAATGGGGCATGGCCACACTGCTCATATGACACCAATGACCATTTTAGGTCATGACGGGGGTTTGGATGGGGCCTAGTTGACCAAGTCAACTTGGCTAGGACTCGAGTCTAGCCAAAATTTCATATGATCTAGATGAGAATTTGAGGGCCCATCTTGGCTCTCACAAGCCTCATTTGACCATCCTAGTCCATTGGGTGGGGTCTAGTTGGACCCAAGTTGGCTAGCCCAACCCTAGCCCAAACTTGGGTTTGTGTGCTAGCTCGAGCTAGCTCGAATGAGCCATTTAAGGGTTTAAGAGGTTTGAAGGGAGGTGACTCACCCTGGTTGTGTCCTTGACTGTTGGGGAGTGCATAGGCAGCTAGGGAAACTACGAGGATCACCAGCGGCGATGGAGGTGGCGGTCGAAGAGGAGGGGAGGGGCTCCCATTGATTAGTTAAGTTTATTGGATCATACCTTGACCTAACTATCACATAAATGCGGTATTGGGCTAGTTGGGTCAGGATCTGACTTTGGCTAGCCTGAGCTAGCCCATTTGGGTTAACTTGCCAATTAAGGGTTTTTGGGACCCATATGGACATTTATTGGCCTTAAATTTGCCTAATGATGGTGGGTTTTCCCATAAGTGGCAATTAGGGTTCAATATACTTGGTTTGGGCTCGAGACTAGCTAAAACTGGGTTTGGCTGTGATTAGTCCATGAAGGCTTGATAATGAGTTCTTATGACTCCAATGATTATATAGAGTCCTATGGGTATTGATGGGCCTTGGTTAACCAAGTCAGCCCAGTTAGGACTTAAGCTTGCTTGGGCTATCCTGAGTCTAACCAAAACTCTAATTTAAGAGGTTTTAGGGGAGATGACTCAGCCTGGTTGGGTCTTTGACTGTTGGGGAGTGCGCAGGCAGCTGGGGAAACTTTGAGGATCACCATCGACGGTGGAGGTGGCGGCCGAAGGGGAGGGGAGGGGCTCTTGGATAGGGGCTTGGGTATGGGGCTTGGGTAGGGGGTTCTCGGCATTGTCTCAGGGCTCCAAAGGCTCGTTTGACCTTGGCCGAGTGTCAGGTGCTGGTTGGACCATGAAAGCGGTCGGTTGTGGCCGAACGACGACAACTAGACAGAGCACCAAAGGGGATGGGGGCTCGGGTGTGCTTGAGGAGAGTTGAGGGAGGTGTGGAATTGAATTTTGGGGGTTCCTGGTGTATTTATAACCCAGCCCATCCAGCCTCGGCCGCTAGGGCGGCGTAGGCCGGCGGCTGGGCTAGGGTTAAGGTGGCGCAGGGCGAACTATAACAAGTGCAGTAGAGGGTCCTTGAGGGATCCCAACTGCCCTAGTGAGAAGGCGCGGACGCAAGGATCGTCGTATGATGCTTCTCACGTCGGCCAGGGTCCATGCGAGGCACGCCAAAGCGTCTACTATGCTCAACAGCAACATCACATAGCCATCGACTCCAACAATCAAATCCAACAGTCCAATATGCTTCCACCGTTTGAATTTGAGATATGTCATCTGATTCTATTTAAATTAATTTTGATGGCATTGATCGCACTGTATCGCAATTAGGGGGTATGTTTGCTCCACAGGATCTCGGCCGTGGGATTCGAAGTAATGCGGGCCGTTGGATGGACCGATCGAACGACCGCGAAAGCGTCGGATGGGATTTGGTGCACAGGGTCTTGCTACGGATCAGGTGCCGTAAATAATTTAAATAAAAAATTTTTAATGAAAGCTTATTTTGATTTATTTAATTCGTATTTTGCGCTTTTTTTTCATTCTGCATCCAAAATTTATGAAATCTATACCTTTAACTAATTTGAGTGTGAGAAATTCAAAAATATTATTATATTCGTGATCCAAAATCTATTATTTTTCTCATTTATTTAATTAATAAAATAAATAAAATAATCAAAATATTCTCTTCGAAAGTGTTGCAGTCATCATCCTTTCATTTATTTTAGCTGACGTATTATTTGATTGATTTAGTTTGTTAGGGATATTGCGGTTAAGAATATTTGATTGATTTGCAGTATATAAATTAAGCAGATTGGTCTCTTTGAAATAATAATAGAATAATAAGTAATAGAGGTTAACAAGAGCTATTTCTTTATTATAATTTAGATTTCTTACAATTGTATTCATAAACTGTTTTTATTCTCTTTGCAATTTTTTGTTGTCTTTTCATTTTTAACATGAACAATAATTTATATACAATTTTTTTATCATGGGCATTAAATAATCTACATTTAATATGCTCATGCTACCTAAAGACAATTGAATAATCTTAATTGTTGGAGCCACTCAAACCTTGCAACTCATTAGCTCATTTTTATTTTATCTTTACAAATATAATTACTCTTCCTTAATAACCTCAACTCTTTAACTAATATTATTAGTAAATTTATTCTTTGTTAGCCAACATTCACCCATCTAACATAATTGATTGGTTGCATTGTCACTATAAATTTCATTTAATTTTAAGATCACACAACACTCTAAAAACACTTGTAATTCATCCAACAAGCTTTCACTCTCAATTTCACCATTAATTTGAATTATTAAACCAAGATATATAAACCTCAGTATAACATGTTACAACACCATCATACACATCTTTAACATCAATATATGCTCAATAAATTCTTTCCAAATTTCTCAAAAGAACTCTTGTAACCATTTCAAGATCAATAAGAATTGAACGTGATTTTTCACTCAAACTCTCCATAAAATCTCTCAATATATTGATGAACCCAAACATAAGAGCTAAAACAAGCATGATCTAACATTGTCAATACAGCAACAGCACTTAATTTGACTTACAATGTAACAAAGAAAGGCGGTTAACACTCCAACCACCATAAAGCAGCTACAAGTTGAAGGCTCTCAAGTTGATCCAATTATCAGTAGGACCCAGCACTTTTTATCTTACAGCATGCTTCAAGTGTAGTCAAACAATGGAACAACTGTGGAAGAAAGCTTCTTAAAGAAAGGTCTATACCTGAATATACAACATAGGCCTTAATCCAACTAGATGGGCATACTATATATATATATATATATATATATATATATATATATAATGTAGACATTAATCTAAAATGATGCTTAGCATTAAATTAGTTTCAAGCCTCACAAGCAAGCAGGACACAGTTGAAAAAAAATTGCAATACACAACCACTTCAGAAAATTTTAAGAAATATATATAGTGAATCTAGGGAAAAAGATTCAAGGTCAGGTCGTTCGAACAAAACAACAATGGTGCATGCTACATATCAGAATAAAATTAGCAAAATTGTTCCATTGCTAATATAAATAAAGACGGCTTTTTTAAGTGCTATCTGCGACTGGGTATTCAAACACAACATCCTTTCCACACAGTTTGCGATACACTCCAGAATACGTTTCCAGCTTGTACTCTGTGTTGTTGCGTTCCTTTGGGTCCAAGAAAATCTGCAAAAGAAGAATAGTTATAACAGATGTTGGTTGGAAAATTATTTTGCAGCCAATGAAAAACCACCAGGCTAAGAAAAGCCTCACCTTGACAATCTTGGATCCATCGAGCCTATATCTTATACGCTTTCCAACAATCTCAGCGGGGAACACAATGTCTTCTAGAACAGCATCATGAACTGCAGTAAGAGTGCGGTTGCGAGGGCGGACAATGGAGGAACCTTTCTTAGGAGGTCTCACAATCCTTCGAGTCGCAATAATGATAACATCCTACAAAAAATGCATTCAAAAAAAGTAAAAGTCATTTACTAAGACTACAGCAAACCAAGACTTGATCCTACGCAAGTTAGATCGGTTACATAAATCAGCTGTCTTCATTGAGTTCAATCAAATAACTAACCTCTCCCTAAACTTTAAATAAATGCACAAGATACTGTATTGTCATCCCATTTTCAACCTTGATCTTTTAGAATTGGCTTAACACAACTTTCTTATGGAGCATCTAAGAAACTATACTTATTTTTTAAATCTAACAAAAAAAATGATGATAGGTTCTCAGATTCTCTTGGGATAACTTAAGCATGCCAATTCAAATTTTCAACTAGTATTTATTAAGAAAGTTATCATTGACACAGTTCTTTCATATCATGCCAAAACTTCTCTTCAACTATTCAAGTATGCCGATTTAAATTTTCAACTACCATTTCCTAAGAAAGTTTTCATTGACACAACCCTTTCATATCATGCCAAACCTTCTCTTCTACTATTCAAGCATGCCAGTTTCAATTTTCAACTACTATTTCCTAAGAAAAGTTTCATTGCACAACTCTTTCATATCATGCCAACACTTCGCTTTAATAACAACAAGACAAAGCTTTACTCCTACCAAGCGGGGTCAGCTACATGAACCTCCATTCTGCATGAACAAATAGAAGCCCCTTCCAGAGTTTCAAATAGAAGATCCTACCTCAACACTCCTGAAACACTCCTACATTGAGTTATTTTGTAATTTAACCCGCTTGGATTTAATTAATCGCTTTGGTCTCTAATTCGCTATTATTTTGAAATTTAACCAAATACTTGAACCTCTCACTCTTCTTACTCACATGGTCTTCAATAGTTATGTCCATGAATTAAAGCTTCCAATACAATTGAACTTACACACCATATATTATACTTTAGATCTACTAAGACAAAACTTGTTCTAAAACTTACCTAAAATTTTAATTTTTTAATATCATCTCAATTGTCAAAATTCTATCCACATTTTGTTGACAGTGACTATATTTTCAAAATTTTTATTAAAAATGATACCCATATCACCCCAATGTTGATCCTTACCCAAAATACCATATAGCTTGACATCTAACTATTAAATATTTTTACTTTCTCACTTACCCACTTTTTGTTTCCTAATAAAATAGATAGTTATTCTATCCACATTTTGTTATTATCCTACAAATCATAGACTCCGCAAACTCTACAAAATTATTTGTCATAGTGCCAATATTTTAAAATCTTGTTCTCATCAACCTAGTGCCTTTGGACTAACTTCTTTATAAGCATTTGTCTATAATATAAGAAACTTGCCTACTTAACACTAGGCTCAAGAACTGATAAAGCAACTTTTAAAAACTTTTGACTGCACTCAGACAATACAAAACACACTTCCACAAAAGGCTCTTGCTCTAGCTTAATTTATCAAAGAATGCAATTCATATTAATTAAACAAGTTTTGCGATCATTCTTCACAACCAAACATAAATCTCCACCTTTCTCAACAAGGACTAGGGACCTTCCTACGACAATGTTGTTATTTACTTTAAAACTCCTAATTAAAAATATCAATACAACTAGCAAAAATGTTCTAAATAAAATGCTTATGTACACTATGAAACGGCGTCCACTAGAAGCCCATTAGGAAAAATTTTGACAAGGCTTAAACCTGTGGTTTAGTGAGTATTGGAAATTACTAACATTTTCTGATTATCTCAATTACAAAATGCATAATAAGCAAAATCTGCAACAAAAAGAGGCCTTTTGTCGAGTTCACAATAAAACAAGCCAATGTCAAATAATGTAATTCACCACCTGGTTTAGTGAGTATTGGAAATTACTAACATTTTCTGATTATCTCAAGTACAAAATGCATAATAAGCAAAACCTACAAGAAAAAGAGGCCTTTTGTCGAGTTCAAAATAAAACCAGCCAATGTCAAAATAATGTAATTCACCACCTGTTATCATTAATCTACTACCTAAAATAATGCAATTCACCTCCGTTAGTCCTTTTGTTTCAAAATTTGCCTCCTATTACCAGTTGATTCTTAAACTTAAATTCTTAAATCAAATTATCACTCAGATTAACGAATTGGGTAAATTGTCCTAAGCTATCTTAATTCTTAAATCAAGCATCTTTGATCAGTGATAATCTTCATAATCACAACAAAAGCCCTTCGGCACCTCCAAACCATCTTCAACAACTAACATATCATTAAAAACATTAACTCTTAATTTTATCCTTGATTCTAAATTTGGTTCAATCACTATTTGCGCACTCAAAATACCCTTCATATAAATAGTCAAACAAATAAATTAATTAGTGTTTTTCTAATTTAAAAGAGTATTAAAATGCTTTTATATTCAAAACAATAGCGCAACAGTAAAATTCCTAAACAACAACTACCTTAGTCACATAAACTTCAAGAATGTTTAAAAGGGACTGCTTCCAAGATCAATTATGAAACTGTAGTCGGGATGTTAAATTGTTAAAATGTAGCTAACAACTGTTACGCTTGAGGATAAGGAAAACTCTAGTGTGCAAAAATAAATAAAAATGCATAACAAACCTGTATAAGAAAATATCTAAAACAATCCTAAAAGCAAGCTAACAAAAATCCCTCAAATAGCTAAATTTTTAAAAGCTGTTTAATATCAAACATTTTTAAAACTACAATTTTCTCAAAAAAAAGCCCGAAAATATTTAACAAGTTAACAAAGGCTTTCATAACAAACAATCCTAATAGAAAACCAGACAAGAAACCCTTAAATAGCTCTTTTTCAGCTTAATATCAAACACTTCAAAAAACTAATGTAATTATAATATCTAAATCTACTATGATCGCGGAAAACCCAAGTTTTAATACCTCGAGTATACGCCACTTTTTGAGCTAAGTCCTTGACTTAAGCTCAAATAGATAAATAACCAAGAATACGTATATTTGTTAGCTTAAACAACCAAAAGAATGTCAGAGGGTTGTGCCTAACTTTAAAGCAGAGTTAAATAGAGTTATTTTGTCTTGTTCAACGTAAACCAATAGTACGCAATATAAAAAATAAAGAAAAAAAAAAATTCAGAATTCGTAGGTCTTATGAAGCCTCATTATTTTTCGTTTTAAAAATTTATTTGTTGACAAAATGGCCTCTATAGATTAAATTTCATTTAGGTTGATCTCAATTGAGCTAAAGCTAGCATTAGGCTGGCTCAAACAGATCACAATTCTAGCCAAGCAGCAATATGACATTGAAACAACCACCACCACAAATTCATAACACTGCTAGTCTAATAAAATCAATGATTAATTTCATAATAAACATTTTCAACTATAATTAGTGATTGAACAACAATTTCTACCATCTGCAAGTTGTTAAAACCAAAAAAATTTGCCATCAGAACCTTTAAGATCACAACAAAAACAAAAAAAATTTGTCTGAAGAAAAACCTATTTCAATATGTGCAGCTACACTTAGCCAGCTTCCAAACTTGCTGCAAATGTTAATAATCCAAATTTAAAAAGTATTCAAACTAAATAGCAACAGCAAAGCAGTTAGTTTGTTGAAATTTGAAAAACCTATATTTATGTCTTCTGAGAATGATTTAGGAAGGTGCCATTCTCTAGCATGAGAAGAAAGCTTGCAAACTAAAATAGCTACAGCGCTGCTTTTACTTTGTTGAAATTTAAATATTATAAAATTATGATTTCTGAGAATACTTTAATAATATGCTCTAAGATGAGAAAAGAAAGCCTGCAAATGTACCAAACAAATGTACGCTGGATAGTGTGGGAAGCATAAGCCAGAGCTAAACTAACCTTTCCACTAAACTTTTTTTCCAATTCCCTCACAAGCCTCACATGGACCTTGCGAAAGGCTTTCCTAATTCTGTAAGGAACATGAATAACAACCGACTTGCGGTTCCCAGCAACATCCATCAGACTGCAACCAGCAAATCATTAAAAAAAAAGAAGTGATTGCATACCACAAAAGTAAAGATGTATAGAATACAACTGTCATAGCTTACACAGCTGAGTTTATGGCAAGATCTTTCAAATCACTCTTCAATTCCTGGTTTGTATTTTCCAAATCAAACAGCGCCTGGTAGAAGGTGAAAGTAAACTTAAGACCTGAAGAAACTAAATAATAAAATAAAACAAAGCATTCATGTGAATAACTTCATATAATTAACCTGAGCAACAGTATCCTCAAATTCTGAGGGTTCAGCGTCATTCTCCTTGTGAATTTTCTTCCTAGCAGTAAACATTTTGCTCAGATGTGTTCCTACACCAAAACAAACAATTTGTGAAACAAAGCATTGCAAATAAACACCAATCTGAGAACAACAAAAGAGATAACCATGTTTTTCTTTCAACATTCAACAGCAAACAGTTAAAATAAAAACCAGTAGGTATATTATCAAATTTGATAAGGCGGAGTACATTAATGCATAACACAATATTTCCTAATTACAAATCCACTGTCATATACCCTCGCTCATCAAAGCAACCTACAATAATTAGAATTTATGACAAAACCTTACCCTTATTTTGTTCTGTTTTCTTAAATCCCAGAAGGTTTAATCATGGCTTGTGTAGAGGTCCAAAAATACAATTTTGTACCTCATTTTTTCAAGTATGTGATACATAAATTAATTAGAATGATTTTAGTAGCGCCTATGCAAGTTTGCACTGTTTTATACTGTATCTCTTGATGCTTATTTGGCTGTGAAAACGTTTTGAGTAGTATGTGCGTAGAACCTGAATGGAAAACCAATTTTCTTTGGCATCAACAGTTTGCCTCTATAATCATGCCAACAATTGGATGATCAAAACACAATGACAGAGTTTCAGCACCAATAAAAAGCAACCCTTTATAGAATGTTCTAAAATAAATTATACAAGATTAGTGTACAGACAACAGAATTGATCTCAGATGAGCAATATACATCAAGAAGGACAATAGATTAAACGAAATACAAAAATAAGAGAGAAACATAATGACCCGACTTTATGTTAGTAAGACTAATCCAACACTAGGCATTCAACTTCTTAGGATCCTAATGGGTGATCAAGTAAAATGACATAATTATATACAAATTCCAATATAAACAATCCAGAGCAATTCAAAAAGTAACATTTATTTCAATTCAATTCAAAACCAAAAAATATATAATATAAAATCATTTGGATTATTATAAGACTCAATTTGAATACAATTGCATTGAATTAAAAGAACCCTATGATTAAATTGACTTCATTATGCACTTTGTAGCAGCAAATTTTCTTTCCTTTAAGCGATGGCCTGCTTTAGAAACACCTATTAAGTTTTTGAATTTGATTTCTTTAAGCACCAACAAATATCAACATTTAATAATAAATTTTAGCGGCGACCATCCACTTAAGTGAAAGAAGGCAAAAGGATGAAAAAGAAGAATAAAATAATTGCGCAAAAGCAAATATATGAAATTTCTCTATTTGATGCAAAATAAATATTACCTACAAGACAAATCAGTTAAGCACATTTACATTTATAATTCATTTGTCACATTTTTAGTGTTTATCAATATCATCATGCAAGAAAACATGTATCAACTTACCATAATAAAATCATATCACTTTCAATTATTTGTCATGTCAACCATAAAGAAATGTGTCAATCTGTATCATATACAAATAAACATATAAATGCGGTGCTCATATATCATAGTCATCTCATGCCTAAACAACATCACTCATGCACTAATGCATCGTCCTAAATACCATCACTCATGCACCATACATCCATTATGAATATCATCACTCATGCACTTAAACATTCATCCTGCATTATCATCACTCATGCACTTAATGCTCCATCATGGATATTATCACTCAAGCACCCATCCTGAATCTCATCCCTCATGCTTGCCATGTCACATCTCCTCAACGATTTCATTAATACATTCATGTGACAGTATACTTTTATTTAATAAATTTATGTGACAATAGAATAAATGACATTTTATAAAATACAACAATAAGCTTCAAAACTAAAATAACCAACATTGATAAGAAACAAACTTAAGAGTAAAGTTAAAGTAGTAAAATAGCATCTAAACATAAATAGTGATATTCATTTCTATTAATATAAACAATGCAGCATCAATATGGAATAAGCTCGAAATCAAAGCAAAGGTAGAAACAGTAAATAAAGTGCAATTTAAAAGAAAGAAGATATCCAGGTACCTTTACTTGTATATCAACTATGTCAGAGTTCGAATGAATCTACAAGCATTTATTATATTAACTTTCATTAGCATTAGATTTGAAGAAAACCTTAGTCTTGTGACGAGCAATATGGTTTTTTCCTAGATGATGAATATCTCAATTCCCACACATCTCAACCAGATGGTTATAATAAAGATATAATTTTTTGCTTTACAGGTTCATACAATAAAAATGTAACAAAAGCCTGTAATGGAATAGCCTTAGCTCCCTCACCATTATGTATGTGCGACACTACAGCCAAATATTTTTCAACCTAAGCCACAAGAATTTCAACTACTTGCTAAAATATAATACTACAAGAATCTTTTTCTTTTATCTTCCAATTGGATATTTTTTCTATACATTAGGTATTGCAATCATTATAAATTATTTTCCCGATATAAAATTAGAACATTAGATAATGTACAGCAGCTGCACCATCTCTTGTAGTTGGAGAAGCACAAGTCTTTATACTAATTTCTTTTTCTTAGGTACCAATTAAAAGTTAATTAAAACAATAATAACTGAGGTCGCATCATTTCTTGCAATAAGAAAATACATAAAAGAACCTAACTTAAAATTCAATAAAGGTAACACAATAGATCGACTACAGAGACAAGTTCAATAAAGCCCTAATAACACATTTCAAGGGAGAGTCTCAAGCAGAGAGACTTAGGGATGTTGGTCGCTTGAGTACACATTTAAAATAAGTTATAGTTTGTGTTGTTAAGAGAAACCTACAGAATGTAAGACAGATCTTTACCGAATCAGAAGATGACTAGAGCGACGTTGAACTTAGCGAAGAACACTTGCGCTCCGTATGGAGAAACAATGGTGGTGATAAAGATCGAGATTGGTCCTCAATGGAAGGGAATGAAGAAAGTGAGGGATCGGCGTTTATGGCTGGATGCTGGATCGGTCTTTAGATTAGTTCGGCGTTTATAGCATCCCTAATCTATTTCAGCCGTCAGATCTAATCAAGAGTCCTAAATTTTATGAAATTTGTTCATACGAGAGACGCGTACAACAATTTTTTTTTTTTTTTATATATATTTTATAATTATAAAATTTTATATTTATTTCTGCTTAATTCATTACTCTAAATTGAATAAAATTTAAAATATTGCATCTTCATATTAAATTTTAGTACAAAATTTTTTTGAATTTGGATTTTATTTTTTTTGTATTGATATTTAAAATTAAAATTTGAAAATTAATTTAGGAGAATGATAAGAGTAAGAAAACGTGAGAAAAAGAGAATTTTGCATTTTATTAATATATGCATTCGTATACAAAGTTCGCATATATATAATAGAATAGTATTGTAATGCTCTGAAGTTTCATTCATAAATAATGGCTAGTGACTAATTTTATAATTGTGTTATGACGCTCTGATTAGAGTAATAACAAAATTAAATGAATTGCTATTATCCCTCTGTAAATGAACTATCTAGAGATGATTTGGTGAGTTTGGACCAGTATTTGTTGAAATATGATTTAGATATAGGCTTTGTATGAATGTTCGTGATCTGCTCTTGTGTGGAGATATGGTGTAGTTCAATTTCGTGCATCTAAAACAAATAAAGTGACAGTCAATTTTCACGTGTTTTGTTCTTGGTGAGTGTTATAACAAATATGTTGTCATAAAATAAAGAAGTTGGATTGTTTTGTGGTTTAAGATTTAGGGAAGCATAAGTAATGACTTTCCCATCTTGCATTAATACAGCTCCCAAGCCTATCCCAGAAGTGTCGATTTAGACTTGGTAGTTCAACCCTTCCTTGGGAAGGGCTATGACTAGGGTAGAGGAAAGCGCATCTTTCAGTGATTGGAATGCTTCTTCACAAGTTGGAGACCATTCAAACGCGCCATAGCGCCCAGAACTGTCTTGAAGTACCTAGAACTGTCCAAAATGGTCGAAACTTCATATTTTTTACATTTTAATGACCCTAGGACCCTAATGAGGTCGAAAATTAAGTATTGTGTAAAATTGTAGGTGATTTTTGAATATGAAAAAATTAGGTTTGGAATTTTTCATGAAAATAGAACTCTAATATTGAAATAATCATAACTTAATCATTAGATATTAGAATTCAGAGTTCTTAGACTCTATGGAATCTTTATACAGTAAACATCAATAAACCAATTGAATTTTTAGATTTCACCAAATGAAATTACCAAATTACCCTTATAGGTTAAAATTCTTAAATTGGACCCATAGGACTTAATACTTGTTCAAATTTGATGTACCTACTATCTATCATTATGTTAAATAGCAAGAAATCCTTTGGCATCAACAAAATCCAATTTTGAGCCCTTATTCAAAAAATAATATTTTAGACCCTTAAGTAGGGGCAAAACGGTCATTTTGCCCAAAATTTAAATTAACTGATCTTAACTTCTAAAATATCATTTAGATCATTAAAATTATTAATAAAATTGATTTAGAATCAAATTAGACTCTTAAACTTATAAATTAAGTGAATTATTAAAAATTCAATTTGAGGCTTGTAAAATTCATAAGTAAAATTCATTATCCCTCAACTTAGTTAAAACTCATTCTCCTTAACTCCTTTAAATGAACAAAATTAGCAAATAAAGTTAAATTATATTAAATTCCATCAAATCCTAAAATTTCATAAGTTTTTTGTTAGGAGCTTCTTAGAATCTATACTTTACCTTAAGATGTTTTCTTTAAGATTAGGAATAGGTGCTATGTTAGATTTTATTCATTGAATAAAGTGAGTTATTTAATGAATGAAACTTTAGTTTTATTAGTTTTTAAATTTTTATACTTTAATTTTGATTATTTTATTTCTTAACTTTATATTAAGATTAGGAGAATAATTCTATTAAGCTTGATTGTGCTTAATAGAATTTGCCTTTGATTATTAGTTCACATATAGACTTAAACTTTAGTCCTTAAGCTTTACCATTTGAATTATATGATTAACTCTAATTCATGGTGTTTAATTCATAATCATTAGATTTAGTAGATCTTGATCAGATCTTAGTTTAGAACGTCTAAATTCATCAAATATGACGTATTGATTTCTTATTTAACTTGTAGGTGATATTGATTTAACTAAGTTAGAACTTAATTAGTTCAAATTTCTTTTAACTTATATGGACTTGCGTAGTCAGATGATGTTTGTGGTTGTAGTTGCAAGTATCTGGTACTTGTTTTCAATAGATAAGTGAGATACAGTGTTTTATTTTCCTATGTTCCATGAGATTGGAATATTACCTAGGAAGAGTAATAGCCCATAGTAGACTTGCGATTGTTTGTGTCACCCACCCAATCTAAGTCAGTGCAAGCTTAAAGATGTAGGTTTCCTAGATCGATTAGGAGCCCGAGGCGACGAGATCCCCTTAATCACCTTAGTAGTTGTTTGACATGTTCAAATGAGCTTGTGTAGGGTTGTGCATGTGTTGGCATACTTATTAATTTCTAGGCATAGCTCGGGTTGAGTTATAGTGAGGTATTGAAGAGAACCCACAATCTATTTTTATAGTGTGGGTTGAGAAAATGGGATGAGGGTTTGGAGTTGTGTTGGTTATTTATGGGGGTAAGGGCTAGATTATATTTGTAACAACCCTAAGTTGTTGGCCTGGCTAATATGAGCTTAATTATCTCTTAATTTTTATTATATTATTTTGTCATGTCATTAGAACATAACCCTGAAGTTTTTTGATCAATCAGACCTCATTATGATGAATTGACTATTTTTCCAATTTTAGGGCTCATAAAATTAGCTAAAATAAATTGACATCGGATCAAAATACGACTTTGCCATTGAACTCATCGCAACCAAATTTGCTAGGGGTGAATTTTTGAGATTTTTTTATGAGAAAATTTTTCCCGATCATCTTATGATGACCTTAAATCAAAAAAATCGGTGTCAAAATTGAAATATATTTTAAATTTTTGAATTTTTTATCATCAAATTAGCTAGTAATAAAAATTTCATAATTTTTGGAACTAAAATGAATAAGTTATGATAAAAATACATTTAGAATTTAAAAAAAAATCTATCATTACAATTTTGGCAAATATGATTTTGACCAACTTCAAACTTAGATCCCAAGATAACCACTTAGCTAAATTAGATAATTTTAGTGTTTATGGATTCCTCCTCTCAATGAGATCTGCATTTTGGAACTTTAAACTTGAATTTTAGAGGTACATTTTTTATTAATTTTGAGAAATACTAAAATTTTATTTTTAGCCAAATTAGATAATATTATATCATAATTGTTGGGAGTTTTGCATGTAAATCACCTAATTAAAGGCATCAATCGTTATTCATAGAAATTATTCTTAATTAAGGATAAATTTTAGACAAATTACTTTAAACTATTCAAATTCTACCTTGATCAAGCCTACATCATTGAATCTTCGACCGAGTCTTAAAGGCACTCATAAACCTTCTAACCCTAATTAGAAACCTAAAAATCTTGTATTTTTCTTTTTTATCTCCATTTAAAATCATTGGTCAAGCTCTCATTCTCTTCCTCCGCTCCTCCTCTCCAAACCCTAAGAACTTTATCCCGAAGCAAATCCCACGACAAGGAGAGCACCTTGAAAGCTCTAAAGCACCTAAAGAAAAAGATCTAAGCTGCACTATCTCATTCTTTCAATGGTAAGGAGAATATCTATATTTCATCAAAATTTCTTTGTTTCGAAGTACTATTTTCTTTGATTCTCTTATTCTTTCCCTTTTTCACTAAATATATTTCATGTTTGAAATATCTATATATTGATTAAATAAATGATATTTTCAATATTAATAAGTTATAGGCCCACTCATAATGATATTTTAGATTACATAATTTATATGTGTATATTCATAAAATTCAAAGAAAAGTTTTTAAGATTTATTCAAATATGTTATAATTTTTCATCCTCATTTTGTATTATCATGATTCATGCTCTATTCAAAATTAATTGTTATAATTTTGTACACACATTTTCATATATATTTTTACCAAATCAGTAGAAGACACTACACCTTAGTTTTACTTTTAAGATGCTCAAAAATCACCCTAAAATTGAGAAAAAATTCTATTTTATTTAAACATATTTTCAAAAATTTTTATTTTCTTGTTAATTTTGGAGGCTGTAACTTTTCAACCACTAGTAGTTGAGTGCTGTGATTATGCATATTTATTTTCCTAAATTTTTTGTGCACTTTCACATAAAATCTTACTGGTCCATTTGGAATCCAATGTCATAATTTAAGCCCACAAACTTTAGCAAACAACCATTGAAATTCAGAAAATAATTTTTGACAGATTTTAGAAATTTTTTTCCTATATTGCTGTTATCAAAAATTTTAATCTAACAGTGGGATTTAGTTGATCTTTGGCATAATTACTCTCTATTATGTTAGGAACAATTTCATTGTTAAACACAGAACTTAGTTTTTTCATTTGTGTCTTCATATTTAGGTCCAAAGCTCAGAAAATAATATGACTGTTTCATATAAAATTTCAAAAATAGTAAACATTTTTCTCATACTTTGCTCATTCATAACATTCTAAATACTTTGAACTAGCAGCTAAACATTGGCATGCTTAATCTCTAATTCTTTAGGAATAACTTTCATTTAGACATCTGTAGTTGAAAATATCATTTGGACCTTTATTTAGGTGTCCAAAGTTCGCTATAAAACCTTAAGTTGAAATTTATTTCTTATCCAATTTGCATGGTTAGTGAAGATTAGCAAATTTACTTATCAAAATGGATTGTTTATGGGTTATACTTCTTCATCATATCATCTACAATTTAACTGTACTACTATAATTATTTTCTCATGGTTAAAATTATTAATCATTTGCTAAATACTTGAAATTGTAATTAGTGAAGATTAGTTTCATTTTGTAGTTAACTTTGCTGATTTTATCATTTGATCTTAGATTAATGCGTTGGATGAATTAAGTTTCATAAATGATAATGTGATTTTCATATTAATCTTCAAATCATGATTTCTTAATTTTCTCCTATGAAATAGGATCGCTATGTATTAACCTTTGATTAATCAATTAGATATGTTTGATTTGTCAAGTAACCAACTTTTATGTTTTAATGATTTATCTCATGACTTGAATGGATACTTTGTAACTTAATGAGTTAAAGGATTGGCATACTTAATTTTTTCCTTTTAATCAATGATTAACCTTATAACTTTGTATACAAATATATTTACATTGATTGTAGAATCAATCCTTAGAAATTTTAGATAATAGATGTAAGTAATATGTGTTTTAGATTTCTTGAAGGATAAGAATAATATTATGTTTGAATGAACAACACTACTTTATATAAGATATCTCTGAGATAGGAAATACTTATTTGATATATGTTGAGGTAGGTCCTTAGAAGAACCTCATGACTATTAGATGATTGATCTTATACCTTATGGTGAGATGGCCTAAAAAGACTTAGCTTAAGTTATTCATTTATGGTTGATCACCTAAATTGAGTGACTTATATGCCACATACTAGGAACTATTTTGATTATCACCTTAGATTTTAGAGTTCGAACCCCACGTTTGGAGTTTGACTATAAAACCCAAAATCTTGATTTTCTTAATCAAAATTTGGTTTTGGGATGAATAAAATATTAAAATATGATGAATAATTATTTATTAAACATTCGTATATGACATTTTTTATTGAAATATAATTTGTTAAGCTCTATTATTTAACCTCATAAGGCCATGAAACTAAGATTTTACTCAATAGTTTGATATTGAAGATCCTGAATTTGTATTCTCTCAAAATAAATAGAATAAATAAAATAGACAATAATAGATATTACATGTATTTTTAGTAGAGTCTTGCTTATTTTGACTTTGTTACTTTGCACACCTTGTATTTAAGCCTTATACTTTTAAACATATCAGTTGAATATAGAATATTTAATAAGTATTTGATGTTAATTTTGAATGCATAAATCATATTCATGATAATTCAGTAAGTTAATATTTCAGTTCTATGATTTTAGCTAAAATTGAACATTACATAAAATTTTATGTTAAAACTAAATTTGAAACTTTGCCATTCTTAGTGTGCTCAACAATCTACTATATACTTTAAATGTATGTCATGTCAAATGCTAAGTAATAGAATCCTTAAAAGCATATATCAAATATGTAAACCTTAATAATCTAAGTGGCATGAAACTTAGATTTTTTAGACTTGAGATTAAGTGCTAATCCCTTTGCTTGTTTTATAATTTAATTAACATTAATCACCTTTTTACTTTATGTCATCTTTCCATTTATATGCTTTTATGATTCTTATGTTGTATGTTAGAGAACCTCAACAATTGTTTGGACACTTAAATGTGCTTAGTGGACATTAAACTAAACTTGAACATAAGAATCTTGGTAACTTGATTAAGTAGATGATACTTAATCCAAACTTAAGTTTGATATCAATAACACACTAATAATACATTAATTTATCATTAACATTTAAATTAACCTTTGGTCTTAATGATAGGAAGGTTAAGGGTTAAACCCTAACTTATCTTGATTAAGATCTAAACTTTAATCACTTAATCAATTAATTTGATTGAAAGATAATCTAATTGACATTGTTCCAATAATGTATTTGATTTGATATTGATCTTAAATTATTAATTTAGAAGTTCTAAGGTTAATATTGAATATATGTTATTGTACTATCTAAATCTAAACTTTAGATCTTTGATTTTCTCTTATATAAGATAATTGGCATAAGATGGAAATAAAATTGTAATGATTTATGAAATGATCTAACTCTAATAAGAACTTTAATTTTTATCCCATGATTGTAGAATAAGAAAGGATCAAATGAATTTTAATTATCTGATCTGATCACCTTAACCTAAGTATAACAAGTAAACCTTAAGAACTAAAAAAGTGAGACCTTAAAGGTCTTACTATAGGGTTCGTCATTGAAATGGTTAAAGACCTTAACTAATGATACATTGAGGTAGGAAGGATTTTTGTAACTTATTGAGGTAGAAACCTAGTCGATCTTTCATAACTTTAGAAGTTGAACTTGATACCTTATTGTAGGAATCACCTAAAGTACTTAGATTATGGCTCATTCCTTGTGGTAGCAACCTATGCTGAGTGATCTCTTGATCATATCCTTGGAGCCTTGTGTAGGATACACCTACTTAGAGTAAGGATTAATAGATTTTATAAATTCTTGTCGATTAAATAGAATCTGCTGAACTCAGATTATTAGTTGGGTATAGTAGGGTATACCCATATTACTGGTTTATTTCAGTAGTATTCAGGATTGGTGGATTCACTCCAATGTGGACTTATGACCAGGTGCTATCCTGCAGGATTAGCCAAATACAGTCCCGTTAGAATAAATCTTTCAAGACTAAGAGTGTTACAATTAGTGAACAAGATCCTTAATTTGTGATGTAAACTGTAATCGAGTTCTGCCTCCTATCATAGTGCGCTTCGATAAGTGCAGTTTAAGCAAACTAAGTATCTTAAGTTACTTTGCGTAGACCACTAAGTATGCTTATAATTAGGGCATTTAATAGCTTAGCTTGAGATGTAAGCTGTGATCGGATTCTGCCTCCTATCGTAGTGCGCTTCGATAAGTGCAGTTTAAATAAGCTAAGGGTTAAATCTACCTTTCTTGCAAATATACTAAATATGAGTATACAATCTCCCCATCTAATGATTTTTAAGTAAACTCTCAACCTTAATCAATTATCGAGATTAGAATTTAGGAGTCGGAATCCTTTTAGCAGGATTCTGCACAATGGAGACTTTTGATTCATTATCAAATTTTAAGGTATTTTCTAGATTTATCTCATATAGTTTAGAAGCATGAGCATGAGCATAAGCATGATGTGTGAGTATCAGAATGATGTATAAGTATTAATGATGATTTGTGAGTTAGGGAATATTGCATATATTGTCTGGGGAATTTCAAAATGCATCGGCATCATCAGTAGACAGTATTCCCAACTGGATGTATGTATACATTAGACCGTACTGCTCATAACAATTCAGTGATATTTTGGTTGCATATCAGTGGCATACAGTATTGTGGCATATTCAGATGTACAGTCTCAGTGACATACAGCATAATTTACATATGATTATTCAGTTTTAGATACAATACTATTTTGATTTATATATAGTATTCAGTTTACAGTTCAGTTTTACTTTACTTTGCTGCTGTTTTGTATAGTTTTATGCTTTCAGTTATCTTTACAGTATTTTAGCAGATTTAATTATATTATGTAAATGTTAAATGAATGTCTAGAACTGTTTAGATTAGTTTCAATGTGTTAGACTTATTGTCTAACACGAGGTACTTTTGGGATCCGACAATTTGCTAGATTCTGAGCAGTATATTGAGACAGGTCAAGAGGACACCCAGGAGATTCAGGAGGAGCCCATGGAGCACTAGCGGACTCTCCTACAGAATTATTTTATGCTTAGTATTTTTAGTTTAGTATTTAGTTTTGTATCTATTTCAGTAAATTATTTGTAATAATTTTGGATATATTTTCTTTTCTTTTTTGAGATGAATATTTTCATACAGCTTCTATGATGAATGTTTTCTGGATGTTTGCTTTAAGCTTCTGCACTCTGTTATATACTACTTATACTTAGTATTGTGATATGATCAGCATACTAGAAATACTGATATCTTATACATAGATTAGATTCCTATTGTATTCTAAATCCAATATATGTATTTATCTAATACTTAAGATAATGATACTACTCTTATCTTAAGTATTAGTTCTCAACCCTCCTTGAGGTTGAGTCAGCAACCCTTCAGATGGGCTTAGTTTGCAGCTATTCGAGGAGACGGGTTATTCCTCCCCGAGTGGCATACCGCTCTGCCGCCGATATGATTGTACTTAATTCTTTTGCACGTAGCGACAGGGCGGGGCGCTACATTGAGTCTAATGGAATCAAAATTAAAGCTTGGTCTAGCTTAATTAATCTAGGTTTAGTTATGATAACAACTAGGGTTGTTACATTCTCCTTCTACTTCAAATTACTTATATATTTCTTATTTACAATAACGTCCTACTTATTTATAATTGCAATTAATTTTATTTACTTTTAATTCACATACTTTCCTTCTTTTACATTCTCTCATTTTAACTTAACACCCTCACAAAAATTCAATAGTTGGGTTGGTTTCCTTCCAACCCCATGTTAAGTGCCATGGTAGCACTTTACTATTGGATTAGTTCTTAGATCCAATATTGGGGTCGCTACCCTAAGCTAGCCCAATATAACCTTTTTGGGTTTTGGGGTTCCAATGGGGATGATTGACCCTTTATAGCTTAATAAGATCATGATGAGTTATAATGGCTTGAACCATCCCCGTAAGGGGTACCCAAGCTAATTTTGGCTTGGGCCCACTTGGGCTAACTTAGGCTAGCTTGGGGGTAGCTCAAGCGGGTCCAAAATGATCCCTTGGGCTTTTGAGGCCCCATGATTTTGGGCTCGGGCTAGCCTGGACTAGCCTGAGACTAGCTTAAACTGGGTTTAGCTGTGATTAGTCCATGAAGGCTTAATAATGAGTTCTTATGACTTCAATTATCATATAGAGTCCTATGGGTATTGATGGGCCTTGGTTAACCAAGTCAATCCAGTTAGGACTTAAGCTAGCTTAGGCTAGCCTGAGTCTAACCAAAACTCTAATTTTGTGGATTGAAGTATGGGGGCATGGCAATACTGTGCATATGACACTAATGACCATTTTAGGTCATGATTGGGATTTGGATGGGGCCTAGTTGACCAAGACAACTTAGCTAGGACTTGAGATAGCTTGGGCTAGCCTGAGTCTAGCCAAAATTTCATATAATCTAGATGAGGATTTGGGGGCCCATCTTGGCTCTCCACAACCTCATTTGACCATCCTAGTCCATTGGGTGGGGTATAGTTGGCCCTAAGTGGGCTAGCCCTGACCCTAGCCCCAACTTGGGTTTGTGTGCTTGCTCGAGCTACCTTGAATGATCCATTTAAGGGTTTGAGGGGTTTGACAGGAGGTGACTCACCCTAGTTAGTTCCTTGACTGTTAGGGAGTGTGTAGGCAGCTGGGGAAACTTCGAGGATCACCAGTGGTGGTGGAGGTGGCGGTCGAAGGGGACGAGAGGGGCTCCCATTGATCAGTTAAGTTTATTGGATCATACCTTGACCTAACTAGCACATAAATACGGTATTGGGCTAGTTGGGTTAGGATCTGACTTTGGCTAGCCTAAGCTAGCTTATTTGGGTTAACTTGCCAATTAAAGGTTTTTGGGACCCATATGGACACTTATTGGCCTTAAATTAGCCTAATGATGGTGGGTTTTCCCATAAGTGGCAATTAGGGTTCAATATACTTAATTTGGGCTCGGGCTAGCCTGGACTAGCTAGAGACTAGTAAAAGCTGGGTTTGGCTGTGATTGGGCCATGAAGGCTTGATAATGAGTTCTTATGACTCCAATGATCACATAGAGTTCTATGGGTATTGATGGACCTTGGCTAACCAAGTTAGCCTAGTTAGGACTTGAGCTAGCTTGGGCTAGCCTTAGTCTAACCAAAACTCTAATTTTGTGGATTGAAGTATGGGGGCTTTGCCATACTACCCATATGACACAAATGACCATTTTAAGTCATGACTGGGGTTTGGATAGGGCCTAGTTGACCAATTCAACTTGACTAATACTTGAGCTAGCTTGGGCTAGCCCGAGTATAGCAAAAATTTCATATGATCTTGATTGATGAGAATGTGCATCATTTATAGAGAGTTGAACAAAGTAACTATTAAGAACAAATACCCATTACCGTGAATCGATGATCTATTTGATCAGTTATCTGGAGCTAAGGTATTTTCTAAGATTGATCTGCAATCTGGTTATCATCAACTAAGAGTTTAGGATGCGGACATAGAAAAGACAGCATTCAGAACCCGCTATGGACATTATGAGTTTTTGGTGATATCCTTTAGATTAATTAATGTGCCATCCATCTTTATGGACTTAATGCAGCGAGTAATAAAATCATATTTAGATAGATTTGTCATCGTCTTCATTGATGATATCCTAATTTATTCAAAGAATAGTGCTAATCATGAGAAGCACTTAAGATTAGTTCTGCAAGAACTGCGAAACCATGAGCTTTATGCAAAATATTCCAAGTGCAAGTTTTGGCTTGACTTAGTCACTTTTCTGGGCCACATCATAGATGCTCAAGAAATTAAATTAGATCAAAATAAAGTTAGCGTCATTCAGGATTGGTCACAGCCAAAGTCTGTGACTGATATCAGAAGTTTTTTGGGTCTGGCAGGGTATTATAGGAAATTTGTCAAAGGCTTTTCATAAATAGCTTCTCCTCTCACTAAGTTGACTCAGAAGGCAGTGCCATTCATCTGGAGTCCGGAATGTGAGAATGCCTTTCAATCATTAAAGGATGCTCTTTCTTCTGCCCCAGTTCTTACCTTACCTAAAGAAAGTTTGAACTACCAAGTCTACACCAACGCATCTGGGATAGGCTTGGGGTGTGTGCTAATGCAGGAAAAAAAAGTTATTGCCTATGCATCTTGTCAATTAAAACTGCATGAAAAGAATTATCCAGTTCATGATCTCGAATTAGCCGCCGTAGTCTTTGCTTTGAAGATTTGGCATCATTATTTTTATGGCGTCCAATGTTCCATATTCACAGATCATCAGATCTTAAAGTATATTTTCACTCAGCGTGAACTCATCTGTCATTAGCGAAGATGGCTCGAGTTAATAAGTGATTACGATTTATCGATCCAATATCATCCAGGGTAAAGCGAATGTTGTAGCCGATGCACTCAGTCGTCATGCTACACTTCCCCCTCCTTAATAGCTTCTAGTCCTTTAGAGGAAGAAATCAGGAGGCTCGATATTAGGACAACTCGTGGTGATATGTTAAACACACTAGTATCTATGAGTACCATCGAACCAACATTTCACCGTGATGTCTCCATCTCCCAAATAAAAGATGAGGACTATCTAAAGTTTAAAAGGGAAATCAAAAAATGGTCATCGATTCGACCTGCAGTTGCGATGTAATGTAATCTATCAAGAAGATCGCCATGAGCACCATTTTTCACCCTCAAACAGATGGTCAAGCTGTGCATCAAGACTTGGGAACTACCCTAGCCATGAGCACCATTTTTCACCCTCAAATAGATGGTCAAACAAAACAAGTTAATCAAACTCTTGAAGACCTTCTTCGCCTATGTATTTTGGATTTTGGAGGTTTTTGAGAAGATCATATTCCCTTAGTTGAATTTACGTATAACAACAGTTTCTAATCAAGTATCGGAATAGTTCCATATGAAGCTATGTATGGCAGAAAATGTAGTACACCCTTAGTATGGTCTGAAACAGGCAGTGTCCAGCTTTATAGTTCAGATTTAGTTGAAGAAACAAATAAGTAAGTGCAAATGATCCAGTAGAGAATTAAAGCAGCTCAAGATCACCAGAGTAAATATCACGATGCCCATCATCGTTCTCTAGAGTTCAGCGTTGGAAATTTTGCGTATCTCAAAGTTAGCCCAATGAAAGGTGTATTTTGCTTCGATGTGGCTGGGAAGCCCAGTCCTCGCTATGTTGGACCATTTGAAGTAATGGAGAAAATTGGTTCTGCATCGTATAGACTAAAACTTCCTGAAGATTTCTCTGCAGTTCAAAATGTGTTCCATATCTCCTCTCTGCGGAGGTGTCTTCGTGATCCTTCTCACTTAATCCAACTTTCAGCAGTATCTCTTCAACCAAATCTTTCTTATATGGAAGAGCCCATCAGAATCTTAGCTCATGATAAAAAAGAGGCCGATATGCGACAAAAATATCCAAGTCTCTTTGATAGTTCAGGTACCTTTAAGATTCAAAATTTATGTTCTTAATTTTCTGCATTTTAATTTTTCCCTTCTTAGTAATGATGTCGAGGACGACATCGTTTTTAAGTGGGGGAGTCTGTAACAACCTAATATTGTTACCCACCTTGATTTTTAGCCTAATCATATCGTAATTATCATTCAATTAAGTTCATCTAGTCGTTAGAACTAAATCCTAAAGGTTTAGAGTAATTCAAAGCCCAATCGATTATTTTGGATTATTTTAATATTTAATTAATTAGAAAATTGATATATTTATTTTGACATCGAAATTAAAATTCGACTTTACCGTTGCGATCGTCACCCATAAATTAGCTAGGGGTGATGTTTTGGACGCATTTGGAAGTCGTCGAATTTTCACGAATATTTTAATATAATTAAATACCCAAAAAATTAGCATAAATAAATAATTGTTGGAATCGAATTCAGGCTTCACCGTTGAATTCCTCACCCCCAAATTAGCTAGGGGTGAATTTTTGGGATTTTTCGGAACACGTTTAATTAATCCGATTTTTTTTTTTATAAATTAAAATTAGGAATAATAATTGATTAATTATTCCTAAATTTGCATTTATCTTCTCTTTCCTCTTTTGCATTTTTTGGCTGGCCATTCTTGCAAAATCAGCTGGCCACTCCTTCCATCTCCTTCCTCCCATGCCTTGATGTGAGGTCACATTCTCATCCCCTCTCCTAGCTTCCCTAGGCTCATGATGGCTCCCTACTCTTCCCCTTCTCCTTTAAAGGAAGAGCTCAACCCTCCTTTTTTGCTTGCTGAAGTTTTCTTACCTTCCCTTCCATTGCTTGATGCACTTGTGTTGAAGAAGAAGAAGTGCAGCTCATCTCTAAGGTTTTGGAGAAAGACAAAGGTTCCTTCCAAGTCTCTTCCTCCTCTTCTTGCAAGGTTTAAGGTACCCATTTGCTTACTCTCCTTGTCCATTTCATCTTGTTATTATGCTTATTGCATCTCTATCCATCCATGTTTAATTATGCAAGCCATTACAGCTCTCCAAGAGATTAAATTTAATGCTCTATTTTTCTTGCATTCTGCAACCGCTGTTCTTTATCTACATTTTATGTATATCTAGGATGCTTCGTTTGTGCCGATTTTGGTATCGATGGAAAGGTATCAGAAATATATTTCCATTGATATATGGCACTGCTCATGAAATGCTCTGGATTGGGAGTATTTAAGCTCGAAAAAAGCCTTCCCATTTTTATCCAGGCGAAAAATGCCGTCTGCTGCAGCGCGCTGCAGCGGTAGTTCGGTAAAAGCTATATAAATCAATTATTAAGTAGTATTCGCAAAATAGACCGCTGCAGCGCGCTAGCCGAAGCGTGCGGTAGCGGGCTGTAGCGGAATTTTAAGAAAACTTAGAGAAATATCAAAAAATAAATTAATTGAACAATAATTTTTGCAAGTTGAACCGCTGCGGGCCACAGCGCGCTACAATGCCAGAAGCGCTCTAGCCCGCCACAGCGTGCTGCAGTGCCCAGATTTGCAAAATTGTCCAGATTTTCTTGAAAACTGCCCAGTTTTGGATGAAATGACTAAAATTTCATTGTTTTTGTATTTTAAGGTCCCTAGGACCATAGTGGGACTAAATTATACTAAATTTAGATAAAGAACATTGCATAAAATTCTATATAAAAATTTAGTTTGAAACTTTGTCAATGTATCTTAAATGTATTTTATGCCAAATACTGAGTAATAGAATCTTAAGTGCTTGAATTAAATAGGTATGTCCCAATAATTAAATAGCATGAAACCTAAGTCTTTTGATTTGTAATCAAATGCTAATCCTTTTGATTTGATTTAGAATTTGATTAGCATTAATTACATTATACTTTATGTCATCTTACATTTATATGCTTTCATGATGTTATGATGTATGTTAGAGAACCTAAATATTGATTTGGACACTTAATCATGTGTAAATGACATTAAACTACAATTGAACATAATAATCTTGATAACTTGATTTAAGTATATGATACTTAATCTAAATTTAAAATTTGACATCAATAATATACTAATAACACATTGATTTATCATTGACATTTAAAAGTAACATTTAGTCTTGATTGTAGAAGGGTTAGGGGTTAAACCCTAACTTATCTTGATTAAGATCTAAACCTTAATCACTTAATCAATTAACTTAATTGAAAGATAATGCAATCAGCATTATTCCAATAATATATATGATTTGATATTGATCTTAAATTATTGAATTAGAAGTGTTAAGGTTAATATTTAAATCTGTGTGATTGAATCATCTGAATCTAGATTTTAGATCCTTGATTTTCTCTTATATAAGATTACTAGCATAAAATAGATAATAAAATTGTAATGATTTATGAAATGATCTAATCCTAATAAGATCTTTGATTTCATCCCATGATTGTAGAATAGGAAATGATCTAATAAATTTTAATCATCTAATATATTCACTTTAACCTAAGCCTAATAACTAAGCCTTAAGGAGTAGAAAAGTGAGTTCTTAAGAGTTTTGCTTTAAGATCATCCTTGACATGTTTAAAGACCTTAATTATTGACACATTGAGGTAGGGAGAACTATTGTAACTTATTGAAGTAGAAACTTAGATGATCATTCAGAACTCTAGAAGTTGAACTTGATACCTTGTGGTAAGAATCACCTAAAGTACTTAAAATGGGACTTATTCCTTATTATAACAACCTATATTGAGTGATCTTTTGATCATATTCTTGGAGCCTTATGTAGGACTCACCCATTTAGAGTAAGGATTAGTAGCTTTAATAAATTCTTGCTTGATTAAATAGAGTTATCTGAACCCAAATTATTGGTTGGTATAGTAAGGTATACCCATAGTACTGGATTATTTCAGTAGTATTCAGGATTGGTTGATTCACTCTAATGTGGACTTATGAAAGGGTGCTATCCTGAGAGATTAAACGAATACAGTCTTGATTAGAGTAAATCTTCCAAGACTAAGAGTGTTACAATTAGTGAACAAGATCCTTAGTTTGAGATATAAACTGTGACTGAGTTTTGCCTTCTATCATAGTGTGCTTCGATAAGTGCAGTTTATGCAAACTAAGTATCTCAAGTCACTTTGCGTCGAACACTAAGTATGCTTGTAATTAGATAATTTAACGGCTTAGCTTGAGATGTAAATTGTGACCGGGTACTGCCTCCTATCGTAGTGTGCTTCGATAAGTGCAGTTTTAAACAAGCTAAGAGTTAAATCCACCTCTCTTGGAAACATACTACTATATGTATACAATCATCCTAGCTAATGATTTTAAGTAAACTCTTAACTTAAACCAACTATCAAAGTTAGAATTTTAGGAGTCAAAATCCTATTAGCAGGATTCTGCACAATAAAAACATTAAATTCATTATCAAATTTCAAAGCATTCTTCTGGATTTATCTCATAAGCATGAGCATAAGCATAAGCATGACGTGTGAGTATCAGAATGATGTATGAGTATCAGTGATGATTTATGAGTTACAGAATACTGCATACATTAACTGGGTAATTTTAGGATGTTTATCGGTATCACAGTAAACAGTATTCCCAACTGGATGTATGTAGATATTGGACCATACTACTTATAGCAGTTCAATGATATTTCGGGTTACATATCAATATCATACAGTGTTGTGGCATATTCAGATGCATAGTTTTAGTGACATACAACATAGTTTTACAGATGATTACTCAGTTTCAGGTTCATTACTATTTTGGGTTATTTTTATTATTCAGTTTACAGTTCACTTTTACATTTTTTTACTTCAGTTTCATACAGTTTATTCAATTTTATATAGTTCTGTACTTTCAATTACTTTTACAGTATTCTTACAGATTTAATTGTATTGTATAAATGTTAAATGAATAATTAGAACTCTTTAGATTAGTTTTGATGTATTAAACTTATTGTCTAACACAATGTACTTTTGGGATCTGGCAATTTGCTAGATCCTGAGCAGTACATTGAGCCAGGTCAGGAGGATACTCAAGAGATTCAGGAGGAGCCAGTGGAGCACTAGTGGACTCTTCTTCAGCTTACCTTTTTTGCTTAGTTTATTTTTAGTTTAGTACTTAGCTCTATGTTTGTTATTCAGTAAACGCTTGTAATAATTTTGGATGTATTTTCTTTTCTTTTCTGAGATGAATATTTTTATATAGCTAATGTGATGAATATTTCTAGATGTTTTCTTTAAGCTTCCGCACTTTGTTATACACTACTTATACTTAATATTTGGATGTTTCAATCTTCTTTGCTTGCATTTATTAAAGAAAAATGTAATAAATAAGTTTTCTTATTCTTCTGCATTTATTGTATTGTATGTGAATGAATAAATGTGGATTGTGTTTGGATGCCTCCTTTTACTTATTTTGCACCATTATACCGTATTCATATTTCTGTTAGATCTTGCTCAGCTTATGATTAGTATTATGGATATATATTTCTATTTTTGATATCCATGGTACTAGTGACTGACTACCTCTTAAACTTAGTTGATTAAGGGGCTGCTGTCATAGCTAGCCTGACCCTAGCCTAAACATGGGTTTGTGTGCTTACTCGAGCTCGCTCGAATGAGCCATTTAAGAGTTTAAGGGATTTGAGGGGAGGTGACTCACTCTGGTTGGGTCCTTGAATGTTATGGAGTGCGCAGACAGCTGGATAAACTTTGAGGATTGCCAGCGGTAGTGGAGGTGGCGGCCGTAAGGGATGGGAGGGGCTCCCATTGATCAGTTAAATTTATTGGATCATGTCTTGACCTAACTAGCACATAGATGGGGTATTGGGCTAGTTGGGTCAGGATCTGACTTTAGCTAGCCCATTTTGGTTAACTTGCCAATTAAGGGGTTTTAGGACCCTTATGGACACATATTGGTCTTAAATTAGCCAAGTGATGGTGGGTTTTCCCATAAGTGGTGATTAGGGTTCAATATACTTGGTTTGGGCTCGGGCTAGCCTGAACTAGTCCAAGACTAGTTAAAACTGGATTTAGTTGTTATTGGGCCATGAAAGCTTGATAACGAGTTATTATAACTCCAATGATCATATAGAGTCCTATGGGTATTGATGGACCTTAGTTAACCATGTCAGCCAAAGTAGGACTTGAGCTAGCTTGGGCTAGCCTAAGTCTAACCAAAAGTCTAATTTTGTGGATTGAAGAATGGGGGCATGACCATACTGCCAATATGACACCAATGACCATTTTAGGTCATGACTAGGGTTTGGATTTGGCCTAGTTGACCAAGTCAACTTGGCTAGGACTTGAGCTAGCTTGGGCTAGCCCGAGTCTAGCAAAAATTTCAGATGATCTAGATGAGGATTTGGGGTCCCATCTTAGCTCTCCCAAGCCTCATTTGACCATCTTAGTTCATTGGGTGGGGTCTAGTTGGCCCCAAGTGGGCTAGCCTGACCCTAGCCCAAACATGGGTTTGTGTGCTTACTCGAGCTCGCTCGAATGAGCCATTTAAGGGTTTAAGGGGTTTGAGGGGAGGTGACTCACTCTGGATGGGTCCTTGACTATTTGGGAGTGCGCAGATAGCTGGGGAAACTTTGAGGATTGCCAGTAGAGGTGGAGGTGGCTGCCAAAAAGGAAGGGAGGGGCTCCCATTGATCAGTAAAGTTTATTGGATCATATCTTGGCCTAACTAGCACATAGATGGGGTATTGGGCTCGTTGGGTCAGGATCTGACTTTAACTAACTTGAGCTAGCCCATTTGGGTTAACTTGCCAATTAATGGGTTTTAGGAACCTTATGGACACCTATTGGCCTTAAATTAGCCAAATGATGGTGGGTTTTCCCATAAGTGGTGATTAGGGTTCAATATACTTAGTTTGGGCTCGGGCTAGCCTGGACTAGCCCGAGACTAGTTAAACTGGATTTAGTTGTGATTGGGCCATAAAAACTTGATAATGAGTTATTATGACTCCAATGATCATATAGAGTCCTATGGGTATTGATAGACCTTGGTTAACCATGTCAATAAAATTAGGACTTGAGTTAGCTTGGGCTAGCCTGAGTCTAACCAAAACTCTGATTTTGTGGATTGATGAATGGGGGTGTGGCCATACTGCCCATATGACACCAATGACAATTTTAGGTCATGACGGGGGTTTGGATGGGGCCTAGTTGACCAAGTCAACTTGGCTAGGACTTGAGCTAGCTTGGGCTAGCCCGAGTCTAGCCAAAATTTCATATGATCTAGATGAGGATTTGAGGGCCCATCTTGGCTCTCACAAGCATCATTTGACCATCCTAGTACATTGGGTGGGGTCTAGTTGGACCCAAGTTAGCTAGCCCAACCCTAGCACAAACTTGGGTTTGCATGCTAGCTCGAGCTAGCTCGAATGAGTCATTTAAGTGTTTAAGAGGTTTGAAGGGAGGTGACTCACCCTATGTAGCGCCCTGCCCCGTCGCCGCGCGCAAGAGAGAAAAAGTAATGTACCTCAACCTTGGCGGCGGAGCGGTGTGCTACTCGGGAGGATGGGTATACAAGCCAAAAACCCATCTTCCCGAATAGGCGGGTCTAAGAACTGAGCCATACTGAAGGCTGCTGACTCGAATCCTAAGAATATGATCGAGATTCAATACCTAAGATAAGAGTGAAATACTTATCTTAGATATTAGGCTAGTATGTATACAAGGTCCAAGGAGGTATATAAGAACCCGATATACGTTATCAATGTATATATCAGCATTTCCAGTATGCTGATCACATCACAATACTAAGTACAGTAGTATAACAGAGTGCGGAAGCTAAAAGCAAATCATTTAGAGTACATTCATCACAAGCAGTAATAGCCATTTATCTCAGAAAAGAAAAGTAAAATACATCCAGAGTTTATTACAAACAGATTTAAAATGCAGAAACATAAAGAGTCTATATATAATGTTGAAATGAGCTAATAAGTAAAAGTAGGTGCTCGATCCACTACAGTTCCACATGCTCTTCCTGGGTCTCCGATACGTCCTCCTGACCTATCTCCACAAACTCCTCAGGATCTAGCAAATTGCCGGATCCCAAAAGTACCATGTGTTAGATAAGAAATCTAACACATCACAACTAACTATATAAAACAAGATAAACATAACAAACAGAAAAGTAAAGCAAAACTGTAAAAGAACTGAGGAAAAGCGCATGGTAAAGAAAAATGTAAATGTAAAGTAAATAGAACAGTAAAGGCCAATTAAAGTAGAGCTATCGCCAAATGAAAATTGAAAGTAAAATAAACACCATGATGAAAAAGATACGATATGCTGCACTATATGTCACTAAAATGATGCACACAAATATGCTACACCACGGTATATTTCAGAACTATCACTGAAGGCTTATGAGTAGTACGGTCCAATATAAATACACTAGTTAGGAAGTTAGTATAGTGATGCAGATGCACCCTGAAATTCCCCAATATGTGTATATCACATTCTGTAACCCATATAATATCACTGATACTCATGTATTATAATAGAAGGAATGAGTCAAATTCATATTTATGCTTATGCTTATGCCACTATGTTGAATGAATGAAAAATTCAGAAATTAATGAAGAGTTTAGTAAGAAACGATAATGAATTCTAAGTCCCCACTGTGCAAAATCCTTCTAAAAGGATTCTGACTCCTAACTTCTAGATCCATGATTAATTAAAGTTGCATATTTATTTAGAGATCACTAGATGGGGTGTTTGTATACACATATTCAGTACATTGCAAGAAAAGGATTCTTATTACTTAGTTTAATTAAGCCACCATAACAAAGCGATCTTCATTAGGAGGCACCACCCGATGGTGATTTTGTATCTCAAGCTAAGTATTAAGTTGCTATACTCACAATCATACTCAGTGTCTTAAGGAAGGTAAATCTCATTACTTAGTTTATTTGAGCCACACCTATTGAAGCGGTCTTCGCTAGGAGGCATTGCCCATTGGCAACTTGTATTTCAAGTAAACTAAGGAATGAGTACCCATTTAATACATTCTTAGGCTTGAATAATTTATTCTAATGGGACTGTATTCGTCTAATCCTGCAGGATAAAACTCGCTCATAAGTCCTTATTAGAATAAATCGACCAATTCTGAATATTACTGGAGAACTAGTACCATGGGTATACTATACTACACCACCTAATAATCGGGGTTCTCACAAGACTATTTAATAGACCAAGGAATTATCAGAACTAGTAATAATTATACTCAATGGGTGAGAATTATACAAGGTTTCACTAACTTGTGATCAAGGATCACCCAACATGAATTATACTACGAGGAGAAGTGTCACTCTAAGGTTTTTAAGTGAACTCTACCACAAGGGGTTAAAATTAATTTCTAAGGTTTCAAAGGTTATCTAAACTACTACCTCAATGAATCACACAAGGATCTCCTACCACAAGGTAGATGTATTTTAGGTCTTTTAAATATTTCAGGACAATTTTATGAAGAAATGCTTAAGGTCTCCCATTCTAATTTTTAATATTAACACTTTTGATTCTATTATGTACTTAGATTTAGAATGATTAGACCAGATATTTAAGCCATCTGATCACACCTTAATGTAGGGATAATGGATTCAAATCCAACATATTATTAAAGTTTAAGATCATTTATTAAATCATATGGTTTTATTAATCTTTTATGCCAATAGTCTTGCTTAAGAGCAAATCAAGGATTTTAAAGTTTGATTCAGATTGAAAAGTCACATAGGATTATTATTAACCTTAATTTGTCTAATTCAAATATTTAGAATCAATATCATATCAGAATGTATTATTGGAAAATGTCAAGTCCATAGTCTTATAATCAAGTTAATTAAGTTAAGGTTCTTAAGGATTTGGACCTTAATTAAATATATTAGGGTAGGACCCTTATCCTTCTTTAATTAAGATCATGAATTTGTTTAATGATAATGTCAAATAAGTGAGTTAATTATGTATCATTGGTGGTAATCTCAGACCTAGATCAAGTCTTAAAAGCTTGATCCAAGTCTTAAGATTTCTTAAGTTAATTAAGGTGTTTAAGGTTCTTAAATTTAGATTGGATCAAGTTATACTAACTAGATTTACTTAAATGTTTTCAGTACGTCTAACTTAATTCTATAAGTCACTTTTGATAATCAAATTTTTATAAAATAGGAGATACTTAGTGCTAATCAAACCCTAATTCAATTCAAAATGGATTAGCACATAAGTATAAATTCAACCATCAGGATTGCATGGAATTTAGCACACAAGTTTTGTTTAATCATACAATTAATCAAAGCCTAAGTTTGCTAAGATCCAGTAAGGATAAACCCTAATTTTCACTAATTAAGATTTAACAAGATTATAGCATATGTTAAAATACATAATTCAGAAAAATAAATCTCCTAGCACATGCATTCTTGTAACAACCCTAGTTATTATCTCAGCTAAACTTAGATTATTTAAGCTAAACCAAGCCTTAATTTTGATTTCATTTGACTCAATGGGTCATTTAAATCTAACCCTAGAAGTTTGGAGTCATTTGGAGCTAAAATGGAAAATCTTGTATTTTTGGCTATTTTTAAGCCCTGAAAAATACCTAAATTAATTTGATCTCCAAATCAAAATCTGATTTCATTTTTGAATTCCTCATACCCTAAATAGCTAAGGGTGAATTTTTGGTAATTTTTGGATCTCATTTGGTCCTAAATTGGATTTAGAATATTTAAGAATAATTATATATTATTTAATTGGATTTATTTAATTTAAATTAATTATTTTAATTAAACAGGATTTGCTGTCGGGACTGCGGCAGATCTGCTGCGGGGTCCCAACAGCGGGGCACCATAACCGCCGAATGGATGATCGAGCACGCATATTAGCGCTCTTAATCCAACGGCTCACGTGATCAGATGGCGGAGAAGAACCCTACCACTGTGGACCTTCATCCCCGAGAGTTCCCGCCCTGACAGGGAATCTTTGCTCATACCGTGCCATGCCAGCATTGTCCCCCACTCCCTCTTGCCTTGTCCCCTAGGCCGTTAGGGTCCTTCCGAGAGTGGCCGAACCCAGTAGGATGGCCCGGGACGTCTGGACCCTCCCAATTGCAGAAATTGGGAGAAGCCTCGGGCTGAGCCGATTCCCAAGCTTGAGCCCTGACCTCCATACCGAATACCTCCTGGAGCTTATAAATGCCTCCGGGATTTCACAGTGAGTCCCTTTGCTCACTGTGAATCCCTAATTTCCTAGCTGAAGCTCTGCGGGAGTCCCGTCTTCCCCGTCGAATCCCGGGAATTTCAAAAGCTTGAACCACTGATAGAGGGCCCGTCTGGTGTTCAGACCCCCTGTGCACCTTCGTCCATCCTCCAGGAAGCTCAGGAGCACCTCAATTCCCTTCGGCTAAGCCTGCAACCCGACTTGAGGTACAGCCTTCCTCCATTGAAATTTCTTCAGCTCATTTCCATTCTGTCTTCTGGATTGAGCCATGGATGTCGTCTAGAGCACCTTAGCCAACTAGAAAACCTGTGATGATTGTCGCCTGGGGATAAGCTAGCTCGAGTCGATCATATCGATCAACTGAGCTAGCAGCCGAGCCAATGGCTGAGTTCGAGTAAGGACCCAGCGATTGGCTGCTCCTCAGGCTAAGATAGGTGGGGGTTCGACGCATCTCGACTCCCTGAACGTGTAGGGATCGAACCCTGGTCAAATCGAGGCCTCTGTGAGGAGAATTGTCCCCTCACAGTCGGCCTAAGAAGCCCGTATCGAAAGTGTCTCGGTCGAGTAGCACCCCGTCGATCCAGAGGGATCCAGATGGGGGTTCTTGGTCCAATCGACGCGTCTCAACTCCCTAAATGTGTAGGGATCAAGTTGAGCCTCTGTCGTCGCCGGAGCGTCCAGAATTTTGGAGCTGAAGCTCGACTGACTCGGGACCCGTCGAGAGGAAGGAGACGAAGTCGTGGGTCCTGGGCCGGGTCGACCCGTGACCCACGCATTTCTGATTTTGGGCTGCGCCTAATTAATATTTATTGGATGACATTTTTAATGGTTATGCATTTAAATAATTAAACCCTATAGTTCCAATTTAAATAAATATTCAGATTAAATTAATTGAATAACTTTGGCTATACAAATCTAAATGGTATGATCCAATATAACATTTGAATCATAAAAATACAAGGAACCTAAATATAAAATAAAATTTCAGATCCAATGGCTGGATTTAAAAATAATTACCCAACCCTTTGCTGACCTTATTTAAATCATATAAAATTAGTTATATATCCAAATATGGAGATTAAGGGCTCTGATTGCTCCTTGGACCCTAGAGAATAATATCAGACCATTAAAATCAATTTTGGATATTAATTTCTATTAATTACTCATTAATCACCCTAAGTAGGGATTAGCAAAATTAACCCTAATTAAGCCTCTGATTATAATAAACATTGTTCCTAATGCTATCCTAAGCACACTAAAGCCTTTGGGTAAGGTTGGATTGCTCTAAGATGCCCTAAATTTATTAATCCCCAAAATGGACTTAAATAAGTGATTAGTGCTAATTAGTTTAATTAGGTGGCCAAAACCCATGATGAATGCATTTCCTACCTTATTAATCAATATGAAATATATTAAAATAAATTTGGATTAATTTGGATAAGTAAACCCTAAGATCCCAATTTTTAGCTTAAGGGGGGAATTTTGGTCATTTTGACCAAATATGCTTAATTGCCCTTAAAACTTTGGAAAATTCAGTAAATTTCCCTTAATTAGCTTATTAAACTTCTACTGAATCCTTAGACTAATGATAGTAATAATATTCACATTAAAATTTTGAAATCTTCAATTAAGCCTTAATTAAGACCCTTATATCTTAAGTAGCCTTAAAAAGGCCAAATGTGTAAATGCTTAATCCAATACCTAAGATTATCAATTACAACCTTAATAGGTTCAATATAGTGAAATTATAAACTTAAATCCTAAAAGGAACACAATTGGAAACTCTTTAGTTAAAAATCTAGTTTAAAGTCTAAATTGATCAAACTTCAGATCCTTAGATCTTTGATCTTAGACTTAGATCTTCAATTTGGAATCAAATCAACTCCAATTGAAATTCTTTAAATGATTGATTGTTTAATCCTTTGAAACTTTCTATGTGGGTATAGGATGATTCAATCTATAAGATAATAAAATTATCTTAAATGTTGAATATAAATCTTAGATTCTCAAGTTCTTAATCGATTATTTTTATCTTATAATCAATTGAATAGCCTTTCACTAAGTTCTTAGTTCCTGGATCTTTCAGCTTATATGTAACAACCCTAGGTTATTACCCTAGCTAAAACTAGATTAATTAAGCCAAACCAAAGTTTGATTTTGATTCCATTGGATT
This sequence comes from Gastrodia elata, assembly GCA_016760335.1. NCBI lineage: Eukaryota > Viridiplantae > Streptophyta > Magnoliopsida > Asparagales > Orchidaceae > Gastrodia > Gastrodia elata. The sequence continues at coordinate 30,133,428 of CM028684.1, read as the reverse complement.
CAATGGGTCATTTAAACCTAAACCTAGAAGTTTGAAATCTATCGAAGCTAAATTGGACAATTTGGTATTTTTGGCTATTTTTAAGCCCTAAAAAATATCTAAATTATTTTGATCTTCAAATTAAAATCTGATTTCATTTTTGAATTCCTCACACCCAAATTAGCTAAGGGTGAATTTTTGAGAATTTTTGGAGCTCATTTGGTCCTAAATTGAATATAGGAATTATTAGAATAATTAAAATATTTTTTTTTATTAATAATTTTATTTAAATAATTAAATTTTACTGTTAGGATTTGCTGTCGGGACCGCGGCAGATCCGCTGCGGGGTCCCGACAGCGGCGCACGATTTTGAGCCAACGGGATTGCTAGCACGTATCTCAGCGCGCTTCGATCCAACGGCTCGCACCGTCAATCGGATCCAGCAGATCTCGACCGTTCCGCAGTTCTGAGATCTGATCCGACGGCGCTTAATCCATTCGCCTTAAATAAGCCGATCACCCGTTCGATCCATGGATTAATATCCGACGGTCGATCTGATTCCCGCAATCAGCCGTTACTGGTCGGGTGATCAGGACTGTTCCATCTCAACTGGAAACCTATCAGACTGTCGCGCTCTGGCCAGCCACTGTTAACCTTCGTCCCCGAGAGATTCAGCCCGACCGTGGAAAATTTTTCGTACCCAGCCACGTCGACCTTGTCAGCCACCCTCCTGCCAGGTCAGCTGGACCATTAGAGGTCTTTCCCGTTGTGGTCGAGCCGCAAGGATGGCTGAGCCATTCCATGAGAGGAAATGGCGAGTGACCCCCTCAGGCTGAGCCTAAGCCATGGCTCTAGACCTCGGCAGCCACCCTGAACCTCCCAGCAGCCTATAAATACCCCCATTAACCCCACAGTGAGCTCCTTTGCTCACTGTGAAGCTCACCTTGGTCTCTTCTTCTGTTCCCGGTGTTCCAAGCTCTCCCGGCGATCGACCCTGCCGTTTCAGCTGATAGTGGGTATGCGTCTGACGATCAGACCACCAACATTGTTCCTGTGATCACTTGGAGCCTCAAGACAGTCTACATTGTCTTCGTCATCGCAAACAAAGGTACAACCTCTCCCATTTCCAGTAGAGCTGGTTTTTAGCTCGTTTCGCACTCAATTAAGCTTAGGTGCTGTGCTAGGACCCTTCCTTAGCTCCTCCGCATTCGATCGGGTCAGTAAGCATGGTCTGGCAGTGACCCAGACGACAAATTCATCGTCTGTACGCACCGCCAGACGGAGTTCTGGTTTCGCCAAATTTGGCGTCTCCAGTAAAAGTCAACTGCCTAGCTAGTATTAGATCCCTCAGAGCAATAATTGTAACTGCTATCGAGGGTTAGGTTCGACCAGATCGATCAATTCTACTGAACTTGATCGATCCAGTCGAAGCTTTGAGCGGCAAAAAATGCGGAGTAGCATTCCAACGATCCAGACCACCTCAGGATCTCTCGTTGCGCCCTATCACTCCATCTTCGATCCCTGAACGTGTAGGGATCGAGACATCAGCGGCTCGTGGACTCTGTGAGGAGAATTATCTCCTCACAGGTGCGCCAGCTGAGGGATTTAGGCCGAATAGGCATCCAGCAAACCAGAGCATCCCAGTGAGGGCTTCTTAGTTCAATCGACGCGTCTGAGGTCAGGGAACGTGTAGCCGTCGAAATCGCGGCGTGGCGTGGCCGGAGCGCGGTAAATTTGGCGCTTGAAGCCCGTCTCAGAAATTAGGGCTGCGGATGCGTCGGGAGGAAGATGAAGACTGATTTTGGGCCGGGCCGAACCCCGACCCACGCGGTTTGGAATTTGGGCCGCGGTTAATTAAACGATTATTGGAATGTATTTTTAATAGTTATGATTTAATTTAATTAAAACATAAAGTTCTGATTTAAATAAAAATACAGAATAAATTATTTAAATAACTTTAGTTATACAGATCCAAATAGTATAATCCAATGTACCATTTGAATCAGAAAAATTCAAGGAATATGAATATAAAATAAAAATTCATATCCAATGGTTGGATTTAAAAATATTGGCCAAAACTTCTCTGTTCTTAAATAAATCATATAAAATCATCTAAACATCCAATCTATGAGTTTAAGGGCTCTGATTGCTCCTTGTACCCTAAGGAACAATTCCATACCCTTGAAATTAGTTTTGGATAATTAATTTTCTTAATCACTCCCTAATCACCATAATCAAGGATTAGTGAATTAAACCCTAATTAAGCCTCTGATTTGGGTGGGGATGATTCCTAATATCATATTAGATCTAGTATAACCTAAGTATAAGGATGAATTGCCCTAAAGTGCCTTAATCTCACTAATCACCCTAAGTGGTTTAATTAAGTGATTAGTGCTAATTAAGACCATTTAGGTCATCAAAACCTAAATTAAAGGTGTTTCCCACTTCATTTAGTCATATGAAATGCTTTAAAATAGATTAGAACAAATTTGGACAACAAAACCCTAAAATCCCAATTTTAGCCTTAAGAGGGACATTTTGGTCTTTTTGGCCAAAATGTGATTTAGTGTTCTTTAAGGATTGAAAATTTCAGTAAGCCACTATAACATAGATTGGAAATGTTCTCTGAAATTCTAGAATAATAATAATCACCAATCCATAAGGTATCATTAATTCCTTAATTAAGATACTTAAATCTAAGCATTCCTTATAAAGATCATTGGACCTTAATTTAATTAAGTCTAATAATTGAAATGGTCAGTTACCTCATTATTAAGTTCAGTTAAGATAATATTAGAGTTAAGTGCTAAAAGAAAAATGGAACTATAAATGTCTAAGTAGAATCTTAGCTTAAGTTCTAAAGTGATCAAAACTCAGACCCTTAGATCTTAAGTAGCCTAAGAAGGTCAAAATGGGTTTAATGTTAATCTAATACTTGGAATTGTCAGTTCTTAACATTAATAAGCTCCTTATAAGTTAATTATGAAATTAGATTCTAAAGAAAATCATAAATGGAAACCCTTAAGTCAAAACTCTAATTAAAAGTCTAAAGTGATCAAACTTCAGATCTTTAGATCTTAGATCTTAGACTTAGATCTTCAATTTGAATCAAACCACCTCCAATTGAAATTCTTTAATGATTTATTGTTTAATCTTTTGAAACCTTCCATGTGGGTATAAGGTGATTCAATTAATAAGATAATGGAGTTATCTTAAAGATTGAATATAGATCTTAAATTCTCAAGTTCTTAATTGATTATTTTATCTTATAATCAGCAGAATAGCCTTTCACTAGGATCTTAGTTCCTGAATCTTTCAACTTATAGGATTCTTTACCTTTGGGATTAAGTGAGAAACCTAGATCCTATTTAGAATAGCACATTGGATTTGAAATTTAAACCCTCATAGGATTTAAGTTCTAAATTCTTAAATCTTGATTTATTTGATCAAGATTTAGGTAAGAGAGTAAAATATTCATAAAACTAGGTTGTTAATTTGCTTATTTAAACCATATAGTCATCACATGATTTTTGGATTAGAACTTGTTAAGTTATAATTCTTGACTTTAAGGATGTAAATCTGAGATTCTACTCGATAGCTGGATATTGGAGATCCTAAGCTTGTACCTTCTCAGAGTAGTTAGATTTGGAAATTATGCAACAACAGATATCACATAAGTCTAGATTGAGTCTCTTGCTTACTTTGACTAGATTGCTTTATATACCTTGGATTTTGAGCTTTAGCCCTTGAGCATAATAGGAAAACTTAGGATGATGTATCCTAAGCTAGTATAGAATTTACATATCATTCAGTTTTGTTTTGTCATAATTAGTAGAATATGACCTAGTTTAGTCTATCTCTTCAATAGTAGTATTGTATAGATTGGACTCAAATCTAGCATATTTGGATGGCTAGGCTGGGGATTGACTGATTGATTGATATTGGAGGCCCTGTATGGCCTATTGGCTGGTATGGCAGTAGTAAAACTTAGGCATATTACTACTTTATTTGTATTATATTATTTTGGTTTTTTGGTTTATTTTGCCACATGCTTCAGTGGCCTTATTTTTCAGTATTTGCTCACTTTGCCACGTCTCAGTGGCTTTACTTATCATATATTGCTTTGCATTTTACCACATGTCTCAGTGGCCTTTCTTTTCATCTTATTCTGCATGTTGTATGTATACTTTTATGGCTTAGATATATGTATGAATGGCATGTTTAGGATGCTAGAATTTTATTAAATTCAGTACTTGTATTATTTTATACTCAGCATATTTTACTTTGATCATAATCATGTTAGGATCATGTTTATGCAGTAGCTGCAGTTATTTTGCTTTTAGCTTTACCTTGCTTATTTAGTGTTTTGTATGTTGCATGCTATAAATAGATAGTTTATAGTATTCCAGTTCTTTCATGGCTTGTTGCACCCTTTACTGTTTGCATGTGTAGTTAAATTAAATGAGATATCTTTTAATATTTAATTCATTTAAATAGCCTAAAATGTACTTAGACAATTATCTAACTGTAACTTTTTTATTTTGTTGGCTGGGGCCCTAACATTTGTGATACCGACAAATGTCAGATTCAAACGTGTTCATGGACAGTGTCGCTGAGGAGGAGCTAATTCAGGAGGAGGACCTTCCAGCTACTGTCTAATTAGCTCTGTCTTGTTATTCCAGTGAGGACGAGAGTCTTTCATTTTCAGTTATTCATTTCAGTTTGTAATAATTAAACTTTCTGGATGTACTTTACTTTCTGCATTGTGATGAGTTACTATATTGCATTTTCTTTTCCTACTATGTATGCTTGTGGATGTTACCCTATTTTTATATTGCTTCCGCCACTTTGATATTTATATTGATGAATGTTATAGCACTTGGTGACAAGTCCCTGCCTTAAGGCAAGTTGGGTTCGCCTAATTTTACTTAAGTTGGGGATTTGCCACAGTTGGAGCACCGTACTTCCTTATTGTTAGTACGGGGGCCCTACATTATAAGATCCTTTACCTTTAATTTGGGTAATAACTGTGAACCCTAGATCCTAGTTAGGATATTACCTTAGATTTAGGATTTGAAGTCAACATAGGGTTTAAGTTCTAAATCCTTAAATCTTGATTTACTTAATCAAGATTTGGGTCAGACAGTAAAAGATTAATAAATTAGGTCGTCGATTTCTTTACTTAAACCATATAGTCGTCACATGATTTTGGATTAGAACTTGTTAAGTTCTAATATTAACTTTAAGGATGTAAATCTGAGATTTTACTCAATAGCTGGATATTGGAGATCCTAAACTTGTACCTTCTCAGAGTAGTTAGATTTGGTAATTAGATAACATCAGATATCACATAAGTCTAGATTGAGTCTCTTACTTACTTTGACTAGATTACTTTGCATACCTTAGATATTGAGCTTTATCCCTTGAGCATAATAGGAGAACTTAGGATATGGATGATACATTCTAAGTTAGTATTTGAATTGCATATCATTCAGTTATGATAGTGTTTGCAGTTGGTAGAATATGTCCTAGCGTAGTCTGCCTCTTCGGCAATAGTATTGTGTAAGATTGACCCAGGCCTAGAGGATTAGGATGGCCTATTGGCTGGGTATTGATTTGATGTTTCAGTATTGGAGGCCCTGGATGGCCTATTGGCTAGTATGGCAGTACTATGTCTTAGGCTTATTGTTACTTTAGCTGGATTGTTCAGTATTGTTTTCTGATTTGCTTTGCCACATGCTTCAGTGGCATTATTTTCAGTATTTGCTTGCTTTGCCACATGTCTTAGTGACTTTATATTTCATAAATTACGTTGCTTTTACCACATGTCTCAGTGGCATTTCTTTTCTTTTCCTGTTCTTAACTAGCATGTTATATGTATACTCATATGGCTTACTTATATATATATTGACATGTTTAGGATGCTAGAATTGCACGCTTTCAGTACTTGTGTTTTTTTTTTATATTCAGCATATGTTAAAATGATCATAAGCATGTTAGGTTTAGAATTATATTGCAGTTGTTATTTCTTTTGGCTTTTAGCATCACCTTGTTTATTTTGCATTGTATGCTGGCTATAAATGGATAGTTTATAGTTACCCATTTCTTTCATAGATTGTTGCACCCTTTACTGCTTGCATGTGTAGTTAAAGTAAAATGTGATATCTTTAAATATTCAGTTCATTAAAATAGCTTAAAATGTACTTAGACAATTGTCTAACTGTAACCTTTTTATTTTGTTGGCTGGGGCCCTGGCATTTGTGATACCGACAAATATCAGATTTCAGACGTGTTCGTAGGCAATGTCACAGAAGAGGAGCAAGTTTAGGAGGAGGATCGTGCTGCTGCAGTTTAGTTAGATTTTGCCTTTTATTTCAGTGAGATTGAGAGACATTTTCATTTTCTTTAAACTTGAGTTTGTAATAATTAATTCTGGATGAATTTCATTTCTGCATTATGATGAGTTACTATATTACATTATCTTTTCCTACTATGTTTGCTTGTGGATGTTACTTTATTATTCATTGCTTCCGCCACTTTGATACTTGTATATTGATGATGTTTTAGTACTTTGTGATGAGTCCTTTACTTAAGGCAGGATTGTGTTTACCTAACTTTACTTAAGTTGAGAATTTGCCACAGTTAGAGTATCGTACTTCCTATTATCAATACGGGGGCCCCATAATTCTACTCATCATAAGTGAACTAATGGCACCCTAAACATACAATTTGGATAAGTACAATTACTAAATTACCCTAATTAAGATCCACTGTAATTAAGCAATAATTAAAGATCTAACCATCAGATGTTCATTTTTATTTTATATTCTGGTCCCTTATGTTTTGCTGATCATTTTCATATATAATATCATAGGATTTGGACCAGTGAATTAAAAGTTATTCAAATAATATATTATGTATTTTTATTTAATCCAAATCCTATGATTTGAATATTGGAATTATTTTCTTTAAGGAAAATAATTCTAATAATTCGATATTAATTAAAACAACTTGGCCCGTAATCCAAACCGCGCTGGTCGACCTGGACCCGAAGACCCGGCACTGTCGTATAGCGCGGGTCATGGGTCGACCCGGCCCGCACAGTGCCGTCATCCTCGCTCCTTCAGTCCTGAGCCAAGGATTCGATTAGGGGAAACCTAATCGCCAAATCCCGGTGCATCCCGACCATGGCACGACCAGAACTCGATCGCTACATGATCACCGTGGTCAGACGCGTCGAATGGGACCCGAAGCCCTCTGTGAGACGGTCTAGATCGACCGAACCTTACTCACCCGAGGGCTCCTCTTTTGGAGCTACTATGGGGAGATAATTCTCCCCATAGATGCCACGTCAGACCCCTTGCTCAATCCCTATACCATCAGGGAGGTGAGGCGGATCGAAGCCCTCTGGTCTGAGGGTCTGGGATGGTCTGGATCACCGGGTCCTTACTCGACCGAGGCGATCCTTAAGAAGTTTAATTCGATTAATCGATTCGATCGATTGGGGCTAGCCTAGATCTTAATCTTGATACCCTTGGGTTCGAGATGACAATACGTACTTAGACGCATCAAAAGGGACAAGGTCCGAGCCTCATTGGCTTGAAACCGGTAAGTAGGGTACCTGGTTTTGTCGAGATTGCTTGCAGACGCTGCGGAAGGGGGATGCCGGCTGGATGAGCTCCCTTTGATTTCTCTGAGAGTTCCTGAACTCCAGGAGACTCTCCTATCAGCGGTACACAAGCTCGGGGACGCCTGGAAGAAGCTCAGCAGCTCGGGAATTCAACAATGGGAGCTCGGGAATGGCGGAAGGAAGCTCAACTCCAATTGATCAGCAAAGATCAAACGGAGGAGTGCTTAGGCTATTTATAGCCTCAGGGGAGTGTAGGGAAGATTCCAGAGGCTCCAATTAGGCTGGGGAGGGCCGAAGTGGTCGGGTCATGGCCGAGCTCTCGAATTTCCAATTCGAGCTCGGCCGGGTCACGAGGCCCGATTGGGTCTCTTGGCCATTAGGGGAGGTGTGCTAATGGTCTGCTGAGGTGGAAGTTGGAGTGGAGGACAGAGGAGGTAGCTAACAGTACGGGGGATCTCTCGGTCGGGTGCACGAGCGCGTGGAGACGAAGATCCACAGTACCGGGTGCCTTGGATGCCGTCTGATCTATCGATCAGATGGCGCTACGGTTGGGATCGCCATGATCCTAATGGCCGATCGCGGGGATGATCCTGGCCGTATGATCCACGGGGTGGATCCAACGATGGATCTGTGGTTCTGTGGGATCTGATCCTAGTCATTGGGTTAGTAAGGCGCAACGGCTAGATTCACGGGGCGCCGCTGTCGCGTGACCTGGGCTCTGCAGCGGATCGCCCGCGGTCCGCACAGCGGATCCTGACTGTTAATTCAAGTATAAGGGTATAATTGCAATTATGAATTAATAGGAAGCCTTATGTGCAACTGAACCATTTTAATTTAAATTGAATTATGGCCCAAATGATTTTCAAATTGCACCAAAATTTTACCCTTAGCTAATTTGGGGGTGAGGAATCCAAAAATGCAATCAAATTCTAATTTTGAAATCAAAATATTTTAAGTCTAATATAGGGCATCTGGACTGATCCAATTATCATTTTGAACTTAGAGAAGTTCAATGAACTTCAATTTTTCTAGATAGGCTCAGTTTGAGGTTCTATAAATAATGGTATTTAAAAATTGATCAGGTTACTTATACTTTTGCAAGGTAACAACCTAGGGTTGTTACACCCTGCTTGTGTCCTTGACTGTTGGGGAGTGCATAGGCAGCTGGGGAAACTACGAGGATCACCAGCGGCAGTGGAGGTGGCGGTTGAAGAGGAGGGGAGGGGCTCACATTGATCAATTAAGTTTATTGAATCATACCTTGACCTAACTAGCACATAAAAGCGGTATTGAGCTAGTTGGGTCAGGATTTAACTTTGGCTAGCCCGAGCTAGCCCATTTAGGTTAACTTGCTAATTAAGGGTTTTTGGGACCCATATGGACACTTATTGGCCTTAAATTAGCCTAATGATGGTGGGTTTTTCCATAAGTGGCAATTAGGGTTCAATATACTTAGTTTGGGCTCGGGCTAGCCTAGACTAGCTCGAGACTAGCAAAAATTGGGTTTGGCTATGATTAGTCCATGAAGGCTTGATAATGAGTTCTTATGACTCCAATGATTATATAGAGTCCTATGGGTATTGATGGGCCTTGGTTAACCAAGTCAGCCAAATTAGGACTTAAGCTAGCTTGGGCTATCCCGAGTCTAACTAAGACTCTAATTTAAGAGGTTTTAGGGGAGATGACTCAACCTGGTTGGGTCTTTGACTGTTGGGGAGTGCGCAGGTAGCTGGGGAAACTTTGAGGATCACCATAGGCGGTGGAGGTGGTGGCCGAAGGGGAGGGGAGGGGCTCTTGGGTAGGGGCTTGGGTATGGGGCTTGGGTAAGGGGTTCTCGGCATTATCTGAGGGCTCCATAGGCTCGTTTGACCTTGGCTGAGTGTCAGGTGCTGGTTGGACCATGAGGTTGAGTCACCAGCCCTTCAGAGGGGTTGGTGTTTTCAGCTATTCGGGGAGACAGGATATTCCTCCCCGAGTGGCACACCGTTCTACCGCCGAATTATGATGTTCACCTCTTTGTGCACAGCGACGGGGCGGGGCGCTACATCTTGGCTCTCCCAAGCCGCATTTGACCATCCTAGTCCGTTGGGTGGGGTCTAGTTGGCCCCAAGTAGGCTAGCCTAACCCTAGCCCAAACATAGGTTTGTGTGGTTGCTCGAGCTCACTCGAATGAGCCATTTAAGGGTTTAAGGGGAGGTGACTCACCCTGATTTTGTGATAGCCCGATGTTGTTACTGAGCCATTCAGACCTAAACCTAAGCGGATTAAGTTGAAATTCAAAATTATATTTAAGTTGGATAAAAATTAAATAAAAATATCCACTAATGAAGTGCATCAAGAGGATCCTTCTACCAAAATTTGAGCGCAATCCGAATTCTGGATCGTTCTAAATAAATTCAGAAAGTTTAAACTTTCAGAGTTGATAAAAGATAAAATAAAAGTTAAATTTTAGAAATTATTGTAGATTTTAGTTAAGCATTATAAGAGGACACTATATTTTAAGTTTCGTAATTGTTCAGGCTCCAGATTAAACGTAGCAAATTTTTGAAGTTTTTCACTTAAAAATTAATATAAAATAAAATACTCGTCCAAATTCAATAATTTTTAGACTCTTGCGTTCATCTCGTCGAGACGGTCATTTTAATATCAAGTTTGTAATTTTTAGAGTTCAATTGACTATAGATCAAGGCTTGAGAATTTTCAGCCATCGGATTTTGATTCAATGGCTGTGATAGAGTTCAATTTTTGCCTCATAAATATAATGAGCTCTACCATAAATCAGCCAATCTGAAACTTTTATCATTTACCAACCGTCAACTCCTTCTCCTCTATGAAAAATCGAAACCCCCTTCCCCTCTCTTTTCTTCCCTAACCGAACTCCTCCTTCTCACATTCGCATCTCCTCCTTCCTCTTCTTCCATGGCCGAGCGGTTGGGAGAGCCTCTTCTTCTCCATGGCCGAGAAGCGACTCTCTCCTTCCACAGGCAAACAGTAGCTCTCCTTCTCTTGGCTGAATGTCTTCTTCTCTCCATGGCTGAGCCGCCTTCTTCTCTCCATGGCCGAGCTGCCGCCTTGTTGTCCAGCTCCTCTCCCTTGAACAAAGTACAGCCATCAAGGTATATTGTTACTTATAATTTTTATTAAGTTTTTAAGAGTATATTTAGCAATTATATGGAGAACTTAACATGAAATATATTCAGCATTTTACTCTTGCTCTAAATGATTAGTTAATTTCAAGTTGTATGACTCAATCAAATAATTTGAATCTAAATGCAACAATTTATTTGAATATTAATGATGTCCTAGTGAAGCATATCATTTCCATGTTTGAGAAAAGCATTCATCAAAGTTCTAGTAGTCGCATGTAAATGAAACTTAATGAATGGCAAATTGTTGAGCGTTACGCATGCTCCATATTTGCAATTCATGAATGGTCAAACTAGTTTATCCATCGCCCATGATCTTGTTTATCAATAGCTTGAGTTATTGTTAGTAGTGTGATAGCTTCTATTTTATATCATAGATATAGATCATCATTCAATTGAAGATAATCCCATAAATTACTCAAGAGAATGAAGGGTGTCTATGCTTCTATGCCATGCATGCAGCCCTCCTCCTTTTTTTTGTTACTTATGTAAAGATGGGTTATGTTAAGTAGTAGGCTTGTAAGTTCTTATGATAATTAGTTCATGCAAATTGTGGAGTTGTAAATCCTCATGTTTAATTTCTAATTGATCTTAGTATGGATAGCTTGTGCGATTCATTAATCCACCACACTAGTTCTTCTCATCATTTCTCAATTTCATTATCCTAAGTATTTATATGAATGTCTTAACTTAGTATTGGGTTGATTTCATCTCCATCAAAGTTATAGCAAATTATGCTCAATGTGAACCCATAAATCCTCATAAGAGTGGTTGTTGTTACTCTTATCATATTATTTCTTATATTATTATGAAGCCCTCCTTAGAATACTATATTTAGGTCTCCAATTTTTAGCTGTGGCATGATTTGAGTAAGGTTCAATAGTTTGGATTGTTAATAAGGAAAGGAGCTCTTATCAAAATCCTTACATCTTGTTGCATCCTACAAAATTATTGCATGTGCTGAGAATGGCACTTCATCTCAATCGAAGCATTAAGCTGCAAGCTAAATCATTACTTTAAAGTACGTTACGTACTTAGAACTTTGTTGAGTTCTGTATTATTTTAATTATATTATTTTCTTGAGCTCTATGTACAGTGCGTACACCACTTGCATAGATTTTAGCATAATTTGTGATTTGATTGTTATTTGAAAACCATGACATTAGGGTATAGGAACTCTATCATTACCTTAGTTGAAAATTATAAATTATGCGGATATGAATTAGAACCTATAGTCAAAACTAAAACACTTTCTTAGGATCTTTTCCTTAATATCAGGAATAGACACTATGTTATATTTTATTCATTGAATAAGTGATTTATCCAATAAATAAAACTTTGGTTTTATTAGTTTCTAGATTTTCATAATTTCATTCTGATTATTTTATTTTTTCAACTTTAGATTAAGAATAAGAGATTTATTCTATTAAGCTTGATTTTACTTAATAGAATATGCCTTAATCATCAGTTCACTTGTAGATTGAACCATAGATCTTAAGCCTACCTTTGGATCATGTGATTGAACTCAAATTTGTGGTGTTTAATTCATAATCCTTAGCTTAGTAGATCTGGATCAGATCTTAGCTTCGAACGTCTCAATTCATCAATTAGGACATGATGATTTATTATTTAACTTATGGTCAATTTTGATTGAATTAAATTGGAATATGATCAGTTCTAATTGTTTTCAACTTATAAGGCCATGTTTCTAAGTTTTATAATTTGGAATAGTTAGAATGGTTTAATAGATAACAATAAATATCACATAAGTCTAAATTGAGTCTCTTGCTTACCTTGACTAGATTTGCTTTGCACATCTAGAATATTGGGCATTGTTTTCTTGAGCATAATAGGAGAACTTATGATATGGAGGATATATTCTAAGTTAGTGTTTGTAAAACATATCATTTATCTAGTTCTTACAGTGCTTTTAATTAGTAGAATATATTCTAAGTTAGTGTTTGTAAAATATATCATTTATCTAGTTCTTACAGTGCTTTTAATTAGTAGAATATGTCCGAGCATATTCTGCCTCTTCAGTTCTTGTATTGTTGCAAAATAGTCTCAGGCCTAGCGGATTTGAATGTCTAGGATGGTTATAGACTTATTCAATGAGTTAAACTCAGGCCTAGCATATTGGATGTCTACGATGGTTATAGTTGAACTGTAGCTCCCCGCCCCATCGCCGTGCGCAAAAGAATTAAGTACAATCATATCGGCGGTGGAGCGATGCGCCACTCGGGGAGGGATATCCCGTCTCCCCGAATAGTTGAAAACTAAGCCCATCTGGAGGGCTACAGACTCAACCTCAAGGAGGGTTGAGAGCTAATACTTAAGATAAGAGTAGTATCCTTATCCTAAGTATTAGATAAATATATATATATTAGATTTAGAATACAATGGGAATACATATTATCTATATTTTCAGTTACACTGATCACATCACAATACTAAGTATAAGTAGTATATAACAGAGTGCGAAAGCTTAAAACAAATATCCAGAACATTCATCACAGAAGCGGTATGAAAACATTCATCTCAAAAAAGAAAAGAAAATACATCCAGAGTTATTATAAACATTTTTACTGAAATACTGAAATAAAATTAAGTTCTGAACTGAAAATACTAAGCATGAAGTAAAACTAAAGGAGAGTCCACTAGTGCTCCACGAGCTCCTCTTGAATCTCCTGGGTGTCCTCCTGACCTGGCTCAATATACTGCTCATGATCTAGCAAATTATCGGATCCCAAAGGTACCCCGTGTTAGACAATAAGTCTAACACATTAAAACTATTCTAAACAGTTCTGATTATTTACTTAACATTTACATAACATGTATAAAACTACAGGAAAACTGTAAACATATCTGAAAATATAAAACTGTATAAAATTGTACAAAACTGAAGTAAAACAAGTAAAGCTGAACTATAACTGAATATCGAAAGTAAACCAAAAATAGTACTGAATCTGTAACTGAGTAACCATATATAAAGTTATGATGTATGTTACTAAAACTATGCATCTGAATATGCCACAATAATGTATGCTACTGATATGCCACCAAAATATCACTGAACTGCTATGAGTCGTACGGTCCAATGTATACATTCACCCAATTGGGAACTGTGATGCCGGTGCATCCTGAAATTCCCTAATCAATGTATGCAATATTCTGTAACCCATAAATCGTCACTGATAATCATATGTCATCACTGATACTCAACATCATACTTATGCTCATGCTCAAGCATCTAATCTATATGATATAAATCTAGAAAATGCGTTAAAATCTGATAATGAATCCAAGGTCTTCATTGTGCAGAATCCTACTAAGAGGATTCTAACTCCTAAATTCTAACTCGATAATTGGTTAAAGTTAAAAGTTTTACTTAAAGATCATTAAATGGGATGATTGTATACACATATCTAGCATGGTTGCAAGAAAGGTGGTTCTTAACACTTAATTTGATTAAGCCGCCCCAACGAAACGATCTTCGATAGGAGGCATCACCCGATGGTGATTTGTATCTCAAGCTAAGTCATGAAGATACCCAACTCACAATCATACTTAGTGTTCTATGGAAGGTTACTCGAATTACTTAGTTTGTTTAAGCCACACCTATTGAAGCGATCTTCGCTAGGAGGCATCACCCATTGGTGATTGGTATTTTAATCAAACTAAGGAATGAGTCCCTACTTATAACATTCTTAGGATTAATTGATTTACTCTGAGCGAGGTTATATCCATCTAAGCTCGTAGGATATCACAAAGATAAATCTCACTTAAAGTGACTCAACCACTCTTGAATACTACTAAATAATCCAGTACTATGGGTATACCATACTACACAATTCAATGATCTGGGTTCAGCCAGCTCTATTTAATCGCAAGGATTTATCAAATCTATTATTCCTTACTCTAAATGGGTGAGTTCTACACAAGCTCCAAGGGTATGATCAAAAGATCACTCAATATAGGTTGCTACCACAAGGGGGTGAGTCATATTCTAAGTAATTTAGGTGATTCCTACCATAAGGTATCAAGTTCAACTTCTAAGGCTATGAAGGATTATCTAAGGTTCCTACCTCGATAGATTACAAAAGTTATTCCTACCTCAATATATCAATAATTAAAGTCTTTAAGTATTTTCAAAATAATCCTAAAGCAAGACCCTTAAGATCTCACTCTTATACTCCTTAAGTTAACATTCAAGGGTTACTTATTAGTTTTGGATTTAAATGATCAGGTCAGATGGCTAACCAATCATCTAATATTTCCTATTTTATAATCATGGGAGGGAATCAAAGATATTATTAGAGTTAGATCATTTTATTAATCATTAACATTTTACTATTCATGTTATGCTAGTAGTCTTATATAAGAGAAAATCAAGGAATCTAAAGTTCGGATTCAGATGATTAAATAACACTAGTTCATTATTGACCTAGTACTTCTAATTCAATGATTTAAGATCAATACTCAATCAAATGCATTATTGGAATAATGTCAATTAAATTATCTTACAATCAAGTAGATTGATTAAATGATTAAGATTTAGATCTCAATCAAGATAAATTAGAGTTTAACCTTTAACTTTTCTATTATTAAGACCAAAGGTTGATTTAAAGGTCAATGACAAATCAATGTATCATTTGTGTATTATTGATGTCAACTTAGGTTTGGATTAAGTATCATCTACTTAATCAAGTTATCAAGATTCTTATGTTCAAGTAATCACATTTAAGTGTCCAATTACATGTTAAGGTTTTCTAATATACATTCTAGAATCATAAGGGCATACAAGTGAAAAGATGACATAAAAGGTGATTAGTGATAATCAAATCTTAAAACAAGCAAAGGGTTAGCACTTAAATCATAAATCTAAAAGGTATAAGTTTCATGCCAATTTGTTGTTAAACTATATCTAATTAATACATGCAATTAAGATTCTAATACTTATTCTTTGGCATAATACCTCTAAGGCACATACTAAGTTATAGGCACTTGATAGTTGTGACAAGGTTACAAACTACATTTTAACATAGAAATTTATGCAATGCTTGATATAACTCAACCCCACTATGGTCCTAGGGGTCTTAAAATACCAAAATAATAAAGTTTTGGTCATTTCAACCAAAACTGGGCACTTATTACAAAATATGGGAAGTTTCTAAGCAATTCTAGAAATTTTGCAAATTCAGGCGGTACAGCGCGCGGTAGTGCCATTGCGCTAGCGGCTTGCTGCAGTCCGCTGCAACCCGCTGTCGTTCGCTGCAGCACGCTATGGCGCGCTGTAGGGGTCCAATTTGCAAAACTACTGTTCAATTAATTTATTTTGTCGATTCCTATAGTTTCAAGAATATTTCCGCTGTAGCGGTCTATTTTGCGAGTTTACTGTTTAATTAGTTTTATTAATGTTTATACATTCCGCGAACTTATCGCTGCAGTGCGCTACTGCGCGCTATAGCGGTCTGTTTTGCAAATCTACTGTTCAAATACTTTAGCCTATGTTTTAAATACTCATGCCGAAATCCACTGCAGCCCGCTGCAGCGCCAGACGGTGATTTCATCAGATGTGAAATCCGTAAGGGACAACTTTCAAGCTCAATTACTCTCAATCCAGAGAGTTTCATGAGCGGTGACATATATCAATGGAAAGGTATTTCTGATACCTTTCCATCAACACCAAAATTGTGGTGACCCGCACCCTTAATCCGCTAATGGATTAAGCTAAGGGGGGAGTATTACTCTGGCTAACCTCTCACTTACCATTAGATTATGATAAAATCCACAATCCATCTGATTAGGAAAGGATTAACACAGAATTAATCTAACAGTCACTATATAAGTAAACGTACAGAGTGCGAAAGTAATAAATAACATCCAAGCATCACAATATAGTATAAGTGCAAAATATGGCTCATAATATAAGCATATAATTCCAAATGCACAGTCAAGAGTACCTGTATTATTACAACATTTAAGTTTTAAATAAAAAGGAAATGCAAATGCACTCATCCTCACAAATGAATTTAAGGACTAGATATGCTCTGGCCCGAGCTGCTGCTCCTCCTCTGGGTATAGCTCCTCCTCATGTACTGGATCCTCTACCTGCTCTATGTCTGTCATTGTCGGTTTCACAATGTAGGGCCCCAGCCAAAAAAATAGAAATCTGGTTAGACAATTATTTAAGTATATTTTAGGCTGATACATTGTTATATGTTTTATAATATCACCACTTTACATAATTTTTCCTAAGCAACATTATATAAAGGAGCGACTGGCAATACAATATGAAAGAGAAAAAGCTATAAATAACGTTTATAATTTAAACAAAAGGAGGCTAAGACATGCCTCAAAAGCGAGGTAAACAAGGTAAGGCATATAACATAAGTAACTAAACATGTGCTGAAAGGAAATACTACAACCTAATACATGCTGATGATCAAATGAAATATGCAAATTACAATAATAAATCTCAACAGTGATACATGTAAATAGCAACAAAATCTAACATCCTACTATATATAAGCTGTACAAAGAAATAACTGACTGAATAAGCAATGCTAAACCATAGCCAAATACTAAAACTGCACATTAAACTCTGTATACTGACTGTCATATCAGAAGACTTGGCCAAACTGGCCCACATATATATACATCTCAATTTGTAAACATACTGAACATACTGCATGACTGAAGAGGCAGACAATACTTATGCAACATATTTTAGTTGTTTTACTTTTGTTTCTATGGACAACTGTTAGAAATAACTGAGGAGTCAAGCACATCTACAAGACTATATCAGTCCTAAGCCTAACACACTCTCCTCAATGAGAATGTTAGGCATCCTGATCTCACATTACCCCTATCCATCGGGGTAAATGTGCACCATAATCTCCACAAATCGGACCTAAAGGCAATTGTTATCCTATTATTCTAAGTTTTCATTTTTATGCACAAAGTTATCTTATATGAAATGTCCAAGGAAGTAAGCTCAAATATACAAGGAATGCGTAGCACAAAGTATCAAAGTAAGCAAGAGACTCTACTAATATGGTAATATCATTTGTTTTCTACTTAACTATTCTAACTATTCTAAGTTACACAAGTTTAGGATCATCATTTTATTACATATCAAGTGTAACTTAGAAATTCGTCCTTACAAGTTACAAAATATCAGGACTAGCTAGGTCATAATATACCGAATCAGAGTCGACTATAAAAGTTGAGTAACAAATCATTACGACCTAATTAATAATTTTAGACGTTCTAACTTAAAACTACTAAACTATAGATTATGAATTAAATGCCACAAGATTGGGCTTAATCACATAATCTAAAAAGGGTAAGATTTAATATCTAGGTTTAATTCTAATAGTGGTCTAATAGTCAAGGTTAATCCTATTAAGTAATCAAACATAATAGGATGAATCTCCTATCTTAGATCTAAGGTCAAAAGATAAAATAATCTAAATAAGTTAAAAAATTTTAGAAACTACTAAAACTAAAGTTTCACCCATTGAGTAACCCATTTACCCAATTAGTGAACTCTAACCTATGATTTAGCCCTAGTCTCAGGAAGGGTCCTTAAGGTGTAGTGTTAAAGACTTAGAAAAGTTCTAGAATCTAACCTAACTATTGATTTTACTTACTTCAATGCCACTAATATGGTTAAAATGTTAGTTTTAGTGTTTTAAATGATTCATTAAAGGTTAAGGGTGTTTATCCTAAATTTTTGGCAAAAGAACCATTTTACCCCTACTTAAGGGTCCAAAAAATCAACTGTTGATTTAAGTATCCAAAATAAGGTTTTTCTTTTTCATATAATTTTTTACTGTCTAACTTGAAGATAGACACTAAGTACATCCAATTTAGACGAGAAACGGATCCTACAGGTTCAAACTAAGGTTTTTGTCTTAAGGGCGTTTAAGAATTTTTTACTCTACTAAAAAATAGGTTTTTATGCAGTTTATTGTATGTTATTATTCAAGGATTCCATGAAGTCCAAGAACACTGCATTCTGAGGTCAATTGACTAAGTTATGGACGTTGTAAGTTTAAAGGGCAATTTGGTAATTTGAGTCGGTCAACGGTAACAAAAACTGAACTTTTCCGTTTGAAGTCCAATTTTAGCAAATTCAGTTTCTATAGCTTCCCTATAATATACTGAGCATGCTGGTATGGAGTAAACCCAATTTGGATCTCAAATGGTCAAGTTATGATCTAACTAAGGTTGGGGTATTTTGATCATTTTCTAAATTTTTAGAGTTCAGAACATAAATATTATTTCAGTTTATTGGTGACATTGAAATTCTAAACTAGTTAGCATCTTGAATTTTTGAATTTGGAGTTGATTTGACCAAGTTTTGGCCATTTGAATTCTAGGGGTATTTTGGTCATTTTTCACTAAAGTCAACTCTGAGTTCTATGGTTGACTTTTTTCCTGCTGCCCAAATGAGAAAACTAATACTACTACAGTGATGGGGTTGTTCTCCTGAGTATTTTAAGACTATATTGACTATGTTCTGATGACTGGGTAAAAAGTTATGGGGTCCTAAAAAGGTCATAAAATGCTACTTCGTTATACGTACCCAAAACTAAATTCTGCATTACGCCATTTGATTCTATTTATTTTTTTGAGTATTTTGAGACCTATATTTGCTATGTTTGGACCATCCTACAAAAAGTTATTAAATTTTTAAATTTTATTATTCAAAAATATAATTTTTATTAATTTACTATTCATTTATTCAAATTAAATTAATTTACTGTTCATTCCTAAAGTTATATCTATATTTTTGAAATTATTGATAATTAATTATTCTGTCATTAATTAGAGTTTAATTATTAATTAACATTAATTAATCCATTAATTAATTTAATTATAAATATTATTATTATTTTACTGAATTAATTAATTTATTTATTTATGATTAATTAATAGTATTATTTAACAGATTATCTAAATTTAATTTATTGAAATTAATATTATTTAACAGATTAATCAGCTTACTTAATATTAATCTAATTATTATGATTATTAACAGATTAATATTTTACTTAAAATATATTAATTTAATTAATACTAACCATAATTTGTCTAATTAATTAATTAACACTATTTAACATATTCTTAATTTAACCTAATTATAACATAACAGGTTCTAATACTTAACTAATACTAATCTAGATAATATTAACTTAACTATAAGTATATTTATATATTAATAATCATTAGTTTATATATATATATATATATATGTATATATATATATATAATATTTAAGTATTCTGCATGTTAATCAATTAATTGCTCAACAGTATTTGATAATTATTAATTAATAAATTAGGATTTATTAATATGATTTTACTAGTTTATAATTAATTAGTCATAATTATACTTAATTACTCTAATTTTTGCATTACTGTATATTAATTAAAGGAATTATAGTTACTGCTTATTATAATATTGATATATTATTAATTATTGCTTACTATTTAATTGCAGTTCAGTTAATCATAATCACCCCATTATGAGAGATTATATATATATAAGCAATTAGGTGTATAGTTATACTATATAAAGTAATTATATAAGTATACATATAGATTAATTTATTACTTAATAAATATATAATTATATTTATTTTATAATGATTCTCTAAAGGAAATGATGCGTGCGGGACCCACAGGAGGACACATGTCTGCTAGAGACTAGTCGGCGGGGGACAGGCGGGGCCCGCGGAGACGCGTGGCGCGGCCCGGATGGATGCTGGGCTGCGGTGGGGCCCACCTGACGATCGCGGAGAAGACGTGCGGGGCCCGCGCTTTCGATCTCCGCGCGCACGCGGCCCGCACGCGCTCAAGCAGGTCGGGTCTGGCCTGACCCGATCCGGGAGGTCTCCTCCCTTCCCCGACACACACACCGCGGCCGCCTTTGCTAGGGCACGAAAAATCGCAGCCTTCCCGGCGGCGATTCGACCAGGATCGCACGCCTTTGGATAGGTATAGATGTAACCTACTCGTAGGTGGCTAAAGTAAGATCTATGGCGGCCTAGTTTGGTCGAAAAAGCTAACCCTGACTGGCTATGACGTGGCCTTCTCGTCCTCTAACGGCATGCACTGTGGCTAAGACGACAAATTCACGCAATCGACTCAACATTCGATAGATCAGACAATTATTTGTTGCAATCTATGAGTAGGAATAAGTATATGAACGATTAATTTGAATATCGAAGGGATAGATCTAGGGAAAATGGAGCGTACCTGATCGAGCGGCAGAGAGCTCCTAGGGTTCGAGGGATCGCCTTGAGTCCTCAGATGCAAGTTGGGATGACACTCTGAGGCTGGGAAGGTGTTAAGGGAGGAGAGGCGGAGTTGCCGAGGTCGCCGCTCGCGGCGATTGGCCGGATCGTGCGGCGCACGACACGCGGCGGGACGCCCTCGGGATCGCGGGAGAGACGGTCCCTCGACCGTTAGATTTTCTCTCGAACCGTTCGATCAAACGGGGAAGGCTAGACGGCGCTAACAGAACGGACGGCAGCCGTTGAGTAAATTAAATTAAATATTAATTATTATTTAATTCAATTAAATCCCTTGCTTAAAATAATCAAACTCTAAAAATTTTTAACTTCTCATCCCTAACTAATTGAGGGGTGAAGAACACAATGGTGAGATCGGATTTTCGATCCGATGAGTATTTTGATTCCTCGATTTTCGGGGCATTTAAATATTATTAAAATATTCGCCAAAATTTTGGCGACTCCTGATTGGCACGAAAACTTCACCCCTAACTAATTTGGGGTCAATGAATGCAATGATGATGTCCATTTTTCGATCAGAGGTCAATATATATAAGTCAAATTCTAGGGTTTCTGGACTTTCTAGAAGTCTGGATTCGATCCATTTGACTTTCGATTTGAACTAGGTCTTAGAGGTTGACTCCAATTGACCTAATTAGCACTTATGATTAATCTTTAAACTAAGATTAGTCCTAATTGATTAAGGTAACAACCTGGGTTGTTACTATTTGTAACAGCCCAAACTCTTAAGCACCAAGGTATTGTCCGCTTTGGCCTGAAAGGCCTCATAATTTTGCCCTCAGAAGATAACTTCCCAGCAGGTCACCCATCCTGGGAGTGCTCCCACATGAGCACTCTTAACTTTGGAATTCTTATCAGGAACTCCACCGTTATTTGAAAAGGTGCCTCGATGTTTAAGAGTTCACTTATTACTACTTAAGTGGGTCATCACAATCTCCCCAACTTAAGTAACTGATGTCATCATCAGTATCCACACACAGATCCAAGAATCATCCATTGGGTAGATATGACTAGAGGTGACCCCTACAGGCACAAGAGGTACCCACAACCATGTAACACCTTAACCATCATGGGTTCAAGAGGCTGCTCACATGAAGTGATACTTTTCCCTGTATGGCACTTAGCTCCTAACTGACACCCTATGGTTTGCTCTGATACCATTTGTAACAGCCCAAACTCTTAAGCACCAAGGTATTATCCACTTTGGCCTAAAAGGCCTCACGGTTTTACCCTCAGAAGATAACTTCCCAGCAGGCCACCCATCCTGGGAGTGCTCCCACATGAGCACGCTTAACTTTGGAGTTCTTATCAGGAACTCCACCGTTATCTGAAAAGGCGCCTCGATGTTTAAGAGTTTCACTTATTACTACTTAAGTGGGTCATCACATAGTAATAAGTGAAACTCTTAAATATCGATGCGCCTTTTCAAATAACAATGGAGTTCCTGATAAGAACTCCAAAGTTAAGCGTGCTCATGTGGGAGCACTCCCAGGATGGGTGACTTACTGGGAAGTTATATTATGAGGGCAAAACTGTGAAGCCTTTCTGGTCAAAGCGGACAATGCCTTGGTGCTTAAAAGTTTGGGCTGTTACAAATGGTATTAGAGCAAATCATAAGGTGTCAAATAGGAGCTAAGTGATATATAGGGCAAAGTACTACTTCATGTGAGCAGCCTCTTGAACCCATGATGGTTAAGGTGCTACATGGTTGTGGGTACCTCTTGCGCCTGTATGGGTCACCTCTAGTCCTATCTACCCAATGAATGGTTCTTGGATCTATGTGTGGATACTGACGAGGATGTCAATTACTTAAGTTAGGGAGATTGTGATGACCCACTTAAATAGTAATAAGTGAAACTCTTAAATATCGAGGCGCCTTTTCAGATAACGGTGGAGTTCCTGATAAGAACTCCAAAGTTAAGCGTGCTCATGTGGGAGCACTCCCAGGATGGGTGACCTACTGGAAAGTTATATTCTGATGGCAAAATTGTGAGACCTTTCTAGTCAAAGTGGACAATACCTTGGTGCTTAAGAGTTTGGGTTGTTACAAAAATCGGCACAAACTGAGCATCCTAGCTATATTAAAAATGACGATGAATACAAGGGTATGCAGAATAGACAAAAACAGAGCCGCTTCTCATGAAACTTTTAAAAGCTATAATGGCTTTCATACATGCATATGGACTTCCAAGGCTACATTCTAACATCATAACAGCATAAGAAAGACAATGAGAGGAGCAAGGGGGGAACTTTAGTTCTTGAGAGAGGAGGGAGAGAACCTTGTCTTCTTCAAAAAATTTGGAGGTAGAGAGTTGGACCCCTTCTTCTTCAATGCTAGATCATCAATGGAGAAGGGAAGTGATAAGGTTTTTCAGCAAACCAAAAGTGGGAGGCTGGTCTCCTCTTTAAAGAGGAGACCTCATGATGAGCCTAAGGGATAGGTCATCATGAGGTATAGGGAGAGGGAGGAGGAGGGAGGATGTGATAAAATTTTGCCAAAGAGGCATGGGCGCCGGCTGAGTTGATGGCCCGCCGCAAATATAGATTAAAGAATTGGGAAATAGCAGACAGGGGACTCAAAGATTTTTTATTTATTTTAAAAATATGGACTTTTAAAACGCACTCCCAAAAATCCTAAAAATTAACCCCTAGCTAATTCGGGGGTGAGTAATTCAACGGTGAAGTCGGAATTTGATTCTGACGATTATTTAATTTTCCTATTTTTCAATGCATTTAATTACATTAAAATATTCGCAAAAATCCGACGACTTTCAAATGCGTCCAAAACATCACCCATAACTAATTTGGGGGTGACGATCGCAACGGCGAAGTCGAATTTCGATTTCGAGGTCAAAATATACTTCAATTTTCTAATTAATTAAATATTAAAATATTCTGAATTAATCGATTGGTCTCTGAATTGTTCCAAACATTCAAGGTTTGGTTCTACTAACTAGACAAACTTAATGGAATGATAATCACGATACAATTAGGCTAAATTAAACTGGGTAACAACCTTGGGTTGTTACACTGTTCAGAGGCTCTGTATGGCCTATTGTCTGGTATGGCAGTACTATGTCTTAGGCTTACTGCTACTCTAGTTTAGTTTTCAGTCTTATTGTGCTTTGCCACATGCTTCAGTGGCCTTTCTTACAGTGCTTGCTTACTTTGCCACATGTCTCAGTGGCTTTACACTACACTTGATTGTTTTGCTTATTGCCACATGTCTCAGTAGTCTTTTCTTTTTATATTAATCTGCATATTGTAAGTATATTATTATGGATTAGCTAGATATATATATTGGCATGTTTAGGATGTTAGAATTTCTTATTATTTTAGCACTTGTGTTCTTTTATATTCAGTATACTTTAATGTGATCATGAGCATGTTAGGATCAGAATTATTATAGGATTTGCAGTTACTTTTACTTTTAGCTTTACCTTGCTTACTTTCATGTCTTGGTATGTTATTTCACATACTTGTTGATTGCTATAAATTGATATTTTATAGTTATCCCATTTCTTTTATAGCTTATTGCACTTATTTATTTTACTTACTTAGTAGTATCAATAAAATGGTGATATCTTTAAATTCATGAAATTTTAATAGCTTAAATTGTACTTAAACTTATTAAAGTCTAACCAGATTTTTTTTTTGCTGTGCCCTGTCATATATGTACATATGGCAGATCAGGAGTATAGGTCAGATCCAGCACTTGAGGATTTAGTTGCTAGTAGGTTAAAGTAAAGTTCAGCTCATTAAAGGAGATATGCTGCCATCTTCTTGACCTGCATTTATTAAAAGTGTAATAACTAAGTTTTCTTATTCTTACTATTCTGCAGTTAATGTATTGTATGTAAATGAATTAATGTGGACTGTGTCTGGATACATCCTCTTTACTTATTTTTGTACTGCTATACTATATGTATGTTTCAGTTGGATCTTGCTCAGCTCCAGATTAGTATCACGGATATATTTTTAGTCTAATGTCTGTTGTACTAATGACGACCACCTCTTAAACTTAGTTGATTAAGGGGGCGGCCGTCACAGGTTTGGTCCTTGACTGTTGGCGAGTGCGCAGACAACTGGGAAAACTTGGAGGATCACCAGCGGCGGTGAAGGTGGCGGTCGAAAGGGAGGGGAGGGGCTCCCATTGATCAGTTAAGTTCATTGGATCATATCTTGACCTAACTAGCACATAGATGGGGAATTGGGCTAGTTGGGTCAGGATCTGACTTTGGCTAGGTTGAGCTAGCCCATTTGAGTTAACTTGCCAATTAAGGGGTTTTAGGACCCTTATGGACACCTATTGGCCTTAAATTAGCCTAATGATGGTGGGTTTTCCTATAAGTGGTGATTAGGGTTCAATATACTTGGTTTAGGCTCTGCTAGCCTGGACTAACCCAAGACTAGCTAAAACTGGGTTTGGTCGTGATTGGGCCATGAATGCTTGATAATGAGTTCTTATGACTCCAATGATCTTATAGAGTCCTATGGGTATTGAAGGACCTTGGTTAACCAAGTCAGCCCAGTTAGGACTTGGGCTAGCTTGAGTTTAACCAAAACTCTAATTTTGTGGATTGAGTATGGGGGCTTGGTCATACTGCCCATATGACAATAATGACCATTTTAGGTCATGAGTGGGGTTTGGATTGGGCCTAGTTGACCAAGTCAACTTGGCTAGGACTTGAGCTAGCTTGGTCTAGCCCGAGTATAGCAAAAATAGTAGATGATCTATATGAGGATTTGGGGTCCCATCTTAGCTCTCCCAAGCCTCATTTGACCATCCTAGTTCATTGGGTGGGGTCTAGTTGGCCCCAAGTGGCCTAGCTTGACCCTAGCCAAAATATGGGTTTGTATGCTTACTCAAGCTCGCTCGAATGAGCCATTTAATGGTTCAAGGGGTTTGAGGGGAGGTGACACTCTGGTTGGATCCTTGACTGTTGGGGAGTGCGCAGACAGCTAGGGAAACTTTGAGGATTGCCAGCGGTGGTGGAGGTGGCGGCCGAAAGGGAAGGGAGGGGCTCCCATTGATCAATTAAGTTTATTGGATCATATCTTGACCTAACTATCACATAAATATGGTATTGGGCTAGTTGGGTCAGGATCTGACTTTAGCTAACTTGAGCTAGCCCATTTGGGGTAACTTGCCAATTAATGGGTTTTAGGAACCTTATGGACACCTATTGGCCTTAAATTAGCCAAATAATGGTGGGTTTTCCCATAAGTGGTGATTAGGGTTCAATATACTTAATTTGGGCTCGGGCTAGCCTGGACTAGCCCGAGACTAGTTAAACTGGATTTAGATGTGATTGGGCCGTAAAAGCTTGATAATGAGTTATTATGACTCCAATGATCATATAGAGTCCTATGGGTATTGATAAACCTTGGTTAACCATGTCAGCCAAGTTAG
Organism: Gastrodia elata; assembly: GCA_016760335.1. NCBI lineage: Eukaryota > Viridiplantae > Streptophyta > Magnoliopsida > Asparagales > Orchidaceae > Gastrodia > Gastrodia elata. Next base: position 30,106,936 of record CM028684.1, on the reverse strand, counting down.
GACTTGAGCTAGTGTGGCGACCCTCACCCTTAACCCTCAATAGGTTTAGATTAAGGGTGGAGTGTCACTCTGGTTAACCCCTCACTTAGCATTGGATTAGGATAAACTCCACAATCCACCTGATTAGAGAAAGGTTAACTCAGAATCAATCAAGCAGTCACTATATAAGTAAAAATACAGAGTGCGAAAGCGATAAATAAATGACATCCAAGCATCATAATATATATAAGAAGAGAAATATAACTCAAAAAAGTAGCATAGTGAAATCTGAACACACAGTCACAGGTACCTGTATTATTACATTAATTAAAATTTAACAAAATAAATGTTCAAAATCCACTCATCCTCACAAGTAATAAATGACTAGATATCTTCTGGCCCCAACTGCTGCACCTCCTCTAAGTAAGGCTCCTCCTCGGGTGCAGACTCCTTAAACTGCTCTAAGCCTGACATTGTCGGTTTCACAATGTAGGGCCCCAGCCAAAAAAAGAAAATCTGGTTAGACAATTGTCTAAGTACATTTTAAGCTGAATTTTTAATAAGGTTATATAATATCACTATTTTACCATTTACTTCTAAAGCATGATGTGTAAATATAGGAGCAGTAAGCAGCACAAGTAAAAAGGCAAACTATAGACTATGCTCTATAGTATGAACAAGGCAAAGAAATGAGGCTGAAGCATGCCTCGCATAACAAGTAATCAAGGAAAGACATATAAGTGTAAATATAATTGAATAAATGCTGAAAGAAAAATTCTACATCCTAAACATGCTGGTGATCAATAAAAATAACATGCTAATTAAAAATGAATAACTCAGTAGTGATATATACATATAGCAGCAATATTCTACATCCTAGATATATATAAAGCAGTACAAGGAAATAGCTGACTGAAAAAGAATATACTGAAATAACCACAACTGCATATAAAACTATAATACATCAACTGCCATACAGAAAGGAGCTACACTAGCTCGCCAAATGAAACTGAAGATCTTAGCACGATACGGCTAGGGCTACTCCTAGCTCGATACGACAAAGCCAACAACAGTCACATATATGGCCCTAACACGATACGACTAGGGCTACTCCTAGCTTGATACGGTTAGGTCACCAACTATCATACTGAAATATCCTAGCACAGTACGGCTAGGGCAACTCCTAGCACGATACGGCTAGGGCAACATTCGGTATGATCAAAAGAACACTGAGAGGCAGCTCAATCACATCAAATCATTATCATTTCACTTATTTACTTTAATATTTTCATAAGGAATCTAAGGAGTCTCCATAATTTCCTAACATTTTATTTATGCATCAAATGTCTTATATGATATGTTCAAAAAAAATAGAAGGCACAAAATTACAAGGTATGCGTAGCAACAAATAACAAGTAAGCAAGAGACTCGACTAAATATGATGATATCATTTGTTTTCTACTTAACCAGCTAACTATTCCAAGTTACACAAGTTCAGGATCACCATTTTCCTACTATCGAGTGTAACTCAGAAATTCATCCTTATAAGTTAAAAAGGATTGGAACTGATCAAGTTCCAATCTAGTTCAATCAGATAGATGACTATGAATTAAACAAATAAATCATACGTCCTAATTTTGTGAATTTAGACGTTCTAACTAAGATCTGATCAAGATCTTCTACACCTATAGATTATGGATTAAACACTACGAGATTTTAGGTTTAATCACATAATCCAAACTGGATAAGACCTAAGTTCTAGGTTTTATACTATAAGTGATCTACTAGTTAAGGCAGATCCTATTAAGTAATCAAACTTAATAGGATGAATCTCCTATCTTAAATCTAAAGTTAAAAGATAAACTAATCAGAATGGGTTGTAAAACAAAATAATATCTAGAAACTACTAAAACCAAGGTTTCACCCATAGGGTAACCCAATTTACCCAATGAATGAACACTAACCTATGATCTAGTCCTACTCTCAGGAAAGATCCTTAAGGTGGGATGCTTAAGACTTAGGAAAAAAAATTATTGGAATTCAATTTAATGACTTGTTTTATTTACTTACATGGTACTAATATGATTACATTATTAAACCTAGTATTCTAAGATTTTAATTAAGGGCTAAAGTTGCGCATTTCCAATTTTAAGGTAAAATGACTATTTTGCCCCTACTTTATGGGTCAATCAACTTTTGATTTAGGAGTTCAAACTGAGTTTTATCTTCTCCAACTAATTCCTTACTGTCTAACTTGAAGATAGACAGTAAGTACGTCCAATTTGGACGAGAAACAGCCGAGTTATGGCTAAAATAATGCTAGGGGTATTTTGGTCATTTTCCCTAAATTTTAGGGTTCAAATCCTAAATATTATTTCTGTGAAAATGATAACATTGAAATTCTAAACTAGGTAGCTTCTTGAATTTTTGTATTTGGAGTTAAATTGACCAAGTTATGGCCATTTGAAGTCCAAGGGCATTTTGGTCATTTTTCACTACAGTCAACTCTAAATTCTAGAGTTGCCTTTTTGTCCTGATGTCCAAATTGGAAAACTAATACTACCACGGTGATGGGGCCGCTCTCCTGAGCATTTTAAGACCCATATTGACTATGTTTCGATAATCGGGTAAAAAGTTATGGGGTTAAAGAGGCTCTAAAATGCTACCTTGTTATGCGTACCCCGAAACGAAATTTTACATTACGCCATTTGATCCTAAATATTTTTCTAAGTATTTTAAGACCCATATTGGCTATGTTTGGATCATCCTACAAAAAGTTATTAAACTTTTAAGATTTACTATTCAAAAATATAATTTGAATTAATTTACTATTCATTTATTCAAATTGAATGATTTTACTGTTCATTCCTAAAGTTTTTATTTAATTAATCACTATTTAATTATTAATTAATTAATTAATTAATTTTACTGTAGTAAAGTAATTAGTGCTAATTACTGTTTAATCAATCTTAATTAATCTCTAATTATATTTATTTATTTAAAATTACTGTTCATTCATAAAGTTTTTATTTAATTAATCACTATTTAATTATTAATTAATTAATTAAATAATTTTATTATAGTAAAGTAATTAGTGCTAATTATTGTTTAATTAATATTAATTAATCTCTAATTATATTAAATTATTTAAATTTACTGTTCATTCCTAAAGTTTTTATTTAATTAATCACTATATAATTATTAATTAATTAATTAAATAATTTTACTGTTCAAAAGTAATTAATTATCCTAATTACTGTTTAAGATTTAATTAACAGTTAATTAATCCTTAATTAATCTTTAATTATAATTATTTAATTAAAATTACTATTTAAAAGTAATTAGTACTAACCCTAACTTAATTAACCACTAACAGTAATTAATTATGGCTAAACAGTAATTAATTAACACTAACATTAATTTAATTAATTTCTAATTAACTGACAGTGGGCCCCACTGACACGTGGCACCTTCAGAGGCTGCCACGTGGCACAGTGGACCCCACGGGCTGCTGACTCGGCTCGGGTGACTGGGCAGTGGGTCCCACCTGACACGTGGCACTGCCAGAGGCTGCCACGTGGCTCTGTGGGTCCCACGGGCTGCTGACTCAGCTCGGGTGACTGGACAGTGGGTCCCACCTGACATGTGGCACTGCCAGAGGCTGCCACGTGGCTCTGTGGGTCCCACGGGCTGCTGACTCAGCTCGGGTGACTGGACAGTGGGTCCCACCTGACACGTGGCTCTGTGGGTCCCACGGGCTGCTGACTCAGCTCGGGTGACTGGACAGTGGGTCCCACCTGACACGTGGCACTACCAGAGGCTGCCACGTGGCACTGTGGGTCCCACGGGCTGCTGACTCAGCCCGGGTGACTGGACGGTGGGCCCACCAGACACGTAGCACTGCCAAAGGCTGCCACGTGGCACTGTGGGTCCCACGGGCTGCTGACTCAGCCCGGCTGACGGGGCGGTGGGCCCACTTGACACGTGGCGGGCCCGTAGGCTGCCACGTGGCCGGGTGGGCCCCACCCGCGCTGACGTGGACCCGACCCGAAGGCGTGACCCTTCACCTTCCGGGTGTTCGGCGGACCGAACCCAGTCCACTTCGGGGACCTGGTGCGCCCGATCGTGTGGGTTTTAGCCCGATCGGAACGATGGATGTGAAGAGGACATGTTGATCTACCTATCATACAATGTTTGCAACGGTCGAACGGTAAACAAGGGAGATCGGGGTACCTGAAGTTCGGATCGGCGAAGGATTCGGCGGAAAAAAAAAATGCTGACTTCCGGGCTTGATTCCGGCTCGATCCGGGCTCCGATCGGTGAAAACTCGGAGCCTAGGGGTAGGCCGAGGTCTTATAGACCGGATGGCGACCTCGCCGAGGCCTGGATGCGGCCGGATTTGCCAGAAATGGCGACGGGCCGCTGCGTGTTACGCGGGCGGAGCCGTCGAGGAAGACGGCTCCGCAGCCGTTGGATCTGGGCCGATCCAACGGCTGAGAGGGCGCCGTCCAGATTGACGGCGCCGTCAGCTACAGTGACGGGTCCGTTAAGTACTTAACGGCACGCCGTTAGCTACAGTGACGGGTCCGTTAAGTACTTAACGGCACGCCGTTAGCTACAGTATATATATATATATATATATATATATATTTTTTTTTTTTTTTTTTTTTTTTTTTTTTGAAAAAATTTCAGAAAATTTTGAACATATTTTTCCTAGCTAATTTGGCGTCAAGGAATTCAATGGCGCAGTCGGATTTTCGATCCGACGAGTATTTTGACACCTCGATTTCCGTGATATTTTTATTATTATAATATTCGTCGAAATTTCGACGACTTCCGATTGACACGAAAACTTCACCCCAAGCTAATTTGGGGTCAAGGAATTCAATGGCGTAGTCGGATTTTTGATCCGACGAGTATTTTGATACCTCGATTTCCGTGATATTTTTATTATTAAAATATTCGTTGAAATTTCGACGACTTCCGATTGACACGAAAACTTCACCCCAAGCTAATTTGGGGTCAAGGAACGCAATGGCGGTGTCCATTTTTCGATCGGAGGTCAATTTAAATAGGTCTTTCTAGGGTTTTCCGGATTTCTAAAAATCATGATTCAATCCAATTGACTCCTGATTTGTGCTAGGTTTAAGAGGTTGACTCCATTGACCTAATTAGCACATCTAATTATGTTTAAGACTTAGGGTTAACCCTAATTATCTAAAGTAACAACTCGGGTTGTTACAGCTAGCATGGGCTAGCCAGAGTCTAATCAAAACTCTAATTTTGTGGATTGATGAATGGGGCATGGCCACACTGCTCATATGACACCAATGACCATTTTAGGTCATGACGGGGGTTTGGATGGGGCCTAGTTGACCAAGTCAACTTGGCTAGGACTCGAGTCTAGCCAAAATTTCATATGATCTAGATGAGAATTTGAGGGCCCATCTTGGCTCTCACAAGCCTCATTTGACCATCCTAGTCCATTGGGTGGGGTCTAGTTGGACCCAAGTTGGCTAGCCCAACCCTAGCCCAAACTTGGGTTTGTGTGCTAGCTCGAGCTAGCTCGAATGAGCCATTTAAGGGTTTAAGAGGTTTGAAGGGAGGTGACTCACCCTGGTTGTGTCCTTGACTGTTGGGGAGTGCATAGGCAGCTAGGGAAACTACGAGGATCACCAGCGGCGATGGAGGTGGCGGTCGAAGAGGAGGGGAGGGGCTCCCATTGATTAGTTAAGTTTATTGGATCATACCTTGACCTAACTATCACATAAATGCGGTATTGGGCTAGTTGGGTCAGGATCTGACTTTGGCTAGCCTGAGCTAGCCCATTTGGGTTAACTTGCCAATTAAGGGTTTTTGGGACCCATATGGACATTTATTGGCCTTAAATTTGCCTAATGATGGTGGGTTTTCCCATAAGTGGCAATTAGGGTTCAATATACTTGGTTTGGGCTCGAGACTAGCTAAAACTGGGTTTGGCTGTGATTAGTCCATGAAGGCTTGATAATGAGTTCTTATGACTCCAATGATTATATAGAGTCCTATGGGTATTGATGGGCCTTGGTTAACCAAGTCAGCCCAGTTAGGACTTAAGCTTGCTTGGGCTATCCTGAGTCTAACCAAAACTCTAATTTAAGAGGTTTTAGGGGAGATGACTCAGCCTGGTTGGGTCTTTGACTGTTGGGGAGTGCGCAGGCAGCTGGGGAAACTTTGAGGATCACCATCGACGGTGGAGGTGGCGGCCGAAGGGGAGGGGAGGGGCTCTTGGATAGGGGCTTGGGTATGGGGCTTGGGTAGGGGGTTCTCGGCATTGTCTCAGGGCTCCAAAGGCTCGTTTGACCTTGGCCGAGTGTCAGGTGCTGGTTGGACCATGAAAGCGGTCGGTTGTGGCCGAACGACGACAACTAGACAGAGCACCAAAGGGGATGGGGGCTCGGGTGTGCTTGAGGAGAGTTGAGGGAGGTGTGGAATTGAATTTTGGGGGTTCCTGGTGTATTTATAACCCAGCCCATCCAGCCTCGGCCGCTAGGGCGGCGTAGGCCGGCGGCTGGGCTAGGGTTAAGGTGGCGCAGGGCGAACTATAACAAGTGCAGTAGAGGGTCCTTGAGGGATCCCAACTGCCCTAGTGAGAAGGCGCGGACGCAAGGATCGTCGTATGATGCTTCTCACGTCGGCCAGGGTCCATGCGAGGCACGCCAAAGCGTCTACTATGCTCAACAGCAACATCACATAGCCATCGACTCCAACAATCAAATCCAACAGTCCAATATGCTTCCACCGTTTGAATTTGAGATATGTCATCTGATTCTATTTAAATTAATTTTGATGGCATTGATCGCACTGTATCGCAATTAGGGGGTATGTTTGCTCCACAGGATCTCGGCCGTGGGATTCGAAGTAATGCGGGCCGTTGGATGGACCGATCGAACGACCGCGAAAGCGTCGGATGGGATTTGGTGCACAGGGTCTTGCTACGGATCAGGTGCCGTAAATAATTTAAATAAAAAATTTTTAATGAAAGCTTATTTTGATTTATTTAATTCGTATTTTGCGCTTTTTTTTCATTCTGCATCCAAAATTTATGAAATCTATACCTTTAACTAATTTGAGTGTGAGAAATTCAAAAATATTATTATATTCGTGATCCAAAATCTATTATTTTTCTCATTTATTTAATTAATAAAATAAATAAAATAATCAAAATATTCTCTTCGAAAGTGTTGCAGTCATCATCCTTTCATTTATTTTAGCTGACGTATTATTTGATTGATTTAGTTTGTTAGGGATATTGCGGTTAAGAATATTTGATTGATTTGCAGTATATAAATTAAGCAGATTGGTCTCTTTGAAATAATAATAGAATAATAAGTAATAGAGGTTAACAAGAGCTATTTCTTTATTATAATTTAGATTTCTTACAATTGTATTCATAAACTGTTTTTATTCTCTTTGCAATTTTTTGTTGTCTTTTCATTTTTAACATGAACAATAATTTATATACAATTTTTTTATCATGGGCATTAAATAATCTACATTTAATATGCTCATGCTACCTAAAGACAATTGAATAATCTTAATTGTTGGAGCCACTCAAACCTTGCAACTCATTAGCTCATTTTTATTTTATCTTTACAAATATAATTACTCTTCCTTAATAACCTCAACTCTTTAACTAATATTATTAGTAAATTTATTCTTTGTTAGCCAACATTCACCCATCTAACATAATTGATTGGTTGCATTGTCACTATAAATTTCATTTAATTTTAAGATCACACAACACTCTAAAAACACTTGTAATTCATCCAACAAGCTTTCACTCTCAATTTCACCATTAATTTGAATTATTAAACCAAGATATATAAACCTCAGTATAACATGTTACAACACCATCATACACATCTTTAACATCAATATATGCTCAATAAATTCTTTCCAAATTTCTCAAAAGAACTCTTGTAACCATTTCAAGATCAATAAGAATTGAACGTGATTTTTCACTCAAACTCTCCATAAAATCTCTCAATATATTGATGAACCCAAACATAAGAGCTAAAACAAGCATGATCTAACATTGTCAATACAGCAACAGCACTTAATTTGACTTACAATGTAACAAAGAAAGGCGGTTAACACTCCAACCACCATAAAGCAGCTACAAGTTGAAGGCTCTCAAGTTGATCCAATTATCAGTAGGACCCAGCACTTTTTATCTTACAGCATGCTTCAAGTGTAGTCAAACAATGGAACAACTGTGGAAGAAAGCTTCTTAAAGAAAGGTCTATACCTGAATATACAACATAGGCCTTAATCCAACTAGATGGGCATACTATATATATATATATATATATATATATATATATAATGTAGACATTAATCTAAAATGATGCTTAGCATTAAATTAGTTTCAAGCCTCACAAGCAAGCAGGACACAGTTGAAAAAAAATTGCAATACACAACCACTTCAGAAAATTTTAAGAAATATATATAGTGAATCTAGGGAAAAAGATTCAAGGTCAGGTCGTTCGAACAAAACAACAATGGTGCATGCTACATATCAGAATAAAATTAGCAAAATTGTTCCATTGCTAATATAAATAAAGACGGCTTTTTTAAGTGCTATCTGCGACTGGGTATTCAAACACAACATCCTTTCCACACAGTTTGCGATACACTCCAGAATACGTTTCCAGCTTGTACTCTGTGTTGTTGCGTTCCTTTGGGTCCAAGAAAATCTGCAAAAGAAGAATAGTTATAACAGATGTTGGTTGGAAAATTATTTTGCAGCCAATGAAAAACCACCAGGCTAAGAAAAGCCTCACCTTGACAATCTTGGATCCATCGAGCCTATATCTTATACGCTTTCCAACAATCTCAGCGGGGAACACAATGTCTTCTAGAACAGCATCATGAACTGCAGTAAGAGTGCGGTTGCGAGGGCGGACAATGGAGGAACCTTTCTTAGGAGGTCTCACAATCCTTCGAGTCGCAATAATGATAACATCCTACAAAAAATGCATTCAAAAAAAGTAAAAGTCATTTACTAAGACTACAGCAAACCAAGACTTGATCCTACGCAAGTTAGATCGGTTACATAAATCAGCTGTCTTCATTGAGTTCAATCAAATAACTAACCTCTCCCTAAACTTTAAATAAATGCACAAGATACTGTATTGTCATCCCATTTTCAACCTTGATCTTTTAGAATTGGCTTAACACAACTTTCTTATGGAGCATCTAAGAAACTATACTTATTTTTTAAATCTAACAAAAAAAATGATGATAGGTTCTCAGATTCTCTTGGGATAACTTAAGCATGCCAATTCAAATTTTCAACTAGTATTTATTAAGAAAGTTATCATTGACACAGTTCTTTCATATCATGCCAAAACTTCTCTTCAACTATTCAAGTATGCCGATTTAAATTTTCAACTACCATTTCCTAAGAAAGTTTTCATTGACACAACCCTTTCATATCATGCCAAACCTTCTCTTCTACTATTCAAGCATGCCAGTTTCAATTTTCAACTACTATTTCCTAAGAAAAGTTTCATTGCACAACTCTTTCATATCATGCCAACACTTCGCTTTAATAACAACAAGACAAAGCTTTACTCCTACCAAGCGGGGTCAGCTACATGAACCTCCATTCTGCATGAACAAATAGAAGCCCCTTCCAGAGTTTCAAATAGAAGATCCTACCTCAACACTCCTGAAACACTCCTACATTGAGTTATTTTGTAATTTAACCCGCTTGGATTTAATTAATCGCTTTGGTCTCTAATTCGCTATTATTTTGAAATTTAACCAAATACTTGAACCTCTCACTCTTCTTACTCACATGGTCTTCAATAGTTATGTCCATGAATTAAAGCTTCCAATACAATTGAACTTACACACCATATATTATACTTTAGATCTACTAAGACAAAACTTGTTCTAAAACTTACCTAAAATTTTAATTTTTTAATATCATCTCAATTGTCAAAATTCTATCCACATTTTGTTGACAGTGACTATATTTTCAAAATTTTTATTAAAAATGATACCCATATCACCCCAATGTTGATCCTTACCCAAAATACCATATAGCTTGACATCTAACTATTAAATATTTTTACTTTCTCACTTACCCACTTTTTGTTTCCTAATAAAATAGATAGTTATTCTATCCACATTTTGTTATTATCCTACAAATCATAGACTCCGCAAACTCTACAAAATTATTTGTCATAGTGCCAATATTTTAAAATCTTGTTCTCATCAACCTAGTGCCTTTGGACTAACTTCTTTATAAGCATTTGTCTATAATATAAGAAACTTGCCTACTTAACACTAGGCTCAAGAACTGATAAAGCAACTTTTAAAAACTTTTGACTGCACTCAGACAATACAAAACACACTTCCACAAAAGGCTCTTGCTCTAGCTTAATTTATCAAAGAATGCAATTCATATTAATTAAACAAGTTTTGCGATCATTCTTCACAACCAAACATAAATCTCCACCTTTCTCAACAAGGACTAGGGACCTTCCTACGACAATGTTGTTATTTACTTTAAAACTCCTAATTAAAAATATCAATACAACTAGCAAAAATGTTCTAAATAAAATGCTTATGTACACTATGAAACGGCGTCCACTAGAAGCCCATTAGGAAAAATTTTGACAAGGCTTAAACCTGTGGTTTAGTGAGTATTGGAAATTACTAACATTTTCTGATTATCTCAATTACAAAATGCATAATAAGCAAAATCTGCAACAAAAAGAGGCCTTTTGTCGAGTTCACAATAAAACAAGCCAATGTCAAATAATGTAATTCACCACCTGGTTTAGTGAGTATTGGAAATTACTAACATTTTCTGATTATCTCAAGTACAAAATGCATAATAAGCAAAACCTACAAGAAAAAGAGGCCTTTTGTCGAGTTCAAAATAAAACCAGCCAATGTCAAAATAATGTAATTCACCACCTGTTATCATTAATCTACTACCTAAAATAATGCAATTCACCTCCGTTAGTCCTTTTGTTTCAAAATTTGCCTCCTATTACCAGTTGATTCTTAAACTTAAATTCTTAAATCAAATTATCACTCAGATTAACGAATTGGGTAAATTGTCCTAAGCTATCTTAATTCTTAAATCAAGCATCTTTGATCAGTGATAATCTTCATAATCACAACAAAAGCCCTTCGGCACCTCCAAACCATCTTCAACAACTAACATATCATTAAAAACATTAACTCTTAATTTTATCCTTGATTCTAAATTTGGTTCAATCACTATTTGCGCACTCAAAATACCCTTCATATAAATAGTCAAACAAATAAATTAATTAGTGTTTTTCTAATTTAAAAGAGTATTAAAATGCTTTTATATTCAAAACAATAGCGCAACAGTAAAATTCCTAAACAACAACTACCTTAGTCACATAAACTTCAAGAATGTTTAAAAGGGACTGCTTCCAAGATCAATTATGAAACTGTAGTCGGGATGTTAAATTGTTAAAATGTAGCTAACAACTGTTACGCTTGAGGATAAGGAAAACTCTAGTGTGCAAAAATAAATAAAAATGCATAACAAACCTGTATAAGAAAATATCTAAAACAATCCTAAAAGCAAGCTAACAAAAATCCCTCAAATAGCTAAATTTTTAAAAGCTGTTTAATATCAAACATTTTTAAAACTACAATTTTCTCAAAAAAAAGCCCGAAAATATTTAACAAGTTAACAAAGGCTTTCATAACAAACAATCCTAATAGAAAACCAGACAAGAAACCCTTAAATAGCTCTTTTTCAGCTTAATATCAAACACTTCAAAAAACTAATGTAATTATAATATCTAAATCTACTATGATCACGGAAAACCCAAGTTTTAATACCTCGAGTATACGCCACTTTTTGAGCTAAGTCCTTGACTTAAGCTCAAATAGATAAATAACCAAGAATACGTATATTTGTTAGCTTAAACAACCAAAGAATGTCAGAGGGTTGTGCCTAACTTTAAAGCAGAGTTAAATAGAGTTATTTTGTCTTGTTCAACGTAAACCAATAGTACGCAATATAAAAAATAAAGAAAAAAAAAATTCAGAATTCGTAGGTCTTATGAAGCCTCATTATTTTTCGTTTTAAAAATTTATTTGTTGACAAAATGGCCTCTATAGATTAAATTTCATTTAGGTTGATCTCAATTGAGCTAAAGCTAGCATTAGGCTGGCTCAAACAGATCACAATTCTAGCAAATCCTACCACACTAATACTGATTAAACTTCAAATTTCATTTAGGTTGATCTCAATTGAGCTAAAGCTAGCATTAGGCTGGCTCAAACAGATCACAATTCTAGCAAGCCTACCACACTAATACTGATTAAACTTCAATCAAAGACAACCACAACACACAGCTGTACATGCATTCAGAAATACATATACATGTTGACCATACCTTAATCTTGCAAAACACATTCAAAGCTTGGTTAAACCATAAATTGAACCTTGTTAATTAGATCGTTGATTTTTATTTAAGTTTGATCCAAGCCTAACATCAAACTAGCATTGAAACAGCCACCACCGCAAATTCATAACCCTGTTACAGAGTATGAAAAATTAAGAAAAAAACAAGATTTCTCAATTCATAGGTTTCAAGTACCCTCATTATTTATCTTTTAAAGATGAGTTTGTTGACAAAATGACCTCTATAGACTAAATTTCATTTAGGTTGAGCTAAAACTAGTATTAGACTAGCTCTAACAGATTACACTTCAAGCAAAGCCTACAATGCTAATGCTGATTAAACTTCGAGCAGAGACAACCTTGATTTAGACTGAAATTGAACTTACAATGAATTTATTGCTAAACACGCACTCACGTATGTAACTACTATTCATAATTTACATAAATATAAGCGCACACAGGTACAATCACAAGTCTAGCAAACAAGCATTCAAATATATGGCTACATACACATTTTAAATATAAACAAGCGTATATGTACATGCATTCAGAAATACATGTACAAGTTGACCCTACCTTAATCTTGCTAAACATATTCAAAGCTTGGGTAGACCAGAGCTTGAAACACGTTAATTAGATCACTGATTCCCATTCAATTTTTATCCACAAGCCAAGCAGCAATATGACATTGAAACAACCACCACCACAAATTCATAACACTGCTAGTCTAATAAAATCAATGATTAATTTCATAATAAACATTTTCAACTATAATTAGTGATTGAACAACAATTTCTACCATCTGCAAGTTGTTAAAACCAAAAAAATTTGCCATCAGAACCTTTAAGATCACAACAAAAACAAAAAAAAATTGTCTGGAAAAACCTATTTCAATATGTGCAGCTACACTTAGCCAACTTCTAAACTTGCTGCAAATGTTAATAATCCAAATTTAAAAAGTATTCAAACTAAATAGCAACAGCAAAGCAATTAGTTTGTTGAAATTTGAAAAACCTATATTTATGTCTTCTGAGAATGATTTAGGAAGGTGCCATTCTCTAGCATGAGAAGAAAGCTTGCAAACTAAAATAGCTACAGCGCTGCTTTTACTTTGTTGAAATTTAAATATTATAAAATTATGATTTCTGAGAATACTTTAATAATATGCTCTAAGATGAGAAAAGAAAGCCTGCAAATGTACCAAACAAATGTACGCTGGATAGTGTGGGAAGCATAAGCCAGAGCTAAACTAACCTTTCCACTAAACTTTTTTTCCAATTCCCTCACAAGCCTCACATGGACCTTGCGAAAGGCTTTCCTAATTCTGTAAGGAACATGAATAACAACCGACTTGCGGTTCCCAGCAACATCCATCAGACTGCAACCAGCAAATCATTAAAAAAAAAGAAGTGATTGCATACCACAAAAGTAAAGATGTATAGAATACAACTGTCATAGCTTACACAGCTGAGTTTATGGCAAGATCTTTCAAATCACTCTTCAATTCCTGGTTTGTATTTTCCAAATCAAACAGCGCCTGGTAGAAGGTGAAAGTAAACTTAAGACCTGAAGAAACTAAATAATAAAATAAAACAAAGCATTCATGTGAATAACTTCATATAATTAACCTGAGCAACAGTATCCTCAAATTCTGAGGGTTCAGCGTCATTCTCCTTGTGAATTTTCTTCCTAGCAGTAAACATTTTGCTCAGATGTGTTCCTACACCAAAACAAACAATTTGTGAAACAAAGCATTGCAAATAAACACCAATCTGAGAACAACAAAAGAGATAACCATGTTTTTCTTTCAACATTCAACAGCAAACAGTTAAAATAAAAACCAGTAGGTATATTATCAAATTTGACAAGGCGGAGTACATTAATGCATAACACAATATTTCCTAATTACAAATCCACTGTCATATACCCTCGCTCATCAAAGCAACCTACAATAATTAGAATTTATGACAAAACCTTACCCTTATTTTGTTCTGTTTTCTTAAATCCCAGAAGGTTTAATCATGGCTTGTGTAGAGGTCCAAAAATACAATTTTGTACCTCATTTTTTCAAGTATGTGATACATAAATTAATTAGAATGATTTTAGTAGCGCCTATGCAAGTTTGCACTGTTTTATACTGCATCTCTTGATGCTTATTTGGCTGTGAAAATGTTTTGAGTAGTATGTGCGTAGAACCCTGAATGGAAAACCAATTTTCTTTGGCATCAACAGTTGCCTCTATAATCATGCCAACAATTGGATGATCAAAACACAATGACAGAGTTTCAGCACCAATAAAAAGCAACCCTTTATAGAATGTTCTAAAATAAATTATACAAGATTAGTGTACGGACAACAGAATTGATCTCAGATGAGCAATATACATCAAGAAGGACGATAGATTAAACAAAATACAAAAATAAGAGAGAAATATAATGACCCGACTTATGTTAGTAAGACTAATCCAACACTAGGCATTAAACTTCTTAGGATCCTAATGGGTGATCAAGTAAAATGACATCATTATATACAAATTCCAATATAAACAATCCAGAGCGATTCAAAAAAGTAACATTTATTTCAATTCAATTCAAAACCAAAAAATATATAATATAAAATCATTCGGATTATTATAAGACTCAATTTGAACACAATTGCATTGAATTAAAAGAACCATATGATTAAATTGACTTCATTACGCACTTTGTAGCAGCAAATTTTCTTTCCTTTAATCGATGACCTGCTTTAGAAACACCTATTAAGTTTTTGAATTTGATTTCTTTAAGCACCAACAAATATCAACATTTAATAATAAATTTTAGCGGCGACCATCCACTTAAGTGAAAGAAGGCAAAAGGATGAAAAAGAAGAATAAAATAATTGCGCAAAAGCAAATATATGAAATTTCTCTATTTGATGCAAAATAAATATTACCTACAAGACAAATCAGTTAAGCACATTTACATTTATAATTCATTTGTCACATTTTCAGTGTTTATCAATATCATCATGCAAGAAAACATGCATCAACTTACCATAATAAAATCATATCACTTTCAATTATTTGTCATGTCAACCATAAAGAAATGTGTCAATCTGTATCATATACAAATAAACATATAAATGCGGTGCTCATATATCATAGTCATCTCATGCCTAAACAACATCACTCATGCACTAATGCATCATCCTAAATACCATCACTCATGCACCATACATCCATTATGAATATCATCACTCATGCACTTAAACATTCATCCTGCATTATCATCACTCATGCACTTAATGCTCCATCATGGATATTATCACTCAAGCACCCATCCTGAATCTCATCCCTCATGCTTGCCATGTCACATCTCCTCAACGATTTCATTAATACATTCATGTGACAGTATACTTTTATTTAATAAATTTATATGACAATAGAATAAATGACATTTTATAAAATACAACAATAAGCTTCAAAACTAAAATAACCAACATTGATAAGAAACAAACTTAAGAGTAAAGTTAAAGTAGTAAAATAGCATCTTAACATAAATAGTGATATTCATTTCTATTAATATAAACAATGCAGCATCAATATGGAATAAGCTCGAAATCAAAGCAAAGGTAGAAACAGTAAATAAAGTGCAATTTAAAAGAAAGAAGATATCCAGGTACCTTTACTTGTATATCAACTATGTCAGAGTTCGAATGAATCTATAAGCATTTATTATATTAACTTTCATTAGCATTAGATTTGAAGAAAACCTTAGTCTTGTGACAAGAGTAATAAGGTTTTTTCCTAGATGATGAATATCTCAATTCCCACACATCTCAACCAGATGGTTATAATAAAGATATAATTTTTTGCTTTACAGGTTCATACAATAAAAATGTAACAAAAGCCTGTAATGGAATAGCCTTAGCTCCCTCACCATTATGTATGTGCGACACTACAGCCAAATATTTTTCAACCTAAGCCACCAGAATTTCAACTACTTGCTAAAATATAATACTACAAGAATCTTTTTCTTTTATCTTCCAATTGGATATTTTTTCTATACATTAGGTATTGCAATCATTATAAATTATTTTCCCGATATAAAACTAGAACATTAGATAATGTACAGCAGCTGCACCATCTCTTGTAGTTGGAGAAGCACAAGTCTTCATATTAATTTCTTTTTCTTAGGTACCAATTAAAAGTTAATTAAAACAATAATAACTGAGGTCGCATCATTTCTTGCAATAAGAAAAAACATAAAAGAACCTAACTTAAAATTCAACAAAGGTAACACAATAGATCGACTATAGAGCAGAGACAAGTTCAATAAAGCCCTAATAACACAATTCAAGGGAGAGTCTCAAGCAGAGAGACTTGGGGATGTTGGTCGCTTGAGTACACATTTAAAATAAGTTATAGTTTGTGTTGTTAAGAGAAACCTACAGAATGTAAGACAGATCTTTACCGAATCAGAAGGTGACTAGAGCGACGTTGAGCTTAGCGAAGAACACTTGTGCTCCGTATGGAGAAACAATGGTGGTGATAAAGATCAAGATTGGTCTTCAATGGAAGGGAATGAAGAAAGTGAGGGATCGGCGTTTAGGGCTGGGTGCTGGATCGTCTTTAGATTAGTTCGGCGTTTATAGCATCCCTAATCTATTTCAGCCGTCAGATCTAATCAAGAGTCCTAAATTTTATGAAATTTGTTCATACGAGAGACGCGTACAACAAAAATTTTTTTTGAAAATTAAAATTTTATTTTTTCTGGACTACGCACAAAAATTTAAAAATTGTATTTTTATTTTTTATATATATTTTATAATTATAAAATTTTATATTTATTTCAGCTTAATTCATTGCTCTAAATTGAATAAAATTTAAAATATAACATTTTTATATTAAATTTAAACGTACAAAAATTTTTTTGAATTTCCATTTTATTTTTTTGTATTGATATTTAAAATTAAAATTTGAAAATTAATTTAGGAGAATGATAAGAATAAGAAAACGTGAGAAAAAGAAAATTTTGCATTTTATTAATATATGCATTGGTTTACAAAATTCATTTTATTAATATATGCATTCTTTTACAAAGTTCGTATATATATAATAGAATAATATTGTAATGCTCTGAAGTTTCATTCATAAATAATGATTAGTGACTAATTTTATAATTGTGTTATGATACTCTGATTAGAGTAACAATAAAATTAAATGAATTGTTATTATCCCTCTGTAGATGAACCATCTAGAGATGATTTGGTGAGTTTGGACCAGTATTTGTTGAAATATGATTTAGATATAAGCTTTATAGGAATGTTCGCGATCTGCTCTTGTGTGGAGATATGATGTAGTTCAATTTCATGCATCTAAAACAAATAAAGTGAGTTAATTTTCACGTGTTTCGTTCTTGGTGAGTGTTTTGACAAATATGTTGTCATAAAATAAAGGAGTTAGATTGTTTTGTGGTTTAGGGTTTAGGGAAGCATAAATAATGACTTTCCCATCTTGTATTAATACAGCTCCCAAGCCTATCCCAGAAGTGTTGGTATAGACTTGTTAGTTCAACCCTTCCTTGGGAAGGGCTAGGACCGGGGTAGAGGAAAGCGCATCTTTCAGTGCTTGGAATGC
Source organism: Gastrodia elata (assembly GCA_016760335.1). Lineage (NCBI taxonomy): Eukaryota > Viridiplantae > Streptophyta > Magnoliopsida > Asparagales > Orchidaceae > Gastrodia > Gastrodia elata. Next base: position 30,088,889 of record CM028684.1, on the reverse strand, counting down.
TTCTTCACAGGCTGGAGACCGTTCAAATGAGCCGTAGCGCCCAGAACTATCTTAAAGTACCCAGAACTGTCCAAAATGACCGAAACTTCATATTTTTTGCATTTTAATAACCCTAGGACCCTAATGGGGCCGAAAATTAAGTATTGTATAAAATTGTAGGTGATTTTTGAATATGAAAAAATTAGGTTTAGAACCTTTCATGAAAATAGAACCCTAACAAGTAAAGGATTCAGATATAGCGAAGACTGCTTTCAGAACTAGATATGGCCACTATGAGTTTATAGTAATGTCGTTTGGATTAACAAACGCGTCTTCCATATTTATGAACTTAATGCAGCGCATCTTGAAACCATACATTGACAAATCTGTCATCGTATTTATAGATGATATTCTAATATATTATAAGACGAAAAAGGAACACGATGGTCATCTCAGGGCAGTATTGGAAGAACTAAGAAGCCACCGGCTATATGCCAAGTATTCGAAGTGCGAATTTTGGCTTGAAGCTATCGCCTTCCTAGGCCACGTAGTAGATGCTCAAGGGAACACAGTCAATCAATACAAGGTCAGCGCAATCCAATAATGAGTACATCCCAAGTCCGTGATGCTAGTTATGATGCTAGTACTTTATTTCAGCTCAGTTATATTAATGTTGTATTATAAAACCAGCATATGTATAATTGATCATATTTACTTATAACGTTTCTTGTACTTATATTTGCTTAACTTTTTCTGCAACTTGAGTTGAGATATGTGCTCACGTCATATTTTATTTAAGTTATAATTATATGATTATAACTTTTACCACTTCATTTATTGTTTTATTACTCCTAAATTGCTTATAATATTTGTGATATCATTTAATACATAAAATATTTAACCTAAAATGTACTTAGATATTTTGTCTAATTAAATTTTTTTTTTTTTGCTGGGGCCCTGTCATTATAATACTGACAATGGCAGACTCCGAGTTATATGAGGTTAGGCCTTCTGAAGAGCTGATTTAGGAGAAGGAGCATGCTGATGCAGATCTTTAGTTCTTTTATTTCTGCTTGTGAGGCCGAGTGTCTATCTTTTCTTTTATTAAACTTTTAAAGTTTTTGTAATAAACAGGGTCTGTTTTGTATTTTCTTTCCTGCATATTTATCATGAGTTGGATTTTTCTCTATTTTATCATGGATATATGGATATTATTATTTAGTATTTTCTTCTGCACTATGATATTTTAAGTATACTCATTTAGTAATTACCTCATTTGCTCTACTTAGAGTATATCCTTCCCTTATCAATGGACTAGCAATATTTATTCATAATATAATGCTAAGTGAAGGATTGCCCAGTAACGTCATCACTTAATCTTAGATGATTAAGAAGCGGCGATGACAATACCGATGTAGCTCAGTCTTCTAGGGTAGGCTTCCACCACAGCGTACTGGGGTGCGCTCTGGCAAGCTGTAGCGCCTGTCTTGTTATAGATTTCAGATTTCTTCTTTGACCTTAATTTCAGCTCTTTTGTCTTGAAATGCCGCATAAAACACAAATCAAAGTACGCTAATCTTATAAAAAGCATAATAATTAATACTAAATTAACTATGTTTGATGGGTTCATCAATATACACTGAAAGAAAGAGCAATCTAAGAATATGATCAACATAAATATATGCTAACTGCTAAAAGTACTGTACAAAAAGAAATCTGCTAAAAGGAAAATAAAATATGTGCTAACTAGAATGAAAGTACAATACAAATAAGTAAAAAATAATAAATATGCAAAATAGTTCCTAACAAATATATTTGAATGTACAATTTACATGAGTATACCTGAAATAAAGTGTGCAATGCTAAGAGACTATACCTGAATGCAAATTATTAATATTATATATATTATTTTACTGACTTATTATGCAGGCACTATACTGAACAAGTGAGAAGCTAAGCATGTTTGCCTAACCGTCTGAATCTGAGGTTCTTGAATAACATACACGCTCTTCCTCTAAGATATGTGTAATCTCCTGATCTCTCCACAGCCTGCCCTAGTTTAATGGTCAGTATAGACTCTAATCCTCCTAGAGTGAATCTCTATATGTATATTTTAATTTTCTTTAATTTATGCATCAAAGATTTATCTGAATGATACGTCGAATAGAATTTGGCACAAATGTGTTGCTGCAATAATATAACAATCAAACAAATTAATTGTATTTGTGATATCTCATTGTTATGAACTTATCTGCCCTTATAGTAAAATGATATCAAGACTTATCAAGTCTCATAATTCATAGGCTTAATCATAATTAAGAGTCACTAGAAATTTATAGATACATTTATTTCAACATTTTGGATTTGGAATGCTTAATGATGCAAGCTGAGCTCCACTTAGTTATAAAATTCAACATATAAAATTCAAATGCCAGAACTTACTAATTATAGTGAATTGAAATTTCTCATGTGATAAGAAATTCAAAAATATCTCATTTATCCAAATTGAACTTCAACACACTTCATGAGATGCTGCGCACTAAAATTAGAGTTAGGTATTTTTATTCATCTAAAAATTTCATTTTTACTAAATTTGACTTGTATGCACTATGAGAATTCCAAAAACACTTTGTTTGACTAAAATGAAACTCGGTATATTTTACAAGGCAAACTAAGCCTCGCTAGAGTTAAGATTCAATTTGCAGATTTTCTATATTATAATCATTCTATTATACTGCCACTGGATTATTCACATCACCAAAACTTCGAAGACATCTTATTTGTTCAAATCTTAGTCCAACACACTAAATAGGGAATAGTATTCTATGACAAAAATACAACTTTCAAATTTACTTATCAAAAATTAAAATTTATTTTACCAAAATGTTCTACTCATTTTTTTTGAGTATTTTGCATATAATTTGACTATGTTTGGATTTATATATTTCAAGATATTCAAATGATTAAATTTGAATTTTCTTAAATAATTTTACTATTTAATTAAAATTGGAATATTCCTTCGCAGCTAACGACATGCAACACATTCCGTCTAAATCTCTAACAGTAAGAGAATATTTTGTGAATATTCCCGTGACGGTTAACGACAATTGACGGTTCGGTCGAACTGGTTTGCTATAGTAATCGGTTATTATTCATCTTCTCCGTATATTCGCCATGACGGTTCATCTTCAGTGGTGTTTTCCAACGCTGTCCGGCCACCACAGGCGATGTGCCACCCACCGGCGAGATCCTCATCCCACGGTGCATCGATTGATACCAAAAACCCATTCAATTGACGTCGAGTAACGAAACCCTAATTTTCTACTGTGCGTTACTGTTCATTGTGACCCTATTGAGAGCAAATTATGCTAGCTTAGGTCCTGATTTTGGTTCAAAACTACAATTAAGCTTAGGGAATGGGCTTTCGAAATCAAAATGGAGGAAAACAAAGTCAATTTAAATCTGATTTGGCCGTTCAAAGTTCCGTGACACGTCATCTTGAAACGCTGATTTTTCCACCGTCCGACCTCCATCGTCACGATTTGACCATCGTTAGGCTCCTCGCGTCGAGATGCGTCGATAAGTACCAAAAGCCCCTTGATTGACACTCGAAATCAAGGCCCCAAAATTTTCCAATGAGGTTACTGTTCACTCGTTCGATTGTTTACGAAATTGACTTGTTTTGAACAAATTGATGTTTCGAAAATAAAGATAAGCATGTAAAATGACATTTTGAAATAGAAATTTTAAGAAAGAGGAATAGGAGACGACGGTACCTCTCGCCTGAGTTTTTAGTAGTTAGCTAGTTACCATTTTAATTAAACACTTCTAAATTTCATCTCTTAGAACAAAAACTTAATTACAATTTAGTAATTCAATACTTCAACAAGTTAAATAGTGGTAAAACATTAAAGTGAAATCATAAACAAGTTTTAATTAAAATATTAAAAACTAAGGGATTACTTGACTATTCACAATTGATTATACTTCAGCAAGTATAATATAAGTGAGTTGTTTCTCCTAAAAATCATAACAATATCAAAAAGTAAAAGATACATTGTTATATTATTATAAATATAAACTCATTTTTCAATGTTATAAAAGTGATATTTAATTAATATTTGTTAATCCATTTGGAAGTGCAAATAAGAGCATTAATTGTTTGATAATAGAAAATATAAACACCAGCATTAAAGACTGATTATCTTATAATTGTTCTTATAAGAATATTAAAATATTGTTTGTCAGACTTTATAATGCAGGCCACTTTAACAACATACTTTTTCACTATTTCAAAATATCAAAAAACACACAGAGGTAGAAATCATGGATGTTCTTACATAAATAGTGTGAATATGGGTGATTGATGGAAGTCACATTTGTGTGAGGAAATGAGGGATCAGGGCGAGGCTGTAGAAGTCAAGTGCAATGCAATAAATGAGTCTTAGGTGGCAAGTCAAGTGCTTAAGGTGAGCTTTCATATTCCCTTCTCTCATTTTTAATTCACTTTTCATTAATTTTCTTAGTTGTAAATTGATTATCATAAATAAAATGAGATTGAAAACTATTGTAATGAAAGCAGAGGTGCACTGGCATTGTATTGACTTGAAAAACAAATTTAATCATTAATACATGATATGAAAGTTCATTAAAGTTTTATTTTCAAGTTGTTGGATACAATATCTGTTAGGATCTCTTAGGGTTACGAATCAATGCGGAACAAATGCTCGAGATATTGAGAAAAACTAAATAAAGCAAGAAATAATCGCATGCAAATATAAACACAGCACAACAAATAATTTATGTGGTTCGGTGCTAATACCTACATCAACGAGAGGAGAGCAAAGGCTTTCACTATAGAGAAATGATTACAATTAGTTTTGAGTTTACAAACCCTTACACAAAACCTCAAGGAGCTTTTCTTTCTTCTTTGCAATGGAGCAGCCACCACACCCCAAAAACCCTCAGCAGCCAAAAACTTTAAAAACTGAGAATGGAAGCATATGAAACTCCTCCAACATGTTTCCTTAAGTACCCAACCCATTTTTGGACCCTAAAAGGTTCAAAATGCCATTCAAATTACTTAGGGTGTAACCTGAATCGGAGTAGAAATCCGTCAGGCATTACGGCGCGCCATAGCACCTGGGTCTCAAGTTGCCTGCTGCTGCGGCGCACTGTAGCGCCCGTCTCTCGGGTTGCCTGTCGCTGCGGCGCGCTGTAGCGCCCGCGTCTCGGGTACCTACCGCTACGGCTCGCCGCAACGCCAATTTCCGCTGCGGCGCGTTGCAGCGCCAAATCCGCTGCAGCGCATCGTAGCGCTTACCTCCAAACAGCTCCTTTTTTTTTTAACAAAATTTGCAAAAAAAATAATATTTCTTTGACGTAGCTAAGATATTTATATTAAACTAGTGAATTGTGCCTTTTCTCTTTAGTCAACAACGACAAATTTTATTTGTGTAGTGTTTCCTTGCATCAATTTGCGCATTATGATATGTTTTGAAAGTTCTGAAGATTATAACAAATCGTATACCTCTTGTAGCTCATTAACTATGATATGTCTTGTAAGTTCTGAAGATTATACACAGTCCGGTGGACTAGATTAGCATATAACAATTGGGGATCTTATTCGTTGTATGTCCATCGGGGAATTGATTAGTAGCAGATATGTTGAATAAAAATGAATAATTATGCCTAGCAATCATTCTTAAAAATAAGAACCTCAGCTAATTTTTATTTCTAAATCATTAAATTACTGCTTTTATAAAATTATATTATTCTAATACTAGATTTTCACTTGCTTGATCATCCATTTCTTACTAGAAGATGCCATATATATTCATAATCTTTTTTTTTTTCTTTTTTTTTGTATCTTAAAAATTTTATGTTTGTTTATTTAACTACTAATTAAGTTTTGCTTATGATGGTAAAATTATTGAGGAAGTTAAACTAGTATTTGGTGTCAATAATTTCATGGATAATTCAAGTTATATTACTTTGTTTTCTTTGCTTACAATTAATGCAGTGGAATCTGTACATTACATGGCTGAGGTAATATGGGTTAACAATTCTATTTCTCAAGAATTTTCAAATAACCAGAAATATTCTTTTATTGCTTTTTATCAACACCTTACGCTTGAACGCCATACTTGAGAAAATGCAGACTTCTGTCTTAAATTGTGTTGCTACCAATTCTGTGTGTGTATATGAATATATTTTTGTAGCACAAATGATTACTTGAATGCTTTGTTTGATTACTAAATATATTGATTATTATCATATGAATTTTTTTAATTTGTTAGTTATTAATGCAATAATTGGTTATGCAATCATAACATAAACTTGTAAATCTTTTAAGATGTTGGTATATGATGGTTTATCAATTCTTCTTTTTTTAATTAGTGCAGGCATTTCAATGTGGCTTCTTTAACATTTTAAAACAGAATGCACCTTTGTTATTGCTTTAAGGCAATTACAGGATGCTCTGTGTTTGCCAAAAGTGTGAAGATAACTGAGGTTAGGGAATAACGTGCCCAAGATTTAAGAAACAGAAAACTTTGTTGACTAATTTTGTTCTAGAACAGATGGCAATAATGAAAGCACATAGATTTAAAAGAATTTCATATTTTTGGCATTGCTTGTCTTCATCTTGTTCGAATGCTTCTAGCACTAATGATACATATTTTTTAGAACAATAGAACTAATGATATTTTGATACTTGATTATACTTAATATAAAAAAGTTTCTTTCTGATTAAAGGCTCATTTTGAAGAGAATCCAAAGGACCTAAGTACTAATATTATTTATCCTTTTTGGCTTTCCAAGAACATTGAGATTACTGATTTCTAATATCTTAGTTTTGTAGATTTACTGAAGCATGACAAGATATGTTGATTACTGTGATGATCCAACAACTCTAGAACTGCCTTGGATTAGAGTCACAAATGGCACACATTTTTCTATGAGAGATTCCAAAAGCCACTATTTAAAGCATTCATTGCAGAGATATTTAATCTTCAAATTCTTATGTGAACTATGCATTGCGAGAACTAGTCATATTATTTGATTGCATGTACTTAACATTCTTTCATGATTTTTCCTATTCAATCACTTACAATATGTGCTAATATTAGATATTTAAATAACAAAAATTTCAATGGTTTATTTGAAATTGTATTTTGCAAATAATGTAAACGTTAATGATAATCATTAAAATACTAGAGCAAATTTAATATGCTCATTATTTTTGAGTGGTTAGGTTAATGCTCAATTCACCTTTGAAAATTGATTCATTGCAATACAAATAATGAGTACTGTGTAGTTATAGGTTTCTCAGAAACATGAATCCCCACCATCTATGTTAGGTTCTAAAAAAAGTGAAATTTTTATGAGGTCAATGTGTGCTAACTAGATTTTTTCCAAAATGATAAATCAATGGTCTATTTAGATATTGGGTCAAGAAGTCCTTATGGACTCAAACTCCCATAATTAAGTAATTACCCCTTTTGGTCATAGAAAGAACTCTTAATTGAAGAGTACACAATGGTAATCAGACATTAGACAACATATGATTGAGAGCAAGCAAATAAAAATAGATCTAATCAGTATATCACATGATTTTACCATCCCAAGTTAACTTATAATCCAATCCATGATCAGATAGAATTTTATATTTATTATTCATATATATAATTAACAACCATGAACTATCTTATTCCAAAAATTCATAACAAAATTGATAAAATTTGTTAAAAGCTTAATTTTAGGATCAATATTAATTCATAGCCAGGCAAATAACTGGTCTTATCATTTTAACCCAATAGTTAAGCATTTAAAGAGTATGACCACTAAAATTCAGAAAAGTTATTGTTGGAAGCTCTCCTGTTAGATTGAGATATAGCATAGTTTCTCCAGCTGTGGGCAGCAAGCCAAGAAGGATCAAATGCTCAGGAGCGAAGTAAGCAGCTCGCATGTGTCCTTGCAATTATTATATAAAATGCACACATTATATTTTAGGTTAGAATTTTAGAAACTAGTGGCACAAATCTGTATCCTCTATAAATATCTATAAATATCAGGTACAGTATACATAATTTTTTGTCAAAATGCATTACGGTGTTGCAAGTAAGCGTTTCAGTTTCCCAAAGAAAATGATCTATAAAAACAAGTAGGAATTTCATTGATGAGCAGTGATATACTATGCCACAAAGAGCCAACCATACATTTTGTGACAAAATCTATAAAATAAAAACTTAAAATATAATGAATAAAATAATTATTTCTTCCACACATAAGAAATAAAATGCTTAAGCAAGTTGTCATTGGATAAACAAACATAATAAATACACTATGCAATAAACGAAAATTAGAGGAAGCACCCATATCTACTAAAAGAAAAATGAAGAATTATATAATAACACATCAGTTGGAAGCTTTACATAATCAGAGTCCCCTCTGTTTACAACATTACACATCATCACCAGAAACCAATCCATGCTTCAAGGGATGATGGAAGAAGCTGCAAAAAGAAAGAATTTTAACATTTTGCTGATCATGACCTCCCTGCGCTGCCATGGCGCTGCGTGCGGAAGTAACTAAGAAGAGCCTGCGCCTTTTCTCGAGCACGAGGCGTGCCGGATTGAGACAGCGCTACCAACGGTGGGACAGCCCCCTCTTGGAGGACCAAGCTGCAGAATCTGTTGCTGTTTGTGCAGAGCTGGAGCAGGGCTGCAGCAGCATTCTCTTTCCCTCTCGCCGAACCCAACTCAACGACTTCGACGAGCACTGGAATTCCTCTCTCGTGCCCGATCGCAGTTCGCCCTTCCGGTATAGTCGCGAGGTTAGCCAGAACGGCCACCGCCTTGTCGACCATACCGGCGGCCGGATCCATCAGCTCAACCAAATGCCTCACAGCCCCCGCCTGCACGATCCTCGCCTTGTTCTCATGAAATATCGATAGGTTGAAAAGGGCCGTGGCGGCGTCCTTCTTCCCACGGCGCGTCCCATTCCCTAGAAGCTCAACCAGTGGCTTGATGGCCCCGGAACGCCCGATCCTGACCTTGTTTTCTTCGATCACCGAAAGGCTGAAGAGTGTTGCAGCCGAGTTCTCCTTCGCTTCAGGATTTCCAGTCTCAAGCACATGGATGAGGGGATCGATGGCGTCAGCATTCGCAATGGCAGTCTTGTTGTTGTCGTTGATCGATAGGTTCAAAAGAGCAGTGACCGCATTCTCTTGAGTCTTTGGATCGGCCGAATGTAAAAGGCTAACCAAAAGGGGAATGGACCCGCAATTGGCGATCACAATTCTGTTCTCCATGTTATGTTTGGCAAGAAGGCGGAGCTCTTCCGTGGCCACCCTCTGGTCGTTCACGGAGTCGCTTCTTAAATCTTCCACAAGCGTTCGTACCTGGTTCTCGACCCCAGATAAGTCAGGCCGGCCTTCTAAAGATGGGGACGAAGAACCAATCCTCGGAGCGAATCGATCGGACAGGCGCCGCCGGATTTGACTTCGAGACTGAACGTCCATAAACTTGGATAAAAATTCAGAATCCGGCTGAGTGGAGGAAGTGGGAGGAGCGCCCTGAGTAACTTCTCCCGATACATCGCTGCCGGCAAGCATGAGGTCGCCATGAGCCTGGGAGACCATTCCTTCGTCACCCGCTTCTTCGTGGTTCTCAGTATCCAAAGCAGCATCCGAAATAGAACTGCTGTGGCTGTGTCCCTGAAATTGATCATCTTGCAGAAAATCTTGCTTGGAAAGAGATGAACTTTGGCCAACGTGTCTCCACTCAGATCTCAATTCATTCTTGTTGCCTTCAGAGTTTAGTAGTGATATTCTCACAGAATCTCGATCGTATTCATCTGCGCCCGGGAACGGCGGCAAGCCCCTTGAGCTGGAATCTCTCAAGGGATGCCGGGGAGATGCGGGTTTCTCAAGCAGGTAGCTTTCCTGGTGGATCCCGTTTGATGAAGCTCGGTCCTTACACTGAGGATTGGACCTTGCATATTTACTTCTTTCGACGGGGCTCCCGGGGCGGATCTTTCTACCATCATCTGCCTTTGTATCAGCGAAACTAACAAAGGCAGTGGGCAGGTTTTGAATCATGGACTTCACCGGATCAGGCAGCTTAATGCTGTTAGATTCACACCAGTTCTCGATAAGCGCCTTGACGGTATAATTGGGGATTAAGTTGTTATGTCCAAGCATTTGGAGCGTCTTGGGGCAGACATTAAATCCTTGATCGAACCATCTCTTGATGAAAGCCCGCTCGTAAGTCTGTCCCGAAGCTACAATCACGGGGTCGGACATCAATTCTAGGGAGAGCGGGCAGCAAAAATCAGGAGGAATTGGAACACCATTGATGCTGTGCAGCTGTTTTGCTTTAACAAAGCAATCGTGCATGTGCGTGATGAGCGGCAGTGCTTGATGAATGTACTCCAGTTCTAAATGGCTATCGCTCCGTCCGGCCTTTGATTTAAGCTTATCAAGAGCGACAGCCTCCAGAAGCAGTTCCTGATTAGATGACAAGCACAAAGATTTCAAAATTTTCTCGAGATTTTCAGATCTTAGCGGCCTTTTGTTGATCTGATCGTCAATGGCCTCGCTTATCTTATCCAAGATTTTCTCCTGGCGAACAGTCTGAAGCTTCTTCATAAAAGGCTACACAACGAATAGCAAAAAAACATTAGAAGAGACAATAAGCGGCAGAAAATGATTAAATGGTGTGACCGGGAGAAATTACCTCAACATTTTCTGCGGAGTCTGCGGTAGGGTACAAGGGTTTAAGCAACTGATATGCGGCAACAACTAATGTCTGTATTTTGGTTATTATTGGTTCATTTTGAAACACCTGAGTCAAAATCAATTAGCAACCAAAATAAGTGGTTTTTAAAATAAACCGTCATCATGAATAAATAAATTTTGTCAATTAAATTAAATCAACAATAGATTCCATGGTCGTTTATTAGTAGCACTAGAATGTTTTCCACGTGTCAACCATTCAACAGTCCTGAAAACTCTTTATGGTCAGATTTTAGATCAATGGAACTTAAAGGAGGGGATTTATTTGATAGTAATGGAAACTATGGATTCATGTAACAGATTCCACCTAGTGGGAACTAAGGCATGCTCTTATTATAGTTGCTATTGTTGAGCAGTGCTCAAAACAAAGAGAGAATAAACAAAGCCAGGCAAGCTATGTAGCAGGAATTCATTATCTTGCAATAAAAAATTAAAACAAACAAAAAAGTATTATCCCAAAAAACACTATTAAAGAGAAACATAAATTCCTAAGCAATATAAATTTAAAACACTATTAATCAGAATAGTATTACAGAAACATAACATATTTGGTGCAACAAATTAAATCAGTCTCCCAAACAAAAACCTGAGCTTGCTAAAACCATTTCAATTTAAGGATTCAACTATCTATAAATTATAACAAGTTCTAATGGTTTAGATGTGTCAGATTTTGCTGCATTAAACAATTTAAGAAGATTAAAACTGTTATTTATACAGCAATGGTTTAAAAGATAATAACGAGTGTTCATCTGACAACAACAACAACATAAATTATTAATCCAACTAGGCAGGGTTGTGACTACAAGAATCCTTTACTTTCATTGTGCACAATCAAGTTGAAGTCCCTCCTTTAAGTAAAGAAGATCCTTTCTAAGGATTTCTTTCCAGATCTGTTTTGGTCTTCCCCTTCCGCTTAATTTTTCTAATAAGTGCATCTAAAAGACCACATTTAATATACTCAAACCATCCAAAAATGGCATTCTCTAATCTTATCCACTCCTAGAGCCACTTCAACTTTACTACCAATAAACTCATTCTCATTTTATCCTTTTGAACATACCCACTCATACACCTTAACTTCCTCATCTCTATAAACTTTATTTTATTGGTAAGCTTTTTCATTGTTGGTCAACATTTAGTCCCATATAATATAGCCGGTCGTAGAGCTGTTCTATAAAATTTTCCTTTAACTTCGAATGGAATTTCATGATCACACAACATTTTAGAAGCACTCCATTCATTGAATCAGCTTAGATCCTAATTATCACATCACTCTCTAAATTACCATTATTTTGAATAACTAAAGTAAATAATTTTAATTTCTTGCTCATCTTGATGGCATGGTCCTCAATAGTTATGTCCACATTATCAAATTTGCGCTCCATATATTCTATTTTAGTGCTAAGACAAAAACTTTTAAATTCTGAAGTAATCATTCACAACTTCAATTTTTCTTTAACTCTAACTTAAGTTTTATTAATTAACAAAATGTCATCTTCATATAACATGTACTAAGGAGCCTCTCCTCTTGAATGTGTTCAGTAAGAACATTCATAATTAAAGCAAAAGGATATGGACTGAGCATAGCCTTGATGTAATCCAATATTACAAAAAAATCAATAAACAAGCCACTTTGCAATCGAATACATATTGCAACTCAACAAATATATTTTTAATGACATCAATAAATATTGTGCATTCTTTTTCTCTTCAAAACTCTCCAAAGAACTTCTCTCAATACGCTATCATTAGCCTTTTCAAGATCAATAAAAGTTTAATGATAATTTTATTTTCTTTCACCAAATTTCCCCATTAAAATTTATTGCAAATATATAACTTCCATGGTAAGATTTATTTAGCATAGAACTAAATTGATTTTGTAAAATACATTTATCCTTTGATATAATATGTATACAATCACTCTTTCCAAAAATTTCAAAGTATTGTTTATCAATTTTATTCCTCTATAGTTTGTAGTCTTAAGCATCACCTTTATTCTTGTAAATAGATACAATAATATTCCACTCACATGAAATATTGTCTTCAAAATAATATTAAATAATTTTATAAATAAAAAATTCTTTCCACACCCAAACATTTTCAATTCAATAGAAATTTCATTTGATCCTACCATTTTTTTATTCTCTTCCAAATCTCAGCTTTATTGACCCACCAAATGAGATTATAGTTAATATTATTTTATAATCATTAAACTCACTCATATTAACAAACACAACCTTCGTAAAAAACTTCTCAAAATAATTCATCCACTTATATTAGATATCTTCATTCCTAAAAAAAACTTATTGATCACCAATTTTAATACATTTTACTTGAATCAAATTATTGATTCTTTTATCTCTTAAATTGACTAACTAATATATGCTCTCTCCCTCAACAATTTCTAGTATATCATATAAATCCTCAAATGTAGCAATCTTAACATAACAAACTACTATTTTAAATTTATAACAAACTACTTTATATTTTTTCTGATTCTCCTCATTCTTATATTTAAACCATTTCTATAGCATATTTTTTTAAATTTTACTTGTGCATCTTATTTTCACAACAAAACATATTTATAATTAGGGAATATCCTTTTTGATTCACCAAGTACAATGAATATTTGATGTTAATGAAGCGTTCATTTGACAAACTCAAACTTAATATTTCAGTTTTCATCCAATATGCCTTTTAAAGTACTTAAGAAAATAATTACGTGGATAAATTTTATTCGTTAACAAAAAAACTATGAGCCAACTTGGAAAACAAACGCAAGTAAAATGTTTGGTTAGTAGAGTAAAGCCCAAATTGATAATTCAGAACAAAGATACACCCCCAGTTCAATGCTCTACTTTAGATCATTTTACGGTTGCAGCACACTGAATAAATCCTTCAAACATCATTCTCACTATTAACAAATTGATGTAGCAACAGTTCAAATAAAACATTATAGAAAAAAATAGAATAAGCATTACTTCCATAATCGTGAACTTTGGTACTTAATACCTTGGGTTTATCACTATTTTTTCATAATCCTTTAGAAGCTGTTTGGTTTGCAGTTATAGGAGTGTAAGGCATTGCAATCCATGAATTTTAAAGAATAAATTGCTACACATACAAATACACAAATACTCATAATATGGCAATCCTACAAGTAAAAAAGGAGTGGTGCAGTAAACTTGTCTGTGGACATTAATATAAAGAGAAAAAGAGAAAATTTTAGTTGTCTTGGATAGTCAAATTTGCTGTTTTTTGTGCAAGTACAATGATTTCCTTTTAAATTCAGATGTTTGAACTGCAAACTGCATTGTAGAACCACTGTCCTGTATTTGGTGCAATTTGATTCTGCCCAAATCAAGCAGAATCAAATTACACAGTTATCATCTGTCACAGAAAACAAAAAAAAAAAGCACATCACAAATTATATTTCTGCCAACCTTTGCCAGCCACTGATTAGGGTATGTAGACCTTCGTAGGACCTCCAGCTGCCCTTCTCCAGCACTGTTGACAACCGCTTTTCCATTGACTAGGTTTTTTATCCATAATTTAGCTCGTAAGCCATTCGCCGGACCTCGGTCACTAGCAATTTAACAGTTTCTCATTGGCAATGTTGCAGATAAGTTTTAATATTTTCTTAAAAGTTTTTTTTCAAAGTTTAGTGTAGGCAGATTACACAGAAGCAAACATGAAAATTGAAACAAAACAATACCAATTGAATTACATTGTAATCCAATAACCGGATAATGAATTACACAACTCCAAATACCCCGGAAATTCAATTCAAGCAAATCAAAAAGCCTTTAATTTAATTTACAATTATGCTTTACACCACATCCGACTGTCTACAGAAACTGCCTTGAAATTCCCTTCATAAGCATCAAAGCCCACTTAACTCTAATATTTGTACTCACTGTCACTCAAGCTTTGGAGGTACATGCTCGTCCTCCACTAGCTAAATCACCATAAACATGAATGTCTTGCTCCAACATCCTACCAACTATAAAATCATCACTTTGCATACAAACTCCACATCAGTGCCGGTAGTCATTGCCCATGTCATTGACAGCCCCCAGCAAACCACCTCAGCCAGATAATTATCACTTGCCAAGTCACCCTTCAGGACTCAACCCGCCTCCTCGGCATCCTGACTAGTCATCATTTCATTTTGTCCGTCATCATTGAGTCGAGTCAGCCATTAATGCACTGTATCTGTCAAAATTGTGTTGTTCCAGCAATTAAAGCTCCGCGTCCATTAAGCATCAACATACCTTTGTACGCTATGTCAGGAGCTCCCACCGTCTGATGTCCTTAGAATCTATTAATAAAGTGCTTCTACCCCCGCTTCTACTCCCCACAACCAGGGGGTTCGAGCTGCGTTCTGTTGAAGTCTAATTTGCTCAATTTAAGGGCGATTGCTAATAATTATTGTTGTTCTTACACAAGGGGGAATACTAAGAAAAAGGGATTCAACCACTCTTAGGTACTACTGATATAATCTATATATCAACAGCAAAACATAACAAAAAATTCCGAATATCTCATCTCAAAACCTTTATACCGACCATTATAACTTCTAAAAGTGGATATATGCCTTTATACCGGTAGAACCACTATAAATCTATACTTCTTCAGTGATTTTTCATTCATTTTTGTGTTTTTAGTGTGCGTGGATAGAGTTGTACTACAGATAACGAATGCAACAAAACCACAGACCCAAGAATCACTCGACAATGTGTTGGATCAAACTATCCACAGTGTCACATTCATGTTTGCACCAACACTACCATCTGATAAGATGAATTTCTATCATTCATCATACAAGTTTGGAACCACCAGGGTCAATTTTGCTCCTTTATCTTTAACAAATGCAAATCAACTGTTTCCTTCGTATGATAATTCCTTTAATCCCGCAAACTTTCCCCATGCAACCACAACAACATTCTCATTTCCATCATCGAAGTTTATCCATATGCAATTTTATTATCAAACACCAGTTTTTAGAAAGCATAGCCTACCAACAACAATTTTACAACATTTACAACAAATCTCCCAAAATTCCTTTCCCGAGCAAGTATACCAACTCTTGAGAAAATATAGCCTTTTAATAAGCATAGCCTACCAACAAAAATTTCATAATATTTGCCACTCTCCCAAAAATCCTCTTACCAGACAAGTATATTGAACCTGAAGTACTTCACCATTTTAATGATTCAACCTAACTCTAGAAACTAAATTTCCTCATCTATATTTTGCATTTATTCTGTATAAAAAAACAATTGATCAAACTATAGATCAATGTTTTTTCTTAAAAATGCTTATTGTTAATAATAAGCATCACACCCAAAAAAATTACAAATCATTTTTACACATGCGTTAATGTACAAAGTCTAACGCTTCATTGTTTTAACTTAATTCAACAGATGTCTTATTAAACTCTGTCAGCTATATAAATTAAGATATTTCATTCTCATTATTCAAATATCTCCCAAATTGACACATGTTATAATTACTCAATGTTAATCCTTAGCATAATCCTTTATTACATAAATTTCTATACATTCCAAAATAGGTTAGCATCACATATCATACACATGTCTTAAAAAATTTTAACAAGCTAGTGAGACACTCCATTCATCAAATCAATAGAACTGATGCTTAATTCAATGCCTTCTCTAAATTAAAAAAATATAAAGATGCACTCTATACTAAACATTTTTTGTGACACAAGAATCACTTCCGTTGTAATACTTCTAAAAATGTAATTAAATTGAATCTCAAAAACAAAAATTCAAGTCAACCTACTGCATAGCTTAATTATATCACTCAACAGTTTATTTCATCTATATTTATAACAGCCTTGAACATATTTTTTGTACATAAATGTTAATACCAAAATAATATTCCTGTCATTCAGAACATGCTTAATCAAGGTCATGCAAAAGAAAACCATTGCAAGCATTTGTTGACTAGAAAGCAAGCTTTGTAAATCGATGAAATTATCCATCATTTGGCAGAATAGATTTAAATTACATATATTAGCTTTGCTTATAACCCTCAAACACCTTTAAAACACTCAAATGTGATAGTTCATTTTCATAATTAAAATAAATGATAATTAAATCCTATTTTCAAAAGCATATATTCTATTTACAAGCAACTAAAAGAGCCCTAAGGAAAATTAGAAACATCAAATTTCAATAGTAAAATTACATATATCAGCTTTGATTATGACCCTCAACCACCTTTAAACACTCAAATGTAATTCATTTTCATAATTAAAATAAATGATATTAAATCCTAATTTTCCAAAGAATATATTCTATTTACAAGCAACTAAAAGAGCCCTAAGGTAAATTCGAAGTATCAAATTTCAATAGCTTTTTTAGCTAACTACAAAATTTACTTATATTGAAAGAACTACCAGAATAACAAAACCAAATGAAAACAGTTTGTTTAAGTAAGCTTCTATACAACGTCTTTCTCACATAAACAGCAGCCTGAAGCACAGCAAACAAATAAAAAAAGTGAAGCAGGAAACCACATATATACATTATATAATTATTACAGCCACAGATTCATTTATATAGAACATGTGAAAAGATTGCTTGAATTATAACCTCACATAAAAACACAATCATAAAATAAAGACAGGAAAGTAAGCATACAAAGTAAACTATACTCATCATCTGATGCCAGCTTCCAAGTCGTTCCATAGCTTCATTAATTAAAGCGTCAAGCTCAATTAATACTTTTGACAGATTCTCATCTGGAACTATTTTAGAGAGAACAACATTCTCCAGCACAGGTTTCAACAGCATCAATATTTCATCAATTGTTCGGAAGTATCTGTGAATTAGTGCTGTCTTGGTGGTACTGCTAGAAGATAAAATATCAAAGCGGGAGATGCTATTAAGAAGAGTCATAACGGAAAACAGCTCCATTCTACCTGACAAAAAGTTTTAAGAAGTCTTAGAATAGCCGCTCATTATCAAGCCATATGTACTTCAAAGCACATAAGCAATTTTAACTTCCAAAATTTTC
The DNA here is from genome assembly GCA_016760335.1 of Gastrodia elata. Lineage (NCBI taxonomy): Eukaryota > Viridiplantae > Streptophyta > Magnoliopsida > Asparagales > Orchidaceae > Gastrodia > Gastrodia elata. Next base: position 30,071,065 of record CM028684.1, on the reverse strand, counting down.
ATGTCCATTAATAAAAAGTAGCATAGAACAGAAATGAACAAAGGTGGGTAAATCATAGTATTATACATTTGAAATCAGTGTGATATTTTGTTATGCTTTAATATTACTATGCTTTTGTGTGTTTTAAGAAATAATTGTATTTTACAACTTTAGGGTGTACATTAATTTTTAATTTATCTCACTTTTCATTTTTTCCCTATGGCTTTGCAAATTGCCTGTTGACATTTAAACAAGCTTTTTCTTGGTGAATCATTACCACAGAAGCATACACTTGATTAGTAACAGAAGTTTATTTGGGGCATATATGCTTTTATTTGCATTTTCTTTTCTTTAGAGTTTCATGCAGAATCAGCATATTTCATTGGCAGTAGATTTTGTAAATTCATTCCTTTCTTTTTATTATTTTCGGAGTTGTTTTCAAAAACTTGTAAATCTATTTGATTAATATAATTTATCTTACTTCTCTCTCTCTCTATATATATATATATATATTTGTATATGTATATATGTATAATAAGAGTAAGATAAATTATAGTAATCAAATAGATTAATGAGTTTTTTAAAACAATTTCGAAATATATATATATATATATATATATATATATATATATATATATATATGCATGTGTAAATGTGTTGTAGCCCACTGGTTGAGGCTCATAATTTGTTATCCCAGATCACGGGTTCAAATTCTACCGGCCACACATAAGAAAAAAGTAATAAAAATAATAAATATATATATATATATATGCATGTGTGTATCTTTTATTTTGAATTCTAAAAGGTTCAGTATATTTCATCATGCATTCATGCCAAGTTTTGTATCTTTTTATATATATATACATCTTCTTAAGGTCACTTTGATATCACTTGATAGAGTATCTTCAACATTAACTGAATCTTCGGAATGAGGTAGATAACTATTATCTCAAATTCTTCTAAGATTACAGTTAATCTCTTTAATAGAAATATAAAAAGAAATGATTATATCTTTCTTGATTCAATCCATCTAGCTCTAATTATACTTATATATGGAATTATCTAATACTCGTATTATATCCCTCATCACAGAAGAAATAATGTAGGTTCTACGTTCATGTTTGATGTAAAAGTGTTTTGCCTTCACTAATGCTATTCACTAATGATAGTTAAATTGTCAAAATGTAGCATCTCAAATTCATGTATTTTTTTTCCAAAATGTTAATATTGTTTTCTAATCTAAATGTCATTTTGTTTCTTTTCAATCAATACATGCTAAATGCTTTATTTATAACTATCTAATATTTGTACCACTTTGAATGCACTTAATTTGCTCTGATATCAACTGTAACAACCTAGAGGTATCAAAACAAACCTAGTTCAAAATGTTGATTGATCAGTAATGGTTGATAAATATCGCATACTTGTTCCTTAATCATGTTATAGTTTCATCTATTCTTTCTAGATCGATACCTACTAAGTTTTACAATTGTAATTGCTCAATATTCTGTATTCTTAAATTAAATTTAATGGACTTTCTTTGGCTCTGATCCACTATACCTCTTTACTCAGATACCTTCCAATCCTGCTCTGATACCAACTGTAGCAACCCGATATTGGATTAGGAGAAACTAATCCAACATCAAGTGTCATGCTGCAAGACCTATTGGGTAATTAATTAAAGTGGCATACATGATATAAATATAAAACATTCCAAAGCCATTCAAAAAGATAATTAAAGTACATTCCATTCAAATTAAATTCAAACATCCAGAATTAATATTAAAAGGCTTTCAAATGAAAATAAAAATATTTAAAATAATATTTATTATATCATTCTTAACATTAGCGGTCTATTCTTTCCCTAAACCAAATATTGTTCATCAATTGTCAAATGTATCAGAAATCGGATGTATCAATAGTTCTGGAGGCTACAAAACAGTGGATGAGAGCATCACACAGCAAAAAAATTTACTCTGAAAATTAAAAGCTTAAGTTGTGAGCGCTACAGTTAGTGAATATTGTTTGACTAGCATTCAATTTTAATTAACTTCGCACACAATACCCGACCAAACAGCACTTAAAAGAATAAAAGTCTTTTGGAAATCGATTTCAAATGAAACTTTAATCTTACTAATCAGGAAAATATTTTATATAAAGATTACATATCCAAATTTTACTAAAATAATTTCTCCTTCTAGATCAAGCAAATTTTGACATGCACATACACTACATTGTAACTCCAGTAAAATTGTGTGAAGGATAGAAAACGTCACTTCATCTAATTATCTACAGGATATTTCCCTTCTTCAACCTTAACACAAAATGCTAGTAATCAAAAAATGGAAAACAGCAGGAATCTTTAATAAACATATTATAAGGAGAAACAATGCAAGAGATAAAATGTAAGCTAATCCTTTCATAAAGTTGAACCCAAGGCTACAATAAAGGCTTTACCCTAAACAATGGAAAAGCTAAATTGGGACAAGAAATACATATTAAAGTTATATGATATGCTACAGATTGGCTAGCCTCAACTATTAAATAGCTCTTTTTGAAGAAAATATAAAAAAGTGATCTAAAAATTAAAAAAAATAAGGGGCATTGAAAATTTTGTTTGATTATAGAATAATGCTTTTATTCAGATGTATCATGTGCAATCAAATTCCCTATAAAATTATTATCAATTCCATTCTCTAACTCAATTCACAGCTATTGTGCAACTTTATAATATCTCAATTTGTTACAGTTCTCAATAAATAAAGTAAATTGTAAGGGAGGTGTAGCAACAAAAGCAATATATTGCCTCATCATTTCATCAATGCATTCCATGTGGTTATTATTGATTTAAAAGCTTCCTCAATCAAAAAACAAAACTAATTCAAAATGCCTGCCCGAATTATACCAATCCATCACATGGTCTGCCCACAAAGCTCTGTTGAACAGTGAGCCCATTTCGCACAATAATATGGCAACTAATCCAAAATAATTCTGTCTAAATTCTGTTAATGTTCAACCTATCATCATGAAATCGGTCAAATAGACATGAAGTTATAAACAACATACAACCCCATCTATTCAACTAAAATTAATCCCATGGTCAAATAGACATTAAGTTATAAACAACATACAACCCTATCTATTTAACTAAGATTAATCCTATGGGATCTAAAAGAGCAAACCATTATTCTGACACTTTTTAGTCGCACAATAATAAGTCAACTAATCCAAAATAATTTTGTCTAAATTTCATCACTGATTAGCCTATCATCATGAAATTGGTCAAATAGACACGAAGTTGTAAACAACATACACCCCATCTATTTAACTAAAATTAATCCTATTGGATCTAAAAGAGCAAACCCTTGTTCTGACACTGCAGTAATTATCATCACAGTTTCACCACTCAATGGTTGCTTACATCTTGTATTGACTAAATGCCGCATTCTGAAGATTCTCATTCCTCCATAACCGCAAAGTGCATTTTATCTATCTTTCTTTCAAGAATAATCGCTCAACAATATGCATGACGCATGCAAGTAGCACCTTACTGCTTCCTAGCCCACCATGTAGGTCATAATGTAAGCCACCCTCAAAACCAATAGCTAGTGGCTCACGCATTGCTATGCAATGAAGTAGACAGCCTCAAAGCAATAAAATGAATATAATTATTACATAGTTGCACGAACTAAAAAAAACACATAAACTGTCAAATTGTAATCTGAGCAAAGGAAAAAAAGTTGTGCAATTGACACACTAATAATTTTATTTGTTCTCATTTTTAGAATCTTTTCCCTCTTCCCTTCAAGAGAACATAAATAATTGTTTGAATAAATTATAAATTCTTGTGTGACATGCATCTTCCACTATTCTTTACTCTCACTACTGTGGTCCGGACAATATTCCTCCCTTTCGAAGTTAGCCCATCTCAAAGCCAATCCTTTCAGATCCAGACAGATCATTAAATCAGTTTGTCTGCTAAGCCACAAGCTAATAGGTTCGACTGAATAAACCAAGCAAAAATCTAGTAAAAAATCGCTAAAATCAATTACATATGACGTCTATTTACAAATAGAAATCTATTATACTATGTCCATAATCCTTGGTACATAATAACTCAAATCATTTAAGCTTAGTTCATAACCTTTAATTTATAACAAATATAATAATTATATTATGAATATTCAAAAATAAATTAAATTTTTCTTTTTATAAAGCAGTGAACAAGCCTAATTAATTTGCACTAGTTCAAAGGTTCACAGCAATCAGCTTGTTCTGAGTCACAATGATCATTTGAATATTCAAAAACTAGGTAAATCCAGACCAGCACATTCCCAACTCCATTTGCTGTTCTCAATGGATTATTTATAGCCATTCGCCAGTAATACAAGAATGAAAGCCAAGGGAAATGGCAAGCAAAGACAGGAGCATCTCACCGTTAAGCGTCGGTCGAGATCTGGATCGGATGACCGTGCGGTCAAATAGGCGATAGGAGCGGCAGCTGCGCTAAGTGGTGGTTGAACACGAAAGGAAAGGAAGAGGTCCCTGACAGCTCGAAGAATCACAGGCTACAGTGTCAGTGATGGGCTGTGGCCGATAGGCACCGTCAATTGAACGGAGGTCTACAGCGGCTGCAGCACTTGAGAAAGTAGTTAACGCCTTGACGAATCAGGAAGGATTAGGTCGACCTGTGACGATGCTGTCACGTTCGCGTTGCCCGGTGAAAGGAGAGACAAGAGAATGGGAGTTCTTAGAGATATGCCAGAGAGGAGTGGCAGTCTTCTTTTTTTTTTTTTTTTGGAAGTTACGGGGCTGCCCTTGACCACCTCCGCGATTCTGAGGTGAGGTGGGCCTTAGATCAACGGTCAGAGATTCATCCTCCAATTTATTTATTAATTTCACCGATTTTAACTTAATTTTAACTATATTCTATGTATATTTTTACTCATTTTAAATGTGAAATTTGGTCTGATCATGTACTTTTACTTTTATGATACAAACTCTCTCATACAAAATTATTTTGAATGTAGACTTATATTTTAATTTTTATTATTTTTTAAATGTTAAAATTTTTAAAATTCATTATAGATAATAATTCGATTCTCCAAATTTAATGAAATTTAAAATGCCATCTTTATTTTATGCCAAATTCAATGGCAAAAAATATTTTATATTGATTTTTGAAGTTAAAATTTTATAATTTAATTTTTTTAATTGTAATCTCAAATCTCTCTCAAATTTATACAGTAGAATTCTTAAATTATACTCTTTATAATGTCATTTTTTATTTTTTTTTTATTTGATTTAGTTGGGAATCCTAAATTTTTTATTTAATCAAATTGATTATGATCTAATTAGTCTAATAACAATCTTTGGTCATTATATTTTATTACTATAGTTAACCTAAGTTTAAGATTAATCTAAACCTAAGCCTCCAAGGTAAACCATTCACCTAGTTGTGATTAACCCTTCTTTAACTCAAGCTTAACTCTGAAATTTGATTTAATCAATCACCAGTATGAACCTCAACTCTCTGATGACTACTAGTGAACCCTTCTATAGCTTTAACTTGAGTTAGCTTGACCTAAACTCTACCAACAAGCCTGCTTTGATAAGCACACCCTTTCAATTATGAATAATCCTTAAGTATGTCAACCAACTTTAATAATAGAACCTTAACTGTACATTTTATTGGTTGTGCAAACATTCCTCTTATGAATGTATTATTTTGTCGTTAATTGCTTATAAATATTAATTACTTTATAATTAATATTTTTTGATTAGTTAATTATCATAAGGGGTCTTAAAATTTGATACCTTTACTATCAGGCTAATGATATACCATGCTTCAAGTTCGCAAACCGATGGAGTGTATGCGAGTTTTGATACCACACCATTGTGTGACCTACGGGCAATTGTGCTGAAAGATATTGTGATCATAAAATTAAAAAGAAATTAGTGAAAAGTTTTGAATGCTCTAGATGGTTATCACGTTTTTAGCCTTTAGCTCAATCCCTAACCTAAGCTCCGCTAAATTCATGAGATTCTTGTTATGTATACTCTATAGAAAAACTCCATAGTGCATTGGTCCCAGTTGAAAATAATTATAATGCCAAGTGTTACAGCTTCTTCATATGGATGTTATTTGTTATACAAATATTTGCATACCTGTAAGTGCTGTTTACAGGCATGAAAAAAAAGGTGCTAAAGATACGTGGAGCAACAAATTGAAATCTTACAATGCATAAGCATAGCATTTTCCTATAACAACTATCAAATGAGAAGGACATAGCATAGATTTTATTAGAAGCAGAATGGCAGGTTTGAGGTAAATCTTAGACAACTAACCTTTCAAAAGAAAATAGCAAAGCCTCCTATTTGATCACGCAGCATCTCATAAAAAGAATCCAAGTGAAAATAACAATTCTGTGTGCACATTATGGCACACAACTAGACATGTCTATCTATACTGATAAATGCACAATTGTACATAGTAAATTGTTTACAATATGAGTTTCTTTTCAATTAAGTTTTCCCACTAATCAAATCAAATGTTCTCTTCAAATTCTTGCTCATAAATCATATGCAATAGTTCTTAAATAGCTAGCCGATCAAAAAGATAAGTCAGCATATCTTATTGACTTTGCAACTTCAAAGAAGTGCGAGACATTTTCTTCAGGCGTCCCTACAACAATTCCATGTCCTAAATTAAGGATATGCCCATCACTACCAGCCTTCCTAACAGTCTCAAGTATCTTTTTTGTTATGAACTCTTTGGATCCGAAGAGAACAGCCGGGTCTATATTTCCTTGAACTGCAACATCAAAACCCAATCGCCGGCGGCCTTCTCCCATATCAACTGTCCAGTCCAAGCTAACAACATCGACGCCTGTCGAGCGAAGCTTCTCGAGTAAGCCTCCAGTTCTGCTTGCGTAAAGGATCAGTGGCAAATCCGGGTGCGACTTCTTCACTGATGCTACTATTTTTTTCAGGTATGGTAGGCTAAACTCCTCAAAGTCCGCTGGACTTAGCTCAGCAGCCCAGGTATCAAAAATTTGAACCGCCTGAGCTCCACAGTCTGCCTGGTAATTGATGTACCTTGACATCGAGTCTGAGAATTTCTCTAGTAGTGAATGTAGAACCTGAAGTCGATAGCAAGAGAGTGTCAGGCAAATAATTTATCATACTGTCAATAATTTTGATATTCACAAAAACAAAACAGTCTTGTAAACGTGTATGAAATCTAAATCACTTGTAATAACTGAAAATGACACGACTGCTACGGTATTTTGCACTTATGATAGATTTAAAAGTCAGTTCGAGTAAAAATATTAGTTTTGGCGTTAAATATATAAATAACAAAGTATCACTTGTCACATATGAAATTGCCCCATAAAAAATTGATTTTAGAGTTCCTTTGGCATTTCTAAATTCCTAATGCAAATAATTAAACACTCTTCTCAAGACTGAATTAAAGCATGATCAAATTAATAACAAATATATAAGCAATCATGCTTATTAAAAAGACCAATGAAAAATTGTAGAAAAAAGCAGGGAAACTAACGGAGAGACCAAAAAAAGAAGCAATCTATAATAAAAATAATTATAAAAAAAACAATCAATCACATAGAATGAAAATCATAATAAATTAAGCAGAAATAGATCATGTTGATTTGGATGGATGGGAGAAGAAATGAGTTAATCAAGTCATAATTGCTTACAAGAAAAGAAAAATTTATCAAAATGATCAATTAACTTTTACAAAATATTTAAAATAATCATTAACTCTTGAAAATATTCATTTTGATCTATTGACTTTTGCTTAACCATTTTTTTTGTCCCTCCCGTTAACTCACCGGTCCCCTTCCGTTAAATTTGCATTTTTCAGCCAGAATGAGTTGCTCGAATCCAATGGCCGATTCTAGCGGAAATCGGCCGCTGAATCCAATGTCCAATTCCAGATGCAAGTGTTCGATTCAGGCTACTGGAATCGACCGCTGGATTCCAGCAGTAATTGATCGCTGAAAATGGCCTCTAAATCCAACGATCGATTCCGGCTGTTGGAATCGGTCATTGGATTCCAGCAGTAATCGCTGGCTGAAAATGGCAGCCGAATCCAGCGGCCAAATCCAACTGGAAGCGGTCGACTAGAATCGGCCGCTTGCAACTGAATCAGCCACCGAAAACAAGAGCTGGAATCTGGCGTCAAATTCCAGCGGCTGATTTCAGCTAATAAAAATGCAAATTTAACGGAAGGGGGCGATGAGTTAACTGAAGGAACAGAAAAAGACACTCAAGTAAAATCCAATGAACCAAAAGAACATTAACAAGAGTTATGGAGTATTTTGAACATTTTGGAAGAGTGAAGAGACTATTTTGATAATTTTCTCTTACAAAAAATAACAAATGAGGCTCTTAAAAAGCATAATAGTTTATTAGGTCCTTAGCCTGATTAGCTACACAATTCTTTTGCCTCAATTATGTTCTATCAAATAATAGCTCCCTCCCTAAGCTTCAAGTATTTGAGATCATTTATAATACTTTATTGCCATGTCTTTTTGGTCATCCTCTTCATTTCTAACATGGGCACAATTCATTAGCATATGGATATCTAAAGTTATGTTCAATAAGTCAAAACCATCTAAGATGATTTTTTGTGTACAACCACTCATTAACCTTAGTATCATCAGCTATGCTTTATTAGTATGCTTCAAGTTTACAGACCAACATGCTATCACATATAGCATTATTGGTCTTACAACTATTCTATAAGACTTCCCTTTGAGTTCAAAAATTTTCAATCATGCAACATTCCAGAAACATTCGTTTCATCCAATTTACCTAGAACATGTAGAAAATCACTCTCTATTTCACCATTTTTGTATAAATAGAACATGGATATTTGAATCTCTTTTTGAAAACATAATTTTCAAGTGTCATATCAATATTACAGTGCTACTATGATTAAACTTATATTACATATATATATATATATATATATATATATATATATAGTTTTGGATCTAATAAAATAAGTTATAAAATCTATGGTAGTTCTCAGCCTTTAAGTAACCCCATCTATAATCTTATCAATAAGAAAAATATCATCATTAATAGCATACATCAAGGCAACTTCTTTTAGATGTGCTTACTAAGAATGGTCAAAATTAATCAAAAAATACAAATTTAGAGCTGATACTTGATGCAACCAAATTGAAACAAGAAAATCATTTGCCAAACCTTATCAAGTTCAAATATGTGAAACTGCTCCATTACGCATATTTTCAAGAACATTAATATAAGCAATACAAATCCCTTTTTTCAAATACTCCTAGAAGGACCTTTTAAAAATCATGCCTTTCCAAATAAATAAATAATAGAAATATTTTTCTCATTTTAAATTTCTCCAACAAACCTAATAAAGTGTATAACTTCTATAAGTTTTCTAGAAAGCATAAAACAAAATTATATGTACTAAATCATAATATATGATCATAGTCTTTCATTCTCTCTCTATCAAAGTTCAAAAGTTTGACTCATTAATTTAATTATTCTATAAATTGCACAACTCAACATTTGCTCATCTTCATTCTAGCATTTTTTTTAGTTTTCAAATAGTATCAAATAGTTTGTCAGCCAAGAATTTTTTTCCTCACCAAAACATTTTTAAATATCAATGGAGATGTTATTTGATTCTACAACTTATTCATTCATTATTTTTAAAACATTATAAATCTCAATTTCACTCGATTGATGAATGGGCAATGGGTAATATTATCTTTAGAGCCAATAAACTCACTTGTATTGATCACATTATTGCAAAATTTAATAAATAGTTAATGAAAATAATTCATTAATATACCTTTAATATTAATATATCTAAAAATTATATCTTTATCAATATCCTTAATTCATTTAACTTTGAGTTAAATATTTTCTTTTCTTATCTCTTTGGCAAGTACACATGCTTCTTTAAAAAACATCTAATTTCTTATTAAACCTTTTAAACCAAAGTCTAAGCATTTCTAACATCTTTTTAACACTTATGATAAGTTGATATATATTTATTTTAGGGTTAGCAATTTGGCCCGAATCTGAAAACTCGAACTCGAATTCGAAATATTTTAATTAGATTCAAAATTTGCGAGTCGAATTCGAGTCGAACAGCTCAAGTCGAATCCCATTTGACTCAACTCGAAATATCTTGAAATGATTCGAACTTGAACTTGAACAATTTCGAATCGAGTTCGAGTCGGACTCAACTCGAAAACTTTCGAGTTCGAGTCTAGGCTGACTCGATTTGAACTCGACACGAAGCCAGTCAAAATTTATTTTCATTATTCTTATATTTAAAGTATTCTTAGTACACAACCTTTTTTTTTTCTTTTTTTATTGAGAATCTTGATTCAACCACTATCTATACTATTAATGACTTTTTACACATTTCATTTCTTGAATGAATAAAATATTTATCTTCAAATCATAATAATAACTAATTATATATGTTTGCCTATCAATGTATCAATTCCAACATCATACATTCAACCTAGAGTTTTGAACTAGCTTCATTAGACACATCTGCCCTTAATACGAAAACAATGTTATGAAGAAAATGCAATGACTAAAATATACAAGAGGAATGATGGAGGTGGATTGAGGTTCGACGAATCTAGAATGTAGAAGATATTTAAATGTAAAATTTGATAAATTATGGTCAGCTTGGAGAAGGTTGTTGTTTGTTATTGAGGCTTGAAGAAATTAGGGAGGTTGATAACTGATGAATATGATCATGATAGAGCAGTGTAAAGTAGTAGCACTGACTTGGGTATGGTTTGAGTGAATGAAGAAAACAAAATATATGGCCTAGAGTGAATTAAAATAATAAATTCCTATCATAGCACCAAGCAAAGCACTCCAAATCAATAAACTTATTCAATTCACCCAAAATGTTTAAAAAACTATTACAAACTCATGAAGAAAAGTGCTCCTTTGTGATCGACGCTTCTCCATACATCCCTCAACTCCCATGGCTAATCATCACATTAAAAACTCAATCATCTGCAAAGCAATATCCACCACACAATCCAAAGAATACCTAAGCACCTTATCACTCCAAAATTACTCCACTACTAGCTTTAACTAGCCACACATAATTTCTTAGCCTACTCTAACAAATGGAGCACCACCAAACATACTCAATACAAATTAAAAATGCACACTTCTTAAAAGAAAATTTACATAATATATAAAATAAGCAACACAGATTGCACAAAAAACCCAAACTTCAAAGTTTTTGGCTTCAAACTTTATCCTCTAGCTCAATCTTCATACTTGGTTCAATCATCAATTTTTTCACTATGGGGCTAAAAAGTAAGAATTTTTTCAGTATATGTGAAATTCCTGTTGTTTGGTATGCGAAAATACAGATGTTAAGTAATATCTTAGTGTAAAATATTTACACTAGTATAAATAAAGCCCGTGTAAAAGGTTTTCAGCCAATTCGGCAGAAATCAAACTTTACACAAAGCTCCCTCACGCCAAGCATTTAAGTCCTGATCATTTCAAATTAATAAGATTCCACACATATAAAGTCATGCAAATATCAAAATATGGGAGAAAAATCTGTAAAAACTCAATATTTGAGTCTTATGCCAGTAGTTATCCCATCTGACACTAAACAACAGCAGATGGAACATCATATTTACCTTTATCACTCATAAGAAGTCGCAAAAGTAGGATTAACTTAAAAATAAGCAGGTAACATAGATAAAGTAAAAGAGTACCTCGGGATAAGAAAAGGCCAAGCTCTTTATTTTTGAGAAATGCTTAGATGAACCACCTTCCACAGCATAAGAAGCCAGAGTAAAAGGGGCCCCCACAAAGCCTAATACAGTAGCTCTGCCATTTACCTGGTCAAGTGTGACAGTAACAACAGAATGCATTAAGAAAATGAAGATAAAAGCAACGGCATTAAGAAAATAGTGCTTATATATGAAGAAAACACACATGTTACGAGGTCACAGGTTTTTTCTGGGAGGGCACATGATGTATCAGACAGAATAATAGAAGATACACAAATTATGACCTCCACTATCCTACTAGAGAAGATGGTAAACCAGAACACCCTCAAAGTGCAATGAGGTTCATTAGTTTAGGAAAGAAGCCTCTTTGATCACTCCTAAACCCCATCCAGGTGAATAATAAGAGATACAACAAGCCATTGAATGGCCACATTAGAATACCAACTATTGGTAGCAACTCAAACAAAAAAATTTCTTTTCTCACTATTAAACATGAATATACAAAACACCATGTAAGCATGCACGCATATCAATATAATCTACATTGGCACATATGTCTGTGTGTTTATGTTCATAAGTAGGTTAAGTTAAAATACTGAACTTTATAATTTGTGAATAATTATCAGCATGAAGATGGTGAGCACTTGAACTGGCTAGCTAATGAATAACAAGTAATATGAAATAAAACAACAATACAAACTTATTATTTGATAAATAATATAATCAAGCATTTACGAATTTAACTGACAATAAATCGCTGAATTATAAAAAGAGTTATTTTTTGTCTTGGTCGATTAACTCTTCACTATTATTCTTTGCGGTCCCAAACTCTTTTTTATTTTTCTTGGTTCCCAATGATATCATAATTAAATGTTGTAGTCCTATAGCCATGGATGGGGTTAAATTGAAGTCATTTTATCTTTGAATTTTCTAATGAAGGACATTATTGTCATTTATAGTAGAAATTATGTTTAAATACTTTTGGAAAAATAATTTTTATTCAATTCTATTTGAATGTCTCCATTATATTCATTTTGAGTAGATAAATTTTTATTTTTTAAACTAATTCAAAATATTTAATTGCCTTTAATAAAATAGATTCTATCAAAAATAAGAATAATATTTGAATAACATGTTAAATAAATATTTACATTAAATTAATAATAATATGTACATAAAATTGAATGTTCAAATATTTAAGATTTTTAGTATACAATTTCATAACTTTCGTTTTAATGATATTTTGTAAGAATTTGGTTCAACTCTCAACAAAAATTTGAGAACACTCAAAACTCTAACAAACAATAATTATGTTTTTTTTTAAATGTTTACAATAAATTTCTCATAAATAAATTTGAATGCTTTTATAGCTCAAGAAAAATTATTCAATCTTTCTAGTAAAATTACATTGAATGAATTTCATTTCTCAAATAATCAAGAGAATATCTATTATGACATTTTTTAACTTTTTTCAATGAAAAAATATCTTCACATGTCTCAAAATTTCAACAAAGCTGATGCATAATCTTCATCACAATTCATTCAAACTCTTAAAGTTTCTCAACATAAAATATGAAGTATATTATAATGTATAAAATTGAATTAAATAAACAATATGACATGTTGCCACAATAAGAAGGCATTCAACAACTCGAGCTATCTTTGTGTTGAATTCATGACAACCTCTTTTATGGGGGTACTCTTCCTTTTAATTTGACAAATAAACTCTTTGTTACATTGTGAATACAAGTAGCAACTGAATTTCACATAAGTTTAGCTTTACCCTCAAAATCTCACTAAGTATTAAAATTTTAATCTTGAAAATATCTTTATTACCTTTCTTAAAATTTCACCATCTAGTTTTAGGACATATTTTAGATTTAAGATTACTTTAATTATCCCTTATTTTCAAATCTAAAACTAAATCTTATCAAAATAATAATATAGTCTAATCTAATATAACCAATTATAATTACTTAAATATAATAATCAATTATCCACTTTGATAAATAATAAACATTGGTTTAGCATGCTAGTTAAGAAATAATTTATTTTTAATAATACATAACAAATTTATTAATTAATAACATTTATCAATTAAATTAATAAAAATATATCATAATTAAAAAATAACTAATAGTTGATTAATTAAGCTATATAATTAATTTCCAATAATTAAATAGATATTTAGTATGTTGATTATAGATTAAGAAATATGCATTAATAACATAACTACTAGAACATATTAAATAATTATCTTAATTGATCAGTAATAACTGATTTACTAACATGTTATATATGGATTTAGCAATATAAAAATTAAATAATCATTTAATTGAATATCGATTGATTAAATTTAGTATGATTGTCGCTGGCATTTAAGCAGCTAACGTGACACATATTTCAATGTGGATCTATTCGGAAGTGTAGCATAACTCAAACATTACCTCCTCCCTTAAAACTGATAATGCCTTGCCTACATAGGGTGCTGACTCTTCGGGAACAAATTCCCTTACTCGCTCAATATCATCAGCCGTTCTTAGTGGATCATGTATAACTGGACCTTTTCCTTCTAGAATGTCAAATGGAATGTTCATACCTGGTAAAGGGGTGAGGATGTCTGAGAACAATATAACCTGCAATAAAATTTAAATCTGAATTTTAGAATTAGCTAACAAATAAATGTGAAATTTCATACACTCAAATCATCATTGTTGACAAATCTAACACAAAAATTTTGATTAGGCAATTTTCTAAAATACATCTACTTTTCCATTAAATTAGTTCCCAACATATAATTCACAGTACATTTATTAGAAATACATTAGTGCTAGTTTCACAATATTTTCAATTTGCAAAAAGTAGCTAAATGATCCTCCTCAAGAGCATTACAAGAGCAAAAAATGTTCTCCCAAATAGAACTAATTTACGCTTCTTGTGTAAGTGGAAGGCATTAAAAATTCACTGATAACAAGATGCTGCATGTTATTTCAACGTAGGGCACAACAAGCCCATGAATGACATTTTATCAAATAATCAAGCCTGTAAAAGTATTCTTGAAGTAGGTATTGGCGAATGGCGGAAGAAAACAAAACCCATGCATCACCCATCATGAACAGTAAATTTTGGCTGAAATTTAAATTGCTCCCATTGTAATGTCATCAGAAATTGAAATGATAATTACAAAAATAGCAGATATAGAAATTATGGAGCAGTCCTCATCGTAAAAATAATTTCAAGGGGCTGTTCGAATGGATGTTATTGGAGTGTAAGGTCGTGTTATTCAACAATAGCATCCATACAGCAGGTATTTTATTCAGCGGCACTTTTAAGTATTTAAAAGTAAGCTATTGTATATTGTTATTCAAAAAACATCTCAAAAATGCAGACATTATTAGCACGACATTACGCTCCACTAGATTCTCAGGCTGATATTCTCTAGTCTAATCTTTGAAAAGTCAAGACCCCGCCCCGCCCGTCTTATTTGTACCCAATTTCCCCACTCCCTCAGAGTTTTTTTATACGAGTAGCAACAGTCACACATCTTAGCAGGTATGCTTTCCCCCAACGCTGCTAATCGCAGATGCATGTACTAATAATTGCAGGTACCACAAATGCAAATCAAGATGGTTTACTAATCACAACAGCCAGCCGTAAGGTTCTGTGATTTCATGAAGTTCATGAGGTTCTGCAAGTAGTGCCAATCATAATAATCTAGCAACCATTTTTTTTAAATATTTTCTAGGGTTTCTTATAAAGCTTATTTTTAAGGGTTTGTAAATATGTGAAAAATTTTAAGAACTGACTATTTTTAAGGGTATTAATTTCCTTTTAGGTTTTCAAAGTAAATTTTTTTATGTTTCAAAGTAAATTTTTTAAAATGTTAATGATTTAATATCTACATTGCATTGTATATCATAGATTGACATTCTTTTAAATAATAGTACCATTTAAGGATTTGTGCTCGTACAATTTATTTGTAGAAAAATCATTGAATTGGCAGAGGAAATCTTGAATATGGTCATGGTTAAGACTATTATTTGTTCTTGTTACCGATGAATTGTGTACCATGTGATTTTACATATATTAGACATTATTTTATATTTGCTAGTCCTTTTTAATGTATGTAGTAGTTGTACTAATATTATATCAGTTTGTGTTGCTGCATCAATGACAAATAAAAAATAAGTCATAAAACATTCCATCATAGCGAAACCAACTGAGGAGTCACCTAGAGTTCTGTTGGTAAGTGAGGTTAAAATTATATTGCTTAGCAACCTGATTGGGTGTATGAATTAATATGGATGATGGCCTATATAAATAGACGGCATTTAAGTAGGTTGGATACTATATTCTGTATCTTGGTATCACTAGATCAAGTTAATTGATAAATATGCAACACATATAAACTAAAGCAATGTTCGGGTTTCAATTAGATTAAGAAAAAATAATATCAATTGGTGCAGTAAAAGCTTTACAACTTGCACAAGTACATTGTATATTTAATCTTAATTAATTCGCATGATTAAAATGCTAAATTATTTTAAATAAAATATCTATGTTCGTTCCACAAGAATACAGGTATGACAAAATACATCAACATCAATTTTCAATAACTAATGCATAGAAGCAGTATGTGATAAGGGACATGCCATGGAACAATGGCTAGAGATGGTAATGAGGATTTTTCGAAGCAACTAATGTTATACATCTAAATGAGATTATATATTTGATGTAGAATTTAAAAGTAACTCATCATGTTATACAGATGACACCTCACTTAGTAGAAAAAATAAGTCAACTGGCAAATCATTAACCAACTAAGACAGTAAAAAAGAGAGATAATGTGATGATTGCAGGCAAACAAACGTGAACATTTTTTCACATATGGTTGATTTTTTTTTTCACATATGGTTGATAAAGTTCACACATAGCCAGATAATGTCATGCGAATATCAAAGGCAAGGAATGCAGGATATTGTGATAACCTATTAGCTAATGTTTATTCAAAGCTTAATAGGCTGACCTCATTTACTAATATTGAGATTGGGAGGTGCTAGCACCCCGTGATTTTATCTAATTTATCTGTCACATCTCATTCATGATAAAACCTAAAATGGCCAAGGAAATATGTCCAAGAATATTTGTACAAAAATTAATCAGACTAGCAATGAAATAATGTGTTTTTCTAGTATTAGGTTTACGAGTTATTTGTTTTTGTTGGCCATTAGTTGAGTATTATATGATATTTTGTTAAAGTCTAATATGTTATTTTGTTGAAATTCAACATTTTTCTTGTTGATCAATAATTATCTTTAAACTAAATTAAACTAGGCAGTTTAACCAGTAATCCACGACTTAGCTGATCCAATCACAATCGATTTTGTGAGTCCATTAAAACTGGTTAAAACTGGTAAAACTCAAATGAAGCAAGTTCAACAGGTGACCAAATTTAATGAAAAGATAATTTGCAAATTTGCATAAAAAGCATTACTTTGCTAGTACCGACACTAAACACGAAGACCAATTATCAATTATCTACCATGTAAGCGAAAGCATTCTAAACTTGCACTTCAAATTTAGTCCTGAATTCTATAACATCTTGTTGGTGGCACACGAACGTTGATGGCAACGTCTCCCTAGTCTCAATCTTGTCAGCTACGGTCAATGGCAGTGCCTTCTTTCTAAGCTCACAAAGGCATTTTTTTCTTAGTATATTAATAACGAAGTTGCAATTCTTTTAAATTTGTTCCAACTATGTTGCTATTAGATTTTTGTTAGTTAAATAATGCTAGAATCTGCTATTCGGATTTGACAATTTGTTTTAATTCAAGTATTGATAAGTTTAGAATTTAGATTATAGGTACAAGTTCTCAAAGTTTCTGTACAAGTTCTTGAAGTTTTAGTTCTAATTTATTTTTCCTTTTGTAGCTACTTTGCTTGGATTCATTTTATTTGACTAATATGTATGCGGCTATTATATCATGGGATTATTCAAGTAATTAGTGTTTATGGATTATGTATTTTCCAGAAGTTGATATTATCATTGTTATTGATTTTATTATCAATTTTTAATTAGCTTATTGAATAATCAAGGTTGTTGCATCGTTATAATGGGCCTATGTTTTTATGTTATAAAATTGTTATTCTACTCTATAATCTATTGAGAAAAGCATTGGAATTGTGTTATGCAATTTTTGTAAATGTGATATACTTTTACTTTATTTGTACTATGATTGTTTACTAATTAAGGGTGTATTTAGACCGAATTTACTAAACCCTATTTAACTTAAATTTTGCTTGTTATCGAACAACTCCTAAGAAGGACAATATGCCTTGAAGAAAAGAAGCCATATTAATTGAATGAGTTACTAGATCATCATTATAATTTTACAAAACACTTTCATATGGATAGTTCTTAATGAAAATACTAAATGCAGAGTTAGACCTTTAATAAATAATATCCTTCAGCTACTCAGTATTTCTCAGCTATATGTCTTTGCACAAGAATTCTGATAATGTTTGAGATTATTCTTGAGTGACTACTAATTGTGAATTGCATTGAAAATCTTTATATAGAATGTGAGAACTTCTTAATTAATTATTTATTAGACTTACAACAAATTACCTTATTAATTTTATTAATTTTCAAAATGAATAGTTTAATAGTACTTACATTAGCTTGGTTGTCATTATAAGGATAGGTTTGATGCCTAATTAATTAAATCAATTTAACTAGAAGAGCCAATCCATGACTAAACCAATAACATGGTTAGATTGATTCTAAGAATATTGTTGATCAATGCTATTCATGTCATAATATCACCTTGTAATTGTTGAAGTTCATCTCAACATATAATATAAGTTATTTATTTTATTGTAACTGATTCTAGAGGTAATCATATCCTAGGTTTAATAGATCATTGAATAACATTGAACTACATAGAAAATATATAATAACATTGTCGTCTACGTATACAATAACACTGAGCCAAATAGATATTGCAATCTGAAAAACATTGCTATCTAAAAAACATACTACTTTGATAACATCATACATAACATGCAACCAAGTTGGTCCTATAGGTATAAGCAGCAGCAGCTGGCAAAAAAAAAATCCCATATTGTCAATATAATAAACTAATTTTCAATTAAAAGACAATTGAGCAAGAAAAATATAAATATGTCAATGCATAAACTTAAAAACAACAAATGAGTAGTACAATTTGCCAGGTTGTAACAAAAAGTGGAAAGTTCAATAATCGCTAAAAAGGCAAGAAAAAGTTAGTATATGGAAAATAAACTTGAGAGGAAAGAATATGTCAAGCATTTGAAAATCCTGTACCCCATCAGGCTTGAAAGCTTTCCATGGCTGCAGTGAAATTTCAACAATGAGATCTACATTTTCTGATCTTTCACGAAATGAAGGGTGCTTTTGACATATCATTTGGTAGCTCTGCCAAAGATCAAGGTTTGAATAACAAAAAAAAGTACATTATAAAGAAATAGTACTGTAAAAGAGTGCTATAGAAAGAATGAGAAGAAAATCCACTTTTTACATTAATAATTTAAACTAATAAGCAAAAAATAGAAGCAATTATGACATTTTACACTTGACACATGAGCGCCCCCCGAAAACACTAATGTGATGGACATAATGGCGTAAGCTTAAATGGTCAACTTGATTTGTTGCGAAGAGCTCAAATGCTCATTTCCATCATACAACCTACTGTAGAGCTATTCTAATTTGAAATAAAAATATAATAGCAGCAATTTGAATTCATAGCAAACATACGTGAACTCTTCTAGGCAGACAAACTACAATTCACATATATTATGTTTCAAGCATAAAATACTTGAATTAATTTTTTTAGATGGCTTGAATCAAATTTATCCCAAGTCAACAAAAAAAATTGAAAATATTTCATACTTATTTTCAAGCTATAAGCTTTTTCTTGAAATACAACTCAGATAGGTCCACATGTTATTTATTTTGAACTAAAAAAAAGAATAAGCCTGTATCTCTTTTTATTAAACTTTGATAGAAAAATGAGTTGTGTTTTAAACAGGTACAAACACAGTTCTATAAGCAACCCATCATAAATTTAGACAAGCCGTGAATGAAAAACATCAGAACTTCATCAGCAATGGGCATGAGAGGGCAGCAAAAGATCTCAATGTTGGAAGATGAGGACTAGGTTGGGTGACCATCAATAGTCAACAATGGGCACAAGAAAGTTCGACAAACTTCAAGCAATGATAGGCGAGCTAGATCGTGTTCTTTTTGAACAAGGGCAATCTATGATTCACAAAAGGACATTAAAGGTAGAACTGATGGTGAGCAAGTGTGATGGCCCTAGGGTTAAGTTAGGTATCAACTCAACTATCATTGGGTACATCCCCATAAGATCATATTAGCAGTTAAGAGAAAAATAGCATTTGGACATAAATTAAACAATAGAGCCATACAACATAATAAACTTGCCAATCATTCAAATTAAAAAATATAATATCCAAATTATTACAAACTAAAAATGATATAAGTAAATGTCTTCTTTCAATTTTAAAGGTTTAAATATCAAATCAAAACTATATGCACCAAGTCAGCACCACCATACTTTAGATATCCTTTAAGCTATATCAACTTCCTCCAACTGCACCTGACCTGGCATTATAAGAATAATGACTCAATACACATATTAAGTACAAAAGATGTTAAATATTACACTTAGCAAATGCGGGAAGCGGAAATAGATAATTTTACAAGAAATCAAAGGTTAGAGCAAAATACATAATCTTGCAAATTAAATAATTTTCTTGTCATAATTTTGTCACATGTCATATTATCAATATATAATAAGTTTCATGCATGTTTGTATGTATGTCTTGATTTCACGAAACAACGTTAGCAGTTCTGCTGGGCAAATCCAGAACCATGAAGCTGGGTTCAATAAGAGCAACTCCTTCATCTGGGCCCCCTCAAAGGCTCCAGATGGCACCCATATAACTCTCGATGGACTAACCCCGTCCCTAATCTAATCAACTACCATTTCGGAACCCTTACATACATTCACAAGACATAACATATACATTTTATTTATGACATTACTCTGGTATTTAACAAACTTTTCATTTAACAATAGGAATAAAGCTCAAAGCAGTGCTAAAACAGTAATAAAAGCAATGGGTTGCTTATATTAAATAGTAAAATAGTAAAATCAATGTATCTTGGTATACGAATATGCTGATTTTAGCACTCAAAAATCTGCTGTGTCTGCAAAAGTTATATTTGTAATATTATTAGATTCTGTAGATGTGAAATCCCGAATGCCGGTTTGGCAGAAACCGTTCTGGCATTGGGTACCTACTTACCGCAGGATCATATCGAGCAATTTGAGAGAAAAAGAATACGCATATAAAGTAAGAGATATTTTTCATTTATAATATTTCAAAATTACAATATCTTTCATCGTACAAAATAAAAAAAAGAAACAAAATAAACAAAACAGCGTCATCGTCGATCCATTGAAAATTAGGGTTCTTGTTTAACCTCTTCCAGGAGCACCTGACCTGGTATTGTACAGAAAACAATACCGGGATTGAAATTCCCAGTAATTAGAGAATACTCTAAGTACAACAGTACACAATAACAAATTACATTCTTAAAGATGCGATTAGCAGAGGTAAGATGGAAACAAAATGCAGAATAGGTAAGGTAATCGTGCAAAATAAGCAAGCAATTTCCTGCAACAAGTATTTATCACAAAATAAAGGTTACTGATGTCGTTTTCCAATAACTAATCCTGAATGTTACTATGTCATTTTTTCAGTAACAACCCCAAATGTTATTGATCATTTTCCAATAACAATCCCGAATATTGCTGATGTCATTTTTCCAACAACCCCGAATGTTACTGATGTCATTTTTCCAGTAACAACCTCAAATGATACCGACGTCATTTTCCGGTAACAATCCCGAATGATATTACGTTGGTTCCGGACAACCAACCAAACTTTAAATGAGTTTGGCTCAAAGCAAATATGCGAAGCATAGCAGTAATAGAAAAATTGCAAGATGTAACGCAAGTCATATACTGGGTACCTTTGTTCCTTAAGTTCAGAAGTTCAAAAGTTCAAAATATTGGATGAGTGACAGTTCGCTCAATCTGCATTTAAGTCCGCGATATTTTTTTAAATTAGTCTCTTTTAAAAGTGATGCGATATTTCATGATTTTTATATTTATTCTTTATTTTGTCATTTTTTTTTATAATGATTTAAGTCCGTATTTCATAATAATGTTACTGTATTAAGAGTAACCATAGAAAAGAATATTTAAAATAGAAATAGTAGTCATTTATAGCATTTTGAATTGTTCCCATTAGAATGATTAAAATGTGAATGACTAATAACCACGCATATAAGGTTAGTAAGGAATCATCCTTTTCAACTTCTTCAATTTCCAACTTCTCATACCTTAGTTTTTAGGATTCCGTAAACAAAGGAAGATTAGAACGGGGTAGCCGGATGGCTAGCCGAGGTGGCAACGGCAAGATGCTAATTGGCAGCGGCCACTGAGTGGTTTGGCGGCTTGATAGCTGGCTGTCGGAGGCTGCCGGGAGCTACTGGAGGCTGCTGGAAGGAGGGAGGCTGGCTGGAGGGGACTGTCGGGGGCTGCCGGAAGCTGCTGGAAGCTGCCGGAAGCTGCCAGAAGCTGCTGGAAGCTGCCGGAGATGGAGCTAGCTGGCTCAGAAGAGGCCGGCTGAGAGGGAGGAAGGCCGGCTGAGGAGGAGCTGGCCGGCGACTGGAAGGAGGGGAAGCTGCTGGCTGGTGCTGGGTGTGAGGAGGAGAGGGGGATGGGAGGACCTCTATTTATAGAGGAGAGGGGCTGAAGGGGGTCGGGTGAGAGGGCCGACAAAGCCCTGCGCCAAGAACGGCGCAGGCTGGCCTTCCCTGGCAGGAGGAAGTTCCGCCTGCAGGCTCTGTCGCAAGACAGAGCCTGCGATTCGCAGGCGGGTCGGGGGAGTCGGCGCGTAGAAGCTTCTTCCGCCTTTTGGCGGAAGTAAAATCACATGATGCGATTTTTTAAGGGGGAAGGGGGGGCGTAGGATTACAGGGGAGTCTTAAGGAAAAGGAGAAAAAAACTTAAACTTTAAATTAATTGCATTTTTCCACCGTTTGGCATCCAAATACAACGAAACTTGATACCGAGGCGTGTTATGACATAATGAACACCCTCGCGCCGAAATTTTTTGATTCGAAGTAATATTTTATTTTATATTAATTTTTAAGGTTTAAAACCTCAAAAATTTGCCACGATCAAATCGGCGCTCAGAATTAAATGAAACTTCTCGAGCAGCCTTTAAATAATATACTTAACACAACGACACTGAAAACGATGAATTCGGACATGCATTTCAATGTTCTTGATTTTTTTAAAATTTAAATAATTCAGAAAATAAAATGGGAGCTTCCGTAAATCTAATTTTTCTTAAACTAAGGCACTTTGATTTTTAAAATTGTTTCTATCTATTGGTAATTTTATTTGCCCTAAAGTGAAATTCCCTGGGGTTCTAATGTCAACATCAAAAATTGATCTAATTCGTAAAGTAATGACTTTGGGTCGTTACAGTAGATGACCCATATAATAATGGAATATAAATTCTTACTTCTTAGTCTACATAAGGACAATGCCCTAGATCTGCACCTTCTTTTAGAGAAGAACATGCCTTTACTAAACTACAATTATAACTATAATTAAAATTATATTTACAAAGCAAATAAGCATCAATATCTAGCCATGTTTGATTTATAAACTAATACCTAATGCCTATTGATCTCATATCTTGACTATAACATACGGATATTGCTCATGACTTGTGACTTATGATAATTTGAAGCTTATAACTCATCTTAAAAGCCATCTTTTTATAATATTACATTTAATTTGATAACTTATATAAGTTGTCTTTGCTTTAGCTGTAAAAGAAGGAAATGGTTTGTATATATATATTGGTATAAATTTGCGCATAAAAGAACAAGATCATGCATATCATTTGTATTTAGATTTATTTACTTAAGAGAAGTGCTAGGCTATTAAAGCAACTTAACATGTTATGTAGAGATATAACAACCTCTCAATCAAACATATACTCGTACTAGATACCTCGTAACCTAGGTGCCATTCACCAATTAAGTAAGAAAACTTATTCTTGAAAGAAGGTGCAAATCCTCAATGAAAGATATCACAACTACTCACTTATGATTTGTTGGGGTTCATAGATCAGATTAAAAGTTTACTTACATAGAAAGAATTCATGTTCACCAACAATGAATGCTCATTCTACTGCCAAACATAAATGATTACAATGAGATGAGAATTTAATCTCCAAAAATTCATGTAAAATTGCAAATGGTTTAGCATTCATATGTTTAAGCATACTATTTCATAGATTGAGCTCAATTTATTGCCACTTAGTACATGAAACATGCTAATGCTGAAGATTAATAACCTACCCTACAACTTCTTTCTTTATAAGCTAAAACTAGTAGATAAATAAAAAGTTTCAAATATCCAGGACCCTCATTTGATAAAGGAAGGTGAAGAAGATAATGGTCTTGTAGAAGGGAAGGTCCTTACTATCCAATGTAACAGCTCCATCTGAAGTTGTATTTCATAGATGAATAAATGTAAAGGGTTTTGGGATTCCTAATCTCTAATTAAACTATTGAAGTTTCGAACATACTCGATTAATAGCAAATAAAACTTAGAAATCTTAACAGCTAATATTTAACGAAATCTCTGCCTCTCTAACACAGGATCAAACTTCTTAATAAAACACGTTTCAGTAGTTATAACGAGTCTTTCCATACCTTAAAGGATCGGATCTTTCTTCGGCAATTAAGAAGTCACGGAGGAGCTTGCTCAGAAGTTCAAAGCAAAGCGATTGAAGGCCCGAAAATGGCGGCTTTGGTTGGCTTCGTTCTTGCTTGCGACGTATCTTCCCAAGGCTGCAGCTGGCGTCGTCGACTTGGAGCGGAGGTTACGGAATCATTGGCACGATTCGGAGCGAATAGATCGAAGAGCAGTGTCAAATACCTTCGAGGCTACGGTTGTGGCTGCGTCCTTGTTGCGTCGAGGAGTCCCGTGCTACGGCTTCGCTCGCAGATACCAGGGATCGGCTCGGTCACAGCGTCGGGAGATAGAGAAGGAGATGATGCATATGAGCTGCGATAGTCCAAGTGCTCAGGTGTCGTAGGTTCTATCCGCCTAAATACACTGCCGACGATTTCTATCGAGGCGTCGCCCCATCCGCAAGTGACTTCGCGCCTTATTGAGATAAAGGCGCCGTTTCTGGAAGGTGGCGGCAAATGGGAGGATCAACAGATAAGAAACTGTAACCTTTAAAAGTTTTTTTTTTTTGAAATGAGGTTGGTTAATCAATTGTAGAAATAGAATGGCGGGTTATCAACGTCAAAATGAATCTCGGCGGGAAAACTAACAGAAATTCGCGGGTATTAATAGACTATAACGGTATTAACGAACAATTAAGATTAGCGGGGATGTTAGAGCCTTACTTAGTAACGACCAAGGGTCGTCACAGCAAGACCATGAATTTCTTTCCTGTTCATTTAGGATGAGATAGACTCAAAATTTTACATTGAATTCATATTTTGCTACCAACAAAATGTCTTGAGAACTAAAACACCCTGCAAAAGATTGCTTTACGCTCAGACTACATCTAGCAAACAGAGCCAAGTGAAGTTTTCTAAAGCAAGAGATAGTTTTTCGAGTTGCTCACAAACTCCATTTAAGAAATTGAATTTTTCTGGTGTTAGAAAACTTCAGACATGCTCAGTGAACAGCCATGAGCTTACTGAAATACCATACCTGGTGGTCTGTTAGCTGGGGGGTGCTTAAGGTTTCATGGTGTTTACCCAGACAGCTTAAACATCATGGGGTCTTCTAAATTTGTCAAGTGTTATGATTTCATGCGCTTTCTTTTTATGCTTTTTATATAAATATGCTCTCAGGTTTTAATGACTTCAATGATAATTTATATTATGCATCTTTTTATCATTTTTGTGCCATATAAGAGTTTACACTGGATATCAAAGCTTATAAAATGTGCCATCAAAATTAATTTAGCTTCTGATATCTTTAATGTTGATGTACCAACTACCTTTTGCAATTGGCATCAAAGTTTACAGAATGTGTCATCACCTTTATATAGCATTTGATATCAAAGCTAAAATTTGTTCAATTCCATTTCGTATACAAGGCCTCAAATACTGATAAGAAAAAAAAAAGGGAAAACGAGAGAGGAAGAAGAAAACATGAATGAATAGAGAATAATTCAAATTAAGGCATTCAAATATAATCTCATTTAAAAGTCGTAACCATCCTTGTTAATGGAGTCAGACACTCCAAAAAATTTCATGCAAAAGAAAATACACACTAAAATACTTCAATTATGTAATAAAAACCCTCCCTCCATACAGCTTTAATTATGTATAAAACACAAGCAGGTTCATTAAGCATCATTAAAAAATCAAACCACGTGTGGAAGAAATAAGAGTGATAAAAAATGCAAAGCAAAAGGCATTCTAGCATAGTGTTCATGGGCGGCTACTTATAGCTTCTACCATTCCAAAAACAGCAGTTCAAAACTCGTCCTAATAATTTTTTTCATTATTTAGCTCACAATTATCCAGAAAGTAAGATATGAAACCGTAAGAAAAAAATGGTACATAAATAATTACACTTAGCAGCAATTAAGGAAAACACAATCAATAGCATAAAAACTGTTTGAAAAATAACAAAATAACTCTTTTTAACGATAGAAAATTATAACTGAACCTGCCTTCATATACCTCCCTGCTTGCCTCATAAGCCAGACAGGAGGGCGCTCAACTTTTTCCCCTCGAAGAGTGTTTATCAAGAGTGGCTCAGTAGCACTTGCAACACTTGATTCTGCCACAGCCTCTACATAAATAAATCAATATTAAGCATCCATGCAACTGCAACTGCAAGTAGTAATAAAGACTTCGAAATTCATCACCAACAACATTAACTACTAGGTTATTCAGAACAATGGAAGCTGCTCTATCAATATCACTTCAATGTATGCTTAAGCGTCATTCTAATTGAAGAGCTAAATAAGTTGATACAGCTTTCTCACAACTTTTTAATATTGATTAATTTCTACACTATATTTCAAACTAACAGTTTTCATTGTAAGATCTAAGCGTACTATACTATTATAGTATTGCAATTTCTCAATCTATTCTTTCTTAATAAAAGATATTTTAACAATTGTGGATTTGGAGTGGGTTGGTGGCTCGGCTGGGTGTCAGTGAGGATCCTGCAGCAGAATAATTAGAATTGATGAGGGATGGTTGGCAGCAATGGTGAATGATATACTGAGTGGGACTGGTGTAGTAGGAAGAGCGATTGTTGGTATGATTAGTAGAGTGTGAGGTGAGTGGTATTGGAAGTATGTGTATGTTGTGGTGTGAATGGAAAGATTGTTTTATGAAAAATGACTTGAGTAGAATTGTACTGTT
The DNA here is from genome assembly GCA_016760335.1 of Gastrodia elata. Taxonomy (NCBI): domain Eukaryota; kingdom Viridiplantae; phylum Streptophyta; class Magnoliopsida; order Asparagales; family Orchidaceae; genus Gastrodia; species Gastrodia elata. The sequence continues at coordinate 30,043,720 of CM028684.1, read as the reverse complement.
TGCTAGATGCAAGATTGAGGCAAAAAGAGGAACGGTGTTACCCACTATAACCCATAAACAAGCATGATGTTGGTCAAGATGCAAATATATTTTTTGCAAAAGGACAAACATGGATATTATAGAAAATTATCACAATATGGAGAAATTGTACGTTACGACAAAATTGTTGATGAGGGTATCATATAATTCTTGTTTGAAAATGGAATCCAATTGATGAAGTCGTTGGTGGTGTGGATGGCATCAAGCTAGTATTGTGGTGGTAAAGAGACCTGAATAATAGTGTTCGGCTAAAGCAACAACAAGAGAAACATCACCAAACCTTAATCCCACTAAGGGGGTTAGCTACATGAATCCTTGTTTCCACTGCACAACCAAATAGAAGTCGAGAAAGTTATCAAAATGGTCATTTGACTCTTACAAAGTATTCAATTTAGTCCTTAACTCTTGCAAATGATTTTTTATTTGAAAGCAAGGAGAAGCTCTTATTTCAATAAATTTGGATAGAAATTTGGAGGGTCAAAGAGAATAGTTTTGGCCATCAAGCTTAGCATTCAGAAATTGATGTGTATTTGTGAGTCAATAGTTTCCGAAATATTTTCAGATGTTATGGATGATGACAAAGCGTTTGAGAGATTTTCAACCATTAGGTTATATAACAAGACAAAAATGATTACACATTCAATTATACAGATTCTTTATTCCAACGCTTTCCTTCTATTGAGAATTAATGAAGAAACAAGAACAGGGGAAGAAGGGAAGCAGAGAAAACTTTCTTGCCACTATTTGTTTAGGCACAGAATTGCGATGAGCTGGAGAAAAAATCAGCGAAGCTGCAACAATCAAAATGCTGGTGCTGAGATTTCTGTGAAGGAGAATTAATTCAACGTGAACTCTGATACCATGAAAGCCTTCATGATCCAATGGATAGAAAAACAAGTTGATAAAGGTTTGTTTCATTCACTGATTTTAGCACAACAAAAGACAGACATTGTAATATCCCATGTCATTAAATTCATGTTTAATAACCTCAATGAACTCAAAAAAATTTAGCCCAAAGGCTTGAAACCTGGAATCTCATCAAGTCTCTAAGAGGAGAGCTGTTAGTTATGTTTGCGATAGCTTGCTTTTCGAGTGTCCTCCTAGCAGCACAGGTTGAGGTAGCTCGCTGTGCAAGTGTCCTTCTAGCAGCGCTTTGGTGCTGCTTTGACTTCGTGGATAAGCCTTATCCTACATAAAAACACCTGTTTTAAGCCAGCTATCATATGTAGATGCAACCCTAAGTCCTAAACAAGCCTTCACCCTTTCTTCCTCCTCCCCACCTCTTCCACTTAGCATATAAAGCACATATCTTGATCTTCCATAAGACAGCTTCTAAGAAGCTTTCTAATTCAAAAATATATAATTTATTTAAAAATATCTCACTCAAATCTTCTCAAAATTGAGGATAAGATAAGATCTAGTACCCTAGCTTTAGATTACTCATTTTGCTTAGCCTTTCTTTAGGCTTCTTTTTTGTTCAACCTAGAGTTTATTTCACAGCTCTCAAAAAATTTGTATTTTGTAAATTTTCTTTAATGAATCTATGGATCTATGATCAGACATAATTTTAACCTCTATAACTTGCATGAGAGCCTTAGAGTTACTATTTCATGTGAAAAGGATTATTTAATTTAAGGATATATATGGCACGAAAAAACTTATATATTTTAATTTACATGTATACTAGAAGCCAAAAATATTATTTTGCTAATTTATGGTTTGAAATTTATGCATAAATCAAGCCTTTAATTTAGAGTCACTTTTGTGTTGAAAATAAAGATTATAATATTCTTGATATTTAAATAATTTAATTTGTATGGAATTTTTAATTTTAAATTTATACAGGCCTTTAAGAACCAACAAAAAAAAATGTGCAATAAAATATACTGGGCTAGATATGTATTGATTTTGCAAGAAAATAATTTAACCTAAGAGCTACACTTTGTGTCACACATGATTCAACCTTAATAATAACAGCGTGAGTGATAGAAGATGTTGATTCCATTTTAGCCCACATAAAATGCTTGGCAACAAGTTAGAACATATATATATGCTAAGCAAATGTTAATAAATATATATCTACATATTGGTATCTTAAAAAATTTAATTTAGATATACATAAAAAATAATAAACAAAACTTGGGAGTTTGGTTGCACTTGTGCCATAACTTGGAAGATTTATTGCACTTGCGCCATAACTTGGGAGTTTTGTTTTGTCACTTGCGCCCCTAAAGACCACTTGCCGCACAAGTGATTGAGAATAGAAACCTTCCTTTTTGAGCTTATGAGGTGAAAGTTAGACTCTCTAACATATTAATAGTCATGGTGAGTTGAATCAAAAATGTTAGTTAGAATATTTAATTTGTTAAAAAAAATTTGTGAAACTTAATAAGCAGTGTGAATATCTTTATGGGGATAATGGATACGAAATATATTCTAGTTACATAAATTTTATGCAAGGGATGAGAGGAAAGATGAGACCCTTGTGTTAGCATTTATCCCATTAATAAATGGCTTTGTTAGCATTTATCCCTTGAATTAGCATTTATCCACTTACACAAGTGCCAGAAAATAGAAGCTTTCCTTTTTAGCTTATGAGGTGAAAAATTCAACAAGTTAAACTCTCTATAATATTAATATTCATGGTGTATTGAATAAAAAAATACTAGTTCTGAGCATATTAAATTTGTTAAATAAAATTTATACTGCTTAATAAGTGGTGTGAGCATCTTTGTGGGGACAACGAGTATGTGATATTCTCTATTTACATAAACCTTGTGCAAGGATGAGATAAATGGAGTCCCTTGGATTAGCATTTATTCCATTAATAAATGGCTTTTGGGTCTTTTTGCTTCCAATAAGTATATTGATTCAGGGTTTAGGGTTTTTTGGGGCATTGTATTGTCGTGCCTGTTATTATTATGTTGTGGTGATAACATTTTTGAAATATTGTAATTTTAGTTATAGATGTAATATCCACTGTCAATGTGCAAAATAAAATTTGATATGCAAATAAGATAACTCTTTTTGAAAAATATATAAACAATTTTGCAACCTAACATCTTTGCATATTAAATGCCCCTTCATTTAGTATTTTTTAAAATATTATTGTATCAAAATATTAGTTCATAAAATCTTTGCATTTAACTTAGTACAATATAAATTAATATTTGAGCATATATAAAAATAACCTTCTAAACATCAATGTTAGTATAAATCCTTTTATGTTATATCACCTCTCTTTACTTGTTCATTTAAAACACCAACTATGCTCATTAATTAATAATGTATATGCTGGTATCTATATAAATAATTTTTATCATAGCACTTTATTTTTTATTCTATAATTGGAATCTTCTGAGCTTTAGCTTACTCTTGTGTATCTAACCTTTTATAGGTAGAAGCACAAACAAACAAAATAATGTGCATGGATTTGATTTGATGATGAGCATCTTAAGTGATTTGCACAATGCAAGATTGTAGTATCAATGCGTGTTTGATGTATGTTCAGTTAGAGTGAGGTTACTATGGGTGGGATAAGTTTGTAAAGAGTGATGTGTCTATCAGTGTTGGTTATTATGTGATGTAAATTATGTACGGTAATGCAACTATGTTTTAAGTGAATTATGAGGTTTATATAAGTGAGTAAATAAAAACTATGCTCTTGTTTGTGAATCCTTTTGTGTGTGAAAATGAGATTAAAAATGCTAAGTTATTTGCTCTAATCCACTCACTCACCCAATTAGAGCATCAGGGTAGCCACATATATAGTATATCTAATGTAGATTATCAATGATTGAGATTAATTTATGCAACTAAGAAAATGACAAGGATTTAATAAAGGTGTTACAAGGAAATGGCTAGGATTTGTTTCTCTATAATATTTCTCTTTAAGGGCATGTATAGTTATAGGCATCTCTATAAGGGCATGCATAGTATATCTAATGGTTTACCTTTTGCCATACTTAAGAAAAGATCATCATCAATATTCATCCTCATCATTGATGTAATTATCATCACTAATATCCATGAAGTTGTCCTTAACAAAGCCAGCTTTCACAGGGATTTGACTCGTAACATGTATGAGAAACCTAGCAAAGTATAAAGCCTTCAACAAAAAATAGAGCCTCTACATGAATGCAAATGCAGATTAATATTAGAAGAGAAACATTACAATTTTGCTCTACTATGAAGCTTTTTGGGCTATAGATATGAAAGTAATGCTAATAGATTGATAGATATAAAGGTAATCAGGATTCAAACCAAATCCTGCTAGAATATTTTGGGAAGCTCTTTAATCCTACAACAATGGCAAGAATCCTTTACTCTTCATTTTTTTCCTAGATCTAAGATTAGGTAAAACCCATGTCTAAGGTTATTTTAGGACCAGAGAATTGGGAGCTCTTGAACTCACAGTATTATAACTGGAAATAGAAACCTTGCTTGCATTTCTCAAGGATTTCTTCAAGGTTTTGCAGAAATTCAACTTTGCCAAAGCCTCGTATTATTGCAGGTCATTTTTCATGATTTGTTTTTCTAACTATTACCTTACTTAATTCATTTTAAGTTATTACTAATCATAAAAAATGCATATTTAATCTTTTAGACCATTAGACACTAATTTAACTAATTAGTAAGCATTAAGCTCACATCCTCATAGTGATCATTTTCAATAAATTTTTAAATAGTATTTAAGAATATTTAGTGTTGTTTAATTTGATTTAAAATCTATTTAACTTAGGCTACAAAAAATTTAAAAACAAATTTAGGATCTATTTGGTCGAATGTTATGTGCATAGTTACTAAAATAGCATGCTATTCAAATAACATATTACTAAGATAACATTGTTATTGAAATTATAGTAGATATTTGGCTCAATGACTTATATATTTGTTATAATATTTTTAGACAATATTACTCCATTATAATATCGATCTTTTATTTTTATTTTTATTTTCTGCTTCGTCCACGTAGAACCATAGATGAAGCGAATGACATTGTAGACTGCAAAGGAGCAAATGGCAACAAAGCCTGAGATAGAGACAAAAATTATATTCTCACCAAAATCGCAAGCATCGTCAAAGATGCAAACACCTGATAGCACTATTATCTCTAAATATCTGTTTATTTATAGTTTTATCCAAATAGCATTAGGTGGTGGCAATTTTGAAAGTTTTTCAATGTTAAGGTAACATAGCAAGGAACCAAATGCTGCTACTTAGATGTTATTGGAAAATAAAGCATTACACCCAAATAACAACGAACCAAATTGTCACTTAATTTCCAAACAATAGACTTTGCTTTAATAGAGCTTAAAATGTCATATTAAGCTATTTTAAAAGTTCAACACCCAAAATCAATTTTAGAGGATTAAGTGTATGTAAGCTTAGCCTCTTCGCAACACTATTTTCGAACAACTTCAATATCTTAGTTTACAACGTTGTTCAATTTATTCATTTTGTATATACTTTTATATATATATATATATATATATATATATATAATTAGCTTGTGAATTGTGGTGTAGCCCAGTGGTTGAGACTCAGGATTTATTATTCCAGGTCATGAGTTCAAATCTCACCAACCACACATAAAAAAAAAAAAATATATATATATATATATATATATAATTAGCAGTCAAAAGTTGTTCTCGATCAACTTCTCAGTTTACCTTTAAAATTCATAAAATTAAGCACAAAGCGAACAGCATCCTACGTGAACTGAAATCTAATTGTTGCCCACATGCCAAACAGCCCGTTAACGTTAGGATGTGAAAAATGAACTGGCAAGAAGAGTGCTGCACGTGTAAAAAAAAAACCCAATTTATGTTCAAGCAAAGATTACTAAGAACACTCAAAGAGTATGCTAGACATTGTAAGCTCTCGCGCGAATCATTATCCCAAACTGTTCAGATTGAGAAATGTGGATTCAAGGAAGATGAATACCTCCGGCAAAGGAGCAACGGATACCAAGCATTCTCGGAGATGGGCGAGAGAGGATCCCCGCATTGAGAAAGTTGAAAGGTGAAGTCGGAGAGAGAGAAAAAGAGATGGTCGCCATAATCAGAGTTAGGTGCCTCCTTGTCACTCTCTGTACAGCCTTTCCAGAGATCCGGCGTCAAAGTTACCCACGCCGGGAAATGGAATCCTCTTGATCTAAGAATCTATCAACTCCAAAGACAACGGAATCTGAAAGTTGTGCGGGTATTCAGTCCTGCCGCCAGATTCAGATGACCCATTGGCATGGGTTGTTTCGTTGCTGGATTTACTGCTCACGCGCTGTTTCTTTTGAAACAGTAATTTTTTATCTATAGCTGTTAGGCCTACGAACAATCTCAATCAGAGATACTAATCACGATATGAGGATTATGCAATCTATAATTAACAAAATATATCCACTTTCATCTTAAGAATATAAGAAAATAAAATAGTAGAGAGATAAAAATGTCTATTTTAAAATATTATGTAATTGCAAATCTATAATTTATATTATATATATATATATATATGATATCATTTAAAAGAGTGGAAAAAAAAAAGTAAATATGATATATCTAAAATATTTGTAGATTTATTGTTATGAACTATAATGTTTCGGTAAAAATAATCAATTTAAGATATTTTTTAATAAATAAATGTGTTGTAAGCTTTATTATTTTCTTAATTATAAAGTGATAGATATAGTATATTTTTTTTTAGGAAAATGATAATTTATAGAAAAACTAGTAAAAAAAAAATATTCACTATTAATATAAATTTTTTTTTGTAAGTGAGTTCAAAAAAAAAAAAAAAGAATTTCATCAATTATATGCTTACATATAGTGTTATCATGTTATTCATACTTTTTTTTGCTATTTTCTTAGCACTATAAGAGCACACTTCTTTTTAATTATACAAGATTAAACCATGAAGCATATATGTTGGTGGTCCATTTGAAAATATTTAAAATAGTAAATTATGAGTTTTAATCATTGGACTACAATATCACTCATATATATATAATCATACCTTAATATTATTAAAGAATAGTTCATTGTTATTATTATTTTGCTCTATAATATTTATTATAATGAATATAATAGATATATCTTTATTTTAATAAACATTTCTTTATTTAAAATATCTTAATATAATCATGTGACTATATTAATTAAAACAAAATTTTAAGAAAATAGAGCCTTTAACCCTATGATAATTTTATAAATAATTTAAAAGCCATAATTATGATGTTTATTTTATCTATATAGTGAGATTTTAGATGGAACACAAATTTCTCGAATCTGTTGAAACAAATACTAAGACTCCAATGAAATTTTCAAACAATGTTGCATGTAAAGATAACTTTGATTTAACTATAGTCCGACAACTTGTACAACCATCTCCTAAGCTTGCGCTAGGTGCTCACTTATTCTTATAGGACTCCACAATGATTCAACATAAATCACACAATTTTTTTGATTTAACGCATCCACCATTTTGTTTGCTTAAATATAATTCTTTATAAATTATAATTATCTCATGTGTCTCAAATTATTTTTTCTTGAAAATATATTTTAAATATTGGTAATTTGTATAAAATTCACAGTTTATCCATACAAATAATATATTTATATTATAAAAATAAAAATAATAGTTACTAACTCCAAATCACGAGCACAATAATTACGCTTATGCACATTTAATTGTCAAGATACATAAGCTACGACATATTCCATACATTTATTTACCATTATTTAATAAGTTTTAATTACAAGGTTATCATCAACCATTCATTTATAGTAACTGATAATATATATTATCTATTAGTTACTAAGAATTATTATACTTAATAAAAAATCAAATTAATAATGAATAATTAATTATATATAAAACAACAAAACACTATGTCATAATTCCACTATGCAAGATGAAGTTATTTAAGTGGTTAATAAACATAATAAGATTTGATAAAATTTTACATTAATTATCAAATTCTTCTTTCTTATTTTTGATTTGGGGATCGACAACGATGAATTAATTAATTATAATTAATAACAATTATATTTATGAATACAAATTAAATAAATTTAAATAAGTAGTATAATTCACAATTAAGCAAGCTTGAATAAAAAAATTATGGGATCACTCTTTAGTAATATAGTAAAAAAATTATTCTGCCCGTCTTAAAAAAAAAAATTCACGTGACTTCCAACAATAGGGTTTACAAAAATTCAACCAAGAATTTATACCCCACCCCGCGCACAGTCCCACCATAAACCTGCGCGCTAGAGCGAAGGTAATCGCAGGAAACTGCAAAGCTTGGATACTCAACCACCGAAATGAGGATCGACGAGGTTCAATCCACCACCAAAAAGCAACGCATAGCGACACACACCCACATCAAGGGCCTCGGCCTCGATGTATTTCCCCTTCATCTTTTATCCTCATCGATTGCAATTTGCATTTAGTGGTTCATCTCCGTCTTTCTCAAACTTTTGTTTTTAACAGCACTTGGTACCGTTTTTCCAGGTGAATGGACACGCCATTGTCATGGCTGCCGGGTTTGTAGGGCAGATCTTTGCCAGGGAAGCAGCAGGGTTAGTGGTTGACATGATCCGGCAGAAGAAGATGGCTGGACGGGCGCTACTTCTCGCCGGTCCTCCAAGCACGGGGAAGACGGCACTGGCTCTAGGGGTTGCCCAGGAGCTCGGTACAAAGGCAAAGCTCAGCCCTTGCAAACTTTGTCTGGCGTTTTTTCTCTTATTTTTCAAAAATTTCTTATGAAAATTTTGCTTTTCTTCCACTCTGGATATCATTCGTTTACATTAATTAACCTTCACGGCGTTTGAAATGAACTCGTTAGAATCACAAAAACCAACTTTTGATCAAGCGCTATCTTTGATGCAAAGTATGCATCTCGAGGGACCTAAAAGTAGAGAACCGCTGGCTAAAATGGTCTTATTCAACTAAGTCGGGTCGTAGACCCTTAAAATGGTCTATCCCCATCATAATTTTTTCAATTCATAAAACATGTTCATAGATGTTAGGATAGAAACCAAGCACAAAAACAAAAGAAAACAAAAAATATTCATAGTAAAATCACAACACAAAGGATTTACTTGGTTCGGTGTAAACACCTACATCCATAGGGAGGAACGAACAAGAAATTTCATGATATGGAGGAGATGTTACAATTATGGTTTCACAAACCTTTCACTCTTAATCAACAATGGTGTTAAAGCTCTCACACACATTTTCAACACAAGATGCCCAAAAGCTGGCTTCAAAACTCATATAAACAACCTCATAACCACCCAAAACTGCCATAGGGACGTATCCCTTCGGGCCTGAACCGCCGCAAGCACCCGGGCGCCCAACCCTTAAACTAGAATTCCTTCAACAGGCGCTCAGGAACGCCTGGGCGTCAAGGTCTCGGGTTATGGGGCGCTGGGCGCACTTGGGCTCCCAGGCCTCGAATTGGGGGCGCCAGGGCTCTGCCCAGCCCTTTGATGCCTTGTGCTGAAATGCTCCGGAACGCGTCGACACCACCTTAGCTGATCCGAAACACCACAGGAGCATGGCTACTTCCAATTCAACAATAGATGCTTGTCCCTTATTTTGGGGTTCTAATTGAGCCAAATTGGATTATTTATCCAAAGTCTATTTTGCATGGAGCTTCAATGTGCTGGTTAGTTGGTGATTAGGATTCCATTTTGTTCCGTTAGTCTATTTCTTCTCCTAGCTAAACTTTCTAAAATTTCTACTGAGCCCTATAAATTGCTCGAGCCAATAAAGCTACACATAAGCTTGAACTAAACTTGAATTTAACAAGAAGATTAAGTTTGTAGCCTATCAACTCAACGCTAGTTTATATGAGTAATAATTGTTACTCATTTAAGGCCGATAGGCCGAGTTATTCAACCGAAGAATTAATCAAGCTATGTGGCTAGGGCCACATTTGGGATTCCTCTTAGAAATCGTTACAATAAAAACTAGTTAGCCAAATGACACAACTTCATTGCTGATTGAATTTTATTAGGTCTTGATTATGATTAAATTGAAGGACTTGAGTTTCTTTTATACTAAAGGGCTATTTAGTCAATAGGATGTTGACTATAAAGTTGTTAGTGTATTTATGTGTGTTTGTTTTTTTGTATATACTTCATTATAAAATATATTAGAAAAATTATTCCTTGAACCCTCAAAACGAAAGATTTGTAACACATAAATTGGGTGACTATCAAATTCAAAGATTTATAATATGTACAAAATTTGTGATCAAATAAAGAATTATATCAAAGTCATTATAGTACAAGATCGTGATGTTTATATATGTGCATATATATAATGAAGTATTGTTATTTTTTGTAAATTAAAAAAATAATAATATTTTGTTATAATATTAATTACTAAAAATTAATATACTATCCCCCTTTGATCGAATTTGCCTAGTTAGGCAGTGGCTAAAAAGCTTGGGATAAATCTCAGCTCAACATTTGCTTTTTAAAAGCATGCTTGATCCAAGCCTTACTAGATCCGAGTACTGTCAAGTTTTTCAACATCAGAGATATAAATGAGTTGATCTTGATTGAGCTTAGCATGTGTTCATGTTTAGTTCTCTATAAAATACTTGAGTTTGAACCAACTTAAGCTCATCTATGAATACAGGATGGTTCGTATTCGGCTTGTTTTTGATCAAGTCATTGAGCTGAACTCAAACTTTAATATTTTATAGAATTTTATATACACAAAATTCATATTTTAAATAGAGATTTTCTTATATGTATTACCCAAAATCTTTATAATAAAATTCTTAACAGTGAATTTTTTGTGTATGTATAAAAAAATTTTAATTTATTTTATTATAGCGTATATAATATTATGTCTACATGTACTTAAAAAATCAAAGATAAATAGTTAATAATGGTTTATGTATAGATATCGAAGCTTGAGAGATTTATATAAAGATTTTGCTACTATGCTAGTAAATTATATTATAAATACAATAACAATATCAAGCCTCAATCTCACTAGGCAGAATCTACTACATGAATTATTTATTTCCATTGTTTTTATTATTATTTAAATTATACTTTAAATGTTAATAATAATAATAATAATAATTTTACATATTTAAAGTATTTGATAATATTCTATTAAATTATTTATAATCAAGTCAAATACTATCTAGCGTGCTATTGTTTATGTTCAGCTTGACAAACAATCTAAATATGTATTCAAGCTCGACTCACTGGCTTATCGATCATGTTGAACCTAAGTAGAACACAAGTTATTTGCTAATTATTTTTTTGATAGCCTTAACAGATATGCTTTCTACTCCACCAATTAGTTTGCCGATGGTATTACATGTTGATTGATAGTTTTATTGCAAAGGAATATGGGAACCACATGTAGAAGAAGGTTTTGATTTTAAAGAATTTGAAAAATGTGTCGAACACACCTAGAAGATATTGGGAAGTTGGTCAAGTTTACTTATAGTGCAACTATTGAGACAACGTGCCACACAATGGCAATCGATTATGTATACCAAGTGAAGCTGATCACTTACAATGAATTCAGTAGGTGTTCACTTCTGAAGTAACATGACACTTTATGGCGACACGATACTTTTTATTTTGCATAGATATGCATATTCTTTATCATATAAGATATGTACATTTACTGATGCAGTCAAAGTCGCACCTCTAAACCAATCAATCAAAAGGAAAGTTTATATATACCACCCTTTGTGCCAAGTTAGCAATAATAGTGTGTTATATACACACACACACATTTATATACAAACTTTTTTGACAGAATTTTGATGATGCATAATGTGGACACATGTATTTTTGGTTGTGAATTACTTTTTAAATTTGATCATAATGATTCTTACAATGGAAAAACATTGAAGGAGTAATGGAGCTATTTCTCAAACATGTGTAAATTTGTCATGCCGAGCTTTGTTATATTTGACTTCCATTATATCTTTTCGGGATGGCTAATTCTCATTGGATTTTGAATGAGTTTGTGGAATTTAATGGATACTTTTTTGAAGCACACAGTGCAATGTTTCTTTCACAAACCAAATGGTTGGCTTAAAGCAATTAATCAGATAGTGGTTCATTTGCTCAGGGCGACAAAGATTTTGGGATGAAAGTTTGTGTCATATATTCAATTTGTTCTTAATCCAGTAATACATGGCTTGACATTAACCATTCCATTTGAATCCATTTGGCATGCAACCGGCTTTTCAAAAGCTTAACTGAGAGTTGACAGGCCTATGAAATTAATAGAGCTCAAAAATTCTTTGAAAGAATAATAAATACTCATTTAGGATTGAAGAGTTTTTAAAGAAATCTCAACAGCTATACAAGGCGAGGCATGATAGACATCGAGTTGATAAACTTTTTGAAGTTGACGACCTTGTATGATTTCATTTTCTAAAGATCATCTAAAGGGAGAAGATTGGAAGCTTAAACTGTTCAGATATAGGCTGGTTAGAATGTCATGGAAGATCAGTTTTGTCAACTTAACAGAGCTGCCAGCTACATGTGAATGTACTCAATACTTATTTTTGAGAATTTGAAGCCGCTCAAATCTATTATGCTGGACAAGAGATAGAAACAATACTCTATCGACTATGAACAATTTATTCTTAAGCTAGGATGACAAACTTTCAAAGGATGAACTGTTGGACTTTTTCACCGGGTTTATATTCCATATGTTCTTTACATCAACAAGTAAACCGCTTTCATAGTTTGCACCAGTTGTTGCTACTATCCTTGCGGAAGAATGCTTATGCTTTTCATACTTTCATGCCCGCTGCCTTACGCCTTTAGAAATTGGAAACTTTATCTTAATCATGAAGCAATAACTCCTCACCAGGAATCTGCTTTTATGCGTTTGCGCAATACTTCAGTGTTGTTATACATCATGGTCATGCTACTACATACTAATATTCACTGTCAATTATCTCAAAATTTTCTGAATATAGTTATCATCATGATATTCAGTACCTATGTTTCTATGTTAAGGTCCCATTCTGCCCAATGGTTGGGTCAGAGGTTTACTCATCTGAGGTGAAGAAGACAGAAGTACTGATGGAAAATTTCAGGAGAGCTATAGGTTTACGTATAAAGGAAAATAAAGAAGTTTATGAAGGAGAGGTAAATTTTAATATTTTTTTAAATTTTATAATCTTTTGGCTTTTTAACATTTTTAATAATCTGCCATTCTTTTGTACTGTAATGGATACCAACCTTGCTTTTTTTGTGTGATGATATTTTTTGGGTTAACATAATGGAGCTCAATTTGGTTGGTTCTGATTTGTGGTTTACGGCTGCTACCTCCTTACAGGTAACTGAGCTCTCTCCTGAAGAAGCTGAGAGTACAACTGGAGGCTATGGAAAAAGCATTAGTCACATTATCATTGGGCTAAAAACTGTGAAAGGAACCAAGCAACTGAAATTGGATCCCACCATTTATGATGCTTTAATAAAAGAAAAGGTATGCATGATGTTTAGTTTTGTTCTAAATTTTGGATCTAAAAAATTGTCATGATCTCTTTTGAAAATTCTTGATTAGTTATTACTTGGTGCCATACAACTGTGCTTTTGCAGACTACTATGGTTCACATGGAAACCTAAAAAGGATCATTCTTAAGAGGGAAAATAGCTTATATGGGAAGCTCAGATACCCTATTATTTCCTTTCTTGAATTTATCATGGCACGTGGGAATGCTTTGTTAGACATAACCTATTTTCATCTCATGGATTTTTGAGCTGTTAAAAGGAAATTCATGATTTTTTTCTTTTTGTTTTATTTGTTTTTCAGTGTAAAGGCATTAATATATGGAGGCAATGTACAAACTTTGATAACATTTTGAAAAGTCTTTACCAACTTTGTTAACTGACACCGCATAATTAAGTCTTACGACTAGTTGTTTTCAATCTGTTATTTCCTGTGCATGTATCAATTTGATTTGTTTTTTAAGTAGCCTCTTTATTACATGCTGTTCTATTCTATAGAATATGCTATTTTTATATCATGCTCATTTCATATTAGGATGTTTACTGATCCATTGAGTGTATAGTAACTTACCTCGTTCAGCCTTTAAGGCTGCATCGTATACTCATTATCATTTATTCCCATTTGGTTTTTTTATAGATTTGCTGAAACTAATTCATTCAGCACATTATAATTGCAACGTAGTGTTCTAGATTTTTTATGCTATTTACACTGAATTCTTTTATGTTAACGGTGAGGAATAAATGTGTTGATATGCATGATTTCAGATTAGTTGACATTCATGATTTCAGTCGAGTTCATCTCATTAAATATACAGAAAACCTATTATGATAAAAATTTACGTTTTAGAGAATCATTTGCCTCGTGAGTGATTTGCAATGTCAAAAGGCACAGATAATTTTTTTGTTTAACACTTTTGAGCACTAATGTGAACTGCAGGTAGCTGTAGGCGATGTAATATACATTGAAGCAAACAGTGGTGCCGTCAAAAGAGTTGGTCGTTGCGATGCTTTTGCTACAGAATTTGACCTTGAAGCTGAAGAATATGTTCCAATTCCCAAAGGAGAAGTACACAAGAAAAAGGAAATTGTGCAGGTACTAAATTTTTGTCTCTGGTAAATATTAATTGATAAATACTAAACCGATTATATTTTTTATTGTAACCATTCCCCGTACCATTTATGCTATGGTAAAGTACTATTTATTCATCTACCTAATCTATATATGTATATTAATTCTATGACATAGAAGTGAGAGCATGAAGCTCTTTAAGTTCAGGATTTAGAATTTTTTTATTTTATTTTTGATTTAACAAATTAAAATAAATTGAATATAATATGTAATAATACGTGATAATAGAATAATTAAATAATAATAATATAATCAATAGTAAAAGGTGGAATAATATGATGGTAAAATTGATAAAATAAAATGCTGTATTGTAACATCATATAATATGAGAAAAAAGAATGTAATATACATTTTCTTAATTTAAATATTAAAAACAAATTTATTACAGATAAGATAGTTATGTAATTAATATATATTATATTTATGTACAAACACACTTATATTTATGTGTATATATGCATATATATATATATGTATATGTATATATAAGATAGTTAGTGCAGTACAGCGGGGGCGAAGGGTGGAGTAAGACAGCATGCCTTGGTGTGGCAGGACAAGCTTGGCCGCCATGACGCAACGAGGGCAAGCGAACTTACAGAGCGTGTTTTTTTTATTTGTAGATAAAATTTTCTTGCAAAAATTTGTATGATTCCATCTTTACGTGTGTGTGTGTATACACCCACATGTTTACATGGTAATAGAGAGGGAGAGATAGGCTATTATTATTTAAGTAGGATTGGAGTACTTTTCTGTGCATAACTCGTAATATTTCTCACAAATTCTTAAATGGCTAAGACTTATAGTTGCTAAATACATACTTTAAAATTTGTGCATTTGGAAAATGTGATTGATATTGAGAATGTGCAAGTAGTTTTTGTCATTTAAAAAAAAAATCTAATTATTCTATATAAATGTGAAAATGAACATTAATTATTTTTTTAGCTTTATATAAAGAGTGGGTGAGAGATCAAAAGACAATTTCTTGAGATAGATATTAGGATCTTTCCTCACATATTTTTTGGTCTCTAATTTTTTTATATTAAGATTCAAGGTAGTTAAAGATAAAATATTAAATTTGTGCATTCAAGAATACATGATAAATGATGAAAATGTGTGGAATAGAGATGTTGTTCCTTTAAAAATAATATCTTGACTTATTTATATATTTCTTAACTAAAATAAACTTAACAAAATGAGTAGTAAGATAAAATATACTTTATATATTTATAATTAAAATGATAAATTATAAATCAAAGCTTTAAAGGTGTTTAAATTGAGAATTAGCTTTGGATATTAAAAATAATTATTTTGTTAATCTAAACTACAAGATTGTTAAATAAATAGGCTAATTTAAATTGATCATTATTTTCTGTTCAAGATTAAAATTTTAATTATAATAAATATTATCGTAAATAAAATAAATATTTTCTTGATTAATTAATTATACTAATCATTTATACATATTAAAATTACATTAATTCATTAATAATATATTATTTAAACATTTCTGAATGAAAAAGGAGGTGGGTTGTGTAGGTAATCGACAACTAGCATAAACTTTATTGAATCTCATTCTTGCATGAATCATATAAATAATTGTGCTAGGGTTAGTGCATCGTCCAGAAGCGACGCGCTGCATCGCTTGAATGTGGTGAAAAATGTGCAAAGGCCGCTACATCAATGTTCGGGTGTAGTGTCAAATAAACAAGTGTTCCCATATTATGGACAAGTACGGGTAAAGAAGCTAGTCTTTGATAACAAATAAGTAGCTAGAATATTGACACTCTCACTAGCAAGTTTTTTGAGTTTGGTGATATTATGATAAATAAGAAGATTAATAGTGTCATTAAGAAACTAAGTGGGTGGGAGAGAGCAAAAAAAATTGACAATTTAGGCTTTAAACTATGTACTTGGGTAAGACTCACCTTGGAAATAGTGCGAGTAACATTTTGGATGAAATTTTAAAAGATAATGTAGTGAATGTTAACAAGCTGGGAGATAATGTTTATAGTTAATGGAATAATTTTTAATATTGCACATGCTTATGCCCTTTAAATAAGATTGATTATGTATATAAAAGAAATATTTTTGCAAGATTTAAATGAGTTAGTTTAAGAAATATATTAAGAGATGGTGCTTTTTATAGGAGGAGATTTAAATAGATATGTTGGAAGGGTAACTAAAGAACATAATAATATTCATGATGGTTTAGTTTTGGACAGATTAAACAATGATTAATGATTTTAGAGTTTGCCTTAGCTTATGATTTTATGATTTATTACACTTATTTTAATAAAATGGAGGAACATATTATCACTTATAAAAATGGGACTTCTAAAACTCAGATTGATTTTTTTTCACAAAGAAAAATGATCGTTATTATGTAAGATTGTAAAATTTATTCAAGTGATTGTTTGAAAACTTAACATTATTTTTTAGTTTTGGACTTGAAAATAAGAGATAATAAAGTAATATTAAATCTAAAATATATCTTAAAATTAGATGGTGGAATCTTAGGAAGGGTAATATATATATATATATTTTTTTTTAAGAGTAAAATTTTGTAACTTGGATAATTTGATTTTGGAGGTAAAGCCAACTTTATGTGAAATTTGGTTGCTAGTTGTATTCACAATGTAGTAAAAAATTTATTTGATGAATCAAAAGGGAGTACTCAATAATTAAGAGGTATAATGGTGGAAACATGATGTTCAACTTAAGATTAAAATAAAAAGTATGCTATAAAAAATAGTTTAAATGTAAGATTGAGAAGAATAAGAAGAAATATAAATTAGTTTATCATGAATCAAAATAATAATTTGTGAAGCTAAGAGTGAAACATTTGATGATTTATATAATAAATAGACATTGTCGAGAGAGAAGTGCAGATTTATAAGCTAGCCAAATTAAGAGATATGATAACCATTGATTTGACCTATATTAAATATATAAAACATGATCAAATATTTTTCTTAGGGATGAAATATTCAATATAGATGAATGAATAATTTATTAAGTTTTTTAATAAAAGTTGTACC
This sequence comes from Gastrodia elata, assembly GCA_016760335.1. Taxonomy (NCBI): domain Eukaryota; kingdom Viridiplantae; phylum Streptophyta; class Magnoliopsida; order Asparagales; family Orchidaceae; genus Gastrodia; species Gastrodia elata. Next base: position 30,026,003 of record CM028684.1, on the reverse strand, counting down.
TATAAAATTAATATTAGTGAGTTTAATAGTTATAAAAATAGTCTCAATTGCACTTTCATTTATCGTGCTAGTAAAACTGTGATTTGGAATGCTTTAAAGAGGATGGAGAGTGAAAAAATTACAGGATCGGATGACATTCCAATTGATGTATGGAAATGTTTAGGGAGGTATAAATTTTTTGGTTTACCAAGTTATTTAATGATATTTTAAAGAGTATTGTTAATGCGTGTAGAAAGAGTATTGTTGTACCTATTTACAAGAATAAAGATGATGTTCAAGTCTGTGCTAATTATAGAGGAATCAAGTTAATGCATCATATTTTGAAACTTTGGGAAATAATATTTAATACAAAATGCAAAATGATACTTGCATTTATCATAATCAATTTGGTTTTAAGCCAAATCGACCTACCACGGAAGCCATACATATATTAAGAGGTTTGACGGAGAAATTTAGGTAAAAAGATTTTCATTTAATTTTAATTGATCTTTAAAAGGCTTATGATAGAGGTACCAAGAGAAGTTCTTTGAAGAGCTTTGGAGAGAAAATTGATTAGTGTTGCATATATGGTGTTAAAATATGTATAATGGGGCTGTCACGTGTGTTCAATCGCAAGGCGGCTCATCTAATGATTTTCTTGTTTCTATTGTATTACATTAAGACTCAATTCTCAACCCATATTTTTTTGTTTTAACTATGAATGTTCTTACTCAGCACATTCATAAGGAGATTCCTTGAGGCATGTTATTTGCAGATATTCTATTAGTTGATAAGACTATGGATGGAGTTAGAGCAAAACTTGAGTTATGACGAATTGATATAAACTTCAAAGTTATTTTTTGTATCTAATTCTGAATATACGGATTGTAAGTTCAATTGTGTTATTGACTCTAATATTGAGGACATTACTATTGAGGATCATGTGATCAAGAAGAGCGAGAGGTTCAAGTATTTAGTTTCAATTATTTAAAATAATGGCGAAATAGAGAGCAATGTGATTAATAGGATCCAAGCTGGTTAAATGAAATGGAGGTGCGCTTCTGGAGTGTTATGTGATCGGAAATTTCTCTCAAAATTGAAGGAAAATTTATATAGCAGTTATATGACCAGCTATGTTATATAGGGTTGAATGTTGGACAAAAAAGAAATTAACTGATAAAATAAGTGTTACGTAGATGAGGATGCTTAGGTGGATGAGTGAATATACTCATAAGAATGGAATGAGAAATGAGCTTATCCATAGCAAGGTTGGAGTAGCTCTAATAGTGGGCAAGTTTAGAGAATTCTATCTTAGATGGTTCGAGCATATTAGGTGTTGACAGTGCAATTCCTTGTTAAAAACGTTGAGGTTATGAATTTCTCATATATTAAAAGAGGTAGAGGAAGATCAAAAAATACGAGAAGAAATTATCATGAAGGATCTGCTTTATTTAGAATTTTTGGAAAGGCCTTCTATTTGATTGTGCACAATGGAAACAAATAATTCATGCAGCTGACCCCACTTAGTGGGTTTAACACTTGGTATTGTTGTATTCATTAAACATTTAAATGTGTTAATTGTTTTATTATTTATATTGTGATAATTATATTTCTTATGTTAATTAGTTAAGATTATTGTTAACTAAATATATTTAAATATTATTTATATCATTAATCTAATAATACACTTGGTTAGCTATTTTTAGTCATTAATAAAAATAATTTTTATGTTGACTAATATTGTATCAATTAGTTATTTATGTTAAATAGTTATAGTAAATAATTATGTTAAATAAAGTTGTATTAATGAATTTGATTGATTAATTAATTAATTATATTATTTTAACATTTACTATTTTTTAATCAAATTATCATTTTTATTAATTAAGATTAAATTATTTAATTATGTTTACTCATTAATTATAAATTAAGCATATAGTTTAAACATTGATTTATTCATTAGTTAGATTAGATTTATTACTTTGATTAGTATTATGCCATTAATAATTATGCTAAATCATTATATAGATTAATTAATATAAATACTTATGTTAAATAATCTCATTAATTATTATTGCATTAATTGCTTATTAACATTAGGTAATCAATATTGTTTTTTGTTGGTGTTGTTTGATCATTAATTAATTTGTTTGTTAACTTATTAATGAATTATTAGTTTATAAAGTAAGTGATTATTTTTATTGAGTTATTTATGTTGATGATAAACATAATGATATCATAATAGTATTTATTAGTGTTATTTAAACATGTTTATTAAATTTTACTTGGTTGTCTTAATTAATGAATTTAGCATGTTAATTATTTGAGTGACTGACCATATGACCAGTATAAATAATTTATTAGTTAATCCTTGTTGACTTTATAAGAAACTCAATTTTTCGGTGGAAGTCAATGTCCATTTGAGGAGACAAGTAGAAAATTCGTTCATGATTGATCTCTTAAGTCAGCTTTAGGAATAAATCTTCTATCAATTAGCCGTCCGACCACTTGCCAAAATTGGAATTGTTTCTAATTCTTACCGTTGGTGAACAACCATGAGGAAGCTTGCTAATTTGAAGGAATTAAACGGCATGACAAGTTATTTGATCTTCTCCTCAGTAATAAAAGGGTGGGTTTACTTTTTTGATAGATTATAAACTTAATTTCCAGAATTGTTGAGGAAAGCGCGTCTGAACTAGTGGCAATTTGAGTGAAGGAACAATGCCCCCAAATCGGCGAGCATCATCAGATGACTAATCTTTGGATAGAGTATAGTTTTAACTTAGGGCTATGGGCACTTAAAAGCACTGTAGTCGACATATCAAAGTGAATGAAGGCTACCGAGTTTGACAAAACCAAAGGAGGTTGAAATGCCATAGCAAGAGGGCTCAGGGTTGCAGACACATCATGGGTGGGAGCTATCAGATCCTACGTTGATTGTAATAGAGAAGCTGAAAACCCTCAGTATCATCAGCTTCAACAAGGTGCAGAGAAGCATGATGGAGCATTGGGACACCCAAAATTGTGTGGCTAGGCTCTAACGGAGGAAACAACAGTTACAAACTCAATGGAGCTTGCTAATAGAGAAGATGTTAGATGATTAATGGCCACTGGCTTGGGAGAGAGGCTTATAAAATATGTAGCACCAACTTTAATGTATATGATTTTTATAATGCAAATGTTTTTCATTGTTTACTTATTTTTACAAAATTACTCTGTTAATAAGGCTTATATAGTATTCAGTACCAAGTCAAATAAATCTGATTCTTATAGTGCGAATGCATATTAATGTTACCTCTTAATTTTTATGTGCATGTGAGTGATGGCCCCAATTATTGAGAATTATGCCACAATAAGTCAAGCTTGGAGGAGCTTCTTGATTGAATTGTGAATTATTTCCACACCAAAGTGGTCATTGGCTTTATAAATCAACCAAGCAATTCTTTGTCTGCCTGAGGAGCCAATATAATTCTTGAAATTCTTAACTATCAAGGTACTGTCTCCTTGGATTTATTAGTCTCATGGTTGTGATCTCATATGATAACATTGTGGATTATCACCCAACCTTGTAGTGAGCTTACTATGAGAGCACTTGACATTAGAGTTTTATTAGAAATTCTACTGTTACCTTAAAATATATTTTTATGTTAAAGAGTTTCACTTTATTATACTTAAGAAGCTTCATAACTTCAACCACTTAAGCAATTAAAGTCATTGTTAGTTTTTATACTTAGATTCAAAATTTATCAACTAGATTGATATATAGAGGTGGTTTTTATGTACTTTAAATGTGTCCCATGCAGACTCAAAAGATGACCCTATATTGCACTTTATCCTATTATCAATTTAAGAGGTGGCTCCCATGGTGTGACACTTTGCTTTATATGTCACTAAGAGTCTATTTGACACTTAGTGTATTGCTCTGATATTTTTTTTATAACAATTCGAACTTGTAACTAGCAAGGCAATATTTGTTTGGGCCTTAGTGATCTCATAATTTTGTTCTCGGATGATAATTTTCAGAATGATCATTTATAGTACGATTGCTCCTGTTATGAGCACGCTTAATTGTGAAGTTCTTATTAAAAACTTCATTATCTCAAAAAATGATTAGATGTTTAAGAGTTCCTCTTAATTATATGAAGAAGCTTCACAACCAAGCCCTTCGAACTTATTTTTGTCTCACATGACACATCGTACATCCAACTACATCACATATGCAGCAGAGAACTAATTGCAGCAATTGTTTCAACTGACCCTCTCGATTGTACCTTTGGGCTCACTAATACAAGCGCACACCAATTGGTCAGCATTTCCTTGGGAAAATTTTGTCAGCTGGTCCCTGCTGCTCAACTAACCAGATAATTGAACTCTCTAATTTGGCAATCTTCAAATCATTGTCAGATTGTTAATGAGAGTTTTCTAAAGTGCAGCGTCAACCTCTTGGCATTGGGAGTCTTTGAACTGCCTAAGTTAATTGTTAGCATTAGTCTTTGAATTTGTCCTTCAACTGTTTTATCTGTGCAATGATCTTTCATGCCGACATTTTTGGATCACCATCTCCTTAATTAGTGACGGATCATATCTCTGGGTGGTTGAAGATCTCAACTGCTCTTCTAATGAAAGCAACACGATAGAAAAAGTTTGCAAAGAAAAGCTAACGTGTTAGTTCAAGTTGCTTACCATTAAGAGTGACTAAAGGTAACATACACTTGATGTTGATGTCTCAATTCTTTTTGGAAGAGAGTCATTCTAGCGGATTACTGCAACTATAGATTCTTCAAGCACATCATTGGTGATTTTCTTACCAGGGTATGGTTAATTGGCACATTGGCTTCATATGCCTCACCAGCTATCTACCTTGACAAAGATCTTCTATCAGTAGCTTGTTCATTGCAACGACGCTAGGGGACAAAAGCCATGGTATGAATGCTCACCTTGCATGTGGACTACTCGTCGCAATGCCCTCTTTCTTGATTTCAACTTTTGCATCTTCATAATTCTCGAGCTAACTCTGCTCGAGCTAATCATCGATCACTTGAATCTTCAGTAGCTTTATAAGTTACCATGAAGTTCTTATGAAATTTATGAATATCCTCATAGTGTTCTTTAATTTGATCAATTGATCTCCAGTGGACATAGCCACCACAGCATGAGTAATGGACATCAACACGGCACAGTTCAGACAGTTTTTCCCAAGGAAGCAGCTTTCATCAATGTTGAAGCTCTTTTGGCTGGCAATCCCTCAATGACAAGAGCTATAGTTGCATGGTTCAACAACAATGTTGACAACGACAAATTGTCTTGCACACTTTCTTATCTATTCTCGCAAGGCTTCTAAGTGATTAAGGAAACATTTTCCTCCACAAGTTCAATTGTCTATGGGTAAGGGATATTAGATGATAAGTTTTTACTTAATTAAGAAGTATATGCGTCAAACTTATAGGCTTCCGATATCCGGTGAATAAAGTTTATCACTAAATTTTGATTTAATTTGGGTCCTCCACTTATCATAAACCCGGGCATGTGGCTGACAATCCCATGCGAGGAGCATTAGCTGACAATAAGTCAAGCTTGTTGGCAGTCATCCAATGATCCTCAATGACTTATTAATAACGACTTCTGGCTAGGCCCTCCGACTGAACCAATAGCCATTCAATGATCATGCAGATAACACCAAGGATTGCTGGTTGTAAAGTGAATCAGACCATTAAAAGTTTCACTGCAATATCTCAGCAGTGCAGCTCTTGTGAAGCAGTATTACACGGATCATCAGCTAGAAAATTCCATGTGTAAATCATCTGCGGCTCGAGATTCACCGACACAAAGTAATTGTTTTTTAGCTCAAGCTCAGTGCTGTCATCCTGCCAAAGGTGGTGCAACCTATGGACTATCATGCCAATGACTCAAATAAAATGAGAACTCTCAAAAAAAGAAACTCTTCACTCCATAGTATCTAGTTATTTATTCCATTGCTACATTGTGCTACTATTACTTAACCAAAGCATAGTGATGCTCTCAATCGGGATGACCTTAACAATGAATGTAGGTAATGTTTCCGTCATCCGAACCGCTGCAAAACCTTAATGCCTTTCATTTATGTGCTTGCGCTCGTGTTAGTTAAAACATTTACTTTTAATTCAGTATACCCTGACATTATGTCAGTAGCATCCTCGGACCCTGGCTGAGTAGATGGTAACAGGTTATTTATTTACATTTTGTCTCATCTTTAGCTTTAGGTCATCGGTGAGACTTTGACACCAACCCTGGCAACTACTCTGGCTATCTGTAAACTTTGGCTCATGTCTGTTGTAGATGAAATTATTTGTTGACACAGCTTATGTAATATATAGTTCCAAATTTAATATATATGGTTTCATATAATGTAAATGCTATTTAATGTTTATTTTCCATTAAGTTATAGATATAAAACTCTCATATAATGTGCATGTTATGCTTTTCTCAATTTCCATCAAGTTGTATGCTATAAAACTTTCCGTGCTTACTCAATTTATATGCTGTTTATCACTTTCTTTATATGATGCCCAAGATCTATTTTTTCTGTGAGCGTTTAAGACATCATTTTTTTATTTTATGTTGTGCTATATACATGATTGGGATTTCATTGAGACTTTTTCATTACTTGGCCTATTCTCTGGCCACAGGTATTCCTTGTTTGGCCCACCTTTCCTTTTTTATTTAAAGACTGCAGCATGTCGTTTGTGCTGCCTTCCAGGATTTTTACACTGCTTTGCCAAATAATTAATCATATTTATTTTCTTAATTAAAGCGGTTAATTATAATTACTTAAAAAATTATAATATTTATGTTAATTATATTGATTATGCCTATATATTAATTGTAATTTATTTCATTAATTATGCTTATATTTGAAGACATTTATTAATTTAATACTTTAATTATAAATAATTAATTACAATGATTATTTCAATGAGTTAATTCTATGAATTATTATATATTGATAATTATTTATATTAGTTAATTATGATTTTCTAATTATGAGCACAATTATTAGTGATTTATCATAAGTAGATAATAATTTAAATTCATAATTACAATTACTATGCTGAATAAATATTAGTTTATTATGTTTTCGCTTGAAAAGTCAACTAATACCTACATTTATTAATTTTTAGCATAGCTAGCTCAAACTAGTTTAAATTAGCTTAGCACCTTATTTTTTGTACTAAGCAGCCTAGGTTAGCTTATCCAGCTTAAGCCATGAGTTGCATTTTTTTTTTTCATAATTAGGACGTTACATTGCATGACCTTGATGCTGCTAATGCTCACCCACAAGGAGGTCAAGACATACTTTCTCTTATGGGACAGATGATGAAACCTAAGAAAACTGAGATCACGGACAAGTTACGGCAAGAAATAAATAAGGTTTGTCGTATTTGTCATTTTCTATCGTTTTTCTATGGTTCATTTTAATTCTCTCAAATTATGACAAATTATATCAACGTTTTGGCTATACAGTAGTTTGCTTTCTTTCTTCTATGAAATGAGCAGGTGGTTAACAGGTATATTGATGAAGGTATTGCGGAGCTTGTCCCTGGGGTATTATTCATAGATGAGGTAAATTGCCATCCTATCTTTATTTTGTTCGTGGCAACTTTATTTCAAACCGTATTTGCAGGTTCATTTGCTTGACATGGAAAGCTTTTCTTACCTGAATCGTGCTTTGGAGAGCTCAATATCTCCAATTGTCATATTTGCTACAAATCGAGGAATATGCAATGTAAGGTAAACAAAAAACCACTCGGGCATGTTTGCTGTCTGTTTTGTTTTTTTTATTATAATTTTGTTTTATAATATTGTGTATATAATTAAAATAACTATATGGTTCGTTCATTATTAAATCTTTGTTTTGTAATAGGAAGTTAGTGGTGTTTTAGAAACTTAAAAACACCCAAAACTCATTTTGTGTTTTTAGACAACGTTTTTTTCAGTTTAATATAGAAATAAAAATTGGTCAATAAACGTAATTTATTTGTATGGCGAAGGATATTGTAAGAAACTAAACGAGGAAGACTTAAATAGATATTACAAGAAACTATTAGAAATAATCCTACATTTGGAGTTTAGAGAGGATATTATTTGATAGAACTCTATGGAGACAAAGGATTTATGTAACTGCACTTATTGAAAGTAAGTTATGGTTTGTTCGGCCACTAGTTCTTAAAATTAAAAGGGAAACAAAGTTTTCAAACTTGCAAAATTTGGCTGACTGCACTTGTCATAAAGTTTTTAAATATGAAACAGCTGCTATAGTTAAGGCTCTCTTTATTGGTTATGGTAAACTTCTGTTTTAAAGACATCTTCTGGTTGTGGTGGATTTGTGGGTATGAATTTCAAATAAATGGTCACTTGAATGTCACAATTTACATACTTTTATTTACTATTCTATAACCAACCTAAAAAAGGGAGTAAATCATTTTATGAATTTGACGCGTTTCAAGGAATTTATGTTGGCCTAGCCTTTTCACTATTTATTATCGCATTAAATTTTAACTTGATGGCCAAAATTTGCCATCGTTTTCACTAACAGATGTTTACCTTTCCACTTAAAATTACTGACGCTGCCACTGTTGATGGCAATATGTAATGTTGTCAGTGAAGGTAATTTTTTGTATTATTTAGGAGTTTTGGGTGCTGTTAATGTAAAACTGGATGTTCGGTGCCTGATAGGGCACTGTTTATGTAAAATTTGATGTTTCAGTGTTTGAAAGGTAATATTTGGATTTTTGGGTGCTATATTTGCAAAAAATAAAAGGAATATAATATAGTTTTATAAAACATCAATAAATTAGTTTATTTATAAGTTTTCTTTTTTAGTTCATGGCCATTCCCCCATTTTGTTCCTTTCTGCCAAAAATAAGTTGTTTTAATTCACAGTATTACATGACTGCTGGGATAACTTGCACTTACGCTCCCCTTAAAATATCCTTTTTTTTTTCAAGGGGAACCGATATGACCAGTCCACACGGCATACCAGTGGATCTTCTTGATCGTCTCATTATCATACGTACGGAAACCTATGGCCCCACTGAGATTATTCAGGTTCCGTATCTTTGAATTTTATCACCTTTTTCAATTAAAATTTTGTTAAATGTTTCCATATGTTGAACTTTATTGTAACGTGAACTTTGTGCTAGATTTTGGCTATTCGTGCTCAAGTCGAAGAGCTTGCTATTGATGAAGAGAGTCTAGCCTATCTTGGAGAGATAGGTCAGCTGGCATCATTAAGGTCTGTTGGTATCTCTATTTGTTCTTTTTCTTTCTTTTATTTAATTCAAATGTTTAATGACTAATGCTTGATTTTATTGCCATATGCGATATCATATATAATGTCTACATTTCAGTTCATCAGTCTAGCAATTTTACTTGACCAGACCTTCATTATTTCCACGTTATGATAAAGTGACCTTTAGTCATGATCTTACACATATTTAATCATTAATTTTTTTTCAAGATTTTTTTTTTTTTGCCGCTTAATGTTTATAATACTGGTTTATGCACCTTAATTTGTGTTTGTCTAATCCAATTTTCTCTCCATATACACATAGATCGTACAGGTAATCTTATGCATTGATATTTTTACCTGTTCCTATGCATTAAGTATTATTATTTGTAGAAAGCTCAAATTTATTCTCTTCACACCTATTTAAGTTTTGTTTGTTTTTTTTCTTGGAAGATAATTGTAATGCCCTATTATTAGATTTGATATATTAATCCAATAGCGGGTGTTACGGTAGTACTTAATACTGGATTAGAGATTTCTAACCCAATATCGAGTACTACCTTTATAATAATATGAATCTATGGGTAGAAGGAAATCCAAAACATTCTAATTAGACATCCGTTATTCATAATAAGAGAACATTCAACATGAAAGAATAGTATGAACATCAAATAAAATTATTATTACAATTTGTAGAATTAACCACTCATCCTCACATTCTAAGCTAAAAATATGTAATAAAAGGTCTTAAACTCGCAGTTATTGAAAATATTCTTTTTTAGGCACCAAACCTGCTCCCATCTTCTGATCTACCTTTTGTTTATAATACTGTAGGGCACAACTAATAAAAGAAAACTTTGATTAGTCTTAAAAAATCTAAGTATAGTTTAAAAGTAATACATTGTTTAATTTAAGCAGACATCACGTTAGCAATTTATAATATTAAATTATAAGTGGAGCATTTAGCATGAAAGGAATGAAACAATTATTAGAGGCTATAAAGTAAGAAGAACTCACATGATAGTTTCATTCCTGCATCAAATAGGTTAGCACAGTATTTATGAAAAATAATGCATTTAGCTAATCATAGGTAACATGGATATGTTCAAATTGATTCATATGCTAATTAAAAATACAGTGTAAATAATTAAATAGCTTACAATTAAGAAAATTACACTGCATGAAATTGAAAGCAAAGTTGAAGTAGTAAATTCTAAAAGACTAAGTAAAATAGTTTTAGTCTAAAGAACTGAATAAACACAGTCATAGGACTGTTATAATCATTCACAATCAATAGATTGTGAGAATGTGATTTTATGATTTATTTATCTTGTATTTGGTTCTGTGGGCGCAAAACATGTGAGGAGTTGAGTACATTTACTCAGCTATAAGTAAATGGGGTTAACTGTAAACACACACATTCCTCCTTAATAAGAATTATGTGATTTCCTGGTACTCCAATAGCCTGCCCAGGCTATGTGACAGTTGTACTATATACCTCCAAATAAAAACTCCTCTGAAATAATTTTACATGTTTATTATAAGCTCAAAATCTTAATGCATGTTTCAAGGTTTGATCTCAAAGTATTGCAGCATTACAAGGTTTTATCAATTTCATTGTAAATCACGTGATATCCATTGTCTGTTAATTATCTATCCTAATGATTGGAACTAATAAAGCTTCCAATTAACTTAGGCATCATAGATCGTTAAGTTAATTGATATATATATATAATAGTATAATAAGGTTAGTTTTGAAAATAGTAAGTTAATAAATTTATTGGTATAATCATTTAAATATGAGACAAATTTAATAACAAAAATTTCATTGATATTTTACTCATATAACTAAAGGTGAGATTTTTTCTCTAAAGTCTGATTTACTATTCAGTTTGCAGAAATTTACTATTCATTTTGTAGAAATTCACTATTCATTTTCCAAAAATTATTATTCATTTTGCAGAAAATTACTATTCATTTTACAAAAATTACTATTTATTTTGCATAATTTGCACTATTCATTTTGCAGGAAATTCACTATTCATTTTGCAGAAATTACACTATTCATTTTGCAGAAAATTCACTATTCATTTTCCAGAAGTTACTATTCATTTTGCAGAAATTACACTTCATTTTGCAGAAAATTCATTTTGCAGAAATTACTTTTCATTTTGCAGAAATTATTATTCAATCTAAATTACTTTTGAATTTGCAAAAATAACTATTCATTTTGCAAATCCCTTTAATCGGCTAGTTTGTGTGCAAGCTGAAGTTTTCAGCATCTCTGTGTTTCGGTCGCACGCAAGCAGACGCTCGTGAGTGCAGGGCCCTAAGCCGAACTGCGCGGGTAACTCGGGTCGGCCCGACCTGACCCGTTTGATAGGTTGATGGAAGACGGGATGGCCGGGACTAGGACATCCTCATACTCCCAGCTCTGACCACCTCAGACGGTGAGCTGGGTACCGATCGAAAGGTCTCGCTGAGACCTTTCGATTGGTATAAGAATCATTACCTAAGTCCCCCACTATCTCTTCAAATGTTGATGTCCTAACTTCCTATCCATGGGACAACATTGTAGAAGACTGTGGATTTGAGCGGCGAATCGAACTCTAATCAAGCCCAATTATAGTTCAATACAATTAGTATGTCTATGCAATAATAATTCAAACGAAGGCGATCGATGGAGTACCTCTCAGTTCGACGAGAAGATGTCGTGGGATTGAGACGAAGATTGCAGGTTCCTTGACTCAATTCTAGATTTCGAATTTATGCAGGAGTGATTTTGATTGCATTCATATAAGAAAAGGAAACAATATGAGCTTAACTCGGGAATCCAGCGACGATCTGATATGTCTGCGATCTCCCATTGGCGCGGGCTGCGGTGCTAGCCACGCGCTACTCACACAAGGAAGATGCGTCCCGGTCGTCCGATCGGACGACTGATTGGATCAGACGACGCAAATCAACGCGTCGTTTGATCAAGCGATTCGCAGAATTAGGCTAATGGCGCGATTAAATGGGAAATTTGTAATTAATAATTAATAATTATAATTATTTAAATGTTTCTTATATAAACAGAATAGAGATATTAAATGACTCCCGAAAAATTCTCAAAATAATCCCTAGCTAAATTGGGGGTGATGAACTTATAAATGAAGTCAAAATTTTAATCAGAGGTTGTTTTAATTATTTTGTTTTTCTTAGTATTAAAAATACAGTAAAATATTTGAGAAACTTTGACATCTCTAAAACTCACCAAAATTTTACCCCTAGCTAATTTGAGGGTGAGGAGTTCAATGACGAACTTCGATTTTGATTTGGAGGCCAATTTAATTATCGTGATTATCTAATTTTGATAAAAATATTAAAATATTCAAATTATTCAATTAAGCTCTGTTTCGCTCCAAATTCTCAGGGTTTGCTCTAAACACCATTTGGAGTCTAATGGTAATGATTACAAAGTGATTTGACTGCTAAATATTGATTAACAACATTGAGTTGTTACAATAATATTTATAATAAGAAGCACGCTGATTTCTCTACAGTTTAAACTCAAAGATGATCCTGTTAGCTAAATTCCAATTGACAAAAATCCTATTATTTTTTAGCTGAACTTAAAGCACCAGTACACAAAATTTCTTATAATAAAAGGACTACTAACAATGATGTTGATGAATCAATCTAATGTTAATTCAATATTGACGTGGATCCAATTGACTTTGGATTTAGAAACATTTACTGCATTAAATAATGTTTGATGAGCTGCATCAATATGGGTTGGACTATCTATAATGTATAACAATTGAAGACCATGCTATCAAGATGAGTCAAGGATTTAAATATCTTTGTTCAAACATACACAATAATGGTGATGCGAGGGCAGCATGATTAACAGAATTCCAATAGGTTGGTTGAAACATAGGAACTTTTTGGGATATTGTGCAATCTTAATATCCCAATTGAAGCGAGAACTATAGAGTGGTTATAAAGCTAACAATGTTTTATGGTACAAAGTGAAAAGACAAAAATGTTTAGGTGGATGAATATTTATGAAAGGATATGATGAGAAATAAATAGTAAGGTTGAACTTGCTTTAATTGATGACTCAAATATCGTCTTAGATTGTTTTGCCTTATTAAAGGCAAGTTGCTAGATGCCTCTTCAAGGAAAGTTAGGTTGATGAATTTTGCCTATATGCTAAAAGAGGAAGAGGAAGACCAAAAAATGCATAGTAGGAAACTTGGAAATAATTTCATATACTGTAAAACCCTGTTGCTAGATTAGTGGTAAATTCAACATCGAGTATTATTAACATTCCTGCAGTACAATAGAACATTCTTTACTATAAATATTCATTCTTTTCAGCACAAAATCCATATAGCTCAATTAAAATGCAGAAAGCAAAGTTCATATCTAGACATTCATCCACTAGTTTGACTTATTACATGTCTTTAAAATTGTACTCATAACGAAATATAAACTAATTTAAGGCAGATTTAAAATAAGATTTGTAGCGATTATCCTTTTTAAGCCTGATTCAGACCCTCCTCATGCTCTTGATCTGACACGTGAAATATTTCAGAGTTTGAATTCCAGTTATAATGCTTTAAGTGCTTGAATATCATTCATATATAAATAGTGCGCTGAAAGTAAAGCAACATAAATGCAGGTAAAAATATAAGAAAATATTTTATGGACAAATTTAGCAAGCTAGTCTCATTTGAAACATTTATGATATAATGCAACCTTTTCCTGCAAAACAAAACAAATGTTAGGGAATGTTATAATATTTTAAGAGCGGCATTTTATCATTTTTATTTGTCAGTTTTCTTCAAAAGAAAGTACATGTCACTGAATATGAAAAACTTGTTGTTGTGACAAAAAATTGTCACATTTCAAGGAAATAAAAATAAATGTCTTGCATATAATTGAACACATCGTTCTATGGGGCAAAACATAGAATGTGAGGGGTGTGATCTAAGCACGTCTGCTTGATCCGATTGGGTTCAAAATGATGGTATATATGTATATGCCATTATTCTACACCAGCCCCTCATAGGAACAATGAGGCCTCCCTATATCCCTTGAAGATAGGACTTACCTCGTTCCAACATATGTCTGACTTAAATCCATCACAAATAGAATCTATATTTCATTCATTTATAGTTTCATACAAGATATTATATCATTATTTATCAAGTGACACAAATATTAGGCACAACATTTCTAAAGTGACAATTAATAAAATGTTCAAAGCGGTGCAAAATACAATAAAGAAAATGTGCATATACATGTAATTATTATTATTATGCTATTTATGTACCTTTTTAAATCTGTGATTTTGATAGTCAACTTTTTGGAGGATCTGAAAAAGGTTAAATAATTTAAGGTATATTAGATCAATCAAGATGCATATTTATATCATTTAGGTTGTTATATTGATTGTTTATTTTAGTTAGTAGTTTTCTTAGAAAGTTTTCATATGTTTTATTCATACTTGAAAGTCAATATTATCTTTATATTTTAATTTTTTTTTTAAATTCACTTTATCATAATTTTTATATTTGTATATATATTTTCATGTTACCTTTTAAATCTATTCGTCTTAATTTTATTATTACTAGTCAATTTTAGGTCTTGTATAATTGGGAACATAACTTAGGGATCATTGTTTATTATATCTAGTCTTGTAAATGTTCGCTAACTTAGGGATCATTGCGTATTAGACCTATGCAGTTACTTATTGAGAATTATTTATTCCTAATAAAGATTATCTTTGTTAGGATAATCTCTGTTAGTTTCATTAAATCTAGTCTTAATGTTATAAAGAATTTCATCATATTATTATGATTACTTGATTTATCAATTATATCAATCTTTCATAAAGATTATTCCATACTAATTTCATTGGGAAATAATGACTTCTCAAGACACAAAGGTTCCATGATTTGTGATGGTGAAATTCAAAATTTTAGATTCTCAAGCATATTTGTGATGGTGAAATCCAAAATCTTAGATTCTCAAACCGATTATATCTGTTCTTACCTTAGTCACAATAGCAAGTAGATTAAATTTATATATCCTAATAAGTATTCATTCTAGTTTAGATGTTTTCTTAAGTCTCTTGATTTCTCAAGTGTTAAGACCTAAAGATGCTTCTCCAAGTTATGTGGAATTTATCAAAATGATCTATTGGGTTTCTTATGGTTTAGATATTTATTACTGGTTATATTTAGAGCTTTTTAAATAAAGAGTGAGTTCACACAAGGGTTTTAAGATCAGCTCTCAAGTGTAACCATTTCAGAGGTTCATATGACAAGAGGCTACGGGGTCTCATTCCTTCAAGCACAAGGCATTCGCATGAGGACTTGGATGGAGTGTAATTTTAATATTAAATTAGTAACTAAACTCAATCTAATTTTCTTAGAGTGCATGAGGAGTTCCCTAGGATAGGTTCAAGTTAAGAGGAGTTCACTTTCTACTCAGACATGTAAACTTATGGTTTATAGTGAGTGATTAAGTTTTTCTTAGATTTTTCCTATTGTTCATTTAATTTAAGTCATGCTTGCACTTAGAAAGGCCATAACTACTTATGGGATTTAGGTAACTATATCAAAATATTAATTGACCAACTTGATAAATTTTAGAATCAAATTTAAGTCCTCTTGAGTTTACCATTTACCCCTATGTATTGCCTCCACTAAGTTACATGTTTCTATATGAAGTTAGTTTTACAATCTTTGGATGCTACTATTTTATGTCTTTATGACTTTCTTATATTAGATTTGCACAAAACATTGGACACTTGCTATTTTTTCCTTTTGTCATTTTAATGTTATTTTTAAGCTTGAAATTTACATATATATATGATTTTAAAATTTTCATGAATCTTTAAGTTTTACTTTTTACCTGTCTTTCATAAATTTATTTTAAGTTTTATGAGTTTGTGTCAATGGGAATAACTCATAATCTTTAGGCCGATTCTTATCCTAAATTTTTTCTTGCTTTATGAGTTTATATATTTTATGTTAGAATATGTATTCATGGCTTAACATTATTAAAGGCATGTATTTTCAGGGGTTATAGCATAGTGTATATAATTATTGTCCATTTTCAATATCATAATATTAAGGGGACTTCATTCATATATGTATTGACATAAGTTCATTTAATCTTTCATGCTTGGAGCATTTATACTCCTAGAATGTAATTAAGATAAAACTTCCAACAATTCTTCAAATAATAAGTTCATATTTGGAATACCACTCATCAAGATCATCATTCTTTAGGGAAAAATCTTTAGGCTTTGGCAAATCACTTTCCTAGGTTTGAGGACACATGTTATACATTACCTTTCTAAGATTATTTTCAAAAGCATTTGTTATGTTATTAATGTCTTTCAATGTTAATTTTAAATACCTTTTAGTTATGAAAATCATTATTGTCCTATGTTAACTTAACAACATATTGGGTCTAAGCACTAAGGAGAAGTGTTTGGAGGTGACTAAGTTCATTTGATTAAATGGAATTGTAGGTTTATTGGTTTATTAAATGTTTAGGGATCTAATATTAGCCTCCGTAGTTATGTCATGAATCCTAAGGATTCATATTACCAAGCTCTAAAGATTGATTAATTCATTTCATATAAGATTATTTAACAACATTTTATGAAAAGAAAAAAGCTATGCATATGCTAATGACAAATCTTAACGGAGATTAAACATGTGACAAATTGACTAGTAGTATGGTATGAGCATGTTTTCAATGCCCATTAACTTAGTGTAAATTTAGATAATGCAAGCATAGCTTTTAGCCAATAATTAGTGAAGTGTTGAACATTTAATCAAGCTTGCTAGTGGATCGAACATATAATCACAACAATAATACATTGGACATGCCACATAAAATTCATTATTTACTGAGTACCATTCACAAAATTATAGTACATAATTTTCATTGGAAGGGTTAGCTATATATGTAATATCTTTTCATCATTATTAGACAATCGCTTCCATGAATGCCTCATTAACTATTCTTGATTAAGCATGGTAAAGTAAATTTTTAATTTATATTTTAATTAATACATAAGTCAAATCTGTGTCTATCTCTCTCTCTCTATGGAACAATTCAAGAAGAAGGCTAACATTAATTTCATTAGCAAACTTAGTTTTAAGGATACTAGGATTGTTATATGGCATTAAAAGAAACAACAGATAATTAAAACAATTAGAATAATCATGCATTTGAGCAAGTACTCAAGATTTATTCTATTATGTGATTATTTAGCAATTAGAAACATGTGGATTACCCAAACCATCCCTTGTGAGCACATTGTAGTAAAGATACATTACTCTACTATTTCATACAATCTAGAATTAAGCCTTCATGTAAGGTGAACCAAGCCATGTCATGCCTTCTCTCATCACATGGCTTGCTATCCATTGTTATCATACTCATCATGAAGGCTTAAGAATAATAGCATGAAGGTCCTAGGTTAGACTAGATCACACCACGTTACTCTTGCATGGTTCAATCATCTTGATTGGATAATGAAATGTGATTGCAAGATCATATCCTCTATGGTACCAATAGATCCCATAGAAGCGTAAGTATTCTAGAGTCAATGACCACGTCATGTTATGGCATAAATTTCAATTTAATAATTACTATTTATTAGCTCATTTAAGCCAAGATTCCATCTCCCTTTCTTATCTTATTTCATGGAAGAAAATACTTAAGCATTCTAAGGAGATAGAGAAGTTGCCAAAGCTTGTAGACGTGTTTACCAGGTCAGTGAGGGTTTCTTAGGAGTTCATTGGACCCATAACTTGCTTGGCCTTGGCTTGCGCTAACTCAAGTTAGCCCAAGAGAAGAACTAGAGGCTCTCGGGTTTGGAGAGATAGGGGCGTCCAGCTACAATACAGCTTCCGCAATGGTTCCAAAGGATTTCTTGAAACTCGTTGAGGGTGCTGCAGATGTCCCAAAGGCTAGGGAGCAAGTTGGTGGCTGCCGGTGAGGTCAAAAGGTCGTTGGATGGCTGAGGAGAAAATGTGAGGAATCTAGATGTTAGAGGAGTTATCAGGGTTCTAGATTTGTAAAATAGATTCCCATGACTTTCAAGGGTTCTTACATAATCATCCCAGTCCTTCAGAGGGTCTAGGATGATCGGGATCAACGGATGTAGACGAAACTCTTGGATTCCATGGTCTAGATTGGTTTGGCTGCTAGACTCAGCATCTGTCCACCAAAAAGTTCCTCTCAAAGCGCGTAGCCCCGTAGCATCGATTAAGTTGATTTGTAGGCTCTGGGTTGATTCTATGGCTTAGGATAGTCTTTGTAAACGAAGGTTTTTGTGTATCCGACGGTTTGTTGGGATTGTGCGAAAGGTGATAATGAATGGTAGTAAGGGAGTTTTGGGTCGTGGGATCCCAACGGTTTGTTGATCTAGCGGTTAGATTAGTTTGCCTTTGCATTATAATCTAGGCAGTTGGATATATAAGTAGAAATTCGAAGGCGACAATGCGTTCCACTATTTAAATAGGGTTTCGTTACCGTTGAATTCGATCCAATGGTTAGCCATTGTCTCGCTATTTAAACTCGAACTTATTATCGGATCTGATGATCTGATTTGCCGGTGATCGCGAGTTCCGCGATCCAGCTAATAGATCGTGCCTGATTAGATCTAGGGTTAGAAATCTCTCCACTGTTTGATTTGATTTTTTCCATTGGATTAAATATTGGATATGACGCTGAGAAGCGAACCGCTATTTTAATGATTAAAATCGTCAATTTTAATTAAATATAAATCTTAAGAATTTAAATAATTTAATTTCAAATATATTTTGTGTATTTTAGGCTTATTTTAACTTTAAAAATTATGAAATTTTCGCAACATGCATAATTCATTATGAAAAATCCAAATACACAATTATTTTAGAGCTTTAACCAACATTTTATTTCCCTATTTTCTTGAATTATTTAATTTCTAAATTTTCAAAAATTTCAATTATTTTTGGAATCTTTCAAACTTTTCCTATTGATTCTAGGAACTTTTATCATTACTTATGGAGTATAAGTATTTTTTGGCTTAAATTTTCTAAACCCATTTCCTTTAAGGCTGATTAATCTTCGTTAGATCATTAATAACTTGGGGTTATTACATATACTTAGAACTTAGGGAGTGGCTTCTATTTGATGTAGGATAGCAGAGAAAGGATTCATATAGCCAGCTGCATTTAGTAGATTAAGGCTTGGTTGTTCTGATATTATTGCTTCTGTTGTTTTTTTTTTTTATTGTTGTTATCTGTTAACATTTTGTCCAATTTTGTTTGCTATCGCCATATATCACAATAAGGTCAAATTGCCCTTATATTTCAGGAATCCTCTTAGTATTGCAGCTCTTTTTTATGCACCAATGATGAGGAATACTAAATACAAAATCCAAATGAGCAATTGTTCATAGTTTATAGTGGCTATTAGAGCTTTCTTTGTCCTGATTAATGGTCTGTCAACCTGCAATTCATAAAATGCTGTATGCAAACAGCTGTTTATTCTTTAAGATTTCTAGCTATGAAGCATAGTCTAAAGGTCAGATGTATGTGTAGAATATTGACAGACGTTTGGTTTTTTAACTTTCTTTAATTTTATTGTTATCCTATCTACTGCTAAGCCTTTTCCTTGATCAAGTTGGAAACTAAAATTTCATGGAAATTTAATCCTTGTATGTGTGAAACTTGCTTTTTGATGTCTTACTTCCCATCCTCTAAAACCTTGTCATTCTTTATTGAAAGGGTGATTGAATTTCTGCTCAAACTCAACTCTTTCATTTGAAATTAGCTGTCGTTTCCAGTTGCCACTGTTAGTTTCAATGAGTTTCTTATGATCATTTATGCTTGTTTCATTTTCATGCTTTTTTACATTAGTTTGCTTGAACATTTTCATGCTCTCCGTTTTCTCTATTCTTATTCACTTTTTTTTTCAGGCATTCTATTCAATTGATGTCACCAGCCAGTATTGTAGCCAAAACAAATGGACGAGAAAAAATTTGCAAGGTGTCGTAAACAACTACAAAGCAACATTCTTTCTTTTCTGTTTTTTTGTTGCTGCTGCTACTACTACTATTATTGTTGTAGCCCATCACATGTCATATTTGATTATACCAGGCAGATATTGAGGAAGTGGCTACTCTTTATCTCGATGCCAAATCTTCTGCTAGACTTCTTCAAGAGCAGCAGGACAGATATATTTCTTATTAACTCGATATTCCAGCCATCCATTGATGTTGTATCGTATTTGTGAGAGAAATTAAGGGGGTTCTTCTGTCCTAGAACAAAATACAAATATATCCTAGGCCTGGTAAGTTATATAGTTATTATTATTTTTTGATTTTCTGAATTTTGTATCTTGTTAATGCGTTTTGTTAAACCGTATGCTTTGTAAGCGTTGGATGAAGTTTTGACTGTATATAAATTATAGATTATGTATGATTATGCTTCCTTATGTTGAAAATCTTATCTAATTGACATGCAAAATTGGTACCATGGTTAGTGATTTATTTTTTGCTTTTGTAATTTTTTCAAATAAAAATTCATTCATTATAATTGAGTTCCAGTGAGTCTAACATGAACTTTAAAAATTTTGAATTGAGCTGACCACAATTCTAAGTGAAATTGATTCGAAAGTAATCGAATTCATAAGTAGGATTTTATCGTACTCGAAGCATAATTTTTTTAATTATACTTGATTTATACTCATTCATTTGGAGTTCATATAATTATATATAATTTGATTGTCATGCAAAAAAATGTGCTAGAGGAAACTATATAGAATACAAATTAATTTTGGTTTTTATAGTTTATAATTACATGTTTAGAAATTTATTTAAAATTGAAGTAAAATTATATTAAGTTAGATTAATAAAAAATAGTAATCGTTTGAACTTTTGTTAGGATTTGAGATGGCTTAAGTGATATTATTTAATAAAAGGGTGAATTGAATTTTTGATTTGTTAAATGTTGAAATTAAAATTATTATGATATTTAAATATTATTTGGAGATAAGAAAAGACTAATCTAAGAAAAAAATTTAAAATAAATGTGATAAAAATAAATGAATATATAGTAAATTACAATATATAATATCTTATTATTGATCTACTTGACATGTTATATCCATTGTGTTTGATAACCCACAATAGTAGGTTGAAATAGAAGAAAGAAAAGTAAACTTGCAGCACTGTAGAAAGTCTCAATGATTTTAAGTGCCTAAATTTTGAGATAGCACTAGAACACCTTAGAGCATCTTAATAAAGGGTTGGATTATTCTAAAGGCTTTTTGGATTACTATGGTTGTGTTAAGGATGAGTGGAAAGTATGAGATTTGGATCTTATTATAGGTGAGGGATTAGGGCTCTAATAAAAAGATAAGCTGCATGATCATATTGAGTGAATGAAATATCATGAAATTTTGATCATAAAGATCTAAATAAAATAAAAGATTAAAACTTTAAACAAACTAAAAAGTAATAAATCAGTACGTAGTAGTATCAACACTGCTTAGTTCTTAGCTTCTTTCCTCTATGAAGAGCTCCTGATCTGAGCACATTTCAAAAATGCGATTATTTAAATACCAGTTAATTGCGAAATTAAGTAATCATAAATGTATATTTTACAATTCTTAAATAATAAGTAAAATAATTAATAATTTTGACAGGGAATAAAGAGTTGTACAAATTTATTCCTACAAACATATTTTAATTGCACTAAAATTTTAGCATAAAAATAAATATATAATTTTAGCACAAAAATATGTTTTTGTTGGGCAAATACAAAATTGAGGAAAGTTGAGATTTTATTTTGTGTTACATGTCTCAACTTCCATAATACATGCCCCCTCTTATCAGAATGTTACTCAATTATCTAAATTTTTTCATATATTATTTTATAGGACTATAAAAATATTTTTATCAAATTTGTGCAAAAACATATTAAATATGAGTAATGAAAGACATGGTAACTTCTATAGTGCATGAATCAAAAAATTAAAAGTAAATTATTTGCACGATTCAAAATCTTAATATTTAATTTATTTAATAGTGATAATTATTTATAAGAAAATGAATTATAATAATGACAAAATAAAATAATATTTCTAATAATTATATAAGAGAGAAATAATTTTTTTTTGTTCATTTTCTTGTTCTCCTTTTTAGTTTATCATTTCTTATCTTATATAATAATAATAACAACTATAATAACGATTATAATACTAATTTTATAATATATATTTATTTACATATGTAACATAGTAATAATAATAATTTTATTAATAATAATAATAATAATATATACTAATATTAAAAAGAAGAAAATGACTGATTTGAAATGCTAAAATGAAAATTACATAAATGAAAATTATAATAAAAATAATAATAATATATATATGACATGGGGATGGAAGAGGAGAGAAGAGGGGATGGTAGAGGATGGAGGTGAGATGTGAGGAGATGAGAGGAGGTATTTATAAGACAAAAAAAATTCTCTACTATTTCTATTTCTTTCATAATTTTTTTAACTATTTTACTTTTTTTTCTCTCTCTTCAATAAATTCTTAACTAGTAAGAATTTATTTTTTCTCTCTTTTCACTTTACTCTAAAATTTACTTAGTTATAAGTAATTTTAACATAATATATTTTAGATGAATAATATATTAATATGATGAATAGTAAAATATTGATGAATAGTATAATAATTTATTTTAAATAAATGAGTTAATAATTTTAATTAATACGATGATTTTTGTACAATTTTTAATTATTTTCAAAAATAATAAAATTTGACACAAAAATGTATCTTCATGAGACGAACACACTTGCCCAAAATTTCTCAATTTGGAGAAATATTTTATTTTATATTAATTTATCAAGGTTAAAATTTCAAAAATTAATTTTGGTCAATCAAGAACTCTAAATATTACAAAACTTTTTCTGTAATCTTACTATAATATTCTTAATCCAACCGACACCAAAATTACAATATTTGAACTTATAGTTAATTTTTTCAATTTACTAAATTTAAATAATTCATAAATTAATTCAGGAGTATCTGTTATCCGGATCACTCGCAAATTTGAATATTACGATCACAAAAATATACTCTATCGAGCAAAATTTTTGGTTTGCCATAATTTTGAAGTCGCCCAGATTTCTAAATTTTAATCGAATTTAGTCTTAATTAACAAGTTAATGACTTGAGTCGTTACAACAATTATCACACATTACTAGCAACATCACGTTATCAAATTACTTCATTTCATTCCAAATAGAGTGATACATCATTATTCATATACAGGCAGAGAAGATATTCAAAGCAAAAGGAGCATCTTTTTCTACCATTTCCCTACTTTTACAGCAGTGTGATATGCAATACTTTAATTTAGTTCTTAAGTTCTTATAAATAAAAAAAACAAATTTATAAAAAATAAGCCGATTTTCAAGTTAAATTTGATCTTGGTTTGCCAATACAAAGGTTCTAGCTCAAACTCACCATTACTCAAACTTGATTAGGTTCATTTATCCTTTACAAATACATATAATAATCTTTATCTCTGTGAACACAACCAGCTAGTAATTATGATTCAAAATCCATATGCAAATCTGATCAAATCCTTCTCTTTAAGAAAACTATAATGCTAACAAATAGCCTAAAAAATGTAAATAGAGAGATAAAACATCATATGATCTTTGTGATCGAAAGTTGCATGCATACCTAATCAAATCTTGTATTATTGTGAAGCTAATAAAGTAGCCCAAATGTATAAAAACCTGCAACAATACATTCCAAAATCAGTGGGTATGCCGCACTCATGACTCAATAGAGGGATATTGCTATTAAACTGTCACTATAAATAATCTAGATTGGGTCCATCCACTGAAACAGAATTAAACCAGAAACCTTACTGCAAATTGAATCATTTCCACATCAAACTAAAAAGAAGTAACGACCATATTCAATATTCCATTTCTTGTGAATTTAAGAGCAAATTACGAACTTGTGGCAATTTTTTAGTATAAGAATGTGACAATTTTAATCTGTCATATTTTGTACTACACAATTTTTTTTTTTTGAAAGAAAATGAGCCCTATTAAGAGGTAAAATTGTGGTTGATGAGATTTAAACTCCTAACATGAAGCATAAAATTCAGGAGCAACAATACCAATCGTAAATCAATCCAGAGGTAAAATTATGATTGATGAGATTTAAACTCCTAACATGAAGCATAAAATTCAGGAGCAACAACACCAATCGTACATCAATCCAGAGGTAAAATTGTGGTTGATGAGATTTCAACTCCTAACATGAAGCATAAATTCAGGAGCAACAACACCACTCGCACATCAATCCATTTTTAAAGCAAATTTGAGGCCTTAATTCCATTATATCAACTTTTATTAGAGATTAAATAACTAAAAACAGTTTAATATTAAGGGATTGTTTGGTTGACGCTTAACTACATATTTGAGCCGGTTTAGTTGGATAAAGCCATGTTAAACACCTAAACCAATCAAATAGGTTTTATAACCAGTCAAATTCAAACTAACCTAGATTTAGAAATTTAAACCCCTTAAACAATCAAAAGACTTTTATAGGATTATCCGTCAAAGGAGGCAGAGGCCAGCCAGCCCACACCCCTGCCAATTTAATCAACTAAGCCAGCCAAAGCTCAAATTAAACAAGTTTCAACCTTAAGGGAGCGTTGGCTAAGACTTAGCTTGATTTAAGCTAGAAATCTAGGTAAACTACCAACTAAGCTAAATTAATTTGACTGTTAAGTTGGCTTAAGCTGTCCAAAGCTGACTAATAGATATTTTATATAAAATTTTAATTATTTAAATTAAAAATATAACTAATTAATATATTTGTTATCTAAACATTAAAATAAAAAATTAATACAATTAATAATTGTAATTAATCTATCCAATTAATTAATATGTTTAATTTTAAAAAATAGATACATTTATATTTAAAGTAATTATAGGGAATTCTAATTAATTTATTAATTGATGAAGCTAATGCAAATAATATATTATAATTATCCTAAATAATGAATAGATTATTATCTAAAAACAGCAACAACTTTTATATATATATATATATATATAATATTTATTTTTATTTTATTTGTGGCCAATAGAATTTGAACTCATGATCTAAAATAATAAATTATTAGCCTTAACCACTGGGTATATATATATATATTGTGATTTACATAATTAATAATAACAAATAATTACTATAATTGTTATAATTAATTATCAAAATTAATTATATTTAATTGTACTACATAACTAATAAGTTAATTAAAAAAAATCAATTATAATTTTGATAACATAAGCTAGCTTAAACTTAGAATTATTTGATTTAAACTTGTAGGCTTAAGATGAATTAAGCTAAGCTAAGAAAAAAAAAACTATTTATGACATGAGCTAAGTATTCTTTCGTCCTCTATATAAACCCTCAACAGGTCATTCTTTGAGTTCAGACCACGCTCAAGCCAAACCATATTAATGGCAAGCACTACGTCTGCCCGAGTCAAAATTGCCATGGCATTATTGCTGCTCCTTCTCATGGCCATCAGCGCTGCCACCACTGCCGAGTCAAAGTATGATAACTATAATGATATACCTTGCACTGAAGTGGCAACCAAGCTTGCAAAATGCGTTGAATATGCGCAGCATGGCGGCGTATTGCCTGCAGAGTGTTGTAGCGGTCTGAAGCAGCTGAAGGCAAAGGCAGCTTCCACCAAAGACCGCCGCACTCTCTGTAACTGTATCAAGTCACTTGCCATGAAAATCGGACTCAACCAAAATCTTGTAGCATCAATTCCTAAAAGGTGTGGTGTCGCCATTGGCTATCCTATCAGCCTCTCCACTGACTGCTCCAAGTAAGTCAACATCATTTGCATAATAAACTATAATAGTATAGTGTATAATATTTAAGATACTTATTTATAAGATGAATCGACTGAATGACATGGTCAAAGCTACCAACAATCAATTTGCTATTGTCACGTATTACAATTTGTCATTGCTAATTCTTTAATGCTTTTGTTATTGCAGGGTGAAGTGACTTTGGTGATGAAGTTAACGTAAAAACTTGTGTTGTGATACTATGTGGCCGTAAAAGAAGTATAAGCTGTTGCTATTAATAAGAACAAGCTGCTTTCCAAAAGTCCTGCAAATGAATAAATTAATATCCCAGCTGAGTTCGTGTCTCTGTACTGCTGTAGTGTACTGTTAATGAAATAAATATTTGCAAAAATTCCATACTTGCCCCTTGATTTTTTTCTTATCAATATATTGAAATTAAAATATGTTTGAAAGATAACAACTACTATAATATCCAAAACTTAAAACAAGAAATAAAAATTTTTGAGTACAATATTTCAAGATGAGGGTGAATCTAAAGCTTCTGCAATTATGAAGAAATAGATAGTAGTTTATAAGTACAGAATTCAAAGAATTATTCCACTAGTCTTTCATATATGAAACTATATTTTCTAACCCTGAAATTACAGCTAAGTATGATTACAAGAAAATAAATTATATTAAGCACAAATTAAAAGTTTTATTTATAAAATTTATAGGTGAATTAAGAGCTCTTCAAATTGAGCACAGAACTCATCATAACTAATAATTTCAGTTGCCCTAATTATACTTTTGTGGGCGTCCGGTTTTTGTTGTTTTCTAATAGTTGTGGAATGAAATGTCAGCTCCTCTGCTCCAGCAATAAATGTATTCTCCTTTTCATACTTTCTCTTGTTCAACCTTATACTTTGAGCATTTATATTTTAAATTGAAATTAGTTATTTGACTCCTAAATAGCTTTTCTAAAGGTTGGAGGACTAGAATTTGCATTTTATGTATTTTTTAGTAGCCCCGCCCGCACACAATAGTAAATTTAATGCTAATTTAATGTTGTTTTTTGTAAGACAAAATACTTTGTATTTTTGGAAGCTATTTGAGGGATATTTGAGAGCTGAGAGCTGTGTAGCCTGATTCATTTTATTTTATCCTATCACCGCCTCCTTTGCTCTCAACTGCATAACCGTTAATCTCAAAGCATACTTATGAGATGCAAAAAAACAGTCCCAAACTCCTGATTTTCAAATGCGAAATGCTAGCAAAAACATCCGTAAGCAAAATTATTTTGAAAATATAAATTCTCATGTGTAATGTTCAAATTAATATCATCAAAATGCATGAAACTCAAAAAAATTGCAAGTTTCTACACAAAATTATTGACAGTTATAAAAAATAAAACAAATGTAGCTTGACATGAATTAAAATTGTTGTTATCAACAATAAGTAGTATTTTTTCTTACAGGCGTACCCAAAATAGATTTGAAACTTATGAAAACTATTGTGCCAATGATGATATCGTAGAACTCATTGGTTGTTAAATAATGAAGCACTAATACATAAACCAATTGTACAACAATACTAGTTTCACCTGGTGGGAGTAAGGCTTGTTGTTGCTGCTGTGGTTGTTGTTGTATGTACTTGAAATTGTAACGATGATTTGCTTATTTGCAAGTACAGATCCTAAGCAAGAAATATGGAGATTAAAGCACACGTGAATGGCTTTAAAATAAAATTAAAAAAGCATATATGAAGTGTAAGCATCTAATTAACTCAAAATAGATGATGCAAAAGGATATTTAGATGATTTGACCATAATACAGCAGACCTATTCAGCCGCTAGAAATCACTTTATGGGCCAAGATTTTCCATATATCTTGACGGATCAATTACAATAAATAATTCAACTTACTCACACGTCAAAATGACAGTACACAAAAATAGGGATTTCCAATGTCGGGATTAATCCCAACACAACATTGACTCAGTTTGAAAGCAGCCGGACATATACAACTTAATACAAGAATGTGAAAGATTTACAAATCTAACACAAAAAAATAGAAAAGAAAATCTCGTACAAATTTATTTTATGCTTGCAAAGATGTAGATGAATGAGACACACGGGCATTGAGATAGCAATCATGAACAATATTATACAGTTAATGATCTAACCATAATAATAGGCTGTCGAGGCCGCAAGAATAAGTCAAGAAAAATGCATAGATAAGAATAAAATATTTAATTATATTTTTATTTCCAAAACAAGTACATCAGGTTTATCATCAGAAATAACTATTTTATTGTTTTATTATTATTTTATCAATTACAACACTTAGTTTATACCAAATACTTACTCAAACCGCACATACAGGTGGATTTCAAGTTATTGATTCTCTTCTATTTCTAAACCAGTGCTTAGGTGGAATTAAGTACCTGACAACTTTAATGTTCAGTATATAAGTTAAATTACTTAAATTTAAAAGCAAAAATTATGATCGAAATAAAATATGAATAAATGCAGGTATTAAATTGAAAACATAAAGAAATTTCAATAGTGATTTGTACAATAATAATTGGCATCCGACAATGAGAACAAGTTGCGCATCCACAAATAATGCATAAACATATAAGACAGTGCGCTCTCTCTCTCTCTCTCTATATATATATATATATATATATTTTTTTTTTTTTTTTCCCTTATGTGTGGCTCAGAATTGACATGAAGAAAAAAAATGTGAACAGTGTTGTAACTCAATAATTGAGGCTCAGAATTTGTTATCCAGGTCGTGTTCAAATCTCATCGACCACACAAGAGAAAAAAAAATTATATATATATATATCATGTAAACACACCATTAATACTCGAAAAAGTGGTGTTATATGACATTTAGAGCGATGTCGAACCCCCCATCCCATCTGTACAAATATAATAACACCCGAAACTCCAAATAGATCAAGCACCCCAAATCAAAAGATAAAATTCTAGGACATTTTCATAAACTAGAATATTTATTTCATAGGTCAAAATAGTTTTAAATAAATCAAAATAATATTAGTTTTTGTGCTTAAAAACTTTTATTTTGAAATATTACATTAATCCAAAGATAAAAGAGTTCTCAATCCAATTATGAAATCCATCATAAATATTGAATAAATTTAACTGTGTTCGATAAGTAAATTGCAAAGCTAATAATTTAAATAAGAATTAAGATACTATTGATTTTAAATCCGTATTTTTATTACCATCATCACCATTATCATTTTATAACTAATATCAAACCATCTTTATTAATCCTTCATTATTAGCATCATTATCGCTTCACCAGCATCCTTATCATCTTAACTATTATTACCCCTTTATTATTTTCTTCTCTTTCCTATTCATCTTCTTCTTCTCCTTTTTTCTTTTTTTTCATCCTTTTCATCTTCTCCTTTTTCTTTCTCTTTCTTCTCCTTCTTCCTTCTTCCTTCTTCCTTCCTCCTTCTCTTTCTTCTGCTTTCTTTTTCTTCATCATCTTTCTTCTTTTTCTCCTTCTTCCTTCTTCCTTCTTCTGCTTCTAACCAATATCATCATCATCATCAACAGCAACAATAACAACAGCATCATCGACAACATCGTCATCATCATCATCATCATTATCATCCATAGCATCAACATCATCATCAGTATAATCAACATTATTATCATCACCATCCACAACATCATCCTCACCACCACCACCACTATCATCATCAATATCATTCCTTACCCCCACAGAGTTCAATATACAATCATAATACTATCCAACATCATCATCATCATCATCATCATCATCAACAACATCACCATAACCATTAACATCACCATCACCAACACCATCACCACCACCACCACCACCAGCACACCATCATCAGCATCTGCCATAACATCATCCTCACCACCATCATTATCATCCCCTCCCCACAGAGCCCAATATATAATTCTGATATAATTCATGGCTTTAAACTAAATCTAATTATGATTTGGTTCAATTTATTCATCAAATCATGCTTAAGTCCCTTTCGCATATCCTAATCATGCTTAGATTTATGAGTTGGGTTAAGAAGGGTTAAACTTTTTCTAAGATATTAATTGAAATGAATAAAAGAGATTGGTTTAAAAAATTATTTATGAAATATATTTAATTCTCTGAAGTTTAAGATAATTTTAATATGTTTTATAAGGCTTACAAACAAGTTGCCTCGTAGCCTAACAAGTTGAGTCAGCGCTAGCTTAAGCTTAATGTTAACTCATCGAACTTGTCCATAAGCATTTTGTTGAGTCAAGCCCAACCAAGTAATAAATTGACATGACATAGTTTTACCCTTAATTGGAATCATTCACAATGCTAAAAACACGTGTTATTTGAAGATTTTATGCAATGCATTCAAATTGACATAAAAGGTTTTATGCAATGCATTTAAATTGACATAAATTAATCTAAAGAAGCCTCTAAAAAGCACTAAATGACTACACAACATGTCCACCAAAACTTTACAAATTAGTACTAGAGATATAGAGATATAAAATACTAGTTTCTACAAATTATTTGTGTAGGCATAACTTAATAGCATTTATAATCTTTTTTTAAATTTTCATTTGGTTAAATATTAATATTGCATTCACATTCTTGGAGCCTATGAAGAGGCAGTTGCTAGAACATAATGGAGACATTCTTATTGTTGACCCCATTTAGTGGGAGTAAAGTTTGTAGTTGTTATTGCATTAGTAGTTATGTTTAACAAGTAATTAATGATAGTAGTTAGTATTTAATTATTTAATATTACTATTGATTAACATTAGCAACTAATAGTTATATAATTACCAACTAACACAAATATTAAAAAAATTAATTATTGAGCTAGTATTTATAATATTTAGAATTTATAAAAGCTATTGCAAGAAAATTATAGAATTTAACCAGTCAGTATTGTTTGAAGATCTGGGTATTGTATTGTTGTGAAAAAAACAAATTTACATACATCCTTTTTAATATAATTTTAAACTAACAATTTTAAAAAATTAACGGCCTAAAAAACAGTCTAAAATTTGTTGAATGTAGTCTACAACAAGCAGGGTTGAACAAAAGGGGCCTTGAGTAGGAATGGAACCACAATAGAGTTATTAGTGGTTGCTCAGGTCTAGCTAGAGCTATAAAAGGGAATGGCACTTGCAAATGAAGACTAGGTCCGAGCACTGGGGGTGGATGGTGGGATAAATTCTCACCTATGCTAAGTTCATCAATAAGCTTATCGGTTGCAATGAACAATATGAGAATGAAAACATGTGAGCCAAAGAATGTTCTAAGAGAAACCCTGTTAAAAGCAAAAAAATGAGGACGCTACTTTCACAATAATCATAAATATAACATTAAGAATATGAGTGAACAAAATTTGCAAATTGTTCTGCCCAAACTTAGTTTTTGGGGGAAAGGCATCATCTTCTACAAATGGTCAAAAAACAACTCCTCGAGTAGATCAAATTTTAGAGAAAGCTTTTTGTAAAATAAAAAATAAAAGCAATGCCAAATAAAATCTTGAAAAAAAAATTCTCCGTTATCACCGCCAACACTAGACATTGCAATCTTTCCTGAAATGCTTCTCTTTCCTATGCAACATTGCTTATGTTCTTTCTGAATCACAAAATCCACCATATATAAGGATATAACAAACTTCAAAAATTTTATTGTCTATGGAAAAATTTTTAGAACCATTAGTTTTCCATAAATATTGTTTGGCAAGATTTAAGAATTTAGAAGTCTATATGGTGTTAAATCCAATTTGCAAACATCCCAAAGGATTTAAGAGAGCAATTAATAGAACATTGCAACATGTTAAAGAGCATATTAAAGATGTAGAAGCACTTAAAATCCTAAGAGGGAAGCACCACATAACTCAAAAGCGTGTGTCAACAGGTGGCCACAATCGATATTGATATAGAAAACTTGTTAATGATATCAACAACGACAGACTGAGAAAGGATGAAACATCGCTGCATAAATAATGTAATGCAATGTAAAAATTAATTGGTCAAAGAGAGATTTCTAACAATAAATTGACTGTCTGTGCACTTATATTCTGTATTTTATCATGCGCAAGCATGTATTGGTTTATATAGTTTGAATAACAAATCCCAATGAAACCAATTAAATAAATATTTTTTTGAGATTTGATCAAAATAATATGTTTGAGCAAATTCATTGTCAATTGGTGCAACTAAGATAGGCTAACTTAAAAGGGTGATGGAAACCCAATCCAACTTACACCACTTTTTGAAGGGATGCCTAAGGCATATGTAATTTTGAATTTGTCACATAGTTTTGGCTGAGTTTTCTGATCAGCAATCAACTTGACATCTCTACACCTGCAGTTTTTTTTTTTTATTTAGACTTGGACAAACTATGATGATCTCAGTATTCATTGAATTATAGCAACAAAACTTTACCTCAAAAACAAGAATTCCTCATATACTCTGTAATTATTGATCCATTTCAAGAAGAGCTCACCAGTAATCCTTGCAGGAACAATATCCACCCTCAAAATGATGATACCTACTAGCATCTCTCATAACAAGCCTGCGATTGGTAATCTTAGACACCAACTTTATGAATAAATGGCAATCCTCACAGACCCTCAAATTCTTCATTACCACAATCTCCTTCCCTGGTTCAGTATTAAGTAGCCCAAATGCAATGGCCAACTTCTCACTATGAACCCCAAATATTTTGCCATTATTCAGCACTCGCCTCAGTCCACCCAGATGCTTATTCACTGTTTCACAATCCTCCCCGCTTACTATACACTCCAAACCGGCAACCATTTCATAGATGCTTTTTGCCTGAGGGTGGGAATGGTCATCTGCCAAGAACCCATGAACCCTTCCCATATGCTCCATATAGCTGCATCCAGGGTCTTTTCTAAGTCCTCTTCTTCTCATCATAGCTCGAATTCTGGCAACACCATCCAATCTTCTGGAATCCAAGTATATGTTTGACATCAAGACATAGTAACCCACATTGTCCGGCTCAAGTTCGACAACATGGCGAAAGGCCTTCTCCCCAAATTCAACATGTTTGTGAATCTTGCAGGCAGACAAAAGCGCACCCCAAACAGCACCATCGGGCTGCATCGGCATTGAACAAATAAGTCCCACGGCATCTTCGAGCCGGCAAGCACGGCCTAAGAGATCAACCATACAGGCAAAATGCTCCAGCTGTGGGGAGATTCCGTAGACATTCTTCATGTTTGAGAAATGCTGAATCCCTGTTTCGGTCAGACCCGAATGGCTGCATGCAGATAGAACACTCACCATCAGAACACTATCAGGCCGGACGCCCTCTGCGAGCATTCTACCAAATAAGTTCAATGCGGTCTCTCCATGGCCATGCGCCCCGTATCCAGAAATGATAGCTGTCCAAGAAACAAGGTTTCTTCCGGGCATTTCGTCGAATATCTTGCGCGCACTGGCTAAATCTCCGCACCTAGCATGCATGCTGATGAGAGCATTGTTTATAAAGATATTTGAGCGGAAAACTGGGTTCTTTTTTATGTAGCGGTGCTCTGCTTTAAGCCCAAAGGCATGGGCTCCAATACTGGCGCAGGAAGAAATGACGCCCACGAGGGTGACCGGATCCGGCTCAACATGGCCGGAGCGCACCATTTCATCAAACAGAAGGAGGACACGGTGAGCGAGGCCATTTTGGGAACAGGCGGAGATCAGAGCGTTCCAGGAAGTGAGTCCTCTGGGGGCAAGCATTTCGTCAAACACTTGGCAGGCGCAGTCTATACGGCATGACTTAGCATATGCACTGAGGATGGCGTTGGCCACGGTCGGATCCGAATAGAGGCCGCAGAAAATGGAGAGGGCGTGGAGCGATGGAGCGGAAAGTGGGGGAGAAACGGGAATGAGAGATATGAGAGTGATGGAATCGAAAGGAAGGCTTGAGCGGCGCATACGGATGAAAATGGAGAGGGCTTTAGTGGACGGAAAGGTGTGGGCAGAGATGATGGAGTTAAAGCAGACGACGAGGGTAGGGATTGGGGCGGAGACTTCGTGGAGGAGGGCGTGGGAAAGAGGAAGGAGGGAGAGGCGGGCGTAGGCGGAGAGAAGGGAAGAGATGACAAAGGGGTCGCTTGGGAGGGAGCCGGATCTTAGGGCGAAAGAGTGGAGAGCCAAAACGATGGCGTGCAAAAAAAGGGCGGCGGCGGAGCGAATAGCGGAGGGGAGGGAGAAGGCATCCGGACGGGGATTCGGGGGTTGGAGCATCAGGCGAAAAAGAGCTAGGGTCTCCAGATGAAGCCCACCGTCGGCGAGATCCCGCAGGCGTCTGTTCCATTGGTATGTCTCGCAGCACCTTGTAGCGCCGGAGCCTGCGGTGGCTGTGTCGATGGCTCCGGCGACAGTAGTAGCGCCGCCGGCGGTTGATGTGCGCCTGTTAAGATGCGTGGATTGAAATTGTGAGCAAGAATATCGCATACTCTCACTCGACCTCGAGTAGTAATTTTTCTCTTTCTTCCGAATTTTCTTCGTTCAATTCACAAAATTTTGTTAGTTTATTATTTTTTCTTGGTAAATGCAAAAATTTTAAAATATATATAAAAAATATATATTAAGGATCAATAAAAAATTTTATTTTATTTTTATTTTTTAGACTCAAAAATTATATTCAATTTATAATCTATTTATAAATTTAATTTACATATTATCTATATATTTTAGTGCATATTAATATATAAGTGTAGCAATACTCTATTTATTATGAAGATTATTTGAAAAGTAAACATTTTAAAATAAAATAATTACATTACAATTTAATTTTTTTATTTTAAATAAAATAATTTTTAAATTATGATATATTCAAGTAATTTTTTTGATATAAAATTATTTCTCATAAATTTTGTTTAATAATTTTTTTCAAATAAAATTATCTAAATGAATAAATATTTTTTCTATCAATGAGATCGAATGAGCTGCTCATTCATGTGATTTTTATGAGTGAGATCGAATGAATCAAATTTTATGAACGAATCAAATTTTGAGATAGCCTTTTCAATACAATGGCTTTCGTCTTAGAACGAGATTGAATGATCCAAAAATTTGATGGAATGAATAGCTTCTTGCGATGGAATGATCCAAACCAGATGACCCATGTCTTCAAGCAAGAGTGTGTTTGTCTTCGAACTTCAAAAATAGCTTTGAATTG
Source organism: Gastrodia elata (assembly GCA_016760335.1). NCBI lineage: Eukaryota > Viridiplantae > Streptophyta > Magnoliopsida > Asparagales > Orchidaceae > Gastrodia > Gastrodia elata. Next base: position 29,990,619 of record CM028684.1, on the reverse strand, counting down.
GATTTAACCGATTATGTTCAAACATTCATTAAAGCATGTAGTTCCTCCATTTTAGCATGCATTGGCAGGAAGACAAGCTTCGAGAGACATCAATGATTGTGAAGATGAGCTCGGGGCATGCAGAAGGGAGGACGAGTTTGGGGTCATGCAGAATGAATGAGAACAAGCTTTGAACAAATGATAATCGGTTCAAAAGAGCTTTGAACTTACGAGAAGAAGCTCTTTGGAGCTTTGTTCGTACGTTCCTCATTCACGATCAACTATGTTTGGAGCTTTGGGGCATGCGGAATGAATGAGAACAAGCTTTGAACAAATGGCAATCGATTTGAAGGAGCTTTGAACTAATGAGAAGAAGCTCTTCGGAGCTTTGTTCCTCATTGGTATAAAATTGTTTCCCATAATTTTTTTTTTCAAATTAAATTATTTGAATGAATAAAAGTTTTTTCTGTCATTGAAATCGAACGAGCTTCGTGTGATTTTTACGAGCAAGATCGAATGAGTGAATGAATCAAACTTTATGAACGAATCAAATGTGGAGATAGCCTTCTTCAATGTGATAGCTTTCAGTCTTCAAACGAGATTGAATGATCCAGCTTGACGAAATGAACGGCTTCAGAGCTTTGTTCCAACGTTCCTCGTTCGCGTTCCAAGTTCTTCGGAGCTTGGGCATGCGGAATGATGAGAACAAGCTTTGATCAAACGATAATCGATTCGAACGAGCTTTGAACTAACGAGAATAAATTATTCAGAGCTTTGTTCATAAGTTTCTCGATGGTATAAAATTGTTTCCCATAATTTTTTTTGAATATTTTTTTTCATTTGAAATTTTCTGAATGAATAAATGTTTTTTCTGTCAATGAGATCGAATGAACTTCATGTGATTTTTATGAGCGAGATCGAATGCGATCGAACAAATCAAATTTGGAGATAGCCTTCTTCAATGTGATGGCTTTCGTCTTCGAACGAGAATGAATGATCCAACTTCATGGAATGAACGACTTCGTGCGATGGAATTATCCGAATTAGACGATTGTTGTCTTCAAACAAGAGTGTGTTCGTCTTTGAACTTTAGACATAGCTCTGAATTGGATTCATCCGATTGTGTTCAAACATTCATTAAAGCATCCAGTTCTCCATCTTAGCATGCATTGGCAGAAAGACAAGCTTCGAGGGGCCATCAGTGATTGTGAAGATGAGCTTGGGGCATGCAGAAGGGAAGATGAGCCCAAAGGCATGCAGAATGAATGAGAACAAGCTTTGAACAAACGATAATTGATTTGAACGAACTTTGAACTAACAGAAGAAGCTCTTCGGAGCTTTGTTCCTACATTCCTCATTCGTGATCGAATTTGTTCAGAGCTTGGGGAATGACAAACGATAATCGATTTGAACGAGTTTTGAACTAACGAGAAGAAGCTATTTGGAGGTTTGTTCCTAAGTTACTCATTGGTATAAAATTGTTTCCCATAATTTTTTTATTAATAATTTTTTTCAAATGAAATTATCTAAATGAATAAATGTTTTTCCTGTCAATGAGATCAAATGAGCTTCGTGTGATTTTTATGAACGAGATCGAATGAATCAAACTTTATGAATGAGTCAAAATTGGAGATAGCCTTCTTCAATGTGATGGATTTCATATTCGAACGAGATTGAATGATCCAGCTTGATGGAATGAATGGCTTTGTAGCTTTGTTACTACGTTCCTCATTCGCGTTCCAAGCTCTTTGGAGCTTGGGGGCAGGCTGAATGAATGAAAACAAGCTTTGAACAAGCGATAATCAAATTGAGCGAGCTTTGAACTAACAAGAAGAAGCTCTTCGGAGCTTTGTTCCTAAGTTCCTCATTGGTATAAAATTGTTTCCCATAATTTTTTTTAATAATTTTTTTCAAATGAAATTATTTGAATGAATAAATGTTTTTCTGTCAATGAGATTGAACGAGCTTTTTGTGCTTTTTATGAGAGCGATCGAATGAGATCGAACGCATCAAACTTTATGAACGAATCAAATTCGAAGATAGCTTTCTTCAATGGGATGGCTTTCATCTTCGAACGAGATTTAATGATCCAGCTTGATGGAATGAACGGCTTCGTGGATGGCATGATCCGAACTAGACAACCTTTGTCTTCAAACGAGAGCATGTTCGTCTTTGAACTTTAGACATAACTTCGAATTGGAATCAACCGATTGTGTTCAAACATTCACTAAAGCATCTAGTTCCTCCATTTTAGCATGCATTGGCAGAAAGATAAGCTTCGAGGGGCATTAGTGATAGTGAAGATGAGCTCGGAGCATGCAAAAGGGAGGACGAGTTTAGGGGCATGCAGAAGGGATGAGAAGAAGAAGCTTTGAACAAAAGATAATCGAATTTATAATTATTCTTAAAGAATAGACAAAGACTATCAAATAGATGCAATAAACATTGAAATAATAATTCATTTCTTACTCACCATATTTTTGCGGATTAGCAAATTTTTGAACCGCATTGCTTGCGGATTAGTAAAGTTTCTCCCACTCTTCAGATTTCGCGAGAGTTCCCAATCTAATTCAGCTTGTTACGAAGCAGTCAGCGGAAACCTAATCCTCTTGATTTCTGTTAGCACGGAACTGCTCCGGTGGAATGGATTTTGTGCCAACCGATAAGGCTTTTGTATAGAGTCTGATGATGCGGTTGGCCATCTCGCCTGTAATCAACAAACTTGAGCAACTGATTTGGTATGTAAGACCCGAGGAATATCTAGATGGAAACTAACCGTAAGATGTTTGTTATGGCTATGCTCTGCTTTTTGGTTGTCGCCGTTGCATCGAATACCGCGTTTGGAGTGAGAAGCCGGGGATTGATGGGGGAAGATAAGGGAGATGTAAAACCTAACGTGCCTGAGAAGGTATGGGATTGAATCTGTGATCATATGTAAAGCCTAACTGTCCTCATGGAAATCCTTATCGCTGGATTTGTTTACAGGTTGCTTCTTCCCCTCCTCCCGTCTCTATTCCGATCCAAAACACCGCCCCCGCGGCCCAGGGACATGCCCCGCAGCCCCAACCTAACCAATCTTCGCCAAATTCTAACGATTCTTCTAGGTCATCCAAAAGTTCACCTTTAGTTGATGGCTCCGCTGAACTAGCGCCTCTACCTGGACCAAAAGATTTGAATCAGGGGCCATCTAGGCAGAAAGAAGGTAACACTTTTCAAAATCCACCTAAGAAGGAAGAGGATAAGGCTCACGAAACTTCCAAAAAGGAAGGTGATAAGCTTGTGCAATCTCCCAGTAAGGAAGAACATTGGACACCCCATGATACAGAGAAGGGAGGAGACATCTTTTCAAAAGATCCTACAAAGGATATTGTTCCCAGTGGGAGTGGAGCCACTCCAAAATATGGGAGTCCAGGTGATAATAAAAACAAAGACGAGAGCTGTGAAGCTGCTAATGCACCAAATATAATATGCCATAAAGGAATGTTGGTTGCTTGTCTTCTGCAATCTGGGATTGGTGAGTTGTAGCCCTTAATTTCAACATTTTATTGTACTTGATAAATTTTAAATTTTATACTTTGTTTACCTTTAAGCTAGGGGCTGTTTGATTGGCTGTATTTTTAGTTGAAAGTAATTAATATGAGATATTTAAAGGTTTACATTACAGCAAGTATAAGAATTACTAGGCAGGAGACAACTTGTCTCAAAGGGCCTTTGGGAGAATATTTCTAGCTTATGATTAAAACGGATGTTAAAGAGGTGGCTTGTCATTGTAAATGTTACCAAAAGTATGTGAATGTGGGTAGAGAACCTATTTACTTGACTTGGCTGATTACGTCTTCTTGTCCATTCAATAAGGTATGAATTTTACCCATATTAAAAAAGGTTTAGGATGGCCAAAAAAGACATGAAGAAACTATTAGTAAGAATCTTCTCTACTTGGGACTTAGGGAAGGTCTTCTTTTGATCGTGCACAACAGAAACAAATGATTCATGTAGCGAAGGACCCCACGGTAGGACTAATGCTTGTTGTTAATGTCATTTACATCTGGCTTTGGCCAGAGGAGATATATTCTTGGTATGATTGATTATTTCAACAAATGAGTTGAGCCTATTGCCCTTGTTAATACTATTGTTGAATAACTAACTAGGCTTCTTTGAGAACAAATTTTCCTAAAATTTGGGTCTCCCTTAGCAATTATAATTTAAAGTGGCCTCCACTTTGCCTTATAGAAATTCAAGATATTTTGAGTTAAATTCAAATCCAATTAATTTTTTAGCCCATATTTTCATTCATATGGTTAGGTGGTAGTTTCCAACAAGATTTTAATCAAACTCTTGAAAAGGAGATTGAACAATTGGGAGGGCATGTAAGCATGATGATTTACTCAATGTGCTATGTGCACATTAAAATTATTTTTACATAGCATAAAGAAAAGCCCATTTTCTTTGATCTTTGGTTTATAGGTGTTTATGCTTGGAGTGTTATTAAATTCTCTCTCAAAACCATGCATATGGTCAGTATTTTGAATATTTCATTATTTGAGTTTGTATCTTTGAATGTCATGATTTGGTGGCATGACCTTACTATGATTGAGGAATTGCAATTAGTTGCCTTCACTCAGATTATGTATTAAAGTGAAATTTATTCAAAAAGAAAATATAAAACTGTAGTAAAACTTTTAAACCGGGTGATTTTGCACATTGAAAGTTTGAAATAACTAATTAACCTTTATGTAACAATTTTTTTTCTAACGAGGATGGATCACTTATGATTAAATGCCTTATAGCGAATGTTCATACTTGATTGAAAGCATATGAAGGGGATGGGGGTTAGGTTGCCCCGTACTTTAATTCACCTAACCTAAAAATTTATTATCTTATACTTTTTATGTAAAGTTGATGAGGCTGAGAAAGGATGAAGCTCCTCTAAAGGAAATCTTGTATGTTGAGCATTATGTAGTTGATTCTATCACTTAATCATCACCCTAAAAGATGACTTGGATTAAAGTACCATTTTAGCAAAAAATGTTATTATATTCATATTGCTATTTTTCTTATATCGCCATTATGGACAAATTTTTATTTTTATTTTTTATGTAGTTTGACATGGCACATATTGAGGCATTGAATCTCTTTTCTATTATATTTTTGCTTTTTCTTGTTGTTGTGGGATCTAGTTTTTATATGTTTTAAATACTTTGTTTTTTCTTTTACAAATCCAAGGACTTTAGAGGCTATAAAGAAAGAGTTGAATGCCAAAGTGTGGTTGCCGGGGGTCAAGATCGAGGAGAATGAGGGATGATTCAATACAAATTAGATATTTCATTTATCCAACCAAAAGCCCCCAACACAAAGCCAAAATGCATTACTTAAACAATAAATATGCTTCTTATAAAAGTATGCACAACAACTCAAATATACAACAACCATCAATCATCAACAATACAAAAGTAAAACCACCAAAATCTTCTATTTGAGCACACACAACATTAGCTCCCCCCCAAGTCTAGCTACCAGATTTGGTATCAATATTTGAAAAAAATGGACAAAACTTTCATCAAAGAAAGCACATAAAAATCTAGAGCAAACTTTATCTTAACCGCATGCTTGCTGGTAGACAAGGATTTGTGCAAGCTAAGTTATAAAGCTTTTACAATATTTTAAATCTATATTTAAGAAGATTCATAATAAATTAAGTAGACATGAGCTTACAATATTACTAATTAAATTACAAATTGAAAGTATTCAAAGCATCACATACTAAAATTTGCACAATATTATGATTTTAAATGCTGATTGTAAGAAGAAAGTGTATAAGTTTTATTAAATCAAATATTTATGCTGATCTCATTAAGATGCTTATCGATGGATCATCCCATCTTACTAAACTTACAATCATTATCTTTAAATGAATGAATTGTCATTAATCTATGCTTTCGATATTTTGACCATCGTTACACAGTTTCTTTTACCTAATCCAGGAGCTCACTAATAAGACTATTAGCTCATAACTATTGCAGGAGTTGAGTCCTACTCGTCTCACTGGGTCAAACACCTAGTTCATTAACTTAAATCTAGGAAGATTAAATATAAGCATCCGTCGGTGTTGTCATCACGAGTTCTCTTGTTGGCTAGCTAATGCTACTTCCATAGGTTATTGACTATTTGTATGATTTTGAACAGGCAACTCTCGCATATTAGATCACAAAATTCATCGGTTGATTCAATCCTCATTTAAGAATTGCAAATTCTTTCAAGTTGACAACTCACAACGTCTTATGAAGGGTATAAAATCATATGAAAATCAGTGGATATGATTCAAAGATATTGAATCATAGTTACAATTTTGAATATAAAGATGCAAGCATAATTACATGTTTATTACAATTTTCTTAGAATTGCTATACCAGTATGCAATTTAACCACTTATGTTTATTGATATAACAATAGCAAATTATTAATCAATATTTATGTTAGCATTATAAGACTAAGAAGCTATTTGATATGAGGTAATCTGAGTAGAAAGTAATTCGATTACAGTGTAATCTGATTACTTTACTATTGTTTGGTTGTTTGTTTAATTTATGTAGGGAAGTTGAATTTTTTTGTTTGGTATGCTGTAATTTGCTGAGTATAGTGCTCTGGGTAATTCAGGTCGTGAGATTACCCCTGTACCTGAAATTTTATGATTATGACAAAATTTTCTTAAAAAACCTAAGGATTAATGAGAAGTATATTTCGACTTATATTTTACCATTTTTATAAATTAAAAATGATTTTTAAATAAATATTATTTAAATAATATAATTTGTGTATATATATATATATTTATGTATGTATATATGCATATTAACGATAATAATGTGTAAGCAAAAAAAATATAATAAATTTTATTGATAATTCAAAAATAATTACAATACATTAAAAAATTTAATATACAAATTTAACTAAAAAATTGTTAATCCAGGGTATATTCCCAAAAGATTAACAAAAAGAAAATTCAAAATACAATATGCATAATACAATAAGACTTCTCGATTCTTATGATGTCCGTGAGCAAATTTTATTTTTTTGAGCCTACAGCAAATACCAATAAAAAATTATAATTAGTAGTAACTGAATGCAACCTTAAATTGTAAACTTAATTTAAATAATGCACGATTGTACTTCTTTTCATGTAAACAAATGGCTATATTACATAGCCTCTGAAATTTATCTGCATCTCAAAGCATTTTGCTAGTAACAAGATAAAACAAAGAGTCATCTGCTTGGAGAAAATAGAATATCACCTGAAATGTTTAGAGGTTGACCATGTGCTCTTTTTAATATATTAGCCATACACTAGCATCACATATGAATGTGTGCAACACATTCCCAATAACACAATGTATTTCAGTATTGTCTGATGGCATCAGTGTATCTCATGGCATGTTGTTGCTGAGCAGGATTTCAAAGAACTGCACCTAATGCTATAAAATGAAGTATGATTCTGGACTGTTCAATGAATTGAAGGTGATATTTATATAGCATTATAGTCCAAGCTGCGTTACATATTCTGTTGTGGTGATAAAGTCCTAACAACACTATTTTTTAAATGCTTAATGATGAAAACAATGTAAACCAAGATAGGTTTTAAATGAACACATTCTCATCATAATTCAATAAATTATATATATTGTAATGTCGTAATTTAACAGATGTTAATTATACATTCCCAACAATATTATTAGTTTAATTAGATAATAAAAATTATAATTAGAGTTTGCAAATGAATGGGAGTTGACACAGAGTGGTTTGACTTTATTGTTCAATTTAAAAAATTATAGGTTTGGTGTCTTAAAGAATTACTCTATTTGATATGGTTAGCTCATTTCATAATTATTTATATCATTTTTTTTATTGTTCATGGCAATATCTCAAAAACAAATTAAAATGATCAGAGAAGGAATGATATAAATCATGTATTTATCTCTTGATAAGAATGAAAAAATTTGTCTCCCCCACCACTAAGCCACAAAGGCTGGAAGTAAACTAAGCCAAAACTCCAATGTTTCTTGAAACGATTTACAAGCAATCCTCAATTAAACAATGTACTTTTTGAAGATATTGTTGGCAACAAGTTCTCTTTTGAGCACCCTTTGCCATATGTGGGACAAATTTTATATAATCAAAGCAAAAAGCCATACTTAAAATTTTGGAAAGTCAAAAGGACCAAACAATGGAAATTCATATGTTTATCAGAACTTTTGATGAATATCAACAACCAGCTCAGGTACTGAAATTGAAAGAATGACTTGTTTTCTTTTTGATGATGAAAAGACAGAAAAAAAAAGGAAAATCTTTTTTTGGGAAATTATGTATGGCTATCAATGTTTGTTGCCAATGAATTTTTACAAGACATTCTAGAATTGTCAGTTATGAAAGTAGTCTTGACCAACCACCCTATGAACAATAAATAAATGATTCTCACAATGAACTTATCTTCTTAATCAAGAATATGAAGGGGTGCTTAAGATGTTAACAAGCGTCTATTGATCCAAATTGGACATTTCAGATGACTGATGAACAAGTGATGAACTGATACATAAGTCTATAAAGAAAATGACAAATCCTGTAAGGAAGAGACCATAAATTAAGGCTGTGCCTGTGATAACTTTTTGGTGCTGCACTTTATATAAAATTATTCTTTATATAATTTTTGCTATTTTAGGAGATATTTTTGGTTTGCTTTCTCATAAAGTAGCCCTTTAGAAAGTAGCCTTCAAGAAGTAGTTTCTAAACTGTAGTTAGGCTATTTGTTGTTTAAAATATAATAATAATTATTTTATACCTGACCCTTCACCGCTATCAATTGATGGGGGGTGAAGTGGTGAAAGTTTGTGTATAAAATCATTGTTCGATTTCGAATGATAGTTCGGAGAACCAAACGAAATCGGAATGTTATGAAATTTTAGAATATTGTGTAGATCGATGTTGGAAAATTGTAGGCATTGGTTTCAAAGGAAGTAATGGAGGTTTGAGAGAGATATGATGAGTTGAGGGTCCAAACATCACACTTCGTACAATGTTCGTAAAGTGGACGATTGGATGGGCATACAGAGTCATAATCAAACGAAACATGATGTGTTTCAAAGATAACAGAGAGCACTTAGAAACACACTAGAAAATCACATAAAAAAAAAGCCAATAATAATTACCAGGATTATTTACACCGTGGTCCTTCGAGATTGTACACACCTCGAAGCTTCGTCGATTGTGGACACCAACGGCCGTTCTGGTTGTCCACACCAAAACTCAAAAGCTTAAGCCAAAATTCAAAGAATAAAATATTAATTAACCATTAGAATTCAAAAACATTACAATATATAGCCCTTGCAAATCCTATGGCCAACCTTTGATCAAATGACTACAATACCCATCCTTAATACCCATTGGATTCCCAAGTGACTCTTCCACTTCTTAACCTTGATAGAGAACAACCAAATGAATCATGAAAACATTAATTATCGGCCCCATACATGAAAATATAAAATAAAATGTAAATAGACAATAAGGTCACCTGATTAACCCAAAAACTTAAAATATGACCCATTCAATGAATCAACGCAACAAACTAGATCCATGTGCTTATGAAAATAAAAATATAACATTATTACATTAAATTACATCTAAAACTTCAGAAAATAACTGAATTTAATTCTTTAAATATTCAGCTCCTTAGCATAAGCTTGCGTCACAGTGCGGGGACGAACCAACAGTGGTTGTGCTGTATCGCCAATACTCACCAACTCATCAATCTTTCACTGACTCGTCGATTATATTTACTATTTCTATCCATGGTTGATGTCATGCACAGCACCATGGCAATAGATCATTCAAATAGCAACAACAACTTAATAATAATTTTCTTAGATAACTGCAACAGCTCTAAACGGAGCCTAAACTGAGAAGTGGAAGAAAATTCTTTTTTTAATAAAGAAAAATGACAAAGAAGAATAAAATAATATCAATAAATGAAGAAGCTCTCTTTTGGGTGTCCAATAAATCACTAAAGTCTTCTAGGGCTTGTAACGATTATATTGATCTTTTTCTTCTCCACAAACTTCCAATCTTATAGTATATATGATTCTCTCATTATATTTATAGACCTTTGGGAAACTCTTATAAAGGCACTATAGAAACCCAAGAAGTGTGAAGGGTTCTTTGCAGAAAAAAAAATGGAGTCTTTATATGCTCAAAATTAATTTTCATTTACTTTTGATAATGATGATCTTTTGCTTTAAATAATGGATTATTATTGATTATTGCATGCTCTACTTCTTAGGGTAAATCTTTGTAACCAAATCAGACATTAATTGATCAAGATTCCTTTATGAACACTATGCGCATATAAACTAAGGTGGATGAGCATAGATGTTAGATACCTTGACAAGGACAAATTTGTCTTCACGGCTTCAATGGTCAAGGGAATCACACGTTTGGTTTACTCTTTCATTAAGGTTTGGGACACTTTTTATAGAGACAAAGTTTCATCTAATTGATTTAGATACCTCAATAACGTATTGTCAAGGAGGTCATGGTTGCTCGACTATAGCATGATTCTCTCAACTCTTTGTGTTTAAAATACATTAGAAATGAGGTTGAATCTTGAATTGATGGAGAAGAACAACAATTCACCATTTACAAAATGATGTAGAACATTTCATCACCAAAGAAATGAAGTCAAATATTTCAAAAGTGAAAGAAACTATTCAAATGATCAGGAGATCAGTTCAATTTCAATGCCGAGTGAGATCAACTATTTTTCAAAGGATTTTAGATGCTTCTGAGTATCCTCTGCGTTGAGTTGGATTTGAATAGAAAAAATTACTGAATGCTAAGTCGACCAAGCCAAAAGTATCTAGAGCAGTGTCCCAAAGATTCTATCCAATCATTGAGCTATTCTGAATAGCTTGTTTTCATTTGGTAATTAGCTTATGATTAGATTCCATTGAGTAGGACGAAACTGATTCAAGTCAGGAAGCACCTTTGACGGGCTTTGCTGACTCAATATATTACAATAAAGTCTGTTTGCTTCGCCTAGATTAAACCAGGCAATTAATTCCACTTGGAATGCATAATTATTTATTAACATAATTGCTTATTAATTAATAAAGGCTTTGCCGATTAATTATTAATATTTATGTTAATTATGTCTTAGGTAAGAATGCATGATTATTAGAGATAACTATGCATAACATCCAAATCTTTAAACATTACCCAAGGTACAAAATAACATCTTTCATCTCACCATTTCTAAAGCACATCACACCTCATATTTGCTTTTAATTAAAAGGTTCACAAGATTGATGAAATAAAAGTGGTTTATTTGTAAATAATAAAATTTGAATGCTATGATTATAAATAAACTAATTGTTTAATAAATTAATTATTAATTAATTAATTAATCGTATGCATAGTGCAGCAAACTTTGTTAAGCAGGGTTTTAACCTGACTTTGTTACACAATACATTTTGGGGCTTAAGTTCCTTGTAGTTGCTTCGCAAGCGACTAATCTTACTGATATGCTAAGTTTATCTAGGACTTAAGCTCCAATAAATCAATCCCTTAGTCTCCCAAATGTTTAGTTATATGAATAATTTGTGTTCAATGTTCTATCAAATAATAATCTCCCTGTATTCTAAGTATAAGAGCTCATTCTTAGCGATTTCATGCAAGATTTTCTTGGTCCTCTTAGAACATGGGCAAAATTTTTTATCTCGAACTCTCATAAGTGAGTCATATAATGGTTTACACTTGTTATGTTTGAATTATGTAATGCCAATTTTTACTTATTCTCAACTAGAGCTATTTCAAACTTGCAACAAATGTACTCATTTCTCATCATCTACCTTAGCATTTTTTCTGCCATAATTATTTTATTATTAAGCTTATGCTTGCAAACATACATTATATAACATCTTCTAAACGTATGCTTTATAGTTCACAATATACAGATATTGTTTTTCCATATTCCATTAAGTTAGAAATTGCACCTATTAGACATTGTGGTAAAGATAGTGTTGAATAATTAGGATACAAAATTTAGTATGATAAAATCACAAAAATGTATTAAAATGGATTTGTAAATAATTGGTTTGACAACGTTGCGCTCGGCAAGAAAGAATGGAAGATGAAGATTTCTAAAGCCTATTTTCAAATAGTTAGGATAAAGTTAGTGATGATGGCAATTAAAGGCTATAAAAATGTTTATAAGAATTGCATTTTGCAACAAAAATTACTTGATGCTTCTTGCATGGAAGATGATTTTGTAAGCAACCTTATAAGATGGATGAAAGCTAAAGAAAATTTATTAATGCTCCAAGCAGGCTGTTTTTATTGTTTTATTCATTTCAAATGAGCATTAAAAAATATAACGTAATTTTGTATTAAAAATCTTCTTTATCTGTTAACATAATTTTTGGCCTTCGTTATTGTCTTTCATGAGGTTTTAAACAGTTAAAAGTGATTGCTAGTTGGGAATGAAGTCAAATTTCTTGAAAAAGGTTTTGTTTTTGCTTGCTATAATTTTCTTACCTTGTAGGTGTTTGAGTGGCATACGTGCCTATAACTACCTATATACCCAGAAACTGTAGCTGTAAATCATTACCGGTGTTTGCTTCTTATTTAATGAATCGCTTTTATATCGTTTTTTCCTACAGGATCCACAGAGTTTTCCCTTCTAGTTCAGAACACCGGGCCAGATGATCTGAATGTGAATCTTAAAAGTCCAAGCAAAATTAAATTTGATTTCAATTCTTTGAATGTACAAAAGCACAGCAACAAAAAGGTTTTGTTTTTGAATTTTTGTGTGTTTACAGATGCATATTTTTCTACAAAACTAAATAATCGAGCATCTTAATTTATGCTGTTATTGTTTCTCTCAAATGATATATATATATAAATAAATAAATATATATATATATATATATATATATATATATGTATATATATATATATACATAAACCTACTGGGTGTTCGTGCACTCCTTTGCGTGTTCTTTCCCTAGCCGCAATGACTTGGGCATCGGCTGAGATTTGCTTTTAACTTACATGGGCTCTTTCTTTGGGGCTCATCATCTAGGCCTTCCTCCATGTTACTGGCGTTCCCTATCCTTGTCCATTAAATCTTTGACCTGGTGTCACCTGATTGGGTTCTTGCTTGGTTATTCATGGCTTGCAAATGGGGTTGTAGTTGTGGCTGTGTTCATCATCCCTATCTATCCTCTGTCTTCTTGGCGGTCGGGGTATGTTTCTTTGGCCGTCCACCTTTTCCTGGTTAGTGATCTGCATCAGCTTTAGGTTTTGTGGTCGTCCTCCCTTTCCTTGTGTGGCCTTGTCTGGTTTGGCTGACTTGTGGAACTCCCCTCGTGACCCCTTTTAGTCTGGTATTGCCTGATGGGGTTCTGCTCCCCTCAGCATGGATTCAAGTGTGTTCGCTTAAATTGTGTTTGGTCATCCTTTTGTGGGACTTCTTTTGATTATTTTGTTTTTTTGATTCACCCTGTCTTCCTTTTAGGGTTGTTTGGTGATCTTGTTCATTGATAAGGAATTTCAGGCTATTGTGTGTGGCCGTTCGAAATTTCTTTCATTGATAAATTCTCTTTGGGCCAATCTTCCATTATATTACTGCTTGAAACTTACTTGGTGGTTGGTCGGTTAGTTTAATTATGACCGAGATATCTTCATTAAGTTTACTAGTAGTGAGGGCTATCCCCATTACTTCTCCTGTTTGACTGTCATGGTGGAAGGTCATACAATGCGGCTTTTGAAGTGATCCTCTATATTTGAATTTGATGTTGAATCCCTGATCAAATCACTTTGGGTTGCAATTTTGATGTTTTTATCTGCAATGATTCCCTCAGTGATCTCTTGCCTTGATCTTTGGAAAAACCTTTAATGATTGATACGGCAACAAAGAGGCCGATTCACCCCCAACGACTTGCATTGTTGTTGAGGTGGATAAGAATCGTTCCTCTCAAGTTTTGGGTTGACATAGGATCATCTAGCTTTTTGCAACTTGACACTTTTAAAAAATTTATCAAAGTATTGTTCTCGTTGTCATACGATTAGATATGATGTCGATTCATTTTACCAGCACTCTCTAGATCTTAAACTTGCTCATCATCAGTCTAATCTTGGGACCCCTTATGCTTTTTATTTTTTGGATAGGATCATTCCTTCACCAATGTTCAATGGGACAAATTTCTTGGATTAGCTGTCTTATTCTTCTTATTTGGCATGTAGTTTGGATTGAATGAGGATGGTAATTGGTTTGAGTAGAATCTAATTCTTGGGCCTTACCTTCTATCATTCAAAAGAACAAAAAAATTTTATTTATAAAATTCAAAAGCTTATTTTCAAAATTGAGGGGAACCTTAGCTGTGTGGATGTCCCAAAATGATGTGAATCAATTGGTCTATATTTAGTGTGTACTTAGTTATTTTATTTTTGTTTTGCAACATGTTAATCACTGTGAATATCAACATTGTACTCTCTTCAATTTTAAAGGAATATATATATATATATATATATACTCGCCAAAAAGATGAATGCTTTATTAAAAAAAAGAACTAGTAAAAGAGTCCAGGCAAAAGCAAATGTGCAAGATTAACAATATACAAGAGACTTTGAATTAATAAACATCTGAAGTAGTTTGTTGAAGAAACCCAAGTTGATTTAGTTCTTAATGTAGCAGTGGGTAGATGGTGCTTCTGTATTACTTTATGTGGTTTTATAGAGTGGGTTTGTCCAGCTATCAGCGTGTATCTTTTAAGGTAATCATTTTACAATGGTTTCGATGCTGGATTTCTTTTCCCGTTTACAATTACATCTTTTTGGAGGCGATGTTGAACCGAGTCTGTACCCATGTGGTTCAATCCTATGATGCCAGCAAATGATATAAACAAGAAACATGGTAGGGAAAGGTTACCATTAGGCTCTGACCGCCCGATGCCAGAATTGGTATGTTTTAAATCGTCATCCACCCAACGTAAATACGATCTTTAATAAGAATTCTCGAGGCATCAAGGATATAAACTGGTGAGATGATGTGAATCACTGTCTCAGACATAAATTAGAATTGCATCATGGAAAAAATAAATTTAGAGCCATATGAAATTGATCAAACCTTGTGTCAGAAATGAAAGAGAAGACCACTGTTTCCCAAGTTTGGGTAAAAACTGAAACACTTATCCAGTTCCTATAGTTACATACACATCAGTAGGGGTCAACGTGGGAAAATTTATTTATATAACAGATTGGAAACCAATTTATACTAATCTCCTTGCACCAGTGTGTAAGAATTTTAGAAACTTGGCAAGAAAAAGATAAATTTTCTTGGTCATTATAATGAGTGATACATGTCTTTATATAGACAACAACATGTGGGTACTAAGTTCAGATTCGCAGGCGTCTTGGCGTCTTGGCGCCCAATTGTCTATTTGGCGCCCAGGTGTCTGATGCACGGGTACTCAGTGCTCTATCTGGCACTTTGCGTGCTTGGTTCATAGTCTCCTCGGAACGCCTGAGCTTCTAGTCGTCTGTTTGGCGTCTAGGTGCTTGGATTTGTCTTGGCATTGGGTATATATATCCCTCCGTAAGGTGACAGAGGGATCATTAGCCGTCATCTTATCGCATAAAAGATTAAATTATGTTATTGAGAGAGGTTTAGTGAGGATATCAACTGTTTGTGCCCCATTGTTATGACGATCTCTTTATTTTTAACATTGTCACGGATGAAGTGGCAATTTGCTTCAATGTATTTTGTACGAGTATGGGATAGTGGACTGCTGGCAATGGATATCGCGGAAACATTGTCAGTGAAAATGGTAGTAGCTTGAGATGGAGGATGATGGAACTCTTGTAGGAGTTGTCTAAGCCAATGAGTTGGGTGATCGTGGATGCGAGTGCCCTGTATTCGACTTCTGTAGAGGATCGTGCTACTGTAAGTTGTTTCTTTGTTCTCCAACTGATAAGTGTGGTGCCGATGAATATGCAAAATCATGCCGTGGATTTTCAATACGCGGAGTCGCCGGCCCAATTGGAGTCTATGCATGAAGCTCTGGAGGTGCGGAGGTGATTGGTAGGCCTAGTTGGATGGTGCTTTTGATGTAGCGTAGGATGCATTAAGCTGGGAGAAGTGGAGTTGCGAGGGTTGATGCATGTGTTGGCAGATGAGGTTGACATTTGGACGAATGATGGCAAGAAACTGAAGGGAGCCAGCAAGCTTTCGGTAGAGTTGGGGTTGGTGAATGGAGGTGAAACTTCTGTAGAGTTGTCGGCAGGAGTGACAGGTGTGGGGGCCGACTTGCAGTTGGATATTCCAACGTCTTGAAGGATCAGGGAAGCATATGATGTTGTGATAGGTGTAGACTGTGTTTTGTTTTGTGAATGGAGATACCAAGAAACTGAGAGGGGAATCTGAGTGGCTTCATATTGAAGCGAGCTTCCATTGTGCTTATGGTATTTTGGAGAAAGTCTAGATTTGTTTTGGTGAGAAGAAGATCGTCGACATAGATGAGAAGATATTCTTGAGTGTCGAACTTGACATAGATGAGTAGGGATGGATCTGCTTTGCTTTGAGTAAAGTTTTTTGATATAAGGAAGTCAGTGAGAACGGAGAACCATTGACGTGGAGACTGTTTTAAGCCATAGAGGGCTTTCTTTAACCTTGCATACACGGTTGGGTTTGGTAGAGTCGGTAAAGCCCAGAGGTTGCTTGATATGTACTGTTTCATTAAAGGATCCGTGAAGGAATGCATAGGAGACATCGAGTTGCATTAGGGGCCAATTGTGACGGGTAACTATGATGAAACAAACGTGAATAGTAGACATTTTGGTTACTTGACTGAATGTTTCAGTGTAATCTATACCTTAGTTTTGATTGTAGCCTTGAGCCCAAGGCGAGTTTTGTACCGGATGATGAATCCGTCAGCGTTGTATTTGGTTTGGAAGGTTCATTTGCTACCTAGAATTGAATTCATTGAATTTGTGGGGCTAAGTCCCAAGTATCTTGATTTTTGAGGGCTGTGATTTTTTCGGCCATGGCCTATCTCCAATAATTGTGTTTGACAGCTTGAAGATAGATAATGGGGTCGGGTTGTGAGGTGGTTTGATGTGTGGGGGTTGATTGGGCGGTGAAGAATTGAATTTGAATGTGTCGAGGTTGGATTGTGCCGGTTTTGGATCGGGTGAGCATAGGGTGTGTCAGAGGAGGAGAACGCTTGCGGTATGGGAAGAAATAGGGAGTGGGGAGTTTAATTTGTGTGTAGTTGAGGGTGGTGATTGGGAGGAGTCTATGGAGGTGCTGCATTGAGATGAGATAATATTATGAGAAGGGTTAGATGAGAGTGTAGATGTAGTGGGGTTTGAAGATTTGTTGGAGGGTGGTATGAGAGTAGATTGAGGGATTAGGAGTTGGGGAATGGAGTGTTCTGCAATTGTTGATGTTGTGGTGGACTGGAAGGGGAACTCTTAGGAGAGAAATAGTTTTCTAGAAGTTAAACATGTCTTGAGATAATTACTTTAAGATGAATTAAAAGGATTTGCTTTAACTGAGTAAATTAAGAAACTTAGCAATACCTGGATCTTATCTTCAACCACCAAAACCAAAAATTGTTTTTGCAGTCCCTATAGTTTAAACAGTGTAAAGCATGAGACTGACAAAAAGTCACAAAATAAACAATGTAGGACTCAGCAAAGCTTCGGTCCAACCACCAACGAGAACTGACCAAAAGTAATTTAAGATATATTTTCAAATGAAGATCTCTAACAGGCCAGTTCCAATTATAACTGATATCGTTATACCATTTGCTAGCAAATTTACTGAAAGTGCTGTGTAAGACACAAGACAACCCACCTGGTGCAAACAGAACTGCAACATTTTTATGTAAAATTTGCATTATAAATCGCATCTTGAGTTTCAATTACATTCCTGCCATGGCTGCTATAGAGTTTAACCAAAATGACTGCATTTCTGGATGGAGTTAAGACTTTCCATGCAGAAAAATTGTAAACCCGAACAACTAGCATATCATCACACATGAAATTATGATAATCTGTTTATCAGCATATTATCACATTTGACAAACATATGAGACATTATAATGATGATTCCAAAATGTGATCAGTGTAACATAGGTAATGGCAACAAAACCGCAAGTAGTCCTGAAGTAATTACTATTGCATTTAAGTAATTAATCAGACCAAGATGTTGTCACAGAAACCTTCTTATGATCCCACCAATGATATCAAATATCCATATTACGCATAAGAGAGTGCGTATCAACAGTATATAAGAACCTAGTAGACATTTATAAATCTAAGTTTAATATCATGATACTGGAAATTTCTCAAATTCAACACAATGTCTTTTATATTAGTCAGTGTGAACCTATAGCAACCATTCTGATTCGTAAGAGAAAGGTTCTCTTTCTGATAAGAAGCCAAATAATAATGAGTAAAATGATTCGCTAAATAACTATGCAAAATTGAAACACCCGATAGCACATCAGAAATAAATGGGAAATTTCAGGAATCATTAAAATCAAGCATAGGCAACAAAATTTCCAGATTGTGTTTATCAATGTTATGCCTGCTGAAGTGCTTAGGAGTTTGATTGAATAAGATACTTCAGTGAGTACATTGTGACATTTTATTCACATCAAAGCCATGTTATTGTGTTTGGCTGAGTTCCGTGGAACCAAATAAACCACAGCATAGAGAAGCCAACAAGGGCTTCAAAATTAATCTTTTGTTATTAGGAAGGATTCATCTTTATAAAACCTGCTGCAGACTACTGGTGGTTTCAAGATTTGTATTCTCCAGACCGATGCATCAATATAACTAGAAATGAATAGATG
This sequence comes from Gastrodia elata, assembly GCA_016760335.1. Taxonomy (NCBI): domain Eukaryota; kingdom Viridiplantae; phylum Streptophyta; class Magnoliopsida; order Asparagales; family Orchidaceae; genus Gastrodia; species Gastrodia elata. The sequence continues at coordinate 29,971,738 of CM028684.1, read as the reverse complement.
ATCGAACGATTCAATTATCATAAGCATTTGGAAGCCAAATTGAAAACTTTGGAGTAATGAACCAGATTTACATTTAGATGACCCATATGAAGCCTCCACTGGAAAACAAAAAGAAGAAACATTGGTTGATTATTCTAATACAGTTAACATTGCTGCTGGGTTTGTGAAGTCTTCATATTTGCCAGGTTTTAGACTGGCTGAATTTTCTATGTGGTGCAAACTCTGATGAAATAGTTTGGGTTTTATATTATGTAGGGTTGAACCTGTAAAGGTCCGAAAGCAGCCCTTGAGGAATGGTTTCATACAAGAATTGACTATTTTCAGTTTGGCTATTTTGTTCAATCAACAACCCGTAGATTTTCTTGGGTAATGTCAACCAGGTCTCAAAAAAAAGAACCAAGCATTGATTAGTTGTCAAACAAAAAGTTACTAGACTCATCAGTATCCTCCCAGCAACTCAAATGTTCCGTAGTATCTTTATAATTTACCATACATTTTCAATTGAGAGAATTAATGATCTTGGGGGACACAATTTGTGGGTGTAGCGCAATGTTTCACTTTTAAATGCTTAGCTCAAAGAGGTTCTTTTGTGCTAAAGTCCACCAAAATCATAATGCGGAAGCTTAGTGGATGCCTTTAAGGTTTCTAATGACTAATCCTTCTTTATGAATTGGAAAGCAGAGTTGATCCAGTTAGTTCAAAGAATTTTAGTGCTATTATTGTTTACCCAAAGAAACTTATTAAGAATGATTTTGATATGCTTGTCCACTTGGTTGGGTTAAGGACCTCTAGCCAGTAAATTAGCAGAGCATTAAGGATATATTTGATTAATGTCAATCTCCCACCATGAGATAAGAATAAATGCTCCCACTCCTAATGTGATTCTAAATATGTCCAAGAAGAACAGAAAGTGTGCATTTTTAAAATGACCTCTAAATGTAGGGACTTCAAGATATTTGAAGGGGGTTTGCCTCTATTGAAACCTAATGCGTTTTTATCTTTGCACTTATGATAAAACTCATCTGGAAACTTGTTAGAACATGGAGGAGGATAGAGCCTTCCAAATTTGAAGATCTGTGGTATGTTTAAAAGGTTTTTGTTAATTTGTTCATCAATCACCCTAGGATGAGGAGTGTGAGGCTAAAGGTGCTGAAGGTTAATTTCAGAGTGCCCATAGGGATGACTAAAAAATTTATTGCTGAATCAGCATTATCAGCTTCATTAACAATAGAGGAGGCATTAGGAGGATTTTATTTCATTGTTTTTGTTGAACTCCTTTTATTAATACACAAATGATAAAAACTCATATTACATTTGTTTTTCACTTTTCAATTGAGAGCATTTTTTATTTTCAAAGCTTTTTCACATTATTATGACATGGAATTAATTTAGATTTGGCTAAAGACAAGCTCATCTTGTTGTTATTGACGGATGAATTTTCCCCAATTGATTTTTCCAATTGAGCCACATTATCGTCTTCTTCTTTTAGCTTAGATAAAATATTTCTAATGTGAGTTTACTACACAAAGGTTGAGCTTTTCTAAATTTTTTGAAATTGTTAACAAGTCTATCATACCATAACTTTCTGAAGACTCACTCCAAAAATTTTTGATAGTTACATGAACTAAAAATTTTTTGATTAGAAGGTTTGAAACTTGAAGGTTTTCGGTTTATTGTTAGCATCATTCCAAACTTAACCATAAGCAATAGAATTAAGGGCGAAATAAAGAATATTTTTGAAGTTATTCACCCAATAATTGTTCAACAAAATTTTGTTTAGTTTAGCAAATTTTCTACCATTAGACATATTCATTTAGCACTAGAGTAATCAATCTCATTCATTTTGCAATCTATAACAACATTATTAAAATTAATGGTGGAGTCACTATGAGTAGCCCTTATATTCATTAACAATAAAATCAACATTAAAGTCTCTACCTACTAACCAAGGGGAGGAGATATCAGTTTTATCTCTTAGGATATCCCATAGAGCATTTCTATCACTCTTATAATTGCTACCATGAACAAAGGTGCCCTCAAATTTAAGATTGGTGTTTTAAAGTGAGATATGTATGGCTTGTCCATTGTTGCCATTCACTAAGTAAATCTCCTTTCCGTCATGTTTTCAAAGAGCACATTTTATTTGTAAAATTTGTAATGCATTTATCAAAACACATTCGTATATAAAGTAAGCTGGAATTACCAACCTTAGGTTCAATGATAATAGCAAGAGACACATTATTGTCCATAGTAACATGTTTAAGTCTACTCATAGAAGAGGTATTACCAATACCTCAAATGTTTAAAATTAAAAGATTCATTAATGTTTACCTGGGGACCGATTTGGGCCATTAGATTTAGATCTTGTGATTCTACGATCACCATTATTCGCTTCATTAACATTAGCCTTAATACTGTTAGAACCATTAGAACATTAGGATTGTCTAATTCAGTGGTGTTTGTACTATCCAAGTTAGTATTGACTATAGTATCAATATCATTAAATGTGGAGCAAGCAACATTGCTAGGAATTTCATCATTATCAATCAATAAAGTACTTCTGTTTAGTGAAATAGTTATACCAGGAACATCAACATCAGAGGTGTTTGTATTGCTCAAGTTTGATAAAGGCCCGAGGTTCCTGCTAGGAGTAATTGGAATTCTAACAACATCACAGTAAGGCTGGTTTGAACATCAGCATTATCAGCGTTATTACTTGGTAGATGATCAAAATCCTGGTGCATATTGCTTTCCTTAACAGTAGGATTAAGATCAACTTGCCTAGTTACAGTGGCAAGATTTGAGTTTGCTTCCGGACAATCATGTTTGTCATGTCCAAAAGAAGAGCAATAAATACAAAAATTTGGCAGGTTTTCATATTTGATTTTTTGGAAATACCCACTAACAACCCTAACCACTGTTATTTTGTGAATTGTACCAGTCATTTAACTCAACTAACACTCTAGAGCAAAAAGATCTTGGTACAGTATCTTTTTTTTATCAAATTGCAGTGATTTCTCAATTGAACTTGATATACAACAGAGTGAATCGTGATTAATGAATTGCAATCTAAGCCCGGAGAAGTTGATCCATATAAAGAACAATTGGGGAATTCTGTATAATATCAATAGTAGGGGACCATTTTTGAAACCGAACACACCCTTGGATATTGTAAATCCCATGAGCATGTATTTTGGCATAATCGGGATCAATTGAGAACCTCAAAATTCATAAATTTATAACAATGTCTGTCAAAAACAACTGATTTCGCTAGTTTTAATCGTTTCAGAATCACAGAAATTATATTAATACTAGGCTGAGGCCTCAAATATTTACCCATAAGTGTAAGCTCATAAGGTTTAACAAGGTTACAGATCTCTCTTGAAAAGAAAATTGCAGGAAACTCATCTTTAGAAGATATGGATTTAATTAAAGATGGAGAAGATCCATTAACAGCCTCTCTAAAGGCTGGTGAGGGTTAATATGAAGGGGCGGAGGATTGGACATCATAAAAACATCAAAACCATAAGAAGAATTTTTGAAAACAAAAACAAAAGAAACCGAAAGAAACAAGATTAACCAAGCAATCAAAACTGATCTACCAAATACTCGCAGCTGATAGCTGTGAGGCCAGGCAAAGAAATCCTAGGACGCCTTCAAATCGCTAGAAATGTGGGGAAAGATGTATATATATATATATATATAAGTAAAAACTATGGCATTTGAATATTCTTTTCCAAGGAAAAAGATATTGAGATATATAAAATAAAAAATGAGGTAGTACTTAATAACAAATAAAATAGGTCCTTAGATGAGTTAGGGTGTACATAAACCATACTATCTTGGTGCATATGATATTTTTTATAATGCTTTGGAGCATTGGATTGGAATGCTTTAAAAAATCTCCTTCATTTTCTTTTACCCTTGCCATATATAAAAAATTGGGAGTCTACATTGTTAAAGAGATTGCCTTTCAAAAATCAAGAATCATACAACCACCAACAATGCGTTTTTCCACCCAAAACATAAGAGATTGGGAATAGAGTCAGAAGTTAATTATCTACAATGCAAATACCTTTAAGAAACCCTGACACTAACATACCCTCATTTCACCCTAAACCTTAAATCCTTAGTTCAGCCTAAAAGGCCCAACCAAATAAGGAAATAAAGCGAACATCGAAAACCAAAACATAAACTTCTAGACTAGTATCATGCAACACTTCAACATAGGAATCATACATAGATGTGGCAGAAGATTGAATAGCTTGGGCTTATAAACTACCAACTATAAATGCGTTGAGAAATTAAAACATGATCTTGATAATCAAAAGGATCAATAGCCACCATATTTAAACCAATACCATTGTTACTTTGGAATATAGGGATTCACTGAGGATGAAGCCCGGGTGTAAACATGTAGGTAGATGAGTCATGCACAATGGTTGTGCAGTTAAATCAATATTTAGTAACATTCTTCAAGAATCACTTTGCCAAAAACCAAAATCCCCATGCTAAACCAAACTTGTGAAGGGTGATCAATAGTAATTTCAAGCTCGGCCAGGATATATAACAGGTGGCTACTATAGGTTTCAAGTAAATCCCATTCAACATTAACAACTTGCAAAAATTGGTGCTAAGATACTATAATATCGATTTATTGCAGAAATCTATCTGCAGATTAGGGAAAGCTACTTAACCAGCTTGTCAGAAATTTTGATTTAGGAACAAAATCGATGACCATAGTAGAAGTATATGTCTAGACAATATTTTCTAATCAAAGGAAACTCAAAAGGTTGGGCTTAACTTTGGGACGTCGTCCTCTATAAAAAGCAACATTGACTTGCCTTCAAATGTGGATGATAATTTAATTTCAACTGTTAGAAGAAAGGAAGGCTAAGGAGGAGCAACAACACTGGATACTACCTGTGTGAAAGTTCGACATCGAAGGATGGAGCCACAACAGCCACAGCCAATGTCATCTTTGAGAAATTAGAAGCCACTGAAAGTGGCTCACTCCCACAAGAATCTACTGGAGCAGGACCCAGCAGCACTGGAGGGAGAACAAGGTCAATCACTTCCATTGAAACTCTGATTAGTTGGTTACCGCCACTACAAATAAAACAACCTCATCTTCCCTTTTAGAGGCTTCAAGGGGAGGTGGAACAATAGGGGATGACAGCAGATATCTCTCCAACACTGGTGATGAAGGATCGATCATGTGATCGTGTGTGGTGGGTTAGCAACATACGGAGTCAGATGAGGGCTAGGAGGAGGTGGATCATCCAAGCACCAAAAATTATCTTTCACTGCTCCTGCTGAGGAATTAGGAGATGGTGTTGCTGATGGAGAGGATGGGACATTAATCAAATGAGGAAGGGCGAGGCTTGGTGCATTGCACGGCTTTGACCCCGGTAACAATGTAGATGAGCCAAATATTCAACACTTTACGAATACCTTGGCGTTGATGGGAAAGGGCTCATTTTTGAACTATCAAATTTACTTATGTATTGACCTGCTTTATTTATTATAAAATAGGTTTGATCTATGCTTTGACCCTACTTGATCTGTTTAAAACAAGTGTGACTGATTCACTATTCACATTTGTTGTGATCGTGTCACATCCCACGTGAGCTAAGCAGAGCATTGGAGATGCACATTTACTTAAACTCTAGATTACTTTTGATATCTTGTTTTTCTAATCTTTAGTAGTCTTATCATGGACACGGGTGGAGCACCAGTGCATGCAAAAAGCAACAGTACAACAGCTAAGTGTGAGGAGCATGACCAATGAACAAGCACGATGTGCCTTCCAGAGTCACATTTCTTTGTTACAAGTATTGATTGATACATGGACGTAGGCTCTTTACTTTCTGGATATAATTTATACATATATATTTGTATTTTTTTCAAAGATTGTTTATGGCATGATGATGATGATTGTGTAATTTTCTTTGGTTACTTGCTTGAACATCTAACTTTTAACGGCAATAAAATTTTGTAGAATGATTAGTTACAAATATATTTTTATGATTAAACTTAAGTGTGTAAACATGTCACACATTCACACGAAGCCACTTTTGTGTTTTGATCAAGAAAATCTTTTTAAATTCTGTTAGTTACTAAGCATCCTATCCTTAATTGAAACACTAAATGGAAATATATCCCAAATAATAACGCAAGTCTGGACTACAATGGAAAAGAGAATTACTGTGATCAAACTTGTCTATCAGTTATACAACATCTAAATGAATTTAGCTAAAACACAACTTAAAAATTAAGTTAGATATATGGGCATATATTATTATAGGATTTCTTGTCTCCTTTTGTGACAATCATGTTCCTTCTCTTTGAATTTGTAATTTGTTACTGCTGTGAAGGTTTTTTCTGGAAGCACTACTTGCACGGCCTGCATGCTTACATATCTGACTGACAAGCACATCATGTTAACGATGAATTGGGGTTAGTTTTGAAAAAGTAAATATTACACAAACTTGGTTAGCTATAGTCAAAAGACAAGTCATAAGATGTCCGTTTATGGGTGCAACTGAATTGAGCTGCCCTAGTTCAGCTTGAGCTTAGTTAGCTAATAATAGGGTTGGATTTGATTAGAGTTCGGTTGAGTTAGCTCTAACTCGAACTCAAAATTTTCGAGTTGAGTACGTCTCGAACTTGAATTAAGTACCAGTCGCGTAAATTTTGATTCATAAAAGTTTGAGTTCGAGCTGAGTCGAATTAACTTCGAAAACAAATCTGTAATTCTTATTAACAATGCATTTTTGGCCCGGGATAGAATCGAACCCGCGGTCGGATGTATGAAACTATGACATCATTACCACTGGGCTAGGTAATTTCTTCTGCAGATAGTATATACTTTTTTATTTTATATAGTTTGAGTGACTCGATTTTAAGTTCGATTCGAGTCGTACCCAACTCGAACTCACTCGAATTGGGTTCTAGTCGGGGGTTCAACTCGAGAGTCCGCTCAAAAATTTTGAGCCGAGCTCGAGTTTCGAATTTCAGATAAAATTGCCAACTTTAACTAGTAAGCCAACCTTGAAATAGCTCTGGTTTGGCCTGTTAGCTTGTGAACCGGCTAGTATAGCAAGTATAAGAGTAAGACACCCTACACCCTGTATTCAAAGAGAAAATTTTAGTATAAGTTTCTTAATAAATATTTTCTTACTTCTCATAAATTCTCCTTCTTTGATAGTATTTGTTTGATTCAAACTTATTCCATCTTAAGAATAAAATGAGCCAACTTGAGCTCTCAATATTTAGCTTAGCTCAAACTTAATTAGTTAATCAAGCTCGAGCTCTCCTATTTGCACCCCTTAAATAATCATAATTGCCTTTTACATGACAGTTAATGTAGAGTGCTTGTTTACCAATTGTAGCATCTACCATTTTTCAGGTGAATCTCTCGGCTGAGACCTCAGGAGGCCTGATAATAGTTCTAAGCATCGGCGAAGAGGGCAGCAATTGCGTTCTTCATGCCAAGTCACCGGCCGCCGATTGGCTCTCGTTCCAGCCGTTCCCGGCTTACTATGCCATGCAGGTCAGGCCTATGCACGGTGCCTACATCTTGTTCGCTGCCGTTGCGGTTGCCGGAGGGACTTGGGCCTGCTGCAAGTTTCGAAAAAAGGAAAGACAAACGGATGCTGGAATACCATATCAGCAGCTAGAAATGGCTGAGCGGGCGCAATCCGACCCAAATGTTGCTGTCGTCGGCGATGAGGTACCTACCGACGCGTGGGATCAGAGTTGGGATGATGACTGGGACGACGAGGAGGCTGTAATCCGTACCGGCGGGAAAGCCGGAGTCATTCCATCGAACGGCCTCTCCTCCAGATCTGGCTATCCTAAAAATAAAGACGGCTGGGAAATTGATTGGGATGATTAGTCTTTCCTCCAACGGCTATATTCTTTCAAATAAGGTTTTTAGCTCATTATTTGATCTTCAAATGCTGAAGGACTGTGCCCAGAAAGAGTTTGCCTGAGTTGGTTACCAAAGCAGTAAGAGAAGAAAGCTGTGCTAGAAACCGAGGAGTGCTCAGATTGTGTTTTTAGCTAAGAGGTTTAGGATAGTTTTTTATTTATATTTTTGTGTGTGTTTTCTTATCCTGATATTGTTTATAAATATATGCACCAAATTAGTGTTTAAAATAATAGACCCAACTGCTAGAAAATATTGATTTTGCTATATTTAAGAGAATTCATAGCATATAGATCTTCTCGTTTTATATTTTTATATGACTGCCTTTTGTAGAAAGAAATTGATCTTTTTCCAATAAATATTCCCAAATCTCTTAAAAAAAAGGTGGTGATTTTTTTCTTGGAATAAAACTTGACCAAATTTCGAGTAATTTACCGTCTCATATTCTCATCTGTTCTCCATTTTTGAGAGATTTAAGGAAAAAATAACTGTGTTTTGCTTATATTTTAATTTGTTGGCTGACTTATTTATTTTGATATTTGCAAAGTTAAATCACATCAAATATGTAAGCCTTCTTTTTTATCATATCGAGCATGTGCTTAGTAATTAATTAAAACTAAGTACAAGCAATCAAGAGCAGTCCTTCCAGAGGATGCTCAAGAGCTTGTCAGGATGAGATCCTCTTCCAAAAAAATGAAATCTTTGCCGCATGATCATTTAGCAAGGAAGTGAAACACTCAAGCCTTGAGGGTTTTGCCAAAAAGTTGGGCCGCCGTAATCTCCTCGTCGAAGCGGGGAGCATGCCTTCATTTTATATGCACGAGCAGCAATGAGGTTGTCCATATAATCCCTGATCACAAAGATATCAAAAGTTCCTTTAATCCATTTCAACGGTTAGAGTTTATGATCCTTAGGTTATTTTTGTTTAGAACATTGTATTGCTTTCTTCTACCCTTGACGTCTTAATCCTAACTATTTAAGAATGTGGCATGCTCGATGTATTTGAAAATTTATGTGTAATATGTAAAATTAGAATTTTAATATTTTGTTAGACGATATTTAAAAATTGTTCCTAATATAAAATCTATAATTAAATAACTTCTAGAAATTATTGAGACTCATTTAAAAAAAAATGCGCGTAATAATTATTAAATCTCATATATACATTTTGAAAAATAAATTTTTTTATTATTTTCTATTATTATTTATTAGTAAGGAAAAAATCGCATGGAGGTCTCTATGCGTGTAATAGGTTGAAGTCTTCTACCGTTCCGATTGATCTTATTTCCGTTTAAAGTTTTTTTTTTTGGCTCCATCTTCCTTCGACTCAGCTCATTTTCTTCCTTCCGATCAACCGCAAAATCTCTCTTTGATTCTGTTCGAAATATATTCCTTTTACATTCGCTGATCTAGGCTTGTAGAGAAGATAGGAAGAGTGGAATGGCGAATTGGGAGTTGAAGAACTGCTGCAACCACAACCAGGTCATTTTCATAGCAACCATTGGTATCTCCACCGTTGTTATTCTCTCGGTAAGTACTTTCTTAGGGTTCTACTCTTTTTTCTTCAATTTCTGACCTACCGCTGGACTTCGGAAGTAGGTAATCAGTGAAAAATACTATGATCGAGTCGTGATTTTCATATGTCTGTTTGATTTAAGTTCTAATATTGAGTACTTTTATTATTAAAATTGATTTTTAGGGGGATTGATGGCATTTGCTTATTTATGCATAGATTTTTTTAATTAGTTGCTAGAGTTTCTTCTGTTTTTGATTTGAAACTTTTTTTCTTGGGTGAATTTGCAGCTGTGGAGGACGGTGCTGTTAACTCCTTTTAAGCTTATAACTGTGTTTCTTCATGAAACAAGCCATGCTCTTGCTTGTAAGCTAACTTGCGGTAACGTAAGGATTCTTTATTGATTCCGCTTCTGGTTATCTTTTGTTTATGATGCATGTTCTTCATGATAACTATTTTAGATTAAATCATTTTAGAATGATTGCTGACAGTATTACTGCAGTTTTTTTATAATTTAATGCTTCCCTTTGTTTTGTTTTGATTGTAATTCTCAATTACTTGTGAACTGTCTTTGTTTAAAATCTACCATGCTTCTATGTAGACAAATGTTTGAGCGTATATTTACAAAATGATGCTTAAAGCAAGCAAATATCTGCTTTGCTTTCAAGTAACGCCATCTTGTAACTACCTAACCTCATGCCAACCTTTTTTGCTTTGGTTAAGGTAGGATTTTATTGGGGATTTAATTATAAAGAACTTCATTTGGGCATCTTTATTGAATCATATAAACTTGACCTTATCATTTGAGAAAAACATCTTTCTGAGCACTTCTTGCCATACTACTAGTGCTTGATCACCTAATTTATTCATTGTCCAGGTATTGTCTTGTCTAAAATATGTTACCTAAAAGTTTATATTGTGATACACTGTTGTAAAATGAGGGGTTGTCGCAATGAAAATGTTTTTTTCATTCAAAAGCAAACACGAACTAGTGTTATTGGAGAAGTCAAACACACAGTCAACAAAGCAATTGAACACCAATATTTACATGAAAAATTCATTGGAGTTAAATATTACGTAGCCATAGCATCATGAAAAACTCAATGAATATTTGGATGAAAACACAAGTAGTTCATAACCTTTGGCCTTAGCTTCACCACAACACACATAGCATACAACTTTTACCACATCATCACACAAAAACATACTTCATTTATGTGCTACTACATATAACCACACAACCCACAATGGGTTTATATAGTCCCAAATCCATCACTGTGCATGTCCATGGGCCAACTCTGTGCATGCATCCTGGGTCAACTCTATGTGTGTCTACTTTGTGCATGTGCATCTGGTCATGAGTCCAATTGCACTTGAACACAATCTTGCATCCCTTTGCCATCTCTAGCTCATCACCGGGTGCATCATTGTCCACACTCGTCTGATTGCACCTAAGCGCGCATCTAGTTGCTCTTAGGCGCAAGCCTTATGCTTTCACATTTTTACCGGCACACACGACGTTCAATCTTGTTTGTTCGCGTGCACATGATTACCAACAAGTTTGTTCCTTAAGAACAATTGCTTATTAGTTTAAAATATTGTTATATAATATGTACATTGTAATAGACCATGTCTTCGACTATTGATCATGAATTTCATATATATATATATAATGTAATGGCATGACAAAGAGCTATATGATGATTCATGAATTATATTGCAAGATGCACAATTATTATGCCCAAATTTACTTAATGAGTTTAAGATATTGCATTCACCAAAGTTGAGTTTTCTTAAGATTGATTTGACAAAGATTAGAAACTATTCACTCACATAAAATGGAGATCAAGTACATCAGAATGAGGTTATTAACAAATTGATCACTATTTTGTATTTTAGTTCATTTATTTTGCATTTTCTATTGTAGGGAATTTGTACAAGCATGTGTATGGATTTATAAAGATTTGATAATGCTCTTTGATTTAGAAAATTTTAATTTGTACAATTCCTAATAATTATTTCTTCATTGGTGCGTAGGTTTTCTAAGAACCAACTTCTTTCTCTTGCTTCACAATAGCGATATGAGTCCCTTTTAATTATCAATCATTGCTTTCTCATTTATTGTTAATGAGATCTTTTGCTTGATGATCGATATGCCAATGGCTGATCATAATTGGGAAAGTTATCTGACTAGGCGTTGACACGTTACTAAAGGATAAAGGGATGAAAAAAATGGTATTGTGATGACCCATGTTAGGTTAGTAACAACCAATCTAATATAGGTGCATCTTTTCGTAGAATCATATTAGTGGTTAAACAAAATAGCATTCAAACAGCATCCAGAGCCATACAAGAAATAAAAATATCATTCATTCAATTTTAACATTACATTATCCAGAATATTACATAATGGATATCATACAAAAATTAATGTTTGTCTCTTGAAAAGAAAGTAAAGCTAAAGTTTTATTCTTCTAATTTGTGCCACGATTTCTTTTAACTCCTTCAAGCTATCTCAATCTTCTCCAGCTGTATCTAGTCTGATGTTATAAAAATAATGCCTTAATGCATATTCTAAGTACAAAAGATATTAAATAATATATTTTAAGCAAAAGTGGAAGGCAAAAAATGATATGATAATAATTGCAGGAAAATATAATTTAATGCAAATAAAAGATAATCATAACTTCTGCAAATAAATGTTTCTTTATCATGTATATCATACGCCAAATTTAAACGATGATTGCATAAGAATTCATATTTATGTTTATGTCTTGATATTATGAAGCGACATTAATAGTTTTGATGGGCAAAGTCAGAACCTTGAGACTAGGTTCAATAAAAGCATGTCCTTTATCTGGGCCCCCCCAAAGGCTCTAGATTGCACCCTTATGGCTCTCGATGGACTAGTCTTGCCTCTAACCTATTCAACCATTGTTTCAGTACCCTTTGCAACATTCACAAGATATATAAACATCATTTTGTTTCATTTACATCATTAGTAGTAAAAGTAATTGTGATGGCTCATGTTAGGTTAGCAACAACCAATCTAACATAGGTGCATCTTTTGCATGATTATATTGACGGTTAAGCAAAATAGTAGTTAATCACATCTAGAGTTATACAAGAATAAAAATAATTTTCATTCATTTTAAAAATAACATATCATTTAGAATATTTCATAAATTACATCATATGAAAATGATTATTTATCTTTTGAAAAGAAAGTAAAAGAAAGTAAAAGCTAAAGTTATAATTCGCACCATGATTCTCTTTAATGTCTTTAAATTACATCAGCCTCCTCTAGCAGGATTTGGTCTAACATTATAAAAATAATTTCTTAGTGCACACTTTAAGTACAAAGGATATTAAGTAATATATTTTTAAGCAAAAGCGGAAGGAAAAAAGGATATAATAATAATTGCAGGAAAATATTGTAAAATGCAAATAAAGATAATCATTACTCCTGCAAATAAATATTTCTCTATCACATGCTAAATTTCAAATAGTAATCGCATAAGAATTTATGTTTATGTTTATGATTTGATATCATGAAGCGATGGTAATAGTTTTGATGGGCAAAGTCAGAATCTTGAGGTTAGGTTCAATAAAAGCATAAAAGCATATTCTTCACCTGGGCCCCTTCAAAGGCTTCAGATGGCACCCTTATGTCTCCCGAGGACTAGCCCGGTCCCTAATCTATTCATGCTCTGTTTCAGAATCCTTTGCAACATTCACAAGATACATAAATATCATTTTGTTTCTCTTATATTTTTAGTAGTAAGAATAATGCATTAAGTATTAATATAAATTAGGCTCAAAGCGATGTTTAAGCAGCAATGAAAGTAATAAGTATGTAAAATAATATCCCGTGTACCTTTGTATTTGACTTAATAAGACAAATCACTTACAAACTTGATGTGTCTGCAAAAGTTATAATTGAAATATTATTAATTGCATTGACCTTTTTATAAGATTAAAACTTATGTTCTTATTCTTAAGCTTGATTTTAATTTACAAACTTAGAATCTCCTTAAGAAGATTGTCTTACTCAAAATCTTAGGAAAATTTTAGACTAAAATAATAGTTTTCTAAAATTCCTAATTTGTTCTAAATTTCATGCAGATTTAAATGGATAATGAAATTTATAAATTAGAATCAAATGTATTAAAATACATTAACTATATTAGAAATTCTCTTGCATGTTTTAATACTTGGCATCGCTGATTTGCAGATCGAAATGCAACGATCAAATGTAACACAACCGCACTGCTTCAAACCCAATATTGTAGTAGTTCTAAATTTGATTTTCTTCATATTCAAATTTCATCAATATATTGTCTTTTAATTTTTAATTTTTAGGTCAGAGTTTATCTTTATTCACAGAAGTCTTAAAATGAACAACTGTTCTAATATTTTTACTAGACTAAGGAATTAAAAATAATTCTATTGCAATATATGTGGACATATCATTAAGTTTAGTGCAACCAAGTAATTGCCTATTGAAACTTTTCTTTTCATTATCTACGAATCTAAATATAGTTAAATAACACAGTTTTAATTCAGATTCCTAACATTTGCATAAACACCAAGATATTAAGGTATAGTTTCTAAATGAGGTTAGGTACATTGCATAAATTTACCTAGTCTAACACACTCATATAGAAATCTAGTTGCATGTGACATCTAGCATGACATTCAATTGATTTATATTTTTTAATGTAAGTATATATATTAAATTGTTATACAACCTTAACAAGCATCTACATAAAATTCTGATTCATTATTCTAGGAGTTTAGGCAAAAATTATTATCAGCTTATCTAAATCCTAATTCCCTTCTTTTGTATCATGGATCAGAGAGTAACTTATAATAGAATTAATTAATGATTAAATTAAAGTGGAAATAGATCTAAGTTCCTCACATACATCTTATATTAAAAGAATCGTCGCAGAGGAAGGTTCAAACCTGCAGAAGAAATCGGGAGCAGAGAAAGAAAAATCGGGCGGAAGAAAATTTGTGCAGAGGAGGCGATCATGCGGAGCAGATGCCAATTGTCCTGTGCACGGAAGGGCGGTCATCGGCTTCTTGATTGACTGTTGTGGCCCTGCTGCAAAACTCCCGAGCCGTCGGCTTAGGTACGCTTCATCGGTTCTGATCGAGCGGGGTCGAGAGGAAAAGAAGCGACTGAGTGGAGAAGAGTCGAGTGGCCTACCTGGGATTAAATAGGGCTTGCGTGCGTAATGCATGCCCGCATCGTCCGTCTGGAGATGGCGCTGAGAGCCCGATTAAGAAGTCACGTGATTGCAGGAGGGTATTTGGCGTTTCGTGCCTTCCATCGACCCTTCCCAATGAAACTGCCGCATTGATTTCAGTGGAAGGTACTCAACACGTTTGGAATTAGCGACTTAAATGCCTCCTGTAACTCTTGCATTGATTACGGGAGTGGAATGAAAAGAAATTGGAAACTGCTCGGCTGTAAATTTTTTTTTTTTTGTATAAATGTTGCCTATTACATTTGCATTTATATTCCAAACGAATCAATGAATTCGTATAGTTTCCAGTTATAACAGAATCAAGCAACGGTTGATGAAAACGAATTTTAGCGGGAAATAAATAGAATTTAGACATTGCTGGAAAATAACGTCTTTCTTATAAATGACCTAGGGTCATTACAGTAATGTATTTAATAACAACACTAAACAGGTTCAAAGCGATGCTTAAGCAACAATAAAAAAAAAAAAGAGTATAAAATGTAATATCCACTGTACCTTTGTGTAGACTCAATAAGACGAATCACACACAATTTAGTTCAATTTATGGATTGACTATTACCGAATTTCAGCTGTGACTTAAAAGTTCCTTAGATTAACATTAAACTGAGGAGAATTTATGGTTTCAAATTCTATGAAAAAAATTGATTCCGATGAAATTATTCTAAAAGAATTATAGTTCTTGACCTAAAGATAGAAATTTAGACTGTAGCTGCAACCTTTGTTGAATTTACATAGTATTTGAGATCATGAGATTACCCAGGGAATGGATCTTAAATTTTTGAATTTTGAAGCATAACAAATCAATTTCAGCTTAAATGCAAATCAATCTAGAATACATAGCATTTGCATTTGGTAATAGGATTGAGTATGGAGTACCAATGTCTTAACTCAAACTACAATACTATTTAACTTCTACCATTAAGTGAAACAATTTCAAAACCCAGTCTATTATATCCAAAGCTTGCTAATATTAAATTAAGATTTCTTCAAGAGCTAAGATTAATAAAACAATTAAATTGATGGTGCAATGTAGAATTAGTGCTGAATCCCAATATTTCTTTTCTTTATACAGGTGTGTTCAGGTTATCAAAGGGAATAAGATCTAATTAGTACTTTATAAAACTATATTAGACTTTGCATACAGATATGTTATACTTTATTGATAATCAGGTCCCCATATTGCTGCTAGGAGTTATCCAACTGACTACAAGCTTACAAATTGTGGTGACAAAAATTATTAAATTCATTGTTTAGTGTAGAAACAAATTTATTGTGACACCCACTCTCACTGTAAGTAATCTAAATTGATTAAAGCATGATGACACCCATAATCTTAATGATTAAAATAAAACTATCATATATCGAAGAATATGTAAGGAAATGATAATTCTACTAGGTTACTCTACACCAATTAATATGAGCATGTACTATAGTCCTAATTGCATACATTAAGTGAAACTTAAGATAAATCATTCCTATTTACTTTGATAAATACAAAAGCAAATAATCGGAGGAGCTTTGTACCTTAGATGCTGGAAATTTTTCTAATGCTGAAGCGGACGAGAAGGGGTCGTGCGGGAAGATGTCGGCTTCTCGATCGATTGTCTGCGTCTTATTGCAAACTTCTGGTTGTTTCCGTCGGCTTGGGAGAGCGTCGCGGGTTGGACGAAAGATCGGGATAATATGCTAAGCAATTTTTTTAACCATGAAGTGCAACAAGCATGATTAACAGCAAATTTATGCACTTTTTTTATGTCATTCATCAATTTTGATGACCAAGAAACTTAACCTAACTCTAAAAGTGCACTTTTCTAGGTTGACCCTCATATTGTATCGTTGGAGAATGTTCAACATCTTCTCAATGTCACTTAAGTCCTCTACCTTTTTCATACTCTTGACTATGACATTGTCCATATACATCTCCATGTTATGTCCATTTTAGACCTCCAAAGACTTGATCGATGAGATGTTGGCACCAATATTTTGCAGCTTGAAAAGCATTAGTGTGCCGTAGAGCATTTTTTGTAGTGTGGTGAAAGAAGCTTTCTGGACGTCATCAGAATTCATTTTTATTTGGTGCTACTTTAAGAACAAACAAAGAAAATTGAGATTTTCGATAATCGAGCCAATAATAATGCCGACTGTCCTTCGGGTAAGTGCAATTAACTTGCTTGAAATTTCATGCTTGTGCCACTTCTCATTGGCATTCAAGATCATAACTATGCTTGACTTGGGCATATGAAGCCTAGCAATTTATTGCACTCATCTTCTATTTTGTTTTTATGGTAGAATGAGTACTTAAAGGTGTCTATTTACCTGGAGGCCTAGTATGGCCTATGCGCAGAAGATGTTTTACAATGCTTGATTTGATCCATGCATATTGAAAAGTGATCTAGTGAAATTAGCATGATTAGCACATAAAAGACTATCAAGTTTAGAGAGAAATTTATCTTCTGCAAATGGGTTGATGTTAAAGACATAACTGGTTGATCCATCATCAGTGCAATCCTTCAAAGTTTTTTTTGAATGCGGCCATTGGCTCCATCAACATGACATTAGCCTTGAAGATATTAAAATAACATGATCGGGATTGAACTGAATCCTTTGAAATGTGATAATTCGACCATCGACTAGGAGCTTTACCACATCATATGTCTCGTTGACATGTAGCCTAGTAGGTGTTGAGAGGACACCAGAAGATGCATTATTTTGATGGCATGACGTAGAAAGCAATGAAATCAAGCTCTTTCTTCATATGAGCTTTTGTAGTTCCTCACATGATTGGGACAGTGCCATCCTTGAGAGCCCAGCATTAGTCATTAGAGAAGCCAACAATACACCCTTGGGATGGCCAGAGGGACCCTTCAGTGAATCACAACATTTATGATGCAGCTACAAATTGAATTATAACTAAACTACTTATTTATAAGGATCTTAAGGACATTGTAGTTAGCGAGGGAGGTGGTGACTACCATGACATTTTGGTAAACATTCCAAGAGGTGGGAGATTGGAGTCGTTGAAAATTAAAGCTTGGGCCAATCTTTTCATGAAGAATCTATATTTTAGGAGTTGATGCTAGTTTACTTGTAGAGTTTCAAGGTCAGAATCATCGATGATGACATGTGTAGTACCAGTCATATTGATTTTTATCTGTTGGTCAATTAGTTGAGTGTTCATCTCTAGACTTGCCAAAGTGTCTACATGATGATGGTGGTGACTACCATGACATTTTAGTAAACATTCCAAGAGGTGGGAGATTGGAGTCGTTGAAAAGTGATGACGCTTGGGCCAATCTTTTCATGAAGAACTATATTTTAGGAGTTGATGCTAGTTTACCTGAGGGTTTTGAGGTCAGAATTATCGATGATGGCATGCGTAGTGCCGGTCATATTGATTTTTATCTGTTGGTCAATTAGTTGTGTTCATCTCTAGATTTGCTAAAGTGTCGACATGAGGTTTTTGTGTTAGTTGTGGAGCTGGGTTGTGCCACCATGAACACTCAATGCCTCCCATGATCAATTTATCAAGGATTTCTTCTGCATTCACCAGCTGTTGGGGTCATATGCTAATTTGAAAAACATTCACCAGCTGTTAGGGATTTCTTCTGCATTCACCTATACGTCTTGACAGCCCCCATGGTGCGACAGATAACTGATGCTCTTATGATAATGCCATACTCTTAACTGGTCATTTGTTTTACTTGTTATAGATAGTGGAGTTGTAGCAAGTAAGATTCTATGGAAAGGGTACATCGACGGGTTGTTGATGGCGTGCAGCTTGAGAGAAGGTTGTGTCAACCCATTGTTAGATGGCATGAGGCTCAATGTGAAAAATAACTAGACATGATAACTACGACTTCAGGTCGCTTGAGTTAGACACTCGAACCTTGGTTGGTTTGTGTGGTGGCGTGATGGTTCCATTCTACAAAATGTATAGGATATTCATACCTTTATGTAGCAATTTAATGGTTTGTTGTACTTTATAACTAGCACTTGATGAGATTCTGGCAAGTCTGTTAGACATACCATTGATTTGAGTTGTTGTTAACTTGTCTGCTGGTCTATTGGTAAACCATCAGTAGGGATGGTGAAGATTTTTGACATTTTAGTCTGTGTAGGCCTTACTCTATTAGCATGCTAACATGTAAACGGTGTGGGTTTGACTAATATTTTTGCCGTTACATTGATGATCATAATTTTCACTCTTATGGATGGCTATAAGGGCTACTATATGAGATATTTATGAACTTGTATGCCAATTAATGCATGTTTGCAGCCCTCACTTTTCACCACCTTTAAACTATTTGTTAGAAAACAACATAAGTGAAGTAATAGAGAGATGGTGTTATGGAAACTGGAAAACCATATTTTCATTACTACAATTGCTATATATATGGATTCATTTTGTTACAAATAGAGGCCTGAGATTAGTCTTATGGTTTTAAAGCCAAGGGCCATATTTAATATTATGGTAATGAGATATAGAATATTTAAAGAAGGTTACAAGGCATTGGTGGTCATATGCTAATTTGTATGCATTACTCTTTGTCCTGTACTTGTTCAAGCACACCCACACCCTATTTAAGCTTATCTAGATGGAACAGAAACGAACATGAAGGATAGTAGTAGGCGGTGGCTGATTGCAAGTGATTTAGTGGGAGTATCCAGTAGTTGAGTGAATTATGGTACATATGATACATGAAATTTTTCATGGCGGTTAAGTCTTTAATAAAATTGTAGTTGATTTTGAAGTGCTTCATCTGTGTTGAGCATAGAATTATGAGCAAGATATGTAACACCAATATTGCCACTCCAAATGAATGGGACCAAGGAAACTTGAACGTTGATCTTTGTGAAGAGCAATCAAATTCATAGAATCTCACTATGCCGAAATGCATTGTCCAAATCTAGTTGATAAGTAGGCCAATTTTAGTGGAAAAAATTTTGCTCTTTGAAATAAAAATAGAACAATTAATTTATATTTTTAAAAAATAAAGAAAATGTGTAAATTCTCATAAATTCATTACAAGGAATTGAGATATTTATAATTTTCAATGCTGATGAATATTAATGCACAATTGTTTTTCAAATTATAGTGTTTGATAATAATGTCTTAATCCTCAAACATAAACCAACAACTAAAAGAAATAATAGATAAGAATATATGAGGCATTGCCCTATCAACGCAAATTTAGGCTTCATGGTGGAATAAGAGGATAAGTTTCTTCAAAGTTTTGTTGCTATGTACACCACATTCATGAGCACACACAAGTTTGAGAGTAACAATTTTATTTCCAAACTAAAACGATATAAACTGGGTTACAGTTCTTTTTCTCTTGTTATTAAAATTCATACTTATAGAAAAATCATTTATATTCTAATAGATTCTTTAGAGGGAAGATGACTTGACCGATGAGTACTAGATTTGGAGAAGTAAAAAATACAAGAACTGTAGTTGATATCTTCCATTGAGCAAATTTAACTAATGTCTCTTTTCAGCTCTTGTAACTTAACAATCGAAACATACCTCTAAAGCATCCAAACATTCATATATAACCTCCTCAACATAAGAATCGAAACAAGCAAGAATATGGAATAACTTAGATTTATTCTTGGAGGAAGTTCAATTATGAGAATATTAAGTTTTGGAACTTCCCAATTAACCGATAGTTAAACCATATCCAAAAAGAGAATATTGAGTTAGATTGCTAGGAAAAAGAACGCATAAATAAAATTACATATTGTTACGAGACTATGCTTAGCTTGCTCATATTTCTTAGGAAATGTCTACTTGCACCTTGGTTTCTGAAATTGAACCAATTGTCAATCGAGTAGAATGAGATACACGGTTCAAGAGTTTGATTGGGGTCGAAATGGGCTACAATAATAAACTATAAAATTCTATAAATCTTACAATTTTGCTAAAGCATTTTGGTTGGGTAAACTAAAATTAATTAGTTTTTATTTTTATATAATGGGGCTAACTGTTATGATATTTGGAGGATGTACAAATTTTTCTTGCAATAAAATATTGTTAAACTATTGACGCAAAAAAAAAAAAACATTAAAAATACATCTAACAACCATCTAATAGAATAACAAGCCATGTGGAGCGATAACTAGCACAATGGGGAGTTTTTATATAAACTTTGGAGGATGTTGCTCATTGTGTGAGCTTAGAATTATGGATTTCATATTTTTTTATAATGAGTCATTTTTTAAATTAAATATAAATCTACATATTATAGCTCCTTTATATATATACTTAGGGATTTTATATTTGAATTTAGGAATTTTTTATGTTTACTAATACATATTTTCAATTTTACACTCATTAATGCATGTGCAAGATAGGCAATATTTCTAGTTAGTATATTTCTATTGAGGATCTCATTTCTATAATTTTCAAAATTGCATATGCTTGTAGATGGAGTGACTTTCTCTTATTTAGTCTCATTCCGTATGGAGCGTTGTAATTTTGTTGTTTATAGGACTTTATTGCATGGAAAGAAACTACAAATAAGGACAAGATAGTTTGTTAAAAATTACTTCTATTAGCTCATTTTTCACTTTAACCATTAGTTCACACTGTTCAAAGTCGGTTTTTTGTCAAATGGTTTAAACTTGTAAGTTTGAACTGCCGGCAGACTGTTCAATCGGTTGAATCGGCTAGTTTGGTTTGGTTTGGTTTTAACTCTATGACTTTCATACTACACCTATAAAATAATTTATTTTCTTATAAAGGATTGCATTAAAAAATTGGGCTCTGCTTTTAAATCTTGTTGATGTTAGGTAACCTAAAATATTAATAATGCTTATAAACGTGGAAAATGGAAATGGATTGCTTAATGCTTTGCTAGAAGCCAGCCGATTGATAAGGAAACTAACTGGCATGGTTGGGGACATTGTTGCATGGGTATTTCAGGCATGATACAACACACAACAACAATAACAAGCCTTAATCCCACTAGGTGGGGTATGTTGCATGAGTCTCTTGTTTCAATTGTGCACAATTCATTAGAAGTCCCTCCCTAAGTTCCAATATCCTTACTAGTTGCAACTAAATGATCGGAAACGGATGATTCTTACTAGCATAGAGATTGAAGATTACATGATGTGGCTTGAGGAATTTAAAACTAAGAAGCGGCTTCTATTGCCGATTACCAAGGAAGAAGCGAAACAGCCAAAGGATGAAAATAAATCTTGAGATGCCTATTTATGCTACTTAATAAAGGTAAAACCAATATATATACTAAATGTGGACATGGGAACATGTGGCTGTGCCGCTGTCACATTGTTTTGATTATGCAATCTTTAGGTATGGACATGGGACAAGTACTGTTCTTCGCTGGTTTCTAATGTGATTTGAGGAATAACCTTGTGCAACCGTGTTGGGCTCTTGCAAGTCTCAGCATTCCATTCGGCTCAGCATTATTCCGTATGGTTGGTTGAGTTCAGCTTTTTTGCTGCTCAGTTAGGCTCTTTATTTGTTCCTCATTAAACTTCTTGGCTATTCCACTGTAGCTGATGCATCCATGCTTGATCAGGAAACTCTTCTTGACTTATCCCAACTTTTGTCTTGGCTCCATGGTTGCACTTCTTTTTGTGAGTTGGGATTGAAAATCTAAAACGTTTAGTTGGTCCTTATGATTGCTCAGCTTAACCCTCTGGGTTCGCAGATGTATTTTCTATGCCAGCATGATATCTTGATTACCAATGGAGTGGCTCAAGCTCATTAAAAAAGAATGGCATTGCCAGTCAGTTTTTCTTCATATTCATAAGAAATTGACGGTTCAAATGAATTTTTACACTTTATCCATGGATGCACTTCTTTTTTTACATGGATGCACTTCTTTTTTTACACTTTTATATAAAGAATATGAGAACATTGAAGGTTCGTGGTAAAATGCTTTATCCAATTGTGTGGAATATGAATATTAAGAGATATTTGGTTGTGTGCCCAAATTAGATGGCATTTGAGTATTCTTTATTAAATTTGTCTAACCATTATATTTGAGTTTGAGTAGAAAAAATTATCAAAATGATCCTTTAATTTTTGTAAATTGTTCAATTTAGTTTTTGACTCCTGCAAATAATTTTTTTGGTCTCTTAACTATAAGTTAAGTGTTTTTTTGTTCATTTGCCATTAATTTGGATGTAAAATGTTAAATATGAAGTATAAATTTGTCCTTGCAAATAAAATTCTAGATATGGTTAGAATATTTATTTTTTCTAATTTTAGTTAAACCACATATATTATATTTTATATTCTTCTTCTTTAGCAAATATTTATTCTTCTTTTTCATCTTAAAATTTGTTTTATCATAATTGATATTTGGTTGTATTGGAGTTTTTGATAGTAAAATAAAAAATTTGAGTGAGATGTTTGCAAATATTTAAATTTTGAGATGCATTTATGTGCAAGATGCTCGAAGGCAGGTGGCTTCCTCTCATCTTTGCACCGTGCTCTCTAATCATAATGTACGTATGGACTACAGAAATGCGTGCTCAAGTACCGCAACGAGGTAGGTAAAAAGATCTCCATGGATTTAATATTCGGCCTAGGTTTTGCTCTCGGGGCCATTAGAGTTTCGGAAATCGGACTCGTGTACAATGAGTTGGTGCAGGGTGTCCCTTCAATCGTTGGCTAGCTTTTGGTCACCCTCCTAGCCGTGCACTCCATCGTGTTCTTCTGCATCAAGCACATTCTTGTCCTTGTCGTCCCCCTCGATGGGTGATTCCTCTTTTGACGGATCTCAGGGAAGGATTTTCGCATGTTCCACTGCTTCACGCGCTACGGATACAAAGACGTGAGGATGGAGGATCATTGCACATTTGAGCGGCTCTTGATCGAGAGCCTAGAGAAGTTCTTGGAAAGGGAGGCTCAAGAACTCGCACCGGGGATGAGCCCGTCAAATGAAGCCGACCTTCCCGAGATTCGCTTCACCCTCCTCTCCGACATGAAGCCACTAGCCTCTTAGCACCTTGCTCGGGAGAAAAGTTTAAAAGCTACTTTTAGATATAAAACATCGCACGCATTTACCCTTAATTTTGGAAAATAAATACGGGGTTAAAAAATTACGGAGGGATAATAAAAATATTTAAATAAAAGTAAGGGAACTAAGAAAATTATTTATAAGAGTTAAATTGAAGAATTGTCATTTTAATTATTTTCTTCATTTGAGTAATATCAAGAATGATCTAAATTTGAGATTTTGAAGATGAAGCATTTATGTCAATCACATTGGAACTTATAAGCATTTTTAAGCTTCTGTTTGAAGAATTCTTTATATTGTCTCAAGAAGTCATCACATGCATGAATTGATTGGTTTACAAGGGCTATAAAACGATGTGGCTACACAAATATTAAGTTGGCCTTATTTTGATTTCTTAATAATTAACTAATAAGAAAATAACCATCATAACATCATATCTCAATATCTGTAATGAGCTATGATGTTGGAAAAATAATTACAATCAAATAATAATTGGGCTCGAAAAGTTTTAGAATTTAAAAATATTGGGAATTTGAGATATTAAGAGCGAAGTTGCTAGATTATAGTAATAGATTTCAGAATATCAAAGAATGTTTATATCTTTTAGGGATTCTTATGCACATATTATTAAAACATATATATTTTACTTATAAACAATTAAAATTAAATATTACTCTAATACACTCAAATTCTATAAAAACACCAAACTTATTAGTCTTGTTAACAGTGTTATTGTCAAAAAAAAATTTGAAGCTGTATCGCAAAGAAAAATAAAGAAGTTTAATGTACTTTGATAGTTAAAAGGTATTTAGTTACTGTGAAAAAAAAGAGGATATTCACTGGAATGGCTTTCACAATAATAAAGGAAAAATTGAAGGTGGATCGGAAAGGAAGCACAAGAAATGCATATAAGTACTATAGATAATTAAATTAATGCTTATTAGTTATTAAAATGAAAATTTATTTATATTTTAATATTAACAGCAAAATTTTATATTAGATTTTAGCAACAAATTTCTTAGCACATGTTATATTAAATTTGATAAATTTCGTATTTCATACTGCACAATAACAATCAATTGAAGTTAAGGTGCTGCGCATCACACATTAAAATATTAAATATCTTATATACTATTAAAATATATTTACCTTAGTTTATTTATAAACTAGTTGTTGGATCTCTTGTGCCTTCATCTCCAACCAACTTCAGATTTTTTATCAAGAATGCCGTGATCTTTGCTCCTGCAGCTCACACAGTTTCTTTCAAATCTTATATAATATTCTTCGTTTAGAGATTGATTTAAGACGTCAAAACTATGTCACGGAAGATAAAATTGTACTTCTGAGATTTGATTCACTACAGAACTTGTTCAAGGAGTCACTGTAAATGTGGCATCCCTTTCAAGAACCATGCATTAGTTCATTCTTGATTTCTTAAATGAGCTGAAACAATTAACCAAAATAAAAAGAGAAGGTTCTTATTCTTTTATGAGTTACACTCTAACTATATACATGTTAAAGCATCAAAATCCAAAACATGGTCCTATGCCGTACTTATTATAAATGGCAGACATACAAAATGAATCTTACTCCCAATTGGTAGGTCTAAGTGATTTAATATTAGTAAGAGTGTTGTAATGTTTAATCCATGCGTTCATGCTATTAAAAGTGAAAAATCTAGCAAGGAATATCTACTTATGGGATATATTCTTCCAAGATTTCGGTTGCAATCTTAACATAGTTATTGCGCATATTTTTTCTTGCTTTAACTACAGCTATTTAGGTAAAAGGTGTTAATGCTCTAGGTTTCGGTAATTCATGTAAACTGAATTTTTTTCATGCGAATTTGTTTTTTTCTACATATTGCACATTCACTTAAAAGTTACAATCAGCCTTTTTTATATCAAGTTACTGTGCTGCCGGTGGAAATGCACTTCTCATCTCTTACTGTGCAGGTGGAGGGCATTCAAGTTCATGCTGATGAGGGTGGTGCAACGCATACTCGTGGTGGGATTTATTGCGTGATTTTACCTGCCGGATGTAATGCATTTTTTTTAGAATAGAATATACTTTCTGCTTTCAGGATTGTTTGCTAAAGAGTGGCTGATTTTCAAAACAAACTTAGGGTACCTTGTTGCATGCTGTTTCATTATCAAACATGGTATCCTATCTCTATAGAAACTATTTTTTTTTTTTTGGTTCACCTTCTCCAGACCTTGGCTCGTCATTCTGGGGATTAGTTTTTATACTGGCATCAACTAAGCTTCTCACTGCAAGGATTGCTGCTGGCTGTCTCATTCTTGCATTGTTTGTCGTTCTCTTTGTTGCAAAAAATGTATTTTCCTTTACACTTCATTTTTTTAATTTTTGCTGAAATGAACTACAGCGCACGTGTAAATAGCTTATCAGCGATTGTTTGTTTATGTTACTGCAGTGGTTACTTCGAGGACTTTGTATTGGTAAACATTGTCATGTTTTTTCTAGACGATCGCAGGCCAGTTTCATCAGACAATCAGTTGCTTGGTATTCTTATTATTAGTAATATTATTGCTATTATACAGGTTTTATCATTTTTGTAGCAGTTATATGGGTTTTGCAAGAACTTACTCATGTTCGCGTACTTCGCTATGCCATTTTATTCATTGGTGAATTTGAACCGTTCTCTTAGTTCTCGAGTTCTTTTAGCTACTACAGCACTTTGTGAAAGTCTCGTGTAATTTGTGTTTTTCTTTGCTGCAAAATCAGGTGTGATGAACAGCTTGTTTTCAGTCTATGGTATGATCCTATAATAAAGGTCATCATTGCTTTTGGAGTTTAATTAATTTCATGATGCAATTCTGCTTGTATTGCAGATATCTATGATGATTTAATTTCTCGGAGAGTCAACTCAAGCGATGCCGAGAAGTTTGCCGAAGTTTGCCCTTGCCCGTGCAATGGAGTTGCGTGGGGTGTCATCTGGTGAGAACACCCTCATTCTCTTGATGCTAAATGAAGGACATCTGTTCTCTTTTTGGATAACGCAAATCATCTTTCGTGAATTTAATATAGCTTGGATCATATTGCAGGGGCCTAATATCATTCTCATTTTTATGTGGATCCATGTATATCGGACTTGTGATCCTCTCCTAAAGGTAGTTTTCGTTGTTCCTTAGAACATGTTTAATGTTAAGGATGCTATTTGAGAGGGGAAAACCACCACATAGTGAAAACAATTATAGCAAACGAGCATAAATAATTTAATATGAAGACAACAAAATCAGAGGAGAAATATTGCACTAAAGTGAAAATGGTAGAGAGAAAACTACAATGGTACAACCGCCTTAATCCCCTCAAACAATCAATATATAGAGGCAGATTAGGGAGGTCATAAAAACAAATACGCCTCACAGCCTATTTGCGTCGCGCTTGCTGAGCCCAAACTGAATTTGAGGCATACGCTAAAAAGGGATAGCCGAACTTCAGTTCTGATCAAAGTGGCTTTAAGCCTTTAGATTTACTTTAAAATTCGTGCATCTTTTTTTTTAGAGTGCATACTGAAAATATTCTTGTTTTCAGGTACTGAAGAGGGGGTTGATTGATTGGTGCTGCTCTAAACCCATTATGGTTTTCCATAGTCTTTCTGTATATCATCATTTTATTGAGCGGAACTTCGTTCTATACAAACTTTAGGGTTTATAGGGTTTATCGTCATCTTCAAAATGTAGTCAATATTCAGTTAACATTCATTCCTTCCAACACTCTTTATATTTCACATAGTGCTCATTGCTGAGAAATGCAGGCGTTCAAACAAATATTTATGCTTCAAGTACATTTTCTTTGCCAAGAACGTCGATTAAGATTAAAGTGGTTGATCAATCGAGCTCAAGCTATGTTATGACTTGAACTCAGCTCACAAGCTAATTAGTTTAAAATTAAATATATAAAATATTTAAATTTCATAATAAAATCTTCAAATAAATTAAATTTATGGTAGAAATCATTGAAATACTATTTAAAATATAAAGAATAAAAACTTATATTTATTTTAAATGCACTGCAGTATCACTTGAATTTTGATAAAATCTATAGATATGCTATTTCTTGAATTAATAATAGAGTTGGGGTTAGTTGACTTTTGTTTGTCGAGCTCAGTTCAAGAGCTATTTTATCAAGCGGGGCATGGGCCGTTGATGAGCTAATTTCGCTCAATTGCACCAGCAGATGTCATTATAAAGTTTATTGGTAATTCAATAAAAAGTTTTAGGTGTTAGATAACTACGAACTATTATTTCTCAAAATATAGTTAAAGCAAGGCTCAAAAAAAAAACACAACAAAATTGTGCTCTAAAGCATAAATTTTATAGATATTTTGTGGTTCCAAGCTATCTTCTTTTCACATCTTAAATAAAATTCTTGTTCCTCAAGTTCGAACTTCATTGTCACTGTTGTGGTTGCCATGAGTCACATTGGCGTTTTCTGTGGATATAATTTGGTTGAGGTTCGTCATCACTGTTGCCATCTCCATGAGTCACATCGGTGATTTTCGGTGAAACCTTATGACCGTGCTTCATCATCGTAGTTAAGAATAAGTGGGCCCATATAGAATAGGCCGATGCTTTTGGTTACCGACCCAAGTGCCGTAGTAGATCGACATGTAGGTGCGCTCGAGCGATAATCGAGGCGCCTACTCTCTTTTTTCAATTATTGAAAGGCTTGGTGCGCTCAAGCGCCAACACAGCCCGGTACTTGGGCGCACCCAATGGCTGGGCTCTCTGTTATTTAGATTCGTGGGTGTACGCAAACGTCAGCTTTAGGTTATTTAGAATTTGGGCTCTTTAAGAAAATGAATAAATGGGACCTTGGTCGTGCCCTTATAACATTTGAGTCTGGTGCTTAGGGGAGCCATTGTGCCTACAAGGCTCTATATATAAATGAATATTTTGGCGCTTGGGCGTGCACCAAACGATAGCTTTGTCTGGTGCTTGGGCTCGCCCAAGTGCCTGCACGGCTCTATTTCTAAATAAATATCTAGCACTTGGGTGCTCAAGCTCTAACTAGCTTATAAAATAAATAACGAGCTAAAGTTTTCAACAAAATTCACTAGTAAAATATTTTTGAAGTGATGCTATATGATCAGCCTTGTATTGTAATGCATGAGTGAAAGCCGAAATAGCTGTTTCTATTTTAGAAGATCTAGCTTATGGTAGGCCTGACTAGGTTCTCCAACCAAAGGCATGGCTTTTAATTCATATGATAAGGCACACTGGTTTTATAATAACTATGCTAAGAGATTATGGAAGGACCATCTTAGTAACAGAGAAATGGTACTATACTTTTATTCAAATATCTTTGTAAAAATGCAGGGGCTAAATTTAAAAATAATCAACAAAAAAATAAAAAAGTAAAAACTTTACAAGTGGACAAATTGTAAGGTAGAAATATGCTTTCAAGTATCATCAAATAATATATGGGAAATACATAGACTGCATAACCAATATAATTGTCAACCTGTTAACCCTAATAATAGATCCTTCATGTTAAGCTTACACAAATTGACATCTTCAGCCAACACTGATTCATCACTGTAAAATAGATCTGTTGAGGCCTGATATTAGTGGATAAATATCAGTTAAATGAAAATAAGTATGGGAGGGTTGGAGTGTTGCGTATAGAAATTAGACACTATCAATATGATGATCATCACTGAATGTTGTGAAAGAGTGTGAACTCATATTTCAATAAATATTTGTGCATAAAGCTAACATTTACTCGCTTAATTGATAAGTTTGAACATGCTGTAACTCTGATTACGCAAAAATGAGTTGGTAGAAATTTTTAAATCTAAAAAGAGAACCTTTAACAATTTGTAACAATTATACGGCTTTGTGGTTCTTCCAACATCTGTTCTCGGGCTCTCTCTGCTTTGATATCTTTCTATAGTACACGCCCTAAGCATAAAACCTCCACAGTAGAGCCATAGAGGCACTTCTGCCATCGATGCCCCGCGGTTTGAAGATCCTCATACTCCTATCGACCCCTCTCCCTCTCCGCCCCTCCTTTGGAATCCGCCTTGCCCGTCATTTTCCTGTTCCTCTCGGATCCCTCTCCTACACCCCCGCTTTTCATCGCCGTTTTCTCTCTGCCGTTCCCTATTCAAAGCTTGGGTTTTCCATCAGAGCGGCGGAGCAATCTCGCACGCAGGCAGTTGCGCAAGAAGGATACCGCGATGCATCTTCTTTGTATCCTGACTTCAAGGATTCGTGTTCCGAGTGGAATAAGCTGACTCACCATCTCTTAGCTAGGGGTTACTCTCGGCGTCTGGCTACGCCCGTCGATCAAGATGATTCCGTATGGAAGCTTAAGGATTTGCCTGAGCAGTTTTTGAAATATGCAGAGGTTTGTTTAGATTTTGCAAGAAAACGACCTGAAATATTGAGGTGAAATATTGCTTCTTCTTTTTTTTTTTTTTAAAATTATGGCTTGTGTTTTTCCTTACATGCATCCAAGTCCTTATATTCTTTTTCTCTTATGTCCTTCAGGCTTCTTACAAAGAAACATGTAAAGACAATTGAAGAGAATGTGACTCCTTTTTTGTTTAAGAATGATGAATTGTCTGTGAGCCGCATGAAATTGTTCTTGAGTGGCGATGCGAATACTGTAAGCATGCAGTTGTGCTAAGGACCTAATATTGGGTTATTATGATGACAAGATTTTCATGCTTTTGTGTTTATGCAACATAAAATATGTTGAGGACTGTTGCAGGTCCTTGGGATTTTAATTAGAATTGAAAGTGCAAGTAACCCATGCTATTATTTTGGTCGCATTTGCTTGTGTGGCGATGACTAGTGCTTTTTCTCTGAAGGCTTTGCTTTCACAATAAAGCGTGTACATGTTATACCGTCACGGCGTGTGAAATTACAATTGCACTTTTCATTGGTTGCTTTGCAAATTTTGTTAAAAAATTTTTAAGTAAAAGAAATTTTTTCTCATTTAAAATTTGTAATTTTAAGCTATGCAAAAGTAGACTTTTCTAGTTTGTGTTGATTTTTCAATTTACTTTATCACTCACCTTTGGATGGTTTTCTTACTGTTTATCTACTGCATTTTCTCTCTTTTACAATCTATGCTGCTTTATATGAATTACAGCATCTTGCTTTTGGAAATGATGCTTGATTATATATTTTTTTCATCTATTGCCTTTTTTTCTGTAGCTATTTATATGCTAGAATCAATGGTTTGTTCGTTATTGCAAGCTACGCTCTAATGAATGGCAGAGAAAACGTTAATATGGGAAATGCAACATATTTTAAGCCAGTTTTATATTGGAAAGCATTTGAAAAATAAGGGAAACTATGAGTGGAATTTTACTGCTTATTTTTTTTAACCTATAAAATAAAATCATGGATGTAATTATAATTGGCATTTTAAGCTTGTTTTTTCAATATTTTATGTTATTTTTATACTGTTTATTATAGGGATGTGGGGGTATTGTATCCAAATTTTGAGCTTTTGAGGCAATATTTGGTTGGGCAAAGAATAATGTTGAAAATATAAAAAAACTTGATAATCAAAATTTTGAGCTAACTTTCTTGCTTATGCATGTGCTTTCTCGGACTAAATTCAAAGAGGATGATTGGTACAATGAAAATGAACTTTGACCTTTACTTCTTTTCTCACAATGGGACTTGTTAGTCTCAATAAAGATAATTATTTAATTAGTACACAATAGAATGACATTATGTTATGACATCATATACTAGGCTACCCAAATTATCTGCATCTCAAAAATTTATTTCCATTTATATATCTAAATATCTCTACCTTTGAAATTTATCAATTATTAAAACTTAAATAAAATTCACCCAAAGTCGATCTAGATTCAAGTCAGGACTAATTGTCAAGCTGCCTCCCATGCAATTGACTTACAATTGAGGGTAATCATGTGATGGCCCAATGCCGATTCAGTGAGAACTGTTCCGACATTAGGTATATACAAACCACGGAATCTCATTGAGCAATTTAAAAGAGAAGTGATACACATATTAAAGTTAAAGAATATTTCTTATTCATCAAAATTCTATATTACAAAATAACCAACGTACACTTCTTACAATATTCATCATTTGATACAAAGATAAAGTGAAAAAAAAAATAGTGGCGTTGATCATAGCAACTTAAAAATTTATGATTAATACTGCAAAGTTCTCATTCGAGTTCTCTCAAAAGTACCTGATCTAGTATTATAAAGAAAACAATACCAGAATTAGAATTTCCAGTAATTAGAGAATACTCTTAAGTATCGTAGTAAATAATAAAATATTACATTTTTCTATTAGCAGAAATGTGATTAGTGGAAATAAGGATGTAATAAAAAATGCAGGAAAAATAAGTCAAATAACCCAAAGAGATAATTAAATTCTTGCAAAAATATATTGTTTGTATTATCACTTGATGTATGTTACTGATGTCATTTTTTCAGTAATGAACCAACGTATGTTTTTGATGTCATTTCTTTGTAATCAATCAAAGTATGTTGCTGATGTCATTTTTCTATTAATCAACCAATTTATGTTACTGATGTTATTTTTCAAGTAACCAACCAAATTGTAAGAGGATGTTGGTTTCAAACAACCAACCAAGTATCAATTTGAATTTGGCTTGAAGCGAAGCTAAGCAACAATAAATTATGTATAAATGCAAAAATTAATATGTATATATACTGGTTAACTTTTTCTCTAAGTTGCAAAAATGCAATAATTTCGAATCTGCATAAGATTTTTGATATTTAAATTAGCTTTTCAGGCATGATAATTTAGTTTATGAAAATAATATTTAGAAATTTATAAAATTGAGATGATAATGAAAATAAAATAGTATAATATATTTAGAAAAATAATATTTATTTTCTTCTTTTTATGTGAGAATTATCACGTCTCTTTTTCTTATCTTCTCTCCTCTCTTTTCTTTTTGATAGAAGATAGAATTTAAATTGTTGAAAGTAACAATATTCTCACCTCTTTCTTCTTTAATAATACTAATGATAATAATAATAATATATAAAAAAAGATAGAATGGAAATGAATGTAAAAATGGCAAAAATTAATAATAATAATAATAATAATAAAAAAGAAGAAGAAGATGATAGTGTGAAAATGACTGCATTAAAAATTACAGAAAATAATAATAATATAACATATTTTATTATTATTATTATTTAATAATAATGATAATAATAATAAAAATATGTTTATTATTATCATAATAATAATATAACATGTTTTATAATGACATTTATTGTCATTTTTTATTTAGTGATAATAGCATGTATTATTGTTATCATTATTATTTAATAATAATGATAAAAATAATATGTTTAAAAAAAAATCAAAAGAAAAAAAATAAATAAAAAGCAAATTTTTCTTTTTTTCTTCTTATCATCCTCCTCTCATCTAGGGTTAGGGTAGTCGGTGGTTGGAGGGAGGCTGGAGGTGGTTGAAGGGGGCCAGAGGTGGCCAGAGGCAGTGGAGACGACGGTTAGAGAGGAGGTTGGTGGCTGCTAGGGGCTAAGAGAGGAGGGTTTGAGATTAGAGGGAGAGAGGGAAGTATATATAGAAAGGAGTGGAAGGGGGAGAGCCGTATGGCCGGCCATTCGGTTGGTCGCGGACTAGGCTCCGACCAGGGCGTGTGAAGGAGACGTGCGTCGCTTGACTCCTGCAGGCAGCGCCTACGCACGTACAGAGCAGCGCGTGGGGGGGTTTGGAGAGAGATCAAATAAGTAATTCAATTAAATTTTTCGCAATTTTTTGTCATTTGATCTTCAAAAATAATGAAATTTGATACGGAGCTGTATTATGATGAGACGAACACTCTCGCGCCAAGATTTTTTTGATTCAGAGTAATATTTTATTTTATATTAATTTTTAAAGTTTTGAAACTTCAAAAATTAATTACGGTTGAACCGGAGCTCCAAATTCGACGGAACTTTTTGTGTAGCATTTTTATTATATTCTTAATCCAACAATACCAAAATCACTGAGTTTTGACATTGTATTTAAATTTCCCAATTTACTAAATTTAAATAATTCAAAAATTAATTCAGGAATATCTGTTATCCTGATTGCTCCCAAAGTTGAGCATTATGATCTAAAAACTATCTCTATCCATCGATATTTTTGGTTTGCCTTAATTTTAAAGTCTCCCGGGTTCCTGATTTTTGAGTCGGGATTTGACCTAATTTACAAATTAACGACATTGCGTCATTACAAACCACTAATCCACCTCTTACACAATTGGCTTGCAAGGGTATTCAACTATCTATCGAGTAAACATTTTCTACCTGTTTAAGTGAGGGCATTCAATTGTCTACTGAATAAACATTACTTGACTATATATAAACCAGTATGGGTATTTGTTAAGCTATAATAGCTTGGGCCGTTAGCTCGGCATTCAAGCGAGCTTAAAACCCATTAACTTGGAAGACCGACCCAATTATTATAGATCAGTTCCGCCCAAGAAAGAACCATAGGAGAATAATTAAAAAATGATGCATAATCAATTCAGAGCATAACAAATGACATTTGGATTAATTTTGTAAATAATTTTAAATAAATAAATTCGGGTATGTGCCATCTGATGATATTATTATTTAAGTAATATTATTATATAATATTTAATGGTATGAACTTTGTAATGTCTATATATTATTTATTTGAATTTATGAAAGTATTTATCATTCTTGAAAAATTCCAAGAGGCATGTTGAACATGTTCATTTGTTTACTGGACGGGGGGCTACAATGATGGAAATGATGCATACGCAACTGTCAAAGGTTTGATAGAACAAAGCATTGAAAGGAAACTATCAGCTGCTGTGGGAGAGAAGCTGGATATAGCAGCAATAAAAGTTTGAATGAAGAAGAGCTAGTAAGGAATTATGCTTTTTCAAAAACAAAGTGGGGATTGAGCAGTAACTTATGATACAGCTTAAGATGCTGATATAATCAATGAAAGTATATCTTAGGGTTGAATTCAACATAATTGTTAGGTTGGCTTTGTTTTCGACCAATTACTTTGGACAAGCCAATGCCTATGCTATGGTAATCTAGAAGAAGAATAAAGTCAACAAACTATTCTTTGAGAATTCAAATAGCAAGTTGGATGACAAGCTGAGTAAGAAACTTTAGAACTTTATGGTATGGAAAACTTGACTTATAACTATTGAACCCATTGGAGTGGCTAGCCGACCTATAATTATAGCAACTTGAAAGGATTTCATTTTGCAAGTTAGTGAAGTTTGAGGAAAGAAAGTGTTAGAAGAAACACCTTGAGTTGTTCAAGAAGGTCACAACGACAGTGGATGGCTTGGATGAAGTAGACTAAGTGGTCATATTTAAGAGAAGTCTTGTTTGGATGGTGTTGTTGAAAGCGAAAAAATTGCTTTGGGAGGATGATATGGAAACTTGTGAAGAATCGCTCACTATTTGAGTTTAAGTGAAGCAATATATTGTCATCACTATATTTGGTTTTCGTAGTCAAAATAATATGATCATCAATATTTTGATGAAGAATTGTCTCATGATGATCTAACATCCAAGCCTTTATTAAATGGATTAATTTCAAATGAATGTCAAGCATTGGATCAATTGACAATACTAAGTGATGTTTGCTATCATTGTAAAGTATAGTGTTAAGGCATTATATGATGTGGTACCCTTGATATAATAGATTTTTGCAAGTACTTATCTATGGGAAAAGGAATTTATATTTTATTTGAAAGGACAACAATACACATTCGACAAAAGAAAGAAGAAAGTTTATCTTTTATCACAATGTAAAGCCTGGCTTTCATTCCGAGTTGGTATGCCTAGAGGCGAGATCAAGAGGACGAACTATGCTTGTCAAAAAATATGTTGCTTCTTTAATTATAATTACCCTACTTTTCTACAATAATGGGGTTGGATTCCCATTGAGCTCTCTAAGGAATTATCCGAACTCTCTACAGTGGTTTAGAGACTCGGACCCATGTGGAACCTTCTTTGTTCCCCAACAAACTTTGCTTCTTCACCGGCTTGCCCCACATGCAGAAGCCTGAGACAAAGGATAGTTCACATTTTATTTCATATGTTTTATTTTGTCTTTGCCTTTTTACAAACTACTTGACATTATTAATTGGAGCTGATCCCATGCAAAATGGTGCTCCTTCATGCTTTGTACCTCCATAGTACATATATAATATTGTGAAATCTGATGGCTAATATCGCCAAGTGAATTTTGGTGGTCTTACTCGACCAAAATACTATCAATCATGTGTTTTTTTTTCTTTTCCTACATTTCACTAGTTTTGTCAAGCCATTTGGAAAACAAAATTTTCTTAAGATATATTGAATTCGCATCAATCAGTTTTAGCCATCCAGTTCTTCTCAGAATCACTCGACTAAGCATCTCGTACAAAATATTAAAGAAAACAAACACAACATGATATGAAATGTGACACAACTTTATTGAAAAATTAGAATTATAGCTATTGAATAACTAGGTAATTATTCAAGATTCAATAAATAATAAATGATTTAAAATATCATCAAATAAAATCAATTCAAGGGTGTAAATGAGCTGACGTGGCTCACAAGCTTGCTGGAGCTTGGCCTATTTATGGGTTGATGAGTTGATGTAATTGAGCTATTGAGCCAAAGGTTGAGTCACTAGTCAAGCTCAAGCTTCAAGTCAAGCTTGAGTAATTAAATAGCCATGAGCTCACGGTCAGGTGGTTCAATTTGCTAGCTCGTCGAGTCGGCTCATATATATTAATCTTATATTAAATAGATAAAAATCTATAATACGACTAAGTAAATTTTATTCTAATGAAATTTAACTTATGATTATTCATGCATAAATCTTAGTTTGTTTGTTTATCGGGCTAACACTCAAGCCTATTCTTGAGCTCGAGCTCCTAAGTTCTAATTAGAGAAGATCATTCATAATAGTTTCTTTGCATGTCATTTTTGGCCTTTCTCTCCCTCTTTTAATATGGGCAAAATTTATAAACTCAAATTTTCTAATAAGGGCAGGCATTGCACGATCTACGCTTAATATGCCTGAACCATCTATGGCGGCATTCTCTTATCTTATTCACTATTGGAGCCACTCCAACCTTGGTATGGATTAACTCATTTCTCATTATTTCTTTACGAGTATATCCACTCATTCGCCTAAGCATCCTCATCGCCACAACACTTATTTTATCGGTAAGTTTCTTCTTTGTTAGCCAACATGTAGCCCTGTATAACATTGTTCGTCGTATAGCTGCTATGTAAAATTTCCCTTAATTTTGAGTGGGAATTGCGGATCGCAAACATTCCAGAAGCACTCCTCCATTTCATCCAACCAACTTGGATCATATTAATCCAATCACTTTCTATTTCATAATTATTTTGAAGAATTGAACCAAGGTACTTATTCTATGAATCTTATCCACTAATCTTGTGTTATAATAAATTTTCTTACATTGATTGTATAAATGAGTAAGTACTCTAATTTGTCATACAGCCAAAAGTCATGTGAACAATTAATTTTCAACAATGAATTGAAGCCATGATCTCATGTACATAACTATTGATGGCCATGTAATCAAGAAGAGTGAGAATTTAAATACCTTAGTTCAATTATTCTAACTAAATGGTGAAATAGAGAGTGATATGATCAATAGGATTCAAGCTGGTTAGATGAAATGGAGTACTTCTAGAGTGTTGAGCTATTAGAAATTCTCATTCGAAAGTAAAGAAAAATTTTATAGAGCAGCTATAGATCAGTTATGTGATACATGGCTCAAAGAAGAAGTTTGTTTTAAGTTCATGCTTTTCTGAAATCCTTCTCTAATCTTATGCTCAAATTGAAGATA
Organism: Gastrodia elata; assembly: GCA_016760335.1. Taxonomy (NCBI): domain Eukaryota; kingdom Viridiplantae; phylum Streptophyta; class Magnoliopsida; order Asparagales; family Orchidaceae; genus Gastrodia; species Gastrodia elata. The sequence goes on along the minus strand of CM028684.1, from coordinate 29,934,145 downwards.
ATTATGGTTGGTAAAGACTAGGTAAGTTTCTTTAAACCTTCAACTTAGCTTCATTTAATTGCCTTTAAATTTCAAATAACAAGGGCATATTGTGGGGGAAGCTCTAATTCCATGATCATAATCTTAAGCCAATTTGCTTTCACCCTTGAATAGGTACCTTGTTTGTAGTATTACAATATTTACATGTAATAATATATTCCCTCCATCATCTGTTCTTATATAAGTGGCATGTTTCCACAATGGTTTGATTTCCTTATTACTACCGTAAATTGATCCTTTCGCATCACATGTTCAATGCACTACAAGTCATTGTCTTTTGCATAGCAAAGATGACCCAATTAATAACTCTTTAACTAAACTTAAGAAGAACAAACTCTAAATCTTAAAAAAGTAACATAATCCAAACCTAGGCTTGCAGTATGATCCAATAAACTGCAGCATGGTGGAGAAATCATGTATAAAGCATTTTCTTAAATTTACATTGTGATCTCCTTTGCTGCAACTTAAATTCTTAAATTAAATTATCACTCAGATTATCGAATTGGGTAAATTGCCCTAAGCTATCTTAATGACCAGAAATTCAGTTTGTAAGAAGAAAGAACCAAGCATGTAATATAGATGACAATGCGTGTACTTCTAACTTGAGGAACCGAACTCATTCAAATCAGCATAATGTGTTATTGTAATACTGATGAATTCATGGTGAAACTAAAAATAATCAAACTCTAACTCCATGATCTTTATTTTAAGCCAATTTGCTTTAACTCTTGAATAGGAATCTTGCTAGTAGGATTAAAATATTTAAATGTAATGATTCCCTCCATCTTCCGTCCTTATATTAATGGCATGTTTTCACAATGGTTTGATTTCTTCAGTACCACCATAAATTGATCCTTCCACATCACATGTTCAATCCACTACTAGTCATTGTCTTCTGCATAACAAAGATGACCCAATTAATAACTCTTAACTAGACTAAGGAAGAATGAATTCAAAATCTTTAAAAGAAATAACATGATCAAAACCTAGGCTTGCAGCATGATCCAATAAACTGCAGCATGGTGGAGAAATCATGTATAAAGCATTTTTTAAAGCTTGAAGAACATTGCAAACTCCTTTGTTGCAACCTAAATTATTAAATCCAATTATCACTTGGATTATTAGATAGGGTAAATTACTCTAGGCTATCTTAATGGCCAGAAATCTAGTTTGTACGAAGAAAGAACGAAGCATGTAATATAGATGACAATGCGTGTACTTCTAGCTTTGGGAACTGAACTCATTCAAATCACCATAATGTACTTTTGTAATACTGGTGGATTCATGATGAAACTAAAAATAATCTAAGTAAAAAAATTTCTTCCAAATCTCCTTTGTTTTTCTCAATAATGACTATACATATCTATACTGATTATCAGCAAGTTTGAGACATGAAGATTTAAGTTCAAACTCAGTTGATGCATATAAAAATAAAATCATGTTATATTATTTTAACGGTTTAATTAATTTGAAGTGTGAAAGCTATTCTTAATTCTTACACTGTACTATAAAACTAGCATGCCCTTAAGTCAATATCTACTCTTTTAAATTTATTACACTGGTGAACTGGTAATCATACTTGTACTGCTTTCATGATGATGCCAGGCTCTGGAACCCGAGACAGCACAAACTATTGATATCATGCAGTACTTGCTGAGCTATATATATAATCTCTACTTTTCTTCCAATGGGAATCAGTTTAAAGCTGATGAATATGTTGAAACATCTGCGCGCAATTTATTTCAGGAGTTATTTAGTATCAGTGGGACAGTTAGGACTTCTATATTTGCAGAACCAACAAAGACACTTCCCCTGGGCAATGAGCAACTGTCAAAGTTTTCTGGGAAAAGTTTTTTGATGAGAAGGGGCGATTGGATTTGCCAAAAGTAATTGTTTATTTATCTATGTAAAGGGGCAATTTATAGTAGATATCCATGCAGCAAAAGTGATGCAAACTTAAAACTAACTTGTCTAGTCAGTTTTTATTATTTTGCATCTCATTGTTTGATTCCTCTATTGTGTAGGTGTACTTTTGTGAATTTTTCTAGGAACAATAGTTGCCTCGAATGTGGTGAATCTCGACCTAAAAGGCAGTTAACAGGTTCAGAATGGGAGTGCCCTCAGTAAGGCTCCGTTGTCATTCTTGGTTATTTACTTATCCTATATTCTGAATTTTGATACGGGCTAATGCTAACTAAATTCCGGTTCTCTATACATTTTCTCAGATGCGATTTTTTCAATTTTGGAAAGAATACCTCATGTCTGAGGTGTGACTGCAAGCGTCCTGGTAACATCCCTGATGGTATTTCCGATTTAATCAGCCATAGTCAGGATAGAATGTTAAGCCGATCATCAACTCAGTCAGGGAATACGTCTACTGATGGGAATAATAATTGTGCATCAGCTTATGGAAGTTCTGACTTTTCGCAGCTTAGGCAGAATACGGTGTCCAAACAGGAAAGAAACTCTGACCAACATATCCCTATTGTTCCTTTGCCTTCAGATATGTTAAAAAAAAAACAGGATTCAAACATGGGATTGTGGCATTTATCAGATAAAGGAATCTCATCATCTTCAAATACCAGTGATTTTATTGATTCTTTGTTCAACAATTCTGAGAACTCCATGAAGGGCAATAACAACAAAGATGCATCATTGCGATGCTCTCAGATGGTATCTGAACTGGAGAATGCCAGAAATCCAGCAACAAGTGTGTCCAATGAGGACTTCCCAGATATCATGCCAATGTGGAAAGGCGAAAGCAGATTTGTAACCAGCAGGAAGAAGGATCGTTCCCTGGAGGCTTCTTCTGCATATAAACGACGCTTAGCCATGGAAAAAGCTAATAACTTTGATTCCGTACCATTTGTGCCTTTCCCTCCAGGTTATTTCGCTAGGAAAGATAATCAGCCAGCTACTGATTCCACTGAGAGCATTACTGCAACTATGGATAAAGTTGAAGGCCAAGTGCCCGACAGTAGCAACTCAGGGATAAGTACCGCAAAGAATAGCAATCTCTCACACGATGAGTCAACCTCGCATTCATCTCCACTGCCCGCTAACACTTGGAAGGATAGAAGTTCTTACTGTGGACTGGCGGTAAATTCAACTCAGCAGCAACTGAACGATGTGGCTGCTGCTTCACTCCAGCAGCCATGGGAGCATCAGGATACAGGCAATATTCCAAGTGGGGAATATTCTGGCAAGAGTTTGGAGATCAAACCGTTGGACATGTCTGAGGAGGCAAAATCTGAGAGATGGTTTCTCAGAGCCGCTCAGATTAAGGATATCTCGGAGCTCAGTCAAATCCCCGATGAAGATTTTCCGGAAATCATGCCTTTACGAAAGGGTGTGAATAGATTTGTTGTCAGCAAGAGGAAGACTCCTCTTGAGAGGAGACTGACTTCTCTACTGTACAGACGAAACTTGCCTGTTGTGAGTTCTGAACCTGAGAAGCAAGATACTGATAATTGAAAAAAAAGTAATCAAAAGTTCATGCAATTTTCGTCATCATCAAATTTACTACTTGATTCAAAGTTTCATTCTTTGTTATTTATGCTTGTAATTTTAAAACTGTCTTCTTTGACCCTTAGCTTAATGTGCATTTTTCATTTTTTATTTGTTATTTTTGGGGAGAACTTTATACATTACTTCTGAAACTTTTATATTTATGAAATTGCCATTCTTAGCTTTTCTTTTATAATGTTACCCTTTTCTTGATAATTTTATAAAGTGCCAACCATTTTTAAAAGGTTCATACCACAATTGTGGATATGTAATTATATTTTTGGGAGGATGCTGAATTATTGAGATATGTGTGCAGATTAATTGCAACTCAATGCCCTTTAGATAAGCTATAAAATGTGATTCAACACCAAGTGAAGCAAAAAAATCTCTTTTTTTTTATTATTTCTGTAATATTTTTCACTTTTATTGGAACTTGAACTCATATTTGTGATTGTTTCTTCAAAGTCGCCTAGCTATCGAGTTTTGAAAAGATTTGCTTTTGAAGTTTGAGAACATAAGCTTTTTAAGGTCTAATCATATCGATGTTATAATTTTTTTTTTCTAGTATGATAGCAAACACCGCAACAATATCAACAGAGCCAAATTAAATATCATACATGATAAATATTCATAATGAAAGTACATAGAGTTGTTCAAAATATAGTAGATTTCCAAGAAAACAAATCAAATACTATTAAATCTTCTAACCGATTACTTTATAGGTCAAATAACTTCAAAAAAAAGTATAAAAAAATCTAGAGAAATCCTATTTCACACGTTTGTACAGATTTTTGCGTAAATAAGGTTTTAGAAGCATTTACAAAGTCAAGAAAAAAGAATCAATATAAAAATTAAGGAGAACAGTACAATAACATGTTTTTGCTCAACAAATACATAAAGCAGGCTAAATATTAGGATTTTAAAAATATGCTGATTACAAGAATAAAACAGTTAAATTCTATAATTAAATCACATTGTGAAATTGTGAAAGTTTGTAAGATCAATTTAGAATCTAAAATAGTGTTAGAATAGAAAATTAATATATCAAAAAATATAAAATTGGTGTTTTTAAAATAAAAGAAAAAATAAAGAATTTTCTTTTTAAATTATGATTATTTTCAATATAAAATATATTTTGATCTTTGAATTTAATATTATTAAATATTTAATTCTTAATTTCTTTGCACTAGATAAAAAATTATAAATAGTGGTAATCATACTAATATTTTAAATAATAATAGTAAAAAATCAATTTTATATAACTAAAAAAATTGAACAAATGGGATTTAAAAATTATTTAAAATTATTTTATTGTGAAAAATATTATCTTAATTTTATTTTGTGACAAAGTTTAATTAAGCAAGTGCGAATTTTTTTGACACTAAGATTTGGAGAGCATAAGCAACAGGTGGATAGAATCGGCCTGAATAAGCCTAAAATCGTGTTAAGAAATTTGCCCGAAATGTGTAGTTAATCAGGAACTCACATTTCAGAGTTTGATAGATGTATCTAACTCCTCAATTATTCTGTAATTTTGTCCAATATAATAAATATTATATATTGCTTTATTTTTTCAGAATTAGCACATTTCTTAAATATGTATATTGCATTCATAATCTTAAAGCATATCATGCTTAAATATCATAATTTATTTGTATTTGCTTCTCATGCATAATCATGTCACTTAAATGCAAATTTTGATATCCTACAAATCTTACATAAGCCTTTGTATCTAATTAATTTTTTTTTTATTTGTCCTATCATATATATATATATAAATAAATAAATATATATATATATATATGGTAGTTCAGGAACAATTTCTGGATTAAATTTTTGAGAAGGAGTTGATACATGATGGAGCAATTTAGATGCTAATTTTCTTAATGTTTTAAGTTTTTGCTTAGTGTGTAATAGATTTTATAAAATAAGTATTATATTTGTAATGAATATATTTCCTTTATTATTCTAGTATTTTTGAATATTACAATGATTGTGGAATTGTATATTTTATACGCATCAAAATATACTGTTATACTAAACCCCGATATGATTCTCGGGAGTGACCACTTAACGCTGGATTAGAAATGTTGACCCAATGACGGGTCACCACACTTTATATGTGCTTTCATATTTCCATTTGGACAACATTTGGATGATTTAAATATTTGGCTCCTTAATTAGTATAAAGTTGTATTTTCATAATCTTCTATAAAGTATGTTTTAAGTATTTTAAATCATAGGGCAACAAAACATGTCTCATTTTACTTACTTTCCTCATACTTTAAATTGTATGTTTGAGACATAAATTTTCATGATTTAATAATTAGAATACTTAGTAATTTAATTGAATTAATATTCATCCTTAGTAGAATTGCTATAGGATTATTTTGAAAAGCATGAATTGCTTATGATTTTTGGAGTTAAATATTACTTCTAAATAATGTTGGTAATATTTACACTTATGTAATTACAATATTATGAATATATTAGGACTATTTACATAGCACTTTTTTAGATTAAATTTTCATTTTTATAATACATCTTATGAAATTTAGAAACCTAGCTTGTATGATTTTTCATCAAAATCTTAGTTAAGACTATTCCTTATTGAAGAATATTAATTGTATGTCTTAGTTCAATAAGAAAACTTACTAGAACTATTGTACTACTATTATAATGAAACTTAGTGATGATTCCATGACTTTTAGATCTTTATATTAAGTCCTCTAGTAAGTTGAGAATTAGTATGCTAATAGTATATCTTATCTCACTAAGTGGTCTCAATAATATTAGTGCCCAACCATTGATTAAAATCTTAGTACTCATCTCCCTTAGCTCTTAACCTTCATTTATAGTTCTCTAATGATTAAATTAGAAGTCCCTTAGTTTCTTAATATGTTTAAGATCGCTCATGGACTACAATTAACTTATAACATAAGATGAACTAGTAATTATAGTTAGTGGTCTATTCTTTCCCTTATACTTAGACATCTATTATTGATTGATCATAGTTATGTTAGTGATTAGTTTGGTTGGAACCCTTTTAATTTACAGGCAAATTAGATGAAGCTAGTAGATTGTACATTAGCCTCCTCTTCTTTTGGCTTAGTAATCCATTAGTATTCCTCTCTCCCTTCTAGTTTCCTAGACTTTAATCATTAATTTATATAATTTGATTAGCTTATAACTAGTATATAATAATTCCCACATTGCATGAATATACTTATAAATTATTTTCTCATTTTATAAATTAATTCAAACTACTATTTACTTAGACTTTTTCACTTCTATTATTACTTACAATTAGTTTAAAGTTTAATATCTATAAGTTAATTAGGAGCTCAATTAGCTCCAATCACTAAGTAGACTATTAAAATTAGATAATTTTTAATATCACATGTTTACAATTATTTGAATTTCTTTAAATAATTACTTAACTTTGAGCTCATTTCTTTGAACATACATACAAGATTAGTGCATAAATAAAACTTTATAAAACTATGAGAGTTTTATATTGGTGGATAGCCAAGGTAGGCTAAATAGGAGATATAATGTGATCTCACATTCTCAAAGGATGAATGTGAGTATTTATTTTTTTTTGAAACCCCACTTTCATTTACTAGTTAGGCAGACGTGCTTAACTTCTTGCTTTATTTAATATGTGAATGAGTATTTTCATAAAATAACTTCAACTAAAAAATATATGAGTTCTTTTACAATATTATTGATTTTAAGATCTCATCATAGATTTCTAGCTATATTACTTTTCATAGTCCTAGGCTATGTATATCTTAGATCAAGAGATTCGGATTTTTCCTTATTATGCTTTGCACTTTCTATTTCAGTACAGTTATTTACTTACTTACAGTTCATATAGAATGCAATGTATGTTGCTTTAAATGATTCACTACTTTTTCTATTGTTTCAATTGAACATATACATGTTTTCATTTTATTTACTTTTAAATGCACATTAGTAATTTTTAATCTTATTTAAGATACTTTTCCCTTATCTTTTTGGTTGCAGGCTAGAACAATTATACTTGTGAGTTCTTTTACTTTTTTTTTCTACTGCTCTTATTTACAGTTACATTTATTTTCTTTTCTTACTTGAATGCTTTTAAATGTTCTGCTGCAATTTTTAAATTGCCAATTAGCTTGTGATATCCAACTAAATTCAATAAAAGTATAGCCAAATTTAAAATGTGCTTAGATTATTTAGTTTAACTATTTTTTTTTTTTCTTCACTTTGCTCTATCATATTTAAATAACAAAAATATGATAGATCAAGAGTAATATATATGTAATTGATTGATTTCATATTAGTTTTAAGTTATTTTTCTTTTAATTATATCTTCCATTATAATGGAAGACTTGTATGTTTACATTGCAGGTATTTTTTTAGCCAAATACAACAAAAACTTTGCCAACATTTTTAAGAAATTAATGACTTAGAATAAATTGGAAAATTATAATCATGTTTCACATGTTAAATATTTAAAATTTTCATATCCAGATTTGCAAGTACTCACATCAATTACTTTTAAATTACATTCTCACATGTTATTGCATGTATTGTATTTTCATATATATTTCATATAATATTTTTCATAAAAATTCACTTACATCTTAACTTAAAGATTCTTCTAAATCCTTGGCCAAACGCAATATCTAATGATTTATATTAGCTTCTTTCTAATCTAGTATTATGTATTATGGTGATGTATCAATGTTGAGTTTAGTGATTCTCAATATTGGGGTCGTCATAATATATGTCTTAACATCTGATTAGATCAGTTGATTTAATTTGTGTAGATCTGAGGATGTTGGATGATCTTGGGATTGTGCATTTTTATAATTATAAATTGAACACTATAATCAAAATTTAAATCTACTATTAACTAGAGAGGGCTTATAACAAAATAAATTTAAATAGGAAAAAGTAAATCACTTTTCTAAATAACTAATTTAGTATTGCATCGTTTTAATACATGCAACCCTTTAACATATTACAAGGCTCGTACATAAAATAAGTGAAATAAAAATATCAGTGGTACCCGTATGTGAAGTAACTTGTTCAAGCTCAACTTATTAAACTGATAGCTGTGATATCGAGAACGACATTATTTTTAAGTGAGGGAGTCTGTAACAACTTAAAGTTTACCTCCAAATTCAAAAGGATTAAGTCAAAATAAAGGTCCCGATTCAAGTCAAATAAAAATACTCTTAAATAGAGTATAATGTAAGGATCCAATTGCGAAAGTTTGAGCATGATTGAGATCCTGTATTGTCATAAATTAATTTTCGAAGTTTTAACTTCAAAAATTAATAGAAAATTAAATATAAATCAAAACTTATAAATTTTTGTAGTTTTAGATAAAACATCTAATGATGAAGCTATATTTCAAGGTTTATCAATTTTCAAGCTCTTGATTGATCGTAGTGAATTTTTGAAGTTTTTCATTTAAAAAATAAATATAAAATAAAATACTTGTCCAAATTCAATTATTTGTGGACGTGTGCGTTCATCTCGTCGAGACGTTTGAATCGGTCCCTAATTTGTAATTTTTGAAGTTGGATGATTGTTGATCATAGCCACAAAAGTTTTAACCATCCGATTTGAATCCAATGGTTAATTTAGAGTAGGGATTGACGTCATTCCAGTCAGCCCTAACAAAATTAAAAAGAATAGCACGCAACGATTTTTCTACTCCACGGTCGATTCTCCTCTGTCGCCAAAGGCAGTCGCCTCTTTTTTTTTGTTTGACGCCAGCAAGAGCTCGTTGATCTCCCGATTCTTTTTCTCCTTCGGCAAGTATCTAGCCAGCCTCTTTCTCGCCGGTGATCTTTGAAGCGGATCACCGGTTTCATCTACTTCCTCATCGGCCGCCACCAAGGTACTCCGTATCCCTTGTACCCAAAGTTGTGGTACCCTAAACTCTTGTAGAAATATTCATTTGTATAACCAATGAATTTGGAGAAATGTGATGGTCTGCACTTTTGTAAAACTGTTGTTGAGAAATGCAAATTTGTTCGAACCATGTTAGCTACTAAGCATTCACTACATTAGGCTCTAGAATCTATTATTTTTACATTACTTGAGTGAGAATTTGGCCTTATTCTATTCTTACTCTATTCATAATTTATATTCTTAAGAGCATTTAAATGAACTGAAATGCTGTTATAGATGCTTTGGGGTTCAAATGAAGATTATGGCAGTCATTTATAAGCTATAGAAATTATAAAAAAATAGCAAAGAAAGACAAAAAATGAACGAATGTAAGCTTTATAAATTTATTTTCCAAGCTACATAAAAATATTACTTGCACAAAGTATATCAATTGCTGCAAAGTCTCTCACCTTTGCTTCAAGTGGCAACCGTTGAAAGCTTTGGGAGAAAAAAGAAAAGTAAGACAAGCTTCACTACACCACTTTTAATAATAAGTAAAATTAAAATAATTTAATGACTAATTCCTATGATAATTTAAGAACCTTACAGATTAGTGGTTTTTTCTTTCTATTTTCCACTACATATGAGAATGCTTTCTAGTATCTTCAGCCTTACTTTATTGTCTGAATTATTTGACGCAAGTTTATCATTTTAAAATCTTCTTGAAATTAACTTGTGTGATTTCTAATGTAAGCGAATCCTAAATTATTACATGTTGTGGGCTTTAGCAAAATATTTATACCTCTAATGTAAGTATTGTAATTATTTATAGCTCGACAATAGATTTCTAATGCAAATATTAAAACACATTTATATTACATTGTAGAAATAAAAATATACATATATCATTATTTATTATTTAGAAAATCTAATTTGTATGTTTAATTCTTCATTTGAGCATTTTCTTAAAGAATTCAGTTGCTAGTATATTGATATCATTAATCCATAATGCATTTTTTTATTTTTATAACTTAGGATATACATTTAAAGAACTTGTTTCTATTTTTCCTATCCCCATTGAAACAACACAAAAATGACATTTACCCTTTGATGTAGAAAATTAAAGATTATCATAGAGAGCCCTTTTGTTTGTAATTGAAACATGATAGTATGATATTTGCTTGATATTGTTTTTTTTTCTTACTATGATATAAAATTTAAACAATGGGCACTGAAACCTTTGCTAAGAGATCAAAGTCTGTCATTTGAATTGTGTTTGTTAGGAATGCTAATATATGACACAAATAGCATTTGATCTCATAAATAATACTCTCATCATTTCTATTTTAATAAATAAGACTAACCTAAATGTATAAATAGCCAAAAAGCACTCCGAGCGATAAATTTAGACATGTTAATGAAAGAATATATATTAAATGTTTGCAGATACATTCCACTTCTGATGCATTTCCATACAATAAGAGGGTACCTAGATACCTTCATTTATTTTTAAATTGTGCCAGTATCTTATTTTGCAGGTGAAATATAGGTGGCCTGACAAATAGTGTCAATCGTTACACAATGTAATTGCAATTATTATTAACATTTGTTTTGCAGGAAAGTTAATGTTGATGACTCAAAAGGGGCATGCTTAATTATTTAATTTTATGCAATTATTTCATCTTTGCATCGCGAATTATTCATTACTTGTTTATATTTATACTGTGTCATCCGCTAGTTTATTTGTAAATGTTGTTATCTGTGGTACTAGAGAAATTTTCTAATACACAAAATCTACTAGTGTTTTAAAGCAGATCAATGCTTATGAGAGAAGAGCTTTGCCACTAGGAAGAGCAAATGACGAAGCCAAAGCTCATTTATATGATTTTTAGTTTAATTTAAATTTTATTCCTATTAAAGTGCTGTAATAATGTGGAAAAATTTAATAGTTTGCGTTTTTCTCTTTAAGTTGAATGGAAATGATGTTAACTCTTTTCTTAAATGGCTTTGAAAGGATTGTTAAAAATTTTACTTTAATTTTTGCCGCTTTGCTTAATTTCCCAATAGGATCCTGGGCAGTTAACGCCTAATGTCGGATTAGCCGATACAGTATATGCATTCTCTTATTTCCCTACCACCGAGGATACTTTGAGAGCCTTGCAATGATTAACTGACTATTTGATTCTAGTTATTTTATGCTTCAAATTATGGGTGTTTTTTGTGCTTATGGGATGAACTTTTATTCTGTCTGTTCTTGTTGTCTGCAGGAAAACTTTGTGAATCTTTGAAAGTCCAAGTCAAAAGTAATGGTGCTTAAGTACGTGCTTCTAACCTTATTAATTAAATTTAAATAATGAGCTTGTTTAAATTGACCATTTGTGCATTCTGGTATTCTAGTTTAAACTTTTTTCTTGTGTTTTTGTTATTGTCGTGGCTGGTGGTTGTAGCTAAATCAATTCCTTTGTGAGTTGTGGCTATTTGAGCGGCATATGGGTTTCTTCAGATTTTACTTTTATTTTTAATATATGGTGAGTCTTTTTTTTTTTTTTACCCTAGTGCTTTATCCTTTTGCAGTAGCTATGTTTTTTTTTTGTTTTTTTGCTGTTTAACTATTTAAGATTTTTTTTAAATAACAGTATTGAGTTATATTAAACAAAATATGCGAGTTGGAAAAGGGTACTTGTTTAGCTTTATAAATTTTTTTGTTTATAGAAATTCCTTGTTTAATTGTGGCTCAATTTCTTAGAACGGAACTTTGCCGATTTAGTGGTGCTAAGATTTACCCTGGAAAGGGTATTAGATTTGTTCGAGGTGACTCTCAGGTATACTTATTACATGTTCTAAAATAGCATTAATTTGTGAGTTTCATTCAACATTTTATTACATGTATTTTTAGGTTTTTCTTTTTGCTAACTCAAAATGCAAACGGTACTTTCACAACCGGTTGAAACCTGCCAAGCTTACATGGACTGCAATGTACCGGAAACAGCACAAGAAGGTAAATGCCTAACTTTTCAAGCACACGTGACTCTTATTTGGGTAGTTATTTTTAAAATTCTTTAAAACACCGCTATAAAAAGCTTGATGTTGCAGTTCAAAATCTTATCATGCGTAATATTGATAATTGATTTGTGATTTTTTGATATTTTGGTTAACTGGGATTTCATGATTATTACAAGCAATTTGTTTAGTTTTTATTCTTCTGACTAACATTGAATCTCATGGGTAATTTATCTTTAAAGCATATGACATGTTCTTAAGAAGACTTGTAAAGGGATTGCTTGATTGGTTTAATTGACGTGACCTTTACCTAATGAAAGTTTATCTTTAAATAAACATGCTTTTTTTAAAGTTTCATGTTTTAAATTTTGTGAATAAATAAATATGTTTGGAACATGAAAGTATGAATTTAATCTACAAGATTTCCATTCAAGATTATATAGAAAGTCACCCATATATGAATAGATGGAAATCTTGTAGTTGAATAGATGAATAAATCTAACAAAAGAAAAGCTATCTGGATACATATCTATCAATAGAAAGATAGAATGAGTGCATTTTAAAAAAGGTTTTCAACTCAGGACCCAATTCTTTGTCATTTACATATCAAAAACCTTGTCTTCAATATTTGCAAATAAACTGCACTTGTATCATTATCATAGAATTTTTAATTATTAATATATGTAATTTCATACATGATAAGATTGGGAACATGATACATGAAGGTATGAAGAATGAAGGTTGAGGATATGTAAATTATAATAGGTAAAAAAAGCATAACCCATAATCTTGATATGTTTAGTCGAATTTTATGTTTTTTTTTACATTTATATTCTAGTAACAAGCATCCAATTGTCAATACATGGATGGTTTACAGCCAAATTGTTAAGGTGAATAAGTAGTCTTAGGTACTGTTTGTTTTGAGGTAATAGAAGTTCTAAAAGAATTAAAGTATTTTTAAAACTTTTAAATACATTGTAATTGCTTCTTGTGTTTGGAATTTGTAGTATATTAAACCTAATATAAAAATAAAAATAAAGAAACGACACATTTTGCGAGCATGAGTGGCAGCGCTCTAGTAAAGGTCGCCAACGGCTGGTGTGAGTTAAAGGGCTGGTGCATGTTGCTTGGGTCGGGTGTTATGCTCTCACAAGTTTGGCTGAGGCTGATGAAGAACTTGTGAAGGCTGTTTCGGGCCAGAGATTGAAGGTGAACTTGATAAAGAATGTATACAGCAATCTAAGCGAGTACTAGAAAACATTCTCAAGTTCTTGAGAGTGAAATAGCTCTATATGCATTTTAAAATTGATTGACTGATTTTGGAAATAGCAGAATTTTTTTCATAATTTTTCAAAAACTTTTGGTTTATGTCTTGTTGTGGAATAATATTCGGTGGCTTTTTAAAATAAAAGATCATTTGCTTTGGCGCATTGCACAAAAGATATGATGCATTGGGAAGACATTATTTGTCTTAGAGGCCTATCATTTAAAAGTGTGATATTACTACCACTAACTAGGGAATCGATCATCCAATGTAGAAGAACAATTGAATTCTTTTTGGAGTCAAACTCTGTTTTTAAGAGGTCCCATTTTAACCAAAAAAAATTTTATGTACTTTAATGCTTCCCGCAACCTTTGCTTCTCAGATTTGTGGCTGGCGCTGACAATTTAAAAAACTGTCAAAATTTTACAATTTTAAGCATATATATATATATTCTGAAACTATTGAATGATCATATAACTACCATTATCTATTTTAACATAGGGAAGTGAAACATCATTTATCTATTGATTTTTAATTGTTCCACCAGCAATTCATTATGCATTCATAGCAAAAAATTGGCCCACTCTAGTTTTAGATAGAGAAGATCATTTTTAATGGTTTATTCTGATGATTTTTTATTTTTCTATATTAACATGGGCAAAATTTATATACTCAAGTTTTGTAACATACCATCTAAGAATTAAGATTCATGTCCTAAAAAATTCAACAAAGTTTTAATTTGACTTTCAACTAACTAACTCAACCCTCTTCTTCCTCATCTAGGATGAGTGTTAGTTTAATTAAAATGATTTTTCAACCCACTCGTTACATATCAATAATTGCATAATGATGTAAATTTTTTAATGTTCTGAAGGCTGAACATATATCTTGTGTTATAATGCTATTTCCTAATGTATTTTGTACTTATAGGATATTTATGATGAGACCGTCAAGAAAAGACGCCGAGTCACGAAGAAGCCTCTGTCCCGTTCAATTGTAGGCGCCTCTCTGGAAGTCATCCAAAAGAAAAGAAATGAAAAGCAGGAAGTTCGCGATGCTGCCTGGGAAGTGGCGTTGCGGTGAGTAGCATCATAATAATTTTTAAGCGTCGTCCTAGTTTTCTTGATTAATCTCCTGGGCTTGAAACAATTCTTCTTCTTATTTGTAGTGAGATCAAGGAACGCATAAAGAAAACAAAGGATGAGAAGAAAGCCAAGAAGGCTGAGGTTATGGCTAAAGCTCAAAAGACCCACTCGAAGGGCAGCAGTGCGCCCAAGGCTCCCAAAGGAGTGAAACTTGGCGGCGGAGGCGGCAAGCGTTGATTCAGAAGAGCCTGCCGAAGCTTTTTTGTTCCCTCTATGCTCTTTATTTCCAGAAACTTGTCAATTTATTTATAATCTGTGAAAATTGGAGCTTCTTTTATTATTAAACCAAGTTTCCTGAATCGTATAGGGTTTGTATGGCATAGAAACTGCGCATTTATATGGCAGTTATTATGATTGTTTGGAACATATGCACTTATTTCAACAGTTCGTTATATCATGTATAATGCACTAACTGGGCTGGATTCTATTTGAGTTCCAGCAAATGCTCAAACGAGTTTGAAAATTTTGAGTTAAGCAGGGCTCAAATTCGAATTGAGTTTAATCTTATCAACTTTGAATCAAAAAAATTTGAGTTCTAGTGGATTCAAATTTTAAATAAAAGCACCCTATGTTACTTGTCAATTATATATCACCTTTTCAGTATAATGAATTTGAAATATTACTAGCAAGATTTATGATAATATGAGAGGCTCATGCTTTTAAGGAGTTGTTTAGTAATGTATTATGGCAGAGTTAGTGCATTTGAATTGCCCTATTTTTCCTGCTTGTGGTGTATAATTATCAACACAATGAATTTCTACAAAGCATAGCAATTGGGATCTCTTTCTAGATTCTTATCATCGACTCAATGGTGCAACTGAATAGTGTTCTGGAATACAAAAGATTGGTCCAAATATTCTTTACTCAATTGAAAGATTAGTTTATATCTAAATTTTTTTCTTGAACTTTGGTGCTCTAAGTTCTTCATTAACTGTAATAATAATCAAATTTTACTCTGATTAACTCACTTACAATCATTAATTTCAATTCTTTGTTCATTTATGTCGAAGATTGAATTTTTTTAATGAATATTTCTGAAAATATGACTTGGTGAAATAAAATCGTCATTAACTGCACACTAAATCAAGTCAAAATTCAAAATTCTGTTGCTTTTGTGCTATTATAACAACTATTTACACCTTTGGCCTGCGGAGGGCGAGCGCGCCAACTATAAAATGGGGCACAAATTACAGGCGAACAAGATTACTTCGATGCAAGACCCTGAGAGCGGCCCCTCGCCTTTGCTTCTGTAGCTGGACGGCGGATAGCAGAACCTGCAGGGCGTCTTCTGCCTCCTCCTCGTCGGCGAGCTCCACGCTCAAGCACGCGAAGGAGATCCCTCCTCCTCTCCCCCTCCTGCCATGCCTCGACGGAGCATCGTCTTTGTTCCCGACGATGTTCAAGACATTGCCCTCCCTGTCCGCGTGAGCCACGCTCTCCAGACTCATCTCCGCTTCCACAGCCCATGCCGGATTCGCCGGAACGCCGCTGATCTTCGCCGATCCGACGAGATCCGCCATGCACGGGCTCGTCATCACCAGCACCAGCCGCTCGCTGATCACCACGAACTTGCCCCTCGCCACCGCATTCCCCAGCGCCTTGCACATCACGCATGCCTCGTCCTTGAGCCTGCCCATGTCCGCCTGCTGCAGCGCCGACGCTCCGATCGCTTCTTCCCACGAGTACGACGTCAGCGGCCGATCCCTCCACAGAGGCCGAGAAAGACGCCAGCGCCGCCGATGCCACACCGCGTGAGGACTGCTTCTGTTCCTAATACTCTGCGCTGTTTTCGCCGTCGCTTCCAGGATGCTGGCTACCGGCCTCATCACCAGTCCGGTCGTTCCCATCGCAATCCCTAACAACAGCACGTTATTTTCTAATTTCATTTGACTAATCTCTCTCTCTCTCTCTCTCTCTCTCTCTCTCTCTCTCTCTCTCGCTGTCACTTCAGGGATTTTGATCGATCGATTACCTGAGACAACTCCAGGAAGGCCGTGCTTCTCAGCGCCTCGGATTGGTGATTGAAGAACTCCGGTGAGACCCTGCATAATTAATATTCTAGGGTTTAGAATTTCAAAGATATTTAGGGTTTTTTTAATAAAAAACTAGCCAACACTTAGAGATCTGCACCTTCAAAAATTCATTCAGCACTGCTTTGCCATGCAAGTCAGCAGCAGCCTGAGGCTGCTTATCCATTTCCGCAGCTGTTTGCTCGTCAAAAGTGAATGCAACTATGCCCTGCAAATCAGTCACGTTTGCTTAATATGTCTAATTTAGGGCCTTCTTTTATAAAATACGTAAAGTTCATGAATGCAGAGCACCTTGTGAGCAGCTTTAGTAAATTGGCTTGCAGCACTGCTTAGAGCATAGATAGTGCTACTGAAAAGGCTTCTTGAGCCTTCTATTACGCCGGTTAGGAGACCTCTAGGGCTCTGCATTATTAGACAACTCTAAATACAGATATAACACTCAAGTTTTAGCTATCTACAACAAGAACATCAGCATTAGTTTCGCACCTGCAAAATACCTCGTCTGCTAGAAACCGATAGAAAGTCCTTTATCCCAAGTCTTACATTCCTCGCAAAGCCGATAGGATTTCCTATCACACCGGCAGAACCCAAAAGCTGACAGTAATGTACAGACGAATTATATAATCATACAATGTGTAATTACATACTTGGATATAAAAAGAATGTAAATTAGGGGGCTTCACCTTGTAAATCTTATGAAGCAACTGTCGGGAGTAATGCCTCACAAGGATATCCTGCATGGATTCAGGGCTGGCCATCAGATGTTCAAGCATTAGCTGCTGAAGGAGAATAGGCACTCCTTCAACATCAACCAGAGCCATAATGCCTCTCTGCATTCAGATGCTGCCATTGTTATTTAGAGGTTGGAATAACAAATATTGTAAGACCATTGGTTGTTACTAAGAAAGACGTTAACATCCCCACCCTATCCTAATGTTCGTTAAATACCCGCTATAGTTTGTTTTGCATTATTACCCGCAAATTCTGTTTTTTTTTTTTCTGTTGATTTTCCCGCTGAATGTCGTTTTACGTTGACATTCCGCGAATCTTGTTTTACAATTGTAATTAATTTCATTATTAGGATTAAAAAAAAACAAAAAAAAATGTAACGGTAATATTTTACCGTATGAGGAAACCCATTCATTCTCTGCCACCGCATCACAAAAACAGCGTCTCCACACCCTTGCAGAAGAGGAGTGAACAAAACCTGATAAGCGTATATAGGCCCTTGTACTCTACGACACCTGAACAGCAACCATCGCAGCATTCTGTATCCAACCGAGCCTTTACCGATCCCGTAAGCCCTCTCCATAGCCAACGGAACTAGCGTAGCTGACGCCTTCGATCCTTCGCCGACTCTTCCGTGATCCAGCAGCCTCGACGGTACTGTGACGAACTCTATTTTCCCTCTCGGCTCCTTCCAATGACGGTGGGAACAAAAGAGGGGATTGCATCTCGTGAGTAGATCCATCGGCCCGATTCCCTTCGTTCGATCCCAGTTTTGCATCTTCGAGCCATCTGCTCCTGTCGAGTTATAGAGACGCCCGATTGCATAGGTACGGAGTTTTGTTCTTTGATTTATTTTCTAATTGAGTCAAAATGAAGAAGTTGTTCTGGGACTAAGCATGAATAATTTTAAGTAACTGTAATTCTACTTGGCCTAAAAGTGGTTCGATTCTAAGTGATGAGTAGTTAACTGTAAGCTTTTATGTGCTTGAAATCTGCTAGGGAGCTTCTAATCTTTAACATTCTAAAAACTTTAGGGAGTGAGCTGCTTTAACTTTATAATAAAGAGCAGAAATCTGAATTTGCTTCACTAATTATAAGGATTGAACCAAATCTATTATAAGGATTGAATTATGAAGGTATTTTCAAAGTATTAGTAATTACTCTAATTTCTGCATGACTTGCATTGGGTTAAACATTAATTAAGTTCTTATTGTATAATATGTCTTTCCTCACTTTGCTACCTTAATATTATCTTATCCTTCAATCTTTGTAAAATGTTGCACTTAGATGTACGTGTGAACTTGTGAACATCAGTGTATTCCAAATCCATTTGAAGTCTCTAACTATATGATCTACCGACTTAATCACTTAAAGAATCGGGCTTAACTTTTAAAATATTGAAACTTCTGTACTTAACTCCTTTAGCCTTAACTAGTTATGCCGAATAATTGGGGTTATTTGTAATGAAGGCAAGTCTGAAGTATGAATTAGAGAGCTTCGATATTATGTGACCAAATTGAATCAGGTTGTTGTGATGAGATGGAGATTTGGTAAGGACTTATAACAGGTTTAGGAATTACAAGAAAAGAATTAAGCAGTAGAAGCAGACACCTATAGAGTTATTTAAGATCAAATAAATGTATTGATAGGATATACTTTATAATCTCAAGAGAATTATTTGAGTGCTGATTTAAAACATGATTTTTGCTAGAAGGTTGAAATAATCAAGTTAGGGAATATTAAATCAAACTTTATAGAGAAAACCTATAGAAAAGCTTAAAATGCATAAGGTAGTTAATTATAAATTATACATACTACTTATTAAATAAATAAAACTTTGTTTCAAAGTCACAAGAGAAGTTTTGATAATGCATATCACCACATTCAAGGACTAATAAAATTATGAAAATAAATTTATGCAGACACACTAGCTTTTTGAGTACTTCGCTATCATTGTCGAAGCAAAGGTACATAGATATCACCATTTGCACTTAAATTTCTTTATTGTTGCTTAGCTTCGCTTTGAGCTATATCTTTGTTAATGTTGAATAAAATGTTTATTTATTGTCAGAATAATGTCATAGAATGGAATGTATATGTTATGTCTTGTGAATGTTTGCAAGAGTTTCAAAATGGTGATTGATTTAGGTTAGGGATGGAGCTAGTCCATTGGGAGTTGTATGGGTGCCATCTAGAGCCTTTGAAGGGGTCTAGGTGATGAACATGTGTTATTGAACTCAACCTCGAAGTTCTGAATTTGTCCAACAGAACTGTTAATGTTGCTTCATGAAATCAAGACATACATATATATTTATGAAAGTTCTTAGTTCTTATATGTTGATGAGATGACATGTGACATAATTATGACAAGAGAAATATTTTATTTGTAGGAAAAATTCAAATTTATTTTTGCTCTAAACCCTTGACATCTTGAAATATTATCTGCTTTCGTTTGTAGCTTTTGTTAAAGTGTAATATTTAGTATCTCTTGTACTTAAGATGTGTACTAAGGTATTATTCTTATAATGCTAGATCATGTACAGTTGGAAGAGATTGACATAACCTAAAAATATCTAAGGAAATCATAGTGCATAATTGATGCATTAAGCTATAGTCTTTACTTTTTATTCTTTTTATGTTATTAACTTGTAATAATTTGGATAATGTATTATTTAAATTGAATTAAAATGATATATTCTTATATATTGGTATGGCTCTGAAAATTTTTTATTAGTCTGAATGTTATTTTTTTTAACCGTCAATATGATCCTGCGGAGATGTACCCAAGAATAATTTGGTTGCTACCAAACCTAATATTGGGTCATCACAAATAGTAACAAAAGTAACTCATATAATTAGCCGCCCTTTTCATATTTTCACTACCTATTTTCACCCTATTGTCATTGCCTTGTACATACTAATCAAAAGCCATTCTCACCTGAAATGCAGAACTGCCAACTTTTGTAACATTTTCTATTTTGGCAAGCAATGGATTGCTCGAAAAGCTTGGTCAAGAAAACAAAAGAGAGAATTAGTTTTTATTTGTTTAAGTAAATGGCTATAATGAAAATCATTAAAAAAAGTATTTACATGCAGAACACCTACCTCAGGCACAGCTTGATGGGAGCCAATTCAAAGTTTTCAACATAGATCTTTTTCTGTTTTCTAGCCAGCAAATAAATGTGCTGCCACGGGGCTCCCATTGGGGTCACAGAAGGCAGCAAATAGCAATCAGCAGTGTTCTCCACAGTTTCAGTCGTCCTCAAAAGGTCATCATCATACTTTCCGCACAAATAACTGTGGCCCCATTCAAACCTATGCGACGCATCACTGCAAGAACCCAGAGTTCGAAGTTCATGATTGTTCTGCAAAGTTCTCCGCACTCTCGCACTTACAGCACAGGAAAAATCAAGCAGGCACAAGAGAAACTGCTCTTCGAGCTCAATGCACAGAGAAGCCAGTCTGCAGAATAACGGAATCCAATTCAGCCCATAGATAAATAGACTTGAGAATTCTACATATAAACTTGGAAGGCTGCTACCTGAAGGTTATATGCTCGAACGAAACCAGTGAATCATCTGGTTTCCTCCACTTGGCTGTGGAAAAATAGAGTGCGTATTCACTGTCAGTAATCACTGAATGATTTGAAAATCTTCCTCTGGTCTCAGTTTCAAAAGAGATAGCTACAGGGTATGGGGTGTCTGGTAGCTGATTATCAATCTGAAGCGCCAACATTTGAGCCAATATCTTTTGCTGCTCTGAACTCTGCATCATAACAACTGTTGTTTCCCTAGCACAGGCGAACAACAATTCCTGGGGAAAAATTACATTAGAAATATTATGGCAACAAGTTGATTCAAGCTATATGTACACTGAAAAAAACAATATTAATTACCTGGGGAGCTGAGCTCATCAGGGAGATACCAATAAAAGGTATGTGAATTTTTATCACCTCGCCAAACTGAGCTTCATTGCAGAACCTCTGATCTGCCTTTCTCTTCTCCTTTACGTCTCTTACAATGTGGTGATAGTTTGAGTCAACAATACTCAGCACCTGCAAATCAAAAGAAAAAAATACAAAAAAAAAAGTAAAAACTTGTTGGTTTGCATATGCAAAAATAGCTTTTTAGTAGCAAACCTTTGTTGCCCCTTCTGCGTGCACCGAGACGAACAATCTTCTTTCCGGCTTCTGAAAATAGAAACAAAAATGAACGATCAGATCCGATTATGTGCATCAGAATTTAAGTAAAGTTAATTACCTCAGATGTTGAAGGAAGGCAGACAGGGACATAGTCTTGTATATTATCTAGGTTGTATGTGCCCACAATCCTTTGTCCAGGCACCTACACATTCATATAATTATCAGTATATACATAATAAGAGAGTTTAAGGAATTAATAAAGGAACAAACCTCAATAACAATGCGATGAGGATAGGAAGGTTCATCCCAAGCATACTCACGTGACGAATATGGATGTACAGTTGTTTCAACTGATTCGCACTTTTGTTGGTAAATCCGAAGTCTCTGCCATGTTAAAGAACAGAGTACGATTTTTAGAGAGGTATGATGAACTAGCAAATTCAAGAATGCACATGCATGCATACATGGTGGGAGTTGTTTTAAGAACATGTCAACATAGAAAAAAATGCTGCAAGAAACAGCATTTTTTTTAGTAGTCACACGATGAACCTATCCTATCCCACCCTACCCTCCATTATAATTGCACAAGAATCACATATCATTTTTGAGTAATTAATTAAACAAGATCATAATGAAAGTTGACGTCATTGTGATAACCTAAATACGAAGAGGTAAGGAGTGATTGTCTGAGCATGAAGCCTTGAACAAGAATTGGCTCATGGCAGATCTCTAGGAGAGAAGGGGGACAGAAATCAATTAAATCCACACACAAAGGAGAGCAAAAGATTAATGATTATATAAAATTAGGATATGCTTATGAAGACACTTTTTGAGATGAATGATAGAATTTTTAATAAAAACCCCAAAATATAAGCGTGGTTATAGTTAAGCACTATCAGGATGGATCACCTCTCGGAAAGTTATATTTGAAGATAAAACTACAAGTCAAAATTGATAATATCTTGATAGTTAAGTTTGAGTAGTTACACTCATCACCAAAACATAAAAAAAAATGAAAATCTTCTTCAAATCAACACACCCTAAGGGAGAATATATGAGGAAGCAACTTATAATAATAAAAGTAATAATAATAATAATAATAATAATAGTTGTCAATTAATTTTTATCAGTAGTCATAGAATTAGTGCCTAGAAGATCATTCAACAAAATAAAACTATCATGGCAATATATAAACTTCCAGCACTTAGATTTACGGACCCGGTCTTTAGATTCTCGTTCCGTAGGCTCACCCAAGAACATGAAAAAACAGCCGAAAGCTGCTAAATTACTGAAAATTACCTCCATTGAGAAATTGTCTATCCTGTATGGAATAAAGTGAATCTTGTCATCTGAAAGAAGTATTAACTGCGTTGAAGACTTTCCACTAGGGTTCGGAATTGAATTTTCATCATTCAAAGCCAAATCAGCATTTTGCACTTCGACTCGAACCATGTTTACCTCGCCAGACACATAGTTGCGCATTTTTACTTGAACATCCCCTAGGCAATCAGGAAGGAAACTTCCTGACCATTCCCATCCCAGATCATTGAACCGGAGAGATACCAACAACTCTCTGTAACACTTTGATAGAGTTAGCAAAATAAAAATTACAGATCTTAAAACCACAACAAAACATTTAAAAGACTGATTCAGAAAAGCCGTTTGAACATGACATTTAAAAACTATAATCTAAATAATTTAATATTTCTATGAACTGAAGCAAATGGTAACCACAAAAATGATATAATTTATATAAATCTCTCTTGATCAACAATAACACTACCAAGCTTTAGTCCTACTACATGGGATCGGCCACATAAATCCTTTGTTTTCATTATGTGCAATCAAGTAGAAGCTCCTCTTTATGTTTGAAATAGAGATCATTTCTAATAATTTCTCTATGTTTGAAAGAATGTCTTTTTTGTCTTCCTTTTCCTTTTTTAACATGTCAAAATTCATATACTCAATTTTTCAAAACATGGGTATCGATTGATGTACACTTAATATGGCCAACAAATCTAAGATGACACACCCTTTAATCTTATTCACTATTGGAGCCACTCCAATCTTGCTATGAGTGAACTAATTTCTCATTCTATCATTTAGAGTATATCTACACATTCATCTTAGCATTTTCATCTATAATAAAAAAATAAAAAGCCTGGAATATGCATGGGAATGCAAAAATTGTAATAAAAAAAGAAGAGATTGACGGTACAGCATAGTAATAACTCAAACAATATTAAGAAAGAAATAACATGCAAATATTAATTGCTTATCCTTGTGAGGAAGGAAAGTAAAAAACCTTGATGTATCAAACCAGTGAAGCTGAGAATGCTGACCAACACGCAAGGAAAAAGCCTTGTTTGTCCCTTTTTGTTTGTAAGACAAGTCTTTGCTGCTGGAATTACAAATAACAAATCTGCAAATAACAACAAAACATGCCAGCAATTGTCAGTTATAGAGAATAAAAGAACTGACCACTTGACAATAAGACAAATTCATAAGAACTATATTTCTACAGTTACTTTAGGTAAAATGATACTCTTAACCTCTGCTTTTCAATGAGTATTGTACTTATTATTTCATAATGCTTTGCATTTTTATTTGCAAAATTTCATAAATACAACTTTCTTACATGTTTACTTGCATCAATAAATATTCATGAAAATCGGGGAATTAAATGTCTGTCAAATATGAACTTTCAATATTGGTAAAATCCTAATTTACATCAGCACTAATGGATTCCACACAGCCTCTTAAAGATATCAGAATTGGCCAATATGCCATTTTGAAATGAACTACATTTGAAAAATGAAGCGAAATAAATTTAGTAATATATAATAATGAGATGATAAAGTTAAAATTAATTTTTTTAAAAGCCTTATATTTAACCTTTTTTATTTTTTTTATTTTCTTAATTTTAAATCTAATTATTCCCGGCTTTTTCCATTTGATTTTTCTTCATCCATTTTTATTGAAACATAATAAATATTCTCATTAGCATGTATTAGGATAAGGTATAACAAATGAAAAACTGAGCTCATGGAAATTTTTCTAATTATAATTTAGTGTTCCTGATGAGGCTTTGGTGACCATCTTTCTTAAGAGGGATTATCATTTATTTTCCCTAGTATCAAACTCCCTTAATATTCTCCCATTTTGTTCATTCTTCTCCCTTCCTAGTCAGTTTCATACTACAATAAGAACAACAAACCTCATCTCCCAACCAACTAATAACCTCCTTCCCCTTTCACACGGTTCGCTTTTTTCAATAGGTCAACCCCTCCACCCTATCAGCCTTTATAGCCACTACACTTGGTCCATCTCCTCCATCTTTTAATCTCCTCAGCCAACAGTGCTGTTGCCTCTTAAAACTGGGCCATCCTCTACAATTGGTTTGTTCCCCACTATAGCACCATTCCCCCCGCTGCTCACAAGTAACTGGCTACATTACCTTTACGACCAACCATGCTCTCCCTCATCTTTCCTACCAGGTTGATGGAAACTCTTCAACATTTTCCTTATGCAACTCTTCCTTGTTTCAACCCTTCAATACAAAAGGCCGTGCCAAATTCTTCTCCCTATTCAGCAAATCTACCTTGTTATTATAATTCATACATCACGTATTTTTACACCCCTAGCAGAATATTAAATAATTTCTTACTTAAATTGTAGAAGCATTCACTACAAATACAACTGACTTCTGAATCCATTGTATATAAGCTAATACACATCACATGAATCTAAATACTTTGCTAAATTATTAGCACAAAATGATCAGATATGCAAGTTTATGATTGTTCAGTATGTTTTAAACATGAGATTGTGCATAGATGTACCAGTGATATGCTATGTGGTAATAGGTGAAAGTCTGTACAAACACTAAGGTTAAGCTTCATTAGGGCTTTGGAAAATATAAGTTCATTTTGTTTGAGTATGTGCAGAACCTCCACTTATATAGTTTTTACTCACAGACGTGCACAACACATTTTAGATCTCCATGCTATTAATTTTGATGAAGATCACATTATCCTTATTCAATCGAGTTTAACTAGCACAAACTATATTAACTTAGTCTAGTCCGGCTAGTATAAACTGTTTGGTGAATAGTTTATTAAGTTCAACCCAGCCAAACTGTACAATGTGAGCATTCATTAGTTTAGCCTAGTTTGATTTATATAAACGATACGGAATGAAAACTTTATTGGTTCAATCCAGTATATAATACTGAACGCTTCCTGATACATAATTGCTATTATTACTAAACTAATTAGTATTTTTAGAATGTTCCTGATCTATACAATTTTATCTATTTTAATTTTTCATATTGTATGTCTTTCAATTAACTGAGTTTCTTTAAATTATGTATATGATATGTATCATTAATCGGTATTGTAATATCATCTAGGTACTAATTTTGCATCAAGAAGATATTTTAATCAGCATGATAAGACTAGAAGTGAAAGGTGTGAGTAGATGGCGACACAAATAGCTACTTATAAATAAATAAAATATTGTAAAAAATATACTATATCTAAGAACTTATTATAACTATGTGCTATTTTTATATATTTTGAAAGTATATAATGCCTCTATGATGTAATTACTTATGATCAATAAAAACATATATTTGAATATTTATTATCTGTCTCAATCCAAACTCCTAAATATATTCTCAAAGATGGTCCCAACATCATAATTTTAAGCAGTATATATTAATGATTAAATCCATTAACACTAGATATTTGAACTATGATTAAACTTACACTCCATATATCTATTTTAGATCTACTAAAAATAACCTTTAACTTCTAATTGGGTACAAATTAAATAATTGGGTTATCAATAAATCACATACATGAAAGATTTTGAACAATCCTTTACACACCACAACAAATTTTAAGAATAATTTACCAAAGATGTGATAAATTGAACCAATTATTCCAAACCAAACACAATGAGTTCTTGGAATAAGGACCCCTCATCTTAATAAGTAAATGTTTTAACAAGTTCCGTTAACTTGTACATAATCCTAAGAAAACTCTTTAAGAATTTAAATAAACAAAATATAAAAATAAGTTCTTTCAAGACCTTAATCATTAATTTTTTTTTGAATTTTTACATAAATACCATGAATATTTTAATTTCATATTTAACACTACATTTTTTAAATATTACATGCATACCACAAGTTTTCATATAATAGAGTTGAATTTATGATTTTGATATAGATATAAAATAGAAGTTATGTAGCATATAATCAAAGTTAATGGCATACATTATCATATAAAAACCTTATTATAAAATACAAAATTAAAAAAATGGTACTATGAAAAAGGCCCTAAAAATTACCTTGGTTGAAATGTAATAGCCCAGGTTTTTCCAGATATTTCGTCAGCAACAGCAACCGATGTAGAAGATATTAAGAAAGCACTAGATGAATTTGTGCTAGGAATAGTCACATTAATAGAACCACTAGCTGGGACAAGAGGAAATGCAATCGACCAAGCTAGACTATGCACACTTTCAGCTTTGATTTGAGAAGATACAGCCAATCTAACCAAAAGGTCCGAACCGGGAATATGATAAGGGAAAGAATACATATATGGCTTAGCACATTTAGATAATCCGTGCACAGTACTTCTTGAGATATCTGCAGCCCTCTTTGAAGAGAAATCAGGGTTCATGTTATAAAGTCCATCAATTGAGCTGCAACCATTCAAGCACTGAAATTATTCTACCCTGAGCATCTATTGCACACATATAATTAATGAATAAACAAAAGATACCTGCTTGAAAATGCGTGTGAACGTAGCACAGCATTATCTCCCGTGGTTTCCTGGAGTGAGTTTGATACACAAGATAAAAATGCAAGGCCTCGTCTTTCATCCTCAGCATGTGTTTGATCCATTAGCAAATAACTGGGGGCAATTACGTGGGTAACTCCTTTATGGTCTCGGTTTTCATCTACAACAGCAAGCTGCAAGCCAGTGCAATTATACAATAAGTATGAAACTGAAAGGCTGATTTCCCTTGCACCACAGGATGCATCAAGTATCTTCTCAAGTGTTACAGATAAAGGACCTAGTATGACAGGCTGCATTAGTATATACATAAATTTGAGAAAATTAAATAATTTAATACAAGAAGGCTTGTTCACCAGTACTCCTGTAAGGGTAAAAGGATGTTTTTTCAAGTAAAAAGTGCTTGGATCCAGAAGTCTTAGCAATCTTGGAGAACAATTCTGCTCGAGGAAATTTAGAAATAACAGGCATATATCCTTCCATTTGGAATGTGATTTCAAGGTCGTGCATAGAATCAACCGAAAATATGGAAGTAAATTTCCCCTGAAAACAGTTATATCACCAAAAACAAAATCTAAGTATATTGCCATGCAATCAAATAATCATACCAAGATTGTAACAAACCTCTAAAATTGAAACAGTATGCGTAACTCCACCAGATTCTAACATTAATGCCAAGTTTACAGGAAGATAATTCTTCAGCAATAATGGTGCTTTAAGTTTCACACGGTGCATAGTATGCTTCTTCATCAGAGCAGCTTCATGCATTTTCTCACCAACACAATCAATTTTCGATTTTACAGCCGCAGCGCCAATCAAAGATGGGCTTGCAGAACACGATGAAGACAAGCTAAAATCTTGAACTGACATACAGCAGCGAAAAGGATGATTAGTTGGATGAGCAGGGTAGCAAACAAAGGATCTCAAGAACCCTAGTCTATTTTCTGGAGAAAGGATATTCATCAGTGATTGCGCTTCACTCCACAAGTAATTTGTCCCAACTGGATGCCATCGTATTTGCCCAGTTTCAGCTAAATGCAGTGGCATTGGAGCCTCTTGTCCTGGTAATAATGGATCTAAAATCTGTACAAGACAATAACAAAGCGGCATGCATTAGTATTTTTGTTAAAAAACTATAGTGCGTAGTGAAAACATAGGCATAACAAACATTTTTACTTAAAAGCTCATGTTTGTTGGGATACCTTTGGAGAAACACCAAATGGAATATCAAACCTTAGCTCCAAAGGAACAGGTGTGGTATTCAAGAGTAAAACCTAGAAAATATATAAAGATCAGAAATTGACTTTCATAATCAGATCATGTATAAAACAACAAAAGCTTACTGTTGAGTACAAACGTATCATCTTGCTGTAATGCAGCATCGAAACATCAAAAACCACAGGAACTACTAATCCTTTCTCATGATCGCCATAAGTTTGTCTCTCAGTTAGCCAATTGTAGTCTGAGGCATTGTCATCTATGCTTTGGTCTGCTATTCTTGATTCTTTAGCAATAGAGAAGTTCACCTCAAAGCAACTGAGGCCCACAAGATCCATTGACAAGGGCTTGGAAGGTCCAGAGGTCCCATCAAAATGAATGGAAATCATATGATGTGATGCAGTATTATGCTTCTTCAAAACAAGTAACTCAGAAGAAAATGTTCTCCTTCGTCGAAAAAAATGTTCATCAAGTGTTTCTTCAACATAAATTGGAATGGAAAATCCTGGTTGGACGACACTAAGATTTTTGTCAGTCAAACTTTGATTATCTTGAGTGTTGACAGGGCCACGAAAAACATGGAATGCCAAAGGCAATGAAGTGTCGTTATGGAAAATATATGGTGCATATCTTCTTACATGTATTTCATCATTTGGAAGATATCCAAAATTTCTTAGATTTTCAGGAACTTCATCACTCTCATTCAAAATATCACTGATCATTTTCTGTAACCTGAAAAGAGCCTGCAAATGCAATCACTTAAGAGTGCCAATAATTTCTGAGTGAGATTCAAGATTATGGAAATGCAATTGTCCAAAATAATAGAACTAATAAATAGAAAAATGAGGGAAGGCATATAGAACTTAATTTGATGCATGTGTAAAAGACAGTGGGTGCATCAACCATGTATGCCTATTTTACCGATGGAAGCCTTATGCGTTGTGTAAAACATTTTAAGTACTTGATAAAAATATTTAGCTCCCAATTTTTAGTTAAATGTTAACCTGTGACTAAAACTGATTATGAATAGTTATTTTTATTTCAATATGTAAGAAAACATCACCCGCATATTTACAAAATTAATCAATTAACAATCAAAGCTCAATTATCATTATACATACAAAAGAAATAATTGAAAAATAGAGGTGAACTTACCTCAATCAGAGGTTCAGTAATATTCAAATTTAGTTGGTCGCTTGACTCCATACAAATAACTGTGGTTGCAGATTGGCCAATCAGAATGCTCCCTGCTAACTTTTGTTCTAAGCTGAGTTGAAAGCTCCACGGCTCAACAAAAGGTTCCCACATAACCTAAACGATTTCCACGTAATAAGAAAATTTAGCGAGTAAAAGTGAAACGTTCAAATTTGTGAAAAACCATAACAGCATGCCTTATCAATGTTATTGTAATTCATTAAGAGATTAGAAAATCCAGAGCCCTTTAAGCTATCCTTTGAAGAGTTTAACTGAAATATCAAGCCTTTAATCAGGATCTCCAGAATAGGCCCATGGAAGTTCCACTGAAAATGGCAAGAGTACAAAAATGCTAGATCAGGTAATGATTTGAGAAGCATAGAAAAATAGATATCTACAGAACCAAACGGTCCTTCCATTTCCAAATAGCAAGAAGTTTAGGTGCACCAATGAGTACAAATGCAGTCATACAAATCAAAGAAAAAAAAAGAAAACTGTAAGAATAGTATTTTATTTAGCAAACACCAAAAAACAAGTAGAGAGCATGTACATACTATAATTATCAAGTTTCAACAACCAATAAAATAACATACCCTTCCATCACTCAAGAGTAGAGCTCCCTTCATCAAACTAACTTTCAAGACTATGCAGTGAGATGGCTTTAAAGAAGCTGCTGTTTCTGGAGCTTCAGACCAACTGTGGTTCCAAAATTTGAATACTTGATACGACAATCCAACATCAGCAGAGTCAATTTGAACATCAATAAAAAGCCGCATCAATCTTTCTTCAGCATGTACCTCAGATTCTAGTTTCACTTGAGATATATATATGAAGGGAAGTGAATGCATTTCACGGTTTTGAGCCATCTCTAAATTTGTTCTAATCTTTTCCACATTGCACTTCAGATTTACATGGTTTTTTCTTAGAGTTAACTCAACGAATTTACTCTGCAAAATTATTTTTACATGTCTATATGTTTCTGATTGAAAGTTTGACGCATCTTCAGCAACTTTAGCATCAAGAGATTGACATTTTTGTCTATACCTCGCTTTAGGATCTTCTAAATTTTCTTCCTTGCACAAGAGAGGCAGGTGAAATGAAATCATTACGCTATCAGATTTCACTATTAAAGGCACAGCTTTGTCCCAGACATTATTAGATGCAGAATATGAAAGTTGAGATTCTAGAGTTGCATTCTTTGAAAGCAAGTTCATGTCCAATTTTCCTTTGCAGGAATCAAATATAGTATTTATGTGGTCCCAATCTGGCAGATGCAGCCAGATGTCAAGGGCAGATACAACAATCACGATTTCAGCCACTCTATCAATAGATTTAGAGAAGTTGATCAAAAGTCGAGAAGTCAAATCTTCGTTAGAGTTGAATGACATTAATAGCACATCACTGAGAAAGGAATGAAGCAGTAGATTTGAAATATTCACATCCAGAGATTTCGGTAAACCATTTAGTAGTGTTGCAGAGAAAACAAGACTCACAAATGCTTTAGCAATAACCTCCAACGAAGAAGACTGTGTCTCATTTAAGTTGTAAAAATTTATTGACAGTGCCTTGACACATATTTTCATAATGACAAAAGAGTCAGCTGTCACGTTGGGAATGGTAGCAGGCTCATCTTTCAATTTCTTCTTGAGCTGCATAAACTGTAAGGCGTCAGACTTAAACATTTCAGATTCTTTAGTAACCATAGATAGCTGATCAGCAACATTCACAATTGCTTCAATTCCGGTAATGAAATGCTCCTCTGAAAGAGAAAAAGTACTTTTAAGAAAATAATAAACATCGTAATATAGGAAACATAATTATATTTTAAAAGCATGCAATAGATGATCTACTAATACCATAGTACCTTCTATTATCAATTTACAAGTATCCACTCTCATCATGATTAAAGATGGAAAATCAAAATGTTCAATTGAATCTTGCATCTCGCAAGGTATTCTAAGCCATACGTCTGCATCTAATTGCTCAATGAAATGAAAATCATTGGCTATGTTTTTACAATGCTTGAATAGAGAATCAGAGACATCTGTCAAGGGGGTAACTGAAAATGACATACTTCTCCCAAATAAGTTGATCATATCAAGTTTATTTGCAATGGCATTGGATGTGACCACACAATCAAAAGGAATATCATTACAAGCATTGTCAGGACTACTTGTGGATACAAAATTACAGTAGAGTCTTGGAATATTAACTTTTAAAATAAAGTTTGCATGGTTCTCTGAAGGCAAAAACAATAAAGAGTCAAGTATCTCAAACTTGTAGATGATTTCAGGGTGTTTGTCAAACTTGTCACTGAAATTTGAGTACAGCTCGACTGCCTCAAAATCCCTCTTAGACGTCCAATCAGGTAAGGAGAAATAGCCAATCAACATGGATAGAAATTCAGATGTCAAAATGCAAGACACATTCTGTATGCTAAAATTAATTTCGACTATTCCTTTCTTTTCTTCTTTTCTTGCACGAATATTTAAAACAGGAGATCTGCTTAATGATAAAGGCCCCCAAACAACCTCATCAGAGAACCAGGATGAAGATAGAGATAGCCCATACATTGACACTACAACATCCCAACAGCTAGCCCCTTGTAACAAAATGATGGATGTACATTTGGGAATACTTATAGCACCCAAAATACAAGAAGAATCATGAAAATGAACTTTCACATTATTTACTTTAATATCAAACAAGAAAACATTACAATGCTGAGTAAACTGATGTTCATTCATTGCAGTGCAATTCACATTTCCAGTAGTTGAATAGCTCATGATTGTAGCAGGTCTTTTGTTTATGCCAGACATGTGGCTTTTAATGCAAAACTTATCAATAGCATGCACACCCTGAAATTCAATAGCATTGTGTATCCTCAAGCTATTAAGATTAGATAGTAGGTCTGAACTGCTGATAGTCACGAATGGAAAATTATCCACAGAAATGCATCCACACATGGGCAGCTTGGAAGCACTGAAATTACAGATGCCAAACTCAGCATACTCAAAATCCACCATGTTAAAGTGGTGATCATCCTGATCCACTTCCAATGAACTTTTGAACGAAGAAGAAGTAACATTTTTTTCATTAACTCTATTAAAAAAGCTCGCCAGTAAACCAAAAATTCTAGGATAGACATGTAGATCGGATTCACTTAACAAAATACTAAATTCATGCTGAACAATATTAACCTCAACAGTGGTTCTGTAATGTAATTGAAAGCAATGCCTGCCTGAAAACAATTTATCACAAGAATCATTTGTTAAGCTAGTGTCATCATACTCTGTTGGAATATTCAAAGGCAATTTGTCAAAACCACTTTTAGGTGTGCATAAAACAAGCCAATCCTGTTCATGTTTTAAGTTGGAAAGAGCAAACATAATTGTCTCCATAAAGCAACAAAGTTCATTGGACTTCCCATCAGTAATCCTGAGGACAGTATGCAAAAGGCTTTTAGAAAAGTCACATTTGTAAATAGCATTTCAAATAATGACAGTTGCAGTCACCTGGCATCTATCTTGTTCAAGCTAAATATTACACCAGAATCATTGTCTAGATTGTCATCAATATTAACATGGATACTGAGACGATCTAACTTCAAAGAAAATGATGAGTATGAAGCATTATAAACATTCAGTTTATCAAACTCACTAGGGCACTGAACTCTACATGATCCTGACAAAGAACTGTTTTCCAACAATTTATACACTTTCATAAATGAACTCAATATTGCTGGAGAGAACCTCAAGTGGAGTAACGCTATAGTACAATTAACCTACAAGAAGGCAGAGTAAAATTTACACGGCAAAACTAATTCCATGGGAATAAAGAAATAGAACAAAAGATTTCAACAAAATATGAGCCAATTACATACGAAAAATGGTTAAAATAAATTGTTACGGTGGCAGGAAGAACCTCAGTTCTTAAACTTGCAGCATTCTGAAAAAGCATCTAAAATTGATTTATTACATAGAATGTTTTATGATTGTATGTAATGAACAACAATAACAGCAACACTAAGCCTTAGTCTTGCAGTTATATGTACTGAGTAAATTATATGTACTAACAATATGTAAAGCCTGTAAACCGTTGGCAAAGTGGCATGACCTATCCCAAAACTCTGCATTGGCGAGATGCTTCATGCACATGACTGTCCCTTTAAATATAATTTGTTAATAATTTCAAGATTATGTGCTAGAATTGAGAATAGAGAAGAACAGAAGCTAGATCTATTAAATATAAAGGATAAGGTTCTATACTACTCAAATTTTACTAAATACATTTTCTTTGTTATAAAAATCATCCAAATCGTAGTAACATAACAAAAATTGAAATTAATTTTGATAAAAAAAAAAAGATTGGGATTTTTTATTTATAAATATAATAGCTTGGGTGATAGATTTTTTAAGCAAATAGTTCATTGATATATGCATAAATGATATAGATGCTTATAAAAAACAAGAATACAAAGAAAGACACTGATCAACCTAGCAGATGAGATGCTCTGCACAATCCTGATACGATCTTAAAAGAAGGTGATATTTGACAAATTGATTGCCGTCAAAAACTTAATGCACATAGAATTGTTGCAGTTTATCTTCCATTTCATTCATATTTATTTAGGTAAATGAAAAATTAAGTTATATGAGTGAAACATTAATAATTTAATTGTTTGATCTAATTTAAGTTATAAATGATGCTATCATCTCACTACAAGCTGCAAAATGAGAATCCAAAAGGTTTTTTTTTTTATTTAAATGTGAATCCAAAAAGTTTTTTTTTAAACATCTGATAAATTAATTGCACCTATATTAACTAAGAGCATGAGTTCTAGTACATGAATACAACTAGCAAGCAAATAAGATCATGTTTACATCAAGCTTGAACAATACCTTGAACATCATATTCATATTTCTTAATCTTCATTTTAGCCACAACCCAAAAAAGCATTTTTTCAAAATTAAAAGTTAGTGATAGCAATAAAAATAGTAAGCAATGTTATTGCTCACAACAAAACAATTCAAGCAAAAACAATACCTCAAATGGCTTAAGTATCGGTTCATCCACCAAAATGCATACTCGAGCTTCAAAAAACACGTTACATTTTTCAGTAATTGAGACAGCTGCAGGACATTTGGGTATGAACAACTTCACCTGAAAATTTCACAAAGACATTTGTACATAACGGCAGAATGTGTTCAAAGTTACAACCACATAAAATCAAATTTAAGCGCCCTTACTTCAAATTCTGTCAAGCCAACTTCAAATTGGTCATAAAAATCTTTAAGCTGAAGATTAAGCAGACCATTATCTATGATATCCCTCAAGCAAGATGTGAGTTCACAATCATACGATGAACTGTTTTCTAACAATTTTGGAAGCCTTTCAATTTGAGGCATGGATTTAAAGAAGAGGCCTTCCAACTCTAAAAGCTGCATAGGAAATTTTAATAAATTAGATAATACAGTTGCATAATTAAACAAAAACCCATTTCATACATAGTATTAGTTTAAAAAAAAAAAAAATTAGTTACTATATAATTATATAATGTTGTTGCTACAACTAATGCAGAATAGCAATATATTTTAGAAGATACCAAAGAAAATTAACTAGAAAGAGTAAACTTTTAACTAAGGGCAAGGTCACAATATCTTGTAGAACCTTATTGTGCATAAAGATTACTTCTGTCAAAAAACCAAAAAAAGACAGTCGCATGTGAAATGATTACTAACAACCAATTTATCATTAAACTTACTCTTAACTAGATTATAGCATTCAAAATACCAAGAAGAAAGCCCAAGCAAATCCCAGTCAATATGAAAGAACAAGCTCTGTTTCACTGAATAAGTTTGTTGTGAGTTTGTACTTGAAAGTATGTCTTAAATGACGTCGACAGGACACTAAAAAATATTAAAGAAAATTCATCACCTTCAGAAAAAAAAAAACTTTCGCCACATTTTAAATTACTCAAGGAAAAATTGCTTCTAATATACTCCCTTGGTATCACCCATGCCACCCTTTCCTCTGTTTTAATGACAAGCAAAACTATGAAAAATATAAATCAAAGCCTACGCTTCCTACACCAAGTATAAGCACTGACATGAGAAACAAAGCGATGCAATAAAACTACACAAAAGAGAAGATGATTCTCTAAAACACAAAGTTCACTTTTATAAACTTTAATACAACGCATAATACCACTCCCAAAATTAGCATTTTATATAAAGATTATCATAGAATGTAGTACAATTTCATAACAAAATAATTAAAAGTATTGTGATTAATATTCAAAGGCACTAAAATAAATAATGGCTACTTGGCAAAAGAGAACAAAATTAAAATAAAAATAAAAATGAACTATTTAAGAAGATGGTCAGTAACACTAACACCTCAGTAGATCCTAAAACTTAATTGGGAAAAGAGCCAAACAAACAACACCAAGACTTAATACCATTAGGTGGGGTCAACTACATGAATCTTTTATTTTCAATGTGCATGATCAAATAGGAGCCCTTCTATAAGTTCCAAATAGAGGAGATCATTTCTAATAGTTTCTCCCAAAGTCTTTTTTGGTCTTACTCTTCCTCTATTAAAGCCACTTCAACTTTGCTAACTAATTGAGAAAAGAGCCAAAAGGAAATATTTCATTCACAAGGCCACAAGAAACATAACAATATATTCAATCACCAGATAATAATATTAGTTAGAAACTTACATAATAGATATAGTATTTAATCTTGGATTTTAATTATTAATAGACATTGAAAGCTTAATAAAAAGGTTTATTGGCATCAATTTTGCATGCTACAAAAAATATTGAATAAAAGACTTTAAACTATGAATATAACAAAAATCAATTGCAAAATAAAATTAATAATCAACAAACAAATGATACTTTAGAAACTTACATTAAGATTACTAACATCATTTTAAAAGCTAAAAATTAAGTCATCATTTAATGCTTATACAAAATTCAAAAAAAAACATTGCCAATTGTAAAATATCATTACAATTTATATAATTATAAGTTTTTAGACAAACAATTTTAAATTTAAATATCATATTTTAAAATTAACTAAATATTGAAAACAAACTTAGACCATTAATCTTGGCTCCCACTCAATGGAAAAAAATGAAAAAATTATTAGAAGCTCTTTAGAATTTATTGTATGAAAATTGAGCCCCCATAAAAAATGGCTCCACCCAAGGGAAAGAGAGGTAGACAAATAACCATGTTAGCAGGACTTGGAGGGAATGAAAGCAACAACGATGATAAGAAGTTTTTAATCAATTTTGGTAAAGTTTGCCTTAGAGTTGGAGTGGAAAGTGGTGGTGGTGATTGTGACAATGATAGACTAATCATAACCTTTAGTTAAAAAGCTTGAACCTTTGGTGGGGAATAATGTCTTTTTGGTAGGGTTTCGTACCTTAGTGAAAGCCCAAGTGGTGGGATGATGGGTGGTAATAATTTGGGTGATAAGTGTCATGACAGACTTTAGTGTGGAAAGACATCTTAAAGATACATCAGTGGTAAAGGGTGTTTTATAATAATCCTTAATGATAAATAGTGTCTTTTAGTATACCTTGATGGTGAAGAGTCTTAAGTATAACTTGGCTAATAGTTTCAAGACATATCTTGGTGGAAAATTCTTCTAGTTTATGAAGGTAAGGCTTATGGGTTGAAAGGTGGAGTGGGTCTATAGAAGATGAATGAAAAAAATATGGGAAAATTTATAGTGGATGTGAGCAACGTTAATGAAGAGAAAAAAGAAGGCTGCTGGTTGGATGTGTATTGGAGATGTAAGGAGATTGTGGGCTGCTTTATAAAGGAAAAGAAGAGGATTAGACAAAGTTGGCTAGATTAGACAAGGAAAATGCCAGCTGTTGCTAGAAGCGGGAGGAACATTTAACTGATAATAACACCAGAAAAAAATGGACCAGCAGGCTGTAATTTTTAAGGGATGCTAATTGGAAATAAGGAAAGTAGAAAGAGAGACATGGGAAGAAGATGGTTTTCTTGGAATGGAAATATGATGTGGGAGATATTGATGTTATAAATGTGCTTGAAAGTGTGCTCCAATTGCAGGAGAGAAACGGTAACGAACAGCTGCAGGTAATGAAAGAGAAGGGCTTGGGAAAAAGTGAAGAAGAAGAAGAAAAAAGGAGTAAGAAAAGATTTCCTAAATAATAAAAAGGCTACAACACTAAGAAAAGATTTCCTAAATAATAAAAAGGCTACAACACTAGCTCAACAAAATAGACAGTACACAAGTTCCTTCCCCCCTCTCCAAATTCCTAACTATAGTTGGGAAACGAGCCAGAAGGAAACATTTAAATCATGTGTCATGAAAAAAAGAGCAAAACATTGGAGGAAAAAGGGAAATAAAATTGATATAGTTTTTAAATAAATAAAAGCTTAAAAAAAAGATATAATTAATTAAAATAAATAATTGAAAAAAACCACATTTACATTATAATAGTTCTCGAATTTTTTAAGTTATTTGGCTTTAAAAATTAGTTAAATTAACAAATTCAAAATATTCCACTCCACTTTCAAAGCACAACAAAATGCATGAAGCTCTCCACATATGCGGGGTAAGTGCTCATGATGCTAATTGTGCTAAGTTGAGATAGCTAAGACAAAAAGGTGTGTTCAAAATGGGCAAAAAATTAAAACATTGATTTTCTTGATAGCTCGCTGAAGCAGATCGACCAGGACCTCGGACATCATCCGCATAGTAAAATCTTAATGTTGTACTGCATTGAAAGACAGAAAAATGAGATAACTTATGCAAAAAAGGTGAAGAAAGTGAAGCTGGAAATTCTGTTGGTGGTGGCTAGAAGGGAGAAAAAAAAAAGCTCAGGCCAATACTTGAGGAATCACAACGCACTAGACAAATGGTGATACATTTCATTCAAAACTTTTTTATTTTTTTTACGGTAAGAAGCCAGACAACAAAGTGGCAGTATTACAAAAAATGCTAACTTTATTCTAAAACGAATAAGCCCCTAATTTTGTATTTCTTGGGATGGTCTCAAATGCATACTTGACGAACTCAATTAAACAAACTTACTAGTCTAAGAATAAATTGTACAAAATAAAATAGCCAATGAACTATTTTGGCAATTTTCTCTTTAATGATGTTTTTTGAATACATTGGGAGAGCATTCATAATTTCCGCTGTTACTGTCATGTTAAATGATCCAAACAGCAAAAAAAGATATAAAATCCCAAGAGTGTGAATTAGTTACAAATTTAGAGAAATTTGAACTTTAAGGAAGTTTACATAATTATGTGTGAGTTGGAGATATTTAAGTTATTCTTAAGAAAAACAAGTATACACACAGAAAAAGAAAAAATTAAAGTAAAAAAGCAAATAATGTAGTACACATAAAATTATGTAGTTCAAGTTTTCAAAATCTTACGTCCTATCTTTAAGAATTTTCTTCCAAAAATTCACTCAATCATTGTGTCACTCCATTGCTAATACTGTAGCAGATGAAGAGTCCCACACAACTACTCCTTTAAATTCTTTGATCACAGAATTATGGAAGTTCCCTCAAAATTGTATCGAGGCACTCTCCTCAACTCATCATTCACATTCTTTAGCCGCAGAGTTGCAGACCCATTCCTCCTTCCCAAAGCAGTGTTTAAGCGGCTTCTCGATTCTCCCTCCCTCGCAAAACCGTGTCCGGCAGCGCTACCAAAATCTCTTGCACGCCCGCAAGTGTAAAGATTATAAAACAAAAGAAATTTACAAAAAGAAATACAACTTGCAAGATTTGAGGTGAATTCTGTAAATTACAATGTTCTTAAACTTTAAGAGAAGTTATTTTCTGAAAGTGCCTTAAATCATTTTAGGATTGTTTAAGAGAGCTTTTTATTGATGTCAGAGGTGTGTTAAAAATCAAGAAATCAGCCCCTATTTATTGGTGGAGAGCAATGGTTGATTTAAAACAACTGTATATTGCTTGACAGATTGGCACGCTTAGTCGTTTGGCTTCCGTGCTTTTGAGCACAAGATGTGGTGATTTGTGGCCCACCTCGGCTCAAGGCTCGCCTGAGTGTATTTTGCGATCTATGCCCCATAACCAACATTTCCAAGCCCGCTCAAGCGCAGGTCAAAACCTGCCTGAGCGGGTCTGTGTAAGAAAATTGGATGTTCCCGCTCAAGGCCCGCCTGAGCGTGTTCTATTACTGTATGCCTAAATGCAGTGCCTCTAGACACAAATTGGGTCTGCACCTAGGCACATTGCATCGAATTGCATTGTCCAAAGTGTTTAGGTGTGTGCAGCTAAGACAAGTATTTGTGTAGCGTGATTAGCAAGCTTTTTAAGGCATGATCCCCCTCAAACTTTAGTAAGTTAAATCAAATAAATAGAAGCATAAATAATACATCCATAATACAATTTAAATAAGGCAAACTAAGCATAGTCTTCAATCTTCATCTACAATAAGGCTAATCTGGAGCTTTCTGAAACACATGCTAAACAAAATCATCCATATAGAAGCAAAAACAAAATTATTATTTTTGCATTAATCAAAACCAAACTAAAAAATAGATTCGACTCAAATCCTAGAGTCGACAATTTGTCCACTTTTAAATTGAAACACAAGATTTCATTTTTGCTAAAATAGGTAACAAACCCTAATTTTTCTTCTCCTCTTTTACAATCATTCAAAAAACAAAGTGAGATTAATAAATACTAAACAAGGAAATAAACATGTTATATGATAAAAGTACTAATTATCACAAATGCTAATATAATTCTAATATACTTGCTATATAAAAGAGTTTAAGTAACAATACCAATATTTGAAAAGGAATATGTAGTAATAATTAAATATATTAGCTATCACAAGAATATAAAGCTAAGCAATACTTCTTTGAATGAAATATAACAACAAGAATAACATGCAAAGACTGTTAAAATTAAATAAGAACTAAAAAATATGCTAATATAAAAGGCTATAAGAATTAGCAAACTAATAAGATGGAAAAGCTGAGCAACCTAAATATGATAATACTAGAACGATTTAAAACAATCCAACCTAAGTAAACAAGACAAACCTACTAACTAAATACATGCCTTCAGTTACTCCTCCTAAAGGCATTCTTTCCTATAAGTTTTAAGAGTTAAGATGGAAGACTTGACTACATTGAGTCGGATCCTCATCCTCTAAAAACCAAGAAATCTTTTTTTATTTACCAGGCACATGGGTGCTATATGTCCTGATTTGCCACAAGGGCACATACTCTTGAGGAAAAAGGAGTCTTAGAATGATTGATTATCCTTCTTCTATTTATAGGTACCACATAACTAGAATAAATTTAGTTCCTTATTCTCTAAAATTAACCTAATTTTTTCCTCTTGATCAGCTTTATTTGATTTATAACTATAACATTATTTGAAGCAAAGTCACTTAACTGTTCTTGTAATTAAAAAAGCTCTACATTAATGTTTGCATTTAATGACTCATTGTCTAATAATATTTTCTTTTTTATGTTTCTTATTCAAGGTCACAAAAGAATCAAGGAGTTTCCTAAAAATTATAAGAAAGTTTTATTTCTTATTTAAATTAATACTTACCTTATCTTCCGATGTTGTCGTTAACTCTAAAGAAGGCTCAGATATTAATACTAACTTTGAAGCTGAACTTTCTTAAGACATCATTAGGTAGAGGTTGTTCTTCTAACATGGCTGCCTAATGAACTTTCTGACTCAAAATTAGCAAATAATGTATTCCATATTTTGTACTTCTTATTTCTTAACATTAGACACACATGCTTAATGTATCCAATTTCATTGCAATTATAGCAAGTACGAGTGTTAGAAAAAGATTTATTTGAAGAGTTAGAATTCTTACTCTTTTGGTTGTGATGATCTCTATCCTTTTTCAAGTATTCTTGAACATCTTTGTTAGCTTTCTTATTTGCTCATTGTCTATCTTTTCGATTCCATGGATCTTTGACTTGGTCTTCTCTTCGTTGGAATTTCTGACAAAACCTATTAATGCTACAAGAGAACCTAACACACGATCTAAAAAGTTTTAGATCTTTAACTTCTATTATAGTTTTATACTTTTTGATCTCTGTTAAATGGTAGGCTTCTAAGGACCTTACCTTCTTATCATTAATTAAAGTTTTTCCTAATGAATGAAGTTTTAACCTTAATCAACCTCAAACATATTTCTAAAATACGCTCTTCAAGTTTCATTCTTAAGAGTTCATATTTAGATAATAAAGTGTTAATACGAGTTTGCTGAACATCATTGATATCTTCATATGTAGTAACTAAAGTATCAAATATCATTTACTAAAAACAAATAATAGCTTTTGCATTTATTGTGCATTTCTAAATTCTCTATTCATTTATCATTCATATGGGGCTTAGTATATCCTACTCCAATCATTACCCACATAAAAATCAACTAACTGTATAAGACTTTTCATTTTCATTTTTTTTTTCCAGAATTAGATCTTACTATTGCAGAACCTCACTTTGATACTATTTGTTAATTTTAAAGGCTAAATTAACACTGCTAATAGGGGAGTGAATTTGTTACAAATTAGAAAATTTTAAACTTTGAAATACTTAATGCTACGTGAGTTTTAGATATTTGAGTTATTCCAAAGAAAAATAAGCATATACATAGAAAAAGTAAGAAATAAAACTAGAAAGTAGAAAAAAGTACTTAGAAAGTTATATAGTTTGAATCTTCTAGACCCTGCTTTCACTCTACAAAAGTTTGTCTTATTTAAAATTCAATTAAAATGAGTAGCCACTTCACTGATAGCATAGTACACAAAGAAGCCCATACAATCACTCCTTAAGATGCTTTTACCACGGAGCTGCAGAAGTCCCCTCCTTAAGATGCTTTTTCGATCCACCCTCTACAAAATTGTGTTTGGCAAAGCTGCCAAAATCTCTTACATGCCTCTTAAGAGTAAGGTTATAACACAAAAAAAATTTACAAAAAAAAAAAATTCCAAAAATTGAGGTAAAGTTTCCATTATCTAATCTTCCTAAACCTTTAAAGTTTTCGTTCTTAGAGCGCCTCGAATTTTCCTAAGATTGCTCAATATAGATTTTTCTATCTGCTAGAAGTGTTCTCACATACCGCAGAATCATATTGAGCAATTTGAGAGAAAAGAGTATACACATACAAAAGCCAAAGATATTTCTCATTCATTCAAAATTACATTTTACAAAAATCTTCATCGTACATCACGAACATTGTTCAACTTTTTAGAAATAAAGAGAAAATAATAAAAAATAAAAGTTAAGGTAGTGTCGTCGATCCATCGGCTAATTGATAATTTAGTTTTTAAAATTCTTCTTCAAGCTCCCCAGAAGTACCTGACCCGGTATTGTTCAGAAAATAATACCGAGATTAGAATTTCCAGTAATTAGAGAATACTCTAAGTACCACAGTAAACAAAATATATTACATTTTTATAAAAGCAAATATGCCATTAGCAGATATAAGAATTAAAATGCAGGAAAAGTAAGGCAATAACGTAAAATAAATAAAAATTTTCTGCAATAAGTGTTATTACAAAATGTAGGTTACTGATGTCATTTTTCCAGTAACCCACCATGAATGTCACTGATGTCATTTTTCCAGTGACTCGTGAATATTGCTCATATCATTTTTCCAGCAACCCACGAATGTTACTGATGTCATTTTCCAGTAACTCACGAATGTCACTGATGTCATTTTTCAAGTGACCCATGAATGTTATTACTGATGTCTTCTTTCCAGTAATAACCTACGAATATTATTATTGATATCTTTTTTCCAGTAATAACTCACGAATATTACTGATGTTATTTTCCAGTAACCCACGAATATCAATGATGTCATTTTTACAGTGATCCACGAATGTTATTACTAATGTCTTCTTTCCAGTAATAACCCACGAATGTTATTACTGATGTCTTTTTTTCAGTAATAACTCACGAATGTTACTACGTTGGTTTCGAATAACTAACCAAGCTTCAAATGAATTTGGCTCAAAGCAAATAAGAGAAGCTAAGCATCAATAAATTATATATAAAAAGGTAATACATGTCATATACTGGGTACACTTGTTCTTTAAAATTCAAAGTTTGACAGTTCGACTTTTGGATCTGCATTTAGATTTGGATATTTTTAAATTAGCTTTTAGCCAACATTCTTAGAAGTAATTACTATCTTCTTTTACATTCTATTTTTCTTTCGCTTTTACATTAGGTTGGTGTTATTATTATGATAATAATAATAATATACGAAAGTAAAAGAGAATGAAAATCACTGAAATTAAATTGCAGAAAGTAACAATAATAATAAAATGTTAGAATGAAAAGTGCCTGAATAGAAATAATAGTCATCTTATAATAAATGCACTGTTTATCATTATTGATTAATGATAATAATGCTAACGTGATGACATAATTTTAGCATATTTATATTCATAATAATGATATATTAAGTATATAATAGTATTAGCAAAATCTCCTCATTTCTACCTCATTTTCCTCTCATCTTACGTAGGATAGTATTGCCGGGAGGCTGGACAGCTTAAGGGAGTGGTCGAAATGGTGGTTGGCTGGTGGCCAGCAGGAGGAGAGAGGAGGGCTGCTGCTGGAAGGGGAGGCTAGCAGTAGGGAAAGGGGCTGGCAACAGGGAGAGGGGGCTGGCAGCAAGGAGAGGGGCTGCTGTTAATGAGGGGAAAGTGATGAAAAAGAAGGAAGAGAGGGAGTT
Organism: Gastrodia elata; assembly: GCA_016760335.1. NCBI lineage: Eukaryota > Viridiplantae > Streptophyta > Magnoliopsida > Asparagales > Orchidaceae > Gastrodia > Gastrodia elata. The sequence goes on along the minus strand of CM028684.1, from coordinate 29,889,421 downwards.
TAAAATAGAGGGAGAAGGGGGTGAGAGAAAGAGTCTTCCCCCACTTAAGCAAAGGGGGGAAGAGGAAGGTATCTTAAGGAAAGTTAAATAAATTACTTAAAATTAAATTTTTCGTATTTTTTCGCCGTTTGGAGTCCAAAAATAACAAAACTTGACACTGAGGTGTATTATGATGTAACGAACACCCTTGCGCCAAAATTTTTTAATTCAAAGCAAAATTTTATTTTATATTAATTTCAGAAATTTTAAACTTCAAAAATTAATTTAGGTTAAACTGGCGCTCCAAAATTTATGAAACTTCTCGAGTAGCCTTTAAATAACATTCTTAATATAATGACATGAAAATCGATGAATTCAGAGACATATTTTGATATTCTTGATTTATTGAAAAAAAAAACTCATTATCCGGATTTCTCCTAGACTAGGGCATTTTGATTTAAAATTTATTCTCATCTAAGAGTATTTTTGTTTGCCCTAATTTGAAATTTCCCGGGATCCTGATTTTTGAGGCGAGATTTGACCTAATTTACAAAGTAACAACATTGGGTTGTTACAGGTGTGCTTACAAGTTAATAATCAGCCCCTATTTATAAGTGAAGAGCATGAGCTGCTTTAAGGAAAGTATAAATTGTTGGACGGACTGGCACATGTCTTCGGCCCGTTTGGGCAGGTGAGGCGGTGATCTGTGGCCTGTTTAATTCCTAATTGGATTCACCTAGGCGCAACTCAAGGCTCTCCTGAGTGTATCCCACAATCCATGATCAACAATCTTCCTTTCTAAGCCCATTCAAGTGCGGGTCAAAATCTGCTTGGGGGCGCCTAAGCACAACAATTGGGCACACGACCCCATCAAGCTAATGGATAACCAGCGACAATCGTGGTGCTATGCATGTGATGATCCACTTAAGTAGTAATAAGTGAAACTCTTAAACATCAAGGCGTCTTTTCAGATAACGGTGGAGTTCCTGATAAGAACTCCAAAGTTAAGTGTGCTCATGTGGGAGCACTCCCAGGATGGGTGACTTGCTGGGAAGTTATCTTCTGAGGGCAAAATCGTGAAACCTTTCAGGCCAAAGCGGACAATACCTTGGTGCTTAAGAGTTTGGGTTGTTACAAATGATATCAGAGCAAATCATAGGGTGTCAGATAGGAGCTAAGTGCCATACAGGGCAAAGTACCACTTCATGTGAGCAGCCTCTTGAACCCGTGATGATTAAGGTGCTACTTGATTGTGGGTACCTCTTGTGCCTGTAGGGGTCACCTCTAGTCCTATCTACCTAATGGATGGTTCTTGGATCTGTGTGTGGATACTGATGAGGACGTCAGTCACTTAAGTTGGGGAGATTGTGATGACCCACTTAAGTAGTAATAAGTGAAACTCTTAAACATCAAGGCATCTTTTCAGATAACGGTGGAGTTCCTGATAAGAACTCCAAAGTTAAGGGTGCTCATGTGGGAGCACTCCCAGGATGGGTGACCTGCTGAGAAGTTATCTTCTGAGGGCAAAACCGTGAGGCCTTTCTAGCCAAAGCGGACAATACCTTGGTGCTTAAGAATTTGGGCTGTTACAATGCATCAGAGTGCACTGTCCAAGGCATCTAAGAGCATACAATTCTGGCAAGTTTTTACGTAGTACGGTTTGTTAGCTCCAAGGAAAGATCTCTCTCAAATAATAGACTGAACTCAAACCTAGAATCAAGACAGTAGTTTTCTTGCGAGTAATGTCTCTCCATTAAATGTTAAATAAAGAGTTTAAATGTTGAATTTGTTGAGAGCTTAAAGATTTTATCAACTTTTCCATATTTTTCCTTAGAAAACTCAAAGATTTAGTGGGGATCATTTCCAGTTGAGAATAGATATTGGATAAACACAAGATGTAAGGGTGAAACATATTCAAAATGTTAGATATACATGATTTTTGTAATGTATTGTTTCAGGGATCATTATGGAACATCTCAAAGTTTTGTCAAATGAAATTGTTAAGATACTGTAGAGCACAAACAATTTATTTTTTTAAATATACATAAATTAAAGATGTATCCATTCAATTTCAAAAGTACGTGTGTTGCAAACAAAAAACTACATATAACAAGACAACATAATTTTACTCAAAAAATAAGCAAAGCAAGGAGACCATTTGTACGCACAAGTGGATAGTAAATCTCACTCAGTAATCCCTATGTTCATGCACATGGGCAAGAATGACTTAATATGTTGCGTTATGCCATGAAATTTTGAGCAGTATAATAAAAGACCATTCAACTAATTTAGACAAGATAGGGCCTGCTCCTCTTAGACCAACAAAAGGGGCCAAAACAGATCTACATAAAAATTGAAGCAAGTAAATTTTCTAGCCTTGATAAACGCACTTCAACGTAGCCCAAATCAATTGATACAAAACTTAAAGATCATTCAGTAAATTTGCCCAAACTTTTCATAGCAGCCCAACAGGCGTCTAATGGGTTACAAAAGAGCAAAACCGAACAAATTTCAAAGCCTTTCAAAGCCAATATTTTCTGACTTCTGAATCATTTATTTTCTTTAAGTACTCAACATTATTTTAGGCTGTTAAATTGAGTATTGTTTCATCACAACTTATCGAATGTTTTCCCTCTTTAAATAAAAGTGGGTGCAGGAATTATTCAATTGACTAATGCTAAATGAAATTGGTTGCATCTTTATTCTCTCTCAAAGTTGTATAGCTTGATTTCCACTCACATTTTCATCTTTTTTTAAATTAAGCAACCCTTCTATATGTAATCCTTTTCACGTTGGTATCATAACATCATCACCCTTCATATCTCAAAAATTCATATAACTGCCCAAGAAGTTTTCTGACAAGTATGGTATAAATCAATACTCAGCCTGCCCTAACAACCATGCATATTTCTACAAATTTTAAGTAATCATGGTTGCATATAAGACAGAAAAGCACCCTGTATTGATTCTTACAAGAAGGCAAGATTTCTTAAATCTTGAAACAAATTAATAAGATCATCATTAGAGACAATCCAAAGTATCAAAACTAAAGGAATCGCTTCACCATTCAGATGAGGATTAAAAATGTAAAATGGGGGGAAAAATCACCTCTCTGCACACAATATTGACTAATTATTAGCCAAATTCCATGAGCAATATGAAAAGTCTACAATAGCCATAAATAACCATTCAACTGAGTCTGCAACAACAGAATAATCATATTTTGAACATCTAGCTAAAAAAAACAATCGGTGTTTCTTGAAAATTTAAAACTAAAAGGCCACATGATACAAGATCATCTGTCAAATTTATTTACACATGGACAATATCAATGGTAAAAGGGCTTCTTACAACTTTGCAAAAAAAATAACACCTTGCATAATTGAATAAGCTACCTTCTCTCTTTTTACCATTGCGATATATCTGCAGGTGTTCTATAATTGTTTTTGCCAATGGTTTTTTTCTTTTTTTTCTTTATGTAAACTAATGTCTACTCATATATTCAATTGGTGAAAAATTACTCCAGCATAACAACAGTACATAATAAAAGACAAAGCATGCTATAAAGTTGGCATAGTCTTGATTCCAAAATTAACTCAGATATTCAATAAAAACAATAACATAACCGTCTTATTAAGAATTCCAATTTTTTATGCACAGAATTCTTTACAAGATGGCCAAAATTAACATGAAGATAACAGTTTAAAATGTATTGTTATATGCAACTTGAAGATGAAAAACAGAGATACCTAAATCTTGCAATATATAGTATTTTTCAAAAAAAAAAAAAAAAAGAAGAATAACTGTTTGTTCTTCTAAAAGGAAATATTCAATTGCAAACAGCACTAGCCAAATTTATCAGTACTCCCATCAACAAAACTATGGGCTTACTTAACTAAGGACAATTGTGCCTACAAAGTTAATTCTACGATTTCCCAATCTTAAGTACATAGAAGGTAAGACTCAAGTACCATAATCAATTGCTCTGATTCTTCATTTACAAAAGGAAATTTTATGGCGAAACTATCAAGAATGACATCCCATTTCAATTTAACAGAATTATGTAGTATATACCTACAAGTTGAAAATAAATACATAAATATATGAGAGTTGTAAGGCCCCAAAAGCAAAATAAGTTCAAGGTTAATAATAAAAATTATGCAACTTACTCTACTTTGAAGAATAGTCTATCCTTAAAACTTTTTAATCCATTAAGAGAAAGTAAAACCTGCATAAAAAATTCTTCTATAAGATTAAAATAAGATAAACAACTTTTCATATCAATAAAAATGGCAGAAAATTTAAAAATATCAGAGAAATTGAGAGGGAATTTGACAAAAATTTAAAGTTCCCTAGCATGTCTGCATGCAAGTCTGGCTGGGTGGGTCAAGATCAACAAATTTAAAATTTAAAAGCAACCTGAATACAAATGTTTGCTAAAGAAGTCAAAAGATACACTAAGACCTGAAAATCACTTAATTGTTAATATAAAAGGTTAAAGGTCGAAGTCATTACATTTAAAAGTAAGAATTCACAGTAGCAGGTCGAATGTAAAAGAATTATTCAAATTTTAATATAAGCGAGTGTCCATGCGTGTGTGGTATTATGCATTTAGAAGTACAAAAATTAACAGTAGCAGGTCGATTATAAGAATAATTCATAGATTTTGAACAAGACAAATTAAAAGCAGCTATGACAAAAGAAATACATGAAAAACAAAACTTAGTAATTTTGCTATTTAAAATCTTAGGCATCCAAAATCTATGATGAGATAATGGAGACAAAAATAAGTGCAATGATTAACCGTAGTTCTAAACGCATGGTAGCATCCATATGCATAGACACACACACACAAAGGTTTGGTAATAAATAATGTCTAAAAATAGAAGAGGAAACAAAAAATAAAGCAAAAAACTCTTATGAAGGGGCTCATATAAGTGAAGCTCAGGGAGGGCATGCCATCTGATCTTGTTGTATATAAAAGACAAAAAATTCATATAACCGATCCCACTTAATGTGACTAAATCTTGGCAATATTGTTGTTGTTATTGGTATAATATAAAAATATAATTATTTCATCAATTTTGAAATTCAGATTTCATAATAAGTTTGAATGGTGAACAGAACAATTTGAAATTGAATTTTGGAAGAACATTCTTTTGAAATTAATTGTACCATTAAGAGATTAAAACGAGTTATAAAATTCAAATTTCTCAACCTAAGGGAGCCGTTCTCATATGCTCCTCCTTGATGGTTCTCTAATTAAGAAAATTAACTCTCACGTTTTCTTTACCTACTTAAAAGAAACATATATGGGTAACGGACATGGGCAAGTGCCTCAAAATCAATATTTCTAGGTAAGAAACTTTAATTATTAGTACAATCAACCATTTATTATTATGCTTTAATAAAATTCTTAACAGCCTTTTATAGTTAAGAAATTTATTTATACTTTCTTATCTTAAATTTCATTAAAACAAAGCATATTTTTAAAATAAAGAAAAACAAAACTTAAAACAGTTTGAAGTACTTAAAAAAAATAAATAAAATGATTTTAATAACTATAAACTAGGTCAAATAAACATTTTAATTTAAATTTAATATAGCATTAGTTTTATGAATAATAATATTTAATTAATAAACTTAATTGTATTTCAAAAAAATATTCATGAAAAACAAAAAAAAAGACTTAAAATCCATACAATAAGCAAAAAGGCTAATGGAAGTGTGACAAATTTAAAAGCTAGACATTACTCAAATACTTGAAAAAAAACTAGGATCAAATTTGGTATATTAAAATAATAGATAAAATCAATATTATTAAAATTTTCTTTTACAACTACTATCTAGACAAAATACAATCACCATTAAAGCAAGCTTAAAATTAAGCATATGAGTCAACCAATGTTGTTTTGAACTTGATGGTAAAGAACAACCATAAATTCTTATATATAATTTTGGCACTTAAAAACATCCATAATTTCATTAGCTATAGTTTTCACATAAAACTATAACTCCAATACCAAATAATTCTAAGAAAATCACAAGTTCAAAGAGATGCTAACCCTTTTGTGCAAGAATTCATATGATACTAAAACATCACAGAACTCCAACACCTTATGCAAAACATCCGACTCATAGGTAGCTTCAAAGGGTTGAATGGAAACCTATGAAAAAAAATGTTTGCACATAAGAATTCGCAGTAGCACAGAGACTGCTGATAGAAAATTGACTAAGAAATTTATGCTACTAGATTGACTTCAAAAGCTACCTTTATAGAAGATTCACAAATCCGGTCAAACTTTTGCATATTAATATGAATATTGACAAATGGCAAGTGGGGGTGTACAGAACTATCACACATTATAGCCTGCAATGTAATTAAAATTTGAATAGTTAACCATAAAATTTACAAATATTTTTTCAAAAGTTGCTAAAAGAAAAAACTACCTTCTTTGCAGCAAACATATAGTTGTCATTAAATGGATCGATTACCGTAACAGAATCTATGAAAGCAACCACTGTAGATGAAGTTTCACAAGATTGATAATCAATCTTGATTCCATCAAAAATTGCTACTGCGATCTTTTTTTCATATCTAAAAATGATGAAATTAAGAAATAGTAAGACAGAAGTGTTAGCACCTACATGTTATAGAAAATAAAGCATAACTAAAAGGCAAAAAAGGAAAACAATAATAAAAAGCACCATAGTTTACATTAGTAATTAGATATTAGAGGCACTATATGTAACCCGTTATAATTGCAATTAATCAATATATAATATATATATATATATACACACACATAATTTTACTTTATTTGGGGGAAGCATCTTATGACTACAACACGCGTGTTAGTGGCCTCCAACAAAATAAGAACCAAAAGAAAAATATAATAGCAGCTGAGGAAAAATAAAGAAAAGTGCGGCCACCAAATCCCCAATAAAAATCTCACCTAGGAGATTTCTATACAAGAGCTAAAAATATAAACAAAATGATACATGCAAATACACGCAATCTATAGTCCCCATCAGTAGTTTCAATGGCCTCTCCTTTTCCTGATGTATAATTTGGATATTGATCCTTTCTTGAACATCTTTTTATTTTTTCATTTTTTCCTTAGCATTACATCTTCAATTTCATCAAAATATGTAACAACCCAAGGTCGTTACTTTCTAAATTAGGTCAAAATCTCAACTCAAAAATTAGAATTTCGAGAAATTTCAAATTATGGCAAACAAAAATACCTTTAGATGAGAATAAATTTTTGGATCAAAGTGCCTAAATTAAGAAAAATCTGGATAATAGAAACTCCCGCTTTATTTTTCTGAATTTTCTTAAATTCAGTAAAATCAAGAACATTGAAATACATATTCAAATTCATCAATTTTCGTATCGTAGTGATAAGAACATTATTTAAAAGCTACTCATGAAGTTACATCAATTTTGGATCGTCGGTTTAACCTAAATTAATTTTTAAAGTTTAAAACATCATAAATTAATATAAAATAAAATATTTGTCCGAATCAAAAAATTTTGGTGCGAGGGTGTTCATTACATCATTACACACCTCGATGTCAAATTTCATTGTATTTGGATACCAAACGATGGAAAAATATGAAAAATTTAACTAAGTAAATTATTCAAAATTTTCTTAAGTATTCTCGCTCCCCCCCGATGCCTGCGCCTGGGAGGGCCCCACCACTTCTTTTGACCCTTCCTCTTCTTCACCCCCTTCTTCTATTTAAACCCCCAACTCCCTCACCTTCCCAACACACCAGCCAACCCCTCTCCCTCGATGCCAGCACCTCTACCTACTGCCAACCCCTCTCCCAACCAACCACTATCCCCGATAGCCATCAGGCCACCCCATTCATACCCTCCAAACCAACCAGCCCCTTCCCGGCTCTCCAAAACAGCAGCAGCCCTCCTCACCCCTCTCAAACCCCTCCCAACAACAGCAGTGTAACGACCCAAAGTCGTTATTTTGCAAATTAGGCCAAAACCCACCTTAAAAATCAGGATCCCAGGGAATTTCAAATTAGGGCAAACAAAAATACCATAGGTAAAATTTATTTTAAAGATCAAAGTGCCCTAGTTTGGAAGAAATCCGAATAACGGAAGCTCTCGTTTTATTTCCTGAATTATTTAAATTCTAAAAATCTTGAACATTGAAATACGTATTCGAATTTATCATTTTCAGTGTCGTTATGATCAGTATATTATTCAAAGGTTGCTTGAGAAGTTTTATCAAATTCTGAGTGCCGGTTTGATTGTGGTTAATTTTTGAAGGTTTTAAACTCAAAAAATTAATATAAAATAAAATATTATTCCAAATCAAAAATTTTCGGTGCGAGGGTATTCGTAATATTATAACACACCTCGGTGTCAAGTTTCATTATATTTGAATGCCAAACGGAGGAAAATGCGATTAATATAAGTTTAGGTAGCTTTAATAAATTTCCTATAAAAAAAATATTCCCCCCCATAACTGCATACGAATTTTCTGCCCATTCTTCCCAGGCAGAAGGATCTTCAATCCATATTAACACCTTATCCCCATTGTCCACATGCCATTAAGCCTCCCTTATCCCCCTCTTACCCATCCTGCCTTATCCTCTACTTAAGCCACACAACAGCCCTCCTTCTCCTGTCCAAACAGCAGCCCTTCCTCCCTCTTTTCCCCACACAGCAGCCCTCATTCTCCTCTCCAAACAGCAGCCCTTCCTCCTCCCTCTTCTCTCCACACAACAGCCCTCCTTCTCCTCTCCAAACAGCAGCCCTTCCTCCCTCTTTTCCCCACACAGCAGCCCTCCTTCTCCTCTCCAAACAGCAACCCTTCCTCCCTCTTTTCCCCACACAGCAGCCTTCCTTCTCCTCTCCAAACGGCAGCCCTTCCTCCCTCTTCACTCCACACAACAGCCTTCCTTCTCCTCTCCAAACAACAGCCCTTCCTCACTCTTGTCCCCACACAACAGCTCCTCCCTCAGCCACAGCAGCCAACAAACTGCCAGCTCCTTCCTCGGCCCCTACTGGCCCCCACAACAGCTCCCCCCTCAGCCCACAGCAACCAACAAGCTGCTAGCTCCTTCCTCAGCCTCTACCAGCTCCCACAGCCGCTCCTCCCTCAGTCCCTACCAGTCCTACAGCAGCCCTCTCCCCATTCCCAGCCAGCAGCCCCTCCTCAGCCCATAGCCAGCCCTCTTCTCCACAGCCAGCAGCTCCCTCCCTTCTCCTCTCAAATAGCAGCTCTTTCTTCTCCATTCCAGCCAGCTCCCAGCAGCTCTCCTCCTCAGCCCCACAGCAGCAGCCCTCTCCTCCTTTCAGCCCTACAGCAGCAACCATCTTTTTCTCAGCCCCACAACAACAGCCCTCTCCTCCTCTCCCCACACAGCAGCAGCCAGCTCCCATTCCAGCCCTACCAACTTCTCTACTAGCCCCCACAACAACTCCTCCCTCAGCCCATAGCAGCTAACAAGCTGCTAGCTCCCCCCTCAGCCCCTACCAGCCCTCACAACAGCTTTTCCTTCAGCCCACAGTAGCCAGCAAGCTGCCAACCACCCAACAACCCTCTTTTACCACCTCCAGCCAGCCCTCTTGATGCAACAACCTCGGTTAACCATCCAGTCATCCATTTCAACTTCCTTCAAGCAATCCTAATCCTAAGGTAAAAGGTGTTGGAAAGGAAGAAAATGGAAGAAAAACTTTTTTGCTAAAACTTATAACTCTATATATTTTTATGAAAATTTATATTTAGTCATTCACATTTTTATCATTCTCATTAATTAATAATGAGAACAATTCAAATGTTATAAAATGACTACTATTTTCATTTAAGTATTTTTTTTATTTCTATTTCTATCTTTATTCTTTTATAACATTAACATGATCATAATAATAAAATATGAAATGACTTAATAATTACGGACTTATATCATTATAAGAATGTGAAAGAATAAAGACAAGAAAGGAGAATGTAAATCCTTAAAAAGAAATAATATTCCTAAAATCATTGGCTAAATATTAAAATATCGGAAACTTAAAATGCAGATTGAGCAAACTGTCACTCATCCAAACTTAAAAGACAAAAGGTACCCAGTATATGAAGAGTATTACATTTTGTATTGTTACTACTGCTTAGCTTTTAATTGCTTTGAGCCAAAATTTCAATTTGAAGCTTGGTTGGTTGTTCGGAACCAACGTGACAACATTTGTGACTAGTTACTGAAAAAATGACATCAGTAACAGCATTCGCGGCTAATTACTGAAAAGAAGACATCAGTAATAGCATTCGTGGCCAGTTACTGGAAAAATGACATCAGTAATGGCATTCGTGGCTATTTACCGGAAAAATGACATCGGTAATAGCATTCGTGGGTTGTTACTGGAAAGAAAACATCAGTAACAATATTCGTGGCAGGTTACTGGAAAAACGACATCAGTAACCTGCATTTTATGCTAATATTTTTTGCAGGAAATTAATTATTTCATTTGCGCTTTTACCTTAATACTTTTTCTGCATCTCTTTCGCAAATCGCATCTCTGCTATTATAAAATATAATACTGCATTGATTACTGTGGGAGAGTACTCTTTAATTACTGGGAATTCCAATCCCGGTATTGTTTGTTGTACAATATCAGGTCAGGTACTTCTGGAAGAGCTTAAACAAGAACCCTAATGCTTAAAAAATTTCAATCTGCAAATGGATCTACGACGACGCAATATTTGCTTATATTTTATATTATATTTATTTTTCGCTTTTGTACAAGGAGTACGATGTCAGATCTTGTAATATGAAGCTAGAAATAAATGAGAAATATTTTATATTTTTATGTGTCCCTTTTCTTTCATTACTCAATATGATCATGCGGTAAGTGAACACCCGATGTAGGATCAGTTTCTGCTGAACCGGCTTCGGGTTATCACAAGCGGCCCTCCCCTTCCAGCAGCCCTCCTCTTGACGGCCACCAGCCAGCCAGCATTTCGGCACCTCCTGCAGCCGTCCGGCCACCCTCAGCCCCCCGACAATACTATTATCCTAGGTAAGAGGAGAGGGAAATGAGGTAAAAATGATGAGGTTTTACTATTATGTATTTCACTTTATATACTTAATTTATTATTATGAAATTAAATATGATAAGATTAGTCATTCACACTATTGTTGTTGTCATTGATCAATAATGATAACGGTACATGTGTTATAAAATAACCACTATCTCTATTTTTGTCAATTTCAATTCAGTCATTTTTATTATATTTTTTCTTTCGTACATTATTATTATCATTATTATTAAATAATGATAATAATAACGTTAATGACTATTACTGCTATTGCAACAGCTTAAAAATTGAACTTCAATCTTAATAAAAAAATGAAAGAAGAACAGAATCAAAGTAAAGATAAAAATTACTCCTAAAATATTGGATAAAAAAACTAATTTAAGATATCAAAATCTAAATGCAAATCCAAAAGTCGAATTGCCAAAATTTGGATCTTAAAGAACAAAAGCACCCAGACATGTATTACCCTTTTTTATATATATAATTTATTGCTGCTTAGCTTCACTTATTTGTTTTGAGTCAAATTCATTTGAAACTTAGTTGGTTGTTCAGAACCAACGTGATAATATTCGTGGGTTATTACTGAAAAAATGACATCAGTAATAACATTCGTAAGTCATTGAAAAATGGTATCAGTGATATTTGTGAGTTACTGGAAAATGATAACAGTAATATTTATGGGTTTCTAGAAAAATGACATCAGCAATATTCATGGGTCACTAAAAAAATGACATCAATAACCTACATTTTGTGATAATACTTATAGCTGAAAACTTTTATTCATTTTGCACGATTACCTTCCTTTTCCTGTATTTTTTCCCTTATATCTGCTAATCGCATTTCTGCTTTTATAAAAATATAATATTATTTTGTTTACTGTGGTACTTAGAGTGTTCTCTAATTACTAAATTCCAATCCCGTATCAGGTCAGGTACTTCAAAATATTAAATTATCAAGCTGCTGTTGGATCTACGATAGCGCTACTTTAACTTTTATTTATCTTTTATTTTCTTTTTATTTAAAAAAAAAGTTAAGCAATGTTCGTGATGTACAATGAAAATTTTGTATTATGTAAAGAAATGAATGGAGAAATATCTTTGGATTTTGTATGTATATTTCCTCTTCACTCGAATTGCTTAATATGATCCTGCAGTATGTGAACACCCGAATGCCGGGTCATCACAAAATCATACTCCAATGATGAAGAATCACCCTCCACATCTGAGCCAGAAACCTTCTAGGAGTCAAATGCTCTCATTTTAGATAATAGAGTGAATTCCTCGATAAAATGAGTGAAGCATATCTATTGCTACCTCCATCAACTTTGAATCCAATTTATTAATTCGTTCATCAGTACACGGATGAGGAACCATGCTCTCATTCAAGGCACCTTCGGTTTCAGCTCGCATCTTCAAGATATCATAAATAGCCTTGAGTTGATTTTAAGATGATCAGATGAAAAGTGCTCATACACTGCCATGGTCTCATCTTTCCACGCAATAGAGTGGGGATCCAGATGGTGAGCATCCAACTCCGCCACCTCCAACATAAAAAGTGGATCATCCATCCACTGCTTTAGAAGAACAATCCCCATATCATCACTACTCGAAAAACATTCCTCAATCGCATCATTAGCGTATTCATTTGTAGGTACATACAATGGTGCATTCACCTCCTGCAGCATCGAACTCTAGGCCACCTTATTCGATTGTGAAAGATCAGCACCTGCGCAATTTTCCTCATCATTTGATTTGGCCACAACAATATCTATTGTGCCAATTTTCTTCAGAAGTTGCTTCCACCAGAGAATCACTCCAATTCAGCAACGAAAATCCCATCACCATCCATCTCTATAAGCTTGATAGGCAGCCCAACGCACAGGCATTCCTTAGCAACTTGTTTAAGGACATACACCATGCGTAATTGAGAATGAAATAAGACTCCCTTATGTAATCTTTCTCACTCGATAATATTGTTAGGATATGCTAATGATCAATCAAACTGATGCTATAGGTAGCCGTAAGCCCCAAATCACTAAAAAACTTCCGAATTGCCATATCATTAGGAACCTTGCCATTGTAAGATTTTCCTACAATGTGAACTCAAACGGCTTGGCTAGCATCTCCACTTTTTCTTTAGATAAGATAAGCATTGGTTTACCTCACAACATCAAGATGGGTTTGATACCCACCAGATGTGAAGAGCTAATCAGCGCATCAAGAAAAGAAATGGGAGCATAGTTTAAAGAAGAGGAAGAAGGTTTGACATGGAGATTAGGTAATTATCTCCAATCGATTTACCTTTTTTTCCATGATGGTTCGACGATCACAGCCACCGTAATCACATAATCAATAAGAAGACACCAGCGCGAGAAGCCAGGGTCCCAAGCGTAACCTCACCCAACGGGCGGGCGGGTAGGGACCCGAGCGGCGGCAGCACCGCCCAGTACCTAGGCGCGAGCAGAACCTTTACGCAAGAGGGGGCCGCACTCGAGAAGGAAATATGTATGATGTATCTATGATACATATATATATATACATATATTTATATACATATATTATATATATTATATATGCATGCATGTGTGTGCGGAATTGATGAGCAAGTTATTTAGAGTCATGGAATGATTTGGCACTTTTATGTTAATAATTTACAGATTACTATTGAGCACCTATGTTACTAGTTGTAAACAAGTATTAGGCCCATTGCAAACTGAACTAAGGGAGTACCAAAAGGATTGGAAAATGGCGGCACCAAAGACACAAATAAAGCTACAAAAACAAGAACCAATTTCATCAAAACACGAGTAAACGGCAATGAAAAATCTACTAAGTACACATAAGCAGCATGACGATGGAAGCAAAGCCATAGAAACAAAATATACAACCAAGAAAATCAAATGAATCCCATGCAAAGAAGCCAAAAATCAAAGAGGAAGAAGGTAACAGAGCGCAATCAACTAATGATGAGTTGAGATGCACAATAAGGCCAACAACCAACTTCAGCAAGCATCAAATAGAAACATTGGGAAAGATGCAGATGTGTGAAGATAACCACAAGTGTGTGGCAAGCTCCTAAGAAACAAGCAGTTGGTCATTAAGGCCTTCCTCTGTCAAGCGCCGAAGAATAGGTTTGGAAGTCTTGGAATTAGTGGATCACCATTAACTATTGATTAGTCATTGCAAATTCAAATTCTCCAAGGTTAAAAATAAAATTTCTTTTTAATTTAAGGGAGTTCTAGATTTATCCTATATGCATTACATCCACTTATATTAAATGTAATTAGTGTTTACTCTAAGGTTTGAATTCAAACTCTCTTAGTTTGGTTTTATTAATATCAAATTATCATTTTGATTTTGCATGTGCACATGAATCTTTTAGTGTTTGTTCCAAGAAAGTTCAGAAGCTCAAGATCAGCTTGAGATTGAAGACCTATTAAATTGGTCTTTAGTTAATTTTTTGTATTAGAAATTGTTGTAAACTATATAATGTTTTTGCATTGTAATGTAACTTACTAAAGTTTAAAAAATATAAATCCCTTAAAGAGCTACCTAACTGCATTATGCATTTCACCTAGCATGCACGCATACCCAAAAGCACAACCAATTGCGCCAGGCCCGCAACAATGACGTGCCCAAGTGCTCCATGATGATTGCAAGCCGAGACGCAGGTTAGCGAGATGCATCCCAAATATCCCGACTAAACATGCCCCGCACCTAAGTGAGCCCTTAAGGAAAAGTCTAAGCTGTGGATCGCAAAGTTACACACCTAGGCGTGTTGCAGTCTTGCACCCGGGCACATATGGCCGTTAAAAATATGATATTGCCTGAAACTAACCCCCTCATCTCACCTATAAATAAAGATCCGTTGCTAGCCTTATAACTCACCTCTATGCATCTTTAGAAACAATCCTAAGCTCTGTTGGGATGATCTAAGAGGATGCAAGAAAGATCAAAGCTCTCAATCTTGGGGACCTCACATAGAGTTTGGTAAGTATTTTACTTTTGTGTAAATTTTTTTTATTTCTTACCCAACCCTTATGGGGAGTAAAAGGGAATTTGTGGCAGATCTGCAAGCAAAATGATTGCAAAGGAGGCATCAAGGAAGCACTTCCTTGGCATTGCCTTGAGAAAGAAGGAAAGTTTTAAAGTTTCATGACCTGAAAGGAGGGGATTTATGCAGTTCTGTAGTCAAAGCATTCAAATGAGCGATTGTAAGAGATCTTTTGAGCAGATTGTAGTCCCCATCACAAAAATCACGCAAAACTCATATTTGAGCATCTCCCCAAATTTTGAACCAATTCCAAAATTTACAATTGGCCCCTAATGGGCTAAAATTGTGTGAAAAAAAAAATTACGATAAAAATTCAAATTTTTAATTTATCACATGCAAAATAAAAATTTGAAAATTTAGATGCAAGTTTCATCACATTAGATTTCAAATCAATTTTTGATGATTTTTTATTCTTCCCAAATCCTTTTTTAATGTTGTATTACCCTAAACAATCTTATATTTAAATGTCCCCTTCCGCATTCTTATCCCTCACGCAATTTCTCTCAAAAGAGGTTGTCCTTTGCCGGTGAGCCATTAGATGACTCCAAGAGAAAGAGCTGTGAGGTATATTACAGGTACATGCATACTCTTCTTTTCCTTATTAGTTATTAAGTAGATCTTATAATTATCCACTCTAGGTATCTTTTTTTAGGTCAAGATTAGATGACTGACAAATCTATTCACTTGGCCTACACTTATCATTGTATTTGGAACTTTTGTTCTAGTTTCTTTTTGTTCAATTTTATTTCCTTATGTTCTACTGCACAATTTAAATGTAAAATAAAAGATATTTTTATGCTTAATTAGCTATTTATTTTGTTTGGATGAAGTTTTGATTTATTTTAGCTCTAAGCTTTCAAATGTTGAGTCTATGTTTTTCATCGTTCAACCTGTGCTTCCAAATGCTTATCAAAATGGGTCGTGACAAGAGTGGTATTAAAGCCATTGTTTAATTAATATTAATTAGGTGCAGTGCAAATAGGGTTAATCAATCATATTTGTCTTCTTAAATCGAATCTTAATAACTATCGCATCTACGCAAACTCCTTTGTCCCCATAATCCCAATTTCAATTCAACAGCTAATGATGAGATGGTTCCCGAGAAAACTACCCATGTTTCAGGTTCAAGTTAGGAAGCTCCTAATATCAATAGAGGCCCAATGACTATCAACACCAAAGTGCATAAATGTTAAGTCTGCTTTTCTTCATCCGACCTCTATCTCCTGATGCATAGCGGGCAGGTCGTCACACAGATTCCCGAATGTGATGAAACTTCAAAAAGCGGACATAGGACTCGTGATTGACCCTAATAAACATGTGCATACTTTTTCATTACTCTTCTTTTAGTTTTACTTATATACTCGCTTGTTCTACTTGCATTTGAGTTTTTCCATAAAATAATGAAAATATTTCAAACTCACGTAAAAATTAAATTTCAATGTTCAAATTCTCTATGTCATAAATCCAATTCACCCCCTTGACTAGTGTTGCTTAGCCTCAAAAGCTAACAATTAGAGTATTCCATAGTGGCAGCCCCAAAATGAAAAAGATCTTTGACAAATAATAAGTGCACTTGTTGCTATCCAGTACAAAGGGAACAAAATTGCTATTGCGAGTATCAGTGTTGAAAATAGAGAATAGTGTATCCATAACAATAGTAAAGTTAGGGGGATAAAGGGCAGCCCTAAAAAAACCCATTTTGTGAAAAGAGAAATCCATTCAGCTAGCCATTAATAACCACAGAGAAGCTAACATTCAGAATTTATGCTTTCACCTATTTGATAAACAGAGACAGCAAGTACATAAAGTACAAAGCTTCTATTAGCATTATCAAAAACTTTCTTAATATTAATTTTAGTATAGAAATATTTGCCCTGACTTTAAAAAAAGGCTTCGAGAATATCACTCACTACAAGATTATTATCATATATATTAACTTGAGGGAATGAAAGCAGCTTGATCAGAACCAACTAATTCAAAGAGAACCGAATTGAGCTTTGAAGCAAACAGTTTAGCAATACGTTTTAATACGATGTTACATAAGAGCATGGGTCTAAATTTTAAAATTATTTTTGTATGCAAACTCTTAGAAATTAGAGTAATATCCAAGTAATTAATCACTCTCACATTTGACCAGAGTGATGAAAATAGTTAGCATGAACACAGACCTAAGGAACAGCACATTACCAGATGTTGATGAAAAAAACTAAATAAAAGTCATCCAATGCAAGTGATACATATACATTAATCTCTTTAAGCGTGTTAAATATCTCTTCATTGGTAAAGAGCCGGATCAGCCCATCTTCCAAGATGGTTCAGCATAACCCCATTAAAATAAATACCTGTCTGATTTGAAGGCCAAAGATGAAGAGAGTATGAAAATGATGAAAACTGAGTTAGTAATGTTTATCTAATCTCATCATTAACAAGAATCTTTATGAAGCTTATGCTTCAACATTGAGAACTGTGTTTATATCTTCTCCAGCCACTATGTTGTTTTAGCCATTTACATGAGCCGTTCAGGCTTGAGATCCATCTTCAGATTGACGTGTTTGAAATCTGCAGATAAATCTTCCCAGTGACTGAAATCAACACCAATAACAGCATTCATAGATGATAGTAGAGTAGCGAACATGAGATTAGTTAGTTTAATGGGAATGACCTTTAAAAAAGAAGAGAACGCTTACTAGAAGTTTTAAGTTTAATCATCAGAAAAGAGGATTCCCAAAGCAATATGTATTAGAAGCATTTTATAATCACTTATAATCCAATTTATATTTTCAAATATTCTTGCAAGAAAACCTCCCCCAATAGAGGCCTCTTTGTAAAGATAGATAAGCAATGAAGATTGGCCAGAAACATGAGAATTGTCAATCTTGTGGAAAGAGTAAATGTTGCAAAGAACACAATCCAACTTAGCAAATATTAAATTAGTTATTCAATGATCGCATCAAGTTTATTGAAGGCCAATAGATAAAAGATCATCTAATTGAGCATCAATTATAAAGTCATTGAAATCCTCAAATTCACCCAGTGTAATGGGAACACCACCTTTTTTCATAGGAAAATCAGATGCAAATGATATTTTCATCAAAGGCATAGGGGCAAAATTCGATATAGAAAAACGTTTATTTCATAATGACCTTCTGTCAAATTCAAAGCTGGAGGTATAGACAATGGCAGCAAGAAAGGAGCCATACCTATAATGATTTTTCATCATATCGCCTTCCTTACCTCCCTCTTCACCAAGTCCCACAAGCTGTCATTCTCCATCTTATCCAAAGCAGATATCTGATGTTGCAAAATCGTAACTTTAACCTGATAGCAACCCTAGTTCCCCTTCCGTTAAGCAAATGACCCACTTTCTCACCATTCATCCACCCTAATCCCTCTCCTACCAGGCAACCAGCCTCTCTTCCAATAACATCCACTTTCATAATTAATTGACCCACTATTTATCCCACGTATAGATAGCCAACCCTTACTTTTCCTCCACCCAAGATTTTAAAAACCGGTTTGGTAATTGAACCTTTAGAAGGAGAGGTTCAAAGTTCACAAGTTAAACTAAGGTTTTAGTCGTTACGACGCAATAAAACAAATATTATTTTATAAAGAGTCACAAAAGTATTTAAGAAAGCATAAACGCATAGATTCGATAAACATAGATCAATTTATCTCCATTCATAACAAATATTATTTTACCAATCCTCAAGATTTCGCAGGCAACCGAGAATTCACTTCGAAGTTGAGCTGATGAGACCATCTCATAGTAAGAAAAGTCCTCTTTGTCACCTGATGGCACTAGAACTTCAGCCGCAGGACAACATCTAATCTCTAACCTACATCCAAGGACCGACCATCCACAGTTCCATCTGCAGGAGCGTCTTGCCTCTCTAATGGAATCACCTCACTATCGGCACGATCTGAAGTTGAGGCCCAAGCTCTGGAATGATAAGCACTCAAACAACCAGATAGAATTCCATCACAACAGAGATGAGGTTTGATTTCTCAATATGATGAGCAGCATGAACCTCATAGGTTGCGATATACTCCAGAGCTTTGCTATCTTCAATGAAGTCTTGAGGTTTCTCTACAAAAGAGAATATTTCGGTAGACACCGGACCATCGAGCCTGACCTACAACTTACTACAATTGAAAAGGATGGCCCGGATTGTATTTCAACCCACATAGAATTCCCCAAAACAAAAGTTGTCAAGATAATTCTTTTTAGCACAATCAGTGACCACCATTAGTTGTTTGCAAAAAATGCTTTCCGCAGCAGCAAATTGTCCTCCAAAGAGAAGTTCCTGCCTCCATTAGCCGATAAAGAAGCCTAAGATACTCTATCCAACTGAATGCGAGAATCCTCCCATATTTGGCAGACGGATGACCCGCTTTGGGCCGCCATTGCATGATTCTTGTGCTTACCAAACTATCCAATGACTTCCCCGGCTTATAGAGAAGAAGTTTATAACCAATATCCTCACTTTTGAACTGAGAGTGTAGCTGGAAACAAGATGCCATGTCGTGTTCACTAGTCGTACAATGAGTACAATACAACAGCTTGTTCTCAAAAGTATATTCTTGTAAATATTTGTTCTCTTCATTCTCAATCCATATTTTTTATTCAAAATTTTCAATAAGATTAATTTCAGCCAATACGCATGCCACCAAAGAGCGGAAAAGGTTTGTTGTGGCCAAGTCAAGTTTGAGCGGCTTTCCAAAATAGGACCCAATGCGAACAAAATTGAGTGTCATCAGATAAAGCTTGAGAAAGGAAAAGTTTACCCAAATAGGGACAATGGGAGGTTCAGTCCTTGGATCAAAAGACATCGTCCATTTCAGAACTTTCATGTGAAAGTTCTCAATGAAATATGAGTCTCTAGCTTGATAATGATGACAAAAATCAACTAGGCCAGAGCTATATGAACCGTATAAACCCATACAATGTAGAAATTTGCAAATGACTACCTTCAACAGTTTCCCATTGGCAAATTTTCAAATTAGTGAAAACTCAAAGGGTTTGGCTAGCCTTTGAATTTCATCATTATAAAAGATAAGAGCCAGTTTACTCGAAGATATTCGATACGTTTAATATCGATTAAATCTCTCCAAGAATTTAGAGCATCGTGAAACGAAAGGGGCCTCGAAGCAAAGTGACCAAATGCCTTGTATGAAGATCCAGAAGCCTAACCTCCTCCAAAAGCCTACGGTTAGCCTCCGATGCGACATCCAAATACGCACAACCGCCTCCATCACGATCTCGGGAAGCATTTGACATCTGTGTGACCCCCGTCCCAGGTGCGAATTGCACGTGCAGCTCCGACCGAGGGCCTTTGACCTGCTGAAATAGTCGTTGGCCGCCTGCCATGTTGTTGGCATTGTTGCACCACTTGTTTGTGTCTCCATCGGTTCAATCATGAAAAAGACATCGCGTGGCAACTAGGGTTTCGCTGCACCAATCGCATCATTCGCCCGCTTCGCATGAGAGGAAAGACATCCCGTGATCTCAAAAGAATATATATATATATTTATAGAAACATTTTTTCTTAAATATATGTAGATGTTTTAAGAAAATTTTTATCTTTCATAAGCAAAATTAACAAACCCAAATGACCTAAATCGAATTACAATTGAATCGGGCAATTTGATCAAAACCATTATAGTCCGTGCGGTTCAACCCCAACTCAATGCAAATAGGTCCAGCTGCACATGCTAGAACCAGCCACCTCTTCTTCTCACAAACTTTGAGCGCAAACCTAAAGTATTCCTCTCTTTCCCTAACCAAAGGATATACCCTAGTCCTAAAACTTGAACCAACAAAATCCCCTCCTCCCTTTACACCCTTCACCCTAATCTAACAACCCAAGTTCCATCCACCGCTACTTCAACGCCAATGAATAAAAAAATGAAAGTTGGCAGAAAGTTATGTGTTTACCTTTGAAAAAAACCAAATAAGCAAAAAAAATAAATTATGAGATTGCCTTACAATGTATTTTCTTTATTCAGTATAACTCTCCTAAAACCAAAAAGCCCATTAATGAAAACAAATTTCCTCCAAATTTCTTAAGAATTTGCAGTCATATAAGCAATGTAGAACATATAAAAAAACAAAAAAAATTATATAATTGCTAATTAAATTCAGTACTTGCTGAAAATCGTTGCACTAATTTGGCTGATGTTGAGTTTGGCCAAGCTTGATAAAAAAGTCTCTCTTTTGATAAACTCATCATTAAAAGAGCCAATAGGATTAAACTCAGTAACCTCATAAATATCCTGCATTGACAAACCATGAATAAGAACTTTAAATTAAAAAAATTTCAAAAAAACACAAAATTGATATTATATTACCTTAATGATCTCATCAGAAACAACACCAGCAAAAGAATTAGAGTCAGCAGTACCACCAGCTCCAAGCATCCCCAAAGACAGCCAATTCATCCATCTTCGAACGCCACTGGATGACTTGTCATGTTGATGCTTTTCCAAAGCAGCAGAATGTGCTCTCTCATCATTTGATCCCGTGCTAGGAATTTTCATTTTTAAAAGCTCCTTCAATCCATCAAGTCAAAAAAGCAAAACATTAAGAAATATTATTGATTCAAAAAAAAACAAGAACAGTATTCAATCTTATACTTGTTGCTGAATGCACGTTAAGATTTAAACTATTCATTTGAAACTCAATCCGTGTGTTGCATAGTCCATTATACTACTGTAGTTTCAGGCACGTGGACAACAACTTTTAAAACTGTCACTTACCTACAAGGATGGAACATAATGAAAATTTCACGAACTTACCCCTTTCCCAAAACAACGTAAGAAAATTTTCAATTGTTTTCCCCACTTCCACCAAATAAGTTAAAATGTAGATCAAGTAGTAATGAAAATTAAACCTGTAATTTTTGCTCTGCAATGAACCTGTAATTCAAGATATCATCAATACAGCACTCCTTATCCATTACCTCCAGCTCTTGAAGAATATTTTTGCAGACAGTCTAGAAAAAATAATTTTCAATAATCTGAGCAAGCCAACTAATAATCAAGCATCAATTCAGAGTATCAAAACACTGAAAAATTAAGACAGAATTGTTGTTCGCAATAATTTCATTATTTCCAGCTCAGCTATTGCAAAATATAATGACAATCAAAGTCTGCCATATTTCCCACAAAAGAACAAACACACTAATAGCAGGATCACACCTCATTATTCTTATTTAAAACTAAGTTCTTAAAAATAAAAATCAATGAGCAAAAGCATTGCCAAGCCAACCTAGTATTCCAAGTATCAATGAAATCTCTCAGGTGATGCTTGGTTCACTAATATCTCAATATAAACATAAAGTAACGTTATATACTGGTTCTCCAGCATCTTATCTAAAACTTCAGAAATAATTATGATTTTAACTAATATCAGCAACAACTAAAAGTCCCCAAACTCGGTTAACCTCTAGATGTCAAAACTTACTTTCCACCACCGCCCATTGAAGCTCAGGACGACTCGCAGGGGATTGAGATTGATGGAGGCATTGGCAATCGGTTGTGAGATCCCCAATCAAAAGAATCTTATTATTGATGCATAGTATGTTTGCTTCTAGCATAAATTTGAACGACCACTAACGGATAAGCTTAATGTATAAAATAAGTCTGATTCGTTCTCAAAGCAAGTGTTGCAATTTTTTATTACTACTCTTGAGATCTCCACCTTGTTTTTAATGCTCATCAAAAATTGCATTTAACAGCATCAGCTGAAAGGAGCATGATACAACTCAAGCGTAAAACATACAGTGAAACCTTTGCCCGGACTTCTTGTCTTGAGTGGGGGTTCTTTAAAATAGCATTCATTAAACTCTCAACATTGATAACCAATTCATAAATATTGTCCTTACAAGTTGCAAATTAATAATGTGTAAGTGAATTATCAATTCTCAATAAATACTGTGAAAGCAAAGATGAACCTCAAAAATTGATGCATGTTCGTACAGTTTAAAGGTTCATCATTAATAGCATTCTCAAATTGACCATTTTTATGGGAAAAAAAAAACAAAATTTTCATTGGCCCACCAAAGTAATTTATTTCGTACCAAACATTAATGGCAGTGTTGAATGAAAAAGAGAGGAGGCTTAAAGGGGCAAGCGAGCAATACAAAATGATTGCAAAAGAAGATGTTAAGTGGTGGAGTGGGAGGGCCAAAATGGCACAATTAGCAAATGCATATAATGGGAAGAACATCAAAGTATTTTGAGGCTATGATTTTTTGAAGATATTAGCAGCCCTTGAAGAATATTAAATTGTCAAAAATGCATGTGATAATTGAGAGATGTGAGAAATTAAGTATTGGTTCCAAGATGTCACGTAGACATTATCCTAGGCTACAAATATTTGACAAAAAAAAATCACACAAATAACCTTTGGCTCTGATAATAAAAAGACGGGTTAGATTAATAAAAATCACATGTACCCCAAATGAAGGATCAACAACCAAATCACATATAATGGATGCATACATACAAAATAAAGCAAAAAATTTGGAACAAATCTAATCCTAACAAAAATTAAATCTAACCCTGACAAAATAATTAAATTTGCTCCAAATACTATCCAAAAGCATATGATAATTTAAAGGAAGCCTGATGCATGAAACATCTCGCCAATTCTGGATACAGGAAAGGGCCAGTCTACTTGGACCTTATGACACCGCCTCACCATATAATATTATAGGAGGTTCTTTCCACGACCCATGACCTCTAGTCACACAAAGGCAGCTTATAGCATTGCACCAAGACTCCACTTCAATAAATTGCTTTAATAAAAAATAAAAAATAAAAAATATAAGAAAATTGGATTACAGTTATGCCTAGAAAGCCAAAAAAGTGGATCAGTGCATCCCATAGCATGATTCAGCTTCTAGTAATTGGCCAATAAGAAACTTGAATTTTTTTCATGTTGATTAAGACATAGATATAAAAAATTCGTTGGTACACATGCAAATTTTATGTTGCTTGCACTAAAGCTGGAGGCTATTATTAATATGTGGCATGGACTGAATTTTAAAAGTATGAAAAAGGGTAATAGTATGAAATTGTGTGATTTCTCCAAAAGAATCTCCAAAATCAATTATACTTTAATATCAATTTTAGCTGTTCTAAATTGCTGCTAGTTCTAGAAAATTTTTAAAAGAGCAGGTTTTTATCCAGTTTCTGAATAGAAAAAAAAAATACTAAAGAAAACATAAAATTTGAAAAACATATACATACATTCACGTTAATAATTATGCCAGTCCCACAACTTTAACATTGATTACTTTAAGGGCCGTTTGGATGAGTTAACAGAATATAAAGTAAAATATTTTAAATGTGAAATATTTTTAGGAAAAATAAATAAAGCATAAGAACTTTTTATGTATCTAAAATTTCTCATTGTAATTTGCTTTTGAGATTTATTTGGGTTGATTAAGAGCAAAAATAAAAAATAAAATGGTAATTTAGAAATCAAAAAAGTCAATAAGGCTTGATTATGGGGCACGAAGGCACTAGCAAGGACCATCGTGATGTCGGCAAGTTTAGCCGAAGCTTGAGAAGGATAGTGAGGCCCGAGTGCTCAAGGGCCAACATTGGCTCTCATTTTCAGTATGTGCGGGCACCGGCCAGCTTTGGTCCAGCAAGTGTGTGGTCAGACATAGGGCTAGCGTCTATCGATGAGGAGCAACAAGGCCCGGCACGACAATGCGTTCTTAACCTTTTCTTCCTAGATGCAACGCAAAAGTGTAAAATATTTTTGCCCAAGGTCTCGGGAGAATTTATTTCCCATTCATGTTAAAAGAATAAAAAGTTTGCCTCACACCAAAAAAATATTTCAGGCAAAAACCTTGCACTTAAAATGCAACAAACCAAACAGCCCTTAACAACAAAAACACCAATGAAAGTGGAAGTTTTTTCTCATTCATAGATTTTTTATGATTTTGAATATATTCAAAACAGTTTGACAATGAAGAAGGAAACAGCCCTAAAACATTAAGAAGGTTACTAAAAAACAAGTTAAAAAATGTTCACCTGTTCTTGCTGAATCAGTTCAAGCTTTCTTTTGTACAAATTAACATATTTCCGACGCTCAATACTGCATGCAAGTTCAAAGGTTGAAATGTTTATTCTCGTTCATGTTAAAAGAATAAAAAGTAGCAACAGATTTCACAAAATGCACAAGAATAGAAAGCACATTGAGAAGTTAAATGCACTGCAATCTGCAACAAGTCGTCTAGCAACTTAAATGTACAACAACTACAAATTAAACAGGGTTCTGAAAGAGAAGCAAGCTGAAACTGTAAAGGGTGCATAAAATTTAATTACAGAGTATCTCTTTGTCAAACAAATAGACAATGATTCAGTAATTCAGATATATATGACTGCCGGAATTAGCCTTCTCTAAATATATCATAAACTTAAAAGATTATCGTAATTTACTCTTCATATGTAAATATTGCACTTTACAGCAACTAGCATGAGAATCATTTATACAACTGCAAATAATAAAGACAATTTCACTGTTTTCTAACTATAAAAGCTAGATGCAAGTACTATTCTAATAAACAATAAGAAAGTAGATTACAAAAAGGTCAAATAATAAAAGGAAGATGAATTTACTGACTAAAAATAATCAAATATTTGATAAAGTGTCAAAAAGGTTCAATCATGACATTAGGAACATCTCCCATTAATGTTTAAGGAAATCCTCATATAACAAAAAACATTAAGGAATGATTTCACATTCAGAGGTGCCTTAGTGCAAGTTGTTTGCAGAATATATTTTTATTAATAAGACTGTAGATGGAGTTAAAAAGCAAAACCAAAGTTGCAAAGAACTATCTTAAATTCTCAAGTATTTTATTTTAGTTGATAAAAATTGTAATATAAAAAGTGCTAGTTTAAACAAAATAAAATTATAATATCAATGATATGACTATGGAAGATCACACTACTAAGAAGAGTTAGCAGAGTTTAGGTATTTTAATTCTATAGTACAAAATAATGGTAAATAAGTGGACAACATGATTAATAAATCCAAATTGTTGGATGAAGTGGAAGTGCACTTCTAAAGTGTTGTGCTATCGAAAAATCCAACTAAAATTTGGCAAAAGTTTTACAAAAAAGTTGTAAAACAGCCACTATTTTATTTATAAGGTGGAATGTTGGTTGCAGAACAAATATATAATAGTAAGATAATGTTGTGAAGACAAAGACGTAAGAGTGGATGAGTGGGTGGGTATACATAAAAGGATATGTTGATAAATGAGTACCAATGTTGCAAGATTAGAGTAAATCACATTTAAAATAAACTCATAGAAAGCTATCATAGCCAGTTCAAATAATATGGATAGCCTGTTATATGCTCCAATACAAAATATTGAGCAAATGAATTTTGGCCATTTAAAAGATGAAAAGGATGATGAAAAGAAAGTTGAAAAAAGACAACAGTTATCAAGAATGACGTCACAAAGTTGGAGCTTAGAAAAGGGCTGTCATTTGGCAAGAAAACAATGAAAAAGCTCATGGTTAACTGTAAAAAAAAAAGAACTAATTTCAAAATACACAGAAACAATCCATGTTATCATAGAAACACAGAAAGCAAAAAAAGATGTCAAAAAATACTAAAATAATTTATTCACATTTAAGCTTCATAGTCAAAATTATCTAAAAATATTCTTCTCCAGTTCCATAATTATGACAAATGTATGAAACCAAAAAAAGCTTATTATTGGCCAAATCATAATCAACCAAAAATGTAGCTACATTCATCAATCCCATAGAAAGAGAAAGTGAATCAAATTAAGTGACCAAAAAAATTCAATGTGATACTAGTACACTCTCCGAACATCCTATTAAAATTCAATCATTCCTAATATGAAAACATGTCTCCAACATACTCGAGGAATGAAAGATTATTCAATCTAATTACTAGAGCCATAGAAGCATCTAATCATTTTGTTCAATCCCCTCTCAAACTACTCTTAGCTTATCATTTTATATATGCCACAGCAGTTGTAACAAACTGAATAGTAAAAAAATTGCCAAATTTTCCCCTCAACTATTTCAAGTTGTGACCTATTTAAAATCCTAATATAATTGATCGTTCAATTGAGTCCCCCAACTAATTTAGTTGAGCTCAATTTAATCTCTGATTGCTGAACATGAATTTAGAGTTAAATAAAGAGTAAGTTAAATAGTTAGGAAAGTAAATTAAACCACAAAATCTCTAAAAGACTTAATTCAACTTATAATAGTCAACAAGTTATTTTGGCAAATTTCTCAAAATAGCACAGTTATTGCCATGTAATTTAATGGCAATAGGTGTAAGTATAAAACCACTCTTTGGCAAACAAGAGGAAGTGAATAACTATCGAACACCATCAACTCTAAAATATCAACACAGTGATGATCTCCTTTGGGGTTGTAGACTATGAAATCATACGTTCCCAGAGGGAAAAAGCTTATCTGTGTATCTAAATTTGTGATAACTATTTTTCAAGTTAAATTTTTGAGATGGATAAAGATGGCCCAACCAACACAATTAAAATGCTTCCTTTCAATCAAATTGAAATTAATTTTCTTTTCATCTTCCTTTTGCATTATCACATTGCAAACAAATTTACTCTAAATTATAGTCCTTATTTCGATGAATTTTGTATTAATCGATATACTCATTGTAACATGTAATTAAACTATTATATAATGAATATCACATCTGAAAAATCAAAATGTCAGCATAGATGTTT
Organism: Gastrodia elata; assembly: GCA_016760335.1. Taxonomy (NCBI): domain Eukaryota; kingdom Viridiplantae; phylum Streptophyta; class Magnoliopsida; order Asparagales; family Orchidaceae; genus Gastrodia; species Gastrodia elata. The sequence continues at coordinate 29,861,559 of CM028684.1, read as the reverse complement.
AGGTAACTATAATAAACGCCCATTTTCTTTATTTCTTTTATTGTTTTAATGTTGTTGCTCAATCATGAAACTAATAAATAATAGCACTACGCCATCACAAGGTAACAAAATATTGGATAAATTACTTTGTCTTTGCAACCCTCCAATTATATCAAAAAGTTCCATCTCAAATATACTAATGTTAACACCACCCGTTTCTTTAAAGTGGGTGATAGTTAAAGGGGTTTAGAAGGTATCCATTCTACTAACAAAGATAGGTGTTAATAAAAATACTAAAGAGTAAAATACATAATTAAGTATGAATAAAAATTACTATTACAAAATGACTCTCAAGGTTTAGTTAAAATAGGAATGGCAACAAAATACATATAAAAAATTAAGTCATAATCCAAACTCTTAAATATACAAGAAATGAATAAAAATTTTAAAACAATAATAACATAAAAAATAAAGATTAAAGAGATATTATAATATTAAATGAGAAGCATACATTCTTTTACCAAGGCTTTTCCACGAAGTTTTCCACAATTTGTGGTGAACATCTGCTAAAACAGCATTTTGTGCATATTGCCACCAAACCCTTTGCCATCCAATAGGCTTTCTACATAAAGAGATTTGTGGTGGCCGAAATCTCCCATACCTACAAAATCAAGTGAACAAAAAAATGGCATGAACATAATCCAGATAAATAAGTTAGTTAATTTTATAAAGGTGAAAATACAACAATGCACACTATAATGCAGGTGTTAAGCTAAGTGCAAGATGTTCCATTTAGCATCCCCACTTTCATTACCCCTGATTAAGCGCAAGCGCCCATTATCAGACACCTTAAGCCACAACAGCAAGACTTGAATAATAAAAATTTCCAATAAGACTTGCACCTTATTATTAGCCCACATGGCCAAAGCGAAGGAGAAACAGCTTTATAATTTTGGCCCCATATCACACTTGGGGAAAACAAAAACAATCACAAAAAATGGGAGAAACAATAATATTTTAAGATATAAGTATCCTAGAGTCGATCCTTAGAAAAAGATTGCTAAGAAATTTTAAAATATATGTATATATATACATATTAAAAATATTAATAAATGAACTAAACTTTTAAAATATTAAAATAAAATATTTCAACAAGTAATTGTTTTTATTAATATCAAAAATATTAAATATTACTAGCTAACACTAGATATAACTAATTAGTTTATATAATCTTCAATAAAATGCAATTTTTAAAATATAGCTTACTTGCAATCAATACAAAATTAAATCAGAACATTTTCAAAAAGTTTAAAATTTGCAAGTTAAAATATTTGAAAAGCTAAGAAATTATTAAATTAATGTAAGAAAGTAGATCTAAAGTTAGCATTAACATGTAACTTATTACTACTATTATTCTAAGAAATATTATTATTTTAAATTATCATTAATTTATGAAAGGTCCCATGATTTAATAGTTAGGGCATTGAAATCTAAATTAACCTGAGTTCAAATCCTGCTGAGATTTGATTTTGTAATGTAGGTGTCATGTTGTAAATCATTATCATGTCAATCTAACACATTGAAGACATTTAGATCTATGGGATAATTATGCAATATTTCCAAATGCAAGGGGGTCTGGCTCATGTTTCCTATTTCAATAAGATTGCATCACAATTCTACTCTTATTTTGTATGTCTATGCAATTGTTATGAACATTTGTACTAGACACATTCAAATTGAGGTGCCTTGGGGAATGTTGCTTGCTGCTGATATTATTCTTATTGACAACTAGAGATGGGGTAACCAAAAGACGAGTTGTTGTCGAGATTTCCCTTGGAATCTAGAATATTTTGTCTTAATAGCACAAAATAAAATATAGAGTATAAGTTTAATCAAAATAGAAACTATAGTAGTAAGAATATAAAAATGAAAAGTGAGAGATTCAAATATCTTGCCTAAATTATACAAAATAACTAGAAATTGAGAATGTTGTGATATACCAGATCCAAATTGGTTGGATGAAATGGAGGAGCACTTTTGTGTTTTGTGAAATCGAAAATTTTCACTTAAACTTAAAAGAAAAAGTCAATAGAATAATTATAAGGCCAACTATATTACAAAGGACAGAATGCCAGCCAGCAAAGCAAAAGTATATTGATAAGCTAATGTTGTGAAGATGAAGATGTTAAGTTAGATGAGTGTGTATAGATGAAAGGACACATTGAGAAATGAATTTGTTCATAGCAAGGCTAGAGTGCCTTTAGTTGAAGGTAAGTATAGAGGAAATCATCTTAGCCAGTTTGAGCACATTTTGTAGTCATTTAGATGCTCCGATTTGAAAAATTAAGCTTAAAAATTTTGCATGTGATAAAAGGAGGATGGTCAAAGAGACATGGAAAAAATTCATTAAAAAGGATCTTTGATACTTGAAACTTAGGGATAGATTATTATTTGTTTGTGAAAATAGTGTCAATGAATTCATGTAGCTAACCCCACTTAAAGAGACTAAGACTTAGTGTTTTTATTGAAAAAGAACTTGAAAGCAATACAATGTAGCACTAAAAATTTATGTTTATTTGTTACTAAAATTAAATAAATTAATTTGTTAATAATAAATTAATCATCAAAATATTAAAATAAAAAAGTTTATAGTTAATATTTAACAAATAAATAATTAATTAGCAATAAAAATAGTTCATTAATTAGTTAGTATAACATTATTGTGTAAGATAAAACATTAATACTACAATTGATTTAATAAATAGCGTGTACCTACATAATCACATTAAGGTTTAGCCATCAATTTGAACCAAAAAGCTTTACATATCAAGTTAGCTAAAGTAAGCTTATTTTTTGTAGCAATTAAAAAACTTGATAGATTTGACAAACTTATTAGAGACTTAGCTTGGCTGGTTAATTTTAAGCTAAGCAAAGTCTCAACCAAATAGCCCCCTAAAACTTTTTTATATGAGCAGAAAAATGAAGAATCAAATGTTAATAGCAACTACAAAATCCAATTGTAAAATAATATATTTTAAATGTTTTTGTCAACAAAACAAGTACAAAATACATATATTATACTTATTAGAAGATAGATTTTTTATATTATGGTGTAACTTGAGACCTTGAGTTATCCTATCATAACTAAATTTGACAATGGGTTAGAAAAAATGCATCATCCATAACTATGTGCTTTAATTATCATCATCATCATTTTAATCAAAATGAACTCAAACTGCCAAAGCTATATATGTGATAGAGGAGAATTGAAGGTTCATCAAATAAATCAGAAAGATCATAAGAACTCACAAATACACTAAAAATATAAAACATAGATAAAAAACAAAGGTTCATCAAAGTTTGTCAATCTCTGCTCTTTGTAGCATCATTCTACACTTTGATTTTAAGTTTGTCCTCATTTTCTTCTTTTAAACCTCCATACAAGATGTATAGCATACCACCCCAGTGTATGGCCCCAAAACTATATGAATCAATTTTTGTGACTTCAGTAAATCATCGAATATGTTATTGTCATTCCGTAATAAAAAAAGACTGAAATTAGTATTTACATAAAATATGGTTTCCTTGCAACAAATAAATATCATTGTCAGCTTGTTCTAGAGATTGCATGCACCAAATATACAAAATACAAACAAAGCTTCAGCATTTACCATTACCAATTAGCAACCACAGAAAACATTGAATATAAACAACGCAGCATACGCATGCTTTCAAATGCACACAATAATAGAAACAAAATCAAACATACAGAGCTATGGAAAGTAACACCGCACCTTTCCCTAAGAGCGCAAATAGAGAAGTAGTCAGTTAGACTAAGAATCTGACGCAGCTGCAATTCACTGATTGTAGCTTCCTGAAAGAATATAGAAAAACAAAAAGACCAACATTTCTAACATTATTATATCACACGGTGAAACTTTAAATGATCAAATAAATGGCTTGCATTGCATGAGAACAAACCAGACTAGTGAGTTCGATGTCAATAGCATATGCGCTGCCAAATTTTCCAGATTTATTTGCCTAAGAAGATCATTCTTATAGAATATTAGCCTTCTAAAGCACAGAAATGTAGACTTCAGACAATTTAGAGAAAATAAGTTCACAAAAGAGAGATATAAGAGCTTTATATGGATTGTCCAATTATCAAATTATCAACACTTTCAAAAAAACTTACGAAGAAACAACAGTAAAATTAAAAGCCAAAAATTTATAAGAATAAAAATATACATACCAGCAGGTATATTTTGACATCAAACGGAAGTAAGATAAAACTATAGCTCTCATTGTCAAAATTCAGCTTATAAAACATTTCGGAGTTTGCTAAAGCAGAAAAATCTACAGTTTTTTGTGCTTCTTCAAACACGTTGCAATAAAGTCCAACACTAGAGATCTCCAGAATCTTACTTACTTGACCATTCTTAGGTTTTCCAACAGAAGACCTGAATAGAAAAGGTAAACGAATTTTTCAACATGCATTGAAAAAAATTGCCAATGCTGTAAAAACTAAGGGTGCTAACACCAAGCATTAAAAAACAATAGAAAAGAAAATTTTGGTGTATCATCTATGATGTAATTTTATAACAGTTAAAGGGACACTAAAGCAAGTCTTATATTGACGTCCTATCATATCCCATCTTAAATTTTATGTAATTCCCATATCAACTCTTCTCATTCTTATTTCGAACACAAAAAAGAATCAAGAGCCTTGAACAAAAGACACTAAAGCCGCTATCTTTTTCATTGAATGGATTAAGCCCGTTCCTTCCTGCAACTACTTCTAACAAACCACTATTCTTGCTTCAAATAAAAGCATGAATCAAGAATGTTTAAACAACACAATAATGGGTTCTAGTTTCTTCTATGATGGAATTAACTCATTTCCTCATACAATTCTTCTCATTCTTGCGTAAGTATAAACAAGAACCAAAAAAATTTAACCATAACCAATAATGAGCCCTAATTTTCTCTTTAGTGGAATTAATTGTCCCTTTTCGCAACTATTTCTAACAAATTAGCACTTGCATTAAACTAGTAACAATTATTACCTTGTTTTCTAAGAAATTAGCTGAAACTCTTCCCATTCAGGAATTGCCTTCCACATAGGTTAAGGTGATTTTTCATACTGATCTATTTAACGCAGTCAGTCAATTTCAAGAAATGCAAACTATCCTGGATGGGGCCATTGTCAATCCCATCTTGAGTCTTCCCCAATTGAAATGCCTGCTATTGTTGTCCGCCAGAAAAGCCAAGGACATCATCCCTGGGTGCATGCAGCTCCAACCCAAGTATGCTAGCCTCCATGCAATACATGACCTCAGAAATTCACTGATGCTACAAGCATGATAAAAATACAGTCCAGGGGTAATGCCAATGATGCCATCCACAAAAAATCAAAGATAATATGAACATCATGTGCATGCCCCCATGACAATCCATGACCTCAAATTCACATATCTCACATGTTAAGATGATCCCAAGTTGATTAGTTGTCACAAATCCGTGTGCAATTGATCAAATGAAAACAACTTAAGAGATCTATGAGAAGAACTACAAGCAGAAGAGCATTTCTAGCATTCATTATCTTTGGACATGCTTCCCAAGATCTATGAACAGATTTGATAGAACTATAACAACAACAACAACAACAACAAGCCTTAGTCCCACAAGGTGGGGTTGGCTACATAAATCAATAGTTTCGATTGTGCACACTCAAATAGAAGTCTCTCCCTAAGTTTCTAATAGAAAAAATCCTTTCTGATGGTTTTTTCCCATGTCTTTTTTGATCCTCATTCATACACAGTTTTTCTAATAGGAGCATTCAATAATCTATGCTTAAATATGCCCAAACCATCTAAGGTGGCATTCCCTAAGCTTATTTACTATTGGAGCCACTTTAACATTACTATGAATGAACTCATTTCTTATTTTATCCTCTCAAATAAATCCACTTATGCACCTTAGCATTCTAATCCTTGCAACATTAATTACTAGTATATTAATTCTTTGTTGTAAGCATTCAGCCCATATAGCAGTCGTTGTATAGTTGTTCTGCAAATTTGTATTTAATTTTGAGTAGGATTTATGGTCGAACATCCAGCCAACTTGGATCTTAGTAATGGCATCGCTCTATATTTCACTATCATTTTGAATAATTAAAACAACGCATTTGAATCTCTCATTTTCTTGATCACTTAGTCCTCAGTAGTTATGTCCTCAATATTACAGCTTCAATTACAATAAAAGTTATATACCATGTACTCAATTTTAGATCTACTAAAATAAAAATCTTTAGATTCTAAAGTAGTCCTCCACAGCTATAATCAAAACTAAAATCCATTGTCTTCTCTCCATCACCAGCATTATAAGAAAAAACTTCTAAGAAAAGATATAAAAAAATTCTTAAATGAGTTATCTCCCAAAATACCACTAATTTCCGATCAAATGTAGCAATTTTCAATAGCTTTACAACAGTGAACCTACCGGTTACATTTATGTATGGTTAAAAAAATACCGGCATCTTGCACTATCGCAAGAGGTGTGCCAATTTTATTTTAAATAAGAAATCAGGATATAGGAATGGTTTTTACAGTACTAACAATACCCTGGTCAAATTTTATCCTAGAAACAATTAACTGATTAGAGTAAGAAAATTGTAGAATAACACCATATCGCTAAATGGCATGAAAAGAACAAATAAAAGATGCAGTAAATAGCATTCTAAACAATACATAGGTATACAATTTAGTAAAATCTTCAATGATGCATAACCATCGCAATTAACCTCAAATGTCAAATACAGTAAATGATTGTTGAGTAAAAATTGTAATCATAGTTCAAAAAAAAAAAAAAAACATCGCAAATGCAAAAACTCACACATTAGAGCTGAGTTTTGTCGTATCAGTCATTATTGTTAGAGTTGAAAACTTTAAGCCGAAAACAAATTCCCCCTGCAAACAAATTGCAGTAAAATGTTAACTGTGAACAAAAAATAGTATTTAACTCAAGCATAACTCTAAACAGTAAATCCCAATATATGTAAAAAAAGAGTGAAGTGCAGTTCAGCATAACATGCAACAAATTCCCTGTCGCTAAAGCATAAAAACCAAACGATTTCAAAGTGCAATGGTCTTTTCTTTTTGCTTTAGTATGCAATGCTCAAAACAAAGTGTGCTTTAGAGAACCAAAAACTCATCCGATAATAATAACAATGGCTAAGTGTTGATAATACTCTAAAAGTCTAATAAAAATACTTAAAGAGTATTTCCTAGGTTTTGCGCATGCATAATACTTAAAATTTATAAATTTGCAAATATAGCACTTTTTTTTGAAATTATAACAAGACTGTTTTAAATTGAGAGCTTGGAATTCTTTGTCAAACATCCAATAATAAAGATGTGCATCACCAAAACTGTAACCTGCCCAATTGCAAGGGAGAATTGCACTTAAACATGCTCGAGCGTAGCAAGGGCAGTTTAAGAGATAGTGGTTCTCCTGATGTGACTAACATAACATTGCTATACTTCAAAAGATAAGCACAATGTACGTATAACATCATTGTAAAACCAAAAAAAGAAGCTGCAAAGTTAAAATTAGCAAGATAATTTTAAAATAAGAAGACATGGTAAGAGACACATGAGCAAGAGGAGAATTAAGGGGCAATGTTTTCAAAAGTAAATCTAAGAAGCTCGAAACATATGCAGCGCTTATGAAAATCACAATATTTCTTTATTAATTAAAAACAAGCCTCGAAGTTGCTTTTATGAAATATAAATAAATAATTACATAAGTAATTATAAACAAAAAGAAATTAAAATAAATCAAATAAAAGGTAAATTAAGTTTTTGCTATGTAAACGAACTCCAGATTTCATTAAAAAGATGAATGCCAAAATGCTTAGCATCCAGAATGTAAAAAAGAAGATCACTGCTCAAAGCACATAGTATATATATGGGCATGCCATATATAGGCCTGCCACATAATTATGGAGGACCACAGATCACAATGGTTTTGGTAAGGATGCTTAGAGGGAGAGAATTAGTGAAGTTATTGGTTATATAGTTTGAATATTGTGGGAGGGATAAGAAACGTAAAGACTCAAATTTTGTGGGGTTTTTATAAGTTGCTTTGAGTTAGATTAATAGAATGCGGAAGTATATGAACAACAGTAAAGATAATTTTTGGTGCGTTAAGAGTAGATAAGAAATGATTTCCTAATGTTATTAGATGGAGAAGTGAGAGATAACACGCTCAAGCAATAGTTCATTGTTGTGGAGAAGCATGGCAACCCAGGTCAGAAGGAAATGAGGGGCTGGAATTGAGCAGCGAGTGTCCAAAAGAAAAACAAGAAAAAGGGGTTATGTTTCTATTCGGACGATTACAGCAATTTGAAAAGTAGGTACAAGTTGCATGGAAAACAAGCCTTTGAAGTTGCTTTGTTTAAAGTACTGATATTGTTTGGAGAAAAAGTTGTGGTTCCATCATGCATAATACAAAATCGCATATATGCCATTTAATGTTAAGAAAATAAAATTCAAATTCCCCTAGATTGGTTGGGGCGGAAGATGCCAGCTCAAAGAGAGATCACCAGCAGAAAAAAAACGGTTAGTGAGAGGGACATTACTGGAAGGAGAGGGGCGGCACGATGCATCTGTGGATCACAACAATGTTGGGCAAATCGGGAGCTTGTCAGCATGCAAACTCACCAGCAAAAGAAATTGTTGTCAACATGGCGGTAGCTGTAGAGCTGGTCAGCACATGGACCCGGTGTTGGTGGAAGGAGTCGTTCAATTTAGTGATAAAAGCAGAGGAAAGCATGAGATTCGTGGACAAAGAAGGAATTTTGCATAAGCAAAATATGGACAACACAGCTTTTTCAAGAACAAAGGTCACAAATTTCTTTCTTAAAATAGACATTTGGGGGCTGGATTTCTTTAAAGCAGAAAGAAAGCACCTCCTCCCCAATTTATAATTTACCAGGACCTACTGAAGCCAAAGCAAACTACTACCGTACAGATAAGAGATATGTGAAAAATTTATAAATGGCAATATTTGGAACAATTACATATTTTGAATGCCTTATCATCATTGAATTACAAATAGATGGCAAGTTGATATCCTCCTCATAGCAAAACTCGATGTTGTACTGCATCAAGTTGAGCAATGCGATAGTAGGAAAAGTGGGAATGGAATGCATGAGTGGAATGGAGAAACGGTACAATGGTAGATAATGCAAGAGGCTGAGGAACTAATGCATCATTATGATACAATTTTTTAAACAACAGCAACGGTTTTAATATATGAGTTCTCTACAAGTTGATAGAAGCTTCCAATATAGCAACAATCACAACAATGAAGCTAGAATTTATTGGACATTGAACCTACAACTAAAGAATCGTTCATTACAATCATCAAAACACTCTTTTCATATTGTAATTTAATAAATATATCTCTCTTATGCATTGACACTAGGCTTGATTTTAATGCTTTAGTCATTTAAAATGCAAACTCTCTGAAAAAGCTTTCATGAAGAGAATTATCTTCCTCAAAAGTTCATCAAATTGCATATTTGCAAAATTAAAATAATCAAAAATAATAGTAGCAATAAGCCAGCTAAATAAATGAAAACGAGTCTAAACCATGTCAATAGTACTTACAGAAAATAAAAGACTAATTAAAAAACAAGCATAATCAGAACTTAACCAAAAATGCAAAATAACTATATTTGAAGGGTGAGGGTAATACCTGGGAATTATGAGAATCAAGGTAAATGATGTGAACTCTCTTTACTGACACTTGGATGTTATCAAGAACCTGAAAAAAATTAATGAAGGCAGCAATACAGAACTGTTTAACAATGTACAATTTTAAGAAAAATTAAAAATGAGTGCAAACATTTAGTATCTTCACCTTTGTAGTTATATATGATATGAACGACTGGCCAGCATGCTTGTCTGCACATAATTAAAATGAACAACAAAGGATCAAGCAAAAGAACCTGGTTGGCTCCATAAAGTTAAATATAGCATCGAAAAAATTGAAGTTCATAAAGATCGATAGATAGATTTATTTGAAAAGACAGTAAGCAAAATGTGATTTTTCAGCAGGTGAAATAGTAGAAGGGGATATCTCAAAAACAAATTTATAAGCTCTTCACACATTAAAGAGAAATATTAACAAAGCGTCCAGTAATATTATGAAAAACTCACATCAAACTCAAGCCAATGATCTTATGCATTTGATTATTATTAGCCTAATCAATAAAGTCAATCATTGGCCCAAACCACTTCACACATATATAGAAAGCTGAATGAGTGGACTATTTTTTGCAACTGTGTATCTTGTCGTATGTTTACTGTCCTCACAAGTGAAGTGGCACATATCTGAAAGTACAAACAATGGCACAAAACCCTTTGTAATGTTTCCTCAATTTGCTGATTTAGAATATGGGTGTGATGCTGTTTTAGAATGCAGAATTCTCAGTACAGAAAAACTGTAATTCTGATCAGGACAGAACAAATTCTGCCCCATAGTAAGTTAGATCATTAATGGATTGCTAAAGAGGTACAGAGGCTAGAGAAACTATATTGTCGTGGGTATAAAAGACTGTGGCAGGGAAAGGACCGTAATTCACCAGCTTTGTGATTGCAGAAGGATTAGAGGTTAGAGGGGGGTAAATAATTATCAAGAGGATGATAGGAAGATATTGGCTGGATTTAGAAGATGTAGAGAACCAAAGGAGAGGTAGAGGAAATATTAGCGGACACAGACGACTAATAATTGGCATTCAAATTAAATAATCAAAACTTTAATTAATATTACAGCTCATCAGAGCATTACAGTACAATTATAATAGCCCGATTAATCGCCCGTCGTTACTTATGAACGGCACCTCAAAGCGTTACATCACTACTCTACTATATATAAGCCATCTCTGTAAACAAATGAATATATCAATAATCCGCAGCATTCTTTATTTCTCACGCCTTCTCATTTTCATCATGGTATCAGAGTCACTCTTCCTCAATAGAAACTCTCGATACTCTCTCTATTGATCACATCGCTCCTCTATCTATTTCTTAGAACCCCTGACTATGACTTCTTCTCCATCCGGCACAAGCATCACCAAACTTCCCTCAACTTCTCGCCGATCCCGAAATAGCTCTTCAAAACTACCATCGATCAAGAGCCAACCGACGTGCAATTCACCATCCTTCCACCTATGAACCTCAACTCGCTCCGCCCCCACCGCGTCATCGACCTCGTCGACTACTGCTGCAACTGAAAGATCACCGCCAAAGAGCTCTTGTAATGACCCTAGGTCATTTATAAGGTAAACATTAATTTCCCGTAATATTCAGATTCGTTAAATCCTCCCGCAAATTTCAGTTTCCCGTTAAAACTCCTGCTAAAATTCGATTTTTCAATTTCAATCCTTAACATAGAAAGCTGTCAAATTCATTTAAGCTGAAATAGGAAGTCTAAATTTGCCATTAAGCGCGAAAGATCAAAACAAGAAACGAAAGTCTCAGAAAAACCGTCGGCAATTAAGGTCGACAGTTCGATTAGGAAAGAAATTGAAAACATACACGTACACTCATTAGTTTCTTTTAGAACCGCTCAGCTCCATAATTACGCCGTTTTCAAACTTGTCAGACGCCTCCCGCGCGTTTCAGCGCAATGCGACAGGCGTGCGTTACATACACACATCTTATTTAAGCACCAGAACACCGCTCGATTTCCTCACTGCCTTCTCTCGACTCTCCCCTCTTCTCTTCCGCTCAAGCCATAGGAGCGCACCTGAGCCGACGACCAGCAGTAAGAGCCGATCGTCTCCCCCCTGCGCTCGATCCACCTTCCGCTCGACGCCGAGAGACGGACGTCAGAAGCTCGTAGCGATCGACCTCTGCTTACGTGCGGCTGCCTTCACCGAATCGACGCTGCACCGACTTCTTCCGCCTCTATTCCGACGCCAATCGCTCGATCCTCTGCGTCTGTGCACTCGATTCCATGCTCGACGTAAGGTAAGAGCTACGCTGTTCGATTCTCCCAAAAAGGATAATATATATATATATATGTATACATATAAATATATATAATAATAATAACAATAATAATAATAAAATTAGAATATAATAAATTAATTCGACTTTAAGTTTTATGTTACGATTTTCATGAGTAGTATAATTCAGTTAATCTATTGTATGTTGGATCAAAAGCGAAGTATCTATTTCCGTGCATTAGTAGCAAACCCTAAATGTCTAATCTCAGCTTTGGTTTTGTAATGACCCAAAGTCATTATTTTGCAAATTAGGTCAGAATCCTGCCTTAGGAATCAAAATCCCAGGGAATTTCAATTTAGAGCAAACAAAATTACGAACAGATAGAAGCAAATTTTAGATCAAAGTGCCCTAATTCGGGAAAAAATCCGAAAGACGAAAGCTTCCGATCTATTTTCTGGAATTTTTAAATTCTAAAAATCGAAAACATTAAAATGCGTGTCCGAATTCATTGTTTTCAGTGTCATTGTGTTAAGTATATTATTTAAAGACTGCTCGAGAAGTTTCATCAAATTCTGAGCGTCGATTTGATCGTGGCAAATTTTCGAAGTTTTAAATCTCAAAAATTAAAATAAAATAAAATATTGCTCCGAATCAAAAATTTTCGGCACGAGGGTGTTCGTCATGTCGTAACACACCTCGATGCCAAGTTTCATTGCATTCGGACGCCGAACGACGGAAAAATGCAATTAATTTAAGTTTATGTTTTTTTTTCTTCCATTTTTTTTTCCTTTATCCCTTTGTTTTCTCTACCCCCCTTAAAAGATCGCAGAATGCAATCTTTCTTCCGCCAAAAGGCGAAAGAAGCTTCCGAGCCAGGTGGAAGCCTGGCGCCTGCCTGCGCCGTTTTTGGCGCAGGCTGTCGGCCAATTGGGCCGACCACCGATCCCCGACCCCCCCTCCGCCTCCTGGCGGAAGAAGCTTCCGCGTCAGACCCCCCTAGCGCATGCCAAGCGCCTACCAGGCTCCGATTTGGCGCACGTTTGGCGCAACTCTTGCGCCTATTTAATCCCCACCGATCCCTTCTCCTCCCCACAGTCACCCACAGCAGCCCTCTCTCTCCAAACAGCCGGCTAGCCCTCTCAGCCAGCCCCCCCCTTTTTTCTGCAGCCGGCCAGCCTTCCATCAGCCCCCATCTCCCTCCAAACAGCCGGCCAGCCCCTCCTCAGCCGCTCCAGCCTCCTTCCGGCAGCCCGGCAGTACCTTCCAGCAACTTCCGGCAGTCCCCACAGCAGCTCCAGCAGCCCTCGGCCATCCTTCGGCCAACCCGTTCCAGCTTCTCTTCGTGTTCCGGCGATCCTAATTCTAAAGTAAGAGGAGGAAATTGGAAGAACACATTTGTTTTCTCTAAATCTTGTTACTCTCTTTATAAATATTAAGTTTATAATTAGTCATTCACAATAGAATTATTCTCATTAATTAATAATGAGAACGATTCAATTGTTATAAATGACTATTATTTCCTAAATTATCAATTCCGTCATCTTTATTCTGACTTTTCGTCATACATTATTATGATCATAATATTAAGACACTTTAATAATTTTAACTGCTTAATAGCAGCTTAAATAAATCGAACTTCAAAAGCGGAAGAAGAATAAAATGAAAAATTAAGCTCATAAATCATTTGATTAAAAAGTTAACTTAAAAATATCCAAACTCAAATGTAGATTAAGCAAACTGTCACTCATTCGAGCTGTTGAACTTCTAAACTTAAAGACTAAAGGTACCCAGTATATTACTTGCATAATATCTTGCATTTTTCTATTACTGTTATGCTTCGCTTATTTACTTTGAGCCGAATCCATTTGAAGCTTGGTTGGTTGTCCGGAACCAACGTAATATCATTCGGGGTTGTTACCGGAAAATGACATCGGTATCATTCGGAGTTATTACTGGAAAATGACATTAGTATCATTCGAGGTTGTTGCTGGAAAAATGACATCAGCAACAGTCGGGGTTGTTATTGGAAAATGACATCAATAAGATTCGGGGTTGTTACTGGAAAAATGACATCAGTAACATTCGGGGTTAGTTACTGAAAAATGACATCAGTAACTGTTATTTTGTGATAACTACTTGTTGCAGGAATTTGCTTGCTTATTTTGCGCAGTTGCCTTACCTATCCTGCATGTTATTTTCATCTTACTTCCGCTAATCGCACCTTTATAAAGTAATTTATTGTTGTATACTGCTGTACTAAGAGTATTCTCTAATTACTGGGAATTTCAATCCCGATATTGTTTTCTGTACAATACCAGGTCAAGTGATCCTGGAAGAGGTTAAACAAGAACCCTAATTTTCAAATGGATCAACGACGGCGCTGAATTGTTTATTTTGTTTCTTTGTTTTGTACGATGAATGATCTTGTAATAAAAATTTTTGATAAATGAAAAATATTTTTTACTTTTATATGCGTATTCTTTTTCTCTCAAATTGCTCGATATGATCCTGCGGTGAGTAGTCACCCGATGCCAAAACGGTTTCTGCCGAACAGGCATCGGGCCTTCACAGGTTTTTAAATCATTCTATAAAAGATTTATGAAACAGAATTTGATATTAATGTATGTTTAGGTTGAAACTATAAATTGGGTGAGTGCTATGCTATGTCACCTGCAACTAAAATTCTATATAAGAAGTATGTTAGACTAGGAAAATCTATACAATAAACTAACTTCTATTTAATGTAATTTGATATATTTTCTAACCTATAAATCTTTGCATTTAAATTATGCATGAAATTGGGAACAAAATTAAGAGTTTTACGAAAACATTGTTTAGCCTAAAATTCTTTCTATGACTAAGATTTTAAGTAGATAAATTTAAAATCAAGTTTAGGAACCAGAATGTAAGTTTTAAATCTATAAATAGGTCGTTGCAAAGTTTAATAAGATCTCAATTATAAATTTTGCAGACACATCGAAATTATGAGTGAATCGTCTTGAATAAGTCAAACACGAAAGGTACACTGGATATTTCTTTATATGCTTTTACTTTCATTGCTGCTTAAGCATCGCTTTGAGCCTATTTTGCATTGTTACTTAATGCATTATTCTTACTACTAATGATGTAAGAGAAACAAAATGATGTTTATATATCTTGTGAATGTTGCAATAAGGGTTCCAAAACGGAGTATGAATAGGCTAGGGATGGGGCTAGTCCTCGGGAGCTATAAGAGTGCCATCTTGAGCCTTTGAGGGGGCTCAGGTGAAGGTTATGCTTAAATGCATGTTTATTGCCATCTAGAGCCTTTAAGGGGGCGTAAGTGAAAAATTATGCTTAAATGCATATGAACCCAGCCTCATGGTTCTGACTTTGCCCATCAAAACTGCTATCATTGCTTCATAATATCATAGACATAAATATAAACATGAACTTTTATGCGATCATTGCTTTTCACTTTGAAACTTGGCATATGACAAGAGAATATTCATTTTGCAGAAGCTATGATTATCTTTTTGCTATACACTATATTCCCTTGCAATTAATATCATTTTTGCCTTCCGTTTTTTCTTAAAGTATATTTTTAATATCCTTTGTATTTAGAATATGTACTAATGTATTATTTTTTTATAATACCAGATCAGATACAGCTAGAGGAAGCTGATATAGTTTAAAGTCATGGCGCGGCAAATTAACGGATTCTAACTGCCCCTTCAAGGGATAATTATTTTTGTATAATGAAAATTATGTAATAAATTCTGGATAGTGTATTACTTTAAATTGAATGAATGTTATTTCTTATACTTGAATGGCTCTGAATGTGTTTTAACTGCTATTTTACCTAACTGCCAATATGATCCTGCCAAAAGATGTATCCGATATTAGATTGGTTGTTACCAACCTAACATGAGTCATCGCAGCTCTGCCTCTCGCCAATCTCCCGCTGACCCTTCTTGATCTGTTGCATCGCGCTACCCTCAACAAATCCTCCTCCACTCTAATCTCATGTCACATGCAATTTCTTGAAATTGAATTCCCCTATCCTAAGCTTACTCAATCTTTTCCCACATCACCCATGCACTCCCAATCTCCTCTTACTCTCATTCTTGTACCAACATCACATTCTACTGTACAAATATAAACTCCTTTAACAACCCAATCCCTCCTCGAAAGTCAAATTTCTCATCAACTATCCTTCCTCAAACATCACCCACACCTCCTTTTCATCACTACACTGATAATCTGTAGTACCTAATTTTTGCATGTCTCACTTTTAAAGCAAGAAATAATTTTTAAATAAGATGTTTAGGAAATCAAATAAGGAAAATATTTTCAAAAAATACATCATTTAATTAAGACAAACATGACATTCCAAGATCTTCTTTTTAATGTTTTCTTAAGAAATTTAATAAGTTTCCCTCCGATAGATTTTTTTATAAATTCACAAATTTTAAACTTTGAAAAATCATATAAAATAAAATATATGTCCTGATTAATAAATATTTGTATTTTTGAACTCATGTATTTTTATTTATTTTCTTAGAATTTCATAATTTATTTAGCTTATTGATATTTTTGCTTAACTACACTTTATAAACATTTAATAATTAAATATTATTACTTAAAATTCTGTCATTTTAGTAAAAGTGGATCAGGCTTCTATCGTTGGATCAATTTTAATTAAATGCCAACAGTATGCTTCAATCCGTTAATTTAGTTAAAATAGCAGAACAAATATGGACTGTTCGATCTACCACTTTGAAATAATGACCAACTAATCAAAATGAGATATTAGATTTGGAAACTGCCAACCTTTTAACCACAAACTATAACGTCATCGTCCTTGTAACCGTCACCCATTTTGCAGTAAAATTCGGGAGAATGAAATTGTCCCAAGAACCGTTCAAATCGGTACCAAATGATGCATTAGACCTTTAAAATTCCAAAGTTATCCTAATTAGGACCTAATTTTGAATATCTAATTTGCATTCTTCAAAAAATTGCGATGCTTTAATCTCCATTGAGCGGTCATTAGAGGCTGTCATAACTCAAATTTTTTATTTATACCTACATGTTCCTTGTACTCCAAGCAGTAAGGAAAGCTTCAAAGCACATCGAATGGTTAAACTTTCTTCATAAACCTTGAAACTGTCAAACCGCCAAAATATCATTTCTGCCTAGACACGATCAAGCTGGTTACAGGAATGGCCTTAAGCCTCTATACCTTTTATTGAACAATTAGTTTGTGCAAACAAGGTCAATTTTACCATAAGAGCCTCAATGTGCAAAATTTTGATTTTTCGATCACATCTCCATGTGCATTTAATCTTAGCACCCTCCCTGCCAACTGACAACCTCCACCCCCTCTCTATCCTCCGGCAAACTTCAATTGAAGTTTAGATCCCTCTCGAGCATCTAGAATTCACTGACATTCACTAGAGACCGAGAACCCATTCACTCAAGTTTGCTATTGGAGCCTAACGCGTGAAGCAATTAAGCTTACTTGGAGGCCTGTTGTTGACTTGAGAAACCTTGTTCATCCACTAGAACCTCTGGATTGACCTGGTTCAGTCAAAATCCAATCATTTCTTTTCCTACCTAAGGGCTATCCCATGGGTAAAGGACTTCTCATCATCTCATTCTCTAATTAGCTTAATTTAGATGGTTAAGATTATGATTAATGCTGAAGTAATATTACTACAATAGAATTGGATCTTATTATGTGATAAATCTATCAAGTTACCAATACAAATCCAATAAATCCTTATGAAAGCTAACTAGCCTCTTGGTACTAAATCTGCTTGATTAAAGTGAAAGTATCAAATTAATTCTTGATTAATTAAGATAATCTTAGTCAATTATAACATGTTAAAATAGTATTATGATTGTATGTTTAGAGCTTGCAACTGTACTTTGATCCATATACCCCTTTGACATGCATTAATCTTATCTTGATTGACTATTTCCTAAACTATAGCCTAGACAATAATTAGGGATAAAATCACTTAAATATGTTAGCTACATGTTAGACTAATACTTTGGAATGATTGAACTAAGGTTTGCATGTTAGACTCATCAAATGTCTTAATAAGATTTAGCTAATCAATTCTAACACCTCCCGCATAAAAACATTCGTGCTAACCTTGTAATTAATGGGAGATTAGTCCTAAACATGCTTTCTTTAGTCCTACATGATTGTTGAAATGTTACTTTTTCACCTACAAGTATTGTATGTCGATTATATTAGAATTGTGAGCATTAAGACCATGTTAGGTCATAATTGGTAATCTAGATTCCTAATTGAAATCTCTCCAAAGCTTATAGTTAGCTTCTTTAATTATGGCATGTCTAATCATAAGAGTTAGTTCTTGTTCATGAGTAGATTGCATTAAACCTTAAGAAAATATATAGCATATCTTGAAAACTTAATCATTGTAAGTAGAACATAATGTTAAGAATAAATACAGTTACCACTGTTAAAAAGAATTATGTATACTAAGATGCATGTTTTTAGATATGGAATGATAATTTGAGTTGAATAGGGTATAATATGCTAGAATTTAAGTTTTTGTAATTTTTTCCAAATTCTTGCCCATGAATATTAAGTTTGTATGCTTATTTAAGATATGGTAATCAAACTAATGCTTCTTTAAATTTGCTTACAGAAAATGTGAAACTTATTTAGGTTCCAAACCAAGAATTTTAATCTTAGTTTTAACATAGAAGATCTCACCACCATAAAGGTAACCACCTCTTCAGAATTATTAAGTATAGAACCTTATTAAGAATTATGTTTGTTAATAAAAATTTTCATGATTACAAGACATTAAAACATGTACATAGCTTTCCTTTGTGGCACGTAACCATCATTTGGTGAAACAATCATTCATGTAATTTATGTCATAATATTTAACTGAGAATTATTGGAGTAGATGTAAACTTTAGAGTTTAATGCATAAGTTGATGAATTGGAATATAAACCTTTCAAACCAATTTAGTAAGGAAACAACCTATTCTTATGATTAGTGCATAGTGGATACCTTAGGGTAGCTTATAAGATTGATGGGAAGATAAGGGAATGCCACCTTAATCCTTGTATAAGCTAGAAACCTGTTAAATGATGTGCTTAAATAAAGTTTTCTAGATAGTTTGACTTTAAACCCTTAAGTGCACACAAACTAATTAGAAGTGTTTTTACAAAAAAAGGTTAGATTAAGATTCTTATATAAGCTCTGGCATGGTATAATCTAGATGAATCATGACTTAGTATGTGATTATAGCTATCTTTAGCAATTTAACTGAATCCTTAAAAGTGCACTTGATAATGAAAGAAGCTTACTTTTAAAATCAAATGGTGCACAGTCAAATGGTGAAGCAATTATTTTTTGAATTTAATTTAGCTCAGAGGCAAGTTTCCTTTTTTGGTCACGGGGGCCAAGATCAAGAGATCAATATATTACTTGCTCAATGCCAAACACACTCTACTATCAATTGAGAAATAATGATTACCTAGATTTATTAAGTGATAAAGCCAAGAACTGAAAAGCCTGCAAGCCAGGTGTTGGAGATTCAGTCAGCTCACAATCAACAAAGTATCACCAATACTCTCAATTGTATGCATTAAGCCATAAGATTGTCAAGTCAAACTATTATTTGGCGAGTGAGATATAGAACCCGACCCACTCTGCAACTTTGCTAACTACTATGAACTAAATTGCAACTAAGATAACATTTGTCAGGTGATATGCACCACATGGCCCAATTAGCAAACTTGTTGACTATATAAGCCAAGTGATCCTTATCCCTCTGCTATGTTGAAAAAGAATTGTCGGAGTTTTCAACTTACAAATTTGTTACAATTATGCCACATGATAATCTTGCCAGATGAGAGTAAGTTAGGCAGTTAGATTGTGGCTGGTGTTTAATAATAGATTTAGATCGTGATTAACATAAAATAATTTTTTTAGAATGTGACTGCCAACAAAAGGTTCTTCCTTTTTTTATATGTTTTGAAGCTTGCAATCTCTAAATTTTACACTTCATCATTCTAAATAAAACTTTCATATTATTTTTTAACTATAATTATTTATATAGCTGTCATTCTCTTCTAACCCTAAGATTTGTGTAGTTGATCGACTTAAGTTCATCCAAATCTACAAATCAATAGGGTGTCAAGTAGAAGTTGGCAAACACTTGGTCAGGAAAGCTATACATAACGGATTGATCTGTTGCCTTATATACTAATCAATAATCAAGTAGTAAATATCATGAACAAGATTTTCATAAATGTTATAGTGATGAATCGTGATCAATGCTAGGAGCATTAACCAAGCCTTTATTAGAATAACTATCTAAATTTAAAGGATATTATATTTATTGCATTGCATTATGATTTTTTCATTGCTTACATTTGTAAGACTTTATAAAATTGTCATTGACCAAATGAAAAGAGATACAATGTTCAATAGTTTATTTCCCTTAAGTCTAGCGTCTGATAGCTGTAATCCCTAAATAGGGTCATAAATGAAGCACGATAAAAAGATTGCCACTTTCAGCTTGTTCACATGGCAAAGTAAAAAAAATAAATACAATTTGGTATTTTGCTCTGACAATTAAATCTACATGAAAACGTGCATTGATAACACCACAAAAAAAAAAAAACGGAAAAACGCAGATGATCAAATATTAATAAACTCATATTGACATTCTTCAGCACGTATAACTCCCACAATAAACTAAAGTATGAAGCACAGTATGTTTTCAAGGTAACAAATATAGAATAGAGCTGGCCAGGGGCAATCATAAATTTTTCAAACTATTTAGTAGTTCAGTTTTTAATGTCAAAGATACTGATAACAATCGAACAAAAACTATATAAATCAACCTGAGACTCGTTTTGAAAACTTTGCCAGTTCTATTGCATTGAGTTTAGCCATTTTGCCAGCTAGTTTTCTTCTCTCCACTGCGTCTGCACCCCACTAATAAATAAGAAGGGATTATTGATAAAAGCAATATTATGTACTTTGATTGCCAACAATTTCAAAAACGAAAATGGATTTATTAAAAATGTAAAGCACTGTTAAGTAAACAATTGAATGCCAGCAAAAAAAAGCATGCCTCGTTGTCATCACGTTGGCTTGCACACAAGAAAACATCCTCTAACACAACTATAATAGGCTCCCAACCAAGCCTTTTCCAAGGAATTTTAATACTCAATTTTCCAATTCTTCCTGCAAAAAAACAAACTTAACCTTATTGTTCCAAAAAATGACAGCAAATTAATTGGAGACTAAAGTAATTGCAAAATAAAATCAAATTGCTATATTGGAAATGTTACATTTTGCATCTGTAATGGTTATCCCCTAAAATGACATTAATCCTAATTTTTTAATTCCAATGCGTCAGTTAATCTCATTTAAATAACCTTTTTTCTAGCATTTGCAATTTATAAGTTATCTCCATCAAGATATGCCTAACAAGAAAAAACTATAATTATGACTAATGAGAGATGACTTATGGATATGATACATCCCCTTGTGGTGGTATAAATGGGCCTTCAATAATTTTTTTAAGAAATAAAAGCAACCTAAGTTGGCC
The DNA here is from genome assembly GCA_016760335.1 of Gastrodia elata. Lineage (NCBI taxonomy): Eukaryota > Viridiplantae > Streptophyta > Magnoliopsida > Asparagales > Orchidaceae > Gastrodia > Gastrodia elata. The sequence continues at coordinate 29,839,963 of CM028684.1, read as the reverse complement.
CAAATTTAAATGAGAAAAGTTGATGCATGTTTGTAGCCAATATTTAAGACAATTGCATGAAAAAAAGCTCAAATTGAAAAGAGCAAAACACATGTTAATTTTTTCTTTTTCAATTTTTCAAATGTTTAAGGCTCACAAGATGAAACTTTTTATATTGGTAATAACAAGATGCACAGTTCAGTATCTAAACTATAGAACAATCAGAACACTCATCATATTGCACGTTATATTTAATTAAATTGATATTATAAATGTAAACATATATTTATAAACAGATTCATATATATATATATATATATTAAAAGAAAATTAAAGGTTTATTGAATAAGAAAATACAAAAAGACAAATATTCAAAATTCAGAAATAAAAACTAAAGACAAACTAGCAACTAAAAAGATAAATGATTTGAGTCTCCCTACCCAAGCTCTCAATCACCTCTATTAGAGCATTGCCGATGTTATAGTAAGTTATCAAATCGCAAGTTCTCCAAGCATACATGGCTTATGGTTGTCTTCAGGAAGTATGTGTGCATCTTTGTTCTTTTCAAGCAACATCATTGCCTCCATTGAAATGTTCTCAAGCGATGAAGCAATCTGCTTCCATTGAATCGCTATCTCCCAGTTGTTTCCATCTGTTGTCGATGGAATATTTAACTTGAAGCACTATAATTCCTCCTATTTTCAATCTCTGCGTAATATAGTTAAACCAAATAAGATAGTAGATGGTGTATGCATATATATATATATATATATATATATATATGTGTGTGTTTATTTATATGTATATATGTATATATATGTATATATATATATATGTATATATATATATGTGTATATATATATGTATATATATATATGTGTGTGTGTATATATATATATATACATACATACAAAGATGTCTTCGTGATGAAGGATTTCATCATTTCGCCTACACATTTTGTCATCTAACCTTCATGGCTAGGGCCACCCTTCTTGTTGCTTGATTGATAGCTCACTTGCGCATCTCATTGTCCGTATCATGCTTCTCAACCGCTAGCACTAGTGCACAGTTTATCGTCATCTCCATTGAGTTTTATCATGGCCGACACCACCGAAGTCATGGTTGGAGATCATGGTTGAAGCATTTTGGTGTTTTTGTCTCCTCTTTCTATGTTCAGGTCTTAATCATTAGTCTTTTCTTGCGTTGAAGTTCTACCCCTCATCCTCGTCGTCTGGGCTCATTGTATTTGGGGTTTGCTCCATCCCCTGCCCTTTCGCCTCCACATGTCCTGCCTTAGCTAACTGTCCTGGTTGTAAATGGTGCGATGGTGGCCTCGACTTACGATTTGGTTGGAATCTCTCTTCTTGTGTTATCATTAATCCTTCACTCGTTAACCCAACTATTTTTCCATCACACGACTCACTACTTTGTAGGATAAAACTTGACATCCACCATTACTTCCTCCTTGTGCTGCTCCCCATGGATTGGTTACTAGTATTGGAAAGGTTACTAGTTTTCAAGTGGCTTTAAGATCAAATGCTCCTTCACCTACCATAAAATGTAAGACTACCTCTTACTATGATGGTTTTCCACTCCTGCCTTTTCAATTGAGATTCATGTTCAAGCCAAGGCATTGGAAATTTTACTGCTTGGCAAATTCTTACATGATCGGTCGTCGATGGCGTGCATTCTACAGTCCTTATCCTCGCTTCAACCCACTAGCAAGTGATTGTTTAATTGACCGAAGGCATTTGTCCTATAGTTGTCCAATGAAACTAATTAAACTTTTTTATCTTCTCGAAGACCACCATAGTGAATGTTGAGTTCTCTGTGTCTACTCAAGTAGACTTCAAAGCTATATCATAACATTGAATCACTTAGAAACTAAACTTGATAACCTTTCCTAGACTACACATGCATTTTTACAACAAAGCCACCTTATGGTCATTGAGTTCTATCTTCAGTAAGCCTTTAAAAATTGATGATGTTGCATTGTATTTAATAAGACCTTCAAATGCTCATGTCTTGATTGAGTCCAATTTTATAGCTCTCCACCATCTAAATTTTGGATTGTGTGTGGTGCTTCAAGCTTCTGGTAAGAGGTGGTTCTTAAAATGTTCCTAAACATTATTATTTTTGTTGTGACAATAGTGGAGTGTTCAAATTCTTCTAACACTTTGCCTGAGCTTGATGATTGTCCTATTTTGCAAAATTGTGTCACCTCCCATTTTTCTCTATTTTCTCTAATTGTTTGGAAGATGTCAAAGCCATCTCCATGGATAGTAATTAAAAATCATACTTGGTTGTGTTAGACTATTGGAAGTGTGTGAGTTTAACTCTTGTACATGGGCTAAAGTGATTAAATCTAGCAATGAGTATAATATTCATAAAAAAGGTGCAAGTGGTGAGTGAACTTTGAGATTTATCAAAGCTCACAATTCTTCTATCTAACAAAGAACTAAAGGTATTTAAAGTAAGGTACAAACATTTTGCTTTGGTTGTGATGTTTGTCTAGTACCTTCATGATTTCACTTTGCTTATATTATGCTTCTACATAAATTTTACATTATATATATATATATACAAACACACATATTTATGCATATTCTTCACTTAACTAGTATAATTTATTTATAAAAAAGACAAACAAAAAAATGAAAGTCCACTCTAGTTCGAATCATATTGAAATAGAACAAGAAAGAGTATTGCGTCCTCGTTTCGAACTCTTTCGCAACAAGTTCCCAAGCAATCCTCTAATCGTGCTACAATATAGTCACCCTCATCCAACATGAGTCATAAATTTAAAATATCTACACTTTTCAACTTCCCCTTTCCTTAATTCTAGGTTAAGAAATAATAATTACCTTTCCTGATCACCTTAAAATGGAACCATGTACCAAATTATAATTAATTTCTATAGTCATCCTCATCCAACATGTCATTTGGAACACAATCAATGGATATGGCAATTGGATGAACCAGTTGATGTACAACACTACCTACTATAACATACTCATTGATAATTTGATGAGCACATGCATATTTTTAACAAGACGCATTGACCAATTCCTTTAAAACAAAACCTATGAAGAGTTGACAAATGCAAGGCATACCAAAACAACCACATCACATATGTGAACTTGCCAACAAGAAAGAGCTCAAAAAGTCGAGCCAACGCAACTTCCTCCAATAAAAGTAAGGTTCGTTTACTTTCAAACAAAAGTGAAGCCTTAATTATTGATTAAATAAGGCTAGCAACAACTGGATAATCGACAACTTCCTAATCAATTTAATGATGGGACCAGGAAGGTGGGGCCCATAACAAGAACTAACATCCCCATTCATGTCCATAAAATGAGAAGGATCCCTTGGTGGCTGCAGAAAAGGTGACACAACTAACTAATCATGCTAGAGAGTGAAAAAAGCTTGAAGCAGAGCAGTTAACCGCCATCAGCACAACCAACAAGGGAGAGACGATCAAGAACTCAATGTCCAAATATGCAATGGCCAACACTATGATCAAACAAAGAACAATGATGGCACAACCAATACATTCGACTGAGCCAGATTCGGCAATTGAAACATAGCAGCATGGCCGCTGAACATTCTATGCATTAGAAGCATGTCCACGGTGTGAAGAAATTTGAGAGGAGGTATCAATATCAAAAAAAGAGCCACCATGTGCTAAAGGTGAGGTAACACGCAAAAGGCAAGACCACATGTGGGTTGTCAATCAATCATGGCCACGCCCACAACGGTGCCTAGCCATTAGAATTAGTGAAAGCCACAAATGAGATTGTCAACTAATAGCACCAAAAGAAGAGAATTTATTGCATGCAGCCATTACGCCAAGGCCCTTGAAACGACTAGGTTAATAATTGAAAACTATAAACGCCCAAAATCATCTGATATATATATATATAGAGAGAGAGAGATATAACGCAAATGAATAATTTATTTTTCGTTGAGAGAATAAATTAGTTTTTAACATATATTTGCAATGTTAAGATAAAACTAAGAACTGGAGTAATAAGTATTGCAATGAGAATAAGAGTTTCCTTTGCTCAAATAAAGCATGGATATGATTAGTTATTTAGTTGAACCAAGCAAAAAAAGCATAGGATGTTTGCGAACTCTCAACGTTCACAGCTTACAATTAAGAGTTTTCAAAGGAAGAAATCAATTTTTGTAAGAGTACATACCATCTTTAAGAGTGAGAGGAAGTTGAAGATAGTCAAACGCATCAAGAATCAGCTCTACATTCTCCAGCAAAATTTCCTCTGCAAAACAATTTTAAATCATGAGAGCTCAAATGATGTTAAGAAAAGTTCATATAAGTGATTTTCAAATCAAAGTCATGATAGTGATATCCAATTAACAGTTTAATTGTTGGCCCCAATATGTTGAACTGCGTGAAGTTAGGCAACATATGTTTGAATTAATATGCATGTATTACTTGTACATTTAGCAAACAGTAAAGAGCATTCATCAGCGATCAATATGTCAATTTTATTAAGAGAAAAAAAATGAGAAATAAATTTCACTCCTCTGAGCTTAGCATAGTCATAATAGAATACAAAGAGGGGCAACGTACTGCTAAATTAGGTTACAATTACTATAAAAAACAAAGATTTGACGTAGCTATAAACAATCCACTTCATGATAAAGCAAAATGAGATCCTTGATTCTAATTTTAAATAGCCTTAGTTACCAAATAGCAGCTATATGAATGCGTGCCATCTTTGAAAAATAAGGGTAAAAGGTACCGGTGCAAGGAAAGAGATTCATTTACAAGAAATTATGAATTCTGATACAAAATATAGAAACAAAACAATGCAAACAAAAATACATAAAAAGATGCGTAGAAGTTTAAGAATAGAAAAGCACGTTGTTGATAGTTTACATCGCTTTTGATAGAAACACTTATGCCCAGTATCGCAGACAATTATAAACAAAAACACAATTCCTATCAATCGTTTGCCCAAAAAAGACGGGAATCAATGTCGCAATTAAATGAGGGCCACGCCAAACGATCAAGCTTTTGCTTACCATTCCATAAACCAATCTTGAGCTGCTCCTTTTGGATATTCTTCACATAGCGGCCAAGGTATCCTGCAAGCACCTGGCTAACTACTCCTTCAAACATGGACGAAATCGAGCAGAAACAGAGTGTATGATGAGTGGAGCTGAGAAGAGAAGCGCAGAAGGCGGACAAGAACGGCAGCGGCGAATGTAATGCCTGGGAAGGATACTTGCGAACTGCAGAGGTTACGAAGACACTCAAGAAAGGCACCGATGGGAAAGTTGCAAGCTTGAAAGTTCTAACGGCGACGAAATAACCGACAATGGATGCGGGAAACGTCGGCTGCGAAATCGCTGCCGGAGTTCCCGCAGTCGAGGATTTTTTTATAATTTATTCGTGTGATTACTATGATTATTGTATAATAAATAAAATGAAAATTCCATTAATTGGGGAATAGTAAAACATGTGAAAGTAAAATGCTTGAAGAATATTTTTTTCTTGAAATCTAGTATTGCAGTTATTTAGCATATACGGAAATTTAAGTGAAAAGTAAACTTTTGAGGTAAGACTTAAAAATATTATCGCTGAAAAAGTATTTTAATAAAATCAGCTGAAATAATTTTACACAAAGAAATTATGCATAAGAGGAATGTTGGAATAAAGCTCATAAAATTCGTTCTCAAATAAGTTGATATCGAAACAGGGCAGCAAACTAACGTTATAAATGACGGAAGCCTGTAACGGCCCAATGATATATTATGAAAATTAATTCAACAATAGATGATTAAGTGGATGATTAATGAGTCAAAAATCCTATCAAAATATAGTATAATAGTGCATATGCAAAATATTAATAACAAGCTGAAAAATAAATATACATCAATATACATATATTTAAAAAATAAATGTAAAATGCATTAATCTCATAAATAAAAGTAAATAACATTTAAAATATAAAGTATAAAACAAAATAAAATCTAAAATATCCACTCTCTAGTTAAATTGGAAATAAAAATGAAAGTAAGGTCTCCTCCTACACTAACTTTGATAAGTTATTAAAATATTATTGTTACAAAATATTTATATGAGTAAGTTGTCTTTATTTGATCACATAAAAAGATAAGCAATATATAAAAGTGCAGTGATTTTTTATATCACGGTTATTCTAGTTTTTCATCTAAGTCTTGACCTGATATTTACAACGAAAATATTCATGATGAATCTTCATTAGAGAAAATTATAAGTAATTCGTATATCATTAATTAATTATATATATAAACAGAAATATGAAATTGAATTGCTTAGAATCTTTAGAATTTGATAATGTTCCCAATTAGTATATTTAACCCTAGTACATATATAAATTGTATGTTATGAACTTATTAGGACTATACATTAACAATTATGATGAATCTAAGTTCACTTTTCCTTTAGTTTTTAAATCTCATTTAAGATCTCTGAGGATTGTAATATAAGTTCCTTAGCTCTCCTATTATATTTTAGATGTCTCATAAATTTCATTAACCTACAACATAGAGCTTGTAGTTTATAATCCTTCCATCTCCATCACACTCGGACTTCTCCTATTACTTTATTTTAGCTAGATTAGTGATTGATTTAGATAGAACCTTTCAATTACAAGCTAGTTGAATGAGTTTAATAAGTAGAACCTTAACTTCCATTTCCTTAAGTATAGTAATTCCTTAACTTTCTCTTTTCCTACTAGTTCTCTAAGCCTTAAATCTAGTGAACTTCTAATGATTTTGTGGTTTATGATAAGTGTAGTATTAATTTCAATTTGCATTAAGATACTTATAAACTATTTTGTCATTTCATAAACTAAATCAAATTACTACTTTTCAAAACTCCAAATATTTATATTAGTACTTACATATGATTTGAGATCAATATCTCTAAGTCAGTTGGGAGCTCAATTAGTTCTAATTATTAAGTTAAATCATTAAAATTATATAACAATGGATATCACATAGTTTACAATTACTTATTCTATATTGGATGCAAAGCTTCACATTGAGATTATATCCTTGAACATTCATACAAGATATTTTACATAAATAAATATTCTTAATAAAATATAGGGGTTCTTTTTGGTAATGGTCAAGAGCAGGCTTAAGGGGATATAAGGATGTCTCACATTCTCATTTGATAAATGTGAGTATTCATTTTTTATTTGAGACCCCGTTTTTCTTATTAGTTAGGCAGGCGTGCTTAACTCCTCGCTCGTTCTGTAATTTTGCTCGTATAACGGAAAATTAAAATAACTTTAACAATTTACATATATTGGATCATCATAATCTTATTGATTGTGTGTACTCGTCATAACCTTTGAGCTATACTTACTTTTGATAGTAGGCTATGTATTCTTAGCCCAAAAGGCTAAGATTTTCTCTTACTTTCTATACTTTATATTTTTATTTTTTGTACTGTGCTTTACTTACAATTTTATTTTCATGTAGTGTATGTTGTTTAATTTTATTTTTATGCTTTTTTTTACTTTACTTAGCATATTATTCATTTGACATATACATATTTTTATTTCATATTTTTATTTCATATTTTCATATATATTCTAATTTTTAACTTTATTAGAATGCTTGTTCCCCTACTTATTGTTGCATGCTAGAGGAAACCTACTTATATAATTTTTACTATTTTTTTATTTATTACTGTTCTTTCTTACAGTTACTTTTTCTCATAATTTTCGTACTTATATGCTCCGCTGTAAATTTTTAATTATAAATTGTATATGTGATATTTAAATAAACTTTAGTAAAATTTAGCTAATCTTAAAATGTACTTAGACTTCTTAGCCTAATCATTTTTTTTTTGCTGTGCTCTATCATATTTTAAATATCAAAAATATGATAGATCGGGAGTATTTTCAGAGCAGTGGAACTGAACCTAGTACTGATTATTATTACTTTGAAGAATTATTTTTTATAACAACCCAAAGTTGTTACCCAGCTTAATTTTAGCATAATCGTATCATAATTATCATTCAATTAAGTTCATCCAATCATTATAACCAAACCCTAAAGGTTTGAAGCAATTCAGAGCTAAATTCAATATTTTGGATCATTTTAATATTTAATTAATTAGAAAATTGAGGTATTTATTTTGACCTCGAAATCAAAATCCGACTTTGCCGTTGCGATCATCATCCCCAAATTGATCTTAAGTCATTGAATTAGAAGTGCTAAGTCATTTAATTAGAAATGCTAAGGTTAATATTGAATATATATGATTGTACCATCTGAATCTAAGCTTTAAATCTTTGATGATTGTAATGGAGATTAGGGACAAGGTCAGTTTTTCATGTCGATCTTAACTTGATACATTTTTGATCCACATGCTTCGACTCTTTGAAATTAAGAACTATGTTGTTCAATGCAGGTGTCAGAGTATGTAAAATAGCGAATTTTGGCTTTTAGGTGTCAAATCCTGAACAATATCAAAAAATCTCCATTGTTCGAACGGACTCGATAAAGTACCTACTCAATTACTTTTTTAAAGGGCAGCTCACTAAAAAGTTATTTATATCTAGCACTTAAATCATATTTACAAAACAATATATTTTATCACAGTTTATTTTATTTGAATGATGATATGATATAAGCTTTATTAAATATTTTTATAATAATAAATACTTGGATGATAATTTATACATTTTACAATTTTAAATATTGAATATATAAACAAGAAAATTTTCTCATATATATATTTATAAGAAATTGTTCCTTTAAATAAAACTTGTTAAACAGTGTTTAAATTTAGGTTGAATCAAAATCTAAAAAATTTAAAATGTCGATTAATAGCTCAATTTAGGCGTAAAAATGCTTCATGTGGGTAATCATAACCCCTCCTTGCAAGGGGAAGAATAAAACCCTAGAAACTTGGACTGAGAAGGCGGCTGCAGCAGCCGACCTTCTCTACACCTCCTGCTAATGGCGGACCAATTAAAGCCCTTCTTCGTGGCTTCATCATCAGCTCGCAAGCCATCCTCTTCGCGCAAGCTCCGTTCTCTGACCCCCGAATCGAAGTTCTGGCACTCTTTCAAGAACTCGGAGCTCTCCTCCGGCCTCATCCTTCCCGTGACCTCGCTTGATTTCTCGCCCAGCCCTCCCTTCGACCTCGCGTTCGCCTGCTCCACCGCAGTGCACATCTTCGACGGCGCTTCCCTCTCCCCCAAAGCCCACTCTCCTATCTCGTCCTTCGCCGACATTGCCTACTCCCCCTCTTTCCGCTGCGACGGTGCGTCCTTGCCGCTGGCTGCGATTCCGGCATTGTCCAGATCTTCAACCCTCTCTCGTCCGGCCACGCCATCCGCTTTCTCCGTTCCCATTCCCGCCCTGTTCGCGCCGTTCGCTTTCCCCGCGCCATGGATAAGCTCCACCTCTTCTCCGCCGGCGACGACGCCGTCCTCTTCTACTGGGACGTCTCCGCCGAATTCCCTCTTCTTTCTTTTCCATCAGCCCGCCGGCACTACATCCGCGCCTGCTCCCCCTCCCCCATCTGCGCCGATGTCGTTGCCACCGGCTCCTACGATCACACTGCTAAGTTGTGGGATGTTCGGATGCCTCACCAAGCTTCTTCCTCCTTTGCTCATGGAGACCCTGTGGAGTGCGTCCTTTTCCTTTCCTCCGGAGGTCTCATTGCCACTGCTGGTGGGAGTTCCGTGAAGATCTGGGATGTCATTGGCGGGGGAAGGCTTGTTCATGCAATGGAGTCACACAACAAGACGGTCACTTCTCTGTGCCTCGGAAGAGCTGGCACCGACAGCTCCAGAATTCTCAGCGTTTCCATTGACGGCTACTTGAAAGTCTTTGATTATGCTGAATTCAGAGTCACCCAAACTGTGAGGCATCCAGCTCAACTGCTGTCCGTCGGTTTCTCTCCTTCTGGATTGTCTCGAGTAGTGGGTGCATCGAATGGAGTTGTTTATGTTGGGAAGAAGAAGAAGAAGAAGGCGGAAGAGGAGGATTTTCCGGAGGTGGAGAAAAGGGTTCTGAGGCCTTCTTATTACAGGTACTTTCACCGAGGGCAGAGTGAGAAACCATCTGAAGCTGATCATGTGATAAAAAAACCAAAAAGGGTGAAGCTTGCTGAGCATGATAAGCTCCTGAAGAAATTTAGGCATGGTGATGCACTTTTGTTTGCTTTAAATACCAAGATAACTAACAGCATTGTGGCCATTTTGGGAGAACTGGTTGCAAGGAAGAAGCTTGTGAGATGCATCGAGAATTTGGATGCCAATGGGCTTGGTTTGATGTTAGGATTCTTGTACAGGAACACAACAAAGCCAAGATATGGCAGGTTCTTGACGAGTCTGGCAAATAGGGTGCTTGAGATGCGCTCTGAGGATGTCCAATCTTCGAAAGACCTGAGATGCCTTGCGCTGAATCTCAAGTGTATGATTGAAGATGAGCTGAAGATACATCACGCATTGCGGGAAATACAAGGAATGCTCTCTCCTTTGCTTGCCATTGCTGGAAAATGAGGCTTTTGCTGCAGCTATTCAGTGTCAACCATGTCACTTACAGCGGTGTTGCAAGGTGCGCCAATTTTGGAGGATGAAACTAAATGTTTCTTTTTTACTGTTTTAAAATGATGTTTGAAAGTTGCAAGGTGCGCCAACTTTGGAGGATGAAACTAAATGTTTCTTTTTTACTGTTTTAAAATGATGTTTGAAAGTTTGGCCATATATGATTATCGAGCACGAGTTTGCGCAAATTGCTTCAGTTCCTAGGCATGTCAGAAATCAGGTCTTTGTTAATCAATAGAAACTCTATTCTTATCTTAAAAGTTATCTTAATATTTAAAAGTTCTATTTAATTATATTTAAGAGAATTTCACAATCGTGCAACTTACTTTAACTTGTTCTTGGATTTCATGTACATGTTTTCTTACTTTTTTTTTATAAATGTGAATTTCATTGCATTTAGTTTCTATTACTTCATGGATGAATAAATTATTTCTTGAGCATATTTTACTGCTAAAATTTTGATATATTTATCTTTAACCTGAAATATATTGATTTTTACACTTTATGTATAAAAATTGATCATGATGGACTAAATAATGAGCCTATAAATAAATATATGAAAATTGATTAATGTGAATAAACACTTATTTTTGAAAAATCTCATGATTATATGAGTATTGGATTGGTTTTCATTCAAAAGTACGGGTAGAGACGATTGTGCACGTCTGGATGGGGGTTGTGGTTTTAGTGTTATAATATTGGAAAAATACTATCTTTACACCACTATAGCCACAATGGTGTAAAGATGTGCTGACTTGCATATGTGGCAAGCAGCCATGTCAGTCGCTCGTCGCTCGTCGCTCATCCTAAATCCCTAAATCAGTCGCTCGTCCCCTTCATCACTAAACCTAAATCCCGCTTTGCTTCTCTCGTTCATTCCCCATCGCCCATTCCCTGTCGACCGCTTCTCTTGTCCGCTTTGATCGAGAGCCGTTACTCCGCCGGCCCTTCCATATTCTCGGAAGAGAAGCGTGACAGACGTCTTAAATCTCGCTTCCCTCGCTCGCCTGCTTCGCTGGCTTCGTGCCAGGGCTCTGTCGCGACCCCTCTATCTTCTCGGAAAAGTGACGGACGTGCTAGGGCTTTTGCACTTCTACGACGCATCTTAGTGCCGACAAACCCTTCCTGCCATCCAGCCGCTCGATCGCTCTCTCGTTAATCCAGCTTCTCACCTCCTCCATATTCCTGCCATCTACCGACGCTTTCCCGCTCTTCGACAGGCGTCTTCCTGCTTGCCTACTGCGCATCTCTTGCAGCTTTGTGCAACTTGGTGCTAGATCAGACAACACTTACCTCTCGAGGTCCTCTCACTCCCTCTTATTTTCTTCTGATTCTGAAGAAGTCTCACCTGAAAATTTAATTCAAATGGATTAGTTTTATGATAAAATTAATCCTTTCATGCATATTGGGGTGTGCCATTGTGTTACAAGATAATATGGCAGGTGATTGCTCAAATCGATGTCTACCGGGAACGTGGATTGCTTTCAATATTGAGATTGTTGTTTATTTTGTGTATCATTTTTGCTTGCGATTTTCAAATTTTTTGCGAGTTGCTGAAATGCTACGATTGCTCAAATCGTTGTCCGCCGGGAACGTGGATAGCTCAAATTGCTAGTTTTATCTTATGGAAATAGATCATCAGAAATTGATAAAAATTTCAAAATAAAACTCTTGTATCATTATATGAAGCAGGGAATATCATTATATGCAAATCAATGTGCTATTTTTAATTGAAATGCAATGCTTGAATAGAGCTGTTGTAACAGCCTCCTTAAGCATTAGTTAATTAAGCCTTTAAAGAGAGTAATTAAGCTTTAAAGAGAGTAATTAAGTTTAAATCCATCGGTTAACTTATTACCAGCGTACGCTCCACTTCGCACGATCGCGGCTGCCAGAGAAGGACCGTCCGGCTCTCCAGCTGGCCTCCCCGTGGCGTTATCCCCCTCTAATACTTTCCTAAGAGGCTTTTGGGGGTATTTGCCGAAAACTGGTTGAGCTGTTGTGTCCGAAGCGCTGCGGGAGCTCCTTCGTAGGGTCGCGATTCCTTTCGAGGCGATTGACGCGTGCGGAAGAGAAGAAGTAAGAAGAAGCTTTGCGTACCTTAAGCCTCCGTCGACGAGCCGTTCGGTGCGAGATCTTCAGGTACGTCCGTCTTCATCTTCTCCCATTTTACGCGTATATCAAGTGTTACTTCCGGAAAATCTGTCGACACCTCCCCCATTCCTGTCGGCATCCCTGTCGGCGTCCCCTTATAGAAGGTGAAGGAGACGACGCTTCGTCCCGGCCAGTCGCACTCCACCCGCTCGTCTGTGACGACTCGCGTCGACGACGCTTCCTCACGGCCAGTTAATCCTCCATCTGCCGCTCGCTGTGACGACTCGCGTCTCTCGCGATTTACGGGACGGCTGATGCGAGGATTGTCTGCAGCTGCGATCTTCTTAGTTTTATTCTTCACAGTGCTGCTGTTTCTTTGCAAAATAAAGAGGCAAGCAACCAAATCTGGTTGATGTCACGCGGCTTCGTGGTCAGAGCGTGATTAATGGTTGAGATCTTTCAAGATCTGTGTACTGTTGAGGATCGTTCCCCATTACATGTGATGGGGGATGACCCCGAAGCTGTCTGACAGACAAAACAAATTTTGGATGAAAATTTTAATAATGAAACAATTAGAATAGTAATTAAGAGAATTTAATTTTTACAATTATCATTTATAAACCTTTATATCCCAATTAATTTTGCTTTCTAAATAAATGTTGTGTATTATTAATTATTGAATCAGACTTAATTTAATAATTTATTTAGGCTATTGGTTAATGTATAAATAAATCAATATTCTTAATATTTATATAAATTGTTTAAATCATAACTTTAAAAATACGAATCCAATTAATACAAATTCACATACTATTTTGATCATAAAATTTTGAGGATCAATAATATAGAATACAATCCAATATTTAAAACCTAATTTTCTTAATCGCTTTTTAACCTAATTAAGAGTCATTAAAACCCTAACTTTCTAAAGTTGTCCAAAATTGACAAACTTAGTATCAATCTTCTCCTTATGAAATAAGGATTTCATTTAAATTGTAAAACATTTCAATTGGACAACAAATTATGATTTTAAGTTTTTGACTCTCACTTAGTGTTATTGTGATTAACCTAAATTCATAGGTAGCTTACTATAAGTCTCATAAACCCTAGGATAGCTAACTTGTCGCATTTATTATCTCCTTTAGCTCTTAGATAATATTTTTATGAGCTTAGTTCTCAATTCCCTAATCATGTGAATTAATTGCCAAGTGCATAATTCACTTGTCAACCCTAAGGTAGAAATCCTAGGATTTGAATTATAATTGATCTATAGTTGGATCCTAAGTCTATTAGTTGAAACCATTAAGAATAAATAATCTTAATGAATTAATAATTGTAGGATTGTTAACCAAATAGATCTAGTTTTAGTGATTAGTTCAATACTTAGCTTATTCATCCTAATCCCTAAAACCCAATTTGTTAAATTAAGATATAGTAATAGGTATCCTTAACTTACTTAGATTAGTTTAGGAAACCTATTGAATTCTTTAAACATACATTAATAGTAAACATAGAACTTGTGGTTCTTAGGTCTAGTAAGTATTTATTCCTAAACTTTACTATTACTTATATCTTAGCTAGATTATTATGTTTGATTAAAACATTCAAACTATAACCTAGCTAGAAAACCATAATGATTAGTAGTAGAATTTCATTAGTTTCAAATTTCTTAAGTTAGATTTTATGGTTTAGGAAGAGGTTAGGAGTTAGTCTCTAACAACAATCATTATATTTACAAATTATTTTGTCACGTCATATTAAACGAATTGAATCTATAAATTTTCAAAATCCTAATTACTATTATATTACAATTAACTTGAGATCATTAAATCAAAGTTAATTGGGAGCTCAATTAGCTCCAATCATTAAGTAGATCATTAAAATTAGATAACTTTGGATATCACTTAGTTGCAAATATTGAATTTCCCTTGTTGGCTTGCTAAGCTTTGAGCCTTATTCATTGAATCATTCATAAAAATATTGTGCATGAACAAAATTTTCACCTAAAATTATTAGGGGTTCTATATGGTGGACCAGTCTAGGGCAGACTGAAATGGAGTAATAAGGAGACATCGCATTCTTAGAGGGAGAATGTGAGTGTTTTAGGTCTGAACCCCGTTTTCTTTAGATGTTAAACAGACGTGTTTAACTCCTCATCTCATTCTGAATATGCCCACAGAATGAGTACAGATTAAAATAACTTCAATTAATAAACATGTGAGATCTTCAATCTAATAGATTGTCAAGATTCACCATAGCTTTTAGCTATCCTACTTTACATAGTCCTAGGCTATGTGTATCTTAGATTTAAATCTAAGATTATTCCTTCAATTTCTTCATTATGCATTTCTTTTTGATTTAGGACTGTACTTTACTTGTTCACAGTTTATTTAGATTACAGTGAATGTTGTATAATTCCATTTAATTGCTTCACTGTTTATTTTTCCTTACTAAGCATAAGTTCATTTGAACATATCATGCTTTATTTCATTTAATTGCATATGCACACTAGTTTATTCTAGCCTATTTAGGATGCTTCACCCTTGTATTGATTGAAGGCTAGGATATTTGATTAAGTGAGCAATTATACCTCACTTGGTTTTCCTTCACTTAATTGTATGCTTATCATATTGCACCTATGCTTGTGCCTGCATTGTAACTAGAGCTGTGATATCCAATTATAATAATAGCATGTTTAGCCAATCTTAAATTGTGCTTAGACTGTTTAGTCTAACCAGGTTTTTTATTTTTCTTGGCTTTGCCCTATCACATTTAAATGTCAAAATGTGATAGATCAGGTGCACTTGGATGCTAGTGGAGCTGGACCAAGCGCTAAAAACTAAAATTTGCTTCCGCCTATCATATATTATAAATTATAGCTTATTAAGAATTTCAAGTGAGCTGTAAATTTTCTTTTCTTATTCAGTTTACTGTTGTTTTGTAATAATGTCATTTACTTTAATTTACTATACGTGTTGGAACTTAGATTATACTTAAATGCTTGTGATGAATGAATGTATGAGTAAATGAATGGATGAATGGGAATTAAATGTATAAAATTTGTATATTAATTAAGTCTTTGCATATTTTCCTATGAATATTTAATGTCTTGATGAAATAAACCATAGTTTAGACAATTGTTACACATGTACTTCTCTCCCTTTCTCTATTTAGAATTGGAAATGAGCAATCCCATAAAAAGGATTGAACTCTATTTAGAATTGGAAATGAGCAATCCCATAAAAAGAATTGAACTCTATATTAGAATTGGAGTTTAAATGGATTGAATGTATGAAAGATTAGAATGTCTTTTCTTTTATATTATAACTCCCATTGGAATGGGAGTATTGCATGTACTTCTGCAGGTGTTTCCTTAACCATTTTCAAAGGAGACTTTGCCGAAATTTTTAAGAAAATTTAGACTTAGATTAATTGAAGACAAATTACAAACCCATAAGTCACATGTTAATTTCCCCATAAATGATTAGAATTCCATATCTAAGATTAAATGTAATTAGTTCATTTGTTTTAGATTACATTTGCATGTACTAATGTCTTCTTTCATAAATAGTATGTTCAATTCTACCATCTTTCATTCTTGAAACCCATTTGTTGCATCTTTATTTACAAACTTCTAAATACCATTCATAACTTCCCTTCCATCTTAACTTAAGACCCTCTTCTAAATCCTTGGCCAAACACAATACTTGATGATTTGGATTAGCTTTCTTCTAATCTAGTATTAGGTATTGTGGTGACGTATTTGCTATGAATCTTGATATTGAAGGTTTGCAGTTCTCTGTTACTGTAGAATAAGATAAGTATTTAGCATGTGGGAACGAATGATTGGCATGCTAGAGTGCATGTAAATGGTTAACTTTCACCATATGATTGAAGTTTATATTTTATTTTTATGTCATTTAGTTATGCTGTATGATTACTTTAAAACGATGTGGTTAAATTTTGCTTTGTTCTTGAAAAGGGTTGCTTTTAATGAATACTCGGATTAGATGATGGTAAGAGAAAGTACCATCTCAATGCTAACAAGCTGGTAACAATTTTTCATTGATATCTGTTAAATAATGATTAGCATCTTTCAATGGCAAGCTGTATTATCAGGTCAAATTAGAAGGTGCTTCTTCTTTGCCATTTGTCAAATCTTGCGGGTGTATTTGTTGTGAATATGCGAATCCTGATATCGAAGGTTTGCAGTTCTCTGTTAATGAAGAAATAAGATAAGTATTTAACATGGGGAACGAATGATTGACATGCTACAGTGCTATAAATGGTTAACTTTCACCATAAGATTGAAGTTTATATTTTATTTTTATGTCATTTAGTTATATTGTTTAACTATTTTAAAAGAATTGAAAGTTCGGAGGAGGAGAGCCTTGGCACAATGTCAATACCTATTGCTATGGAACCATAGGTCATGTGTTTGAGATGTGCAATTAAAATGGTTATGTTTTTTTCAGTGTATAGGCACTCATTGACAACATTAAAATGGTTATTGTTGCTATTACTTTATTTTTTCTCCTAAAAAAGCTATTCACTGTTTTTTAATTCTCTTTTATTCATTTTTTTACTTATTTTGATTATTTCAACTATATTCATCTATGCAAGTTATTGAACTTTTTATACATGCTGCGTGTGTTTTTAGGAGCTATGGGCTTGGTTGATTATACTAACCATGAGGATATAAAGTATGCTTGTAAGTTTTTGTTGTTTGTCTTCATTTTTTATAGGAATTATACTATTTGGAGGTAGCATTTACTTTAAAAATTTTTAGTAGTGCTTATCACCTTTCACCCTATGTTTATTTCTTATTCTATAGATCAATGCAATCTAATTTAGCTATAAGAAATTGTTTTTAGAAACTTTGAATATTTTGAGCTCCTTATCCTCTTTCCAAGCATATATATTATTGATTGAAAGATACAATAGGTGTTGATATTGAAATGATTGGTTTACCAGCGTGTTGCATGTATTCTTCGATTGCTTCTGCGTTAAATGGTTCAATTGAAAGTTATTACAAGTTTATACTTGCTCTATATTTAAATCTGCTTTCATTGTATGTTTTAATACTCAATCCTTTAATGTCACATGAATCATTGTGACGACCCCAATATTGGAAATCACTTAACTCAATATTGATACGTCACCACAATACCTAATACTAGATTAGAAGAAAGCTAATTCAAATCATCAAGTATTGTGTTTGGCCAAGGATTTAGAAGAGGATCTTAAGTTAAGATGGAAGGGAAGTTATGAATGGTATTTAGAAGTTTGTAAATAAAGATGCAACAAATGGATTTCAAGAATGAAAGATGGTAGAATTGAACATACTATTTATGAAAGAAGACATGAGTACATGCAATTGTAATTTAAAACAAATGAACTACTTAAATTTAATCTTAGACATAAGATTCTAATTATTTATGGGGAAATTAACATATGACTTATGGGTTTATAATTTATCCCCAATTATTCTAAGTCTAAATTTTCTTAAAAATTTCGGCAAAGTCTCATTTGTAAATGGTTAAGGAAACACCTGCAGAAGTACATGCAATACTCCCATTCCAATAGGAGTTATAATTTAAAAGAAAAGACATTCTAATCTTTCATACATTCAATCCATTTTAACTCCAATTCTAATATAGAGTTCAATCATTTTTATAGGATTGCTCATTTCCAATTCTAAATAGAGTTCAATCCTTTTTATGGGATTGCTCATTTCCAATTCTAAAAGAAAAAGGAAGAGGAGTACATGTGTAACAATTGTCTAAACTATGGTTTATTTCATCAAGACATTAAATATTCATAGGAAGATATGCAAAGACTTAATTAATATACAAATTTTATACATTTAATTCCCATTCATCCATTCATTTACTCATTCATTCATTCATCATAAGCATTTAAGTATAGTCTAAGCTCCAACAAGTATGGTAAATTAAAGTAAATGATATTATTACAAAATAACAGTAAACTGAATAAGAAAAGAAAATTTACAGCTCACTTGGAATTCTTAATAAGCTATAATTTATAATATATGATAGGCGGAAGCAATTTTAGTTTTTAGCGCTTGGTCCAGCTCCACTAGCATCCAAGTGCACCTGATCTATCACATTTTGACATTTAAATGTGATAGGGCAAAGCCAAGAAATGGAAAATCTGGTTAGACTAAACAGTCTAAGCACAATTTAAGATTGACTAAATATGCTGTTGTTATAATTGGATATCACAGTTCTAGTTACAATGCAAGCACAAGCATAGGTGCAATATGATAAGCATACAAATAAGGGAAGGAAAAACAAGTGAGGTAGAATTGCTCACTTAATCAAACATCCTAGCTTACAATCAATACAAGGGTGAAGCATCCTAAATAGGCTAGAATGAATTAGTGTGCATATGAAATTAAATGAAATAAAGCATGATATGTTCAAATGAACTTATGCTTAATAAGGAAAAATAAACAGTGAAGCATTTAAATTGAGTTATACAACATTCACTGTAATATAAATAAATTGTAAACAAGTAAAGTACAGTCCTATATCATAGAAAATGCATAGTGAAGAAATTGAAAGAATAATCTTAGATTTAAATCTAAGATACACATAGCCTATGACTATGTAAAGTAGTATAGCTAAAAGCTATGGTGAATCTTAGCAATCTATAAGATTGAAGATCTCACATGTTTATTAATTGAAGTTATTTTAATCTGTACTCATTCTGTGGGCATATTCAGAATGAGATGAGGAGTTAAACACGTCTGTTTAACATCTAAGGAAAACGGGGTCCATACCTAAAACACTCACATTCTCCCTCTAAGAATGCGATGTCTCCTTATTACTCCATTTCAGTCTGCCCTAGACTGGTCCACCATATAGAACCCCTAATAATTTTAGGTGAAAGTTTTGTTCATGCACAATATTTTTATGAATGATTCAATGAATAAGGCTCAAAGCTAAGCAAGCTAACAAGGGAAATTTAATATTTGCAACTAAGTGATATTCAAAGTTATCTAATTTTAATGATCTACTTAATGATTGGAGCTAATTGAGCTCCCAATTAACTTTGATATAATGATCTCAAGTTAATTGTAATATAATAGTAATTAGGATTTTTGAAAATTAATAGATTCAATTCATTTAATATGATGTGACAAAATAATTTGTAAATATAATGATTGTTGTTATAGACTAACTCCTAACATCTTTCTAAACCATAAGATCTAACTTAAGAAATTTGAAACTAATGAAATTCTACTACTAATCATTATAGTTTTCTAGCTAGATTATAGTTTAAATGTTTTAATCAAACATATTAATATAGCTAAGTTACAAGTAATTGCAAAGTTTAGGATAAGTACTTTCTAGACTTAAGAACTACAAGTTCTATATTTACTATTAATGTATGTTTAAAGAATTTAATAGGCTCCCTAAATTAATCTAAGTAAGTTAAGGATACCTATTACTATATCTTAATTTAACAAAATAAGTTTTAGAGATAATGATGAATAAGCTAAGTATTGAACTAATCACTAAAACTAGATCTAGTTGGTTAACAATCCTATAATTATTAATTCATTAAGACTATTTATTCTTAATTGTTTCAACTAATAGACTTAGGATCCAACTATAGATCAATTACAATTCAAATCATAGGGTTTTTACCTTAGGGTTGAAAAGTGAATTAAGCACTTGGCAATTAATTCACATAACTAGGGAATTGAGAACTAAACTCATAAAAATATTATCTAAGAGCTAAAGGAGATAATAAATGTGACAAGTTAGCTATCCTAGGGTTTATAAGACTTATAGTAAGCTACCTATAAATTTAGGTTAATCACAATAACACTAAGTGAGAGTCAAAAACCTAAAATCATAATTTGTTGTCCAATTGAAATGTTTTACAATTAAATGAAATCCTTATTTCATAAGGAGAAGATTGATACTAAGTTTGTTAATTTTGGACAACTTTAGAAAGTTAGAGTTTTAATGACTCTTAATTAGGTTAAAAAGTGATTAAGAAATTTAGTGTTCAAAAGTTGAATTTCGTTTCATATTATTGTTCCTCACATTTTTGTGAGTGAAATGGACTATTTGATCTTTTGATTTGGAAATAAATTGATCAAATTAGGTCACACGAAAAATTAATATTAATTTAAAGTTAATTAATTAATCCTAAATATTGACTCATTAAAATATTTATCAAAACAGGAATTAAATTTCATATTATTGATCTACTCATTTTTATGATCAAAACGGTATATAAATTTGTATCATTTAGATTATTAATAATTAAGTTATGATTTAATTAAGATGCTCATCATTTAATTAATAATGAATGTGAAGTAATTATCAATTTAATTATATCATTAATAACATTAGATGCATAAGTTCCATTTACACATAAAGAAAATCGCACGCACGGTTCAGTGGGAAAAATGATCCGTGAGGTAAAGAGGAAACCCGCAAGCCATAAGGGATGCGCAGGATGTCCACGGGCCAGGCCGTCTTCTTCTTTGCCGAAAGGAAGGTGACGCAGATAGAAGTTAGGGTTTGCCCACTGGTCGATCCTGATCACTCCTGGGGACGGCCCGCACACCCGCGAGTTAGTCTCGCCGAAGGACGGACTCGACGAAGATAAAAAGGACGATATCCTAAAATTTCCGGAAAGGAAATTTGATATACGCGTCGATCGGAACCCTAATGCAAAAAGGAAAAATAGGACACAACATTTCAAGAAACGGATGAAGGAGGAAGTACCTGGTTCACGCTCAGAACGAGTCGCCGACAGGGGCTTGAGGTACGCAAGGCTTTCTTTTCTCCTTCTCACGGCTCGAGCAAACTCTGCTCGTCGTTCGCCTCAGGTAGGAGTCGTAGATCCTGAGAAGAAGCTCCCGCAAGCACCTCAGACGTCTTCCGCTCAGAGCTAGCTCCCAGCTCTCGGTACAAAGTAGAAGGAAGAAAAAGGATAAGGAGAAAGAGCTAAACGAAAATAAGAAGAAGTGGCCAGCGATTTGGGGCGAGCGCCTGCATCAGTCCGTGACATGTTGCGTGGGTATCAGGGCGCTTCACGGGAGAGGAAGAAGAGAAATAGCGCTCCGTTTGCGATAAAGTAACTAACGATAAGTGAATATATATATGAAATTATTTAATTTAAAAAAAAAGGTTGTTACAATCATATTTTAAAAAAAGAATTTTTATATATTGTTCAATGTTCCTGGGTTTATAAAGTTGGTTTGTGTCTACATTCTTGAAGGCTCTTTTGTACATCTTTATTATTGGAAATGTCATATTGTTATGTTGCGTATTTTGTCGAGTCTTGTGCTTCTAGTTGTACTCGTTCAGCAATTTCGTTTCATAATTATTCTTTAAAGATGTGTTGATCTATATTTATGTTTACAACATTGATTATTATGCATGTAGCAGCATAGTTTAATTAACTATTCAGTTTGTGCAAAGGTTAAATAATGCAACCCCCTTTACTGGAAAATATAGTTTGGTTTGTTTCAAGTTTAGCAGTTGAAATCTATAATGATCATATGTTAGATATGTATTTGTATTCTATTATTTTTTTTTTCGTTTTTTGAAATTGACTATTTTTAAACCAGAGTAATTAGTTTATTATGCTTTATTTCAAAAAGCTTGAATTTGTTTCATTAAATCATGCATTTTTCTTATGTAAATTAATAATTGGAACTACATTATAGATGCTAATTTAGAAATGTTTTGTTAATCTGAACTATTTATACTTTTCAATTGTTTCAGCATTAAATGGTTCATAATACTTTTTTATTACTTGCCCAGTATTCAAATATTTTAATTTTTTGTTATATTTTATTTGAATAAAAATGTTAAAAACACCAGTATTTGCTCTTTTGTCGCTAACCTGTTGGCTGTCGTGTGGTTGCTCTGGTGGAGGAATGAAACTCAAATGCTTGAGGACTGATTATGAGTGCCTAATGTTAAGAACCATTCACGCAATGTCAATGAGGCCTCAGTGTGCAAGATTGAGCTATGCTACTGAATGGAATGCTAATATTTGGTGCCAAATATGTGAGATATATTAGCGAGGCTGTGGTGACCCACCGCTGGGTCAGCATAGCTAATCCAGTGTTAGGTGCTCACTCCCCAGAATCATTGAGATTTAGTATAACAGTGTATTTAGAGACGTATAAAATACACATTTTCACATTCATTGCAATATTTATAAATACCTGAATAATAAAAGAAATATATTCATTACAAAGATAATAATTATTTTAAAAAATTTGTTACACACTAAGAAAAAAATTAAAAATTTAAGAAAATCAGCATCTAAGTTGTTTCATCATCTATCAGCTCCTCCTCAAAGACTTGATTTAGAGATTGTTTCTGAACTGTCATATATATATATATATATATATATATATGACAGGGCAAATCAAGAAGTAAAAAAAAAATTAATTAATTAGATACAAAGGTCTAAATAAGATTTTTATGATATCAAAATTTGTATATAATATTAAGCGGCATAATTTTGCATGAGAAATATATACAAATAGAATGTGATATTTAATTATGATATTTTTGCAAAATTATCACGATTATGAATGCAATATACATATTTAAGATATGTGTTCATTCTGAAAGAAAATACAGCAATATATAATATTTATTATGTTAAACAAAGTTAAAGAATAATCGATGAGTTAGATACATTTATCTAACTATTTGAGATGCGTTTTCTTGACTAACTACACATTCTCCCTCAAAGGCTATATGCAGTTTTCTTATTTCTCCAGATATCAGCATATCCTAGACTAACGTATTTTCTGTACAGACGTGAGATCAATCTGAATGAACCCATAATATTGATTTTTTATCGTTTATTTTAAGTTCTGAACACAAAATCTCATATAAATATATCAAACTATGTTAAAGTTTAATATCGATGCAAACGCTGCAAATGAATTAATTAAATGAAAAGAATAATATTATTTATTTTATTTTAGTAAAAATTTCAATATTATTATTATTTTGGTTATTTGTTTTTATATATTAAAAATAACAATTTTTTATTATTATAAGTAATAATATATATATATATATATATATTAAATGAAAGAAAAATTACTGAATTGAAAGTTGCAGAAATTAAGAAATATATATATATATATATATATATATAAAGAAAATAACTTAAATGAAAGTTATTGAAATTAGGAAATATATACTTATATAGAAAAAAAATGATATAAATGAAAAATGCAGAAATTAGAAAATATATATGCCCCTCTAGGCTTTGCGATAGGTTTTCCCATTTGGGATCACTTTGATGTTTATTGCTTTTCTTGAATTCACCTGTGCTCCTTAGTATAAAATCAAGTTTTATCTAGATTTTCAAGCACTATGATTGTATGCATGTATGCATGGTTATTATAATGATGCGTTCTTTTTCAAGTAATTTACAAAAATTTCTTTTGACCATATTGGTTTGACCTGATTTAGTACTCTAGATTTTTTAACATGTCCAGTTTTATCCCTCAACTAGTCAATATATTGAATTAGTATTTAGTCATTTATTTTATAAGGCTCAAAAAATGATGAGTTAGGGGAAAAGTTACGTGTTTTGAAACATTTATCTAAAATTTTGTCCTTAAGCTATCTGTTTCATTTTTGTTCAGACTTCAGGAAATGCTTGATAGATTTTCTGCAAAGTTAGAGTCCATATTCAGTTCAACTGGGGGAAGAAAATTAAATCTTGTAACTCATTCCATGGGTGGATTGTTGGCAAGGTGCTTTTTAAGTTTGCATGGTGATGTAAGTGCTTTATATTCAAGCAAACGACTCTTGCTTTCTGATTTTTTTATCAAACTATCTTTCTTTCTTTGCTTACTTGTTTTCTCCTTTTCTTCACTATTGTTGCTTCCTTTAAAAGGAGTACCAACCTTTGTTAAAACTAATGAATATTTGCACAGGTATTTGAGAAATAAGTTCAAAACTGAATAGCAATTGCTGCGCCATTTCAAGGTAGCATGCCTACTAATAATGTGCAATGTATTACATTTTTAGTGGCGTACAAAATTGTAAGAATTAGTTCAAACTGTCAAAGTTGATGTCGAAATCCGAAGTTCCTCCAATTATTCAATTTGTTTTGTGATGTTGATGTTGCAAGGGTATGCGAATTGAAACATTAATTAAACTGTAGCTGGAGTCTGTGTGCTGAGATTATGTAATTATGGCATTTGATTTGAACTTCCTCTTTATCCAAAATTGATAGTTGGTGAGAGGTTGGATTGCACTTCTGATATTGAAAAAAAATACCATTGATTTTGTTCTTCTTTCAGCGATTATGATTATGTTCTTTTATTGCTTTTTTGATTTGTTTTTTGTTTCAAATTGTTCTTAGTTGCCTGAGGCATGCCATTGACACTTTTAATCAAAGTTGATGTATTGTGGTCTTTTTAGTTTTAGATTGACTATGCTGCAGTTATAGTGGCATTAAATCCACATTGTCATTGTTATTAGTTGTTTTTGCATCTCACATCTTGACCAACACCATCTTGAGGTTGTTGTGGATGTCAAGGTTCATATTTTGGTTATACACCAGTACAACACGAGTGCATACCTCAAGCTATTTTGGAATGGACGTCAGTTGTCAAGCAAAGTCTGGAATGGGGAAAACTGCTATTTTTGTTCTCTCAACTCTTCAACAAATATAGAGCCCATCGCTGGTCAAATTGCGGCTCTTGTTTTCTGTCATACCAGGGAATTGGCTTACCAGGTTTGTATCAAATAGTGCCTTTGTTATCTATCTATTTATTTTTAATTTGTTGTTTGGTTATATTTCATCTCTTTGATGCATGCTTTCAGATTTTATTCAGTAATGCGTATTTTTTATTGCCGTTTAGTTTAATGATGCATATCATTTTTTTGCAGATCTACTATGAGTTTGAGAGATTCTACTCACGCATAATATTAATTGATGTTTTAGAGACGAGTTGCTTTTATTAATGCTCGTGGAAGTTGAAATACAAAAGAATATGCAAATTTGCCTATTTCTATTCTTGTCTCCATCTTCCTTCTTTATTCTTTTGTTATCTTGAATTTTTTCTTGTTATTTAGCATTAAAGAGACTCACTCATGCATTGGGATGTAGCTCAAATGATAGAGCGCTTGCATTGTATGTAAGAGGTCGGGGTTCGATCCCCTGCATCATCAAGTAATGAATGTATATAATATTAGTTTTAAATTGATTCGACTCAAGAGTTCAACTATTTATAATGCTTTTGCCAGTAGGTAGCTTTCTAATAAGTTCCAAAGCTTGTTCCCACTCAGTAAGGCTGCCAATAGCATTAATGGTTGGTTCATAACATCCAATTTTAGACTCCTTGAAACCAACTTGCAAAATCTCACATCATATTTTGTTGGGTTAGAAATATGCCTTTCAGCCTATGCAAGTAGCTGATATCTTTATAAATTAGTAACTAAGTCATTTGTCAATCATTTTAAGATTCATATGTTTGAAAATACTTGTAACAAAACCAAAATCAAAAGAAAAATTATTATTGAAGATCAAAAACAAAAATGCTTATATAAATATGACAATTCATTAAGAAATTATAATAAAGTACCAAATAATAAATAGCTCAACTAAAAAAATGAGAGAAGCCTGTCCCATTAATATATTAAGTACATTCAAATAATATTTATCATTAAAGATAATAATGTCAACAAACATTCAAATAAAATGTCTCATTTATTAATCGAGGGGCGATGGCTCGGCGCGGCCAAAAAGGCACTCTTCTTCCTCAAATTTTTTGGAAATTAAATCAACTGCCTCGGGTGGGTTTGAAATACATACTTCATATATTTACACAAATAACACGTAGCACTAAATCTAACACTTCTTGTAAGAAAATGCAATATTATAAGAACAACTCCACAATTAACATAAAGGATAAGCATTCATTTGAATCTTTAAAATCATTAAAGGATAGTCTAAAATTAAAGTTAAGAAGTATGTTATACATTGATTAAACATTCAATAACTAAATTACATTTCTTTCCCCTTCCCAATAGTATGTGTTCTGCTATTGTCAAAGCATTTGCCTTCTAATGTGTTGTGTAAGACCATTTGTATCATCTGGGTGTAACTAGAAGAAGCAAACGATGTGTTATTCATGTACTGGAATGGTGGTTCATGCTGATGTCATACACTCAATCTCGTATGCAAGAATGGATAGTTGGTCTGCATTTGACATAATATACAAATTAAAGCAAAATAAAAATAAAAAACTGCAACTATAAAATGACCATACATTAGATGTTGATGATTGGTTGTAGGCCTGATGAGTGTTCATTTGTTCGATAACGGTACATGTTCTACTTGGTTGTAATTTGTTTGCACCTTCAGAAACTAGCAATTATAAAAGTTAAAGTTAGGAATACTATATATTAGATTATTAATAAAAATATATAATAAAATCTGCAATTCAAAGGTGAAAAAAGGAATAACATTGTATACGATATTCTCATCACTTCAGGAAGATCCAGAACCATCGTTACAGATTTTTGCAATACTGACATTGTAAAAAAGGAAGGCCGAGCGATATTACTTGCAATACGAGCGTCGAGCGAACAGCCGAGCGAGGAGAAGGCGTCGGGAAAGGGTCGAGCGAACGGCCGAGCGAGGAGAAGGCGTCGGAAGGGGAAGCGTCGAGCGAGGAGAAGGCGTCGGAAGGGGAAGCGTCGAGCGAGGAGAAGGCGTCTGGCGTGGGGGAAGCGTCGAGCGAACAGCTGAGCGAGGCGTCGGGCTTCTTGCGAGCGGCTGAGCGAGGAGAAGACGTCGATTTGAGCGACGAGAACGGCCGAATGGAGCCCTAGGAGCGAACCACGATTTGAGCGAACGTATGTATACGCTACTCGTATGTATACCACGTCGACGCCACTTGTAAGCCAAGTTGGTGGTTAAATGTGGGTTACACTTAAGCGGGCCTCTTAATCATTTCTTTTAAAATAGGTATTTTCTTATGGAAAATACTATGCTTACACAAGAATATACATCAAAAAGTATCTAGGACCAATTAGAAATTTTTTTTTTTTGTAATTTTTGCATATAGGTATTATCAAAAATTGCATTCAATCAATAATCTACTTACACATTGGATTGACACATCATCTATATATTTTGGTGTATATTAATGTGTAAGTGTAGTAATATTCTTTTCTTATTGGCATGACACTACATGCAAAAGTGAATTTAATGATATTTTTTGTGAAAAAAATAATTTTGTATTTTTTGAGAGATATTTAAGAACTATATGAGAGCTATGTAACAAAACTCCTTTTTAAATACCCATTTTTTGTTTATGTATCGTAACAATTGTTAATATGATGTTTTTGAGACATGATTCATATTTTTCTTACATTTTTGACAACGTTTATAAATGTTAACATTCTGTATTTTTTTTAAGAAAACTAACATGTTTTTTAATTTTTTACTACACACATATTATACATATTTTCCTACACACTTTTCTTACAATGAGAGAATTAGAAGCTAAGCTTTACTATTAGCTTGCCCAAAATCAAACAGAAATATAGGTAAAGATTGTTGAACAACATATAAATAAAAAAATAGATAAAACATTCAAATCAATTAAGAATCAACAATCTATTCAATAATTTATTACATAATCAAATTCAAAAAGAAAAAACAAAAATAAATAAATAAAATTAGCAAGTTCTCCGAGCGTTATCTTTGTGCGTAATCTTTAGAACACATCTGTCCTAACCAAGCTCCTGAAAATATTATGTGAAAAATATTAGTCAGCTTAACATGCTCAATACATGAACTTGAGCTTGACTATAATACTCTTAACATGTATGTATGCCTTGTATCAAATGGGATATTTCTCAAAATTGAATATCAGGATGGCAGTATCATATGTATATGCAACTGTGCAAGTATCATATGTATATGTAGTTGAACATAATCAACTGAATGTACAAGAGGTAAAAGCCATATACAAAGAAAGTTGCAAAGAATATATGCGGCGGCTGAGAAATTGAGTTCGAGAATATCTAATAAATAATCCATAATCAAGACATTAGTAATGAAAGTAAAATAATACTAAGTCCAAAATTATCCATAAAAAATTATATACATAAATATTACATGAATTATTTAATATTACAGCAAATGTTAAAGTAAAAGTTTCATCTCCAGCTCACTTTTTAAACTCAAGCTCATTTTCTTTACTCAAGTTGATATTCGGATGTTCAATTATCAAAATCTAAAATGGTTAATAACAGTTGCTAGTCAGACAAGAGTACGTAGACTATTATTATAAGAGTTACTTTCTAGGATCCTATATCAAGTATAAATCAATTTAAAAGTTACACGAATAATTTTGCATCACAAGTAAAGAAATATAAATATTTATCAATTGATAAATAATGAATTGTCTTGCATCACATCTAAGCGGACCTCTTAAGCATTTCTCTTATTTTAATAAATAACTCTTGAGAAATATATGCAAATTAAAATTTATAACTGACAAAAGAAATTTGTTAAATATACATTATCATATATACAATCATATACACTATAAGTCAATTTTTTTCTTTTTAATACATTAGTCTAAATAATAAAAAAAAAATTACATCAATCATATATTTACACATATGATTATCATATTACTCTCATTTTAATATGTAAATGGTTGTAAGTGTAATAAAATCTTCAATAAATTTCAAAAATTTGAGTGTAAATTGATCTGATTTTATGCAAATTTAATTATAATGTAATTAAACTATTTTATTGGTGTTTGTTAGTTTTATATAAATTTTTTTTTTTTGAAATAAAATAAAATATTATTATGATTATTTGAATAAATTAGCAATGTGTAAAATAATCCCTCAAAGAATTTGATTTTTTTTTTCTTCTGTTTTTAGAAAGTTTCGTTTGAACTAATCGAATAAAATAATCATTCGTTCAAATGAATACTTCCAATCCTTTGTTCAAACTAATGAACCATTCGAATCAAATTTGTATTTGTTCAATTTCGTTCGTTAAATCATGCGAATAAGCCAAATCATTTGTTCAAACGAACTAATCATTCAAATCAAATTTGCATTCCATCAAGTGAGATTCACTCGTTAGAACGAAAACGTGCACTCATTCAAAAGACCAAATGAAATCCGCTCACGTTCGCTCGGTGACATCTCGCTGCAGGACCTAATGTATTATTCAAACTCGCTAGATTTGGGCATACATTGTAAAATTATTCACTCAGTTTAATTTATATCAAATGACAATATTCCCAATATCTTTGAAAAAATTTAACCTCACACTAATTTTACCATATGGCAAACACTCTAATTGAAATTTATTTATTTAAAAAAAAACAATAGAACCCGATGACCATAATGTGCTATTATGTTCGAGGGAGGGTTTGGACAGAGTTAGGAGCGCCATGGTTCTGGGTCGTTCTTCACCAAGTCTCGCGTTGTTTCATTTTCCCGCAAAAAGAGAACTATTTCCATTGTTATCGAACGATTTTCCGATCCTCCGCCGCTGGATCACCGGATCTTTGGCGCTGCCTCTCTCTTCCAATCTCTGTTATCGGAGACCACTCCGTTTACCTCCGGCGAGCTCATCCTGTATGGATCCTCTTCATGTCATGAATGAGCTGAGGAACAAGAGCGATTTCGAATCTGCCCTCACATCTGAAGGCTATCTTACCGTCTGCGGCTTCGGTTCTCTTCTCTCTGGTAATCAAAAAGCGACTCATGGGAGTTTCTCTCTCCCCTTTTCTCTGAACTTCTGTGAAACTTACCCTAGTTCCATCGCGAATGACAGAGAGAAGCGCGCGGAGCACATTTCCGAATCTTAAGAACTTCCGTATGGCGTTTCTTCCTGGATTCAGACGCGTCTTCGCCCATATCGCGCCTATCTTCTACGAGCGCGGCATCGCCAAAGAAGCAACCAAGGTTTACAGTCAGTTCATCTGCAATCGTTGTGTGGTTTATTATGTTGTCTGTTTTTCTTATGATAGGCCGACTTGGGAGGTTTTTCAGGAGGTTTCAAGCTTGAGCATTGAGCACTGCGAAGGAGAAGGGCTTATTGTTACTGTGTTTGAGATTACAAGATTGGAGGTATGACACTGCAATTTGTTACCGATTATTGCCTTTATGGAAAGCAATGGAACTGTCCTGATAGAATATTTCTCTGTATGATTTTCTTGGTTATTGAAGATCCCTTCTTTTATAGAGAGGGAGAATGAGTTTCGCTTTTTGGCTGTGAGTTGTTTTTCCTCTCAGTGCCTTTTGCAGTGTTGACATTGAGTTTAATTTCTTTGTTGATTCATGACTTTACTAGTTCATTTTGCAGGTGGTTCCTGAGACTTTGGATGGCACCCCTTTTAATAATTCGGCTGTAAGATCTTATGATACTCTCTAAGCATTCCAAAGCTGATTCATATTTCTCTTAATTGACGCAATTTATGTTTAGGTTTTCTTGAGGACCGAGTTACCAATTACTCGTGTTAGAAATAAGATTTGCATTTTTGTTGATTGCTTAGCATACTAGCGCAACCCGTATGAATGCAAGAGACAATTATATTAAAGGTTATAGATTTGTGGCAATATGCTATAGGGATGACAATCTCATGACATAATTCTTTTGTCTTGATTAACTCAACAAATTTATATACTTATTCTCATAAAAAACTCAAATGGGTGATGGTCTTCCAATGATATGGACATGGAGAAACTAACGCTAATGTGTTAGGGCTTTTTTCTTTCTTGCTTTTTGAAGAATGCAAGTTTCAAATAAGAATCAAATATACGGCTGGCAAACCCGTGATACGTTATAGTAATTCCAGAGCCTTAATTACAAAGCTACAACGCCATTCACATAAAGTTAAATTATCAAGCATAACTTTTTCAAAATTAAAACTGTGCCAAAATTATAAAAAACCATTGAACACTCTTGAACATGTGATGAGAATGTGATAACCATTTATGATTAATGATTACTGCATTCTTTAGGGAAAATTTAATTAGATTTATATGGAGTTGAAGTATACTCATTTGACATTATTTTTGTACTATTACTGGTGTAGGTGATCTGTGCATGCTATAGCGACGAGGAGTACTTTCAGATCAGATGCAAAGGTATTAATTGGCATCAGTATCTTCGTATGATAACATGATCATTAATCATATTTCAAATTCTATGATGTAAGCAACGGACGTAGATTTCTGCTTCTTATGTTGCATTTTAAAAGTTTTGCGGACATTTAAGTTTCTTGGATTTGGCACTCATCTTATGATTTAATATTTCATATTTTGTTCGTTGCTCTCATTATGACATTAATGATATTTAGTACATGTAATGGCTGTTTGTGCTCTTTGACTTCTTATGTTCATATCTAAGATAGCCTTGTTGTTTTAATTTGTACAAGTTTATTTGCTATTTCTATAATAATTTTTTTTTTCTTGTTTCTTAGGTAACAAAGATATTTACTTTCAGAGTTATGGAAGGTACAGCATACACAAGATATGGAGGGATGATATCTTACCTTGCCGTGTTTATCTCAGACATTGGTAAGGGTTCTATTTATCTGTGACTTGCCCTTGAATTAGCATGATACATTGAGATTCATTGTTTTTCTTAAGAAGATGAGTTTTACAAGTCAAATAATAGCTGGTGTGATTTGAACTTTGATGTGTCAAGAATTCAAATCCAAGAGCTCAATCACTAAGCCACAACATCATTCAGTATTTTTAACACTTTTAATACTAAGTGGGGTCCGCTGCACGAATCCTTTGTTTCTATATTGCATGATCAAATAGAACCCCCACCCTAAGCTCCGCTTTACTTGTTTATTACTATGCATCTGCTTACCCTTTTTTTTTTCTGTTAGAAAATGCTATTGATACATCATAAATAACACAATAAAATATCCAAAATCAATAGAGTATTTTTTTCACATTTTTCTTGTAAGAGTGCCTTCACAAATACGCATCGTACTAATTTCATTCTTCTATGTTTATTTGCGTTTTCTTAGATATAGTTGTGACAATGTCCTTCTCGGCAAAGAGCTTTTGGTACCTGTATCTGTATATATATTTTGTTTCTTTTTGACATCTAAATAGCATTGACATCTTCATAGCATTAAGATGCCAATGACTGATTTCTTTGGTACGAGCAAACCAAAAAGGTAGCTCGAAGTTAGCTAGATGTACTAAGTTTTTTTTTTTGTGTTGATAAGCCCTAACTTATCAATTTTTTTTTAAAGAATGTGAGATTCAAATACATATTGAATATAAAGTTTGTGAACATATATGACACAGGATAATAAATTTAGAGTCTTAACTATTGGACTATAATATCATTTACAAATTTGTGGATTTTGTTTAACCATTTGTTATTTCTGCACCATTATCTTTTTAATAAAAACAATAAACAAAATCGTCCATAAGCTCATATATAAAATTGTGAGTTTTATAATTCGTTCGTATCTTTAGTGTCTTGGCAGCAAAAAATCTTGGACACGAAGTTTACGATAATTTCCTTGATCACACCTTTCTTGGCGATCGAAAGACCACAATTAGGGAGCACTTGTCCTCCCCGGCCGGATCGGGAATCATGGAGGAGGAACCTCCCGAAGAACTTAGGCGTCGTTATGGAGGATAATGACAATCCATTATTATTGTTATTGGGCTGTCCACAATTTGTGAGGCCTCATTTAAGCATGTTTATAATGTATGTTGAGAGGTTTATTAGTTGGATATAGCTTTTGTTGAGATTTGTTGGTTTATTAGACGTCCCTTTGTTTTTGAATGTTAACATGGTTGTAATGGGAATTGCTACCACTTTCTCATATTTATTTAATATTTTGTTTAATATTAATTCAATTTTGTTAAATTATAATTTTTTAATAAATAAATAGATTCAATAAAGTTTTATACTAGCTAACATAATCTTTACTCTAACAATAAACCCATTAAAAAATTAAATGTTACATACAAAATGCATAAAATAATTTTTTAAAACAGCATTTTATGGGATAATTAATTATAATCAGCATTTTTTATCAATTTTTATTCTAATTTCTTGAAACTTTAGGGGAACGAAGTTAAACATCGCTGAGGTGGCACCCAAAAAAGTTCATCCAATGGGATTTTTTGGGAAACCATCAATGCTTCAAAGGCAGATACAATAAGAATCTAGTGATTTTAGAGAGAGATTAGCAAGTCTTAATATAGTTTGTAGCACCATCTATTGATAAATATTTTTCGTAACCAATGAAAAAGTAAGGCGAGATTTTGAAACCGACAAAAAATTAAAGACGACGTTTCGAAACCGATGCAAAGTTAACATGACATGATAGCTATTTTTGTAATCGACAAAGTTATGATATATAATTATGGGAAAATTCGTAACCGACCATAATTATGGGTAAATTATATCTAATTATTTTTTTTTAACCTACAGAGGAGTGAAGTCATTATAAATAGAATGACTGGATTCATTCCTATGGTGTGCTTGAGCTCTTGGTTTCTTAGAAATTCTCTTGTAAATTGTTTCCTCTCTTATAGTGAAATTTTACCCCATCTCTCCCTGTGGACGTAGGTGTTTACACCGAACCACGTAAATTTTGTTGTTTGTAGTTGTCTTATGATTTTCTTTCTTGCGCTTGTATTCTAGTATCTCAACAAGTGGTATTAAAGGAGGTTCAAGTTGGGTTGAAGAGCAATATTGATGACATGAGAGAGAGGAGAAGAGGTTCTTCATTATTGACGGTGGTGGAGAGGACACTATAACGACCCTTGGTCATTATTAAGAAATACGCTAACGTCCCCGCCAATCCTAATTGTTCGTTAATGTCGTTATAGTCTATTAATACCCGCAAATTTCTGTTTTTCTGTTGATTTTCTCGCCGGATTTCGTTGTACGTTGATATTCTGCCAAATCATCACTCAATTTATAAATCATTGTTTTTGTTTTCTACTTCTCAGTTTAAATGTATATATATATATATATATATATACACGTACTTATGTACTGCATTAGGTGTAAATGTATATATATACATATATATATATATATATATATATATATATAAGGGAGGTAGTATATGGAATGAGAGCAAACAACGCCACATATTTTTCCTCTTCACCCTGCGGCTGAACCGAAGGGTGCCTCCAGAGGGTATGACGCCTCCTGCTGGAGAGGCGTGACGCTTCGAAAAGGAGGGAGAGCCGAATGCTTATATAGGCGCACATAACTAATGATACCCGCGCATTTAGCTATCGCAGCTCCTGTGATACCCGCTCTCTGTCTCCTCCCTCGCCCTTCTCATCTCCAGACGCAGCGACGAGCTGACAGCGCCTTCGACGCAGCCGTAGCAGACAACGCCTTCGACGCAAGCAAGCGTTGCAGCCGTAGCCCTCGGAAGCTCCCAAAGCAACCGCAGTCTCTCGACGCACGCAAGGACGCAGCCGCAACCCTGAAGGTCTTCAACGCCTTCGAGCCGCTCCGATTCGTGACGCCTCCGTGACTCCTCTCCAAGCTGACGTAGATGTCGGCACCTGCAATACTACTTCCGCCTGATCCTAGCCCACCGACAGAGGCCGTCTCATCCGTCGGCAAGCCGCTCGACTTCATTCACCGAAGCCTTGCTCGACATTTCTGCGCTCGGTCCTTGTTTTATGGAGAGGAAGCCGACCTTATAAGGTATGGAAAAAAATATATATCTTGTTACAACTGCTGAAATGCATTTATTATGAGCCTTAATACTGTATTAGAGAGACATTGATTGGAGTTAAGAATTTTTCATTTCAACTTTAGGATTTATAGAGTAGGCTGCAAGATTTATAAGCTGCTATTTAAGCTTAGTAGAACATAGTTGTCTTGATTAAAAGGATATTAAGAACAATTAATTGTGTAAGCACTTAGAAAGGATAAAGGTTGCAATACTAAGAATGAATTGAAAGATATTGGAAGAGTTTGATTGTTGAATCAATGAGAATACAAGATCGAGTTTGACCTATATTAATCGAGAGATGGTGTGTGAGTTCCGATGTTGTGTGAAACAACAAAAGGAGGATCAGTTCAACTCAACCGAGTGTTCTCAATCAATAGTAGCAGTCGTATTTAATTTCCATTGAGACTTGCTGAGGGAATAATATCATTAAAATACTTGTAATATAGTTATAATTTGAGTGATTAATTTTGAAGATCAAAAGATTGAACTCCTGGGATTAGCTTTGTAGGTGATGACCCTGCAATATAGAGCAAAGCAGCCTATGCTTTGCGTTGAAATGAGAATAATGTTGCTAGTTGCTAGTACTTTGAGTGTATCGAAAGATCTGCAAGGACATGAGAGTTTTAGAGTCATTTCGGTTGTTCTTTTGTAGTTGCTTGTTTGCTACATTATAAAATAAGATTAGGAACCTAGATTAAATAGACATAAGTCAGTATCCTAATCTAGGGTTTGTCTTAATATTGTCAAAAAAAATCCTAAGAGAAGATTTAGGAAGCTAATTTTAATTAGGAAGTTAAACAGGTCTTCATATTTAGGAAAGATGATGGATGTGAGCAATAATAAGTGTTGGTGAGCCGAAATTGATCTGGAATTACTAAGTGTTTGGTGAGATTCTATAACCAACAGAGGATGACCCTAGAGTAAGGGAAGGTCGGGATTATATTTTTAAACTGAAACAATTTCATTACAACACATTGAAACCTTATTTTGATCTTTAAAAATGAATACACTAATGATTTAACTATTCTTATTTTTAGAAATTTCATCCTGAATGAAATGAGGGTAGATTAGTTAAATTAGAATACATAAAAAATTTAAGTTTGTAAACTAAAGCAATTAACTAAAAATCAAAATTAAGAGTAAAAGTATATATTTTATTTGCAAACCATCATTCTTAAAGACTAATAAACATAACAAATTTAATGTTTGCAGACACATCCGCTTTGTGAGTACCTTTTAGGAATTCAAATACTAAGGTACAATTGATTTTACTGTTTACACTTAACTGCTTTTATTGCC
Source organism: Gastrodia elata (assembly GCA_016760335.1). Taxonomy (NCBI): domain Eukaryota; kingdom Viridiplantae; phylum Streptophyta; class Magnoliopsida; order Asparagales; family Orchidaceae; genus Gastrodia; species Gastrodia elata. Next base: position 29,803,234 of record CM028684.1, on the reverse strand, counting down.
GCTATAGCACCGCTTTGAGCTTTATCCTTGTTGGTGAAATGAAATGCTTATTAAATGCCAGAGTAATGTCATGAATGAATTGTATATGATATGTCTTGTGAATGTATGCAAGGGTTCCGAAATGGTGGTTTATTAAGTTAGGGACGGAGCTAATCCATTGGGAGTTATAAGGGTGCTATCTGGAGCTTTTGAGGGGGCCCAGATAAAGGAGTTGCTCTTATTGAACCTAGCCTCATGGTTCTGAATTTGCTCAACAGAACTGTTAATTGTTACTTCATGAAATCAAGACATACATACAAACAAACATGCATGAAACTTATTATATGATATGTGACAGTATTATGGCAAATAAAATATTTAATTTGCAGGATTATGTATTTTGCTAACCTTCTTATTTCCTATAAAATCTCCTATTTTCCGCTTTCCGCTTTTGCTAAGTGTAATATTTAATCTCTTTGTACTTAATATGTGTATTAAGGCATTATTCTTATAATGCCAGGTCAGTTGCAGCTAGAGGAAGTTGATTTAGCATAAAGAATATCTAAAGTACAGCGGTGTTGGCATTGGCACATAGTTTTGAATTATTGCTTAAATTTTAAAGTTAAAAAAAAAGCATTTATTTATATTGACTTAGTTTGTAATAATCTGGATATTGTATTCTTTAATTTGAATGATTGGTAAGTTCATTATGTTATATGGCCCTGTTGTTTAATTTATGTCCAAAATGCTATTTTCTCTTAACTGCCAATATGATCCTGCGAGGATGTACCCAAGGGTAGTTGGGTTGACACCTAACCTAACCCTAGGGGCATTACAGACACTCCACAAAGTAGTGACACATCCGATGAAAATCAATGTCATCAAGTTTGATAGAAAGAATAATTTTAGGATGTGGAGATGCGAAGTGACAGATGCATTATGCGCATTGAATCTAGATGATGTTCTTAACGATGAAGAAAAATTGGAAGAAATATCGGAGAGAAACTGGATCAAGATGAATTGCAACGCTTGTGGCTTGATCCGAATTTTGCTAAACCAAGACATCAAGTCTGTCTTGATGTCAAAAACTTTGGCGTGAAAGTTATGGAAGTTTATTGAAAACAAGTATCTGACAAAGAGCATGGAGAATCGTCTCCACATGAAATGACGTTTGTATAAATTTCAGATGTGATGAAAAATCTCTATCGATGAACACATAAATGAGTTCACCAAGTTACTTTCATATCTTTTTAATTTAGATGAAAATGTGGGGGATGAAGATAATGCGCTTCTTCTATTAAACTCACTGTCGGATGAGTATGAAAACTTCACCATGACACTCATTCATGGAAAGAAGGCCTTAAGGTATGATGAAGTGACGATGACATTTTTGAATAATGAACTTTGATGAAGAGACAGGAAGCCTTCGAAGTCAGAAATGTTCGAAACACTTATCCTCCAACGTGGAAGATCTGACAAGAAGAATGGTGGTAGTAGCCATAAGAGGGACAAGTCCAGGGGTCAAAATTTGGGGTGCAATCAATCAGTGTGCCTTTTTCTTGGAGAGCGACCATTGGAAGAGGGATTGTCAAAAATTGAAGAACAGAGGGAATGATTCATCAGACACAGCAGCGAATGTTACATAGGGTGGACTTTAGTGCTGATGACTCGTATGTTTCTCTGATGGCGGTGTCTTTGTGCCTATACACAGAAGAGTCGTATTGGATTATGAACACGAGTGATATTTATCATATTTGCTCACGACGCAATTTGATCTAGACTTATAGAGTGTTGGAGAGTGGTGCTGTGACGATGGGTAACAATCATGCCTGTCGTATTATTGGGATAGGGAGTGTTTTGTGCGGATGCATGATGGCACTGTTAGAGAATTGATAGATGTGCGACATGTTCCTGATATCTGTAAGAACTTTCTGTCAGTTGGATCTTTTGAATAAGGGGATTTCAAAGTTGTTATTGAGGCAGGAGCTCAAAAAATCAGTTTGGGAGCTTTGACCTATACGAGAGGAGTTCAACATCATAATGTGTATTTCCTTCGGAGAAGTACAATAGAAGTTGGAGCCACTATTGTAAGGGTGTCGTAGGTGCTCAATGGCTCTAAATAGTGCTTTCTGAAAATCGCTGAATTGAATTTGACGGTTTCAAAGGAGGACAAAAGCTATGCTCGTATGTGTAAGGCAACATTCACTCGATATCTTAAATTTGGTCATGCTTTTCTAGCGATTGGAAATGAAGGGTTTGTGCTTAATGGGGCTTACCGTGCGGTACTTCCATCGGAATCGTAAGTTTAATTGATGGCTGTAATTAGAGGAGTCGTGAATGGCGTGTGAGAGGTGCTTTCGTCGGTTACAGGTAAAGTAAGAAGAAAATCGTTAGTGTGCATTCCATTGGCCCTCTTCATTGCAAATAAAAGCGTGATTTCTGCTTCGATGGAGGCACAACGGAAACCGTGCGTACTTGTAATGGAGAATTAGTGCCAACTGAAAGGATACACTTTTTTTTATCAAGGCAAGTTGAATGAGAAAAAAAAAATCGAAATACTATATTAATTACATTGAGTTTTGTAAATAGTAAAGATGAAATTCATCTCAGCAATCTCTTGATAGAATAATTCCCAAAATAATAATTTAATTAATCATACATGTTATAGCATCTAATAGAAACATACAGGAGTTAACAAAAACGGATTTTAGCGCAAACTATTAACTGATAACGGAAAATTGCAGGAATCAACATAAACTAAATCTAACGGAAAATTAAGGTCTTCCTCAAAAATGACACGGGGTTACAGCAGACAGCAGTGTGAAACACTACAGTTTTCAGCACCATGAATGACAGGATCTTCAGAAAGACGCAAGCTGGGAAGAACGTACTTCAGAACAAATCCTACAGAGCAATGGATCATGCCGGAGTATCACTTTAAGCGGAAGCAGCAGCTTCAGTTTATAATTGCATTCAGCACCAAACACCAAGTAACATTTCGAACGGATACAATATTTCATTTCAGAAAATCATATCGAACAACTACAAGCAAGAAAAAACAACCCAAGAATATAGAGTAGCAGACGTTCATACTTGGAAGAGCACGGAAGACCATATAATACAGCAGGTCAGCGAGTTACGGATCAAACGAATTCCAGAACGCTCAAGAATAGCATCATCCAGATGAGCAATTCAGAAAAGTCTAGATCAGCCAATGAGATGAGCGGCACCAGACATCAAACGTTTATATAGCAGGATACGACTTTCAGAGCACTAACAGATGCATTCAGGATACCACCTTTAGCCTGCGAACCGAAGGTTGCACCACTCCTGAATTTGGGTCATTTCATAGTCATTTTGTTGAGAAGAAGACGGGAATTTCCAAGAGGAGACTATGTATCTAAGGTGCAGTTTGCAATGAATTGCTACAGATTTTTCACTTTTTAAATGATTCTTAAATCTGACGTTGTTGCTTTCAAGCCATAGCTGAGAAATAACAATGCCCATAATAAGCACCATAAGATGTTTACCCATTAGCCGTAAGAAATGTCAATTAAATCCATAGCTTGGAGGAAAGTAGGGGAAAAGTCATCTCGTGTCAAAAAAGAAATGTCAGTTTTAAAACGGAGAAATCATAATTACATCCAAAAAATAATGGGGATTAGTTTTTAGATGATGATTATAGCATAAAGAACAATTTGCATCAAATATTGAGCCCTCTAGCATTTAGCAAATTAGCTATTTTAAAAGCGTTTTGAGACACTTTCCACATAGCCACAAAGTATCTAATATGAGTACCTTATATCCATATTTTGCTATACCAATCAACCTTGCTAATATGATAAAAGCATATATGTTTTGCTTTGCTCAAATTGAAATCATTCAACCGATCATATTGAATAATAATATAACCATCATTGTGAATGTGGGCCGATAAGAAGACTTTTAGTAAACATAGATTATGAGTTGGAGATAACCCAGGCTGTATTATTAAACTGACCAAACATACTGCCACCAAGTGGAGAGCAGGGAGTTGCTAGTTAGAGCTTTACACACGGTAGTCATTTTGTGGCTTTGGATAAGATGAGCAGGAGCACAAATGCCTAGGCCTACTTTTTCCTTTGGAGAAGCAATTAAATTCTCGACTACATTATAAAAGGAAAGTTTCAGAAATTGATGCCGACTCGTATAGCTAAGAGTTGTTGGTCCATCCCGAGAGCATGAAGTGCATTTTGTCCAGAAGGGGATTGCAGAGAACCTTTGAAGTTTTTGTATGGTGGATAGGGAGGCCCAAATATTTAACAGGAAGGTCTTTGATATCAATATTTATCATTTTGGCAAGAAAATTTGGATTTTCCACACCTTTAGAAAAGTAAATAGCAGACGTATCAACATTAATTTTCATGCCAGAGAAATTGTTAAATTTATCCAGAATGCTACGAAGAGCAGTTATGCTATTATTCTTCGAAAATTAGGATATCATCCTTAAATAAAAGGTGAAAACAAATAAAATATTTCATTTTTAAGAGTGTGCAAGAATGATTTGAGCAAGATTCCTCCAGCATATCCGATAAACTGTTTTACAAATAAAGCAGGGGAAAGAGGACGTCCTTACCTGATGCCATTTGAAGAGTTAATATAGCAGTAATCTTGCCATTGAGAATAATAGAATAATGCACCACACAAATACAGGCTTTGATCCAATCAATAAGCTTAGATGGGAAACCCATTTTAGTGATCCTTGAGATAATGTACTGTATACTGACTAAATCAAAAGCTTTTTTAAGATTAATCTTGACACAAAAAAGAGATTTAGTCTGCCTTTTAAAGCCATGGAGGATATTATTGGCAATAATGATGTAATCTGATGTTGAGTGCCCTCGAATAAAACCTGCTTGAGCCACATTGATCAGCAAAGGCAAAACGGGTGCAACGTGGCAAGCAATGCGTTTTAGCAATGGCTTTGTAAATAGTATCACAAAGAGTAATTGGCTGAAATCCTGAATTGACGTTGCATTCCTATATTTTGGAATCAGAGAAATAGCTGTCTGGGAAAGCCATTCAGGCATTTTAGAGATTTGAAAAAAAGTGATAGATGGCTTGGAGAATGAATGGGCCTGTTTCATTCTAGCTATATTGGTAGAAGTAAGCATTGAAACCATCCGGTCCAGGGAGAAGTGTTTTTCCTTGAAGCGAAAATAGCATTTTTGATATCATTGATAGTAAATAAATTAGTGAGAACTGATGCTTCAGTGGTTGGCATAGAGATTAGAGAAGGGCCGATGTCAACAACAGGCTTGTTTGGAGCATTGAGCAGATCCTTGAAGTAAATTAGAGCATGATCCTCTAAATGATTATCATTGATTGCCAGCAACACGATCAGGTTTTTGTTCTTTCTTGCGTTCACCTGGGAATAAAGGAAATGCAGATCAGTTCCCCTCGAAGAAGCCAATGGGCTTTACCCCGTTGAGCAGCCCAACAGCTTTCAGCTTTAGTGGCTGAAACAAGAGCCCGGTTCGTCTTGACCAGCTCTTCATGTAAGCAAAGAGAGTTTGGATTTGTAGTTAAAGAACCGATAAGGGTTGCTTGGTGATTTTGAAGCTCATTTAAAGTAGATTTTCCTGTGACCTTTAAGGATCTATCAAGATTCCGGAGAACTGTCTTTCAAACTTTGCACTTAATCGGAAAAATGTGCCGCGCGGGTTATCACTTTCGATGGAGCTCCAAATATTGTGGATGATCCATTTGAAACCGTCTAAAAGGGTCCAATGGCTTTTGAAACTAAATCTGGAGGGTTTAGAACCTGGAGTGGAAGCAGAATGAAGCACAAGAGCGCAGTGTTCTGAAGTAAGCGGAGGGCAAACATTATCGTAGGATAATAATAATATACTCAGCCAAGAGTTATTACATAGCACTCTGTCAAATTTTTCTGAATAGGATTGCTCCACAGTTTTGTCCGATCCCTGAAGCCCAAATAAAGCACTTTCTCCTGTTCCACTTGTGATTTCAGCTCAAATATCTATCCCTCAGCTGTCTACGCCACAACCTCCTCTCAAACAACTACATAACCTAAATGCTAAACCTCTTTCTGAGAAAGCAATATCGCCTACATCCCCTTCTGTCTGTCTCTTCTCAATCACAATTAAGCAAGATGAATATGGATTCAATGGAATCCTTCTGTTTTGAACTTTTAAATCATCTGTTAGCCACTTGGTTCTATTTATGTATACTGAATCATTTGTTATACCTGTTCCCTTAATTGCATCCTGGAATGTTAGGGTATTTTACTCAGATTCTAGAATTTTTTATGTTAAATCTTTTTATCAAATATAGCAATATTCAGCTGTTGCTTTGCTTGAACCAAAAACTAAGCAAAATGATTATGCTGACCTTCTTTTCAAAAGGAAATTCGGTTGTTTGCTAATGAGCATGATGTTAGCATTGAAGCACTCAAAGGCATACAAATTAAATAACAAAATAAGAAAAATTATACAAACAAATTCAATTACAGATACAACTTAAGGATTTATATGGTTATGTGTAAATACTTATATGGTTATGTGTAAATACTTACATGCTTGAAAAAAAATAAGGAGAAATTTTATTATATCGGGAGGAGAAATACAAATAGAATTTCATAAACCTTTCACACAAAGCCTTAACAATGAAGTTTTTTCCTCTTCAATGAAGTTCTCTTAACCTTCAAGAATCTTGCACTCTTAAAATAAGTAAGAATTCGCTCAATAATAGGGAGGATATCTTAAAAATGAACTACAAAAGAATTTATAAGACCCAAAAATCAAACTTTTGGGCTAAATTCCGCTTGGTTCAACCAACATCATAATTCAATCCATGCAAAATTTGATATCCAAATTTCCATAAAAACAATTTTATTTTATTCTTAAATTATGCTCATAGAAAAATATCTCATTCACATGATACTTAAAAAAATTCATCCAATAAAATTTAAATATAATTTTATTAGTATTTATTTATTTATATTAAAATAATACAAATATTATTTTTAAAATTTATATTGAAATGATATTCAAATTTTATTGAATGAATTTTTTTAAGTATTCCAGTGCTTATCTAAATAGGATTTCTATTTTAGAAAATTGACATAAATAAATAAAAATATACATTATGCCGTACCAGCAGTTATGCTGGTTGGTATAAAGCCATAATATACAATTGGCTTCAGTTTTCCGTCGTCCTGTGAAATGGGACGTCGTCAGAAAAACCCTAAAATTCTTCTCCTCCGCCGCTCCATCTTCTTCCTCGCTCTCCTCTCCCTCCTCAACTCCGCCAATCCCTCTCCGTCTAACTCCACGCTGGATCCGAAGCAGCTGAGAGCCCTCCGATCCATCGGCCTGCGTTCGCATTCCGACCCTTGCAGCCTGAACTCCACCTCCTGCGATTCCTCCTCCCCTTTCCGGCACATTGTCTCCCTTCGCCTCTCCGACTGCTCCGCCTCCGGCCTCCGCCTCTCCCACGCCGGCCTCCGCGCTCTCTCCTCCTCCCTCCGCTCCCTCTCCTTCCACCGCTGCCCCATCATCCCTCGCCTCCCCTTCCTTCCCAACCTCACCTCTCTCTCCCTCGTCGACTCCGCCCTCTACGGTCCCCTTCCCCCCTCCATCGCCCTCCTCCGCTCTCTCCGATCCCTCGATCTCAGCTCCAACTCTCTCTCCGGCCCCCTCACTGCCTCCATCGCCGCCATTCCCTGCCTCGCCTCTCTCAACCTCAGGTTCAACCGCTTCAATGGATCCCTCCCTCTCTTCCTCTCCCGCATGCCCTGCCTCACTCGCCTCTTCCTTGACGGCAACCGCTTCAGCGGGGTCGTTCCCTTCGACCCCCCCTTCATCCGCAGCCTCCGCGCCTTCAGCCTCTCCGGAAATACCCTTCTCTGCTACAATCGCTCTCTCATCCCGCCTAAGCTCTTTGCCGGCAAAGGCGTCGCCCCCTGCGATCACTACGGCCTTCCCGCTACGCCCCCTCCCGGCGGAACGGCTGTCGTAGACATCGACGGCGACGATCTTTCCGATTACGAGGACTACGACGGATCGGAGGAAGACACGAAGAAGAAAGGGGGGCCAAGTCGAGCCGTACTGGGCGTGGCCATCGCCCTCTCCTGCCTGGTTTTTCTTGTAATTTTCCTTGCTTGTTTGTCTAAATTATGCAGATGAGCCCTCAGCGTGGCGGGAATGTAGATTCTCGAGGAAAACACTGTTGTTATATATGAGTACGTTGCAAATATGCTGTTAATAATTAAACTTTAATTTTCTTTAAAAAAATAAATAGATTATTTTAAAAAGTTTTAAATATATTTCTTAGCTACATTATAATAAAATTAAAAATATTTGGGTATTGCCTCACCTTTTTTTATTCAGATAATTAAATATTTTTATTTTTACATACAATTAAATATTTTTTATTTTATTATAATTCTGATTTTTACTAATAAACTTTAATTATTATAAGTTTAATATTAGTTTAGATGTATTAATTGGAAAGCACATTGAGTTGTGCAGTATAGTAACGTTCATAATTAAGCTATGATGTGATTTTCATTTATATCTTTTTTAAATTTTGAATAAATTTGTGTATATATTTTGAGAATAAATACTTTTTTTAAAATGCGAAAATTTTTATATTATATATTTATGGTATTTAAAAATTAAGGTCTTAAAAATGAGATATGTTGTTCGATTATGAAATAATAAAATTATAATAATAATATTTGTCTCAATTTTTATTTGTTTTGTATGTATTAATATATAATAATATTTAAAGTATTAAATTTTAAGCTTATAAAAATGGGTTTATATACACAAAAAATATATATTTCTATATCTAATATTATATATCTATATTTATAATATATTATGTTTTGATATTTTAATTTACAAAAAAAATTAAGTAGTAATTGATAATAGATGATTTATGTTTTATATTTACAAATATAAAGTTTTAATATGAAATTTTTATAATACAAAATTAGCTTTTAATATGCAAATACTAAGACATTTTCAATTTTTTTATATTCAAAGATCTAATAAATTTTTTATTTTTTTTTCTCATATTATCATAATATATATATATATATATATCAAGAAAATATGGAGTAAAATTATTAGATATGGATGGTTTTATGATTCAGTGGTTATCGTTATAAAATTTATATTTTTTGAGAGCTAAGAATTCAAATATTGTTCATCACATTACTGCCTCATCTAAGCTTAATTTTTTTAAAAAATAATAATTAAATTTTTAGACTATTCAACTAAAGCTTCTTTCACTACTGTTTTTTTTATTTTAAAATTATTTAAATTTCAAAAATGAAATAAATGTCTATGATAAAATTTGAATTTAAGACTTGCTGATTCGAGTTCGATTCAAGTCAGCTCATACTCGAATTTGTTTGAGTTTTAGCTCGAGTTCTAGTTGAGTTCGTATCCAGTTCAAATCATTTTGGATCATTTTAAATAGGATTTGAGTCAAGATTTATGATTCAAACGCGACTAAAAAATTTTCGAGTTAATTTCTTAGGCATACTTAAGATAATAATTTTTATGTTTCTATTACTTAGCTACAATATTATCATTATATTCATTTTAAATTTTAAAATATATATTTTTCATATATTTAATCAATAATTAAATTTTGATATTTTTTTTTGTTAGTTTGAGTATGACAATATTTATTTCAAATTAAAATATATATATATACATATAGAATCAATTAAGCTTCTTAACCAAGGTTTTGAACCATTTTACAAAAGCTTCTTTTTTTGCAAAAATCATACAATCATTTCTCCAATAGGCATGCACGGACGATAGTACTATTATTAAACAAATAAATTATTTGGCTCCAAATAATTTTTATTAAATTTGTATAATTAAGATTTATTTAAAATATATATTTTCTTAAGTTATAAATATAAAACTCAACTTCCTCGCATTTCTTATAAAATCTTACATAAAAATTAATGAAATAAAAAATACATTTCAATATTCCAAAAATATTTCATATATTTTCTCAAATTAATTATTAATTATTAATTATAATTTTAGATAGTAAATTTTAATTATTATGATTTAAATGTTAATTTTAAGTGATTTAAAAATAATGTAAATTGCATTTTTTTGAAGATAATCTAGCAAAAATACTATTTGCTAAAGTTATTTTTTATAATTAAGTGAACATGTATAATAAAAAATTGTTATTTTTAATATTAAATGTAAAATTGTAAAATGAATGATATAATCATTTTTATTTTGTAATTTTATATGCATATAAATGTGGCTACATAATTTTATTTTCATTTATTTATCATATTTGTTTAAAATTACTTTTACTTTACAAAGAAAAACATAAAATATGTTTCATATATATTTTCAATTAAGACATGTATATTTAGAACATCATTATTTTAGTAAGAATCATGTATAATTTAAGTTTTCACTTTCTAAGATATCTAATCATAATCTTCAAAATTTAGTATTTCTTACATCATTATATTCTTAATTACAATACTAAAAGTTAATGCAATTATATAAAATAAAATTAAAACTTTTTTAAATTATATAGCTTTACTTATATTTAATCTTTAAAATTACTACTAATTTTATTGAAAATAATTTATTAAACAAATATGATTAGTAATTAAAATTATGTTTTATAATGATTTGCTATTATTAAAAGTAGAACATTCAAATTGGATGTACAAAACTCAAAAAATCAGCATCATATTATTAGTTTTAATTACAACTATTGAAAATATTTACTTACACTTGCATAATCATCAATAGGATTTCTTAATTATTTGTATACATACATCATAATTCATTTATATTCATACTTAAATCTTTATGCATGGGTATACAAAAAAAATAATAAATATAAATATATATATTTATGTTTCTATGTGTGCTAAGAAAATTGTTTTCTCAATCCACCTCCTAACAATGACTATTTTATTCTTAATGGATTGTTTTCATCTTGTGTTTTTAGTTGGTTTAAATCGGTGTGCATCGTTTACTCATGCATCAACGCGCTATCATAGCATTGTGGGGTGTCACATTAGAGAGATATTTTTTGTTACGACATGATGTTACATTCTGTATTAGGTGTTTATATGTATATCAAACTTTATTGTATTTTTTCAGATCATCCTGATTATGTTCGTGCTGACAGCAATTTGTCAAAGGGTCTTTATTTGAAGCATACATTATCATGAAAAGTACACTACTAATGGACCATACAAACTTGATATCACCCATTTCCTTCACCAATAAGCTAACGATAATATTTGCATTTGTTATAGACATTGTGTACCCTTAGCTATTGTGTATTGCTTTTTTTCACTAAATTTGAATGTCTTGACTAATTTTTTTTCAACTCACTTATATCATCATAATACACATTTTCAAATAGAGATTAAGAATAAGAATATTTAAATAGAGAATAAGAATAATTAAAATTTTGGTGAAAAATGGGACTATTTTGTAAATATAAAATTTTTATTGCTAATTGCATAAAAACCCAAAAGTTATTTCTAGTTCTAGTTGAGGCGATTATCTAGGACATCAGCACACTGCCCGCGATAAGGAATCGGGAAAAGAGGAATGCAGAGAGCTGCGGGATATTTTGCCCGGTCGCTCGATTTTCTACATGCTGCCCTAAAAAGCCGCATCGAAGATGAATCCTGGTACGTGTCTTCTCTCCCTCTGCATTGCAAATTCATAATCGATTATATGCCCTTTTTTGTTTGTCTTCGCCTTTATGTTGCTTATGGTTCTGCAAAGCTTTGGTCCCCACGGAACTGCCTCTCTGGGTTTGGGTGATTATTCATTCAGCTTCATCGAGATCTATTTTTGGCAACTATTCCAGTGTGTTTGGAAGGTTATCTCAATCTGTTTGGTTTACCAACATCTTTTCTTTATGTAGTGATATTGGGGGATTTGTCGAGAGCTTCACTGCCGACGTTTAGCCTTACCTTTATCACCAGCTCTCAGCTGGCCTTTGTAGGGCTTCTGATTTTTGTTTCCTGAGCTACTGATTTGCCACCGTTGAACTTCCAATTTACTGTTTTCAAGGAAATTGGATAATATTTGCCTAAAATAGCATTAGACCAAACAGTATAGTCGAGGAATGTTGTGCTTTCCCCATGGGAAAAATGCTTAAATCCTTAGTTAGAAGCTATTTAAACTATGTTTAAGGAATAGTGTGCATTTTGACTTGATTTATGTCTCAAATCCAGTTCAGTCCCGGCCATAATAGACTCAACATTTGTGAGTGTGTGTTCATATCCAATACAAGCACCATTTTGTGGACCGACAACATGATTTGTAAGTGATGCAGTGTACAGCAGTCTAAATTATTGCTGTCAATTTGATGCTGCACATTTTATCCCCAATGTCTCATCACTAAACTGCTGGCGTGATCCTAAACAGTGATTCCATAATGAAGCACTATTATCTATGGCTCAATTACTAAGTGCTTCTTGTCTTCTCCTAGTTCTTATGGGTGGAGGAACTCTGTATCCTTACTTAATCTGCTCTTAGTTTTTTTTGGGTTGTTTAACACAGCCAACTAGTCGTTTTGCCTTGGAAAATGTTCAATCAACGATGTTTTGTGCATTGATTGTCTGTATGCGGCCCAACCTAAACTCGTCCATGGACGACCAATGAACCTTCGTTAGCCCACTTCTAGCTAACCAACCAATTAAAAAAAGTTTTTAAAACAGAAAGAAGAAAAGATAAGAAATAAGCATTATTATCATCATTATAATTGGTGTTATTATTACTAGCTATTCTTAATGGTAATATCATTATAAAACTTATCATTACAAATTATTATTATTTGATGGCAATATATTGTTGACACATTTCAAATTATTTGCCTTTTAATCAATGTTATGAGAGTGCCTATTTAATACTACATTAGTGATAACTTTGATTTTTGTGGGAGTACATTCATTTCATCATGAGAAGATTTGTTATCAAATGATGACCATGATATGTTGGATGATGCAATTCAAAGTATCTCACAACTTTGTGTTTGAATTGCAGCTTTTTGTTTTACATCCAACCTATTGTCATCACACATTGTATGACTCTTCATTATTTGATTCTAACACATGAGGAGATTCAATATCCACTAGATGATTATTGTCACTCATATCATGATGATCTGCCTTTAATTGATCCCGACCACTTTTTCATATTCAATAGCTATGATTGTGCTTCACACTTTATATTCTACTCCACGAAAATTATGCTTTATTTCTACCTAATACCAGTTTCAAAAACTGCATCAACAAAGCTTAAACATGAATTGAGCTTCAGTATATGCTACAGAACCTTATACATATCGATTTATGCCTCCAACCGTTCCTTCTTATGAAACACCCATTTCTCTTTCTATAACAACCACTTATGGTATTATGCATCTTTCTTCATAGTCAAGGTTATTTATGATTAATTTTGATATTATGCTAGTTTATCTTGGTTTTGCCGAAGGACAGGATTATACTACTTAGATCATTCTTTGATATTGATGGAAAGTATTAGTTTGATTTCAGAAGTTCATACTCATTTACTTGAGGCTATATCACATACCCTTCATACACTTGCAATAGTCTCCATGCTTCAACCTGAAGATTCTATTAGATGTTTTGAGCATATCCATCACCAGATCTCTTGTAAGATCATAGATAGTGATTCCGTTGTTCGTTTTCAGTATCAACATTTATTGTTGTTTTCTCCTTAGCCATGTCTTATGATGCATATTTATGTTGCTTGTTACATTATTTGTGTATTTGAATGGCTATGATCTAATATGCTTGATGAATGTCTAAGATTGCTCTTTGCACTTTATTTAGGCTTATGCGGAAATGAACATCATGGCAGCTTTGGTTTTTACTTTTGAGTGCTACTTGGCTGCATTAATTGATGTTAGCACAGTGTTTTTGGCAGTTACTGATTCATGGGCTTTTATATTTTGAAAATTAATCCACATAATTAATTAAAAGACTAAAAATTATTAAGGTGCAGCTATATAGTTTCAGAAATTTCCCATAAGGAATTAGATGCTGCTATTGTTAAGCTTTCCTTGCAAGAACTTGTTAATATCATGATCATTTTGCAGGTTTTTGGCCAGTTCCGATCTTTACAGCTGTGCTTGTTAAAGTTATACGTGTTATTTTCATGATGCAGGCTTTTGGCAAATTCTGATCTTTACTGCTGTGCTTGTTAAAGCTATATGTGGATGCACCATTTTTGAAATTAAGTAAAAGTCAAATTGCTTTATGGGGATCCTAGCTATAGCTTCCAGTCCTCTGATCTCCCTTAAGGGGGAATCTGGTTATTTGGTGATGCTAGAAACAGATTGATGATCATCATTGGATTTTGAGCATAAAGTTCCTACAAATTTAAATTTACATTGAAGAATCTATATATTGTACTGTAACTTGTATTAAGCTGAATCTTTATCTTGAATAAATTGTTTCATTTTTTCTTTTAATTTGCTTCTCATTGTTTATTAATGAAAAAATAACTGGAGATTCTTTCTCCTTGTTTTGTTACAAGGCTTGATTTCAAACATTTGAGCAAATCTTTCTAAGACTTCTTTTTATCTAACGTGAAACAGATGGCATTACCTCATTAATATATTTATTTTAATTTATAATTTTTATTTTTCTTTTTCTTTTTTTTTAGTTTGATTGATATTATGATATTTGGTTAAAAACGTAATTTCTGTGACTAGGGCTAGCTTCAAGTCGAGTCAGCCCATACTCGAACTCAAATCAAACTTGTTCGAGTTCGAGTTCGAGTCGAATTCTAATCGAGTTCGTGTCGAGTTTGAGTCATTTTAAATAGAGTTCGAGTCAAGATCCATCACTCGAACTCTGCTTGAAAATTTTTGAGTCGAGTTCGAATCGAGTCAAAATGTCTCGAGTTTGAGTTGAGTAGAGTTCGAATTTCGAGTTTCGGGTCAAATTGCCAATTCTACCTGTAACCTCTTTCAAGATGTTTTATCATTATGTTGTGAATTTCAAATCATCACAAATTTCTTGCAAATACCATCATGGGATTTTGTAACAAAATTATGTTTTCAAAAATTAATGTTTACCTACTATTTATTCAAAAAATGTTGGGGTATATCATCAGTGTAATTTGTTTATAGTATTTGTAAATTTTTTCTTACATTTTCATACTGTGTTTTTGCATCATGTTGCTTTTATGATCCAACCATAGTTTGCATTATCTATGAATCTTCTGAGGTTTGCCCTTTATCAAGATTTAATTTTTTTATCCTCGCAGGCATACAAAAAATGTACATTCTTTTATCATAATCCCTAAAACTGGAAACTAAGATGAAACCTTAACAAATTATTTATTATTCTTATTCTCTATTTAATGTTGCCTCAAACTAGTTCCATTTTACTTATTTGTGCAATTTATAAGCATCATAAAAAATTATTCATTTGTGTGGTATGATTCATTTTTTGAGACAACATGACGTCTCAGTTTGTTTGGTTTCAATTAAAATATGTGGATCTTATTTTAAGCATTTTTTTCAGGAAGTGGAGGAATGCTGTGATGGTACGACCAGACATCATAATTGTGTTCATCGTATTACTGCAAGTCTATCTATCAAATTAACTTTGCTATTATGTAGCTAGGTGCAAGCTATTGTTATTCTAATAATGCCAGAAATTCTGAAAATCCTCTAACAAGACATTCTTTTGATGATTTGATTTTGCAAAACAAAGCACAAAAAGCTGACAAGCCAAAGGCAAGTTGATATTTAGTCTGCTGATTTTGTATTATAGTTTGTGCTATATCTTAGTGATGCAACAATATATTTACTCAGATGTTTAATTATTTTTTTCTCATGAAATGCTCTATGGATTATTGAGTTATAGAATATGCATTTTATTGCTCATTTTTTCGTTGCAAGGTGTAATTTTTATGCCTGACATTTTGAAATTAAATTCAGTTATTATATTAAGAAGCCTATCATTTGTCATTAAATTTTTGGAGTTATATTGGATGCGCTTTTGTAGGTTTTTTATGCAATTTGAAAAATTAATAAGAATACTATTCTATAATGAGCAAGACAATTTTTCTTAAACTTCTTTATATAATTTTAAAATCTCTTTTTGCATTATCAGTAAGAGAACATTCCACTCTTTTCAGCTGATCTCTTGCACATGGTTATAAAAATTGTCCTTTAATGGGCACTACATTGCTATTTAACAAATGCCTAAACATTTGTATGGCTTTAATTCTCTATTTGTAAAAAATTGCATAGTAGGTAGTAATCACATATCTTAATGATCACCGTGAGCTAGAATGAGCAGCATTCATGAAAGCTCTATGGTGTGGCATGGTGTGTGCAAAAATGAGTAGAGTGATCTTGTTTCAACTCATCCGTTTGTTTCTTTTTTATTAGTTCAAGTCATAACCAGATCCAGCTATTTATTTGTTTGTTAAAGGGTATCAAATTGCTTCTTATACTTATTTAATCCCTTTTACTTGTTTTCTAAAGCTTATCATAAAATTGGGTTAATGAGATCTATTGAACGACCCATTAAAGCTCTATTAAGTCAATTAAGGGTGTCAAATGACTTGCTATATGTTTGTTTCCCCAATACATTTTTCTACTTCTAAGGAATGTACTTCTTAAAGCTATTCCCTTTTTTAATGAATCTATATCATGTATTGTTCTCTGAGCTATTCAACTGCATTGTTTATCCAAATTCTGATTACATAAATTTGCATAGATTGCTTGTTATGGTAATGCATTTAAATATATTATATAGTATCCAAATTCTTTATTGTTTTATGGTTTTTTTAACAAATCTATAAAGTATGTATATGATCTGTTATTATGTAGCATTTATTGTGTAAATTTCACTACATTTGCTTTCAGATTAGTTCTTGATTATTATTCTACTTATCTGTGTGTAAATAATTTAAGGTTATCACTGTAATTTTTTCTCTTTGTGGCTAGTTATTGTTGCTTGCTTAACCTTATGCTATTTTCAATGTTTGATGCATTTCTTAGGTAAACTTTTGTACTTGTTGATTAGTCATTTTTAAGGATGTTGGTGCTCTTATTACTATTTTGTTTATCAGGCAAGTTTGTCTTATATGTTTTCCTCCTTTTACAGCCAAAGTATATTAAAGTTGATGAAATACCACAACATAACAAGGGATCTGTTCATGTTCAGCCTATTGGGAAACGTATTTCAGCAAATGAGAAACAACAATTTCTTGTCAACACAGTACGTTTTTTTTAAATGAAATCCAACATAGTTGCATTTAAAGTTAGCCAATATCCATTTCTACTCTTTAAAAAACATGAACTAATGCTAGGATAGTTGGGTGTTTAATGTACTCTGACCTTTTAATAAATCTTGCTTGTCCTGATTTCTTGTAGAGTAACTTGCCATAATAGTTAGAATTATTTTAGTTTGGCCAATTTAGTCATATAGATTACTCATTTTGTCCAATTTATTTCCAACTATTTGGGATGTTCAATTTTGCCCCTTAACTAGCATTCTAAGATTAATTGGGTCTCAAAATCTTTATTCTTTGGAACTAATTTTATTTATTATTATAGTGGAACCATTATCCAAAGGTTTTGACTTATAGAAGATCCTAAATAGATTATTTGGAATAACCAAAAGACTAGGAGTGTTGTATTGGGAGAATGTTAGTCTTCAAAGAAGTATATTGACAAAATAAATGTTGCAGAGCTAATGATTTTATAGTGGGTAACTTGGTATACTTTATTTATATGATAAGAAATGAGTATATTAGTGTGGATCCAATCGAGGATAAGTTTGAGAAAGTCATATTAGATGATTTGAACATATTAAGCTCTTATTGTTAGATGTTCTAGCAAGGAAAATGGTGTTATGAATTTTGCCTTATGAAAAGAGAAGGACCTAAAAATCTTGACAAGAACCTATTATGAATGATCTCATATATTTGCAGTTTAGAGAGTGGCTTATATTTGATGGGGCATAATTTTGTTTAAGGATTTGTAGCCAACCCCGCTTAGTGGGATTGAAGTTTATTTTATTATTGTTGTTGATGTTAAGATTGACGAATTGAATAAACATGGTTCAATAATTATCTTGTTTTTATTTAATAGATAGTTGCACATAGTTCAAGGGAATATTATTTATTTATTAGTTTTATTGAATACAAAATGCCAATACTAAAACTCATGGTATTTAGCAATATAGAGATAATAATAAATATATTCATATCTAGTTGAAACATAAATATAAATTCATAAAAAAATAATCAACCAAAATTGACCATAAATTGATTTAATGAGTGACCTAAACTATTGGAAACAAACTTGAAAAGTCATAAGAATCTGGAAATGAATATAGCCTAAATAAAGTTTAATTTTGAAGCACTATTTATCACGACTCGATCAGATAAGGGTCCGGAAATAGAAATCCGACGACGAAAACATGGGCGTCACATTTTTTTGTGCCGATGGCATTAAAGCTTTGGTTCCTGACTAGATAATGGTGTTCTCTCGTGCCGCTTCTCTCACGGTAGGGCTCCCGAATGGCGATATACAGCACTGCCGGCATTAAAGATTCTGCGACAATGTCGATGCCTATCACTTTTGCACTGCGTATTTGATGTTCGACGGTGGTGCGCTGTCGATTTAAGTTTCTGATACAACTTTGGTGCCTGACAAAGGCTTTTGCACTGCCTCTCGTGTTCGACGGAGGTGTGCTTTTTGTCGTATCTAGGTAGGGTGGCACTGTTCGCATGAGTGGAGGCAGTGTCTGCCTCTTCTATGCGTCGATTACTTCGTTGTGGTCAGGATTTGACTGGTGGTTTGGAGAGGCTACCCAACTTACATTTGAAGTGCAATGTCGGGGAACACCCCCCTAAATCCTTTCTCAATGCACTAACACATGCTTTTTCTCAAAATCCCTAGTTAACATCAAGCCTATATCTTCAATTAGAGGTAAACCTGGTCTCCTCCTTTTCAATGAAGAAATTCAAGAGCTGGCCAAACTATTTGAATACTCATTGGAAGGAAATTTTTCGAATGGTAGATCGTTGATGGCTGCCATTCGGAATTTTCTTGGTGGTCTGGGGCTATTGGGCTCTTACATGCTGGGCTTATTGCTTTTCGTCACATCCTTATCAAATTGTATAACGAGTATGATTAGACAATATTGTTTGCTCGAGGAATGTATTTTATTGATAATTTCCATATGAAATTGCTAAAATGGACGAGGTTTTTCGACCCTTTATACGAACCCCCAATTGTGCTAGTATTGATTAATTTCCCCTGCTCAAGGTTCACTTGATTATGCATTCAATTTTTTTTTTCTTTGGATTTGCATTTTGGTAAGCCACTCAAAGTTGATTATGCTACAATAACCCTATTTAGCCCTTGGTGGCACGTGTTCTAGTTGAGATTGATCTCACTAAAACATTTGATTCAAAGATATGGATTGGAAACGAAGAGAACGATTATCTTCAAAATGTTGTATTTGAAAATTTACCTATCTATTGTCATTCTTGCAAAACTATAGGCTATGATATTGCAAATTGCTATAAATTTCATCCCCATCTCAAAGGTTTGGATAAGCCGAGGAACCCTCCGGGCAGTTTGGTATGCATAAGAAACAAAGGATTTTGTTCTTCAATGGCGGCACAAAGCGGGGCCGCCTGGCCTTCCAATAAGGAGGATGTTCAAATTCAGCCAGATGGCGTATGCGAGATTTTATTTATTCTTGCTGATGGAGGCTGTCTTCTTATCAGATGCCAATGGTGTTGCTAAAGAAAGCCTATTTGGCAAACAACTGATGGTGATAGCTGATTGTTCTGAAAGGAATTGCATTGCCAACATTTCTTTTGGGAATTCTATGTGGATTAGAATGCATTTCTGGCCATTCTTGCAAATTGTGCCAAGTTGTGGGCCAGGCTTGACGATATGGTGACTGCTGAAGACTTGACTATACTTGGAGGTTCCAATGTCCATTGAAGGTAATGATTGTATGAATTTGAAGTGGGTGGAATTCTGGCGGAGGCGTCGATTCCATCGAGCAGTGCTTCTTCCAATTGTGTCGAGGAAAGTAAAGAGGATTTATCGAGTTATGAAACTTTTTCCTCGGATCAGCTTCAATGTGCATATATTGCTGCTCAAGAGATTTTGAGGATGATAGCTGCAGGGATGACCCACCCCCACCTCTTTGATTATGAGGAGCATTCCCATAATGTTAGGTTGTTTACGGCATCTTCCTCGAATTTGCTTCAGCAATGCGTTGTAGGGAAAAAAGAAAAGAAAAATGATTACAAGTCCTCAAGTAGATTGACAAAATACAACCTCAGAAAAAGAAGTGGCATTGGTGGTATGGTGACCGTTTGATTTCTTTATTTTTTTCCTTTTTTATTTTATTTTATTTTATTGGAGATCAACAACTATATAAGTTCCAAAATCTCTTATGATGTTCTTCTTTAATCTACAAAATCCAACAAATGTTTCAAAAAATTTATATATATATATATATATATATATTATATGTATCCATTACCATGAGATCTTTAATATTTAACAGCATTAATCTTTCTCAAATAGTCTTTATTTTATAATATTTTCCCCTTGATAAAAACATGGCACACAACATATTATTATGTACTAGTCTAAGGAGCTCACCGTAAAAAATCATTATCATTTCCATTCCCACTATCATTAATATGGCTTCTCCAAATAGTATCATATAGGAGGTTGCTCCACAAATAATTACACATATACGTACATCACATAATAAAATAATATACTACAATAGCATTTGCTAAATGAAAAGGATATTAAATTAAAATAATTAGTTTATCTTGTTAGAGTTGAGTGCTCTTTGAGCTTAGCTCACTGTTTATCATAATATTTCAAAATTTGTTGGGGTGGGAGCCGTATTGACAACTACCATCAAATTATTGAGCTCCTTGAAAAAATAATTCTTGATTCTTAAAATCCCCTTCATTTTCAAAATTTATGCAGCAAATGAACTTATTCCTAGAGTCCTTGGTTATATTCTTTTTTTGCATTCATTCTCAAATAATGGGAAAATTGAATTCTTATGTTCTTAAAGCATCTTTATTTGTTACTTGTTAACTAAATTGTGTATTAAAGTTATGAATATTAAACAAAAGAAATTCTTGACATCAATTGATGTGATTTGTTCAAAAAGATCCATAGTTTGATGGCTGCGATCTTTAAGAAAACATCATTTTTGAAAAACGTAATCATAAACACTTCTTTATTATATTCTCAAGTCTTGCTCTTCTTCTTCTATACTGTACCATATTATCCACTAACTACCCATTAAGTTTGAGTACTTTAGACATCATGATATATGAGTTAGCAGAATGACACCCTGAAAAAATTGTCCTCTAAAGATTTATTCCAAAACCAGAAATATTAGTTGATGAATTTGCGAGATAACGTCCACTACAGATTTCTTTTTGAACCAGAATAAAAAGACACTATTCACATAAATTCAATTACCCTAATCAAGTTCAATTTCAGAAGCATCCTTTGATTCCAAAACTTTTGATTATAACAATTTGATCTTATTTATTATAAATGTGGAACCAAGGGATCCTTTTAGGCTCTAATGGAATCTCTCAATATAGTGACTGCTCTCTGTCAAGCTTAGAAATCTGTAATTAAGAAAAAAGCCATCTAAATACAATTGCTCATCATTGCAAGCTCTAATAAAATCTCTCAATCTTGTGATTTCTCTGTCATGTGCAAAAATCTGTAATTACGAAGCAAGCCATCTAAATACGTTTCTTCTCTCCTGGCTTGTCAATCTTTAGTTTTACTTGAGAATCCTCGTATTGGGCATTCATACCAAGTATTTTACATTCTCTCTCTCTCAATGGCCTTTTGCCATTGGCGGAGCACATGCATCTCAATGTTGCATTGTCTCTCATTTGTGGCTAAATGATTTATGATCACCACTTCTCTAGAGCAAACAATAAGGACTTTTTAAATCTTTTTTCTGTTACAGAAGAAATCATGCAAATTTTCAAAAATTGAAGAAGATTAAGAAAAAATCTAAAGCGATAAGATCTCCACTAGTATGACTTTGCTTTGATGCTTAAAATTATTAGAATATTTATCAGGCATTTCATTTGTTTATATTTTTAGCTTACGAATTTTTTTATATTTGCCATTTTGTATTTTGATCATTGCAGCACATCTTCCAAATCCATCTCAGGTCATTTCCCATACAAATTGTAGTATAAATTTATTTTGATTTATTAATTAATATCAATGCTAGCTTCCTGTCACGTTTATAAGCGTGTGATGCGCTGACAATTTCATCTATTCTGCATGGCCGTTTTGAAATAATGCTAAATGTTGGGATTTGTTGTTAGGCTGCTTTGATATTCAAATCTCATAGCATCAAGGTATCTTAGCTAAACAATTTAAATTTTAGCTTCTTGACTTGAAAGATTCCAAGGATGCTGTTTATGGGACGCTTGATGCTTGGGTTGCTTGGGAGCAAAGCTTTCCTTTGCCGTTGCTGAAAAGAGCATTACTTGTGCTTGAGAAACAAGAACAGTGGCACCGAATTGTTCAGGTAAAATTGACTTTTATTATATTATATTACTTTGATTTTTGTATGCTTTGATTTTTTTACTTTCATATAATATTGCAATAGTGCATTTGCGTACTATCAATTTCTACTTTACCTTTTTTAATTGCATTTGATTTGACTTTAAAAAGAAAATTGTTAGATGTCCCAACAAATAAACCAAAAATTGAACAAAAAGTTTAGGGACTTGTTAAAAAGGTAGCCAAAAGCATATGCATGACCAACATTGCAAAGTGCACCACATTAATTCCTTCTTAAACAACCCATGCCACTTATTTTAATTTTTTTTTTTAATTTTTTAGTTTATTTAGTAGAATTCTCTTATAAAATATTTGCAAACTGATATAAAGGTATATATTTGGTAAAGAATGTTCCTACATTTTTAACATGCTAAACATGCCTGATTTCATGATGATGTACTTTGGCATTATAAATATATATATATATATATATATATATATATATATATCTAAAATAATATTTTTGTACTATGAGACAAGAATCAACCAATGGGGGCCTTTGGGAAATTCTAATATGACCCATCATCTAGTGAGGAACAAAAACAAATAAATGGATTTGACTTATGTATGTCGTAGATATGGCTCCAGCAAGCTGTATCAAATAAGGAAATGCTCTTTCTACATTACACTAGGGCTCTGCTCGGATAGCTAAAAACTCGCGATTATATGAATGTGACTCCATCCCTACAAACAATGCCAATGAACCTCCAAATGATTTGGGGATGGTGCTGGCCTATCCCAACTTGTGAGAACCTATGCTAGATTGGTTGGAGCTAATTAAATTGTTCCCAGGCTATAATAGTGTGCTGGGACAAAATGCTAGTTTCCCACAGGAAGGACACAACAACATAACCAATGTCCTATGAAGGCCTAATGGGTATTTGAAGCCTCTTATTCTTTGATATTCCACAGCTTGCACTAAATTACTTGTAATTGGGAGAGGCACATTCATCAGATGGGACTTCATGTCATCATCTCAGTGGGCCGATCCAACATGTGTTTGAGCTGCTATCTCAACTTTGTTTGATTCCTCCAATCCAAGGAGATATAATCAACTATAATTAAATTGGGATTTATCGGCACTGTAGTGAACTCTTGCTTGTTTGATAATGTGAGGTGTGATCTCAGTATGGGACAAATTGTAACGACCCGATATCGTTACTTTGCAAGTTAGGTCAAAATCCCGCCTAAGAAATCAGGATCCCGGGGAATTTCAAATTATGGCAAACAAAAATACTTCTAGATAGAAATAAATTTTTAGATCAAAGTGCCCTAGCTTGGGAGAAATTCGGATAACGGAAACTCCTGTTTTATTTTTCTGAACTTTTTAAATTCATTAAATCAATAACATCGAAATATGTGTCTGAATTCATAGATTTTCATGTCGTTATGTTAATGATATTATTTAAATGCTGCACATGAAGTTTCATCAATTTTGGATCGTCGGTTTAACCTAAATTAATTTTTGAAGTTTAAAACTTCAGAAATTAATATAAAATAAAATATTTGTCCGAATCGAAATTTTTTGGTGCGAGGGTGTTCATTACATCATGATACACCTCAGTGTCAAGTTTCGTTGTATTTGGACGTCAAACGGCGGAAAAATGCAAAAAATTTAAGTTTAAATAAATTTTAAATAATTCATTGAGTTTTTCATCTATCCCCCATCTTTTGACCCATCATCTTCTTCACCCCTCCCCTTCTCTTTTCATTTAAACTCTCTCCCCCTCTTCTCTCCCAACCAGCAGCCCCCTCTCCTCTCCCAAACAGTAGCCCCCTCCCCTCTCCCAACCAACAGCCCCCTCTCCTCTCCTCTCCCAATAGTAGCCCCCTCTCCTCTCCCAACTAGCAGCCTCCTCTCCTCTCCCAGCCATTTGCCAGCCCCGGCAGCCACCCCGGCCACCCTTTCGGACCCTCCAAACCAGCCAGCCCCTCTCTTCCCCTTCTTGCAGCCCTCCCCTTCCGGCAGCAGCCCTCCCCTTGTCGGCCACAAGCCATCCACCATTTCGGCCACCTCCTGCAGCCGTCCAGCCTCCCTCAACCTCCCGACAATACTATCCCAGGTAAGAGGAAAAAGAAATGAGGTAGAAATGAGGAGGTTTTACTATTATGTATTTTATTTTATATACTTAATATTTTATTATTAAGAAATTAAATATGATAAGATTAGTCATTCACACTATTGTTGTTGTCATTAATCAATAATGATAATGGTACATGTGTTATAAAATGATCACTATCTTTATTTTTGTCAATTTTAATTTAGTAATTTTTATTCTATCTTTTCTTTCGTACATTATTATTATCATTATTATTAAATAATGATAATAATAACATTAATGAATATTACTGCTATCGCAGTAGCTTAAAAATCGGACTTCAATCTTAATAGGAAAATGAAAAAGATCAGAATCGAAGTAAAGATAAAAATTACTCCTAAAAATTGGATTAAAAAGCTAATTTAAGATATCCAAATCTAAATGCAAATCTAAAAGTCGAATTGTCAAACTTTGGATCTTAAAGAACAAAGGTACCTCGTATATGACATATATTACTTTTTTTATAATTTATTGCTACTTATCTTCGTTTATTTGCTTTGAGCCAAATTCATTTGAAGCTTGGTTGGTTGTTCGGAACTAACGTGGTAATATTCATGGGTTATTACTGGAAAAAAGACATCAGTAATAGCATTCGTGGGTCACTGGAAAAATAACATCAATGACATTCGCGGGTTACTGGAAAATGACATCAGCAACATTCGTGGGTCACTGAAAAAATGATATCGATAACCTATATTTTGTGATAATACTTGTGGCATAAAACTTTTATTCATTTTGCACTATTACCTTACTTTTCCTGCATTTTTATCCTTGTATCTGCAAATTGCATTTCTGCTTTTATAAGAATGTAATATTATTTTGTTTATTATGGTATTCAAAGTATTTTCTAATTATTAAGAATTCCAATTCTGATATTATTTTCTGAACAATACCAGTTCAGGTACTTCTGGGGGAGCTTGAAGAAGAACTTTAAAATCTTAAATTATTATTTGGCCGATGGATCGATGACGCTACTTTAACCTTTATTTATCTTTTATTTTCTCTTTATTTTAAAAAAAGGTTGATCAATGTTCGTAATGTACGATGAAGATTTTCGTAATATGTAATTTTGAAATGAATGAGAAATATCTTTGGATTTTGTATGTATATTTTCTCATATCTTGAATTGCTCAATATGATTCTACGGTATGTGAACACCAGAATATCTGGACATCACACAAACCCAATAAAGACATCTATTGGTCTTTTTGAGGGTACTCCTTAAAGATGAGTCAGGACACTTCTCATTGTCCTTCTCTGTGATGACCCATGTTAGGTTGATAATAATCAATCTAACATCGGATGCATCTTTCCGTAGGATCATATTGGCAGTTAGGTAAAATAGCAGTTAAACACATTCAGAGCTATTCAAGTGTAAGAAATAGCATTCATTCAATTTAAAGCAAAATAATATTCAGAACTTATTACATAGCTTTCATTATACAAAAATATTTATCCCTTGAAGGGGCAGTTAGAATCCATTAATTTGCTGTGTCATGTCTTTAAATTATATCAGCTTCTTCCAGTTGTATCCGATTTGGCATTATAAAAATAATGCCTTAGTGCACAATCTAAAAATAAAGGATATTAAAAATATACTTAAAGCAGCAAAGCGGAAGGCAAAAATGATGATCAATTGCAGGGAAAATATAGCTTATTGCAAATAAAAGATTATCATGTCGTGCAACATAATGTCCTTTTGTCACATGCCTTTTCAAACGAAATGCAATAATTGCATAAAAGTTCATGTTTATATTTATGACTTGATATTATGAAGCAATATTAGCAATTCTGATGGGCAAAGCCAGAACCATGAGGCTGGGTTCATAAAAATGCAATTAAGTATGACCTTCACCTGAGCCCTCTTAAAGGCTCCAAATGGCACCTTCACCTGGGCCTCTCTCAAGGCTCCAGATGGCAACTTTCACCTGGGCCCTCTTTAAAGGCTCCAGATGGAATCATATATGCAGTTAAGCATGACCTTCACCTGGGCCCCCTCAAAGGCTCTATATGGCACCCTTATAACTCCTGATGGACTAGCCCCATCCTTAACTTAATTTAACCTCTGTTTCGGAACCCTTTGCAACATTCACAATATACATAAATATTATGTTATCTCTCTTACATGACTAACAGTAAGTAAAATATTAAATAACAATATAAACAGGTTCAAAGCGATGCTTAAGCAGCAAAAAGATAAAAAATATGAAATTAATATCCAATGTACCTTTGTGTTTGACTTAACTAGAAGAATCACTCACAAATTTGATGTATCTGCAAAAATTATAATTGAGATTTTATTAAATCTTGAAGGTATTTGCTGGCTTTATGAAAGCTAATATTTTTATTTATAAGCTTTTGTGTTAATTATGAATCTTGTGATCCCTCGTTCTTTTTAACTGATGATGCATATTTGTTTAAGAGATTGAACGAGCTAATGTAGAGAAAATTAGTATTAAATTTTGCGTATTCCTAAACCCTAAGTGAGCTTTCTCTACGGGTTTGAAATGCAGCATAGGTTGTTCTAAAGTATTTAATAGTATTGAAATCTTTATTTTCCCAAATCGCACATATATTGCAAATTGATTTCAAACAGAGAATTTCTTGATTCTATCATTAGTAACTGTACATAAATTTAATGAAACTTTATATTAATTAATGACCTCTAGCCTACAAATTTTGATTATATACTAAAATACTTACATCTTATTATGGAACAAACTTTGATTCAAAATAGCTAGTCTTTCGATCAAATAATTATTAAAAACTCCAAGGTTACTTCAACCTACTAAGTTAGCTGCAATTAAATCTTAATCTCGATAATACTAATATAAAAGATCGTATGAATTCACGGACAGCTCTCTATAAAATAATAACTGAACTTATCACAATACTCAAAGAAAATTTTCATTTAAAAGTTTAACCTACTATAAAAGGTTTGACATAATAAAATAAAAGGGCAGAGTGAACTAGTAGGTCAAAGCAAATCCCTAACTATTTATTTTGTTTATCATTATTATTTATTATTATTATTATTATTATATATATATATATACATATACATATTCTATCATTTTTAACTGATCGAGCAGAGCTTACCTTACGTTTAGTCGAGCACACAGATTGGCGCAGAGAAGAGCCGATGCAGAGCGGAACCAGCGAGCAAGGATCGGGCGCGGAATCGTAGCGGAGGAGGTTGGCGCAGAGTCGAGTGCCCTAGCAGAGAAGAATCGGCGCTGCGAGAGATTGAGCGGAGAAGAATCGGGACTTGCGCGGAAGAAGAAGTCGAGCGGGGAAGCCGCACGCTGCCCGTCTCTCGGCGTAGGGGTTATGACGGAAGGAGGGGTCGATCTTTTCTGCTTGATCGGTCTCCAGGTACGCTCACTGCCGCGTCTTACGGGAGATAATCGAGCAACTAAGAGGGAGAGGCAAGCGGGGTCGAGCGTGGTGATGGGTCGAATGCCATACGCTCGGTTATATAGGGTGTGCGTGCGTAACGCACACCCGTTTGGACCGGCTGGCTTCTTCTCCAAACGCCCGCAGATTAAGGATAATAGCGTAACTGTTGTAATGTGCTTTTAATGGAGTAATTTTCTTAAATGTCGTAACTGTCGAATTTGAAAACTTTCTAAATTAGGGATTGAAACTGAAAAAAAATCGATTTTAGCGAGAGTTTTAACGAGAAACTGAATTTGCTGGAGGAATAACGAATTGAATATTATGGGAAATTACTTCTTATCTTATAAATGACCTAGGGTCATTATATTCTCATTCTTCTTATGGTGAAATAATGGTAATTAAGCAGATGAATAAAATTAGTATTGTTTGTCCCATTAATGGTTGATTGAAGAATGCTCTGGCCGCTATTATTGAGACTATCAGGCCATCGACTAGTCCAAAGAATAAGGCTCCTCATGTCATAATAGCAGCCTTATGTTCTACTCAATATGGTTATAACCTGTAGGGGTAACAGTAAATGCCTATCAAAGATGCTTCTACTTATGTAAAGACTCGGGAATCAAGTCAAAATTTTGGGGGTCTCAGTTTAGTTGAATTATTTACTTAAATTGCTATTAAAATAATTCTTAAATAATTATTTCAAAGAGCCTGCTATCAATCATTTTTTAATTCAAAAAAAATAGTACAAAATATAAATCTTTAAATAATGAAAATTTACTTTTTAACAGAGATAATAGGCTCTAAGCGACGAGTAAATTTAGTAGAGTTCTCTTAATCTGGTATTAACGTTTGAAAAATATTTGGTAAAAGCAGCAGCTTGAAAGATCCTTACATAAATTTGAATCAAACTATCAAATTAATCAAATAATTAGTGCTACTATGTGAAGGGTACATTTGAGGGGAGCAATGGGTGCAAGCAGGTGAGCAGTAGTGGACCAATCATGATGATAAAATCTTAGGCAGAGAAGTGACAAACACTTTTTTTAATATAAAAATCACTAAGGGTATTCAATGTGATTTGTTTTTCTAGTTTGTGTTCTTTATAAGGAATAAATACATATTTATTCCTGTACCATTAAGTGTACATTTTCTAGAGAACAAAATAATATATATCATAGAATACTATACACCCAGATCAAATTAAATCATTTCAATGTTCATTTCAGTAGCAAGACTCATTTTACTAATTATAAATTTGATTAAAGTAATTAAATAATCTAAATTTATGTACATTAGTCTAAAACATCATAAATTATTATAAAAATTATCCTGAAACCAACAAATCAATTAGAATTTGAATCAGATTTAAAATTTCATGCAAAACTAAAAAAGTCACAATCAAAACACAAATGTTCATTTCTCTTATTTTAGGCTAAGTTAACCTTTATTATCATCTTAACAATGATCATCATAATTCTACCAGGTCCTTATTGTGATCAAAATTTACAAGATCAGTCCCATCAGAACGTGATCATAAGATATTGTGATTGTCATGATGAGCATTATTTATTATATTCTATCATTACCATTATTATTATGATCGTGATCATGATCATTATTACCTTCATAGTTATAATGACCCTAATCATTACCATTTGTCATTGTCATTGTTTTGATCTTTAAATATCAGTCACCACTGGTCATTAAAATTTCACATTTTTATTTATACATATATGTGTGCTGCAGTAGGAGTAGCAGCAAATTACTTAATATACAAAATGTGTACTAAGATATGTATGTTCTCTTGTACATTTAAAAATAATGTAAAATATAGGGGAAATCTCAAACATTCAAAACCATTATAATTTACATATTTAACACTTCTAATTTATTGTATATGTATCATTTAGTATATATACTTTATATAATAAAAACCAAATGCAAATTATGGCTATTATTAGTAAAAAAATTGAAATTTATCCCAGTAAGATTATACAGTTGGGGAGGGCTAGTCACTGTCCATTGGCCAGTCCAGCGCCAACGATAAGGTATTGAACGACCAATAGTGCGCGGGAGGCAGTTACAGGCTTAAGGCGATGGAGAGAGCTTGCACTTAGAGGCCATTGTGCAGGCAAGGCTTGGGCTAGGACTACTTTGTCAGCAGCGAACTACGGGCGTGTTGCCATTGACATAGGAGGAGAATATAGAGTGAAAGAATAGAGAGAAGGAGAGAGATCAGCAGGATGGATGAGCTATAGGGTCGGATAATGGAGATGCTGGAGAAAGGAATGAAGGAGAGTGGGGAAAATATAATAAAATATGTTATAATTAAATATAAATACTAATTTAATTCTAATTGTCACTAATTAATCAAAGTCATTTATAATCCAGTAGATTAGCATATGAATCTTGTGCATTCTCAATTGAACCGTTCAATGCTAATGAATTTATGATCTTTGTTGAAGCCATGAAACACCTTGGATTTGAATGCACGATCCTTATGACTCCCCAAACTTCAATTATAGCTATGGGACATTTCAAAATCAACAATTCATGATTTCCTAGCCTTGCGCACCCTTTGGCTGGGTTCACATTATACCAATTATTGATCATGAAAGTTATGATTTAACTTCTCATGATCTTGAAATAAGCATTTTGATTTTTATTATACCTAATGATTTGATTGTTCGATTGACTCTGATCGATGGTCCAGGTTCTTATCGCATGCTTTGGATCGAAGCCATGCCATCATGTGCCGATAAACAAACCTAGTCTTTCCTTCACTATAAATACTTGAGCCTCTCTCATACTTCAAGCATGAAAAAAAAAAACAATCATTTATAACAAGAGAGACTATCAAAACAATAAGTGAAAGCTCATTTTCTATTGATCTTTGGTTCTGCATGGAGAATAAATTTTAAGTTCCCTGTGTCTTGATGTTTGTCCTGATCAGGGTTTATTTTCTCTATGTTGATTTGTTAGATTTAGAGAATTCTTTTCTTGGAATTTGGAGTTTTATCATGTCATACAAATTTCATTGATATTATCATTAAACTCACAAATGTGTCAACATTTGTCAAAAATTGAGTGGAAATTTAGTTAATTTATTAAATAAAATTTAATCATATAATTTATTATTAATTAAACGAATTATGTTTTAGTCTCGATTTACATTGAGCTGAAGTGCCAAATTTTCACTTGAGAATTTTGGGTGTTAATCTGTGAATAGTTAAAGTGTCAAGTCATGGTGCTTAGATTGACTTGATAATGTAACATCATTGTTATTGTTGTCTTTTAATCACAAAACATCATTCTTATTGTTGCTTAAATTGCTTAGTTTAATTTTCAAGCATTCTTAAGGAGATAGAATCTCAATCCAACTAAATCTGGGCTAGCCATCAATGCTAGTAAGCCCTCTAGCCAAATCAAAATATCGTTAAACATATTACCTCAACTTCATGCTTTAGTGCCTACTGGAATGCTCTAAAACTTGGTTGAATAGAATGAAACGGCTATATTAGAGAAATGGTCAGAATACGACATTTTGTAGAGAGAAAATGTTGAAAATATATAGGTAGTCTGTATGCTTACTAAAACTATAGAAATTTTAGATTTAACAAAGAAGAAAAAATATTAGACTAAAATTAAATTGCTAGAATTTGGCAATAAACCAAACTTAAATTTTATTCAGTACTTGACAGGAATGAATTCCGGAGTAATTTGTACTGGTGATGTTGATTCCTTCTCTTGCTTTGTTTTCATACATGGTTTGAAAAAAAAATATTTTTTTCTTCCCAGGTTTTAAAGTGGATGCTGAGTAAAGGTCAGGGTACCACAATGGGCACATATGAGCAGTTAATTTGTGCTCTAGAAAAAGATAATAGACCTGAAGAAGCTCACAATATATGGGTAAAGAAGATCAGTTATGATCTGCATTCAGTGCCTTGGAGGTTTTGTGATCTTATGCTGTCAATTTATTATCGCAATAACATGTTAGAAAGGCTTGTGAAGGTACGACTTGATTTTGCCTTAAACTTAAGATTTAAGCGCTTTATTCTCCCAATTGTTTATTCAACCTAATATTATTTCACTAGAAGCACCTGGTACTAATTGCCTATGTGATTGAATACAAGTAATTTGCTTAACTAGTACTAATCTATTTAGCCAATTTCATCCTCCAACTATTTTTTTTAAGGCCGACATGGTCTCTAATTGTTCATTTTATGGACTATATTTGTCTGAAAATAAATAGTAGAGAGCTAAATTGGATATATTAAACTGTTGGAGGACAAAACTGGCTAAACTGGAAATGTCTTGGGACTATTTTGACATACCTGATCAAATAGATACTATTGGAATAGAATGCTAGAAGTGGAGTTTAGTAATTTGGGTTATTGTGGCAAAAAAAACTGTGTTATTGATTTTCAACTTATTGGTTGTGTACAAATGTTGAATTTATTCCTATTTACACTTCTTAATGCTTGGCTAAGATTTTTCCAGCATATCTTAATTTAATGGTTACAGCTCTTTATCTAGAATATTCTACAAATGTCTAACGCTCTAGTATTTTCTATACTATAAGATTATTCTAGATACTTAAATGGTTACTAATCATGGACTAATCAAATATATTGAATTTTGATTAGCTTTTCAAGGACATCGAGTCATATGGACGCAAACCTCCATGTAAATCTATTGTGCGGAAAGTTGTGGATGCATATGAACTTTTGGGCTTAGTAGATGAAAAGAATGGAATACTGCAAAAATATGATGATTTGTTGAATAGCTCGGCAGAATCTCAGAGAAATTTGAGGAAGTTCTCAAAGAGAGGACTTGCAGCAGGTAAGATGCTTACTTACATTATGCTCTGTTTAAATATTAATAGAAATTTTATCTCTTTTGTTAGTTCTTGTTATACATCATTTAATTAGATTGAAATTTTTTTTATGTTATTTGTTTAAGCATGTTTTTTATTGTTTCAATAGGCTAGAGGTAAAACAAGGTAATAATAGCCACTTCCGAGTTTTCCTTATGTTAAAAGAGGAAAAGAAAGACAAAAAAAAGAAATTTTTATGTAACAGCACCCAAATTTTTAAAGAGTATATATCCTCTATAATTTGCCAAGTCTTGAGCATTATTTTTATTTTTGTAAATAGGTGTAACAAAGATAGCTTTTTAATTTTCATAATTAGGTTAAGTAAACCCATCAAATAAAAGTGAGATCAAGAAAGCAATTGAAATGATCTTCTCTCATTGGAACAATAGGGGGAGGGGCTTTCATTTGATTGTGTACAATGGAAAAAAAGGATCCCACCTAGTGAGACAAAAGTTTGGTGTTGTTGTTGTTGGTTGCTTGTATTTTTCTCTTTTAATTATATAATAATTTCTCATTTATAATATAGTTCTTGATTTCTTTTTCATAATTTTTTTGAGATACATCAAATAGTAATTCTACTAAAATGAGTCGATGTTTTTATCTTTATTTCATGATCAGGCAAGAAGAAAGTTTCAGGTAAAGCAGCAGACATTGATAAAACAAATGCAGATTATGCTGCTCGGGACTCATCTTCTTCAGTATGCCTTTATTAGTGTTTTTTTCCTTTTGTTGAATTTCATGCATTCCTATGAACGAGTGATGTATTTTTGAGGCAATTGATGCCATTTGAGATTATGCCCTATTTCATTATACTTGTATTATAAAATTCATATATATATATATATATATATATATATATATATATATTGTGTGTTTGTGAATCTACCTGCTCCCATTCGGGAGATTTGCTAGTCTCCACTTGGGGAAGATGATCAGAATGAAAGTTCATGCTGTTTCCTGGTGGTTTCTTTTTGCTCTCAGCCTTTTTCCCTTGAACTCTTGTAGATCTCGTCCTGTGAGTTCTGGTCAGAGCGAATCGCAGGAGATTCGTATGCGAGTCACCCCGACAATCTGTTTGCCAGTATCAATAATGATTTCTAAGCTGTTTCTTTTTAATATATTTCTTATGCGATCTGAATTTTGCTTGCGGGTTCTTTGAGCTTTGCCTTTGGAATCATTGGTTTTTGGAAATGTTTGTTTCTGGGGCTCGGATTCTTTTGCTTCTATCAATGCTGTGGTCGTTTTTTTATGTTAAAACTTACTATTACTAGGGTTCTTCCCCATATTCAGGCTGGATAACTATCAGATTAATCTTTAAGCTTTTGTCAATGCTGTGGATGAAACAGATTAAATTTTTACATCTTCCTTTGAAAAATTAAATGAGTTTTATATGTATGTGAGGCCTAAGTGAAATTCTGGGTCTCTGGCTGTTAGGTGTTTGTTTAATGTATTTATTATTATTATTATCTTTTTTATTTTTATCATAATCCAATATAGTACTTTTCTTAACTTAAAATGAAAACTTAAATTTCATTGCAACGAGTAAAAAATGCAATATGATGTTTATTTGAGTTATGCAAATTGAATTTTTTATATTATATGATGTACCGAATTCTTTAATTATTAATATTTTAATGTAAACTTTTTTTTTCTATATATTTATATAAGTTCTACTACATTTGCTTTATGTATAGCCAAATAAAAAGTAAATAAATAGAGTATAATAATAGGGTATCCAAAAAGTTAGAGAATTTAATTGAAATTATCTACAAAGCTGGAATCAATTATTCAGTTGATTTATTAACTTTAATATATTCCCGTTTTTCCATCAACCCTATAAAAGTGAAGAGCATGTATTGAAAAATACACTACAAATGTGTTGTAAAATGCATGCATAAGCACGAATCATACACAAAAGAACAAAAACCAGTTTACTATGAAGTGCCTATAAAACGCTAGGAAAACGTGAAGAGCACACCAGTTCATGCCTTGCAGTTCATCGGAGCTAATATTTTCAATTGATGGTTGAACACATTCATTGTAGAGTTTATCCCCACCTTTGGCTACCTCCAATTCTCCTAAATGAACATAGAACTAAGCCCTAAGCCGATCCATGCACATATATAAGCGGCTAGAGCTTGGGCACGCTCAACCCCCGAGCTACCTAGCACCTAAAATAATTTATGGTGCATTAGCGCATCCAAGCACAACGTAAGATACCTAGCAACATCCATGCACCTAAGTCTTAACCAAATATTTGCCAAACGCCTCTTGGACTAGCTGATACCCCTGAGCTTGCAAATTGGCACAGCTAGGCGTGCCCATGGATACTAGACCCAATAGAACACAAAAGAAAAGTCAGATTCTCGCCAACTTCATCTTGTGATCGTAAGGTGCTCATCTCACCTTAAAAATAAAATCCTAATACATCATCTTCCTTCACTACTTGTAAAGCATAATAGTTAGCCTTGTGCAACATGATTTAAAAAAATATATATTTAACAAGCTTAGTTTAATTTTTGAATTATTCAATTTTAACATACAATGAGCCAAATCAAAATCTAAAATCCAAATGATTCAATATTTTGATAAAAACCAAGCCATTAATTTACAATCCAAACCAAGATCAATTTGGTTCGATTTTATCCACAACTTAAACACAATTTTATATACTTCAAAGTGAGTTTCTAGTCAATCTCTTTAATATCTCAATTGTTTTACAATTTCAATAGTTTTATAAGATATTTGTTTGAAAGTACACAAATATATATATATATATATATATATCACACTTTTTTTTTAATAAAAAGGAACCGATAGTTCATCACCCACAACAAAACAAAAAGAATAAAAAAGAAAAAGAAAAAAAAAGGAGCATAAAACACCAAATCATGCCAATACTAGGCTAACCCACACCTAATATTAGCCAACTGAAAGAAAATTAAAGTACATTTGAAGTTATTTAAAACCCAAAACATTTGAAGGGATAAATCATCAACATTGGCCACTCTAGCTAGAGCAGAACCGAAGAACAAACAGCTAAAGGTCTATCATCTGCAACAATGATCCATAGTAGACTTGCATTACTGAGGAATAGAAGCAGCTCAAAGATCCCATAATCATCTTTTCATGAGATTTTATCTACTTAATTGATTTTACCTTTCATAGGTTTTCGAAGTATTGCAGCCTTTCTTTTTTTTTTTCCAGCCTTTACAAAGAAATCAGATATTGTTTCAAATTGATAATCAAGAACATCATTATCCAAACCAGCATGCTTCAAAGCCAGATGACAGCCCACCACTATCTCTAACATTTTGATCATTATAGTCCTCATAATCAACATCAAAAGGAGCAGCCTCATTCAATAAACTCAAAAAGGGCAAGGCACCAATAAGTCACAACATTCTTTGCATAAAATTTAGACGCTTTGAAAAAAATGTGAGAAAAATGTTATGTGAAAAAGTATGAAGATTGTTAGGAATATTCGAATCAAAGGTCAAAGTATTAGGATTAAGGGAAAATATGCCAGGAGATGGCCACACTCACAGCTTTAAGAGAAGCAGCCCAAACACATTCCCAAAAATAGTAGTATTAATAACAATATCCAAAGACAGTTTATAACCACAGAATGAAAAAAAGCCTCGATGAAATCTCCAGGCAAGTTATGAGAGACCTCCGACATTTGCACCACATTTACATTTCAAAATTTATATCAGAGGTAGGCATCACAACCAAAGTAGATATGGGATTGTTTTTCATTATGGGATCCTTAGCATTCGTAATAGTGAAATTGTTTTCATTAGTAACAATATTTATATCAGGTGTTAGAGACTAAGAAGAGTATTCCACTTTGACACATAGTATGAAGCTAAAACAAAAGATTCAATTATGTCAGTGGATTCTGCACCAATTTCAGCAACAATACTAAAAGCAATATGATGAAAGTCTGCAACCTCAGGGATAAGTATCATCTCCGCTACTTCATCACCTGTGTATTATGATCACGTTCAAGAAGTGAAAGAGAAGTATTCCCAGTATAAGAGATTTTTCATACCATGAGGATTATTGACTTTTTTAAGAACAAACATGACACGAGAGGATTTAAGTCTAATGGATTTAGGCATAGATCCTTTTCTCCTCTTAATTAGATTAGTATGAAGTTTAAAACAGATTTCACACAATGTCCTAGTAAATATCAATTGGAACAAAACAAAAGAATGATTTTCATAAATAACTCCTAGAAATAACCAACTTTTTCCTCTCCTATATATATTTTTCTCTCAAATGATTCAATAAGATCAATTTCAACCAGCACACGAACAACAGAAGATTGAAGCAGATTCATAGTGGCTATATCGATCTTAAGTGGCTTACCAAAATATTAACCAAAAGAAAAGAAGAATAGAAACTGTGATCAAATGAGCTTTAAAGAAGGGAAAGCTAATTCACACAGGAACCACAGGAGGTTCAGCTTTTGAATAAGATCTAATAATCCACTTCAAAAATTTGAGATGAAATTTATCAATAAAATAACTTTTTCTAGTGAATAATATGGTATAATCATTTTCCAATGACAATTTAACAAGAATATGGCAAGCATCACTTAACCCAACGCAATAAAAACCAGATAAACCCAAATCTCAAAAAAATTCTGCATAGTAATCACAAGCTAACCAACAACATATTACCAACTAAAGCATACTCAAAAGGGTTTAGCCAAAATATTTATTTCTTCCTTAGGCAAAAAAAGAGTAGGCTTACCTCTGTAAGAAAATATAGGTTTAATACCAACCAAAGCATCCTTTGACATGTTGTTCGTGCACGCTTCCAGAAACGAATTATGTAAATTTGGTAGCTGAGCATTACTCAGAACAGCACATGAAGCCATAGAATCATGTAAAGAATCAAAATAACGAGACAACTCACAGCCGAGCAACTCTCAAAGTGTATGTATTCACATATTAAGTGATAATATTTTTTTCATCACCTGACAGCCGAGCAAGAAAATTAAAAAATTATATATAGTTTGGTTGCATCAAAAGTGCGCTCTTAAAATTTAGTTACACATATAGAGAACAAAACCTTTAACTTTTATAGATCTAAGCAGTCAATTTTAACAATTGGGATAGAACAAAGGAAGATTTTCAAAATCAACTTCTTGGAAATGACCATCCTTTTCTTCTCCTATCCATATTCTCTCTAAGAATTAAATAATATCGATTTCAACCAATACACAAGCAATAGAGGATCGAAGGATATTCGCAGTGGCTATATCAACATTGAGTGGTTTACCAAAATATAAACCCAAAGAAAAATAAAATAAAATGTGTAATCAAATGAGTTTAAGGAGGGGGGGGGGCTAATTCACACAGAAGCCGCATGAGGTTCAACTTTTGGATCAAAATCTCAGAAATCTGAGATAATAAAATTACTTTCCCTATTGAATAATATAGTACAATCACTTTCCAATGACAATTTAACAAAAATATGGTGAGCATTAATTAATCCAATGCTTTAGGAACCAGATAAACCCAAATCACAAAAAAAAAATGCACAATAGTCATCATGAGCTAACCAACTGCAAATTTACCAACAAAAGCATAATCAAAGGGTTTAGCCAAATTATTTATTTCTTCCTTTGACAGAAAAAGAGCAGGCTCACCACTGTAAGAAGATACAGGTTTAATAATGACCAAAGCATCCTCAACGGGTTGTTCATGCGCGCTTCCAAAAACGATTTTGGAGCCCACCCTGAAGACTTGCCAATAATATTCAAATATGGAAGCTGAACATTACTCAGAACAACACAAGAAGCCATAGAATCATGTAAAGAATATAAACAATGAGACGAAAATCACAAGAGTAGAAAAAGCAAATATATATGAGAAAACGCTAGATCCCCTAACCTCAGATTAGAAACCCAGATAAAAAATATAGAGCGAACTCAGATCAAGCAAAGCCCGAAAAAACCTGAGCAACTCTCAAAGTGTGTATTCATATAATAAGTGAAAATAATTTATTTTATCACATCACTGCCGAGCAAAAAAATTAAAAATGTATATAGTTTGGTTTGCATTATAAGTGCGCTTTTAAAATTTAGTTATACAAATATAGAGAATAAGAGGAGTTTTTGAGATATGAGTGAACTTATCAAGAAAACATAACAAAAACTTTATTTTTTTTATAGATCTAAGCAGCCCTTTTTAACAAGGTCATTTGTAGCATTGAAGTATCCATTGGGCACACCATCAAAGATGATGCTAATAATGATGACAAAAAGAAATTGACCCCATGCTTGATGCAAAAGAAAAGGGTTTAAAAGATAGTAGGAAAGTACCATGAAAGCAGTTTGTTATAGTTATGAGCAATGCTTCCATTATTGAAAAAAAAGTAAATTACGCATATCTAGGGTTAAACAGTGTTAATAAAGAGGAAAATCCTCATGATCAGCCAAAATATCAAGAAGAATAACAGGGAGGAAAATTCAATATGCACAGCTTCTCAGGGGCAGTTTTGTTTTATGTTTAATCATTGTCTACTCCAACTTCTACCTCTTCTGGCAACTATAAAGCAATAGGGTTGTGAAGGGCGAAGACAAAAGTTTCAGGCAATTAGTAGAAATGAAAAGTCTAGAGCCTTAGATGAGGGTATTACTTGAACAAAAACCCTTACTAATGTAACCATGGTAAGATAGGCAGTTAATGATAAAGTAATTAATCATTCACAATGTTGACAGTTATACATATGTATTGATTTCTTGGAGAAGCTACTAAAGAATATTGATTGTACATAATGATTTAGAAAAACAGGTAGGTAAAATTTGATAATATATAGAGGCATTCTGGTGAAGCCGAAGAGTTCTCTTAATTATACACATAATGAAATAGATAATAGATAAATCTAGGAAATAAGAAAAAGCATTAGAATATCTGAAATAAAGAAAAGTTAAAACATTTATGTTAATATTATCTAATTGCTTCTAGTGTAGAGGTGGGGGGTGTTAGGAAGGGTGTTTCTAATTAGTGTGAATCAATGGTGTTGTTAATGTTGTCTTCTGATATCTATCAAAGAAGATGGACAAGTAGAGAAGGCTATGATGTAGATTTTTAAGTGAAATAACTTTGATGACGGAGGGAGGAAGAAGAGTGAGGGGAAGCATTGAACCAGAGCATACACTTACGCAAAACCTGGAGAAAAGAACAGGATAGTATCAGCTATAAGAAGAAAGATGTGAGAATGCCTCGAGAAAAATGGAGCAATTTGGGGCCAATATTGGCCGCTTAAATAAAAAAATAAGAGTTACTGTATGTTTCTTTTAAATATATAAAGAACGGCAAGGTTTTAGTAGTCAAGATTATCCATTGCATAAATAAAAGTCTTATACAAGTACACACCAAAAAAATATAAAAGATGACAATACATTTTTATATACCTTTAAAAATTCATTGCAATTAGAAGACAGTAAGTGGAATCCCAAAGAAGACTTCCATTTTGTCAAACACTCATTGGTAGCTATATAAACATAAGAGCATTTCTCGCATAATTCCAGCCACTTCTTTCAAACTCCATCTGCAGTCTGCATTACAATTAAACATGTGAATTCTGATTAGACTTCAGAGAGGCTTATAATGGTGAATGCAGAAGGAAATCAATTAAACATGTGACTTCTGATTAGACTTCAGAGAGGCTTATAATGGTTAATGTAGAAGGAAATCAAATAGAAACCTTTATTTTCCATGACTGAAGCTTTAGAAATCAGTTTAAGCAACTATCAAAGTCCAGCTTTCGACAAAGGCTAAGATCAAATCTCTTTAAAAGCAGTGTCGATCTCTTTGGTGCAGGTGGGCACGTCTCTGCAAACCCTGTGAGAAAGGGTAGAGATGTGGGCGTTTGACATTCTTCAGCTTTATCAGAATCTGCTGCTTCCTCATTGACAGCTGAAATCTCCATGAGCATAGCTGACATTATCAGTTCAAGCAATGAACTGAAAATAGATTCGAAAATATGTTTCTCAGCATTGGGATCTTCTGTTCCATCAGTTTCCGCACTTTCATTAAAATCAGTACTACTTAAATCAAAGCTTAGCACCTTCCGAAGAGGCGCA
This sequence comes from Gastrodia elata, assembly GCA_016760335.1. NCBI lineage: Eukaryota > Viridiplantae > Streptophyta > Magnoliopsida > Asparagales > Orchidaceae > Gastrodia > Gastrodia elata. The sequence goes on along the minus strand of CM028684.1, from coordinate 29,762,094 downwards.
TAAGAGTACTTCATCAAGTCATCTAGGCCGGTTGAAGTTCGGCAAGCCAAAAGCACATCCTTATCATTGGTATGATCTGCTGACAAAGATTCACAAGCTTTGCTATCATGGAAATGTGCAGCAGAATCATCTAAGAACCTACAGACAGGCTTCAATGGCTGGATATCATCACGGTAGCTCTGGTTGCTTTCAAAGGTGAAAGCCGCACAAGAGCCATTTTCAGAGGATGATTCCAAAGAATGATGTTCCATCTAGTCTCTCAAACTCTAGTATCCTTCTAAATATATAGATTTAGATGTCAGATATGTAAACAAAAAATATTATGATGCTGTGCAGAAAACTGACCCAAAATATTTACACATAAATCACACAAACAAATCGAGAGAATAAAATAATCACAAAAAACCATCAAATCTGATCTAAGAATTTATTTCAAAGAGCTATGACTCCTGTCAGGCAGACCATTTTGCCTGGAAGCCATGAAAAAAGCTTTCAGTTTGATGTTTAACTTAACAAAAAACCCAAATAACCAGGAGGATGTTTTCTTATTTAAATAATAAAGATACTAATATATATATTTTAGCGAAGTTAATGCCTGTACTTGTAAGAAAAAGAAGAGAAAAATACATAACACATAGGTTTGTTTAACAAGTGAATGATTTAAAGGCAACACAAGAAGAAGAAAAAAAGGCAATCCATTGCAACTACAACCCATCATCCATTCAACAGCGCACCGCCTTCAAGAAATTGAGAAATTTCAATGGAAAAATAAGAAAAGAAAATGTGACGACCCATGTTAGATTAATAACAACCAATCTAACTATGGTACATCTCTGCTAGATCATATTGGTGATTAAATAAAATAGTATTTAAACAACATTCAGAATCATACAAAAATATAAGACATATCATTCACTCAATTTAAATTAACATTATCCAAAATACTACGAAATTGGTAATTATCTCAACATATAAAAATAAAAGTGCCCCTTATAAAAATAAAGCTAAACTTTTATTCTTCCAATCTACACCAAAATTCTTTAAAAATATCTTTAAGTTATCTCAGCATCTTCCGGCTGTACCTGATCTAGAATTATAAAAATAATGACTTAGTCCACATTTTAAGTACAAAGGATATTAAATGTTATACTTCAAAAAGAGGAATGCTAAATAAAATTGGAATAAAATTGCAAAAAAAAAATGGATTAATGCAAATAAAATAATTCCTGCAAATTAGCATATTCTTGCCATAATTATACCGCATGAAATTCAAAAGATAATCGTATAAAAATTCATATTTATGTTTAAATCTTAAGATTATGAAACAACGTTATCAGTCTGATGGGCAAAATCAGAGCTTCGAGGATGGGTTCAATAAAAGCATATTCATCACTTGGAACCCCTCAAAGGCTCCAGATAACACCTTTGTAACTCCCGATGGACTAACCCCGTCCCTAACCTAATTCAACCACTGTTTCAGAAACCCTTGCAAGCATTCACAAAATACATAACTTCATTTTATTTCTTTACATCATTGGCAGCAAAAATATCGCATTTAATATCAATAGCACGAAACAGGCTCAAAGTGATGCTTAAGAATAAATAAGAGCAAATAAAAGTATATAAAATTAATATCCAGTGTACCTTTAAGTTAGAAGAATTGAATAAATTCTCAAAAAATCAAGTGTAGCACTAAGAGATTCGATGTGTCTGCAAGAGTTATAATTATAAATCTTTATTAAACTTTGAAATTGACTAATCATCATAATGACATAGGTATTCTTGACACTAAGTCCTAATTTTAATAATGGATTATAAATTTGACTCTCCTTAGGGTTTTCAATCTTTGACTCATAAGTTTATGGAGTACAAAAATCATTTCCTTAGAGTTACATAAAACAAATTTGAAGGTTTGGTTAGGATTTGACTTGAATTACAATTAGTCATAACAAGTTAAACAAGAGAAATTTGTTATAATCGTTCTGGGGATGCTACCTCCTTGGTTTGAACTAAACCAGTACACCCAAGTAGTTGATACTTCATTCATAAGATTTAGATCTAAATAAGATTTGCATTAGGTCCGATATAAGCTCTAAGTATTCTATTTAATCTAAAATCATACTAAATTAGATTCAAAGGAATTAGACAGCCCTATATGAATGACATTCTAAATCAAACTACCTGCATGGGAGTAAAAATCATCTTTTTGAATCACTAGAGTAGTTTAACTAATCATAATTCAATAGGTCTTTATTGAAAAACCATGGGTTAAAAATATTAGTCTACACATGCTAACAACAAGAAAAATAATCATACTATAATTGGATCAGTAAAATTTACATGAACGGTAAAACTATAATTAGATAGATCAATTTACCACAGCTGCTAAATTTTAAATGTGTAAAATTAACAGCAACAATCCTATTTAAATGTTCTCTAAAATATTATCATGGTGTTACTAAAATCTGATTAAGATCTTTTAAATCTAAAAAAAATTGCAAGATAGATATAAATTTCTTATTGAAGATTTGATTAAGGTAGACTACTAACCTAATTACATCTTATTCAGCCTAACAACATATACAAGAAAAATAAAAAGGATGGCCTATTAAATCAACCCTAATTCTAAAAATTATGTAATTAACATAAATTTTGAAATAAAGCTAGCATTCTAGTTATAAACCCCGCACTCTATCAATTTCGTAATACATTATGGAAAGCAAGTCTTACCTTAAGCGATCAGAAATCTTTTGAAATCAAGTGAAGGAGAAAATCGTGCGGAAAGGAGTAGATATCGAGCGCCGAGATCATCTTGCTTCCGTTGAGGGCTCCTACAAATCTCTGATCTCATCGCTAGGGCGTAAGGGAGTACGAGCAGAGAGGCTTTAGTGAAGATGTCGAGCGCAGAAAGAGATCGTGTGAGAGAGAAGGAGCATATGTCATTCGCCTTGTGCAACACAGTGGACAGAAGAGCTCGCCTTTCTCTTTTGCCACAGGTCTCCGTTGATTCCGTCGATGAGGAGAGGGGTTGAGGGAGAGGTAGGGGTTTTCTTATAGCTTTGAGGCTTTCGTGAAGAACTCGAGGGTGCTCGGTAGCTCTTTATAGAACTTGTCGTATTCAATTTGGCAGTTTTCAAGGAAATAGAAGCAACGTTTGTGGAAACAGGGCATGGTTTCCTAAATGGAACGTGTGTTTCTAGCGAGCGGGAGAGGAAAGAAGCTGCGTGCTCCGGCGGTTTTTGGAAAGAGTTGTGCAACTCCCTGTGTTGATCACGGGAGTGGAAGGGAACCGAACGCTGCTCAGCTATGGGAATGGAATAGTTTCCTGTGTAAGAGGCTCCCGATTTAAATAACTGAGGGATGTTTCTTAGTAACATAATTTGCCTAAAATGATGCTTGGAATGTTTTATTAATACCATTTAAATTTGTAATGGAGTAATGAAACTTCTATGAATTCTCAAAACTCCCTAAAATAATTTAACCAATCATATAAGTTATAGCACATAACAAAATAAAGCAGGAGTTGACGAAAACGGATTTTAGCGGGAAGTTTTAACTGAAAATAGAAGTTGAGGGTAATCAACAAGAATTAGTGAGTAACTAATTTAAAACAAATTTTAGCGGGGAGTTAACAGAACTAAACCTAGCGAGAAATTTACGTCCTAAAAAAATGACCTAGGGTCATTACAGAAAAATCATGAGGAAACCTAAAAGAATAGGGCATCATAAGCCAAAAATAAAAAAATAAAAATTAACAAGAAGAAGAAAAAAGATTAGCATGGTCAGCACAAAAGTGCATCAATATAGCTTGATCATTTTGAAAGGACTCAAAAAAGCTCTAGCATAAAATTGATCCAAAATAAATCCAAGTACAAACTCAATGAGAACTCCAAATTGATCTTTCTGAAATGTCTGAAAAAAGAATAAATAAAAGTTCTCCACAATATTCTAGGCTCAAGTCAAGAAAAAAATTCAAATAAAAAATAAAAGAAGTCAATAAAACAAGAGCTACTGCAATTAAAATGCAACATGAACAACTATGTATCACTTTTGCACTTTACAACAAATATATATATATATATAAGTGTCATATTCTCTCTCTATAAAGCAAAGCTCAATAGTACATGTACAATAATCACAAGAATCTCTATCCTCAAAATATAGAATATAAAATTATACTTGTTGTATCAAAACTCTAGCATCACCTAACCAAAGATAATAAAAAGGCGATTGAAGTATTTAGCAGTGAATGCAACATAATAATGATACCAAAAATAACTACAATAATTACAAATAATTTGATAACAGAATATTAAAGTAAATAGCAGAAAGTACAAGTGTTTATTCTATCAAAATTAATTAATTAAATTGTTAAATTGAGCGAGGTACCAACCTAAATAATATATTTAATGGCTCTCTGCAAGGCTCAATATGGTTGTAAGCATTAATTATAAATTGTTGTCTAATAAAAAATTAGAAATCTGTTGAAAATCAAAGATTTCTATAGAGTATCACCAATCATATAAAATAATGATCTTTGCAGACTTGTAGTTAATAAATTTATCAAATACCAAAAACTATGCAAGTAAAAACCACTCAAATATACTTTAAGTCACCCCGCAGATAATCTTCCAGCGAACATTGCACTGAAGACATCTGATTATTCAATGGCACACATTACATTCTCAAATTCATCATAAGGAAAAAAAATTCTCTGCAGTCTACCCTTCATATCCTTCATGCTGTGCTTTCTTTCCCCTCTTCATTAGTTTTACAAAATTCACTAAAACTGATTTGCATGTTTTCAACTCGAACTAACCAGTCACGATGAACATCCAAAAATCATGGGAGAGCATAACAAGGCCTTCATGTGAATACTCCAACTTTCATAACTGGAACTTGTTAGTTAAGAAATGTGAGATAACCAGTAATAATTGCACGGCCATTCCTCCAATACCGCTTTGTTGAAACTCAGAGAACACTTGAAAAAGAAAATAATGCCACGAAAAAGGAATGAAAATAAATTTTACTAGAACACTTTCATTTAACATTATAACTTCTTCTCATTCTTGCGAACATCTATCCAGGTAGTTATGAAAGCACTTGCTCTTGCAAAAAATCTAAGTTCATGTGCCAAGAATCAGGTAGCTTTGTCCTAAATTCATCGAACATTGTCCTAACTTTATCCTAATTCCACATGCTAATAGGAGTTCTCCAGACGATGCACAGAATTAAGTTTATAATTTGTAGCAATCATTGCAATTGTTTAACTAAAACCATGATCAATAAGCTGTTTTGTATATACACAACGTATTTGCAAATTCTTCCTAAAGTTTCATGAATAGTTTCTCAAAACAAAATTATGAAAAAAGCACTGAAAAAATAAATTAAAGAACAAAAAGCTTTCTCTTGGAACGAAGCTAAAGAACAACACTGCAAACTTGAATACATCAATATGTCGTCATAAGAAAAAGCATACTCACAAATGCAAAAGTCAACAATAAAGATACTAGAAAATCGTGCTTATATAACAGAAAGAATGCCAAAAAAACAGAAAAATTACAACGCACTCATCCAGAAAATAAAAAACCCTACCTCGATCAACAACGTAGGCAGGAAAATAAAATTCCTGCGCTTCAGAGCCGAAAATTCGAAAGCATTCGAACGGACAAATCCACAACAGATCTGAATACCTCGAACGACGAGGCGCGAGCGGAAGAAGATAATGGCGGCGGCGGGAATGGTGAGAGCGCGCAAATGATATTTTGTTACTTACGGTAGGAATAAAGAACATGGCTGACAGTTATCCAATAAATTAAATTTTAATTCAAATAATTCCAAATTAATATTTTTAATTGAATTATTGCTACTCTAACATTAATAAGTATTAATCAAACAGTTAAAATTTTTATCAATTATTATTAGTTGACTATATAATTATTTTATTAATATAATAATAATAGTAATAGTAATAGTTTAATTATTTTTATAATAAATAATTTAATAATTTATGAGAACTTATTTATCATATTATTTTCAATATTATATATAGAATATTTTTAAATAATCATATTTTAAATTAACTAGAGGTGTTAAGAATTATTATTGTTTTATCTTTCTATTATTCTTATATTTAATATTGTATCATTTTATAATTATCATATCAAAATGTATATATTAAATTTTATTGTACTATATTTAATAACAATTAAATAGTCATTATATTTTTATTATAGTTTATTTTTAAATAATATTAATTTGTCATTGTATTTTTATAATATAGATTATTATGATTATAAAAAATATTTTATATAAATATTGTAATTATTATAAGCATATTTGATTAAGTGCTAGTTATATTACTATTTAATGGTACATGCTTTTAATAAATTTTAGGATATTAAATATTGAGAACATAATTTAATAATTATAAATAAATACTTGTGTTGATATTTAAAATTTATATGGCAAATTAAATGCCCATATTTTATATTACTTTGACTTTCTATTTCTTCTATTTGATTTAAGACTATTGATATATTTCAGTAAATTATAGTTAAAATTGAATTATTTTATTTTATTTGAGTTTGGAGTTTATACATATAATAGTAGGATATGTGCCCCTACTCTGTTCTAAGATGAAGTTAAGATTAATTTACTTCTTCAATGATGAATGTTAGTATTGTTTGACACTGTAATGCTTATGAACACTCACACAATATATATAATGAATGATCTGCTAACATGTAATTTTTCACCTTTATGAGATATCAATTATTATTATTACTTTTACTTTCAAATTTTCTTTGTATATATAAAATCAAGGAATTGTTTTATTGTATTCATTTATATTTATTGCATTTATATTAGCATTCTAACTTTTTTTCTCTGAATCATAAATCAATGATATGAATGCCTAATGTTTATTAATACTAGTATTAATTGGAGACTATCAACACTTTATGATGTATCCCATAATTGTAGACAATGACATTATTAGTAAGATGAATATTTTATGTTAATTAATAACAATATAAAGGAAGAAAGTTTAATAACCAGGATCTATGTAGTTGATGTTTTGAATTGCATTATTTTATTCAATGAACAATAGTCGGTTTCGATGCTTTGCTACTTTTATTCTTGAAATTTGCAATGATAATACATGTTGCTGAGATTAATTATGATTGATTAAAACCTTGGTTATTGTTTTGATCTTGACCAATATATCTTATCAATCTCATTTACTTAAATTGTGAGGATTGTTGTGACATTGAGTTTATCACAGTAAGGGTTATTTGTTATACTATAATTTTGGTGCAAATTAATTTAATCTTGAGATTTATAAATTCATTGTGATTGATTTCATAAATCTACATTGTAAATTAAATATACATGAACCCACACTTCTTTATTTTAAAATTTTTTGTACAAATCAAGACTTGAATCTTTTGAGGAACAAGAAGATAATAAACTCTGCCTAAGAACACACCCAAATCCTGTCTTTCCTCAACACCCTCTTAAACTCTCTCACAAGTCTTCTTCCAAAAGGCTCTCTATTAATATCGGCACTCACACCTTATCCCTACAAATTAGAGTTACAAATTGGCTTTAAAACAAGCCCAATATCGCCCAAATCTAGTTTTGTAGTTTTGAAAAATATGATTTATAAATACATAGCTGTAAATAACACTTAAGACTATCTAATCTAACCTTAAGATTACCATTCTCAAGATTCATCACTCAATCACTAGCTAATTTCCTAAAATGAAATAACCTAATTTAAGAATTCATCTTAAGTTCTAAGGTTCAATCTACCTCAAGGAACCTGCAATTTCTAAACCTCACAAGTAATTCATCTAAACTTGGTAAGATCCAAACTATGATGTTATTCTTAGGGTTTGACAATTCACCCAAAGTTTTTCCCATATAGTTCAGCTAAAGAATCTAACACTACTAACCATAAAATTTCTTTATCTTAATGACTCAACTATCCACTGATTTGTCAAATTTATTATAAATTCATAAATTATCACATATGAAATCACAGTTCACACCTATGTCCCTCATGTCTTTATTCTTCTAAACATCAAATGTAAATTAAATGTCACCATAATACTATAGACATTTTTCTGAACACTTTAAGATATAGCATTGCTATGATTGTATCACTAATCACAAAGTTATGAGCAAAATAAGATTTGAATTAATCTAATTATTATTAATAATTGTAATGTTCTCCTCCATGTACGCGTGCGCTCCATCGCACAGCCTCTGCACGCATGTGCCTCGTCTGTGTGCGCTAGACCACGGATAGTGCCGCACTGTTCATCTTTGCGATGGATGCCGAGAGGTATCAGTTATGGCATCACGGTACTCCTAGTACATGTCGACTCAAAGCACACACTATATATCAAAATGAAGCTAATGGCGAGACCTTCAAACACACATAAAGTTGTAACTTAATTTCTACTTTAAGTCTTTAATGCAGCTCTAGAAGAATGGGTACTAAGATTTACTTTAGAGGGAGATCCCTCCCTATACAAACCACCCTATGCCTATTGCTTGGTCTTAGGACATTCATCGAGTCATGGCTGACCCAGTGTACCTTGTATCTTAGTATAGGTGCCACATAATCACTAGCAATTCAATTGACATGAAACATTGTACGCCACTGTACACGATCGAGTCGATCGGTTGTCAATTGGGCTCACTTGAGCCCAACTGTTCGCAGACGTCATTACTTCTTGTAATAACCATAGACTATTACTTAGCCCAATCTTAGCATAATTGCATCATAATTATCATTCCATTAGGCTCATTTAATCATTTGAATCAAACCCTAAAGATTTGGAGTGATTCGGAGCTTAATCGAATATTTGGATTATTTTAACAATATTTAATTAATTAAGAATTTGAGATATTTAATTTGACCTCAAAATTGAAATTCTACTTCGCCATTGCGCTCGTCACCCTCAAATTAGCTAGGGGTGATATTTTGAAAGTATTTGGAAGTCATCAGATTTTCTCGAATAATTTAATGTATTTAAATATCCCAAAAATTATGATAATTAAATTTATCTCTAAATTAAAATCCAACTTTGACATTGCATTCTTCACCCCCAAATTAGTTAGGGGTGAATTTCTAAGATTTTTCGGAGCTCGTTCTTCCGTCGAGTTTTGATTAGCGAATCATATTAATTAAATTTAATTAATTAAGTTAATTTTTAAATAATCCTAAAATTATATCTGTGCATAGGACCTTGTAACAACTCAAGTTGTTACTTAGGTCAATTAAGATTAATCTAAGTCTTAATTAGGGTTTTAGTACACTAAATAAGATATTTAAAACTCATCTCTAAGATTTAGGTCAAATCAAGAATTAACTGAATCAAATCCTGATTTCTGAAAAATCCCAAAATCATAGAAATTGACTTTTTATTTTGATCTCGAAGCAAAAATCAGACTTCACCATTGCGTTCACCACCCCCAAATTTGCTAGGGGTGATGTTTTGAAGGCATTTGAAAGTCGTTAGATTTTCGTCAAATATTTTAATATTATTTAAATACCTCGAAAAGTCGAATAATTAAATACTTGTCAAAATAAAAATCCAATCATGCCGTTGCGTTCCTCACCCCTTAATTAGCTAGGAGTGATTTATTGGAAAATTTTTGGGACTCATTTAATTAAGTAATTTTAATTAATAAGAAAGGATTAAATTTATTAAATATTAATATCTTAACATAACATAACTGCCGCAGTTTCCTTCATAATCGCGTCGTCCATTTTTCTTCAAATGCCATCAACAATTTCAGCTAACTCAAACAAGAGATCTTAACCGTTCGATCAAAGATCGAACGGTCCTCCATCATCCTCCTCGCGAAAAAGCGCAAGGGCTGCGCATGGCGATTCCCCCTACACGCGGCAAACCTCCTCCTCCGTGTGTAGCTTCCTTAGCCTCTTCAAAATGTCATCTGAGTTCAATTAACTTCCCATTTCTACTCTACCTTTGAGGATCTTCATATCGAGTAGAGTTAATCAAAAGAGTTATGCAACAGCTTTTCGTTCGATTAATTTAAGATCCCTAATTGAGGTACTTTGATTTCCTCTCTACTCTTAGTCTTATTCCTACTATTATCATGCAATGCATCCATATCCATTATGTGTTCTTGTTAGTCATTTGGATTCAAACTGAAGGTAGAGTTATTATTATTATTATTTTTCTGGCCGATTCGTTACATTGTGGCGTAACCCTAGTCGTTAGGGCATCATATCATTGGATGATAGGATGAGGATGGGGATGAAATCTTAGGTTCAAAAGATTGGTAATGCAATGCTCTTCCTTCCAGCATGCGAATCCGTGGGGTTTGACTCACTAATTGCCGATTAGTTGCTTGCCCTAAATTGTTGTGGCGACCCGCACCCTTAATCCGCCAAAGGATTAAGCTAAGGGTGGAGTGTCACTCTGGCTAACCCCTCACTTACCATTGGATTAGGATAAGATCTGCAATCCATCTGATTAGGGAAGGATTAACACAGAATCAATCTAACAGTCACTATATAAGTAAACATACAGAGTGCGAAAGCAATAAATGATATTCAAGCATCACAATATAATATAAGTGCAAAATATGGCCCATAATATAAGCATATAAATCCAAATACACAGTCAAGAGTACCTGTATTATTACAACATTTAAAGTTTAAATAAAAAGGAAATGCAAATGCACTCATCATCACATATAAATCTAAAGACTAGATATGCTCTGGTCCGAGCTGCTGCTCCTCCTCTAGGTATAGCTCCTCCTCAGGTACTGGATCCTCTATCTGCTCTACGTTTGTCATTGTCGATTTCACAATGTAGGGCCCCAGCAAAAAAAGAGAAAATTTAGTTAGACAATTTTTCTAAGTATATTTTAGGCTGATTTTTATATATTTTATAATATCACCACTTTACACATTTTTCTTAAGCAACAATATATAAAGGAGCGACTGACAATACAATAAGAAAGAGGAAAAGTTATAAATAACCTTTATAACTTAAGAAAAATGAGGCTAAGACATTGTAACAACCCAGGTTGTTACTTTGCTCAATTAAGACTAATCTAGGTCTTAATTAAGGTTCTAAGTCACTAATTAAGTAATTTAGAACTCGCCTCTGAAACATAGGTCAAACCAGAAGTCAACAAAGTCAAATCTGGAATTCTGGAAAATCCCAAACCCTAGAAAAATTGACTTTTTATCTATACCTCAAATTTAAAATCCGACTCCGCCATTGCGTTCAGAACACCCAAATTAGCTAGGGGTGAAATTTTGGAGGCATTTGGAAGTCATTAATTTTTCATCGAATATTTTAATATTATTTAAATACCTGAAAATTCAAATAAATAAATACTCATCAAAACAAAAATCCGAGAGCACCGTTGCATTCCTCACCCCTTAATTAGCTAGGGGTGATTTATTGGAAATTTTCGGAATGCGTTTAAAGGTTTAAATTTAATGTATTTAGTTTGTATTAATTGTATTAAAATAATTATATAATTATTTATATGAAACGACGCCATTTGCAATGTATCTGTCGTTAACCCCATTACCATTCAAACCTAACGGCAAGATCGAACGGACCGTGTCCGTCTTCTCCAGCTCGTTCGCGAGCCAGGCGCGTGGCACGCAGAGGAGCGCGTGTCCCCTCTTCCTCCTCGCCAGATGTTTAGCAACTGTTGAGGAGCCGCTCAAGACCTTATCTTAAGCTTCATTTAGGGTTGTTTCTTTAGAGAAATGTTAAAAGTTAGCTTGCAGGGAGGATTCGAAGCAGTTTTGAAAGGACCCTACATCTGTGCTTGCCGATCGAAGGTACCTCATCTTCCTCTTAGATCTTTATGTTAATCTGCAATATATTGTTCATATCATTGTATTTCAAATATTCCTTTGGTTCTTAATCGAGTTCTCATGAGCTTGAATATTATTTTTGATCTTCGCCTAACCCTAATGGCCGTCGGGGAAGATGAAGAGATGACCTGGTCTCCTCGAACCGGACCGTACCGGTTTAACTTCGAACCGCGATACTCCAAACCGAATGCAATAAACCGATTCATCTACGCATTTCACGTGGTCTCCGTTGAGCGGCTGCGATGGACCACGCTAGGGACACATGTCAATCGCTGGGAGCGAACCGTGGGTCCCGCATTGAATCGCAGTTTTCCGACTGCTGTGCTAAATTTGATGGGTGGGACCCACCCTAGGCTGGCGTGTCACATTCCATCTGAGGACTGTGGGTCCCGCTATGCCTGCATTTTAATTAACATAGCTATATTATAGTATAATTAAAGATAAGATTAAGTTAATTAATATACATGATCTTAAATGTTTAAAACTCATAAATTGAAGGATATAAATCCAAAAAAATATCAAAATTATATATCATTGAAATCAGTAAAATTAGAAGAATAATATGAAATTGTCAAAATTTTATTTGGAGCTGCATTTTACTTAGTGACATTTAGGGTATTAATTAAGTCCAAATAATGTCACAAAATTTCATTTGCCCATAATTTGTAACCAATAATTCAAACCTATTGATTATGGGTCTTAAAATACTTAGAAAATCCTAAGGATCTTTTTAGTAGGGTTATCTTTGCTGTTTGGATTAGTATTTGACTAATCACTTTTAGGACCTAACCATAATTAGCTTAATTAGACCTAGAACCTCAATTGACCATAACTTGGTCAATTGAGCTCCAAATTGAATGATCCAAATATCAATTTAGATCAGGAAAATTTAATTAACAGTAATCTATAAAAATATTTAGGATCCAATAGTTAAATTTGCTAATCACCCTTAATTATCCTAAATATTGATTAGTGAATATTAGCAAATCTAATAATCCAAATTGAGTGATTTAAGTTTCAGAGGACTCATAGAGTCATTTAGAACCTAGCTGTAAGGTTTGATTAGTGTTTGAGTGATTAATTTCACTAATCACTCACTAATCACTCTTAACATTAATTAGGTCTTAACTTAATCAAATTAGATCCAAATTGAGCCTACTTCATGTCATTATGATCAGTGGACTATTTGTAAACTATGGCCACTGATTTTACTCAATTTGGACACTAATTGACAAAGTTAGGTTTTTGACCCATAATTAAGGATTCCTTAATCACCTTTTAAACCCTAGAACTTGTATTGGCCATAACTTGGCCAATACTTATCAGAATTTAGCAAATTTAGATTCTATGGAAATCTTAGTCAGTAAAGAACAATAATCTGAAGGAAAATTTAACTTTTACTTAGTCAAATTACTAATTTGCCCTTATGAGTCAAATTCACTAATTTGATCTCATTTGGCTTAATAATAACTCAAAATTAATTTAGTTGCTGTCTAATCTTACATTAGATAGTAAGAATCACTTTTCAAAAGAAAACTTTAGAATTTAAGTCTTAGATCAAAATTTGATCTTTTGAACCCTTAAGTAGGGGAAAAATGGTAATTTTGCCCAAATTTAGGGTTTAGCCTTTAAAAGCCCTAAATTCAGTTTCTAATCACTAAAATCAGTAAATAGAATGATTTATAATTGAAATTAATCAAATTCAAGTCTAAATTAGATTTTGTCTAGAATCTCAAAATTTGCTCCTTAAGAAAATTCCTAAGTAAATTGTGAGTGTTCTTCTTTCCTTAATCACTCTTAGATCATACCTTAGGTCTTATAACATTAGTTAAGATGTGTGTCTTGAGAGATACTCTTAGTAATTAAGAGTCTTGATTCTTAAGATTAGGGATATATCTTAAGTTAGAATTCATCTATTGAGTAAATTGGGTTACTCAATAGGTGAAACCTTGAGTTTTCTAGTTTATAGATTTTCTTAGTTTATTAAATGATTATTTGATCTTTAAACTTTAGAATTAAGAATATAGATCTATCACAATGAATTGATTTATCATTAGGACTTGCCTTAACTTAATCTATGAGATTTGGGTTCTAAACTTAGACCCTTAGATTATACCTTTAGATTAAGTGATTATACCCCATCATCTGGAGTCTAATTCTTAATCTTTTCATCTTGATTTGGCTAATCAAGATGAGGTTGGGATGAATTAAATTACAAAATTAGGTCGATAATTTATTCATTTTAACCAAATAGTCGTCTTTTGATTAAGTTATAATTAGGACTTGGCCAGTCATAATTATCTTCAACTAGTAGGATTCGTGATTCTAAGTTACAGAATGTGTAAGAATTGACGATTCTGAAACTTATGTAACTTAGAGTAGATAAAATGAATAAAGTAGATAATAACGGATATCACTTGTGTTTTAGATAGATTTTCTTGCACTTTGATTTTGATGCTTCGCATTCCTTGATTTTGATCCTTATACCTTGAACATGTATTATGTACTTAAGATATTTGATAAATATCTTATGTTAATTTGGAACATTTATAAGTAGCATTATGTTTTTGTTTCACAAGTGGTTTATAAGGTGTAGCTTGATTAGTATACCTCTTCGATCAACTCGTTCGGGGTCAGCAATCTTTCGAGGGTTTAATGTCCGACAGTCTATTGGCTATGCCTAGTCCGAGTGATAGGATGGATAGACTCTCGCCCTACTGACTATAGAGTCAGGATTCTGATATGGATATACTAATTCAAGTACACTTATATTCAGTTCTGTCTTAGCTTATCAGGCTAAGAGTTTTCAATGACGTTCAGTTCAGAGTTTCTTAGCTCATCATGCTAAGATTTGCTGAGTATTTTTCAGTTTGAGTGACTTAGATGGTCACTGTAGTTTCCGTTTTCAGTTACTATTTTACTTATATATTCTGCATTGTAGCACTGTTTTATTTACAGCTTTCCTACACGTGTTATATATAGGATGCTAGTTTTACTTACTATTTTCATATGTAGGATGTTAGTTATTTTCAATTTTATACTGTTCAAATTATGTATGTCACCTAGCATATTCTATTTGATCATAAGCATGTTTAGGTTGTACTTTTCTTACAGTTTTGTTTAGTCCTTTGCTTACCTTGTCTTTGTTGTAGTTGCTTGGAGGAGGTATGTATTACTTCCTAATTGCTTTAGTTATAAACTATTTGTTTATAACTTATTACTGTACTTTTTGTACGCTTCTTCTGCACCTATTTTGCTCAGTTCTATTTTTATGGTGATATCTATTTAACTTAATAAAAATGTTTGCCCTAAAATGTACTTAGATATATTGTCTAATCAGTTTTTCTTTTGTTGGCTGGGGCCCAATCATTATGAAACTGATAATGGTAGGCTCTGAGTTTGTTGGAGCAGTGGATCTAGTGGAGAGCTTACCATTGGAGGAGGAGCTCGTTCTTGAAGATCTGTAGCTTCAGTTTCTTTTGCTTGTGAGATTGAGAGTTTCCTTTTTCAGTTCTCTTAAACTTATTAAATATTATAATAATACAGGTTTAACTTTTATTGTCAGCTCTTTACTTATTCTGTATTGTTGTATTTATACAGTATAGATGGATGTTATATTTTTATGCTTCCGCACTTTGAATTCATGTATAGTCATTTAGTGATAGTTCTTATAAATTGAATGGCAAAGTTCTTATTTAAGTTGGATTAGAACACGTGTCTAATTCAATTCTAAGTGGGGACTTTGTCATTTGGTGACCCCCTCCACCGTAATCATATTAACTTAAGGGTTAACAGGACCACGGTGGGGCAGGGCCGCCACAGACATGCTTCAAAGGTGAGATAAACAAGGTAAGACATATAATATAAGTAGCTAAACATGTGCTGAAAGGAAATACTACATCCTAATATATGCTGGTGATCAAATGAAATATGCAAATTATAATAATAAATCTCAGCAGTGATACATATAAATAGCAGCAAAATCTAATATCATATTGTATATAAGCTGTACAAAGAAATAGTTGACTGAATAAGCAATGCTAAAACATAGCCAAATACTAAAATTGCACATCAAACTCTGTATACTGACTGCCATATCAGAAGACTTGGCCAAATTGGCCCACAAATATATACATCTCAATCTGTAAATATACTGAATATACTGCATGATTGAAGAGTCAGACAATACTTATGCAACATATTTTAGTTATTTTACTTTTATTTCTATGGACAACTGTTAGAAACAACTGAGGAGTCAAGCACGTTTGCAAGACTATACGGGTCCCAAGCCTAACACACTCTCTTCAATGAGAATATTAGGCATCCTAATCTCACCTTACCCCTGTCCATTGGGGCAAATGTGCACCATAATCACCATAAACCGGACCCAAAGGCAACTGTTATCCTATTATTCTAAGTTTTCATTTTCATGCACAAAGCTATCTTATATGAAATGTCCAAGAAAGTAAGCTCAAATATACAAGGAATGCATAGCACAAAGTATCAAAATAAGCAAGAGAATCTACTAATATGGTGATATCATTTGTTTTCTATTATCCATTCTAACTATTCTAAGTTACATAAGTTCAGGATCACCATTTTCCTACTATCGAGTGTAGCTTGGAAACTCATCCTTATAAGTTACAAAATATCAAGACTAGCTAGGTCCTAATATACCAAATCAAGGTCGACTATAAAAGTTGAGTAACAAATCATTACGACCTAATTAATAATTTTAGACGTTCTAACTTAAAACTACTAAACTATAGATTATGGATTAAATGTCATGAGATTGGACTTAATCATATAATCCAAAAAGGATAAGATATAAGATCTAAGTTTCATTCTAAAAGTGATCTAATAATTTAGGCCAACCCTATTAAGTAATCAAACTTAATAGGATGAATCTCCTATCTTAGATCTAAGGTTAAAAAATAAAATAATCAAAATTAGTTGAAAAAATTCTAAAAACTAATAAAACCAAGGATTCATTCATTAAAAAACTCCATTTTTCAATGAATTAAATTAACCCTATGATCTAATCCTAATCTCAGGAAGGGTCCTTAAGGTGTATTGTTAAAGACTTAAGAAAAATTATGGAATTTGACCTAACTGTTGATTTACTTATTTGAATATCACTAATATAGTTATAATGTTAATTTTAGTATTTTAAAAAACTAATTAAAGGTTAAGGATGTTTATCCTAAATTTTGGGCAAAAAGACCATTTTGCCCCTACTTAAGGATTCGAAAAGTTAACTCTTGATTTAAGTGTCCAAAATGAGGTTTCTCTTTTCCATATGATTTTTTACTGTCTAACTTGAAGATAGACAGCAAGTATGTCCAATTTGAACGAGAAACAGGTCCTACAGGTTCAAACTAAGGTTTTTGACTTAAGGGCATTTAAGTAATTTTCACTCTACTGAAAACTAATTTTTTTATGCAGTTTATTGTAGGTTACTGATCAAGGATTCCATAGAGTCCAAGAACACTGCATTCTGAGGTCAATTGACTAAGTTAGGGACGTTTTAAGTTTGAAGGGCAATTTGGTAAATTCGAGTCGGTCAACGGTGACTAAAACCGAACTCTTCCATTTGAAGTCCAATTTTGACAAACTTAGATCCTATAACTTTCCTATAATGCACTGAGTATGTTGGTAGGGAGTAAACCCAATTTGGATCTCAATTAGTCAAGTTATGACCTAACAGGGTTATGGGTATTTTGGTAATTTTCTAAATTTTTAGGTTTCAGATCCTAAATATTGTTTTAGTTTATTGATGACATTAAAATTTTAAACTAGTTAGCATCTTGAATTTTTGAATTTTGAGTTGATTTGACCAAATTATGGTTATTTGAATTCCAAAGACATTTTGGTTATTTTTCATTAAGAGGTATATGATTGACTTTTTGTCATGATGCCCAAATGAGAAAACTAATACTACTACAGTGATGGGGCCGCTCTCCTGAGCATTTTAAGACCCATATTGACTATATTCTGACAACTAGGTCAAAAGTTACGGGATCCTAAAGAGGTCGTAAAATGCTACCTCGTTATGCGTACCCCGAAATTAATTTTTACATTACGTCATTTGATTCTATTTATTTTTCTGAGTATTTTGAGACCTATATTTACTATATTTGGATCATCCTACAAAAAGTTATCAAACTTTTAAATTTTACTATTCAAAAATACAATTTGTATAATTTAACTGTTCATTTATTCAAATTGAATTAATTTAGTGTTCATTTATAAAGTTTTATATATAATTTCTATAATTATTAATCTATTAATTAATCTGTAATTAATTAAGATCTAATTATTAATTGAGTATTAATTAACCTATTAATATTATTAATTATAAATAATTAATTAATCATTCTTAATCTATATTTAATTATTATTAATCAATTTCAATAATGACTAATATTTGGTTATATATACATTATATTTACTAATTAATTAATCCACTATTTGACTTAATTAATGATTAGGTTAATTCATTAATTGTTCTATTTAATAACATCTAATTATTAAATTTAATTACTAATGTTTACTAACTATTAATCATATAATATTTAATTAAGCTAATTCACTAATTATCTTAAAGTTTATTAATTATATATATATATATATATATTTTTTTTTTTTTTTCTTATATCCTAAACTGTTATATATATGCATATAATTCCTAATTATATATATATATATATATATATATATATATATATATATATATATAGGTATACACTAAAGTTTTTATTTGTCTAAATATTTATATGCATATAATTTTACTCTATAAGTTTCTGATTATGTATATAACTATACATATATTTATTTATTTATTATATATTATTTTTTTTTTTTATAAAAATTGCGCGTTTAGGAGGTGGGACCCGGCGGTGACACGCGTCACGCTCTCACGGGGTGTAGCAGAAGGAGGTGGGACCCACGAGCGCGTCGGCTGACGCTGCCTGCGGTGGTGCGGGCCCCACGCCCCGGGCGCAGCGCCCGCACGCATCCGGCGCGTGCGGTTCTGGGCGGGCCCGGGTTGACCCGACCCGGCCCGAGCTGAGCTGCGGGATAGCCTTCCCGAGCGCCTACGCGTGCTAGGGCACGCCATTTGGGTGGCCAACCGGCGGCGGAACGGCTCAGCCCGCACTGCCGAGGGTGGGTCTCGCCGAGACCGACCAGATGGGACTGGGTCCGAGGCCGAATGTGGTCAGGCTTAGGCGCTATACCTAACCCTAGTCATCTATGGCTCGGCGGACGCGGGCTCTAACGAGAATCACTGTGGATCGATCGAGCAATTGCCTTGATCGATCGCACCTCTCGACAATCAGACCGGTCGATCAGCAATCTAGTATGCGGAATAAGGACTCGAATAAGAAACGTTCAACTGCGTTAAGAACAGGGGAGGATGAGGTTCCTTTTGTTCCGACGGCAGAGGTTCGAGAATGCGATCGAGGGCGGCCCGAGCTCCAAACGGCTAGATCTCGACCTCCCTAGCCTAGATCTAGGTCTTTAAGGTTTGCTCGACGGAGAAGGCGAGGCCAGGAGGGCCGGGACTGGGCAGGCGTGGAGGCCGAGCGCCGCGTGTCCTCGCTCGACTCGCGAGCGACGGATGCGAGGGACGAAGAGCGGGGGTCGTCTGATCTTCGATCAGACGGTCTGGATTCGCCGTTTGCGATGGACGGCATCCTCGACCGCGCGCGAAGGGTTGGAGGGAAAGGCGTCACCTAGACTGACGGCGCCGTTTGCAAAAAATTAAATAATTAAATTATTAATTTGTTTAAATTGATTTATTTAATTTCCTATTAGAATCATTAATTTAAATTTAGAAAAATTAAATATTCACCCCTAGCTAATTGAGGGGTGAGGAACGCAACGGTGAGGTCGGATTTTGATCCGACGAGTATTTTAATTTCTCGATTTGCGGGGTATTAAATATTATTAAAATATTCATCGAATTTTCGACAACTTCCGATTGACATGAAAATTTCACCCAAGCTAATTTGGGGTCAATGAATGCAATGGCGGTGTCCGTTTTCCAATCCGAGATCAATTTAAATAGGTCAAATTTTAGGGTTTCTGAAATTTCCAGAAATCAGGATTCGATCCATTTGACTCCTGATTTGGACTAGGTTTTAGAGGTTGACTCCAATTGACCTAATTAGCACTTATGATTAGTCTTAAGACTAAGATTAGAATTAATCGACCTAGATAACAACCTGGGTTGTTACAATTGTTTTCCCTTCTCTTCGTCACCTGTGAGGAAGGAGCGAGTGGAGTCGTGCGAGCGGCGACTTCGGCTTGAGGTGGGCTCCCCCATTCACAGTCAGCAACTGATGGATTAAGTGTGGGGCCCGTCATTTAAATTCCTGCAATAATTAAAGTAAAGTTTTATATATATATATATGTATGTATATATATATTTATTTATAAATAAACAGAATATATATATATATATATATATATATATATATATATATACTATTATAACATAATCACATATATATATATTCTTATATGATATATATATGTATATATATGTATATACGCATATATATAAATAAACACCGAAAGGAATATTAATGGTTAGGTAGCGGATTTTAAATAAAAAAAAATTATTATGATTTAATTATTTATCAATGAAATTAATATGCATTAATTAATTTAATTAAACTTATACTTTAAACATCAATAATTTGCAAAATATAAACCCAAATTACACAAATAAATATATCAAATAAATCAAAAAAATTCAAGGAATTTATTGTAATAATCAAATTTTCATTTGAAGTAGTATATCACATAGTGATATTTTATGATATTTAAATTATTCCAAAATTGTCATTTCATTCAAATCATCATAACTTTGCATACAGTAATCCAAATCTATCAAATATGGGTTTCAAAATGATCAGCAAAACCTAAGGATTAATCTAGTAATATTTATTTTGCTGTTTGGATTAGTTTTAGACTAATGATATTTAGGACCTAACCCTAATTAGGTCAATTAACCCTAGAACTTCAAATGACCATAACTTGGTCAATTAAACTCCAATTAGGTAATCTATATATCCATTTTAATCAAGAAGACCTAATTAGCAGTAAACTGCAAAAGTATTTATGATCCAACGGTTAGATTTTTTAATTAACCCTAATTACCCTAAATCTTGATTAGTGAATATCAGCAAATTTAATGATCCAAATTGAAAAATTCAAGTTTCAAAAAACTCCTAAAATAGATTAAAATCTAATGGTATGGTTGGTTTAGTGATTTTGTGATTAATTTCACTAATCACTCACTAATCACCCTAAACCCTAATTAGGCCATAACTTAGCCAATTATAGTCTAAATTAAGCCTACTACTAGTCAATGTAATCAGTGGATCATTTGTGAACCATTTCTATTGATTTTACTCAATTTAGACACCAATTGGAGAAGTTAAGATTTTTGACCCTTAATTAAAAAACCCTAAATTACCCCTTTTACCCCTAAGCTTGTATTGGTTATAATTTAACCAATACTTATCAAGAACTCAGTAATTTTAGGTTCTATGGAAACTTTAGATAGTAAGCAACAATAAACAGAAAGAAAATTTAAATTCCATTAAGCCAAATTACCATAATGCCCCTATGAGTCAAATTCATTAATTTGATCTCATGAGGCTTAATAATTACCCAAAATTATGTAATTATTGTCTAATCTTATATTATACAGTAAGAAACACTTTGCCATAGAAAAATTTAGATTTAGAACCCTAGATCAAAATTTGATCTCTTAAACCCTTAAGTATGGGCAAAATAGTCATTTTACCCAAATTTAGGATTTAGTATTTTTAAGCCCTAGAATCCTATTCTAAATATTATAAATAGTAAGTACAATATTTTAAATCATAAATTATGTGAGTTCAAACCTTAATTTGATTTTGATCAAAATTTCATTCTTAAGTCCTTAAGGAAATCCTTAAGTAAAATTCGAACATTCCTTCCTTTCTTAATCCTCTTATATCTTGCCATAGGTCCTAATAACATTAGTTAGGATATGTGTCTGAGAGATATTCTTAGTAATTAAGAATCTTAATTCCTAGGATTATGAATAATCCTTAGGTTAGAGTTCATCTATTGAGTAAATTAGGTTACTCAATAGGTGAAGCCTTGAGTTTACTAGTTTATAGATTTTTCTAGTTTATTTAATGATTATTTGATCTTTAAATCTTAGATTTAAGTATAGAGATCTATCCTAATGAGTTGATTAATTATTAGGATTTGCCTTAATCTAATCTATGAGATATGGGTTCTAAACCTTATACCCTTAGTTGTATATTTAGATTGAGTGATTAAGCCCCATCATTTAGAGTTTAATCTTTAATCCTTTCATCTTGATATGGCTAATCAAGATGGGTTTGGGATTAGTTAAAATATCAAACTAGGTCGATAATTTGTTTATTTAAATCAAGTAGTCATCACTGATTTAGATATAGTTAGGGCTTGGCCAGTCCTAATTATGTTCAACCTGTAAGACCATGAGTCTAAGTTATATTTAGACTAAGAATTGATAATTCTGAATCTTATGTAACTTAGAGTAGATAGAACGAATAAATTAAACAACAAAGAATATCACCTATGTTTTAGTTGAGTCTCTTGCTCCCTTTGATTTGATGCTTTGCTTATCTTGTAATTGAGCTATATACCTTGAATATATATTATGTACATAGGATATTTGATGAGTATCCCATGTCAACTTTGAGAATTCATAAGTAGCATTTGTTCTTTTTCTTGTATTTTAGTAGAGTGTAGCTTAAATAATATACCTCTTCATTTCACCCCGCAGGGATCAGCTTCAGTGTAGGGTCAGTCTGATAGTCTATGCTATGCCTAGTCCGTGGGATAGGATGGGTTAGACTCTTGCCCCACTGACTGTTTAGTCAGGATTTGATATGGTTATACTAATTTAACTATACTTATACTTGGTTTTTCTGTTATAGCATATCAACCTAAGTACATTGATACTATCCATTCAGAGCTTCTATCTTAGCCCATCAGGCTAAGTGAGACTATGTTTACTTTCAATTTGATTAGCTTGAATAGCCAATACAGCTTTTAGTTTTGGATTTACTATTTTACTTTATACTTTTTATACATTTCAACATTACTTTTACTTACAGTCTTTTCTAGCTTTGTTGCATATATGGTGCTAGTTTTACTTACTATTTATACACTTTTAGGATTCTAGTCTTACATGTTGTGTTCACATATATATGATGTAGCCTTGTTTTCAATTTTATAATATTTTTATGTTCATTTACTTTTATGTCACTTAGCATAATTCTATATTGATCATAAGCATATTTTGAATGTATTTTCTTTATAGTCATTTACTTTAGTCTTTCTTTTACTTACCTGACCTTATTGTAGTTGCTATGGAGGAGGTATGTGCTTACTTCCTAGTTATTTAAAGTTATAAACTAGTTGTTTATAACTTTACCTTGTTCTTTCCTATGTGTTCTTGCTCTTATTTATATCCTTTTGTGCTTATTATTTATGGTGATATCTAACAAACATAATAAATTGATTACTCTAAAATGTAATTAGATATATTGTCTAATTAAGATTTTTCTCTTGTTGGCTGAGGACCTATCATTATGAAACCGATAATGATAGGTTCAGAGTTATTTGAAGCAGTAGATCTAGTTGAGGACTTGCTATTGGAGGAGGAGCATGTACCTAAAGATCTTTAGTCTTAGCCTTTTATGTATTGCATTGCAAGGATGAGTGTTCATTTCAGCTCTTTTAAAACTTCTTTAATGTTGTAATAATACAGGATTAACTTTACTTTCATTGCTTTACTTATTCTGAACTATTGTATTTGTATATGATGGATGGATGTTTGTATTTATGCTTCTGCACTTTGTTCTTTTTGTATTAACATTTAATGATGATCTTCTTGAGTAAATGACAAAGTCTTTGATTATAGTGGGTTGATATTAGTCACTAACCCATTCATAAGCAAGGACCTTTCCATTTGGTGCCCGCCACGTCATAATCATGTTAACTTAAGAGTTAACAAGACCATGGCGGGGAGCGGGGCAACACAGACCCACACTTCCCCTTCCCTTCCTAAGAGCTTCAAGTGGCCTCCCCTCTTGCTAGCCAGCCTTTTTCTCCATGCCTTGGATGGGATGACTCCACCTTATCCCATTCAAGCCCGTGCCTCCACATCCTCTTTATCTAGTCTCTTTCAACACTCCTCTTCCCTCTATTTGTTGTACTTGCTGCTGAAAGAAACTATCAAGTTTTCAAGCTCTCAAGCTCCTAAAAAACCAACAGAAATCTTCATTTCAAAGCTAAAGTACCTCATTCTTCCTCCATTTTTGCAAGCCAAGGTACCTCTTTGGTACCTCTTCTTTTTTCAAGTTGGTTATTATGTTTACCTTGCATGCCTATTTTATGTTGTTAAGAATCTGAGTTTGAGATGTGAAGTTCATTAGAACTCAGTTAAGATTGTAAATTTTAGTGAAGATGAACAGTTTTTGCAAGTAGAGTTTTATATATCGTACACAGAACATCATTGTTTGTGGCACTTGAGTGGTTTGTTGCTGTCAATTTTGGTATCAATGGAAAGGTCCCGGTAAGACATTTCTATCGGTATATGGCACCACCTATGAGGTGCCCTAAATCGGGAGTAAATGGATGCTCTAGGGAGGACCTTACAGTTTTGTCCGTGCGAAATCACCGTCGGATGCCACAGTGCTCTGTAGCACCTGGCTCTCGGCTAGGAGGCGTTGCAGCATGCCGTCGCGCCCAGGCATTGGGTAGACTGATGCCACAATGTGTCGTAGCACCTAGATCTCAACCAGGGGGCGCTACTGCATGCCGTAGCGCCCAGGTCTCGAGTTGGTTGGCATCGTAGCGACTAGCTCTCGGCGATGAGGGTGCTACACTGGCTTTCGGCAAGGAGTGCACTCTGGCGCGTCGCAACACGCCACAGCGCACCGTAACGTGCAAAACTGTCCAATTTTTCCTTAACTTCATATTTTTGCAATCTAACAGTTCTAAAACATCAATAACATCAAAATATACCATAATAAAAATTGGATTTAATAAAAATAAGCATTTTGTAATCATTTAAGTGATTTTTTTGAATGTGAAACTTCATTTCTTAACCAATTGGCATGAATTAAGTTAACATTTTTGATATGGATATTTTGATCTTAGAAATAGTAAACTAGAACTATTAGACCATATGATCAATACATTTAATCATGATGCTCATAACTTGATCTTAACTATAATTGATGTTTGAATGATTTAAATAACAACCTTCTCTTATGAGTTGTTTGCTGATTTACTACTTGATAATTGCATACTGATTTGCATAAGTGATTTATCCTTAATTAAATGATTATACAGTGAACTTGCATAAGAATCTATGGAAACCTTTGATTGAATTTGTTGATCTTTAGACTATTAGAAGTCTTAAGCTCAGACAAGTTAAGATAAAATCTTATGATTAAGACAAGATGGCAAATATTCCTTAAGTTAGGGTGTAGCGTCCCGCCCCGTCATCGTGCGCAAAAGAGACAGTTATGATCAATTTCGGTGGCGGAGCGGCACACCACTCAGGGAGGAATATCCCATCTCCCCGAATAGTTGAAAACCAAGCCCATCTAAAGGGATGCTGACTCAACCTCAATAAGGGTTGAGAGCTAATACTTAAGATAAGAGTAGTATCATTATCCTAAGTATTAGATAAATACATACATTAGATTTAGATTATAATAGGAAGCTAATATATGTATAAGATATCAGCATTTTCAGTATACTGATCACATCACAATACTAAGTATAAGTAGTATATAAACAGAGTGCTGGAAGCTAAAAGCAAACATCTAGAAACATTTATCACAGAAGCTGTATGAAAACATTTATCTCAGAAAAGAAAAGAAAATACACCTAAAATTATTACAAATATTTATTGAATAACAAAAATAAAGCTAAGTACTGGACTGAAATGAACTAAGCAGAAAGGTAGTAAAGCTGGAGGAAAGTCCACTAGTGCTCAATGGGCTCCTCCTGAATCTCCTGTGTATTCTCCTGACCTGGCTCAATAAAATGTTCAAGATCTAGCAAATTATCGGATCCCATAAGTACCCCATGTTAGACAATACGTCTAATACATCTTAACCAATCTAAGCAGTTCTATTTATTCATTTAACATTTACATAATGTAATTAAATCTGTAGAAATACTGTAAAGATAACTGAAAGCGTAAAACTATATAAAACTGTACAAAACTGAAGTAAAGTAAAATGAAGCTAAACTATACTAAACACTAAAAATAAACCAAAACAGTAATAAATCTGAAACTGAGTAATTATATGTAAAAATATACTGTATGTCACTGAAATTGTGCATCTGAATATGCCACAACACTATATGCTGCTAATATGCAACTAAATATCACTGAACTGCTATGAGTAGTACGGTCCAATGTATATATATATTTAGTTAGGAATACCATTTACTGATGATGTTGATGCATCCTGAAATTCCCTAG
This sequence comes from Gastrodia elata, assembly GCA_016760335.1. Lineage (NCBI taxonomy): Eukaryota > Viridiplantae > Streptophyta > Magnoliopsida > Asparagales > Orchidaceae > Gastrodia > Gastrodia elata. Next base: position 29,735,644 of record CM028684.1, on the reverse strand, counting down.
TCAATATATGAAACATTCTATAACCCATAAATCATCACTGATATATATACATCATTTTGATACTCACACATCATGCTTATGCTCATGCTCATACTTCTAAACTATATGAGATAAATCCAGAAAATACTTTAAAATCTAATAATGAATTCAACGTCTCCATTGTGCAGAATTCTGCTAAAATGATTCTGACTCCTAAAAATTCTAACTTTGATAATTAGTTAAAGTTGAGAGTTTACTTAAAAATCATTAGCTGGGATGATTGTATACACATATTTAGCATATTTGCAAGAAAGATGGATTAACCCTTAGCTTGTTTAAACTGCACTTATCGAAGCGCACTACGATAGGAGGCAAAACTCGGTCACAGTTTACATATCAAGCTAAGCTATTAAATGTCATAATTACAAGCATACTTAGTGTCTTATGCATAGTGATTTGAGATACTTAGTTTGCTTAAACTGCACTTATCGAAGCGCACTACGATAGGAGGCAGAACCCGGTCGTAGTTTACATCTCAAACTAAGGATCTTGTTCACTAATTGTAATACTCTTAGTCTTGAAAGATTTACTCTAATGGGAGTGTATTCGTCTAATCCCTCGAGATAGCACCTGGTCATAAGTCCATATTGGAGTGAATTAACCAATCCTGAATATTACTGAAATAATACAGTACTATGGGTATACCCTACTATACCCAACCAATAATCTGGGTTTAGAAGGTTCTATTTAATAAACAAGGATTTATCAAAGCTATTAACCCTTACTCTAAATAGGTATGTCCTACATAAGGCTCCAAGGATGTGATCAATGGATCACTCAATATAGGTTGCTACCATAAGGAATAAGTCCCATTTTAAGTACTTTAGGTGATTCATATCACAAGGTATCAAGTTTAACTTCTAAAGTTATGAAGGATTATCTAAGTTTTTACATCAATAAGTTACAAAAGCTCTTCTTACCTCAAGATATCAATAATTAAGGTTTTTAAACATTTCAATAACAATCCTATATCAAGACCCTTGAGATCTCATTTTTCTACTTCTTAAGCTAACAATCAAGTGGTCAGATCAGATGATTAAAATTCATCTAATCCTTATCTATTCTATAATTATGGGATAAAATCAAAGATCTTATTAGAGTTAGATCATTTCATAAATCATTATAATTTTATTATATATTTTATGCTAATAGTCTTATATAAGAGAAAATCAAAGATCTAAGGCTTAGATTCAGATGGTTCAATCACAAGGATTTAATATTAACCTTAGCACTTCTAATTCAATGATTTAAGATTAATATCAAATCAGATGTATTATAGGAATAATGTTGATTGAATTATCTTTCAATTAAGTTACTTGATTTAAATGATTAAGGTTTAGATCTTAATCAAGACAAGTTAGGGTTTAACTCCAAGCCTTTCTACCATTAAGACTAAAGGTTAATTTAAAAATTAATGACAAATTAATGTGTTATTAGTATATTATTGATGGCAATTTCAGGTTTAGATTAAGTATCATCCACTTAATCAAATTATCAAGATTCTTAGGTTCAATTATAATTTAATGTCAACTAAGCATGTTTAAGTGTCCAAATACACATTAATGTTCTCTAACATATATCCTAAAATTATGAAAACAGATAAATGTATGATGACATAAAGTAGAAGGTAATTAAGGCTAACCAAATTTTAAATCAAAGCAAAGGGGTTAGCACTTAATTATAATTTTAAAAGACTTAAGTTTCATGCCATTGAGTTGTTGAGATATACCTATTCCATTCAAACACTTAAGATTCTACTACTTAGTATTCAACATAAAATACATCTAAGATACATGGTAGATTTTGAGCATCTATTAAGAATGACAAAGTTTCAAACTTAATTTTCATATAGAATTTTATGCAATGTTCAATTTTAACTAAAATAAGTTCACATTTGATATAATTCAGTCGTACTAGGGTCCTAGGGATCTTAATACAAAAACAGTGAAGTTTTGGCCATTTCATCCAATTCTGGGCAATTTTCAGACAATTCTGGGCATTTTTGCATTTTTGGGCGCCACAGCGCACTGTGGCGCGCTATTGTGCTCTTAGCGCTGTAGCACGCTGTGGCACTCTATGGTGCACTGTAGCGGTCCAACTTATGAAATTACTACTCAATTAATTCATTTTTCATATTCCCTAAGGTTTTTCGAAAATTCCGCTGCAGCTCGCTACAACGCGCTATGACACGCTACAGCGATCTACTTACATGTTACTATTTGATTAATTTATTAGCTAATTTTTTGTAAATTTTTTCAAAATATCGCTGCATCGGGCTACATCGGGCTGTGGCGCGCTACAGCGACCCAGTTATGCAACTTCGGGTGCTGCAGCGCCAGACGACATTTTTCGCCTGGATGAAACCTGTAATGCATATTTTCGAGCTCAAATACTCTCAATCTAGAGCATTTTATGAGTGGTGCCATAAATCAATGGAAAGGTCTTTCCGATACCTTTTCATTGACACTAAAATCGGTATAAATGGAGCATTCTAACTATATAAGAGATAATGATGAATGCAAGGGTATACAAAATGAATGAAATAAAGCATTAATTTCTCAAAGAAATAAGCTACCTCAATAAGCCTTAATGGCTTCCATACATGTTTATAGATTTCTAAAGATACATTCAAGCATTATAGTAACATGAAGGAGACAAGGAGAGTAAACAAAATGGTACCTTTAGACCTTGGAAGGAGAGGAAGAGGGTACTCTGCTTTCTTCAAGACCTTGGAGAGGAGCCTTATCCTTCAGCACAAGTGCAGCAATGGAAAAAAAGGTAGAAGAAGGTTCAACAAGAAGAGGAAAGAGGAGCTGCGATCCCTTCTTAAAGGAAGGAGGAAGAGAAAAATGGGGATATGGCCTATAGAGGCTAGGGGTGAGGGAAGAAAAGATGGCTCTCAACCATCTCTAGCATGACATGAAGGGAGGGGCGCCGAATGGAGAGCATGGTCAGCCTACTAGGATGCCAGCTAAGAGAGAGGGGGGAGAAATTGTGATTTAAGTACTAACTAATTACTTATTTATTTTTTCCAATTATTCAAAAATTCAGATTTTTGAAACGCACTCCGAAAATTCTCAAAAATTTACCCCTAGCTAATTTGGGGGTGAGAAATCTGTTGGCGAAGTTGGAATTTGATTCCGATGATTATTTAATTATGCTAATTTTTTGGGTATTTAATTATATTAAAATATTGACGAAAAATTCGACTACTTCCGAACGCGTCCAAAATATCACCCCTAGCTAATTTCTGGGTGACGATCGCAACGGTGAAGTCGGATTTCGATTTTAAGATCAAGATAAATACCTCAAAATTCTAATTAATTAATTATTAAAATAATATAAAATATTGGATTTAGCTCCGAATCGCGCCAAATCTTTAACGATTGGTTCTAATAGCTAGATAAAATTAACAGAATGATAATCAAGATATGATTAGGCTCAAATTAAGTTGTGTAACAACCTTGGGTTGTTACATAGGAAAACCTTGAGGTAGGAAATGACTTATTAAATATACATTGAGGTAGACCTATAGATGTACCTTTTGAACCTTTAATAATTGAGCTTCTATTTTGTGGTACTATTAACCTAATAAACTATAGTTTGAGCTTAAATGAGGTAGTGTACCTAATTATAATAATTTTTATGTCACAACCTTGGAACCCTATTGTTAGTACCTCCAATGAAGAATGGATTCATTAGTTTGAATTTTCTTGGTTTCTAAATAGTTAGTTTAGAATAATAATATTAGTGATTATCGTGTGGAGACTGTAGTGTATATCTATAAAGATGATTTAATTCAATAAGAATATGAAATTGGTTAATTCATCCTAAATGAAAATATATATCCTAATCTTATCTTTGATAGATCTACAATAATATTAGGATAAATTTCCCAAATTTATTAAGTATGTTATATGTAAAGGATTGAACAACTTAGTTTAGAGATGTAACAACACTAGGTTGTTACTTAGCCAAATCTTAGCTCAATTGCAGCCTAATTATCATTTCATTAGGTTCATTTATTCATTAGAACTAATCTATGAAGATTTGGAGCAATTCGGAGCTCAATCGAACATTTGGAATATTTTAATATATTTATTTAATTAGAAAATTGAGATATTTAATTTGACCTCTAAATTAAAATCCGACTCCGTCGTTGCGATCGTCACCCCCAAATTAACTAGGAGTGATGTTTGAAAGTCATCAGATTTTCACAAATATTATAATGTATTTAAATACACCAAAAAATAGAATAATTAAATAATCGTTTGAATAGAAATTCGACTTCGCCATTAAGTTTCTCACTCTTGAATTAGCTAGAGGCCAATTTTTGGAAATTTTCGGAGCAGGTTTATTAAATATGAATTTTTAATAAATTAAAAATTAGAAATAAATAATTATTTATTCATTTATATCCATTTCTCCTCTCTCTCTCCTCTAGTTGGCTCTTTTCCCTAATTCGGCGCCTCCATACCTTGCATCCGGTGCCCCCTTCTTTTCTCCTGGTCATACGCAAGGAAGCCCCCTCTTCCTCTCATATTTTCCTCCATGCTGATGGGAGAGCTCAAGGGAGAGCCATCCTCTTCTCCTTCTCCTTTAAAAGTAGTTCTCAGCCCTCCCTCCATCCTTTGTTGTCAAGCTGAAGCTTTCTCCTCCTTAGAAAACCTCTGCCTCTTCCTCATTTTGTTAGTATTTAAAGAAGAAGAAGCAGCTTCTCCTCCCAAGCTCCTGCAGAGATCCAAGTTCTCTTCTTTCGTTTTAAAGGCTAAGGTGCCCATTTGCTTTACTTGCTTGGCTACTCTCTCCCTAATTTATCAAAATGCTATGGATGGTATTTTCATTAGCTCTTGCATAACATCTAGGTGTAATTGTGGAGCCTCAATCGGACTCAATGAGTCTGATTAAAGCTCATTCATCCATTAAAATTTCTATCAAAAATTGTATAATTTTGGTATACCCATAGCTATGGCATCAGTTTTTGCTCTTTAAAATAATCATTTTATGCCAATTTTAGTATCAATGGAAAGGTGTCGGAAAGACCTTTCTATCGGTATATAGCACCACACGTGATGTGCTCAAAATTGGGAGTATTTGAATGCAAAAGGAGACCAATTACGGTTTTTGCACAGGCAAAATCACCGTCAGGCGCTACAGCGCGCCGTAGCGCTCGAGTCTCAGGTTAAAATCCACCATAGTGTGCTAAAGCATGCCACAACAGTATAAAAATTTGATGAAATTAAATTAAATCTGCTACAGTGCGCAACCTCGGATTCGAATCGTAAGTTCACCGCTGTAGCGTGCCACAACGCTGATTTCCGCTGCAGCGCGCCGCAGCGCCAAAAAGCGCTGCTACATGCCGTAGCATCTAGATCTTAGGAAATTCTGGCACCATAATGCCTGAAAGTGCTGCAGTGTGCCACAACACTGAAATCCGTCATAGCGCGCCACAGCGCCTGGCTTTTGGCCAGAAGGTGCTGCCACGCGCCATAGCGCCCATAAATGTCCAGAATTGCCCATATTTGTGATTTTTTTCATTCTAAATTAGAAATTTGTCATCAATAATATACCAATAATGCATTGATTTGTTATTAACCTATAAATCAACTATTGGTCTTATTTTGGTAATGCTAGGGGTTAAACTCTAACATGCATGATTAAGATCTAAATCCTGAATCACTTAATCAATCAACTTGATTGAAAGATAATTCAACTTACATAATTCCAACAATACATTTGATTTGACATTGATCTTAAAAAGTATTGACTTAGAAGTACTAAGATCATTAAAGAACTTATGTTATTTATTATCTGAACATATACCTTAAGATCCCTGATTATCTCTTATATAAGACTATTAGCATGAGATAAATCGTAAAAATTTACTAATTTGTAATATGATCAACTCCTAATAATATTCTTGATTGTATTCCGTAATTGTAATATATGTGTTGATCAAATGGGTTTACCCGTCCGATCTGATCAACTTAAACTTAGGAGAATAAGAATTAGTGAAAAATATAAGACTTAACTGTCCTTTCTTATTAGAAGTGTAAGATCCTTATGATCTTGCCTAAGGATTATTAATTGAATAATTGTTAAGCCTTATCAATTGATAATACATTGAGGTAGGAAGATTTTTTGCTAAAAATTGAGGTAGGAGCTTAGATGATCCTTCTTAGCCTTAGAAGACTAATCTCCCTTGTGGCAGGATTATCCAAAGTACATAGAATGAGATTCCTCCCATGTGATAGCAACCTATATTGAGTGACCTTTTGGTCACCTTCTTGGAACCTTATGTAGGATTCATCTAATTAGAGTCAGTATTCAAATCTTTGGTAAATCCATAGCTACTAAATAGAATTGCTAGAACCCAAATTATTAGTTAAATATGAATATACATATCCTTGGTGCTGAGTCACTTCAGCAATATTCAGTATTAGTTGAGTCACTCAAATGTGAATTTATGATCAGGTGTTATCCCGAGAGATTAGACGAATATAGTCATGTTAGAGTAAATCTTCCAAGTCTAAGAGTGTTACAATTAGTGAACTAGATCCTTAGTTTAATATATAAAGTGTGACTGGGTTCTGCCTTCTATGATAGTATGCTTCGATAAATGCAGTTTAAAACAAACTAAGTATATCAAGTCACCATCTGTATAATACTAAGATGCTTGTAATTTGGGTATTTAACAGCTTAGCTTGAGATATAAACTGTGACCAGATTTTGCCTTCTATCGAAGTGCACTTTGATAAGTGCAGTTTTAAATAAATTAAGTGTTAAATTCACCTTTCTTGAAAATATACAACCATGTGTATACAACCTTTCCAACTGATGATTCTAAGTAAAATCTCAAGTAAAATAAATTATTGCAATTAGAATTAGGAGTCAAAATTCATTTAGATGGATTCCACACAATGGAGACATCTGAATTATTATTTGATCTTAAAGTATTTTTTGAATTTATGAATTTTAAGATATGTAGTGTAGAGACATGAGCATGAACATAAGCATGATGTATGCGTATTAGTGATGATTTATGAGTTACAAAATGTAACAACTCTAGGTTGTCACCCTGCTAATCTATGGTCTAAGTAATCATTAATTTTGATTCCATTACTTTTAGAATATCAAATGAAACATATCTTAAAAATTTGAAGTCCATTAAACTTCTCTAGGTCCAAAATGATATTTGATCAGTCTAGATGCCATAATTATACTCAAAATATTTTGATCTCAGAATTAAAATATGATTATATTTTTGAATTCCTTACCCCCAAATTAGCTAGGGGTGAAAGTTTGGTGCAATTTGGAAATCATTTAGGTTATAATTCATATTTAATTAAAATGGTCTAATTGCATAAAAGGGTTCCTAACTTTTCTAAATTGTAAATATGCCTTTAAACTAATTTAACAGCCGGGATCCGCTGTGCGGACCACGGGCGATCCGCTGTGGAGTCCGAGTCACGCGACAGCGAAGTCCCGTTGATCTCACCGTCGGACCCTTAGATCCCACGGTCCGGATTTAATTCCACGGGATAGCAGATCCATCGTTAGATGAACCCGTGGATCCTACGGCAAGGATCACTCCCACGATCGGCCGTTAGGATCCGAGCAATCCTAGCCGTAGCACCTATCTGATCGATAGATCAAACGGCATTCGAAGGTCCCGCCACTGTGGACCTTCGTCTTCCTCTCGCTCGCACACCTGACAGAGAAAATCCCCGTATTGCCAGCTGCCGAACCTGTCCCCCACTCCCGAATCTAGCTTATTAAGCCGTTGGGGATCCTCCTGTAATGGCGAGGTGCCTCATTTGGGCCTCGTGACCCGGCCGAGCTCAATTAGGAAAATTGAGAGCTCGGCCATGGCCCGACCTCTCGGGTCTTTCCTAGCCCGAGCCAACCCTCCATAAGCTTCCCAATCCCTTACCAAGGCTATAAATAGCCCTAGCATTGCTCCAATTGACCCTTGCTGGTCAATTAAGCTCTCTGCAACTTTTGCCATTATCAAACACTCGAGCTTGCGTAGGCGATCCAGGAGCTCCCGAACTGCTGATAATAGGCTCTCCTGGTGTTCATGATCCTTTACAGTATCTGGAAGCTCAACCAATGCCAGCCATTCCCTCAGTCGATCGTCCTGAGCTGTCCCGACGAACCAGGTACTCCCTCTTGCTCAGTCTGAGCCAATTAGGCTCAGACTCCCCTCATTTTCATTCGGTTAGCTGCGTATTATCGATACGAACTCAAGGCTATTGAAATTACGCCTTGAGTTAGCCCCAATCGATCGATTGGGCTAAGTCCCTTAAGGATGCCTCGGGTCGAGTAAGACTCTGGCGTTCCAGATCACTTCAAGCCCTCAGACCAGGGGGCTTAGATCCGCCTCACCTCCCTGATAGTGTAGGGATCGAGTCCCGGGTCTGGCATAGTCTCTGTGGGCAGAAATATCTCCCCACAGTAGTCCCATTGTGGGAGTTTTGGGTGAGTAAAGTCTGGCTGATCCAGACCCTCTCACAGAGGACTCATGGTCTCAATCGGAGCGTCTTGGTTAGGGGATCAATTCTCGATCAGCCCGATGCCATGGCGTGGTCCCTAGGCCGCGCATTTGGCCGATTAGGGTTACCTTAATTAGTGAGGCGTCGGGGCTGGCGAGGGGAGGAAGACAGACTATGCGAGTCGGGCCGACCCATGACCCGCGCGGTTCGACAGTAATGGGTCCCCTGGCCGAGCCGACCCGCGTGTTTTGGTGAACGGGCCGAACTCATACATAATGTATTAATTGAGTAACTTTTAATCCACTAGTCCAAATCCTATGATATCACATATAAAATTGATCAGAAAATCATCAAGGATCTGAATATAAAATAATATTGAACATCTAATGGTTAGATTTTCTAATTTTACATAATTATTGCAGATCTTGATTAGGGTGAATTAGTAATTATACTTAACCAAATTGTATGTTTAGGGTACCATTAGTCTCCTTGTGAATAGTAGAATGAATGTGCTAAGTGAATTATTTTTCTGATCTTTGTCCTTAACTTATGCCCAAATCTTGTTAAACCATAATTAGTAAAAATTAGGGTTTATATATATTGTATCTTAGCAAACTTAGTCTCTGATTAATTGTAGGATTAAATAGAACTTATGGGCCAGTTTGTATGAAATTCTAATGGCTAGATTTGTAATTATGTGCCAATCCTTTTGGATTGATTTAGGATTTGATTTGCACTAATTACTTTTTATTTTCATAAATTTTTTTGTTAATATGTTTCATAACAGTAAGGATAAATATATGGAAATATTGTATACTAATTTATAATGTATAAATTGAATAAATTTGAAATTGGAGAACTTAATCACCTTAATTAACTTAAGAAGTCTTAAGACTTTGATCAAGCTATTAAGACTTGATCTAGGTCTAAGATTACCACCAATACTACATACATAATTTATTGATTTGACATTTGATTTATAAATGAATCCTTGATCTCAACTAGATATGAGTAGGGGTCAAACCCTCTTCTACTTAGTTAAGATCCAAACCCTTAAACCTTAACTAAAGTAGCTTGATTATAAGATAATATAATTGATATTATTCCAATAATACATTTGATTTGATATTAATCTTAAACATTTGGATTAGAATATTAAGGTTAATAATAAACTATGAGATTGCTTAATCTGAATCTGAACCTTAAATCCTTAATTTTCTCCTAAATAAGAATATTAACATAATAAGATTAATAGAACCACATTGATTGAACAAGTGATCTAACTCTATTAACATCCTTGATTTAAATCCCGTAATTTTAGAATAAGCTATGATCAAATAACTTAATTATCTGATCTGATTATCCTAAATCTAAATGATAAGTAAAACATAGAGTGCTAGTATCAGAGTGTGAGATCTTAAGTATCTCAACACAAGATCATTTCTGAAATATTTTAAAAGACCTAAATTTGAATATACATTGAGGTAGGAGGACTTTGCACAACTCATTGAGGTAGAAGCTTAGATGATCCCTTAACTTTAGAAGTTGATCTTAACCTCTCATGGTAGGAATTACTTAAGATTTAGAATGACACTTTTCCTTGTGATAGAATCTATATTGAGTGATACTTAATCATATTTTCTTAGAACATTGTATAGGACTTACTTATTTAGCATAAGAATTTATAATCTTGATAAATCTTTATTAATTAAATAGAGTTGTGTGAACCCAGATTATTAGTTGGTGTAGTATGGCATACCCATAGTACTGATTTTCTTCAGTAATATTTAGGATTGGTTGATTTACTCCAATGTGGACTTATGAGCAAGTGCTATCCCAAGGGATTAGATGAATACAGTCCCGTTAGAGTAAATCTCCCAAGACTAAGAGTGTATTAAACATGTACTTATTCCTTAGTTTGATTGAAATACAAATCATCAATGGGCGATGCCTCCTAGCGAAGACCGCTTCAATAGGTGTGGCTCAAACAAACTGAGTAATTAGAATGACCTTCATTAAGATACTGAGTGTGATTATGAGTTAGGCATCTTATTAACTTATCTTGAGATATAAATCACCAATGGGAGATGCCTCCTATCGAAGATCGCTTCGTTAGGGTGGCTTAATCAAACTAAGTGATAAGAATCACCTTTCTTGCAAATGCGCTAAATATGTGTATACAATCACCCCACCTAATGATCTTTAATTAAATTTTCAACTTTAATCAATTATTATTCTAGAAGCTAGGAGTCAGAATTCTTTTAGTAGGATTTTGCATAGTGAAGACCTAGAATTCATTATCAGTAATTAAAGTTTTGTGAATTTCTGAATTTTGCTCATATAGAATAGAAGCATGGGCATATACATGGGCATGAGTTTAATGAATCATTTCAACTGTGATGCATGAGTATCAATGATAAATTATGGGTTACGAAATATTGCATACATAGACTGGGGAATCTCAGGATGCAGTGGCATCACCATACTATCTTCCAAACTGAGTGCATGTATATATTGGATTGTACGACTCATAACCTTTCAATGATAGTTCTGTGACATACCGTGGCATACCGTGTTATGGCCTATTTGAGTACATCATTCCAGTGACGTATAGTATAGCATTTGACTTTTCACATTGATTTCTGAGCATTTTATATTTTTGTTTACTTTCAGTATTCAATTTTGATGCAGTTTTACTTTGTTTAGTCTTTAAAGTTTCAGTTACATAGTGCCTTTACTATTATTTCCTACAATTATATTTACTTTACTGTCTATTGCATTTATTTTAGAACTGTTTAGTTAGTTGCGATGCATTAGACTTATTGTCTAACACGGGGTACTTTTAGGATCCGGCAATTTGCTAGATCCCGAGCAGCTTGTGGAGACAGGGCAGGAGAACCCACAGGAGATACTGGAGGAGTACATGGAGCCTTAGTGGATCAGCTTTCCACCTTTTCTTACTGCCTTATTTTCAGTACTTTAGATAAACTTTACACATCATCTTTTAAATCAGTTTGTAATAACTATGGATGTATTTTACTTTTCTTTTATGAGATGAATGTTTACTACTATTCTGTGTTGAATGTATTATGGATATTTTGCTTCAGCTTCCGCACTCTGTTATACTACTATACTTAGTATTGTGATGTGATCAGCATACTGGAAATATTGATATATTGATAACGTATATTGGATTCATATTTATCTTTCTAAATTTAATATACGTATTAGTCTAGTACTTAAGATAAGTAATCTACTCTTATCTTAAGTATTGACTCTCGATCCTACTCTCGGGTTCGAGTCAGCAGCCTTCAGTGTGGCTCAATCTTTTAGCCTATTCGGGAAGATAGATTTTGTAAGCTCGTCCATCCCGAGTAGCGCATCGCTCCTCCACTGATTATGATTATACTTATCTTTTGCACGCAGCGATGGGGCGGGGCGCTACACGAAATGTTACATACATCAACAGGAGAAATTCAAGATGCAACGGCATCATAGTAAACTGTATTTCCTAACCAGATGTATGTAGACATTGGGTCGTACGACTTATAGTAGTTCAGTGATATTTTAGTTGCATATCAGTGGCATACAGTATTGTGGTATATATAAATATATGACTTTAGTGGCATACATCATAATTTTATATGTTATTTACTCAGTTTCAGATCATATACTATTTTTATTCTTTTTCAATATTCAGTATACTGTTAGCTTTACTTTACTTTAGTTTTATATAGTTTCATATATTCAATTACTTTTACATTTTTTCTACAGCTATGTTTTATGTTATTTAAATATAAGTAAAAAATTAGAACTATTTATATTAGTTTTAATGTGTTAGACTTATTATTTAGCACGTGGTACTTTTGGGATCTGGCAATTTGCTAGAGCCTGAGTAACTTATTGAGCCAAGTCAGGAGGACGTTCAGGAGGTTCTGGAGGAGTTCGTGAATGCTTAGTGGATATTTTATTCAGCTTTACTATTTTTGATTAGTTATTTCAGTTCAACACTTAGACTTTATTTTAGTATTATTTTAGTAAACTATTTATAATAATTTCTAGACGTATTTACTTTTCTGTTATGAGATGAATGTTTTCATTTAGTTTCTGTGATGAATGTTTCTAGATGTATGCTTAGCTTCGTAAACTATTTACACTCTGTTTATATATTACTTATACTTAGTATTGTGATGTGATCAGTATACTAGAAATACTGATATTTTATACATATATTGGATTATTCATATTGTATTTTAAATCCAATATATGTATTTGTCTAATACTTATGATAAGGATACTACTCTTATCTTAAGTATTAACCATTGACCCTCTTTTGAGGTTGAGTCAGCAGCCTTCAGTGTCATTCTTAGCTATTCGGGGAGATGAGAAATTCCTTCTCGAGTGGCACGCCGCTCCACCGCCGATTGATTACTTCTTTTTGCGCGTGGCGACAGGGCGGGGTGCTACAGGAGAACAAATTATAAAAGAGTGGTGTCCCCTTATCTTTGTACACATTAATTAGTGCATTTAAGCAAACTAAGTGTTTCAAGTTACATCCTTAGGAAACTTTAAATTATGTTATAAGTAGATGATTGAACAACTTAGTTTGGGATAACAAACTGTAAAAGGTGGTGTCCCCTTATTTTTGTGAGCATCGATAAGTGCAGTAAAAGCTAAGTGTTTCAAAATAACCTTTTTTAGAATATTTTAAGTTATAATTATAAGTAAGGAGCTGAACTGTTTAGTTTGAGAATAAACTGTAAAAGAGTGTTGCCCCCTTATTTTTGTGCGCATTGATAAGTGTAATTAAGAAAACTAAATGTTTCAAGCTACCTTTCTTAGAAATATAATATTTATGCATATGCATTCTTAACATGTGATAACTCAATGAAATTATAAGTTTTAGATGTTCTAATAGCATTTTTGCATACACTGCATAAGCATAAGCACAAGTATGAGTATCAAGAATCCTTGTGAATTGTGGCATGTGGCATACATCAGGAGAGGAATTATGGGAAGCAATGGGTATCAAGATATTTAAATTGTTAATAGGATGTATGTATTCATCAAACTATGTATTCATGACAATTCAGCAGTATTTCTGATGTGTTTGCATTGGCATACAATATGGTTCTATTATAGCATGGTTATTCATAATTCTATCTTTACAGTGGATTGTGTCATCATTTTTTTTCAGTTACTGTTTTACTTTACATTACAATTTTTAGTTATTTTAGTATTTTTGCAGCATCTTTCTAATTTATTTAAATATTAAATTCTGTAAGTTATATAAATACATGTTGTAGCTTTAGATGTGTTAGACTTATTGTCTAACATGTCGTACTTTGAGATTTGACAATTTGCTAGGTCTTGAACAGTTTAGTGAGCCAGAATTAGAGTTTGCTCAAGAGATTCATGAGGATCCAGTGGAATAGTAGAAGACTCAGCTTTATTCTTTTAGTTGCTTTTATTTATGAGCCTGGGTGTCTTTTATTTATGCTCTCTTTATTCTAAAACGAAGGTTTGTAATAATTATCTGGATGTATATTCTGAGATAAATATTATAGTTAGCTCTGTGATGAATGTTTGGATGAATGCTTTTAGATTCTGCACTTTGATTATCTCTACTTATACTTAGCATTGTGATGTGATCAGCAACAAATGCTCATATATAATACTCATATACATTGGAAATACCTTTCTTGTCTTATCAAGTTCAATGTATATAAATATTCCAACTAATACTTAAGATAAGTATACTACTTATCTTAAGTATTAACCTTTAGTTCTACCTTGTGTAGACTCTCAGCTTTCATGTATGGAAAGGCTTAGACACCCTTCCCAAGTAACGCGATGTTCCACCGCCAACTTCTTAGGGTTCTTACTCCTTAAACACTTTAGTTGCGCACGATGATGGGATGGGGCATTACACATCTATTCTATAAATCAAGGTTCGCACAATTGTAACACGAAATGAAGTAATATTGATTGGGGAATGGAGGTATCTCATCTCTGTCATTCGCCAATAATTGCAGGTCTTGAACTCCACCTGGACCAGCTCCTCAAGTCTCCCACGCACACCAATCCACCAAACAGCCCTCTATGACAAGTTTGGCCTGGTTGTGAGCTGATAAATCGATGCCTTCACCGTGGATTTGAAGTGGGGCGATGCCTCTAGCTATCAGCCTTGTGAGGGGCGGGCCTGAGCCATCCTGGTTGTTCGTCTCTTCAGATGGCTCTGACCTAATCATAGCCATCGATCGTACCCATGGAATCGAATGAACGACGAATAATCCACCGTTCGTTCCAACGGCTCTTAAGGTTTAAATAAATAATATTTTTAATTAATTAATTAATATATCTAACTTAAATAATCTCAAACTCTATTTAAATGATTTCTAAATTTTTTTAAAATTTTACTCTTAGATAATTTGGGTGTGATGCACTAAAAATAAAATCGAATTATTGATTTGAGATCTAAATAATTATCTCAATTTTTTAATTAATTAATTTGATTAAAATATTGATCTCACTCAAATGACTTCTGATTTCTACCAAAACTTTAAGGATTGATCTTAAGACTATTTTAAGACTAATAGTGTAACAACTCAAGATTGTTAATTATCATTTAACAGCTCAATTAACCTCAAATATCTCATAAAAGTCTTAATTAATCATTTGGAATGAGTCCCAAAGTCTTGGTCCAGTTTGGAGAGCAAATAAGTAAAATCTTAAATTTAGATAATTATTTAAATTAGGAAAATGAGAAAATTATTTTATCCTCAAATCTAAAATCCGACTTCATCATTGTGTTTCTCACCCTCCAAATTAGCTAGAGGTGAAATTTTGGTGAGTTTTGGAGATCGTCAAAATTTTCCAATTATTTTATTGTATTTTCGAAAGCCTGAAAAATAAAATAATAAAGAAAATCTCCAATAGAAATTCCAACTGCATTTTTAAACTCGTCACCCTTGATTTAGTTAAGAGCAAATTCCTCTGAAAATTTTAGTAAGCATATAATTGTTTAAATCTAATTAAATAAAATGATTTAATAACCAATTAATTAACTTGATTAATTAAACACAAAGAAAAGAAAGCCATTTTAAATGATTTTTTTTTCTTTCTCATTTGTCGTAAGTTCTACCCTAAAAAGAATTGCTCGTCCTATCATAATCCTTTCGAGCGGTGCATTGATGATGTCGCTCGATCGAGGCAAGCGGCCGACGACGCGTGGCTCAAGCTGCGAGTGTGCGCCAATAGGAAGCCTCATGAGGATCAGATCATCGCTAACCTTACCCATTCACGCCTATGCCTCTCATATCTTAAAAAGGAGGATATCGAGTCTAGTAAATGATTTGGAAAATGCTTTTTCAAGCTTGCACGGGAACCTTAGCAGCTATCTCACGATGATCTAGCAGGTACTCCACCTAATTCTCCTATCAAGTATAGTTTACATAAAATCGGCTTAAATGATTAATGGGGTTCACAATTAGTCTTGTGATAGATCTTTCATTCTAATGTAGGCCCAATAGTGCTTTATTGGTAAGCTTTAAAATCTGGGTGATAAATATGCAGTTTTAAAACTCTTACCATGTAGGTGAAGACTTTCATATGATAATTATTCCATTTTTATTATTTTTGCAATCGAAAATTTTATTTAAAGAAAAGTTATATAATTGTTATATTATATGAGGCAAAAAAAAATCAGTTGATATAGCAAAATTATATAAGTGCTGCAGAGGTTAAGATGTTAAGATGAATGAGATGGTATGCATGAAAGGATAAGATGAGAAATAGTTTATTTGTAGCAGGATTGGAATAGGTTCAATGGCTTGAGTTCATTTGATAAATTTATGAGATTTAAATCCTAAAAGGATCATATTAAATTTTCTAGTCTAATTTTGTATATAATTGTGGCAATGGCAAAGTCATGCATCTTGTTGATATTAACTACATTCTAATGGTGGGGTACATTAAAATTAATCTCATGAAGTCATTGTTCATTTAAATTTAAGAAGACTTTCAATAGAAGCATTTAATATATTAAATATGAACGAGACTGACATTTAAATTTAAAACATATTAGAAACTTTAAGAAATTGCTGCATTAGTTTAGGTTTTAGTGCCTGTTTTAGACTTGTTTCGTTAGATTATTATATATATATATATATTACCTCTTTCAAGTATATGTCAATTTTACATCAGACACATATATCCAACTTGTTTTTGAAGTTATATAAGATAATGTGATTGTAATCACCAGTAAGAGCATATCATTGAGATATCTTGTTCATTTATAGGAGAGGGATAGTTCTGATAATTCATTTCTGTATCTAGATTTATTTAAGACTGATGGAAATTTGCATGTTCTTAATGATGAAAGTACAATATATTCAATAGTATAAATGAAAACAAATTGATCTTATATTTATAAGTTTCTTTTTTTTATTGGTTCAAGTTTGACAGTTAGGGTTAAATCTATAAATAAAGATTATGATAGTTTGAATTATCATTGGGTCACTTTCTATTTTATTTAATATTTTGGATTTCCATTTTCACCACAATTTTTTTTAAATTTAAAGTACAATACTGCAATAAAGACTAGTTATCACAGCTATTTGTATGATAGAGGGTTGTGGAATATTTTGCTTCTATAGTTTCTCTTGAATCTTGATAAACTTGATTGTGTAAGGAAAATGATTTGAGGAATTTGTACTATAAATGTTAAAATAAGTAAAGTTAAGAATATCATTTGACTATGCTTTCAAAGACATGAACATTCTTCTTTGCAATCATTGAAGTTACTTTTCACAATTTAGTTAAGGCTTGGACAAACATTGATTCATTGTGCAGATTGTTATATTTCTAAACAAATAAAGCCATGCTTTCAAACAATAAAATTATTTGATCTATTTCTTTTGTTGTTTCATAGTGATGATATATCAGGTTTTACTTTTTAAATTTTTAACATGGAAGATGTTTTGTTTTGATTACAGAAGATGGTCTTGTAATCACTTGGAATTTTTTCAATCACTTCAACTAATAGAAAGCTACGATTTGAATTAATTGGGTAATTGATGTTAAAAACCAATTACATAAATCATACATAAATTTACTACAAATTGAAGTTGAAAATAATAGTATTTGACCATATCATGAAAGATCCGCTTGATATTTAATTCAAGCAAAATTGATCAGATCGTTGTCTTTGGTTACATTTCGATGCTTTAAAATATTATACATTGACTTATGAATATCTATCTACACTGCTGACACTGAAAATGATGTTTAATGTTTGATATATATAGAATTCATTATCATTATGATTTTATATCATCAGGTATCTTTTGTGCAGTTTATTTGTGGCTACAATTTTTGTAAAATTGTTGAAAATAAAGTTAAATAGGATTGGATTATGGCTGCCCCACTTTTGAATGAGCTTCATGCTCTACATTCTGATAACATTTACTCTAAACCATATATTTTTGTATATTATAAAAAAGAACTGCAGCAAAATTCAAGTATTTTAGCATCACCCCATTTGGTAAATTTTATTAAGTTGTTGTTTGGTTGGACACTATATGCAAATTATTAAAAGCATGCCATTCAAATAACATCTTATCAAGATAACATTGTTACTGTGATTACAGTAGTGTTATATATATATATATTGTTTTTATGTATTTTGTCAAGATATTTTTAGGTGGAGGCACTCTATTGTAAAATAATTTTTTTTATTTGTTAGCTTATTTTATATACAGTCAGATAACCGATAGTTTTGTTTTCATGCGAAATGAATAAAATTTGTTGCAAAATGAATAGTGCTACTGTTTTACAAAATGAATAGTTACAGAAAATACGGAATGAGTAGTATTTATTGCAAAATGAATAGTGATGTTGTTTACAAAATGAATAATTGCAGAAATGCAAAATGAATAGTATTTATTATGAAATGAATAGTACTGCTGTTTTACAAAATGAATAGTTGCATAAAATACGAAATGAATAGTGCCGCTGTTTTACAAAATGAATAGTGACAAAAATGCGAAATGAATAGTATTTATTACGAAAATGCAAAATGCATAGTATCATTTTATATCTTTTCTGCAAATATTATTTGTTATGCTAAATAAATTATATTTTTTTCTCTTACAAAATAAATAATATCTTTTCTGTAAGGTAAAAAATAAAATTTCATAAAATAAATTTTTCTTATTTTAAACTTCATAGTAAATTACTAATAGAATTTTATAAAGTAAAGTTTAACTTGAGGAATATAATAGAGTTCAATTAAATCCCTACCTTAATATTAAACTTATTAATTAATTTGGGAATATGAATCCTAAAGTAATTAGGGATTTTATTAATTCCAAAACATTATGATAGATAATTAAAAAATAGAAAATAATGGATATCACGTGGTTTATAATATTTTGATAAATTTTTTGTGCTGCAATGCATTGAACCTAAACCTTGAATCATATATCAAGATTTTATGCATATAATAAACACTTTAATAAAATATTTCAAAATGGTTTATATGGTGGATTTTAGTACAGCTATCATTAAGCCTGGGTAGGCTATTGGTGTATCCGGATACCACATAATTCATTTGAGGGGGAATGTGTGTGTTTACATTTGACACTGCTTTCATATAAGTTGAGTAGACGTACTCAACTTCTCACTTGTTCTGCACTCACAGAACAAAAAAATACAAGATAAATAAATCATAAATTATATTTTCTCATAATCTTATTGATTGTGAATGATTAAGTATAGACTTATGACTATATGTACATATTTATATATTCAACCTTTAAAACTAAAACATTTACTGCTTTACAACAATTTAAGTTTTTCAGAATCATCTATGCAGTGTAAGGTTTCCTACAAAAATTAATTCTATTTCTTACACTATTTTTCTTATTTAGCATATAACATAATTTGAACATATTTATATTTTCTTTAATTGCAAATATTTTAAATGTCATGCTAACCTATTTATTGCAGGATTTATAAAAATGCTTAAGTAATGTAAGAAACTTTTCTTACTTTACCTCCTTGCTATTTTCATGCTTATTGCACTGCTTTTATTTTAAATTGTAAATGACTAATGTGATATCCGCTTAATAATGTGTTTAGCTTACCTTTAAAATGTACTTAGACTTTTAAAGTCTAATCACTTTTTCTTTTTTTGGTTGTGTCATACCGTATTTAAAAACTAATATACGGTAGATCAGGAGCATGGATCATGTGCTGTAGTTAAAGAAGAACCTAAGCAGTAACTGAATAAGGAAGCTTGTTTACTTTCAATTTCCTTATGTGAGGATGAGATATTTTATTTCTAAAAAAAAAAAACTTGTAACTTAAATATCTTGTGATGTTTGTAAACTATTATTTCATGTTGTTTGTAATTTTATATTATGGATAATGAATGTTTAAAATTAGAATGATTGAATTTTCTTCCACCCATAGATCTATATAATATAAGGTAGTACTTAATATTATGTTAGAATTCCCTAACTCAATATTAAGTACTACTGTAACATCTATTGTTAGATTAATAGATCAAATCTAATAGCGGGGCATTACAAATAGTGAGCCCCTTAAGTTAATTTGGTGATTAAAAATTTAAATAACAATAATGGGTTAATACACTTAGTACCTGTACAGGTCTAATAACAAAGACTCTTCTTTTTCGGAATATTTATTTTAACGATATAGCTTCATATAAGACATCATAATCTTTCTCAAAATATATGGAAAATATTATTAATTTGATAATAAATTCAATAATAATTTCCAAAAATGATTATCAACTGCCAAAAATATAAATTTTGAGGCTTAAAGTAAAGCAGTAGCATGTAATAAAATAAGCATATAATGTACTTCATGATATTCAGATACATTTTTTCTTGCTAAGTTAATCTCTTATAAATTAGTGTGTAAAATATTTATTAATAAAGTGATGAAAGATTTTTCATAAAAATACCAACTTTTATTATCTTATCTCTCTATGTTTTAATGTTAGTAAGAAGAATAAACGTAAATAGGGAGAGAATAAGATGATTGAAATGATGAAGAAGCATGGCAATATAGATAATAACAAGGATAACGATGACGAAAAATCATGATAATAATAATAATATCGATATTATTATTATTATCATTACTTATATTTATAAGATAAGAATAAGATAAAAATGTTATTATTATTTAGAGAGATAATATGTATATATATATATATGTATATATATATATATATATGTATATATGTATATATATGTATATATGTATATATATACATATATATATATATATGTTTAGAAAAGTAGAGATAATAATCAAGGATAATAATTAAAATAATAATATTATATTATTATCATTATCATTATCATTTATATGATAATTTATATGTAAAGAATATTATTATTATTTGTTCAAGTGAGAGAATATGATAATGAGAAAGAAATAATGTTATTAATTTTATGATAATTTTATGCGCATATAATTATTTTAGAGAGAGAATATTAAGATAATAATAATTATTATTATTATCATTACTATCATCATTATTATTTATGCAATGATAATAATAATAATAATAAGTATAATAATATACTTATTATTATTATTATTGTTAATAAAAAATAGAGAAAGAATATTATAATATTATTATTATAATATTAATATCCTAATTATTATTATATGATGAAAATAATAAGTAAGATAATATACTTATCATTATTATTATTATATATTAGAGAGATAATTATGCAATATTAATAAGAGATAATATTTGATAATAATAATAATATTGTTATTATTATTATATAATAATAAGTATACTAATTTATATACTTATTATTATGATTTATCATTATCCTTAGTGTTAATGATAATAAAATTATTTATTATTATTACTATTATTTATTTTGATAATAATAATAATAATTATGATAATAATACTGATAATAAATTAATATTATTATTATTATTATTATTATATAATATAGTAAAATAATATAATAATTATAATTATATATATATATTTATAATATTATTAAATAAATAAAAATGAAAAATAAAGAATATAAAATTTGCATCTAAATAAATTAGAAGCATAAATAAAGGTTAGTAGTAAAAATAAAGGTTAGAGGATGGGGGAAGGCTTTGGCGTTGCCAAGAGGGGAGGTAGGGGGAAGCTAGGGGTTGCCGGAATGTAGAGAGAATGAGAGAGGTCGACGACCTGCCGGTGGAGGAGGAGGGGCGGTGGCTATAAGGGAGATGAGAGGGGAGGGATTTATAGGGAGGGGAAGGGGGGAGAGAAACTGCGCGGCTAACGTTGGGCAGTGCCTGGCAGTCCCCTGGGCAGGGGCGGCGTGGCCGGCCCTTGCCTGTCACGCGCAAGGGCACGCAGCGTGTCCTAAGGGCATGAGGAAGGGACGGAACGATGGAGGGAGGAAGGGGGGGGAGTAGTGGAGAGAAAATAGAAAGAAAATAAAAATAGAAAATATTAATTGCATTTTTTCGTTGTCCGATTTCTAAATTCAACAAAACTTGACTGGGAGGTCCGTCTTGACAAGAAGAACGTCATTGATAAAAATTTCTCGATTTGAAGTTATATTTTATTTTAATTAATTTATGTAGTTAAAAATTTCAAAAATTAATTACAGACAATCTGACGCTCAAAATTCGATGAAAATTTGTGCAGACATATTTTATTATTACAAAACCAATGGCGAAAATTAAAAGATTTTAGTTGTCACAATGAACGACCTTAGTTTAGTTCTAATTACAACAATGAGATTCCCATTTACTTCTAAAATCATACTCAGAAATGGCCAACGAAATTGCCCAAGTTAGAGGGCATTCACAACATAATTCAGCCTATAAACTACCACCAATTATAAATTAATATAACATATGTTGGTTCAGCACCGCCTTGTAAACCACTCCTTAATTAGTAGCTTAAAATAGCACTTATTCAAAGGTTAATAGCACTAAACAACAACCATTACATTCACTCATGTAACCCACTCATAATAACTTTTGGACAGCTGCTCGGATAAGCCCAATTTTGGTCATTGCACCTTCTAAACAGATTTTCCAACAACCACCCAAACACCTATAGCTTACCTTCAATTATAGATAATTAACCCCATCCTACTCTCAAGTTAAGAGATTGAGCCTAGAATTAGTCTTTAAATTTGCTTAAGCAAAAAATGTTCTTAGCTTCAGATCAGCCCTTGCCACCCGCCAAATTGGAATTCCTACTACATTTGGCCTCCCAGAACAAGCTTGATTTATATCTATTCCAAATGGCTGCTAGGTGTAGCCTTCAATCAGTGGTTTAGATGACAGCCAGCTTGGGTAGCATCCACTAAATCCATTTAACTTAGCCCACAATACAACACATAAACAACTATACAAGACAACCTAAATGCCTCTAAACCCATGCAATCATAGCAGCTCTTTTGTTTCTTTCGAGGCACCAGAAGATAGTAATGCTATTTACGGCTCACAATAGGAATTACTTGTTGCCCTAGTAGAGAGAAATGATTCCTAGTCCAGCACATCCTTAATTAACTCTTTGAATGAATCTTTTATTTCTAACATATCATTCCTAATACCTTCACAACACCCCATTTATTATATTGGTCCTTAAAATCCCTTCTAACCACCTACTACTACAAAAACCTTTCATTATAATCTATTACTTCCTTATAGTATTTCAACAAAAATTTCATTTGTTTGACTTTTAAGAATCTTACCATAAGTATTAATCTAAGGTATTGCTTAAAAGCATAATTGTAAACCAACTCGGGCTTACCCAATATCAAACTTTCATAACTAATTCTAACCTATTCCGTTCAAACCTACTTTTAATACCAACAACAACAATTTAAGTAAACTGCAATTATATTATATGAACCTTGCACGAATTAGGGGCTATAGGCTGATGGATAAATTGAACATAGCTGTATGTGTATTACATAAATGCCTAACAATAGGTTTCATTGACAGTATTCTTTTAGGTAAGCTAAATTTAATACAAGAAGTCTATCGAAATTCCCAATGTCGGATCTTAATGAATTTGAGCATCCCAAAGTAAATCGAGGTAAAATAATGTCTCAACATACTACATCTTGTCTTAGTTGGAGTAGAGATTACATATATTTAATAACTCAATCGTAGAACCTTATAAATAACTTGGCAATGAGGTGATGATTGGATCCATGGTCCCATTATCAACTCTAATATCGATGTTTGCTACCCAAATATTTAGGCCATAACATAGCAGGATTAACTCTTATGGGTAATTGAATCTCGGTACTAATAAGGTAATTAATATTAATGAGGCTATGAACCTTTAGTGAAAATTTGTCTCACATTTTCTATAATTGCACTACTAAGAAAATTTTGGGAGGTTTATAGACAAGAACTTGAAGTAAATGAGTTTGAAATCATATTTGACCAAAAGTCTTCATCCAATTATCGCATTCATTAGGATACAGAGGATACAATAAGCATTTAACTTTAACTCTTAAACTTAACTAGATTACTAATTATGTAAAAAGTTAACATACATCATTAGGCATTTAGATTGATTCAAATAACATCCTAGTTGATTTGAGAATTTAGAACATACCTTATGAAATCGGGTGAATGGGCAAAACTCTGATAAATCGGACAGACAGCTCAGTACGCAGAACAAAGATCGACTTGGAGTGCGTCACCCGCTCCAGAAGTTGACGGAAGACACCAGGATAAAGGTTGGAGTGTGCCAGGGTGATTAACCAGTATGTTGAATGGTGGAATAGTTGACAAAGGATTGAAGAACGTTGGAATGGTTCAGACTTGTAATATCGTAAGATTTTGAGTTAATAAATTTATTGTTCATTTTCTTAGTTAATTTGAGTAATCTATTAGTTATATTTGCAAAAAAGATATAAAATTGTTAAGAATAATTTTTGAGAATTTTGGAAAATATTTGAGAATTTTTCCATGAGAGAATTTTTCTCGATTATTTTATGATGTATTTAAATCAAAATAATTATAGAAATTTTTAGGTGTTAAAACTAAAATATTTTTTAAATTTTGAATTATACACTATCAAATTAGCCATCAGCAAAAAATTTATAATTTTTAGAGCTAAAATGGATAAGTTATGACAAAAATACATTTGAAATTAAGAAAAAAAATTCGACTGTTACGGTACCTACAAACTTAATTTTGGGATAACCATTTATCAAAATTGGACAATTTTGATGTCTATGGATTCCTCTCAATGAAATTTACATTTTAGAACCTTAAATTTTAATTTTGGAGGTACATTTTATATTAATTTAAAAAAATGCTAAATTCTATTTTTAGCCTTAAACAATATTATGCCATAAATTTTTGGGCATTTGTATTTAAATCGCTTAATTAAAGACACCAATTGATATTCCAAAGAAGTTATTCTCAATTAAGGATGAATTTAAGGCAAATTATTTTTGAGCTATTCAAATTCTACCTTGATCAGACTTACACTATTGGATCTTTGCTCAAGCTTTTTAGGAACTCCTAGATCTTCTAACCCTAATTAGAAACCTAATATCCTGCCTTCATTTCTTTCTTAGCTTTATTTGAAAATATTTGTTAAACCCTATTCCCTTTCCTCTTCTCCTTCTCTCCAAGCCCTAGAGACTTCATGTAACAACCCTAAATTATTACTTAGCCTAATTTTAGCTTAATTGCATCATGATTATCATTATATTATGTTTATTTAGTCATTATAATTAATCCCCAAAGATTTGGAGTGATTCAGAGCTCAATCTAATATTTGAAATAGTTTAATATAATTAATTAATTAGAAAATTGAGATATTTAATTTGACCTTAAAATCGAAATCCGACTTTGCCATTGCGCTCATCACCCCCAAATTAGATAAGGGTAATGTTTTAGGAGTACTTGGAAGGTATCGAATTTTCTTGAATATTTTAATGTACTTAAATATCCCAAAAATTAGAATAATTAAATTAATCTTCAAATTAAAATCCAACTTTACCGTTGAGTTCCTCACCCTCGAATTAGCTAGGAGTAAATTTTTGAGATTTTTCAGAGCTTGTTTCTTCATCCAATTTTAATTTGGGAAATATATTAATTAAAATTAGAAACTTATTTGATTAATTTTTTTTAAAAAAATCCATTTCCTCCCTTTTTACTCCTGCCTTCCCCCATTTCCTGTGCATGCCACTCCTTCTTCCCCATTTTCTGCACAAGGAAGCTTCCTCCCTATGTTGTTGATGGGAGAGGGCCTGCTGCTCCATGAGTGCTGCCCTGCCATCCCCTCTCCCAGCCCATACCTTCTCCTCCTCCTTAAAGGCAGCTCCCTTAACTTCTTTCTCAATTTTTGTTGTCAGATGAAGCTCCTCCTTCCTCCTTAAGCTTTTGAGGAATCCTCAGCTTTCTTCCTCCTCTTACTGGCAACAAAAGAAGAAGCTCATTCCTC
The DNA here is from genome assembly GCA_016760335.1 of Gastrodia elata. Lineage (NCBI taxonomy): Eukaryota > Viridiplantae > Streptophyta > Magnoliopsida > Asparagales > Orchidaceae > Gastrodia > Gastrodia elata. The sequence continues at coordinate 29,709,613 of CM028684.1, read as the reverse complement.
AAGCTCTTGCAGAGAACTAAGCTGGAACCTCCAATCTTGTAAGCTAAGGTACCCTCTTGTACTTCTTTCTTGTATATCTTCTTGTACCTCTTTGGCACCTCTATTCTCAATGCTTCAGTTCAAATGTTACATGTTTATCCATTGTGTATTGTTAGGATTGATTATCGATCCTCAATCAGACTTGAATGAGTCTGATCGAAGCTCGATTTATTCATTTGAAAACTCTGTCAAATAATAAAAATCTCTGCATAGGTAGCTAATGTGCCATTGTTTGTGGCATTAGAGTACTCCTTTCATGCCGATTTTGGTATCAATGGAAAGGTATTGGAAAGACCTTTCTATTGATATATGGCACCGCACTTGAGGTGCCCTAAATCGAGAGTATTTTAGTGAGAAAGAGGACACATTCTATTTTTCGCCTAGACAAAATTACCGTCGAGCTCTACAGCGCGCCGCAGCGCCCGCATCTCAGGAATTCTGGCATTGTAGCGCCTGAAAGCGCTATCGCGCACCGTTGCGCCCGAGTCTCGAGATGACTTTCGCCACAGCGCGCTGTAGCGCCTGACTCTTGGCCAGGGGGGCACTACCGAGTGCCGTAGCACCGAGGTCTCGGGTTGGCTGGCGCCGTAGCGCACCGCAGCGGTCAGAACTATCCAGTTCTGCCCAAATTTGATATTTTTTGCATTTTAATAACTATAGAACTCTAAATTTGATTTAGTAGAATCATGCATTATGTAAATGTAGAGGTGATTTTGAATTTGAAATCTACCTCTTATTGTAATGACATGTTTTAATTGCCTAAAGGATTTACTTAAATATTTTGTGCCAAATGGTAATTAGTGTAATGTTTGGCCTTAATTACTTGTTATTTTAATCAATGTGATATTTTTATATTTTAATAACAGTAGGATACATGTTAGAAACCTTATACATTGTTTTGAATGCTTAATTAACTAATTTGACATTTATCGACAATCAAACCTTAAAGAAATTAAAGAAGAGCCTAACTAAATCAATAATTGAATTAATTTTGAATTAGATATCAATAATGGACAATAAACTCACTGATTTTATTATTGACCAATAACTAAGTAAACAATCCCAGTTTGGTCAAGTTGGGAGTTAAATCCTCACCTGGTTAGACTAAGGCCCAAATCTTAATAAACTTGATTAAAATACTTGATTTGTACACTAAGGACATGCATAAACTCTAACAATGATTACTAATTTTCCATTTGATCTTAAACTATCAAATTAGAAGAACTTAGATTTACAACAAACTCATATGATTGATCATCTGAATATAACCTTTAGATTTTTTATTTTCTCTTAAGAAAGACTATTAGCATAAACTAAATTATAAAATGATGATGATTATACCTCATAATCGCAGTATAGGTTGAGATCAGATGAGTTTTACCCATCTGATTTGTATAATCAAACTCAATATATTAAGGCTTGTAGATTTAATATAACCATTTTAGCTTGAATTATTGTACATTTCTATGCTTATACCTTAAGGTTGAAATATAGTATTTTAAATCAATAAGTGCTAGATCTTATTAATAGATAAACTCTTGATATAAGAAGAGCTTATTATCAAATATTGAGGTAGAAGCTTAGATAAAATATTAATATCTTTAGATTTAATCTTAGACCCTTGTGGTAGAGTAACCTAAGATTTTAGAAAGAGTTTTTTTCTTATAGTGGTATCCTAAGTTGAGTGACTTAAATGTTGCACCCATAAAACCCTTGTGTAGGATTCACCATAATGGAGTGGGGATTCATTAGATTGTACCCCTTGATAAATATACAAATAGAATTGTTAGAACAAGAATTAGCAGAATATTAGTTGGAGATGATAATGTATATCTATAGTGCTAATTTATTTCAGTAAAAATCAGAGTTGGTTAATTTATCCTGAATAGAACTATAGGGTTTCAATATTATCTTAGGCAATTAGATAGGTGCAATTCAATTTAAGATAAATATCCCAAGTCCAAGGGTGTTATAAGTCGGGTACTTAGCAACTTAGTTTGAGAGAATAAACTGTGATCGGGTTCTGCCCCTTATTGTCACGTGTTTCGATAAGTGCAGTTAAACAAACTAAGTATTTTAAGTTACCTTTATTAGGACGCTATAAGTGTGCTTTTAACTAGGGTATTTAATAATTTAGTTTGAGAGAATAAATTATGATCGGGTTCTGCCCCTTATCGTCATGCATTTTGATAAGTGCAGTTAAACAAATTAAGTGTTAAATCCACCTTTCTTAGAAACATACCAACTATGTATTTGCAACCCCTTCACTTGATAAGTTTATGAATAATCTTAGTTATCATTTAGTAAATTAGAATTAGAAGTCAAAATTCATTTAGGTGAATTATGTACAATATAGATAAATGGTATCAGTATTTGATATTGAATTGATTTCCATTTTTGATGATTTTATGAATCATGATGGATTAAAATTGTTGGCATAATTGCATAAGCATAATCATGAAAGCATTATGAAATACGGGATGCAGCATGCATCAATATTGATAGGACCTACAGGATGTAGCATACATCATGGATATTAAGATTCTTCCAGGTGCATGAGGCACCAAATGCATAACAACAACATAAATCAGTAGCATAATCAGATGCATATTCAGTGACATATAGCACAGTCTTATTTCAGCTTTTATTCAGTTTTCGCTTCTTTATTATTTTCTGTTTTCTATTTTCAGTACTTAGTCTTTCAGCTACCGTTTTACCTTATTTTCAGTTTCGTACAGTTTCACACTTTTTCAACTATTTTAGTGCTTTATACAATTTGTTTAAATTGCTGAAATGTTAAATCTTAGATAACTATAACCATTTAGAGTAATTTTTGATGTGCTAAACTCATTGTCTAATACGTAGTACTTTTGGGATCCGATAATTTGCTAGATCTAGAGCAGCCTGTGGAGCTAGTTCAGGAGGCATCACAGGAAATCCAAGAGGAGTTTGTGGAGCACTAGAGCATTTTATATCAGCATTTTCCTTTTTGCATTAGCTTACTTTCAATTCAGTCACTAGATTATTTATTGTATTTTCATTTAAGTAAATTATTTGTAATAATTCTGGATATATTTTTTCTTTTCTTTTCTGAGACTATGCTTTACTTAGCTTCTGTGATAAATGTTTTCAGATGTATGCTTTAACTTCCACACTCTGTATCTATTACTATTTATACATAGTATTATGATGTGATCATTATACTGAAAATGCTATTATACTTATATATATTGGATTTCTCATATCCACTCATAATAGAATGCATATACTATATTGTTTAATAATTAAGATAAGGTTTTATGCTTATCTTAAAGATTAGTTCAGCAACTCATTATTCAGCAGTTATTCGGAGAAGTTCAGCAGACCTTCCCGAGTAGCGCACCGTTCCACTGTCAATTGTTAACTCCTTTGCGCGCGTCGATGGGATGGGGCGCTACACTTTATCCCTAAGAAAATCTCACGGTAAGAAGAAGATCTTGGAAGCTCTAAACCACCTAAAGAAGAAGATCTAGGCTGCGCTATCTCATTATTTCCATACCAAGAAGAAGATCTAGGCTTCATTAAAATTTTTTTGCTTCAAGGTAATCTCTTCTTTGATTCTCTCATTATTTCCCTCATTTACTAAATATATTTCACATTTAAATATATATAATGATTGAATAAATGATTATTGTAATATTAGTAGGTTCTAAGCACATCCATAATGATATTTTAGTTTGCATAATTCATGTGTAGATTCATAGGATTCCAAGAAAAAATTTCATAGATTTATTCAAATATTTGGAATTTTTCATCCCTAATTCATGTTATCATAATTCCTGTTTTACTCAAAATTAGTTGCTGTAATTTTGCACACATATTTTCATATGAATTGTTAAAAATAACTAGTTAATACTACACCTTAGTTTTGCCTTTAAGATGTTCAAAACTCACTCACTCTAAATTTGAGAAAAAAATATATTTCTATTTAAATATTTTTTTTCAAAAATTCAATTTTTTTATCAACTTTGGAGAGTTGTAACTTTTCAACCACTAAAATCTGAGTGCTATAACTTTATATTTACTCTCCTATGTATTGTGAACAATTTCACAGAAGACTTTACTGGTCAATTTGGACTCTAAGGTCACAATTTAGGTACTCAAATTTTAGCAAACACTCATTGAAATTCAAAAAATAGTTTTTTATAGATTAAAAAAAATTTCTTACTATGTTGTTGCTGTCTTAACTTTAAATCTAACCGTTGAATTTAGTTAATGTTTGACATGGTTACTCTCTCTTATGTTAGGAACAACTTCACTTTTAAATATAGAACATAGTTTTGCCATTTATGACCCCATATTTAGGTCCAAAGTTTGGAAAATAATGTGACGGCGTCTTAGAAAAATTTAGAAATAATTAACATTTTTCCTAAATTTTGGCACATTCATAACTTTCAAAATACTCTGAACCAGTAGCTGAAATTTTGCATGCTATACTTCGACCCATTAGGAATAACTTTTTTTAAGACCCCAGTAGTTGAAAATATTATTTGGACCTTCATTTAGGCGTCCAAAGTTCACTAAAAATTCTAATCGCATCACCTAACCAATTTTAGAGTATTCACACAAACTTTGTAATGTTGGCCAAAAACTTTTATATTATTATTTCTTAGGTTTTTAAATAACATATTAATGTATAAGAATTAATTTTTAACAGATTTATATATAAAAAGTTTTGTTGAGTGAACAAACGGATTATGTACGTAGAGTTATTATAATTGTATTATTTTTAGTATTGTTTGAGCTTACTTTCTTTGAATGTTTATAATCATTGTATGTACCCCAGTGTTATGCTAAGTTAAATTGCATTTTTATTTTCCATAAATGCTTGTGACAAATATATGTGGTGAGAGTCTTTGAAGGTAGAACAAAACTGAACCTGTACAGGTAGGGTTTGCTAGCAACCAATAAAAATAAAGAGGGATCTAATCCACTAGGAAGGGGAAAAGATTCAAATAAAAGACTCATCAAAGATATTTATGTGAACAACTATCGACAGATAATTGTATATCATCTTAGAATAATTTTGATGCTAATATTTGTGTTTCTTAATAAAGCTTGGGGGTCTCAGGCCCAAAATGATTTATTTGTGTCACATAGTAATATATGCTAAGTTATTCTCATTCATGCCAATTTAATTTCTGCTAAGTTATTCCCATTCATTCCAATTTAATTTAAGCTAAGTTATTCTCATTAATGCCAATTTAATTTATGCTAAGTTATTTCCATTCATGCTTATTTATATTTTTACTTTGAATTATTTTAACCGCATGAGCATTGCCAGTTACTTATTGTTGAAATTAGCATAAACCTCAAATTTTAATGATGATGTTTCCTTCATATTTTATTGCATTAATTTTATAACATATATAAGATGCTAGAAATTAAAACTTTTAGATATTCTACATGCTCCTGCCTAATTGATAATATTGATAATTAATACAGATTGTGAGAATTAGAAACAGAAGCTAACTTGTTTCAAGAGCTATAAATGATTCTATTATCATGTGTGAGATAGAGACTCATTATTTAAATTTATATCATATTATATTTATTTAAGTTAAGATAATTTGCATAACTTTAATTTAAATTTCCGACTCTGTGATGTATGAATATTATTTTATTTAATAGTTTTTGTGAAAAATATTTATTCTTGAATAATTACTTGAAATCTCTCAATCCCGGTCTTCGGGTCGTTACAAGACTCATCCTCGCCTTTGTCGTAGACATCCGAGGGCTGCGGCTAGTTTCGTCGGCTAGGGATGAAGCTTACGGGAATAGTAGGCAGGATACGAGAGGTTGCGATGGTCTATCGTTTAGGTGCCATAAGGTTCGAATGCCTAAATACACTCCATTGGGTTTGGTTGAAGCGTCGAACCTCCTATGCGATTGACGTCATATCTAATGGATACGTCGCTCTCTGGATGAGGTGACAGGGAATGAATCGACAGTTATGAGTAACAAATTCTCCTCCCGCCGTATTACGCATACTAAAATAACCCTTATAATTTTCTTTATATATCTGATCCTAATGAATAAAATTAATTACAGTGTGAAACAAGATTGACATAGTATCAACATAAAACAAAATTTAGCAGAAAATTAACGAAAACAAAATTTTGATGGTGATAAACGGATAATGAACTCTAGCGGGTATTTAATGAACAACAAGATGGAGCGGGGATGTTGACGGTTTCCTTAGCAACGACCAAGGGTGGTTACATTGCAGGGTGCGCCGGGGCGCACCGGAGCGCCCGAATTGCCCCCAAATTGCTCCGGAACCTCTCGAAACCCCCTGGAATCCACCAGAACTTCGTCGGCACCTCCTTTGGTGATCCAATTGGTCTCCACATCTTAACATAAGGAATATACTAAACTAGATAAGGGTCTCCCAATAGTGCTGCAAATAAAAATAACTACATATTAGATGTATGGTATCTGTCAAGTACCAATTTTCTGTTATAAGAGTAGATGTAAGGTATTATAACTGCAGACCCTTTGAAGCACCGGCCATAATCCAAATTTAGCACTTTCTTTAGATACAAACCATCTGGATTAATCTAAAACCTAGACCTGGCTTAGATAAAATTGATTCATTGTTCAAGTTCCAACCAATTTGCTCTAACCAGAAGATATAAATTGTAGTGATACCAATCTAAAAAGAAAAATCATGTTGAACTCAGGTTCAGATTCCTTTACTTAATTCCAACTAACCACATCATAATGGATACCAAAGACATTGCTATTAACTGAATTAAATGAGGCTAAATCAACAATTTAAGAACTTATATTTTTCTATAATTATCTTATGATTGATTTATTCTGTGCTTTCCAGCAGCAGCAACAACCAAGTCAATACCAGCAGCTAAAACAACCTTTCATATCCTGGATATGAACATTAAATCAATATATACTACTGCTGGTGGCAATTAGATTAATTCCATATGTTAAGGTTCTTTTAATGATCTTATGATTAATGTCAACCATGTTTTCAGCACAGTTATCTCAATGCAAAATTCGCAACTCAGATTTAGTTTGATTTCAAGTTGTAGGTCCGTACTTTAAAATGGATTTGGTAACTTACAATATTAATTAATAGCTTCAGATTTTGCATAATTTACTCAGATGTAAGAACAGTTTAATCAATTTCATGCATTAGAGAGTCTTTAGGACAGAAGTACAGATTGACTTGTTTTGAGTATTGACAAATACTAACAAAAATGTTCAGTTTTGAGTATTGACCAATACGAACTAATATATTCAGATCATTCCATTATTGATGAGTCTTTCAGCTGAACTTAAGCTCAGATTCAAATTCAAAAGTTACCGATTAACAGATGCTATGATGTCTGGAATTTAATTTAGCTATCCTTCTTAATTAGGATATGAAGATGTTTGATCATAGAATCTGATTAAAACCTCCCATTCAATCTGGAACATCATCTGGAAATAGGTAAATTCAACCAAAGGTGATTTTCAAATGTATATTAGTACCTTAGCTCCTATGTGAACTCGTGAAAGCAGAATCTAAACTAAATCTTGACTCCAATCAAAAGTTTATCGAACTCAGAATTCTTCAGACACCTGGAGGAATGACTGAGATTGATGTGTAGGCTAATTAATGGAGAGCAGAAGAAGCGAAGGCCGAAAAATAGGGTTTTGAGCTCAAAAGTTAGAATTCGTAAAATGAAGAGTGCTAATGTGGTTCCTTCCAACGGATTTTTCCGCCTAAATTCTGTTAGACTGCCAGGAAATCGACTCAATCAGGTTGAGCATGTTAGGATTTTTGCCTTATAGAACACCCTAGATCCATTTGCCAACTGAGGATTGTTGCAAGCTGGAGCTTCTCTCTGCCGAGTAGGGAGCTGGAGTAAAGGTGCTCAGTTTTGCAGTGGGAAAGATTTGGATTAAAAATTGATCTCTCAAAATTAAATCCTATGATTGGGTCTTCATCTTAATTTCATTTGTGCTACGTTTTGAGGAACTTTAAATGATCCTAATTAATTAGTTTAAATCATACGAATTTAAAGATATTAATTTCAATTAAATAACTGTATATTTCTCTTTGTTATTTAATTCAATTAAAATCTTAGAATATTCCCAAAAGTATTTCCTTCTAATGTTTGTATTTCAAATTTCTTCTTACAAGTTTCTAAAATGGCTTGAAGACTTAATTGCATAAAATTAGGCTACCATTAGTCCACAGACTATCTAAGATTGTTACAGAAAGTCACCTCTAAAACTCGAATAAGAAAGATGATGACATGAGAAATATACATTCTGAATTTTCTACAATTCTATAAGAATAGACTGACTGCACAAAATGTGTTTTCAAATAGTAAGTTTGCAACACAAATGTAACTTTCTCGACCTCATAAAATTGTGACCCCCTTTAAATTTTGTTGTAGCTACAGAACTTCAAGAGAGAATGTGAAGCTTTTAACCAGAGCATCATGATTAAAAGCAAAGAGCAGATTAAGTTAATAGCTTTACTAATTGCTGTCAGAATCCGTAAAGATATGAATCAGTGCAGGAGGAAAAGTTTGACTGAAAATTTTAGAAGTTGAAGCTTGCCGATATAAGAACTTTTGAGCCCAGCTGTCAATCTAATTACTAGCTTTGTTAATGAGAGGAGTCCAATGAACAGATTTAGTGTTTAGACCTGATATCAAAATGCCCAAGTATTTCAAAGGCGAAGTGTTGATATGAAGAACCATGATGATACATGCAAGATCCTTGTATTAGAGACATTCTTGAAGAAGCAAATAACATATTTCTCACCATTTAGGTTAAGCAATTAAATTTTTTTCCACAATAATGCTTAAAACCATGAAATTTTTTTTGGGATGCTTCACCAATTAGATACTAAAGATACTTTTTAGCCTTGCTGAAAAAAAAGCGAAAACGATAAACAGGAATTTGGTCGGACGGTTTGCTCGGGTTTGTATTAATTGGCACCATTGTAAGTTCCATATAAAGTCCGGGTAGTTTCCTCTGACAGCACACTAGTGAACGTTGTCTCTAATCTCATTCCCGTTATAAATTATTGGTGAATCGCGGAAACTGTAATGCGCAGGAGGACGGCGACGATGCTGCCATCGAAGTTTCCTGCATTTCAAATCTTTCGATTTCTTTTGCCTTTTTGATTTTCCAGGGTTTATCAGCGAGGAAGAATCGCTCAGGTTTCACGTTCTGTTCTACCCGAAGACAAGAAGGTGCTGCTCAAAGGAAACATATCGATGCTCTCTTTTCTTTTGAAAATGCTTTTGAATATCTTAAAATTTTGTTGCGGCGCTTCTGTTTTTTTGGCTCCGCAGTGGGCAATGCAAGTGACCGGGAGTCGTTCTCTGTGAGTTGCGAACAAGGTTCTTTGGTGCTGCGACGGAATTGAGTTACGTGAGCTGATGCCGTAAAAAGTAATAAGTTCTTCTGAATGCATTACTCTCTGGCTGTTTGGTTCCCGAACAACTCAATGCTTTATTGCTTTATCTAATGTCAGTAGTAGACTGATAGTGTTAGGTTTGCTAGCATTTTTTTCTTAATTTTACAATGCTATCGCGAGGCTGAGGAAAAAAGGCTGCATTTCATAAAACATGATTTTGATTTTGGATTTAGCTATTGTTATTTATAGTATGAAAGTTTTGAGTGCTATATATGAGATTCTCTTTTACAACCATACCACACTAATTAGCAAGAGGGTTATATAAAACCAACTTTATTTTATAAAATAGCTCAGGCTATTATAGAGGTCAACAGTTCGTTTTTTTTCTTTGACTTGGTGATAACCTAAATAACTTTGAAAGATTGGCTCATGGGATTGTTTTTTGCAAAATTGTATTTTACCTAAGAAATATATATTGAATACATACAATAGCATTGCATCAAATGAGCACTAATATTAAAAATTATAATATTTTAATAAAACTTATGTTTCAATTGAACATACTGGCTCTTAAACTTTTATTTTTGACCTTGCATGGCTATTAATTTATGATCAAATAGGTGGTTATTATTACACTTTTCATTGAAGATGTAAATATGTCCATATTTTTATGTTTAACATTTGGATTATTTTTCTTTTTGATAGTTTATAAGTAACATGATATTGATTTTTGAGTTCGAGAGTATTTTTTTGAAGGCTGCTTCTTTTTTGCTAATAATGAGTTGAAGGTTTATTTATATTTTTTCTTTTTTTGTTCTACATGGCAGTTTAATCTTGATTAAGAGGTTTCAGTGGGAGGACGTCATGGAAAGGACACTGCTTGCCATTTTATTAGATGATCAAGCTGCTCGAGGAGAATCCATTTTCAACATGATAAAGTTTGCAGTGTTGCCTATAGCAAAAGTTTTCACCATGTGCTCTTTAGGCTTTCTTATGGCCTCAAAGCATATAAATATTCTTCCTGCTACTGGCAGAAAGATTCTTAATGGGGTAAGTGGGAAGAACTATTTAATTTATGTTTCTGTGGAGACAAACTTTTCATTCTCTTACTGATAATTAATGTTTGGAGCATAGAATATTTAGAAATGAGAGAATGTACACCATGTTTATAATCTTGACAAAAAACTGCCATTTCTATTCATACATAATATCTTTTTTTCCTATTTTGTTGTAGTGATCTATAATTTTTTCCTATTTGTGCTTCAAAAACTCTCTATGGTTTTAAAAAGAGGAAGCGCCTTTAGAAAACAAGAAATGATTACATATTGAAAAAATTACTTTAACCTAAAATATTACAATAGATGATCTTTATATATGCCAATAGTTGAACATAAATCAAGGACCAAACATGGGAAAATGTTCTCCATAAATACAACTTTTAATTAAACTAGCAATTCATGTGTTTCACTTCTGATGACTGAGATCACAATCCATATGCTTTCGTCCAATAATCTGTATTATTCAACGCATCTAATTTAAATGGCAAGCATTTTCATTGTCGTCTGCCATTTTCTTCTAATATTTGCCCCTTTTGTAACCTCTAAATATGTACTACTGATAATTTTGTAAGGCGGGCCAACTAGTTGGTGTTATTTTGTGGAGCCTAGTTGGATCGGTTCAGAAAATATTGTCGATCGACCCACGTTTTTCGTCAGCCGAGCTACTGTAAAACCTGTACTAGTTCCCTAGCCTCTATATACTAGTGTTGAGGCTAGAGCTTTCAAGGTGTCTGAGATTTTTTTTTTTGGAAGTTGTCATCTACTTCCAAGAGAGAGGAAGAGATATCTATAAATCATTATATTTTTCATAGCGTATTTCTGTGATGTGGTGTGACTTTGTGGTTTTTCCCGATTTTGAATTTTCTACATAAATCTACTGTTCTTGGTTTCTTTATTTTCTGCAATCTGTGTTTTTGGTTTTTGTTTTTGCTACGGTGATTTTTCCCTACAATTGGAGGGGATAAGTGTTTGGGAAAAATTTCTGTGATGTTATTATTTTTTCAGTTTTTTGTACCACACTTTTTTCCTTAGATTATGGACTAAGAAAGCCAACTATTATTTTGTTTACATAATTTTATTCCATCTCACAAGAAATGTGCAACAGGGTGACTAAAAAATTGACTAATCTTAGGAAAATCAAATGTGAAGGCGTTCCATTGTCTTACATTGAGGCAGCCTTAATTGAAAAATATGTAGATACATAAAGGCTTTTATGTGATTTATTGTCTATCTTATTGAATCTTGTTTAATTATTTACATATATTGCTCTTGCTTTTTGATTGCACAGCTATTTTTGTATTTTAAATTTCTAAATTATTATTTAATTATTCTCCAATTTTAATATAAGTCCTCATTTTTGTTAGACATAAATTATGATATCTAACGATGGAATCTCTTGGAACAACGAATAATGATGCCACTATTTTGCATTTGGATTCATCTTAACTGGTGAAGCCTCTGCTTTAACCTCTTTGTGGCCACTTAATTGTATTCTAATTCCCATCAGTAAACAAACTACACAATTATGATTTTGACGTGATGTTTACAATGAATGGCATGTTTTGATCTAATTTTTATAATCTTTCAGCACAAGAATCCTGACAATCATGTTTTACCAACTTGAAATAATTTACATTTGTGCATTATTTTGGTTCCAAGGCACTCCTGATTGACGGGAAGATTTTTGTTTCAACAGATCTAGTGTGGCAACATTAAGCTTTGCAAGAAATTTAATTTGCCTTTCTATATCTAACTATTTCTTAATGCTATATGCAACAATGGCTTATTTTTCCAATATATGATTTATAAACCTTTGACCTATCTAGTATTTGGAAAATTTTCTAGATTCTATTCAAAGAAAAATAACACATCTTCTTTCTTAATTTGCAGCTTGTGTTCTCTCTTTTGCTTCCTTGTCTAATTTTTTCTCAACTCGGACGAGCAATTACATTGCAGAAATTGCTAGAATGGTGAGAATTTTTTGTTTTTCTACTAACTTTGGCTATGGGGACCTTCTTTCATTGTTTACTTCATTTTATTATTTGGGAACACACCAAAAGGAAATTATAGTTGAGCTAGATGCACTAATATCCAAATTAATTTTCTACTCAAAGGCTTGTGCGTAAGGCTAAACATTTTTGTATTTTATTACTTACTAATGTTTCATTGATTCGATGCAAGAGCTAGCATGAGACTTTCAAGTACTTAACAGTCACCCTCACATGATATAATTCCACATACCCCCTCAAATGGAGACTTCTTAAAAATTATTAGCACATATTAAGTTCCCACTTATTTATGCAACATGCACTAAGTGAATGACTATGTTTGGGAGGATCAAACTAATGGGGTGTGGGGAGTTTGTTCTAATTGAGTAATGGCAATTGAAAGGATAAAACATGTTGGTGTGGGTCAATCTTTGTAAGTATTAAACCATATTTCTTCTTAATTACATGACATGGATTAATTCACATTTGCACACTCAGTAATACTCTGCTCATACTCCGCTCGCTTGAGAGTTTTATACATCAATTATCACTTTTTCTTAAATTGATGCTCTTAACAACATAAAAATGCATTAGAAATTCACTCCTTACATCGAGGCACTGTAAAAGTACAATTGAACTTGTTTAAGCCGTAGTGAAAGCAATTAAAATTCTTGGGAGCCATAAATTGCATGAATTGTTTCATATTAGCCGAACCTTCGGCTCAACTTCTTAGGGAGGATATACTAACGAATAATCAAAGTAGATCCATATGCACTAATAATGAATTTTATCTTAACCCAAAAGCTTCAACATATGGATGTGAGTTAACTATTATTATTTCTATGCCAAAATATTATCAATTATATGATATTGTGCTAATATTACTTTCAAGTCTCCGTAGATAATACATCATTGTGATCCTAATATTGGTGATTCTTTGTTCTTACAAATGAATTTGGAAATAAGATTTACTTGTGCGCCTACCTAAATGTTATTTTAATAGCAGCATTGCATTTTTCATGGAGAATGTTTTGTACTTGTGCTCTTATTTGATTGATATAATTTTTTTTCTTTTTAAGAAACGTGTCAAGGGGGAAATTTATACTGAGAGTGTTGTTTGCACAGGTGGTATATTCCTGTCAACATTATAATGGGTACAATATCAGGTTCCTTGATTGGCTTAATTGTTGCATCTCTCATACGACCTCCATATCCATACTTCAAGTTCACCATCATACATATTGGCATAGGTAATTTTCTTAAGGCAAAGGTTAAGTTTCTTGTCTCTTAAACTAGGATTTTCACTTGCTATTGAATCCTCTCAAGCGTCCTTTTGTGAACTTTGGATGGAGTTATCTTATATCAATTGGCTTTATTCTTTATATGCATGCCATATATAAAATATGTTACCTACCTTTATATGTTTGCATTTTTAAGTGTTCTTTTAACTTTTAAATGATGGGTCCTAAGGCATGTAAATAATACAAGCACATCATGGTATAATTTTTCTATCACTCCTTGGACATGTGTCAAGTTGAACAAAGAATTAAATCTTTGTATGATGCACACAAACCTAAACAAATTGATGAGTGCACGCATCATATTATGGATATATTACTGTAGATCATGTGGAAGGAGCCTTTTTCTGCACAATTTATTTTTGTTTCAATCATGCAAAAAATGGGTAAATTGAGACTATCTTAGTCTACCTCCAAAAAGGACTCAAAATTTTATGAACTTACCCAAAGCCTTAATTATGTATCCAACATTTTAGCCTTAGATTGGCATTCTATGGGCATTCTAGCTTGTATAATACGATCTCATGATAATGTTCTTAAGAGAAGACCAAGCTTTTGTTTGGTACATATGCAGTTAGGTAAAATATGTAGAAAAAAAAGTATTTGTTTGTATTTTAGGTGGATGAAAATGTTGTCCATTGCTTCTTACTTGAGCAAAGTACATATTTGCAACTGTGATCAAATTATATTTTCATGTTGATTTTACCACTTGTGTTAGATCAATTTGAATGCCCTTGATTTTCTTATTGTCAATAATGATTAAAATCTTTATTAAAGGGAAAGAATCTCTGTCATGCAAAGAAAAAGTTAAATGTACATATACACATGTGCATGCTTTTATATATGTATAACCCTAAACCCTCTGTTTAATTACATATACATACATATGCATATATATGCACATACCTATATGTTTGCATATGCATAATACACACACACACAAATATATATATATATATTTATATACATATATAAATATATATATATATCTATATCTATATCTATATATATGCATTATATGTATACATATGTTTATAGATAGATATAATTTGTAAGTATGTATGTCTATATACATATCAATAGATAGATATAAACTTGGACATGGATCTAGGGGCTCTCAAAGGATCACATATTTGATTGAATTTGGGCCTTGTTTTGCTCTCAAAAAGTAGAGTGGGGCCAATGCAACATGATACAACTACCCTTTGAGGGTATGATTGGTATTCCTACATTTAAGCTTGACCCAAATCAATCTTATAATTCTACTACCTAATTTTAAATCAATTAATATGTACTTGTTATATTATGACTTAAGTAAAAAAAATTTATTTGCTTGAAAGCTGTATTGCAAAGTACAAGAGCTAATTATTAATTAAAATTTGAGGGATATAATTGCAAAAAGTATTAAAAGTATTAAAGTGCACATGTAATGAGATGACATGGCTTGGTAAGGGGCCGAGCTTGGCCTAGCTTAACTAGCCTATTCTATGGACTTTGTAAATGAAGCCTAATACACACTTGTATACGTGTGTGTATGAGTGCTATTATGCCCTTAGAAGTATAGGTTCTATATATAATCAAATAGCTTTCATTATTAACTCAAAAAATTAAATGTTTGGGAGATTTATTAGTTAAAAGGCAAAAGTTTACTTTTAACTAATCATTTTATATCCTATACAACTATAAGGGGTTTGCTTAGTTTAAGCATGGCTTGGCTTGAGTTGTCTAAATAGAGCTAAGCTAAGTCACTTAGTTTATTAAATTACTTTATTGATAAATATGATAAGATTGGTGATTGTTTGGTTCACATTCTTGGAATATGCTTGATTGTTTTATTTAATACACAAACAGGTGTCTAGATGGCACCATCTTCTAGTGGGGATCGATCTATGTTTGAATTATTGTTTCGGACCCCTTATTACCTTTTATACATTTGTTTGCAGAAGGATTAAGACATTCTGTTTTGTATTGTTTTCTCATATTTATCTCTCTAGTGTGTAACACTTTTCTCTTCCTCTCCTATGGTTATCCCCATTAAGTGTTTGAAAGTAAACTTTGTGTGATATTGTGCTGTGTTTGAGCAACTGTTTGCGCTTTAAATTAAAACCATAGGAAGAACACTAGTGCCATGATGGCTCATGTTGGGAGAGGAAGTGCTTGAATGGATGGATGGAGGGATTGCAGGAAAGCATCACTTTGTTGGCTAGCCTTCCACTTGACATTTTGGTCACACAATTACCCTAGCATGACTCAATTTATTCACTCAAAATGTGGCTAAGCTTAGATTAATACTGGTTATGGGAAGATTGATAATGATTTATGTATTCTTTTCTAGCAGTTGCAAAGAAAAATCAAAGATGTGGAACTCTTAGATAGGAGGGATAGAAAGATTAAGGAGATGAAGATCTCTGCAACGACAAGAGAGAGATTATTGAAGATTTCAATGCCTTGCTGTACCAAGGAAGCCTACAATGCTCTATAGCATAGAGATACTCCACTCTTAGCTTAGTGTGCATATTTTTTAAGAAGAAGGATGATGCTTAAGCGCATGAGTTAAGAAAGTGGCTATTCACAACCCTTAAATATAAAAAAAAGAAGTTTATAAAAGCAAAGTATAAAAAAAGTCATTTTAAATATGGGTCAAATTTCTTATGGAGAATAACTCTTCCTACGTCAACCCCTATGCTCTTCAAGGGACAACCCTGGCAAAGTTATGAACAATTTAGGTTTTGAATAGGGGTAAATCTTACAATTAGGTATATTATCAATTTTATTTTTAGAACAACCTATGTTATGAACAACAGTTTCAAATACAACTCTTTTTTGTAAAATGGCATAAATCCTACAACTAGATCAAAATAAAATTAATGCTGTGAAATCGTTCATGAATTACGTAGAGATTACACATAAAATCAAGGAATCAAAATCCCTACTACATGAGGATATATTTGAAATTTCAGATACATTGTTGGAGGGGAGAATCATAAGTTGTGACCCTCTACTACATGGAAGTGTGTCAAAGGCGACCTCTTTGGCATTGTCAGCGATGATCTTGTTAGAGGTCGCTGCTTAATGTTGCGAGATTTCTTAAGGGAACAATACTATGGATGAAAAAAAAAAGGATGATTGAAATGCACCAAAGGAGAGGGTTTGAATATTAAATAAAATTACTCAATTAGAGTGTAAATTAAAACATGCTTTTCTGACATTTTTGTTGTAAAATAGTTCCTCTATAAGATGACAATAAATCTATTACTTTACAATGAATAAATACGACAACAATGACAACAACATCAAATCTTAATCTGTAATGACCCAATGTCATTACTTTGCAATTTAGGTCAAAATCCCAACTCTAACATCAGGACCCCGGAGAACTTCAAATTAGGGCAAACAAAAATACCTTTAGATGAGAATAATTTTTAGATCAAAGTGCTATAGTTGGGGAGAAATCTGGATAATGAAAACTCCCACTTTAATTTTTGAATTTTCTTAAATTCAACAAATTGTAAACATTAAATACATGCCCGAATTCATCATTTTTTATGTCATTGTATTAAGTATATTATTTAAAGGCTGCTCGAGAAGTTTCATTGATATTGGAGCGTCGGTTCGATCTCAATTAATTTTCGATGTTTAAAACTTTAAAAATTAATTTAAAATAAAATATTACTCCGAATCAAAAAAATTTGGCGCGAGGGTGTTCAATACATCGTAACACACCTCGGTGTCAAGTTTCGTTATTTTTGGACGCCTAACGACGGAAAAATGCGAAAAACTTAAATTTGAATAATTTTTTCCCCCCAAGTTATTCCTTGTGCCCGATTCCCCTGTCAGAACCCCTCACACACACCTGTTGGTGTCGTTTTGGCACCAGATTGGTCGGCATATCTGGCCGACTAGCTCCCTCCCTCCCTCTATTTATACCCCCTTAGCCCTTCCTTCCCCAGTAGCCCTCTATCCCTCCCACAACAGACCCCATCCCAGCCACCCTCCTTGCCAGCCTCAGCCTCTCAGCCCTTAGCAGCAACCAGCCGTTGTGGCGCCCCACCCCTTAATCCACAAGATTAAACTAAGGGGTGTTGTGTCACTCTGACTAACTCTTCACTGATTATTAGATTAGGATAAAATCCATAATCCACCTAATAAGGGAAGGAGTAAGCACATAATCAAATGTTCAGTCACTATATAAAAAATTCATACAAAGTGCGATAGCGATTTAAATAAGAAACATCCGAGCATCATAATATGAATAGCATGAAATATAACTCAGAATAAATAGCATAGTAATCCAAAATACACAGTCATGAGTACTTGTATTATTACATCACATTAAAGTTTAAATAATTAAAGGCAAAAATACTCTCATCATCACTTGTAAGAATACTAAATAGTAGCTCCTTCTAAAGGCTCCTCCTCTAGATAAGGCTCCACCTCAAGCACCTGATCTTCTAACTGATGGGACTCTGCCATTATCGGTTTCACAATGTAGGACCTCAGCAAAAAAAAAGAGAAAAATCTTGTTAGACAAATTGTCTAAGTACATTTTAAGCTGGTAAATTTTATGTGTTCTGTAATATCACCATTTAACATACTCTAAGCAACAATTAAATCAGTAGGAGAGCATCTAGCATAAATAATATAGAGAAAAAAACTATAAATAATATTTATAACTTAAGCAAAAAGGAGGCTAAGACATGCCTCAAATATAAGTTAAACAAGGCAGGGCATATAAGTATAAGTGACTGAATAAGTACTGAAAGAAAATACTACATCCTAAATATGCTGGTGATCATAAGAAGTATGCAAATTAAATAAATAAACTCAATAATGATATATATAAGCAAAACTAGGAAATAACTGACTGAAATGAAGATACTGAAGCATATACAAAACATCAATAATATATATGAATATCCATGTACTAACTGCTATACAGAAAAGAGTTAATCTAGCCCACTGAATATCAAAAGAATCCTAGCATCATCAAGGAGGCATAGGCAGAAATATAGAGTTTTCTCCTAGTGTCATCAAGGAGGCATAGGCAGAAAACACATAACAAATTTTCTCCTAGCGTCAATAAGGAGGCATAGGCAGAAGACATAACTGAGAGGCAGCTCTAACACATGCAATTTTATCTTTAATCATTTATATTAATATTTTCATAAGGAATCTAAGGAGTCTCTATAATTTATTAAAATTTTATTTATGCATCAAGATTTTATATGGTATGTCCAAGGAAATATGGCACAAATATCAAGGAATGCGTAGCACAAAAATCAAATAGTAAGCGCAAAACTATATTCTCCTAGCATCATCAAGGAGGCATAGGCAGAAATATAGAGTTTTCTCCTAACGTCATCAAGGAGGCATAGACAGAAAATACATAACAAATTTTCTCCTAGTGTCAATAAGGAGGCATAGGCAGAAAATATAAGCATAGTCTTCTCCTAGCGTCAACAAGGAGGCATAGGTAGAAGACATAACTAAGAGGCAGCTCTAACATATGCAATTTTATCTTTAATCATTTACATTAATGTTTTCATAAGGAATCTAAGGAGTCTCCATAATTTCCTAAAATTTTATTTATGCATCAAGGTTTTATATGATATATTTAAGGAAATATGGCACAAATATTAAGGAATGCGTAGCACAAAAATCAAATAGTAAGCAATGGACTCTACTAAGCATGGTGATATCATTTATTTTTTAATTTAACCATTCTAACTATTCTAAGTTACACAAGTTCAGAATCTTCAATTCCTACTATTGAGTATAACTTAGAAGCTCGGCCTTATAAGTTAAAAAGGATTAGAAGTGATCGGGTTCTAATCTAATTCAATCAAATACGACTACAAGTTCAAATAAATCATACGCCCTAGTTTTATGAATTTAGACATCCTATCTAAGATCTGATCAAGATCTACTAAGCTATATATTATGGATTAAATACCACGAGATTGGGTTTAATCACATAATCAAAAGGATAAGACCTAAGATTTAGGTTTTATTCTAAAAGTGATCTACTAATTAAGGCAAATCCTATTAAGCAAATCAAATTTAATAGGATGAATCTCCTATCCTAAATCTAGGATCAAAAGACAATAATCAAAATAAGTTGTAAAAGTCTATAAACTAATAAAACCAATGATTCATTCATTGAAAAATCCTGTTCTTCAATGAATGAAATATAACATATGATATATTCCTAATTTTAGAAATAATTCTAATGTGAGGTAAAAGATCTTAAAGAAAAAGGACAGGGAATTTTAGGGATTTTATCATTTTGACCTAACTGGTGATTTTAACACTTAGAATAATTCTATTATAGTTCTAATATTAGTTTTAATGATTTAAAAGATAATTTAGAGGTTAAGGATGCTTAACCTAAATTTTGGGCAAAATGATCATTTTGCCCTTACTTAAGGGTCCAAATTAAAGTTTCTTACTGTCAAATGACTACTTACTATCTGACTTGAAGATAGGCAGTAAGTACACTCAATTTGGACAAAAAACGGGTCCTACAGGTTTTTGACCAAAAGGACAAACTTGTTATTTACACCTAATAAAATCTAAATTTTCATGCAGTTTACTGTTGATAACTGTTCAAGGATCCTATAGTCCAAGAACACTGTATTCTGAGGTCAAATGACTAAGTTATGACTATTTAAATTTCTAAAGGCAATTCGGTAATTTTATCAGTCAACGGTGACAAAAACCAAACTTTTCTGTTTGAAGTCCAATTTTAGCAAACTCAGTTTCTATGGCTTCCCTATAATATACTGAGCATGTTGATAGGGAGTAAACCCAATTTGGACCTCAAATGGTCAAGTTATGGCTTAACTAATGTTATGAGTATTTTGGTAATTATCTAATTTTCTAAGGTTCATATCCTAAATATTATTTCAGTTTATTGATGACATTAAAATTCTAAGCTAGTTAGCACCTTAAATTCATAAATTTGGAGTTGAATTGACCAAATTATGATCAATTGAATTCTAGGGGCATTTTGGTCATTTTTCTCTAAAGTCAATCGTGGGGTCAAAGGTTTACTTTTTATCCTGATGTCCAAATGGGAAAACTATTACTACTACAGTGATGGGGTTGTTCTCTTGAGTATTTTAAGACCCATTTTATCTATGTTTGGACAATTAGGTTAAAAGTTATGAGGGTTCAAATAGGTCCTAAAATGTCACTACATTATACGTACCCCGAAACTAATTTTTGCATTACGCTATTTGATTTTTTTTATTTTTCTAAGTAAAATGAGACATATATTGACTATGTTTGGATCATCCTACAAAAAGTTATTAAACTTTTAAGAATTTTGAATTAAATAATTTAAATTAAATAAAGTTACTATTCATTTATACAATTTGTATTAATTTACTGTTCATTCCTAAAGTTAAATATATATTTCTGCATTTATTAATTAAATAATTAATTATCCTTAAATCTGTATTTAAATAATATTAATTATTAGTTAAATAATAATTAATTTGTTATTTAATTATTAAATTAATTTAAATATTTTAATTATAATATTATTATTATTATTTAATTAGAGTTAGTGCTAATTAATTATCTGTTTAAGCTAAACTAATTTGTTAATTATCTATTAATATTATTTTAACATTTATTTAATTAAGATTAAGATTAATCACTGATTAATCTTAATTATGAGTTTATTGTTTTAATAAAATTAATTAAATAACATAAATAAATTAATGCTAATTACTGTTACTAATTAAGAAGTATAAAAATAATCCTAATTATGTTCTAATTAGTTAATTAGGTTAATTAATTATAGTTAATATAATTAATTAACTCATTATTAATATTAATATTACTGTTAAATATTAATTAACTACTAATCATTAATTAATCTAACTGTTAATCACCATTAGTAACTAATTAATCATTATTAGTATTAATTAATTACTATTTTAATATGTCGAAAAAAACATGTGGGCCCACGGCTGCCACGTGGCGCACTGTGATTGGCCACGGGAGCTGTGGCGTGTCCCACAGCTGACGCATGGTCGGGCAGTGGGCCCCACCATGACACGTGGCAGCGCTTGATTGGGCGCTGCACTGCGTGTGGGCCCCACGATGACACGTGGCAGCACCTGATTGGGTGTTGCACTGTGCGTGGGCCCCATCGACCACAGTCAAAGATACGTGATCTCTGGCGGTGGGTTCCACGTGACACGTGTCGCGCTCGTAGGGTGCCACGTGGCGTTTTGGGCCCCACCTTGCGTACACGGACCCGGCCCGGCCCGAACTCTTTCCCTTACGCGGGGTGTCCCCTCTCCCTCTCCCCACAGCCAGCCTCCTCCCTCTTCTAGCCAGCCAGCCTTTTGAGCCCTTCGCCCTCCTGCCACTGCCAGCCAGCCAACTCAGCCGGTCAATAGCCACCCCGGCCAGTCGTCTGACCACCCCCTTCAGCCGTCCGACCTCCCTCAGCTTTCCGGCAACACTATCCTAGGTAAGAGGAGAGGGAAAATGAGGAAGAAAATAAGGGAAAATTTTGCTTATTTTCTTTATTTTTCTTCTTTTATTTTGATTACATATACTTAATAATTATAATTAGTCATTCATATTATTATTGTTCTCATTAATTAAATAATGAAAATAATACAAATGTTATAAGATGACTATTATTTTTATTTTTATCAAATTCAATTTAGTTATTTCCATTCTTTTTTTTCCTTCGTACATTATTTTATCATTATAATGATAATAATAATGCTATAATAAATATTACTGCTATCGCAGTAACTTAAAAATCGGACTTTAATCAAAATGAGAAAGCGAAAGAAGAACAAAATAGAAATGAAGATAATAATATCGGCTAAAAGCTAATTTAAAATATCAAAATCTAAATGCAGATTCGAACGAACTGTCGCACATTTGAACTTAAAGAAAAAAGGTACCCAGTATATGACATGTATTACTTTTTGCACTTTATTGCTGCTTAAGCTTCGCTTTAAGCCCAATTCATATTGATGCTTGGTTGATTATTCGAAACCAACATCTTTTACCAACGTGGTTAGTTACTGGAAAAATAACATCGGTAACGTTCGTGATTAGTTACTGGAAAAATGACATCAGTAACATTGATGCTTCGTTGGTTGTTTGAAACCAACATCTCTTTCATGACATGGTTATTACTGGAAAATGACATCAGTAACATTTGTAGTTGGTTATTGGAAAAAAGACATCTAGTAACCAACATCATTTTATTCGTGGTTGTTACTGAAAAAATGACATCAATGACATTCGTGGTTGGTTATTGGAAAAAAGACATCAACTAACGACATCTTTGTGATAATACTTGTTGCAGGAAAATTTTATCCAGTTTGCGTTATTTCCTTATTCTTTTTGCATTTTATTACATCCTTATATCTGCTAATCGCATCCCTACTATTATAAAATGTAATATTATTTTGTTTACTACGGTACTTAGAGTATTCTCTAATTACTAGAAATTCTAATCCTGGTATTGTTTTCTGTACAATACCAGGTCAGGTACTTCTGGGAGAGCTTGAACGAGAACTTTAAAACTTAAATTATCAAATTGCCAATGGATCTTGGCACTACTTTACTTTTACTTTTATTTTTTTATTTTTCTTTTATTTCAGTTCATCTTTGCTGAACTTTGTAAATATTTGCAATATGGAATTTTAAATGAATGAGAATCATCTTTGGTTTTTATGTGTGTTCATTTTCTTTCAAATTGCTCAATATGATCCTGCGGTATGTGAGTACCCGATGTCGGGACAGCTCTCGTTGAACCGACATCGGGCCATCACATAATCCCACTAGGTGTGGTCGGCTATGTGAATATTTTGTTTTCATTGTGCAAGATCAAATAGAAGTCCCTCCTTAAGTTCCAAATAGAGAAGATTCTTTTTAATGGTTTCATCCCATATCTTTTAAAATATTCCTCTTCCTCTTTTAATATAAGAAAAATTCTTAAACTCAAATTTTCTAATAGGGGCATTGAATGGTTTATACTTAATATGTTTGAACTATCTATGGTGGCATTCTCTAATCTTATCAACTATTGAATCCACTCCAACCTTGTTACGAATAAACTCATTTGTTATTCTATCCTTACGAGTATACCCACTCATCCCACCAAGTATCCTCATATCTATAACACATTTTATTAGTTTGTTTCTTCTTTCTTGGCTAACATTCAAGCCCATATAACATAGTTGGTCGTATAACTATTCTATTCTTACAATGAACAAATGATGCATCAAATTACAATTTTCCTTCAAATTGTAGAAAACCAAAGAACCTCTTAGCATCAATGCTGCTGAATATAAATCTTTTATGCTATTGTGGTATCTCATTATATTGCGTATGTTAGTTTTCTTTTTTTATATTGCAGCGGTAAATGCCTTCTCAGCAGCAGCATTTTTCTTTCTTTTTCTTACTTTAATTACTAATAAACAGTAGGCATGTTTTAACTTTCATTAAACCTTTTATAGGTAATATAGGGAATATACCACTGGTCTTAATTGCTGCTTTATGTCGAGATGAAACTAATCCATTTGGTGATCGCCACAAGTGTCGTGAAACTGGAAATGCATATATTTCGTTTGGTCAGTGGGTATGTCTCGTTACTTTTCTGTGCTGTAACCTTATGTTTCATGATTTTTTTATTTGATTTACTTTTTGACTCAAACTGAATCACTTTTCTTTTCCTGATCATCAAACTAATAGATAATATAAATTTGTTTTTTTTTGGAGTAGCAGATTTATTATACTTATCCAAACAAACAAGTACTTATTTACAGTTTGTATTTTCTAGATAAGTTTAGGCTACTGTTCTACAGCACCATTGTTACTTTTCTGTTATCTTTGGAAGCTAACTATTTCTTTACACTTTATCTAAGTTAACATTTAATTTTGCTTGATAAAATTAAAATTCATTGATTCTTGTTTTTTTCTTAAAATTACATTGATGATCCATAGTTATATCAATTAATAAAATATCATCTAGAAATAATATGCACCAAGAAGTTTTATATTGAATATGCTCAGTAAGAGGATCCATAATTAAAGTAAAAGGATATGGGTTGAGAGCTGAGCCTTGATGTAAATCAATAGAAATAAAATAATTATTAGACAAGCCACCTTGCAATCGAACACATGTTATAACCCCATGATTACCCACTCTTAAAAGGATGCACAAATTTTTGTTATATCATGTGGTCTTTTATTGTTTACTTAGATATATGTTATCTTCTCTTTTTAGAATTATAGAGGTTTTTAGTCTGCATTCTGATGCTTGTAAACTTTTCCAACATATATAGCACAACTTTTTTGCTAAAAGTAAATTTTTTAATATTCACCCCTTCTTTATGCATAATGATGTGCATCAAAGGTTCCAAATACTTTTAATGCTAGATGGTTTATTATATTCATTTATATTTAGTATTTAATCATATGATTTATGATATAATTAGTTAGTATTTTAACTAACTATTCAATATATATTTATTTTGATTATTAGTTACTTATTTTAAGTTTATTTTTATTAATATTTTTATAGTATTGTTTTATTTATTTTTTATTTTTCTTAATTTTTCTATCATCGAACCCTTCCCCTCCTAAAGTCACAAAACCTAATTTTTTGTAAGTACTTGCTATTGTTCCTTTTATTCCTTTCGACTTGACAACATTTTTATTAATCATCGATCTCTCCCTCGAAGTTGTCCTAAATTGCTAATTTCTTCAATTCAAAGAATGATGGATTTAACAATTTATGCCTGTTTTATGGAGAAAAGCATGGTGTCAATGGAATTTATCACATGCTCATTTATGTCCAAGGAAAAAAATTGTTTAGCCAAGTTCAAATATTTATTATTCACCTTATTATTTAAATTTTACTTATCAATTGGGCTTGTTATATTGTTTTTATTTTTTTTTGGAAAGAAAGGGATTATTCATAACTTCTTGAGAATTTTTTTTTAACAAACTGGTGTGGCTAAGAAAAGATATGGCTGCCTCTTAAACATTGTTAAATATATACAACAACAACAACACTAGATCTTAATCCCACTAGGTGAGGTCAACTACATAAATCTTTTGTTTCCATTGTGCACAATCAAATATAAGCTCCTCCTTAAGTTCCAAATTACGAAAATCCTTTCTAATGATTTCTTCCCATATCTTTTTGATCTTCCTCTTCCTCTTTTAACATGGGCAAAATTCATACCCAACATTCACATAGATAGTCGTATAGCTGCTCATTAATTTTTTTTTTAATTTTGAGTGGGATTTACTACAGAAATACTCCTCCCTTTCATTCATCTAACTTGTATCTTGTTAATCACTTTGCTCTCTATTTCACCATTATCTGAATAATTGAGTCAAGCTATTGAATTTCTCGCTCTTCTTGATCACATGGTCCTCGATAGTTATGCTCTTGGCTCCATATATTTTGTTTTAGATCTACTAAGACGAAAACTTTTAGATTCTAATGAAGTTATCTACAACTCAAGTTATGATATAACTACATCTATAGCCTTATCTGTGAGGACCCGATGCTGGGTTAGCGGGAGCTAATCCAACACCGATTTTGGGGTAACAAGTCATTACGCCGCATGATCATATTGAGTGATTTAAAAGATAAAATATATAGACATCAAATATAACTCATTTATTCATTCACAAATTTTGATTACAAAGGTCAAAATAAAATAAAAGTTACAAACTTTAAAAAGTGTAGAGACAAAAAGCAGCAAATCAATAGGAATCAGTATCAACATTGCTGGGTTCTTAACATCTTTTCTCTAGAATGAGCTCCTGATTTGGGCACCATTCAAAAGTGTGGATATTTGAATATCAGTTAGTTGTGAAACTAAGTACTGATAGATGTCATCTTCACAAATGTTTTATAGTAAGCAAAATAATCAATAATTTGACAGGAAATAAAGGTTGTATAAAATTATTCCTGCAAATCTGTTTTGGTTGCACTGAAACTTAGCATAAAAGTAATTGTAGTCACAAAAATAAATATAGAATTTTAGCATTTATTATCTGACGTAAAATATGATTTTGTTGGGCAAGTATAAAATCAAGGAAAATAGGGTTAATCTTTTGTGTTACATATCCTAACTTCCCTCTGTACCTGCCCTTTCAAGGCTTATCAGTATAGGCTCCTTATGACTCCCGATGTCGGACAGCCCCGTCTTAGCAGTTGTCTGATCAGACTAAAAATATATCAATTTGGAACCCTTGTTACTCAGTTATCCAAACTTTTTCATATATCATTTTATGTGACTTTTAAAAGTATTTTTATTAGTTTGTGCGATGTTGAGCAAAAAAACATATTTAAACAAGAGTTATAAAAGATATCTGGTACTTTATTCTTTTAAGTTCAAAAGTTCAACAATTTGATCGAAACTGTATTTAGATTTTTAATACTTTAGATTAGCCTTATAGCCAACATTAAAATGAAAGGGATAAGATATTTTTAGAAATTTTTACTTTATTATTTTCTATTCCGTCTTTCGTTCATTCTTTCTCTTGATAGAAGATAGCGTTTTTAATCACTGAGGGTAACAATTATATTTGATATAATATTATTATTATCATTATTCAATGATAACAATAATATATGAATAAAAGAAAAATAGAATGAAAATGACTGTAAAAATATGCGAAATGAAATAATAATGATAAGATGTAAAAATGAAAATATCTGAATTGAAATTTGACAAAATAAAAATAATAATCATTTAATAATATTTGTATTATTCTCATTATTAATTAATGAGAACAATAATAATGTGAATGACTAATATTTTTTATAATAAGAAATATTAAGTATATGTAATAATAAGAAAAATAAATAAAAACAGAAAAATTTCTTCTCATTTCTTCCCCTTTTTTTTTTTCCTCTAACCTAAGGTTAGGGCTGTCGGGAGCCGGACGTGGCTGAAGGGAGTGGCCGAACGACTGTTGGGAAGGAGGGCTGAGGGGGAGAGGGACTACTGAGGGAGGAGAGGGAGGGCTGAGGGAGAAGGAGGGGCTGCTGTTTTGAGGAGGAGAAGGAGAGCTAAGGGAGGAAGGGCTGCTGTTTTTGGGGAGGAGAAGGAGAGGGGTTTGGTGGGGAATATATAGAGGGGAGGAAGTGAAGGAGAAGTGAGCTGGTCGGCCAAGTGGGCCTACCAATCCTGCGCCAAAATGGCGCAGGGAAGCTGCGTCGCAGCAGGCTCTGTCGCTGGACAGAGCATGCGATCAGAGGGATCTATGATGGCGGGAATCGGGAAACTGGGGAGGGAGAGGAATTTATATGATTTTTTTTTAAATAATTACTTAAAGTTAAATTTTTTTATCCGTCGTTTACCTTCCAAAAATAGCGAAACTTGACACCGATGTGTGTTATGATGTAACGAACACCCTTGCGCCAAAAATTTTCAATTCGGACACATTTTATTTTTAATTAATTTCTAAAGTTTGAAACTTCAAAAATTAACTGAGATCAAACCGGCGCTCTAAAATCGATGAAATTTTGAGTAGATTTTAAATAATATACTTAACATAATGATGCGAAAATCGATGAATTCATATACATATTTAATTTTTTTAATTTATTGAATTTAAATAATTCAGAAAAAATAAAATTAGAGTTTCTATTATCCGAATTCTCCCAAACTAGAGCACTTTGATCCTAATTTCTGAGGTGAGATCTGACCTAATTTACAAAGTAACGATATTGGGTCGTTACATTATCAATTAAAAAAATATCATTACATATAACATGCACCAAGGAATCTCCTCTTGATTCTAAAAGTTATTTCACCCCTTGTGACATAGCTAGTTGTATAGTTGCTCGTTAAAATTTTTCTTTAATTTTGAGTAGAATTTTTAGATTGCACAACACTACATAAATGTTCCTCCCTTTCATTCATCTAGTTTGCATCTTGTTAATCACATTGCTCTATATTTCACCATTATTTGAATAATTGAGTCAAGCTATTGAATTTCCACTCTTCTTGATCACATGGTCTTCGATAGTTATGCTCTTGACATTATGTTCTGAACTCATATATTTATTTTAGATCTACTAAGATGAAAATCTTTAGATTATAATGAAGTTATCTACAACTCAAGTTATGATTTAACTACATCTATAGTTGATGCAGCGCAACACTAGGGTTTGGTGTTGCCGGGTTCTAATGCAATCATAAGGTTCGTGAATGCAGATTTTTGTAAGATGTATTTGGAATTTTAAGCACTTTTCGCGTAGCTGCTTCAGATCAATTAAGCTTCAGCATTTGCCTGTAGAAGATTCCACAGTAATTTGAAAATAACTTTCGTTGGCAATGGGGTGTCCTGAGTCACGAACAGGAAGAGCGGTTGGCACCGGTTCCGGATCAAAGGAAAGGCTCTGGTCCGGAAAGGTAACTCGCACTTTGAGTTGTACTTGCCATGCGGATGTGTCCAGAGGCGTTTCCTTTCTGAAACCACTCACAGTGACCGGATTTAGATTTGCGCTCCTACAAATAATTTCTACCCTAAAATCGCACGAGAAAATAATTAAATAAATTCAGTTTAGGGTATGCAAAGAACAAACACACGCCGGTTTAAACCAGGAGCGAGAAGGGTGATCCGAGTAGATTTCTTGTTGCAGCTAGGGCAGCGACGGCTGGACAGCGGTGGCGGCAAGGCGGCTGCGGCGGTTGGGGCAGCGGCGGCAGGGGCAGCATCGGTGAGTGGCGGCTTGGCAGCGGCAGCGGCGGCGGTTGGCAGCAGCAGCAAGGGCAGCGGCGGCGGCTGGCAGCAGCGGCTGGCAGTGGTGGCGGCGGCTGGCAGCAACGGCTGGGCAGCGGCGGCGGCTGGACAGCGGCGATCGGGCAGCAGCGGCGGCTGGGCAGCGGCTGTCCTGCAGGGAGAGGTCAGAAGGCAGCAAGGGGAGGCGTTCGGAAGGTGGCGGCTAGGGTTTGGAGAGGGAGGATTTGGAAACTAGGGTTTCCCAGGGGGAACAAGAGCTGTTCTCGCTGTTTGGAAAAAACTCAGAATTTTTATTTATCAAAAATTGAAATTAACATACAGATTTTGGGTATTTATAATACTCTCAAAGCAATTTAGACCTTAGAGTATTTTTAATAAACGATCGGAGGGCTAATATTCGTACCTCCGGTCAATACATGAAACGGACAAAAATAAATGCGGAAATAAAACTGAAACGGACGAAAATAAATGCATAAAATAAAACTGAAATGTCAAGGCCGGTATGGGTCCGGGCGGGATCGGCGGCGGGACCCGCGTCAAAGATGGTCCCCATCAATTGTTTTATCAATTAGCAAAATATTGTCACATATAATATGCACCAATGAATCTTCTCTTAAATCTAAAGGTTATATGCTATTTCAAATATCACTAGATGTACGCTATTTCAAAAATATATTTTGGGCATTCTTAAGGGGAGGCTTTTATTACATTTACATAAATTACCTTGTCCAACCATTGACCATAGAGTTGTATTTAGCTTTTAAGTAATTACTTGATAACAGTATCAGCAATGTGTAATCTTCAAAAATATTTATATGTTGGTCTTTTTTATACTCGCAATGTAGATATTGGTAAACTTGACACTTGGGCTATTAATCGTGTGTCTTGGTGTATTTCCTCTTATAGAATGGACATAAATTAATACTGTATGGTCCACCTAGGACTTGTTAAAATCTCATGCCCTTAGGAATGTCAATACATTTTCATGTCCGCATCCACTACTTGAGTCCTTTAATGTTATTATTGATATTGGATCATTTCTAGGAAAACCTTAAATCATATTATAAATTCCTTTCAAATGGTCATAATATATTATTCATATTTAACTATTGTTTGTAAAATAGACATCTTTCATAGGATTAGGAATGTTGAAATCCATCATTTATGAGCATGCATGTTTGTTGTTGAAAGCACTATAAAATGTTTATGTAATGATGATTTAGTTGCACTTTGATAACTCAATATATATTATTACTTAAATTTTTTGATGTTACATGGATTTCAAATTTTATTTACATTATTAGACTAGAAGTTGGGATGAAAATATGGTGGAAATAAATGAATAAATTTTAGATCTAATCTAATTGTATAAATGGATAGAATGATTTTATACTAGGCTATTGCATGCCTGAACATCTTTTTACATGGTTCTTCTTATCAATTTTTGTAATATAGTTTGTCTTTTTATTCTCTCTCTATTTACAATTTGAAGTGACTTTTTATGCAGATTGGTGCCATTATTTTGTACACATATGTGTTTCGGATGCTTGCTCCACCACATGGCAAAACCTTTGATAGTGTTGAAAAGGAAAGGCTTCCAATCAAGGACCCTGCTGTTGAAGGGATGCTGCCATTTAATGATTCACTCACCATGATAGAAAAAATATCCACCAAGGTTTCTGGTGAGGATGTCAAACCCGAACAAGTTCCCTTGTTAGCTCTAAAGGAGTCTAAGACTGAATATTCGACATCCAAAATGGTAAGAATCATTACTTTATTAATTTAATTAGATTTTAGACATTAGTTTTATGATTAAATTGTGAATTTAATGAGTCTTTTAATAATTGTTCAAAACTTAAATCTCTTTCATCTGCCTTTGCAATAAAATTGAACCTTGGAGAATATCTCATGTAGACATGAAGATTCTCATCCTTGCAATTTGTTAGGGAATACTATACATAGTTTGTTGAATTGGAAGAATTGTTGATAATGAGGAGATGAGTGACTTATGGGAAGCAATAATAAGGCAATCTATTTAAATTTCATTCATCAACCGGTAATCCAAATAACATTCATACAATCATATATATATATATATTGAATATGCATATTAGATAAAATATTATTTGCATGAATTTAAATGTGGATATTTGTTAAATATTCATCACTTAGTTTTAGTATAAAGATAATGAACGTGAATGAAATAACCTTAAAATAGTTCATAATAAAATGTAAAACATTTGATTATTATAGCAAAATCAAGATTATTTTATGCATATCTTGAACTAATCTGGTACTAGTTGTTTTCAAGAAAGAGAATTTAAAGATAACAAACCGCTTGTTACATTAACAATTAGCTCTCCTTTGATTAAACTAGAGATATAGCTTTTGAAACTTTAAAACTAATAACCTAGTTGCAAAAATCTGAGAAAGTTATCACAAAAGTCAAGATAATTCAAAATCATGATGCGTCTATCCAACTAGTAAGTATAAAATTTACTAGTATCTAACATTGCAAAAATATGACAAGTTAAAATACTAAAACTAATGAGAAAACATAATGTTTGCATTGGTAAAATGAGATGATTATCCATGCAATTATGTAATTTGTACTACACTCTAATTAATTACATATTAAATATTATTTGCAAATTTAATTAGGAAGATAAATTTTATTTTAAGCTAATGGTTTAATGCAACATGTTCAAAAGATGACTATAAATAAAAGAGGCTATGGTTTAAATTTTCATACATATATAAACTCACTTATCACCTTTGATCTAAATCAAGAGTATAAAATCTACAAATAATTTTATTATTTAAAAATAGATAAATTAAACAAATAATAACAATAACAAGAAGACTTTAGCCTATGTTAGGAAATAACCACCAGTTCTAGAGTAAATAATATGGAGCAAACTTGCAAAATATAAACAATACTGATCTCAGGACAATCACAGAGAAACATCATCCAAACACAAAGTTTTTGTGAAAAATCCAAGAATGAGAAAAGCTAGAAAGTCACACCATCAAGAATATTCATTATGAAGACAATCAAAAGCTAACAAAGTTACTCCCAAGAAACTCTAACCCTTGGAAGAAGAGGAAGATTACACTGCTAAGGAAATCATACAAACCCTAGCCTCCTCTCTATGCTCTTCCTTTGGTTCTCTAACTTAACTGTTGATTATACAATATCACTATACAAAGATCTTGATTTCTAAGGAAGAAGGAGACTACTCGTTCCATCTGGGACTTTTACACACCCAAACTTTTAACACTTCTCTTCTTTTCACCTCTCAAGGTCTCTTTCGGTTGCCTATATTACCATAATAGCAACAACACTTACGATTCCTCACATAGTAGCTTCCATTGCAGTCACCACCACGACCACCGCTTCAGCCCTCTGTTGTAGGCACCGCTGCAGCACTCCTTATAGCCATCGCTGCAACCCTTGTGCAATCACCGATGCAACACTTCGTTGCAGCCTTCCATGCAATCACCGATGTAGCCTTCCATTGCGGCTTTCGGTGTAGCCACCACTGTAGCCCTCAATGACGTCCTCTGTTGTGGCCTTTGGCTGCAGCCTCTTGTTGCAGCCCTTTGGCTATAACCCCTTGCACACCCATTTTTGTATTCTTTGCCGCACACATTAGCACCCAACACTTTAGGCTTTTATATAGGGCAACAAACCCTAAAGTGCCTTAAACAACTTATGGGACACGTAGTATTCGTTGCAGGCACTTGGGCGCGCTTGGGCTCCCAAGCTTCGGGCTTGGGACTGCTTCACGTGCGCTCGGGCATGCCGGACGTCCGTCTCTCGGTGCCAGACAGCAACACTGGCGCCTAGGTGCCCCCCTATTCGGCCTATAGGTGTTGTTGGGCGTTCGGGGCGCATCTGGTTGCTTATCTTGTTGCTAGTAGTGACGTCTTGCCTCGAAACCCACCGGAACTCCGTCGGCACCTCCTTTGGTGATCCAATCAGGCTCCACACCCAACAGCCTCAAACTGTCAAAAGATATTTTTTCTTACAATACAGAAAAATAAATTAATATTAAAAAGGTAGTGCATAAAAGGCCTCCAAAAAATACATAGAATAACTGAGGAGAAAGTCACCAGCCAAAGGCTCAAAAGCAAAGAGAAATAATAGAGTAAACACAAAACACAAACAGCTAAGGAAATAATAAGCCTCGATAGATAGACTCCAAACCAAACAACAGATAGAAGAGCAACAGAATCTCTAGAACAGAAAAGGAACAATGTTAATTGGAAATGATGATCTTCCCAAGTACTCGACTAAGTGATATTGAAGCAGTAGCACCAGCTCAACAAGAAATCTCGGGTGGTAGAGCAAAAGGCAAGTAGGGAAATCAGCATAAAATAATTCATGGAAAGAAGTGCAGCATCATCGACTTTAGTAAGAGCCAATAAGACATTGACCTTCTAAGATTTGCAAATGTAATCTTTAGTGATGATTCAGACAAAGATTGTTTTCTAACAAACTACTTGTTACATTAACAGTTAGCTCTCCTTTGATAAAAGTAGAGATTATAGCTTTAGAAATGTTAAAACTTACGAATTAGTTGCAAAAAACTGAGAAAGTTATCACAAAAATCAAGAATGATTCAAAATCATCACATATATTTTAAATTTTTATAGACTTAAAACATGATGCACCTATCTAAATAGTTAGTATAAAATTTACTAATAGTTAATATTGCAAAAATTGGAAAAATTAAAATACTAAAAATAATGAGAAAAACCAATGTTTGCATTGGTAAAAGGAGATATTTATCCATGCAATTATATAGTCACATTTGAACCGCACTCTAATTAATTACATAATAAATAGTACTTGCAAGATTAAATTGGATGAGAAATTTTATTTTAAGCTAATGGCTGGTTGCAACTTGTTCAAAAGACAACTATTTATAAATAATAAAAGTCTATATTTGGTTTAAATTTCATAGATATATAAACTCAACTTAGCATCTTTGATTTAAATCAAGAGTATAAAATCTGCAAAATAATTTTAGTATTTAAAGAATAAAAACAAAAACATACTAATAATAGCATGAAGAATCTAGCCTCAAACTAGTAAAAGATGCTTTTAAAACAATACAGAAAATAAAATTAATATTAAAAAAGTAGTACATAAAAGGTGGCCTCCAAAAAAGTATATAGAATAACTGAGGAGAAAACTATCAGCCAAAAGTTCAAACAAAGAGATAAATAATAAAGTAAATCCAAAATACAAACAACTAAGAAAATTAAAAGCCTTGATAGATAGATTCAAACCAAACAATTAACCGAAAAGCAGCAGAATCTCTCGATCAGATAAGGAACAACTTCGATCAGAAATTATGATCTTTCCAAGTACTCGATTAACTGATATTGAAGTAGCAACACCAGGTCAACAAGAGATCCCGGGTAGTAGAGCATAAGGCAAGTAGGGAAAATCAGCATAAAACAGTTCGTTGCAAGAAGTGCAACATCATCCACTTTAGTAAGAGCCATAGGACATTGACTTTCTAAAAAATGTCATCTTCAGTGATGCTTCAGACAAGAGAATTCAACTTTAGATATAGATTGAATAAGCTGAAAATCATCCATCCAGCTTCCATAAATTTCAGAGAAATAACATATCTCGAACTTGAAAGATCAGAAATTCCCTGAAATCCAAAAGCTCAAATCTACAAAGGACACGAAACGGGACCAACTCATAGAATCAAGGAGAATAAAATTCCTTAAAGTGGAAACTATGTATGGTTACTATCAACTAAGTACAGTAGAACACTAGACTTTGATACCACTGAAATATACACAATGT
The DNA here is from genome assembly GCA_016760335.1 of Gastrodia elata. Classification (NCBI taxonomy): domain Eukaryota; kingdom Viridiplantae; phylum Streptophyta; class Magnoliopsida; order Asparagales; family Orchidaceae; genus Gastrodia; species Gastrodia elata. The sequence continues at coordinate 29,674,220 of CM028684.1, read as the reverse complement.
ATAAGACCAGCACCAAAGAGCATTAAACTTTACAAAACTACCAGGGAATCATTCCCAACAGAGCTGTAAACCACGATTAAGAAATAGGAGATACAAATGAGCATTTAGAGCAGAACTAGCCCTCAAACAATCAAAATTAAAAAGGAAAATCACAAGAATCTGCGCCAACAACTTTAGAATCTAAGTTAAGGCATTTGTTCTTTTCCAGTCTACAAATAGCCTTAACAATAGAAGGGTTCAAAGACAAATAAATTATCAACAGTGACACCTTTGTTTGCTAATCAATCAGCAGCCCTATTACCTTCCCAAAGTATATGGGTAAAATAAAATTAAACTGCATCAAAATATGATAAATTTTCTTAATATAGTAACAAGTATTCCAATCACCCAAAGAATCATTATGAATGATTTGCACCAGGCTCAAAGCGTGACTCTCAATCTAGAGGTCAAATAAATGCCTCTTCTTACACAATATGAGCCCCTGAAGTAAAGCCTGAATCTTAACCAAGATAGAAGAATCAGCTTGAACTTATTGAAGAATGCAAAGGAAACATTGCTTTTAAAACCACAGGCTATGCCACCCACTGCTGCAATCTATTGAGAGCTCCATCAATATTAAGCTTGAATCAACCTCTGTCAAAGTATATCCTTTTTTTGAATATAAGACAAGTTAAATATGGATTTATTCAAAACCAATATATTGTCTTGAAACTAGAAAGAGGATTGCTAGGGTTGAAAGTAGAGTTAAGGTATCTTGTTAGGTTAGGGCTTATAAAAATGTTCTTATTGGCTAAGTTTATATGCAATCATACCAAACAAATTATTTTTTATAATCAGTTGATGTAGAAATAAGTTATTTTGTTATTGTTTGATTGTGGATTCGTGATAATGATCAAATTTTAAAGTTTAATTCCATTATTCTTCCTCATCAAATTTTCTTTTAACATTAGCCCAACGAATGAGATATTGAGATGTTGTGAGGAAGCATGAGTGGGTGTGAATTTCTGTAGCCATCATGGGAGTGATAGAAAATCTTATAAGAGGCTAGTAAGAAAATGGATTTGTGGGGAAGTAAAAGACATAAGAGAGATGGCAAAGAATAATGCAAATGCAATCTTTCTAATATTCATTTATCATTGTATAATCTAAGCAAAATTCATTCAATACTTCTTTACTCCCATAAAATGTATAATATTTGAAATTTATGAGATATATTTAAAAATGTTTCAAATTTATAACTCATTATTTAAGATTGTTTGGATAATTGATAGGTTTAAGCTTTTCCTTTTACCATTTTTTTGAATATTTCATCCTATTAAGTTATTAGATTAGTGTAACAAACAACAAATTTTAAACTATATAATAAATAATTTTTAATTATACAAAAATTAGTGATTCTAGTCTTTAAATTATTCTTTGAACAAAATATAATACACACATTAGTGATCATTTCTTTAAAAAATAAATAAACATTTAGGAATATATTATATATATTCATTAAAATGTTAATTAAATTGAATAAATATTATATATATATATATAGATTGATAGATAGATAGTTAGATAGATTTATTTTTTCCATTTTGTGGTTATTTGTTTTCTTACGTTACTAATTTATAATTCACACTTTGTTAAAAATTATTACGTATAATGTGGAAAAGAATTAGTAAGAGAAAGTTGCATTATAAGTTGTTTACAAGTAAAAAAAATGAATGCATGGAAAATAAAAGTAGATAACAATATGTACTTAAAAGAAACTAGTTGTTTTGCTCTCCAAGCTCATTAAGTATTCTCAAGACGTTATAATAAAGCATCATGCTTTGCATGAGCAGGTCTTAGATGCAATAAGGTCTCCTTGAGATCTTGAACTTGAAAAAATACCACATCAAAGCCAAGTGCAGAACAAAGTCTATGTTTGTATAAGGACTTAGAAATCATTAGTATATAATTATCCAAATGTATTGTCTAATGATAAATAAAATAAAATAAAATAGCTAGAGTGAGTACTGCCATCATGAAAAGAAGTCTGAAATCCCACTTCTTGCAACGATAAATTTACTCAAATGTATCTCAAATGGTGGATCGGGGTATGTAAGGGAAACTGAAAAACCCCTATTGACACAATCTCTTACGGTAGATCCAAGTATTAATCTTGAAGAAGGAAATGAATGAGTGTCTAATCCGTGAAAGGCATAAATGTCTGATCCTTGTAGAAGTGGTCGTAGCAATACGGAAGCGATAACTCACCCTTAAGCGCAAGAGGAATGCTCAAGTCAGTAATGCAACCTCTAAACAGAATCATCTAGGAAGAGATCCCATATGTTGAAGTTTATCACTCCAAAGATAGTAGGAAGTTTGTTTAGAGGGTAGCCAACATGAAACCGAACTATCGAACATCTCTGCTGCGGTCATACTCCTTCAAAATTGCATGCTCGTGGCGCCTCTAGCACATCCACTCAGTCTAATACTAATTAAGTACATAACTATTGACGAATAATTCATTCTGGATAGTAGGGAACGCATGCCCCTATCACTCATAGAATCTATAAAAATGATCCCCACGCTGCAGTGAAGTAACTAATCATCAGATGATCTATGGATGATCCTGAAACAATTAACTATTTGATGTGGTGCAAAGAACATATGGATAAAGTTTCGCCTATAATAGTAATAGCACTGACTAGCTACAGTAAATGAGGGACAGCCATATGAGCATAATATTAAGCTTGCTCTGAACAGCTAAAAGTGCCTATTACATGATTATGATTCCATCTGTGAACCAAATGACATAGAACATTCAAATTCTGATGTTACAAACTAAGAGTTCACATTTCCTAATTCACAGTATATATATGCTAGAACCGTCAGAATTAGAGAAACTATCTCCCCCCTAGCCACAAGTTAGCCATCAATAACGTGCTAGGATGGGAAGCCTTGCTCCTTGTTATAAGGACAAAGTGACATAACCAAGTGGCAAGGAAGGCAATCAACAATATCTGCTCGTCAACTCCCCAAGCCAAAATAGAATGAGGCTCTATATTCAATGTATGTGTAAACAAATCCTCAGTAGATCCCCCACTTATATGAGTGTTAATGTCTAATGGATTCTAAAGATACGCAAAGTTAGTAGTATGTGTAAATCTACTAAAAAATTCTTCGAGCAGGTATCTAGTGATATAACGGTATGATCACTTTTTCTACCTCTGAATCTCTTGCAAAGACACTGGTAATGAGTAAATACTTTATGAAAGCTTGCTTGATAAATGAAGTCACTTCTCCTCAATTGACCAGCAGGTCTACAAGCAAACAACATAAAATCTGAAGCGAAATGAACCAACAACCCAGAAAATAATTGTCATCCAATGATGACCTATCCAACCGTGTTTGAGCTATTGTCCTAGCTCTCGATAACACCTTTAATATAAGAAGTTGGAAGGTTGCTATAGTTGAAAAACCACTTTGCACCTTCGATGTAGGAGGCCCAGCATATGTATCCACAATAACTTTAAAGGGGCTCCCCAAAAGTAATTCATGACTCCACTTGTCTTTCTTGTGGTGTAGCAACCTATAGCTTAAAAAATGAATAACATTTATTCCAGCCACACTAATTGAAGTTGGCTCTAGAATTCTTTGAACCCTATTGCTTATGTTACCCACAAACCTGTTTTTGGTACGAGGCTTCTAGTGCCTCAACCTCTACTCAATAATCCAGTCGACGTGATTGTAATCAATGAGAAGTTCTATGCCTCAGCAAGTAGATGGTCAAGTTGGCATTAGCTAAACATCTTTGTAAGAGTAGGTCACATGTTCATGTTAAACAATGATGTTGCCATCACTAAGCAATTTTTAAATGATTTATGCAGCATGTGTATAACAAAAATAGAAAAGCTTTAAAAAATCCCACAATTATGAGACGTCATTATAATTAAAAGGTACGCGATGCTGGCTCATGCTTGAATATTTAGGATGTATGTCGACTCTTTCATCAAAAATGTTTATGAAGTTGTTATATACCCTAAACATATGTACCACACTCAAATATTAAATGATTAAAATATGAAACACGCCTAAAAAGGCCATAAAAAATTGCCATTCATCGATCGTCAATTGGCTAAATCGTGAATACAAATCTTGGGTTATAAAATATGTATTGACAAGCTTGAGTTTGCTTGATTGTAGGAGAAGCTTGAAGCAACCTCCAATCTCACTGCCTGTCCACGTGTGTAAAGATGCATAGTTCTTGAAAAAAGCATGTGCATCAAACTTCATGAGCATCTCTGGCCACCCATGCTCCTACAGATTGCACAAGCTTATCCAGCTACCCATGCTCGTGCTATTTAAATGCAAGTGACTTGTGATCTCCGCCTATGTTAAGATCATTGCCCACAATTGTGCAATGTCTACCTCCATGCACTTAGCCGCTATTGTGTGAAAGCTATCGCCCACGACCTCTATTTAATTCTGTGACAACCTTGCAATGTTGGCAATACTCACAAGTGATCACGTCCTTTGAACTTTAAGAAACACAATTTGTCTTATTTTCTTTAACCGAACAAATAAGAGGGAATTTTATGTAACGACCCAATGTCATTACTTCACATATTAGGTCAAAACTCGCCTCAGATATCAAGATCTCGGGGAATTTCAAATTAGGACAAACAAAATTTCTTTTAGATAAAAATAATTTTTTAATCAAAGTGCCGCCCTAGTTTGGGAGAATTTGAAAACTTCAATTCTATTTTTTTCTGAATTATTTAAATCCAATAAATTAAATACTTGTCTGAATTCAACAATTTTTATGTCATTATGTTAAGTATATTATATAAAGGCTACTCGAAAAGTTTCATCGATTTTTGAGCATCGGTTCGGCCTCAATTAATTTTTGCAGTTTCAAACTTCAAAAATTAATTAAAATAAAATATTTGTTTGAATTAAAAATTTTCAGCGCGAGGGTGTTCGTTACATCTTAAGACATCTCGGTGTCAAGTTTCGTTATTTTTGTACGCCAAACGGCGAAAAAATGCGAAAAATTTAACTTTAATTAGTTATTTTAAAATTTCTTAAGGATTTTTATCCCCCCCCCCCCCCGATCGCATCCTGTGATCAGAATGCGAAAAGCTCCACCAGGAAGGGCCCCACCCCTGGCAAATCTTCCCTCTTCCCCCCATTCTTCCTCTACTTAAACCCCCCTCCCTTCCTTCTTCCCCACAAACCCCCTCACCTCTCCCAACAGCAGCAGCAGCCCTCTCTCCCTGCCAACCCCCTCTCCCAGCCAGCCGCCAACCCGGACAAGCAGCCCGGTCACCCCATTCCGGCCCTCCAAACCAGCTAACCACCCCCCTCTCCGGCATCCCCACTTCGGCAACCCCTCCGGCTTCCCCAACTACGTCCGACCTCCCTCTTTTTTCGGCAACACTAACTTAGCAAGTGGAGAAGGAAAAGAGGAAGAAAATGAGAAGAAATTTTTTTATATTTTATTTTATTTCTTATTAATAAATATGCTATTATATTATGTCATTGTATTATTATTGCTGTCATTAATCAATAATGAACAACATTATAAATATTATAAATGACTATTACTTACATTCTGTCAATTTCAATTCAGGCACTTTCATTCTAGCATTTTATTATCACTATTATTATTACTTTTTGCAATCTATACAGCTATTTCTATTTTGTCTTTTCTTTTATATATTATTATTATCATTATTATTAAATAATGATAATAATAATGCTATTATTTATATTATTCTTGCCTCAATAAAATTTGAACTTCTTTCAAGAAGAAATAACGAAAGAAAAACAGAATAGAAACAAACATAATAATTATTCCTAAGAATATTGGCTAAAAAACTAATTCAAAATATTAAATCTAAATACATATTCGATCAAACTGTTGAACTTTTAAACTTAAAGAACAAGGTATCAGATGTCTTTTATTACTCTTGTATAAATATGCTTTTCTACTTAGCATCATATAAATTGATAAAATGATATATGAACAAGTTTGGATAACTGAGTAACAAAGGTTCCATGTTGATATATTTTTAGTCTGATCAGACAACTGCTAGGATTCGGCTGTCCGACATCAGAAGTCATAAGGAGCCTATACTGATAAGCCTTGAGGGGGCAGGTATAGAGAGAAGTTGTGATATAAAAAATGAACCATTTTTCTTTGATTTTGTATTTGCCCAATAAAATCACATTTTGCACCAGATAACAAACGCTAAAATTCTGTATTTATTTGTATGACTACAATTATTTTCATGCTAAAGTTTCAGTGCAACTGAAACAAATTTGCGGGAATAATTTTATACAGCTTTTATTTCCTCACAAATTATTACTTATTTTGTTTATTATTTAACAATTATAAAGTTGACATCTATTAGTACTTAGTTTCATAATTAATTGATATTCAAATGCTCGCACTTTTGAAACATGCCCAGATCAGGAGTTCGTCCTAGAGGAAGGGTGCTAAGAACCAAGCAGTACTTATTCTACTTCCTATTGTTTTATCGCTCTTTTTGACTCTTTTAAAAGTTTGTAACTTTTGTTTTATTTTGATCTTTGTAATCAAGACTTATGGATTAATAAATAAATGAGTTATATTTGATGTCTATATATTTATCTCTTAAATCACTCAATATGATCCTGCGACTAGAAGACTTGTTATCCCCCAATATCCGGTGCTAGATTAGCTCCCGCTTACCCAACATTTGGTCCTCACAGTTAGTATCAGAGCAGGATTGAGTGTAAATTTGAGAGATAATATATAAATGTTAAATCATAATTCATTTTGAGAAGAGAAAAGGATAACATAAACCTATGTAATTTAAGCTTTCAACCTTTAGGCAAAAAGATGGATTCGGTCGAAGCATTTTAAATCCCTTAATCAGAAACCCCAATTAAGGCACCTATCTCAATGGAGGTTTCATGGAAGCCGTCCTAGAGCTCCTAGCGAACCAAAAAAAAATAGCTTTATCAAACTCCGTTCACTCACCCCAGAATTATTCTGAGGGAATCCTCAAATTAAATCCACCAGTATTTCATGGGACTACTTGTCCTATGGAGGCAGAAGACTGACTGAGAGAGATAGTGAAAAAGCAGTGTGAGTGACTCGCTACCTATTTAAAGGTGAAATTGACCGTTAGTGGGAATCCATCACCAGTACTGATTTCACAGGCATAGAATTGGAGAATATAAGTTGGGAAGCATTTTCAGAAGCGTTCCGAGCCATATACATCCCACAAGCTGCCCAAAGCATCATGGAGAATCAATTCATGAAATTGGTTCAGGGTAACAACTTAGTGGCCAACTATGAGGCCAAGTTCACATGATTGTCAAGGTACGCTCAAAACCTGATAAGTACAGAAAAAGCAAGATGCAACCGTTTTCTGTCAGGGATGAAGGACACCCTTCATTGGAGCCTGCTTCCATTTAGACATACTCATTTCTCCGAACTTTTAGAATGCGCTTTAATCATGGAGCATGAAGAGATTAGCAAGCCCTCTAACCACACAGGTCAAGAGAAGAGACATGATCATCCCACAAAGGACCAGAGGACTTTTAAAGACAACAACCCAACCCATTTGCTAAAATCTTCCAACTAACTTCAGAGAATATCGGTCAAGGAATAAGAGGAGATTGTTGGAGACCTCATCCCTACGGCAAGTGCTGCCACAACGGCAAAATGTGTTTTTTGTGCGATCCGTGAAAATGATAGACTGAGTGACTATTATAAGAGGCACAAACACAACAACCGTTGTAACCCCGTTCTATGCCTAAGCAATAAGAGCCACCCTAGAACCAACCAACGCCCCAAGGCCACCAACTGCACCAGCATCCAATAAGAGGAAAGGACCCGCACCTCGTAACCCTGCTCCCGTAAGAATTTTCACGCTCACTTCGGTCTTAGCACCTGGGGACAACGATGTAGTATCAGGTATTTCATTCTTCTCATTCTCCTTTCTCTTTTGCACTTATATTAGTACAAAATGCTCATAGTTCATAATTAGGCACACTATTCATAAATGACGTATCATGTGACACCCTATTTGATACGAGGGCAAGCCACTCCTTCATATTAGAAAAACTTACAGCCACACTAGAACTATCATCCTCCCATTTGGCAACAACACTAAATATTAGGTTATTTTCTGGAGCTAGTATGGATGCTCAAAAATTCTGCTGTTTTAATAGCCCCATCAAAGGCAAAGCATTCAAGGCTACGTTAGTAATTCTACCCATCACCAACTTTGATATATTCTAGGGATAGATTGGTTAAGCAAGTATGATGTTGTAATCACCTGCCAGAAGAAAAATGTCACAATTAAAAGCGATAAAACATCAACAGTATTTACAGGAAGGCAGAGCCTGTTAGCTTTCCTAATTAACCCGATAAAAGCCAAAAAGCTAATTAAGAAAGGATGCAGCGCATACTTAGTAACAATGATAGGATAAAGAAATACAGCTGTGCCTTTATCAGAAACACACTTTGTTCAAGATTTTGAAGATGTATTCCCCGACAATTTACCCAGGCTACCACCCGTAAGAGAAATTGGGTTCTCAATAGAACTAATTTCGGGAACCCAACCCAAGTCAAAGTCACCATACCGAATGGCACCAAAAGAGCTCCAGGAATTAGACAAACAACTTCAAGAGCTAACCTATAGAGGATTGATCCGGCAAAGCATGTCCCCCTGGGGATCCTTAGTACTCTTCATGAAAAAGAAGGACGGATTTATGCGCATGTGCATAGATTTATGCGCATGTGCATAGATTATAGATTACAGTGAAAAATAAATATCCTCTACCCCATATTGATGACCTCTTTGATCAACTGGCTGGAGCTAAAATATTCTCTAAGATCAATTTAAGGTCTGGATACCACCAAATAAGAGTCAATGAAGAAGACATCCCCAAGACTACATTTAGAACTCGCTTTAAACACTATGAGTTCTTAGTCATATCCTTTGGACTCACAAATGCGCCTTCTATCTTCATGGATTTAATACAGAGAAAACTTCGGCCCTTCCTCGATAAATTAATGATAGTCTTCATCGATGATCTTAATATATTCCAAGTCTATGAAGGATCACGAGATTCATTTGAAAGCAGTATTGGGAACTTTTAGGGAGCATCAATTACTTGTCAAATACTCAAAATGTGAGTTTTGGTTGGACTCAATAGCATTTTTAGGACATGTAGCAAATGCTAAAGGAATCAAAGTAGATCAAAGAAAGATCAGTACCATACCTATCATCTGTATCTGAGATTCGTAGCTTCTTAGGACTGGCAAGATACTACCGAAAGTTTGTCAAAGGATTCTCAAATCTGGCCAAACCATTAACTCAGCTAACTCCAAAGGGAACACCATTTTTATGGAGTCAGGAGTGCGAAGAATCTTTTCTTGGATTAAAGCAAGCCCTCACCACTGCAGCTGTCCTGATCCTACTTCAAGAAGGGAAGAACTACAAGGTATACACGGACGCTTCATTGACAGGACTAGGGTGTGTCCTCATGTAAGACAAGCACATCATTTCTTATGCTTCAGGACAATTGAAGACTCACAAAAAGAACTACCCCGTTTATGATTTAGAGCTAGCCACAATAATCTTTGCCTTAAAAATTTGGAGGCACTATCTTTATGGAGTGAAATGTGAGATGTTCACAGATCATCAAAGTTTAAAATACATTTCACGCAGAAAGAATTAGACTGTCGCCAAAGGAGATGGTTGGAACTACTCAGCGACTATGACATGGATATTCAATATCACCTTGGCAAAGCTAATTTGGTCGCAGATGCTTTGAGTAGAAAGGAGATATTGAGTACTTTAATCTCAGTAAGTCCATTTGAAGAAGAATTCCAAAAGCTTAATATAAGACCCATTATTAAAGATCAGTTGAATGAATTGCTTAACGTTAATACTACATGACCTACCTTCGTACAAAGCATATTGGACGCTCAAAAAGTTAGTGAGGAATATCCCAAGCTGAAAGTAGAAATATAAGATGGTCGCAGAATAGAGTTACATCTGCGAAAAGGAATTCATATTTATAATGGTAATAGAATTTGGGTCCCGAATAATTCTCACATTTGAAATCAGATATTAACTGAAGCCCACAACTTAGGCTATACCGTACACCCCATAAGCAACAAAATGTATCAAGATCTAAAGATAGCCTTCTGGTGGTCTGGACTTAAGAGAGATAGCTGAATTTGCGGCTAAGTGCCATATTTGTAGCCTAGTCAAAGTAGAGCACCAACGACCTAGTGAACTTCTGCACCCACTAGAAATCCCAGAGTGAAAATGGTCAGATATCTCAATAGATTTTATAATGGGTTTGCCAAAAGGAAAATCAGGAGCAGATGCCATATGAGTCATAGTTGATAGATTAACAAATTTGCCCACTTATCCCAATAATACAAACAGACTCAGTGAAGAAACTGGCAAGATTATATATCAGGGAAATCGTCAAACTGCATGGAATTCTTAAAATTATAATTTCAGATCGGGATGGCAGGTTTACTTCTCGATTTTGGCAAACAGTACACAAAGATTTGGGAACCACTTTAGCCATGAACACGACAATCCACTCTCAAACGAATGGAAAAATAGAGAGAGTCAACCAAGTACTTGAGAAGATCTCTTATGTCTATGCTTGTTAGACTTTGGTGGAGATTGGTAGCCACCATTCAAGCATTGGGATGGCCCCTTATGAAGCCTTATATAGGAGAAAATGCAGTACTTTTTTAGCTTGGACACAAGTTGGAAATGTCTAAATTTATGGATCTGAGTTGATTAAAAAAATAAATGAAAATATAAGGCTAATCAAGAGCCGAATTATGGCAGCCCAGGACCGACAAAAGAAATACTTCGATGCAAGACACTAAAGGAAATAATTTCACATTGGTGATCGTGCTTATCTAAAGGTTAGCCATATGAAAGGAATTCATTACATTGGAGTGATTGGAAAGATGAGTCTTAGATATGTTGGACCCTTTGAAGTAACTGCAAAAATTTGAAGCTCAGCTTATAGACTTAAACTTCCTAAAAGATTTACAGTCGTGCATAGCGTATTCCACATTTCAGCACTCCGCAGATGCCTCCAGGAATCCACTCAGCAAGTTTCAGATTTGACAGTCGAAATTCAGTATGATTTGACTTATATCAAAAAACCTTTTAAAATCATTGAGAAAGATCGCCGAAAATTAAGAAGCAGAATGATCCCAATGATCAAAGTTCAATGGCATAACCATACTGCGAAGGAAGCCACATGGGAAAGAGAAGATGATATGCGAAGAAAGTATCCAGAACTATTTCTGAATTAAGGTACACCCTCCAAAAAAAAACTCCCTTTAAGACTTTATTTCTTTATTCTTGATGTCAAGGATGACATCATTTTTAAGTACGGGATTTTGTAACGACCTAATATTGTTACTTCGCAAATTAGGTCAAAACCCGCCTCCAACATCAGGATCCCGAGGAATTTCAAATTAGGGCAAACAAAATTTTCTTTAGATAGAAAATTTTTAGATCGAAGTGACATAGTTTGGGAGAATTCAGACAGTGAAAACTCCAGTTCTATTTTTTCTGAATTATTTAAATTCAATAAATTGAGAAAATTAATTACTTGTCTGAATTCATCGATTTTAATGTCATTATGTTAAGTATATTATATAAAGGTTACTCGAAAAGTTTAATCGATTTTTGAGGTCCGGTTCGGCCTCAATTAATTTATGAAGTTTCAAATTTCAGAAATTAATTAAAAATAAAATATTTGTCAGAATCGAAAATTACATCGCAACACACCTCGGTGTCAAGTTTTGTTATTTTTGTACGCCAAACGACGAAAAAATACAAAAAATTTAACTTTAAGTAGTTATTTTAAAATGTCTTAAGAATTTTTATCCCCCCCCGATCGCATCCTGCGATCAGAATGCGGAAAGTTCCGTCAAGGAGAGCCCCACCCATGGCCGACCTTCCCTCCTCCCCACAAATCCCCTCACCTCTCCCAACAGCAGCAGCAACCCTCTCTCCCTGCTAGCCCCCTCTCCCAGCCGCCAACCCAGCAGCCAGCCCAGTCATCCCATTCTGGCCCTCCAAACCAGCTAGCCAGCCCCCTCTCCGGCCTCCCCACTTCGGCAACCCCTCCGGCTTCCCTCAACTACGTTTGGCCTCCCTCCGTTTTACTGCAACACTAACTTGGGCAAGTGAAGAAGGAAAATATGAAGAAAATGAGATGAATTTTTTTTATATTTTATTTTATTTCTTATTAATAAATATACTACTATATTATATCATTACATTATTAATATTGTCATTAATTAATAATAAACAATAGTACAAATGCTATAAAATGACTATTATTCTGTCAATTTCAATTCATGCACTTTCATTCTAGCATTTTATTATTACTTTTTGCAATCTATACAGTTATTTCTATTATGTCTTTTCTTTCGTGTACTTGCCCAACAAAATCACGTTTTGCGCCAAATAACAAACGCTAAAATTTTATATTTATTTTTGTGACTGCAATTGTTTTCATGCTAAAGTTTCAGTGCAACTAAAACAGATTTGCAGGAATAATTTTATATAGCTTTTATTTCTTGTCAAATTATTGCTTATTATTTAACAATTGTAAAGTTGACATCTATTAGTACTTAGTTTCATAACTAATTGGTATTCAAATGCCCGCACTTTTGAAACATACCCAGATCAAGAATTCGTCCTAGAGGAAGGGTGCTAAGAACCAAGCAGTGCTGATTCTGCTTCCTATTATTTTATTGCTCTTTTTGACTCTTTTAAAAGTTTGTAATTTTTATTTTATTTTGATCTTTGTAATCAAGACTTATGGATTAATGAATAGATGAGTTATGTTTGATATCTATATATTTGTCTCTTTAATCACTCAATATGATCATATGGCTAGAGGACTTATTATCCCCCAAGAACCGGTGCTGGATTAGCTCCCGCTGACCCGGCATTGGGTCCTCACATTTTACGTGCCTTGCAACCTCTTCTTATAACTCCTTCAGTTGAACCACCTCTATAAATATCAAGAACTCTCTCCTTAGAAATGCACAAGACCCTACATGACTGACAAGTATAAGACCCAGTGTCATTGATCTTTCTGTCTTGAGAGAAATCAAAGTCCATCTATTAATCTTTGGTTAGGACTTAAGAGCAAGGAAGTATTTTTCGATACAATTTGAGAGGCATTGTTTTGCCAAAATTGTGTTGAAAGTTTTGATAAATCTTAAAATGCATAGTTATGCTATCATAGCCTTGTGCAAATTTCAATTATTCAATTGATTTTGAATAAAACTTAAATAACAATCACTTAATTAAACATGCCAATTATTTAGTTAATTAATCATGTAATTTTGGATTCCAAAGTAGTCGTCCATAACTCAAGTCTTGCTTTTTATTCTTAGTCTTATCAATTAATAGAATATCATATACAATTAACTTGCACCAAGGAATTTTATCTTGAAAGCGGTTAGTAAGAACATCCATTATTAAATCACGAACATATGGGTTGAGGCCTAGTCTTGATATAATCCAATAAAAACAAGAAAACCATTAGACAAGCCACCTTGCGATGTAACACGTGTTACAACCCAATTATACATATATCTGATAGCATCAAGATATGCAACATAAATTTCTCTCTCCAAAGCCCTTTAAAGAACTTCTCTTACTCTATCATAAATATTTTTAAGATCAATAAAATTTAAATAAAGATCTTCTTTTCTCTCTATAAATTTCCCCATCAAATCTTTTAATATATATATGCTTCCATGGTAGATTATCAGGCATAAAACTAATTTGATTTTGAGAAATAAAAGTATCATTTCATAATTTGTATTCAATTACTCTCTCTCAAGCTTCAATTAATAAAATTATTTATTCATCTATGTTGAATACTATTATAATTTTTTTTTATCATCTTTGATATATTTAACATGATTTAAATCTGTTTTTCTCTTATCTCTTATTTTAATTAACTTGCAGATGAGTTTATCTCTCCAGACAATGTCTAATTATATAAATTCTCAAATGATACACTATTAGCATCACAAATTGCTTTTTAGGATTCATGATAAGCTTGTTTATATTTTTTCATATTATCCTCAATTTTACATTTAAATTATTCTTTATCATATGAATTTTTATCTTTAACCTTAACTTGAATATTATATTTCTATCACCATGCATCTTTATTATTAGGTACTCTCCTTTTTTATTCACCAAGGAAACTCTTTGCTACATTGCTAATACAACTAATAATCAAAATTTTCACCCACAAATTCCTGCTATCCAAAAATTAAATTTTAGCTCTTAAAAATATTTATGTTACCATTCTTAAGATTCTACCATCACACTTTAGGACATTTAAATTTAATATTACTTTTATTATCTTTTTATTTTCAATCCAAAATCAGTAAACAATATTAGGTTGTCAAACAAAATCAGTTGAAATAATTGTACAATCTTTTCTGTAAAAGAAAATAATTAATTTTGAGTTTTTGAAGTCCCATTGTTATAAATGATAATATGATCCTCTCATTTCTTAAAATAAATATAAGCAATCATAAGATTATAAGCAAAGACATGTTCTCGAATAATTTTTTCTTCTTCGATAATCTCTTAAAAACCAAAACCATCATGAATATAATTAAAATTTTTAATTACTTTTCTTGCATGTTCATTAAATTTTTCTCCTATAAAATGTATCTCTTGATGAGTGATAAGAGAAGTAGGAAAAAGTAATTTTATCAAAAACCTTAGATTAGACAAGTGAGAAGAGAAAGAGAAGATGTTAGAATTGATAAATGAACCTAACATGTGTTAAGCATATACTAGTAGACTTGAAACACATATATGAAGATACTTTAAACTCCAGAGAGTTTACCTCGTATGAGATTCTATTATTCTACTAGATTATAGTTTTATTGTATAATATTAATATATGAGATTTATCTATAAGTTGAAAGTTCTTCTTTTATTGCTTGAACCAACTCGTCCAAATTATGCCAAAATATTTCTTTTATACACATATCAATCTTATTTAAGGTGCATAAATATTTGCAATATTAAATATTTTTCTATTAATTTTAAGTGTTAAAGATATATTTCTATCTCCCAACTTCTTAACTTTCACTATATTATTTTTTAAATTCCTATTCAAAAAGATACCCACATGATTCCTTAGTCTTACCCAAGTACAAGAGCTTAAAAAATAAACTATATATTTCTTTTAGTTTTTCTTTCACTCTCTTAGTTTCTTGAAGGCATAATATATTAATCCTCCTATTTATCATAATATTAATTAACTCAAAAAACTTGCTAATATGAGTGCCAATATTCCAACCACCTAATCTTATCTTCATGAAAATTCATTCTTAAAATTCAATCTATACGGTGGAGGTTCCTGCATTCTTCGGAGTGATCATAAGTGAGGGCCTTAATCTTCTACTCTCATATTACATAAGAAGATGCTGCATTGTATCAATTGACCTCACTTGTATATTACTCAAGAACCCATAATTTCTCAAATAGTGTCTAGCTTATATGGTACTATTATTCCTTATGGAAAGTGGTTAGAGACTTGTTTTTGCTGGAAATAACTGTCTACCAGAAGATCTGTTAACTCTATTACTAGTCGCCTGTTTTATAACAACTATTTATTCATTTATTTAATATGAAAGTTAATTGCTATGCCTATGGTAAATGCTATGATGCCCCAAAATAGCCTCTAAATATCCCAAAAATTTGACAAAAGTAGATTCCGAAAGCTAGACTGAAGTGCTAAAAAAGAAGAGAAAGAAGTTACGTGGGCAAAGGCAAATGTGCATTCCACCAATATCTTTCATACAATTTAGTAATGCCGGTACAACCAAGTTTTTTTTTCTTTCTTGAGATATTTAGAATTTGCAAGTTCTCACGGCATCGCATAACTTGTATTTAAATATCCATAAATGCATAGTAATTTATATTTGAAAATTGTAACTTCTCAAACTTGAATCGCTGGGATTTCTGAAAAATTACTGCTACTATTGCATGTGCAGGTCTTTTCTAAAATATTTATTGTCCTGGGGAAGCTAAAACAGCCACCTATAATTGCCTCTGTAAGTGTACTTTTCCTGAAGAGCAATGCATTGAATGGTCATCTATTTATTTCCCTGAATACCTTGCATTCTTGCCATTTGATCTCATAACTTTGGTATTGCATTATTGAGTTTTTTTTTTTTTGCAATCTTGACTTCATTACTTACTAACACTAGTAGATTTCTCTGAAGTTTTATCATGTAAATCAATTTTGACAGTTATTTGACTGACAATTACTCTTTCTAGATACTAGCGTTGTTAATTCGAGTGATTTAACTGTTCAGTGCAAGCACAACAGTAAAAAATATTTAGTTCAAGGGATATGCAAGTAAGAACAATGAAATAAATGTTCGAGGTAAATGATTCCATTCCAAAGATGTTAGCTGCAATCAAGTTTAAGTATGTTGGTGGGTAAAATATATTGGCAAATAATTAACTGTATAGACGTAGATGGTGTGAAATAAAAATTAAATAACATCCTTGAGTGAGTCGGGGTCCATCCAAGTGGTTCAGCTCTATCTTAAGCTTGCAACCACTCTATGCTTTCCATCTAAATAATTCCGCTGCATGATGTTGGGTAGGGTGATTGGCTACACTCAACTGTTTGCATTATTGTAAACAATAATGTGAGTTGAATATTGTTGTCATGAGAATTGATTAATTTTGATTTGTTAATTATTAATTTATGAATTTTATCAACACTAATTTAAATTATTAAAATTGTTTGTTTTGAAAAACTTAAAGTTATAATAGCTAAGGAGAAAATTATAGAAGTGATGCTTAAGATTATGATAAAACTTAAATAAATTTATTTCAATGAGCTAAACCCTAAACCCTAAGCTTCTTTAAATTAAAATTGATATATTTTTCCATGAGAATATTATCAAAATGATCAATTGACTCTTGCAAAATATTCAAAACAGCCATTGATTTTTGTAAATATTTTTGGATCAACTTTTGTTTAAGTGATTTTTTTTCATGACGTTATTTGTCTGTAACTTCCCGTTCAATCATTTCACAAATTAAGGATAAAGGTATAATTCCAGCAGGATATATCTGAAGAAGGTTGCAACTTCCATTATTGTATAGGTTGTGATTCATTCTCAAGATGGAAATTCTTCATCGACAAGCTCGTGATATCTTCGTCGACGTCTCTTCTTGTTGTTCTGCGTCGATGCCTCTCATCGACGCTTTGATGATCTTTTGTCGAGCGAACATTTTGATGATTTCTATAGTTGTTAGTTGTGATGACCCATGTTAGATTAACAACAATCAATCTAATATTAGGTACATCTCTGCAGGATCATATTGGCGATTAAGCAAAATAATATTTAAACAATATTCAGAACCATACAAAAATATAATAAATATTATTCATTCAATTTAATGATAATATCATCCTGAATATTATATATTTGATAGTATACAAAAATAAAAGTTTGTCTTTTGAAAAAGTAAAAGCTAAAGTTTTATTATTCAATTCAGCATCATAATTCATTATAACATTCTTAAGCTATTTCAGCATCTTCTAACTGTACTTGATCTGACATTATAAAATAATATTTTAGTGCACATTTTAAGTATATAGGATATTAAATAAGGTACTTTTAAATAAAAGCGAAAGACAAAAATGATATGCTAATAATTGCAGGAAAATATGGTTTAATACGAATAAAAAAAATTAATCATAATTCCTGCAAATAAACATTATTTTGCCATAGTTATGTTATATGCCAAATTAAAAAAGATGATCACATAATAATTTATAAGCAACGTTAACAGTTCTTATGGGCAAAGCCAGAACCTCGATGCTGGGTTCAATAAAAGCATGTTTATCACCTATGCTCTTTCAAAGGCTCCAGATGACACCTTTATAACTCCTGATGGACTAGCCTCGTCCCTAACTTAAGTCACCATCATTTCGGAACCATTGTAAACATTTACAAGATACATAAACATTATTTTGTTCCTTTACTACATTGGCAGTAAAATTAACGCATTTAATATCAACACAAAATAGACTCAAAGCGATGTTTAAGCAGCAATAAAAGCAAATACAAGTATTAAAAGTAATATCCAGTGTACTTTTGTGTTGACTTAATAAAATGAATCACTCACAACCTTGATGTGTCTACAAAAAGTTATATTTATAAACTTTTATTAAACTTTGAAAAAAAATGCCTTACAATACTAGAATTAGTATTCTAATTCTCAAGTTTTGGTTTTAGTGGGTTACTATAATCTATAACCCACATTGCAAATGATTTTGAGTACCCCATTCCCCTTCCAAATTGGCATATTGCTAGAAGATCTAGCTATACGCTATGAACGTACTTAGGATCTTTCCATAATGACATTATCAATATTGAACTCTTGAGAAAGTTGAATCTACTCTGCATGAAGTTATGAAATTGATCAATTCTATTCTAGATACTATTGTCGATGAATAATGTTACTCAATACAGTGAAAAGAATAGAGTTTCCTATTCTTAATGAAAATAGAATTGCTTGCATATTCATGATGAGTGGGTGAAATGGGTGAAAACACAGCATTCTAATTTAAACTTAATTTATATCCCACCTTACACAGTATGAAGGTTCTCACCAAGCAATTTTGAAATACAATTATTAAATTAAGCATTGGACTATAATTTAAGTATTAAATAAAATCTTAAAAGGTGCTGGTCACAAAGATGAATAAATGACAGGTGTTAGACGCATGCTTAAGGGGTTGAATCACATGTTTAAGCATTTTAATCTATATTGTCTTACATATGAATCAAGTAAGCTAATCAACGGCTCCTAATCTATTCAAATTCTATTGGTAGAATTTAATTTCTTATGCAACAAAATAAGTGTATATGAATTTGAGCATCTTTTTAGAGAATATAGTTAATTACAATTGAACCTAGCAAATTATATAGAGATCTGGATACAAATAAATTACAATTGCGAGAGAGTGTGAAGAGACTCAGAGGATCATCCATATGAGCTGTTAAAGAAAGATATGCGGGCCAATTCATATTTTGAGTGGTGAGTTAACATGATTTATGTATTGCAGTATTATGGGTTCAAGCTGATGATTCAATCAACACTCGACGCTTACACAGTTATTTGCTCCTAATGTTCTTTAATCAAGACAATTATGTTATACTAAGCCTAATTAGTAGCCTCAAAATGCTTTGTAGCAGGAAAACTATTCCAATTTTATTAAGACATAAAATTTTTTGGTTGCATTATTATATCATTGAACAACAACTCCTTTTACCAAATCAGGAAATTATTAAGGAGACGGTCTCGTATCTTGCGATCGAGTTGTTCTCCAGGAAGCGGAAGACGACTTGGATGCGATGGTTAGACGAAGCTTCTCTCTGAGGATGCGGGGATCAGTTAATGAGGTCAAGATGATTCTGCTTGCCGACGAAACAGGGATCAGACGATGTAGGTACAGGGAGCAGACGACGAATGAATCCGGTTAGACCTTCTTGCCGACAGAGGTCTGTCGATCACAGATTCGGGGTTTGATTGGAGAAGGATCGGCAAGCTTCGAGGTGTCAAGACTTCTTATTTATGGGAGTCGCCCGTTGCTTGAGAAGAGAGAGGACGAGGGAATCGAGAGAGAGCTTGCGGTATTGTGAGGGTGTCATAGGTGCTCGATGGCCCTAAGTAGCGCTTTCTGGAAACCGTCGCCTTGATTTCGGCGGTTTCTGGAGGTAATGGCGCATCCAGAGTCGTCCGTCTTAGGAATTCATTGCGGGAAAAACGTCATTTCTTTTCGTTTCCAGCAGAGGAAGAGGGAAGGGATGCGTTTTCTAAGTGGGGCTTACCGTGCAAGACTTACGTCGACTTCTCTTTTGGAAACGTTCGGTTCACACTCCTGGAGGTTGGTTATGGCAATATTCGCTGTGGTCTCTACTTCGTTAGGTTCCTTGATCCATGTCGCTATAGTTGCCTTGAGCCGGACGAGCCTCATTTTTTACAGCTTTTGGCTATGACGTAGGGACTTCTCCATATGCTCCCGCTCATCCTTCAAGGAGATGACAAGGATTTTTCTCGATTTGGAGCTGATGGTTCATATGATTTGATATATGCCAGTGCAGTTTTTCTTCACATTTCTGATCAGCTTGTTTGGGTGGGTTTGGAGAGATTGGGACTGAAGCTGAAGCCAGTGAAAGGGTGAATTTTTGTCTCACATATTATAACGTTGTGTAAGGATTAAAGAGGAGTGCCAAGGAGACTTGAGACAATTGGGCTAGGTATGTTGGGAAGACACTCACGATAGCTTGTTATTTAATCATTATGAAATATGGCATGAATTCAAAAAGCATGAACAATGGATGCACTTTGTAAGCCATTAGTGTTTTGATAATGGCAGGCATTACATTCTTTCCTGATAGGTATACAAAGTCTGATCATGCTGTACAAAAGGTTTTGAGCTTTGTTAATCGTAATTGATAATCTGGTTTGTTTATGTGGTTAAACAGTTCTGCTCTGGTAATTTTTTAACGGGAAATTATGTGTATTTGAAGAATGTAATGTGTCATGGTGTCGGGCCGTGGATGGGAGGCGATGAAACTTTGTAATTCTCCTTTATTATACAAATGTGCTTTAGGTAAGAGTACTACCCTTTAGTAATTGTTACTTGTTCTATGTAATGATATTGCCTTTTTTTTTTTCCAGACAATCTTTTGTTTTAAAGAGCCTCATGCCAAGTCATCGTTCTAAATCATTTTTATACTTGTGTAGTTAATGTATTCATCAAGGATTTTCAAAACACACACATACACACACTCACACACACACACACACACACACATATATATATATATATATATATATATATATATATATATATATATATATATAAGAAAGAGAGAGTTGGAACTGTAAAACGGGCCAATGGCTGGCTTGGCCAATGATGGCTATTGGATGAGAAAGAGAAAAACAAAACTAGAGGGAGTGAGGGATTGGAGGTGGTGGCAATGTTGGCTAGGCTAGTTGGCAAAGGGGTCAATGCTAATGAGAGATTGATCTCTTGAGCCAACTATTTATAGCCAGCCTCCAAAACTGCCATACAGGGGCAGTAATGTTGTGTTGTCGATGGCATAGTGGCAGGGGCGGTGATTATGGTGTGCGGGGCACACCGACCACTCGAGACGACGATGTATATAGTGACGTGTAAACTGTCAGTTTAAGTAGAGGGAGAAGGTTAGGAGAGAGAATTTTTTTTGTTAATGTTTAATAATAGAAAAATATTTATTATCATTATATGTATTTTATAAACCTCTAATTTTATAGTTTCAAAATTTGAAAAACATGATAAATGCTTAAAGATTATTAGTCTAAATATGGAATTAACTTTGTAAATTGATCATTAATTTTCTTTGTATTAATCTTTTAAACTTTATAATTTTTGAAAATTGCAATAATTAGTCGAATTGATGAATTTCTTGAAATCTACAAAATATTTAAAAATATTAACTGCACAATGGCTCAAAAATTTAGCACAAAAATTTATGATTTTTAAATTAGAAGTGATGAAAGTTTTGGACTTAAAATTTATTAGAATTTTAAGGAATTCTTAAAATATTTTGAACACTGGTGGATTTCACTGTTTTGTAAATAGTTGAACCCTAACAGAATGTCAAGCTTTCTTCTCTATGATTATTCTCCTCATGCTTTTTGGAACTACTCTCTAGGGAAAATTGAAGCGTTGACTTTTCAATCCTTCAGTTCTTAAAGTGAGGGAGACCATTCTCGTCAAAAGCAGCTGTCCCTCCACACTGAGAGGAAATATAGTGAGGGGATTCCTTAATGTGCAATTCTGGATATATCCAACTCCCAGTTCAAACTCCTTATATATTCATATCACATGCCAAGTGAACCACACTATGGTTGAACCTTTCTAGCCATTACTAAGGCTGCTACTCTATTACTATCTTAGCAAGCCTACAATTTTTTCAATTCAATGCATAACCATATGGCCCTTATCATCTCAGTATAGGTTCTCAAGAAGTCTATTTCTTGGGAAAGAGGAAATAAAATATTTCCACGTATATTAGGCGCTGATTTGCATTGTAATGCCTATTTATAT
This sequence comes from Gastrodia elata, assembly GCA_016760335.1. Lineage (NCBI taxonomy): Eukaryota > Viridiplantae > Streptophyta > Magnoliopsida > Asparagales > Orchidaceae > Gastrodia > Gastrodia elata. The sequence goes on along the minus strand of CM028684.1, from coordinate 29,652,008 downwards.
ATTTCAATCCTAGGGTGATGCATAATTTTGTATTTCGCATACTTTATTTAAAGTCACCCGCTTGTCAATTAGATTAGATTCAAAGTTAATGAAGATATCAAAGATAACCTGTTAACCACTTCACCTTTTCAAGCTTTAAAGTAATCTGATGACCTTCAGGAACATCTTGTTATCTTTTCAAATGACGACATTTGCACTTAAAGATTGTTTGACTTCTCATTCTTCTTCTCTGATGGAGGGTTGGGGCCATAATTACGATGGCTTAGATGCTTGTTTCATGCTGCATGCATTGTGACATGAAAACGGGTTAGAATTATCTTGTATTGTCTATTTCTTTAGAGGCTATTGAACCTGCTGATACTAGAACTCTATTGCTTTGTAACTGCAGTTTTACTATTTAAGTTTTCTTGTTTTCTTTCCTCTCACTAGGGAAACGATATTACCCTTTTATTGTAAATCTCGTGATAGTGGAAATAGAAAAGACATTCCTTAAAATGCAAGCAGTAGACTATTCGGTTAGTCACTCTTGTTGTGATTGTAAATAATTTCATGAATATTCTTAGCTTTCATTTATATTGTTTTTATAAACCAGGTAAGTCATAATTTTAAAATAATGTGAATTAGTTATTGTGCTTTTATTTTGTGCCTGATTAAAGAATATTCAATGAAAGAGCATTTGATAAGAAAAAGCTTGAACTAATTTCTTCTACCATTTGTCTTTCATATTATCAAAATTTTTTCTTCTTTTTCCTAGAACTTAATTCGCCAAATTCAAATAAGAGTTAGTTAGAATACACCTGAAATATTTTTTGTGACTAAAGTCAATTTTAGCCATCACAGGGACAACAAGATCCAATATATTGATGCAAACTTAATATAGAAAAAGAGGTTTTAGATAAATTGTTAATGTTTAATTTTATGCAATTTAATTTTTAGATAATTTTATGCAATTTTAGATAAATTGTTAATGTTTAATTCCCTTTATCTGTTATTTGACGTGCCAATGTTCTTACATTTGATATTCTCAACTTGATTGATTTCACCAACAGAGCTTTTGCTGTTTCACAAATATTCTTTTGATGCTAAAGCTTCTTGTTCCATTTATTATGGGTGAATTTCAAATGATGCCCACTGAATTTGTTTTCAGTTTGTATTTGTAATTAACGCATCCATCATATAATCTTTTCTAAATTGTTCACATTTAATTTGTTGTTATGGAATTTTATAATTGCAAGGAAAGCACACTATATTGTTACTTGTTCATCAAATTCTTATCTCCAAAGCACTGATTTTCATGTAATTGCTTCTGTAACTCTGTTTCTTTTAAATAATAATTTGTGTTCATATTCTTGCTTCAGGTATTGGCCATTGTCTGTGGTGTCATGCCATTTTTAAAGAGCCTAATCCTGAATGATGATGCTCCATTCTTTTTTTTCACTGACAGCTGCCTTATCCTTGGGTATGGTGCAAAAGCATTCTTGTTTTCTCTATTTTTCCTTTTACTTGTATGCATTTGTAAGCGATTTAATGATGCATATCTATTCCATCTATATAGTGTCTGATTGAACTTTAGACTCTGGATGCCAAGGATTTTACAATATTGCTGACTTGGTCACCAGTCTAGGTGCTGTTCAATTTAGGGTAGATGAAAACAACTATAAGTCTTATTTAATGTTAAATATGTGTTGTGTTGTTCAATTTCTTCACTACATCTTGACCGTTCACATGAAAGCAACCAAATTCCCTTCATAAAAATGCCTAAAAAACCATTTAATCCTATTTTTGTATTCTCATCATTTGTTCTTTGCTTGGCGCTCGTCAGTCCTCTCTATGTCGAGGCACTCTGGCTTTTGCCGAGTGGTAATCCCAATCTCCATGATTAGGGTCAAGTGATCCCACTCACTATGAGAGCTCGAGCCTTCTGCTTTAGCATGCTGCTGTCTAGAAAGTAATCATTACCCTCCACATGAGCTCCTTTGGCAGTATCAATAGTCATTGTTGGTGCACTCACAGTCATGGGTACAGCCTCCTGTGAACTGCCTCAATAAACCAATTACTGTTTGCCATGTAACCCACCAGTTCAACCCGTCTCCTCAACGCCAAGCCAATCATCATTTCACCACGTTTTCCATTAAAGTACCATGTCCACCAATAAAGTATCGTGCTCGCTATCAATGCGTCACATTCACTGTTGTTACATCATGTCAATCATTATTGCACAACGTCAAAGCACCAACTTATTACTGTGTCGTGTAAGCATCAGAGAACACCTGATCTTTGTCAAAATCTTCTCAAAAGACACTACTTCTTTCCCAGTGAGAGATTGGATTCCAAAGAAATAAGAGAAAGGCATCATAGTCATGGGTACAACCCCCTATGAACTGCCTCAATAAACCAATTACTGTTTGCCACATAACCCACCAGGTCAACCCATCTCCTCAACGCCAGGCCAATCATCATTTCGCCACGTTTTCCATTAAAGTACCATGTCCTCCAATAAAGTATCGTGCTCACTATTAATGTGTCACATTCACTGTTGTTACATAATGTCACTCATTATTGCACAACGTCAAAGCACCAACTTATTACTGTGTGTCGTGTTAGCATCAGAGAATGCCTGATCTTTGTCATAATCTTCACAAAAGACACTACTTCATTTATTGTGAGAGATTGGATTCCAAGAAAAGAAGAGAGACTTCATAGTCATGGGTACAGCCCCCTGTGAACTGCCTCAATAAACCAATTACTGTTTGCCACGTAACCCACCAGGTCAACCCGTCTCCTCAACGCCAGGCCAATCATCATTTCGCCACGTTTTCCATTAAAGTACCATGTCCACCAATAAAGTATCGTGCTCGCTATTAATGCGTCACATTCACTGTTGTTACATCATGTCAGTCATTATTGCACAACGTCAAAGCACTGACTTATTACTGTGTGTCTTGTCAGCATCAGAGAATGCCTGATCTTTGCCATAATCTTCACAAAAGGCACTACTCCATTCCCAGTGAGAGATTGGATTCCAAGAAAATAAGAGAAAGACATCATAGTCATGGGTACAACCCCCTATGAATTGCCTCACTAAACCGATTATTGTTTGCCACGTAACCCTCCAGGTCAAACTGTCTCCTCAACGCCAGGCCAATCATCATTTCGCCACGTTTTCCATTAAAGTGCCATGTCCACCAATTAATTATCGTGTTCGCTATTAATGTGTCACATTCACTGTTGTTACATCATGCCGGTCATTATTGCACAACGTCAAAGCACCAACTTATTACTGTGTGTCGTGTCAGCATCATGGAACGCCTGATCTTTGTCATAATCTTCACAAAAGGCACTACTCCATGCCCTGTGAGAGATTGGATTCCAAGAAAATAAGAGAAAGACATCATACCACAAAAGCCAGTCATCATTTCATAGGAATTCACAGAACTTAAAAATGATTTGACATACTAAGCTTTAATTGATCTAATCTATTGTTTTTTCTATTCAGTACAGCTTTGAGGCTCATTTTGTTACTTCTAAAAACCACTCATATAGCAAAACTTCTGAAAATCTCATGTCCAATAGTGAGCATAAGCTCTTGTAGGTCAAACCATTATGCATCTCTGCCTCTTTGTTTCTCTTGTATATTTTGTTTTTTTTTTTATTCTTGTGCTGTTTTGCCCAGTGAATGGATTGGCGTTATAGATTAAAAATTCCACAGAGCTACATAACCCAAAAATGACTTGGCTAATTTCTTGGCCGAGTGGTTCTCTATATTACACTTATTCTCACGTACTCAATAGAATGCTAATTATCTGAACTAACAATTCTCTTATTCAATTTAATTTTTATTTTAGCCATCTTTATATTTTTAGTGACTTTTTGTTTTCAACAAAATTATATGTTTTGCTTTCAGGGAGGCTATGATTCCTTGCGTTTTACTAACCTTGGGTGGCAATCTTGCGGATGGTATGTAGAGGTTTTTCTTTGAATATTTTTTATTTGCTTGTTACATACTATAGCTTAACTAAATTATATGCTTTAAAAATGTTAATAATATGATTTGAGCACTGCATTTATATATCTCATTCGTGAAACTTTCTGTGTTACCCAGTGAATGTTAATCATATGGATTGCCCATTATGCATCTCAAGCCAAACGTCAAGCACTGTAATAATATAATTTGTGGCTGTTTGATTCACGAACATCTGTGTTACTTATTACCTTGAGATGTTGCTATGTGCTTGACGTTTGGCTTGCTAACATTTTATTTGTGAAGTTTCAAATATGATTAATTTATTTTTCTTTCAACATCCCCCAAAGTCAGGTGATATCTAAATGTTTGAAGCTTCTTATAACTGTGTGAAACAGAGAGACCAGGGAGATTTTTTGGAGAGGAAGAAAAGCAGGTTCCGGTGAGATTTTAGCCCATATCAAGGTCTTTGAGGGTGAATGATGTGTTGATGTCAACATGTGGAGGAAAGGAGGGGTTTCAAGCAATGTTAATCTATATAGAAAGACAAGAGAGAAATAGAGAGAAGATTATTTAAAGTTATTTTATTTTAATAAATCGCACCAAAGAAATCTATTGTGTACAAGATATTTTCTCTTAGGGGTTGTTTGGTTTTCTATAATTTTGATGTAAAGTATTAAGTTTACCTGCAAATTAAGTGTTCTAGTGTTTGGTTTGTTGTACATAATCTTTAAGTAGGATAATTTTACCTCAAAATCTCAAAACTGGTGTAAAGCGTATGCCCGAATCAGACGAAATAATTTTACAGTGCTTGCTTCAGACTTTAAAAAAATTGCAAGCCTTCGAGAGGCTTCCCCGCTGCTCTCCACAAGGCCAGCCTAGGTCTCCACCGAACTCTGGCAGCCTTTCTTGACCTCTGCTAGCCATCGTTGGCTTTCTTGGGTTGCCATTAGTTCTGATTGAGGTAACTCAACCACAGCTTAAAGGCTGGGCTGCCCTACATTTGAAGGTCTCAACCGAACTTTACTGGCCTCTGGATGACCGTCTCTTGTCTCTTAGCCTCAGCTAAGTCCAGCCGGCCTTCTTCGATGCCTCTGTCAACCCTGCTTTGGTCAATTATGGCCTTGGCATATACAATCAGTGCCTCCTTCGCAGCCGGTTTTGCCAGCCTCTGCTGTTTTCTTCCGGCATCCGACGGCCTTTCCCTGGTCAGCCATCCCTGGACGTGTCTGGCCGATTGCATGTAGAGTTTGCTTTTTTATTTTTAATAATCATATATCATTTACTTTGTACCCAAAAATGTAAACATTGCCAAACACCGTAATGGAAACCGTTTTGTTTTATGTAATTACAAACGGACACATAAATGAGCATTGTATATTAATTATACTGACATTTCATTGATATCAAAATGTTGACAAACTGAGCAAGTAGTTTATGGAACTCATTTAGTTTTTTAATATGATCATCATTACTCTCGTTGCATATGGGTAAGTTATTTAATGTGAGAATGGCAAGTTGAAGTTAAAAGATGCCGCGTTGTTTTCATTTTTTCTCTGTACAGCCAACAATCATGTTAGGTGTCAACATAGAGCAGTCAAACCAACTTTGAAAATTAACAAACTAGTAAGAGAGTGCATGTATCTTCCCAGATTTTCTTTATACATTCTTAGGGAGAAGCGTATTTAAAATTTTTTATTTTATTGCTTCATTTCAATATTTTTAATACCAGTTTGGAATATTTAGTTGTGCATGAAGCAACCAAGTTTTACTTGCCATGTAAAATTTTGTGTACTCATAATTTTCGTTCATGTAGATTCATTTTCAACAGTTTAGTTAAAATTTGTTCTAAATTGTAGTATTCATTAACAATTTTCAAGAATTATTGCCATAAAATATGCAAAGTTTTGTGATGGTTAGCTAAATTAACTTTGAGCTTAAGAAACTAACTGTATAAGAGAGATCCTGCAGTTTTGAAGATCCCTTGCCTATTTGGAGTTATCCATTACAGTTTCAGGTTTTTAGTTCTGATTTGATTTAGGCTTAAATCTGTTTTATCTAGATAAAATACGCTAACTTAAGTTTAAAACAGATGGCTTATTTTTAAATTGCTTTAGAAAGCATAATTTTGCTACTGCTCCAACCTTTATGTCTGCCAAAATTTTTCTAGCTTAACTTAGCTTCAACCAGCTTTCAGCTTTTAGCAGATTAGCTTAAATGATCTACTTTAATCTTGGTTAAACTGGAACAAAACATGCCATTAAAGTTCTCAAAACAATCCCAATTTCTCTAATTTGTTTCAATATAGCCACAACATCACTTATTTGAAATACAATTTGTAATATCCCTCAATTTACTTGAAAATTATTTATAAATAGTGTATTTGGTGTGAATTTATACAACTTTTTAGCTTTAAACTAGATGGTATGACAATTGTAGAGAAAATAAGAGAAGTTGCGTGGAGCCTTTTAAAATTTTCCGAACTAAATTAGATTACCACTGAGTTGGAGGACTATTCTGAAAAAACAACTCTGTTATTATATTGAAACAAGTCTTTCTCACATGGCAGATAATCCAATTGTCTTTGTTGTATGCATTTCTACTCAACATATGTTACACAACGAGCTCCTATTTCACTTGCATAATCTCTAGTTTTATTGATGTAATAATATTTGTTGATACAAAGCTTCATGTTTGTTACTACTAAAACATTGGAAATTAATCTGGGGCGTCCAAGCATCAAGTTACATTGTAGGGTCAACCAAATGCTCTCATGCGACCCTTCATGCATTAAAGAAGCTGCAGGATCAGTAGTTTCTTCCGTTCTTGGAAATTGGCTACAGTTGGATCTGACTGCTTTATTTTTCTTTCTTGCTGGAGTCCTATCCTCACTTAATATCTCGACGTTATTGAACTGTTTTTGTAACAAATCCTACATTCTAGTGGAGTTCATATTTGGAAGACCCCAACAGGTCGTGTAGGTCAGATTTGTCTGATCAAACCACTATAAAATTTGGTGCATTTTGGAGTCCATATTGTGATTTTTTCATTTTTCTGCATTGTGATCTTTGTTGTGTTGCTCGTTCGTAACAAGCTTGCTGTAGTTTCTCTCTGCGAACAATGTACATACTTTATGCTATTTCCTTTTGCACTGTATTCATTCTTTACACCATATATGCAAATAAAAAAAGCTCAAATCATCAGCCTTTGGTGTAAACACATTATATTATTGAGTACTCATTGAAGGTCTGGAATATAAATTAAATGGAATGTTATATAGATTGTGCTACACGTCATACAAATAATCAAGCTATGGATTAGTTTTTTTAAACCTTCTAAATTTGCCAACTTACTAGAATCATGTTGCAACTACTTACAGGCCCTGGTGTAGGAAGTAAAAGAATTGGTCTCCGCACAATGGCTGCCATAGTATTTGCACGGCTGCTCCTCGTTCCTCCGGCAGGCCTCGGCATCGTCACATTTGCAGATAAGCTTGGATTCATCCCAAAGGGCGACAAGATGTTTAAATTCGTTCTCCTGCTGCAGCATTCGATGCCAACTTCAGTCCTCTCAAGTATAACATGCTCTTTCGTACTCATTTTTTAGGTCCAAATTGAGAAATTTGACAAAATAGTCCCTTGACATGATAGTCCTTGACCATATCAATTTAACTAATTTAGTCTCAAATTATTTATAAATGGATACGGTCCTTCAACTGTTAATTTATCCTCATTTGGTTCCAAATTGGGATCTCATCAGGATCAAATTTGAAAGTATGGGATTAAAAGTCGGTTCATGTAAATAAGGTTTTCTAAGTTGATGTTTTCGCAGGTGCTGTTGCCAACTTGAGAGGATGCGGGAAGGAAGCTGCTGCTGTTCTGTTCTGGGTTCACATATTTGCTGTTTTCTCTATGGCTGGATGGATAGTTCTTTATTTGGCCATACTATTTTAGATTTTTTGTATATCCTTCCTTCCATCAAAGAACACTTTGGGAATCTTAGGGTTTCGGCATAGGTTTCTTAACAATATATTTAAGGAAGTTTTAATACATGCCCTAGAAATATTTCTTATTTGGTGCTTTTCTTTCTTTCTGTGTCAATAGATGAAGAGTATGAACAGATGCTAGCTTTGTAAACTTCAAGATTTAGGTGTGGAATATCAAGTACACTGCTTTTGTGTAGTAATCTCCTTTATTTTCATTGACTGAAAGTCTAATGCATTTTAGTTTCTTTATACATTTATTATGCATTATCAAATGAGCTAGCCATGAGTTAGTTTTCGAGCTTGAACTTGAATTATTAATCAAATTTGACTCAACTTGTTTAGTATCCCAATTCACTCTCCACCCAAGCTTTCTGGTTAGCTGATCAAGAGGGCCCTCACCTTATCAGCCAATGAGAAAGCATGGATGGAGGTGAGGTAGGCAAACTTATTGTTTTGAAAAGTTACTGCTGTAACTTATTATTAATGAAACACAGGTTTCTATTTGACTTGATGATGAATAATTATATATATATTACATTGCAGAGATATCTTGGGAGTTGTAGCAGAGGCAAAATAATGTAGAATTAGTTACATTTATTATTTGGCATCCACATTTTAGCTTGTTATGGTTAAATTTAGATCTCACTATATACATGTTATGATTTTAACTTATAAATTTTAATTATTATGAACTAAATACAAATGATTAGATGTTTTAATGATGTTGGGATATAGTAATAACTTTCATATATATATATATATATCAATATGTGAATAATATTGTAGCTTAATGATTAAAGTTCAAAATTTATTATTCTAGATCATGGATTCAAATCTCATTGATCACATTTAAAATATATATATATATATATTAGGCTAATATTAAAGCATATGCACCAGATTGAATCCATACCCGGCTTAAAATAGTATTTAAAAATTGAATCAGCTCCTAAATATCTTCCAAATAACTTCTAAATATACAAAATATTTATTTTCCTCACAAAAAAAATAGTAAAAATATATAAAATTTAATGCTATTTTATATAAAATAGCAAAAAATCATTTTAAAAATATAAAATAATTTAATTTAATTTATATATTCGGCATTTTTCATTTTAAATTTTAAGATAAAAAACGCATAATACATTCTTAGTCCCATATCAGTTCTATACCAGTCCCATATTTAATATACATACATACAATATAGGGTTTAGGGTATATATATATACATAGAAATGCAAATTAATATTTAGGAAGCCAGAACATGCCCTTAATACCATCAGGGTCAGCTTCAAATCCCAAGTGTCTGTAGAAATCCACAACTGCACATCGGCAACAATTATAACTCATAAACAAGAGTTTGTATTATCAAATGAAAAGAAAACTGCTACAGCCCAAAACAATTGACAAAGGAAAATACTGAGGCATCTCTTCCATATTCTCAACTTTTTTTTTCTAGACAATTAAATATCTTTAATGTAACTATAATCATTATATATTTCTCAATTATTATCAATTTAATACTAGATTTAGATACATTAATTGTGCTGGAATTATGGAAATGACACCCAGCTGGTTACTGTAACAAAATCTTTGATCATGTAAGAAATAAAAAAAATAGTTTTTTCTCATGAGGCTTTAGCTTGAAAGAAAAATCCTAAACTACAAAAAAATCCCAATTTTACAAAAAATATGAGAAAGTGTAGTATGTAATAACGAAAGAAAAATATATATAAGACTCTAAAACCAATTCTTCTTTGAAAAATATTACTTAACTCTCAAATATCTTCCAAAAAATATGGATGATTAGGATTTAAGATTTAAAAAATATGTTTTTATAGGCTCCATAAACAAAAGTAAATTTAATAATATTTTTTTATTTCATTTAACTCTCTAAATCCTAAATATCCATACTTTTTAAAAAATATTTAAGAGCTATGTAGCAATACTCTTCTTCTTTTACATTTAGTAATATTTATTCATTTATAAATGTTTTAATAGAAATCAAGGCATTTTAACAATGCTCTATGCAAAACTACAGTTTTTTTTCAAAATACTATTTATTTATTTTATTTAATTTTATTTAAAAACATTATTTTAATCCCCCATAATTTACATCTAGGTCCTACAATTTCAGATATAACAAACAACTACCAATAATCTATATTTTGCCCCTTGTTTACATATCAAGGACTTAGTTATAATGTTTGATTGTACCATGATATAAATTATAGGAATAAAAAAAATAAAAAAATATCCATCTTTATGTGATATGCCCATACAATATATGTAAAAATTATTCAAACATACTTCTATTTTTCAATATATGTTATGTTTAATTAATATAATTATTATAATATTTAATTAGAATTATACTTTTATTAATATAAGTATGATTATTCATTTATTAATATTAAGTATATAATTAATACTAGACTATTAGAAGATAATCCAAATTATCAAAAAAATAGAATAGAGGCACCTTTGCTATCAGCAAATAAGGCGATATTCCCAATATCCTGCTGCAGTAAAGCTCGGATAACCTGTTCAATGAGTGCCTTCCCAAGGCCCTGTTTCTTCATGCACCAAATAAATAAATTAATTAGAAAATAGATTAATATAACAATAAATCTCTTGCATAATGCAGCAAAATACTTTTACATTTTGAGTTCTCAATTTTGATACTAAGCAATTATCCCATCTTCATGCATTTTATACTCGTATTCAAAATACTCTCGAATTTGTATTTTTTTATAGTGAACATAGGAATAAATCACAAATATAATACATATAATTGCACATTATACTACTACATATTTGAATAATGCCCTTGAGTGTACATCATTTTGGCATAATATTAACAAAATTTTATTATAACAATTCCAAATTATCAATGTCCTTTTAATACCTACCCCGTATTTTACTAACCAAGATCCACATCAAAAGGGGGGAAAGGAGCAGAACTACATGACAAAAATATTAGTCCAAACAAAGAGTTTACTAGTTTAAGTTCTAATGAGAACTTCATCGTTATGTCCCTAAACCCTAGACTCGATAATAACTTGAACATAAGAGGATAAATACGAGGTCAAATTTTAGTAAACAAGCTCAAGTCAAATTCAAGCTCAACTACATGAACATGAACACAGGCTAAGCTCACTCATTCTTAGCTTATTTACGTAAACCTCTATAAGCGGTTCAACAGTTCAAGAGTAGTTAATCTAAGCTAAATTAGGATAATTTTAAAATAAATAAGAGTTAAATAGAGCCTTTAAACTGTTTAACATCAACCAAAAGGAATAAATAAAAAGGTGGTTTTGATTAATTTAGAAAGATATAGATCCGATATTGGCAAACAAAAATTTTTGGTGCTTGATATGGTATGTAAAAAAAAATCCTAAATAATTTGCAAAGGTTTAAACAAGATCGCTATTACTTGATATGAAGGATCAACAATGACGTCCCAAATTGTAGCATTGAAGGCATGATCAGATGTGGCACGAGCCATGCCTATAAGTTGTTTCCTCTCCTCTCCCCCTGCTAAACAACTTATTTTTGAAAATGATATGTAAGAAAATTAAACAAGACTTAATTTGTATTAAAGCATAAATAAAAAAAACATAACAAAATAGGCAAATTAAGGAGATCTCAAATATATATAGTATTGTGGCTCAATAGTTTAGCTCCTGGATGAATATCTGACATAAGAATTCAAATCCCACATGCCATATAAATCTCAACTTCAAGAAAATAAGTGACCTCAAATGATTTTTGTTAGAGAAATGGAAAACCATATAGGGCTCAACTTCTTTAAGAAAAAAAGTGACCGCAAATGACTGTTAGAGAAACGGAAGACAAACAAAAAAGGAAATCAACAAAATCACAGCATGAGAATACACGGTTTTATACAAAAGGCCTTTCATAAGAAAAACCATGAGAAAAGAGAAAATGATCTCACCTGAGACAGATATAAAGGTGGAGATATAAGAACAGGATGAACTGATTCCAAAAAAGAGTATATATATATATATATATATATATATATATATATATATATAGTTATATACATAATCGGATTAGAGAGCCAAGAAAATAAAACAAATATGCCCATACAAACCCCAGCAAAGAGCATTACCCTCTAGGACCTGCGTTTGCGTAGTGGGTGTGAGGTTCAAACATTAAATATCAAATACAAGTACACTTGAAAGCATGAGCAAATTAAGAAGTTCAACAAAAAGGAACTAAGTATAAAAGTACCCAAACCACGAGGTGTGGTTACTGAATGCAATGTAGCAACCATAAAGCTATTCCGCAAAGATGCTTCCACTTTTGATAATGGTCTGCGCGGCCATCCAACCTATCCAGGTAAAAGTTTTGTGCTAATACATTTGAGCAAACGATTTACATAAAGAAATTATAGAATAAGGATCTGAACATATTTTGTGCAAATGAAATAGTGTGTTGCAAACCTGTAAAAGACGCACGGATATTTCATGTATTCCTAAGAGAACTAGTGCACACATTTCTTTCCAAACTGATGGCAATTAGAACCACTTGGACTCAACTGTCTCAAAAAAGCTAAATTTGCAGATTTTGATCTAACCAGACTATACATCGAATGCCATTTACAAGAATTAAACTATGACATCAATTTCTCGCATACGATTTCTAGAGTTCTTGTCCTCTCATAGAAATGTTTTAAAGGGAGCGAAATTATTGCTAAGCAAATGTGAGCCATATGAAGTATCGTGAAGGCTATCAAAGGGTTAGGAGACGTTCGTACAAGTTTTTCATTGTAAATTGTTATGTTGGTGTTTTGAATTTGGCTTGAGCCAAACTTTTTGAGGGGTATTTAAATCTTTACATACCATGTAATAGGTTTCTCTGAGACCATTTAATATCAAGAGGGGTTAGGATTAGGCGTGCCTTTTCCAGAAAACCTTGTGCTGCTCTCAATCGCCACCTTTATATTCCTACATAATGATATATAGACCGTATTCTGTATACTTCTTTCTACACAGTTCAATCTTTTTGAGCTTGCTCCCCGGTGGTTTCCCCAATTTATGTTTTTCCCATAAATTTAGTATTCTCACTGTTTCTTTTTATTTTTATGTTTGTGAGTGCTATGTTTGCTTCAACATAAATTATTTTTTATGCCAAATGCTAAATTTCTAGTTTATTTATATCATAATCATGCTATTCTGTTGATCAAGTGTGCTTTTAACATTTATTTTGATAGTTTTGTTTTGAGATGCTTGGATATAATGTAAGGTCTTGATCGATGTTCTAGAAAAATATTTTGATCCTTATTTAAATCTAACACCAAATTTATAACTTTTATAAAATAGTCAACAAAAGGTTTTACTTGTGTAAATATCAAGATTTGAGTGTTAGGCATGTAAATACTAAATATTTTGCTGTCATGTTAGTGATTATGTCAAAAGTAAAATAAATGATTACCTTTATTTCCCAAGAGGAACAATTCTCAAAATAAGTTGAATCACATACAAGTTCTTCCTGAATTGATGAGGTAGAGACACTTTACAAGAATTGTATGTAAGGCTGTTTAGGGTTTTACCTTATCGCATAAAGCTTGTAGTTCGTATACATCAACATCTGCAGCTGAAGAAAATACTATCTGCTCAAACGTCCCTTCATTTTTTATTCTTTCAAGAAGTATTAACTCTTGTTGCAGAGGCATTTCATCCTCAGATGCTACTCTTGATGGGGGCTTAATAGCTTGGGATATGTTATTCTTCATTAAGCTGGAGAATTAACAATAAAGCCTGTCCAAATCTGACATACAAGTAAAGATGCTATTGATTGATGATATACATGCAAAAACACGTGCAAAAAAAAACATTTCTAACGTATGGCAATCTTCAATTAAATGTAGAAAATGCATGCCATAGCCTGATACAGATCATCCATGATACTTAGATGAGTCCATGGCTATCCCCAACCTCTGTGGTATCTTTTATTGTGAAGTAATAGATCATCCATTAAATATTCCCTACAAACTTTCATAACTCCTAATTTGAGCCATGTTTTATTAGTTCTCCATTATCATATTTTTAAACAAGTAGTGATGCCAGCTTGATGGCTTCATTATTCACATTTTTCTCATAAATTTGAATCAATATAATGTTCATGTGCCTGCCATGGTTCCCATCATTTAGTAATAGAGCTTACGAATCCTACTGCTTGAATGCCTTGGAGTTTGTTAAGTGAGAATCAAAGTAAGGAAAGCTTGAAAGCATTCCCTCACATGAAGCATAATAGTAAACCACAACCCTTGATTTCTTTGGTGAGAGTACAATAACAATTTATAGTTTGCTTTCCCTTGGATTCCTCCAGGCATCTCCATCAACCAACACAACTTCGCATTTTTGGTACTTGATAAGGCTAGCTGACTCGAGCAAATTATACTAGACTCAAATACTGAATTTTTTAGTTTGTTCAATTCAAATAGGAATTAGAATTGATGTGAGCCGGCTTGACATAAAATAATTCGATTTTGTACAATCATAGAATTGATTCGAGCAACTATAAAATTAAATTTTTATTTTTAAATAAGCCTGAAATTGAACTTGGGAGACCTGGATTGTGCCATTTAATCCTTTCAAACATATCACATAAAAATAATTTTGAGTCGACTCAAACCATTATTCAAGAAAGTTAACCTCAACTCATGATAAAATTGAGTTGCATGTTTTCTTCTGCCCTTTTCCCTACCCAAAAATTAACGGCTTGATGATTACTTGTATTAGTTCTCTGGCAAGTGAAAACTTCTTGAAACAATGGTGAAGAAGTTTGCTTGTTTCTTGTGTTGTGGTATAAGAGTGGTTGAGCATATAATTCTCGTTTCCCTCAGTTTCAATGCAAATCCCATAAAATTCAAAATCATGATCAGTGAGTGATTAAAGAAATGCCACATGTAAAATAAGATGATTACTTTCAAGAATAAAAAACAAATGTTAAATAACTGCAACTAATAAGGATTGAAATTTTTATCAAATCATTGGAGGAGATCTACAGCGATTGACTATTCAATGCACGTTTTCAGTTACCCTGATCTGATTGAATCCCAAAAGAAAGCCTTCAGTGGACGAACTTCAACCTTTATTTTTTCTGTAAAATAATGCATGTACGAGTTATTAGGCAGATAAAATGTCACTAGAAGTACTTACTCTGAATAAGAAAAAAAAAAAAAAAGGTATACAAATAAAAACATTAAAAAGAAATAAACTGTGTTAACGGAATTCGCCAGACCTTGTTAAAAAAAAAATTGTGAATAGTTCACAGCTAGTCAATTATCAAGACTTCAATTGATGATGTTCTCTAAAATGCACGTGTCCAACATATCATGTTTTACATATAGTGCTAAACATTCTAAAACAAATTTTAACCATCCGAGTTATTAAAAAAATTTAAGGGACGTTTGGATAAAGAAAACAATCACTCGTAAAGTAAACCCAATGCAAATTCCCTAGTTTTTCATTACTTTTTTGTTTGTTTGGTTCTGGATGACAATAAGACTTGGAATTATTTATTAATGCAAAGAGATATGAACTTGGATCTGAATTTTGATGAAGTTTGATTTAAATGATTTATCTTGTTTCAATTAGAAGGTTTAGCTCAAAGTCTATATGTTTTGCATTTATAATAGGGCTTATTATTGAGCACTTTCAAGAGGAGGTGCTTTGGCACAAGTTGTTTGCATATGATATTGATAAGACAAGAAATGGAGTTAACATTAAACTCAAGTTATTGAGAAAACTACTGTAGGATATAAAGAGTTTTATCTTAAATAAGTTCAAATTTTAATATATGAAGTGCAAGTTTAATAATCATATAAATGATAATAGAAGTTTCAGTACTAAAAATATGATATTCAAGATTATATATTCAAGATTATATTATCAAGATGAGTGAGTGATTAAAAAATCTTGATTCTACTATATAAAATAATGGCAAAATAAAGTGTGATAGGATTAACAAGATTCAAGTAGATTGGATGACAAGATGAGCGCTTCAATGATGCTTTTAATTAAGAATGTTATAAGACAAATCCTTATAAAACAACTATAAAACCAAAAAAGCTATATAAGACAGAATGCAAACTTGCAAAGCAAAAGCAAACACTTGTAGAATTGAAAATGCTAAGGTGGATGAGTAAACTTGATATGATGAGAATTGAATACATTTGAGGTAATGTTGAAGTAGCTCTTGTTGAAGTTGAGCTTAAAAAAATTCATCTTTAAATGATTCATATATTGACCATAAGACCGTTAGATGTTTCATCTAGTGAAATTGAGCTAATGAATTTTGCCGCTCTAAAATTGGAAATGAAAAGCCATATAAGAAATGGCAACAAACTATTAACAATGGTCTCACATACTTGAACACCAGGGGGGTTAAAATTTGATCAAGCCTATTAGGGACAAAATATCCATGCAGCCAGTCTAGCTTCGTGGAATTGGGATTTTTTGTTGTATCATGGAAATTTAGCTTACCACTTAAGATTGTTTCGTTTAAAGGAATAGGGTGTACAATGATTTAATGGATTTTAATTTTTTAATTTTTTATATGAAGAAAAGAAAACATTTATTAAGATTTTAACAAACTTCTTAATAGGCTATTTTTAGGTGATTTAGAAATCAACCTGTCTCTAGCTTGCAATAGGGCTTATGAGCTGCACATAACATCATTATAGAATCTTGCTGTTCCATAGCTAACAGTTGCTGTCATGTTGCCAATAGTTCACCAGATTGCCTTCAACTCTTGTTGGCCATTTCTGAACAACTGCCTGCACCATTTGGTTTATATATTGTTGCATCACCAATCTCCGCTAGCATCTTGCCAAACTATTGCTAGCTTTACATCAACCCCATCGAACTCCCTCCTGCATCTTGGTTGCAGTTCTAATAGGATGAGTCAGGCCTCATCACCCTTGCTAACTGACAAGCATTGTCCTTCGCCAGTCATTACTGGGTATTGTAAGCCCTCTTTGATCTTTCATTGACAAACATGTATCGCACTAAGTATACTAATCCACCTTGCATCCACATCTCTACAACGTGTTTGCTTTTGCTTAGTAAGACATCCCCTCATATAACATTCTTGGTCTTGGAGTTGTATTATAAGGGTTAGTCTTGCAACATTTTCCAAATACAATAACCCAGAACCACTCATCCACTACATCCAATTTACTTTGATCTTGTTTATCTGAATAGCTTACTCAGCTTGATAAAATAATCATTAAACATCATATTTTATTCTAAAACTTCTATTATCATTTAAATTATAATTAACTAGCATTTTATATATTAAAATTTGAGATTATTAAGATGAAACCCTTTATATCCTACAGTAGTTTTATAGCTTGATCTAGTGTTAACTTCATTTCCTGCCATATCAATAAAATGAATATCTTTTATGTACACAGCATGCGCCAAGAAGCTTCTTGAAAGTTTTCAATCATACGCCCCATTATAAATGCAAGAAACAAAGGCTTTGAGCTAAGCCTGATGTAGTTTCTGACTGAATCAGGAAAAATCATTGAATCAACTTTCATTGAAGTTCAGATCGAAGCCAAATTACTTTGCATTAATAAGTATGGTACAAGTTAGTTCCAAAAAAAATTGCTACTATTGATCTAGCTTTCTTTGGCATCCTTCAGTGACTATAGCATTTCAACAATAAATTAAAAAGTAAATGTTTCAAGATATGTATATTATGTTTTCAAAGCTTAATAATATGGTTTAAACATGCAATTCGTTTTGCGGTATTCCCTCACTGGAATTGTGTTCTCAAGTTTTAATAAGGAACAATATAATTTAAACAAGCAACAATTCTGAACACTGCGTACTTAAACTACGATCCAAGTATAAAAAGAAGGGTAAGAATAAGATATCTGCATCAATGACAATGATAGGTTATGCACTGTTGCAAATATAAGCTCCTTTAAAATGCTCAAAAAAAAAAATTCATCAAAGCCAAAATACTATTTTCAATAAAAATATTAGCTTCAGCATTTTGCTTCGCTTCTAAAGGTGAGTTGCATTATGAGAAGTCACTATTTTGCAAAATCATCTTGCAACGCTCATGCAAGTAAAGCTAAGCATGATTCTTCTATGTAATTGAGAGGATTAGGGTATCTGAAGATATGCACTTTGCATAATGGATGATTAAAAAAGAAGCCCAAGCACTCAATTTAAGATAAATTCTTGTGATCTTCTCAACCAAGGTATTATATTTACATAGCAAACTTCAAAAATAAGACAGAAAAGTTCAAGTGAATGACCTGAATGAAAAACACTTGGGCATATTATGTTGTGAATTCTCCCTAATTTCTTCAAACTTGGGGATGAATATGGATGAGTTGGAATCACCCATCCAACTTATCAGAATAATTACCCAAATGACTCTTTTACTCGTGGATGGGAAACTCAGCAATTGACTCTATATGAAATCCTGGGGCTTCTCCTGAGGCTTTTGGCTCAAACCTTCTTTTCCTCCTTTACCGACTCTTCGTTGCTTTGACAAGTTCCCGACTTGGCCTTGACTTGCCAAACAAGAATCTATTGGACGTGTTACTCCTTATGAGTGCCCAAGCATGCATACATGAGTTAGGAACTTCCTTCTAACTCACAAAACTTCTTCAATTAGGGTTCTACGAAAGCTTTACAAATCTTCCTCAACCAAATTCCCCTAGATCGTAGGAATCTAGATGTGCTCAGTGTTGCATCTTCAATCCAAGTAAGCCTCCGTAGTTGGATATGTCCCTTTAATTCACTCCCTCCTCCAACTAATCCACTTCAAGTCTTTGGTTGGGCTTCCTCGATTGGATCCTCCTCCTTTGGGTATCAAGGTAACGATACTTGTGCTGGCACCTCCTTTGAGTGATGTGGCTTCTTCAAATCAAGCGCTCAAACATTTGGCACCGTCAACTAAAGATCCGGATCCTCCAAGACAAGCACCAAATTGTTTGGCGACTTCTTTCTTCTTAGCCTTCCCAGCTATGGGCTCGTAACATGACTTTGATATTCCAAAGCTAGTGGCTGAGAAGGAAAATCACTCGACTATTCCTCCTAATCCACCTTTGATCTAAATGGATGAGATTGAGCACAAGGATGCCTCTTAATCAGTCGACACACGATCTTCTTAACAAATCCCCGGATCATGTGCTCCCTTGCCCCTTACACCTGCAAGTTATTTGGTTTGTCAATTGCTCGAACTTCTTCCTTAAATCATGCAACTCTTCGTTAGCGCAAGTTAACTCAATCCTTGAGTTTGATCCATCTCTATTGATTCCTCAGTAAACTCTTCTTGATCAGGTTCCTCGTCATCTCCTTAAGCGACTTCACCTTGGCCAAAAGTTATCACCAACATAGTGGCTATGTTGCCCGTTGGATGTTGATTATGATTTTAACATTATAATTTGCATTAAAATGATTACAATTGGGCCAAATATATTCCTAAATATAGTCACATTTTGCAATTTATGTCTTGTTAATTAACTTCAAGAAACAAAGTTTTGATGCGAAAAATTCAAAGATTTGAGCACTAAAGGAGCACTTGGAGCCTAAACCTAACACTTGGCAAAGCCTAAGCACTCGTCTTAGAGCTCAAGACAGAACCTTCGGCACCTAAGCATTAGAGAAGTCAGTTACAACCGCTTAAGGACCAAACCACTAATGCCAAAGCACTCCTTGGCTCCTAGCATCTTATTCATCATAGAAAGTCTAACGCTAAGCATGCCTTGGAGCTAAACTTTAAATAACAAGATAGAAAATATGGCGCCTGAGCACGCCTCAACTCTAAGCCTTAAGCAGCAAGACAGAAAATTTGGCGCCTAAGCGCATCTGAGCATCAGACCTACTAATAAAATATAGAATGTTTATAGCTGTTATAGAAATGGTTTTGAACAGTCCTCTTTGGAGCAATTTTTAGGGGAGGAATAAAATAATAGCTTGTTGGAGAACTCTCAAATATCTTAACTATTATTTTATTCCTCCCCTAAAAATTGCTCCAAAGAGGACTGTTCAAAACCATTTCTATAACAGCTCTAAACATTCTATATTTTATTAGTAGGTCTGATGGAAAAGCAATAATAGCATAAAAATTCATATTTATATTTATGTCTATGATATTATAAAACAGTAATAGCAGTTCTGATAGGTAAAACCAGAACCATGAGGCTGGGTTCATATGCATTTAAGCATAAACCTTCACCTGGGCCCCTTTAAGGGCCTCAGATGGCAATAAATATGCATTTAAGCATAACCTTCACCTGGGCCTCCCTCAAAAGCTCTAGATGGCACCCTTATAGCTCCCAAGGACTAGCCCCATCCCTAACCTATTCATGCTCTGTTTAGGAACCCTTCTTACATTCACAAGATACATAAACATCATTCAATTTCTCTTACATCATTAGTAGTAAGAATAATACATTAAGTAACAATGGAAAACAAGCTCAAAGCATTGCTTAAGCAGCAATTAAAGTAAAAGCATATAAAGTAATATCCAGTGTACCTTTGTGTAGACTTGACAAAATAAATCACACACAGTTTCGATGTGTTTGCAAAATTTATAATTGAGATCTTATTAAACTTTGCAACGGCCTATTTATAAGATTTAAAACTTACATTCTAGTTCCTAAACTTGATTTTTAAATTTACCTACTTAAAATCTCAGAGTCATAGGAAGAATTTTATGCTAAATAATGCTTTCTTAAAACTCCTAATTTTATTCCTAACTTCATGCATAATTTGAATGCAAAGATTTATAGGTTAGAAAATGTATCAAATTATATTAAATAAAAGTTAGTACATTGCATAGATTTTCCTAGTCTAATACACTCTCATATAAAAATTTAGTTGCAGGTGACATAGCATAGCACTCACCCAATTTATAGTTTCAACCTAAGCATAGATTAATATCAAATTATGTTTCATAAATCTTTTAATAGGATAATTTAATGATTAAACCAAAGCTGAGATTAGACATTTATGGTTTGTTATTAATACACGAAAATAGATGCTTTACTTTTGATCCAGCGACAATAGATTAACTGAATTATACTACTCATGAAAATTGTAGTATAAAACTAAGTCAAATTAATTTATTCTATTTTAAATTTATTATTATTATTGTTATTATATATACATATACATATATACATATATATACATATATATACATATATACATATATATACATATATATATATACATATATATATATATTTACATATATATTACCTTACGTCAAGCGCAGCATCGTGCGTATGTAGAAGGTCGAGTCGAGCGTACACAGAGAGGGACCAAACAGCAAGGGTCGGGCGCGGAATCGAGCGGAGAGGGTTCGGCGCAGAGACGGGAGGACTGGACGTGCATGCTGGGACGTCGAGTGCACTCGTATCGGCTTCTGTCGTCGGCAGCAAGGATCGACTCGCCGTTGCCTGCTCGCCTGCTGCGCACTTTCGTCAGCTCAGGTGCGCCCCTTTAACCGAGCGAGAGAGAGGGAGAGGCGAGAGGAGTAGTGAAGAACCGAGGGGGTATGCGCTCGATTAAGTAGGGTGTGTGTGCGTAACGCACACTTGATTTATTCAGCTGCTTTGAGCGCATTGCGGTCTTAAATGCCGACGGTTTCAACATAGATAGCCGGTTATTGCCTTTAAAGAGGTAATTTATCTTTAACTGAAAAGTTATTTTAGCGGGAGATTGTAACGGAAAGGAAACTGAAATTTGCGGGAGATTTCAACAGAAAGAAAACTGAAATTTTTGCGGAACATTAACACTTTCCTTATCAATGACCTAAGATTATTACATAAGTACTCGTTGTATCTATACTACTTAAGACTATGCACAGGGTAATTCAAATCATGGTCGGCTAGCTGACATACCACATATAAGCAACTCCATTACCCCACAGTACAACAAACACAATCACCGGGGAAAAACACTATCAAACGGTCTTGACTGATTGTCTGAGTCTTCCAAAGACTCGTCAAACTTCCCCCTCTACTACTAGGGAAGATAGGCACTGCGGCCAACAACCAAGGTCTTGGGTCAGTGTGGTTCACGACTCTAGCTCCATTGGCTTCTTCACAATCCTCCCTCATTCAATCACCTTCATCAGCCATTGGTTGCTCCAACTTGATCTTTGGATCAATTAGAGTAACATGTATATTAGAGATTTGCCAAAATCATCATTATGGATCAGCTTTTGTTCTCTAAAGCACACATTACTTTGAACTTAGCACACTTTATTTTGTGCTTCACATTGCGTTTTCAAAATACATTAACATGACTTTGTGGCTTGTTGTAATCTCCTGATTAAGCCTCATTCATATTATATTAAAGATGTTACAATCACATAAATATATTGCTCCCAAAATAGTAACCCAGAAGTTCGCTGTAATAGCAAATTTAATGCCTAATTTTTCTTATAATTATCCTCCTGTATTTAAAGCCAAGCTAAAACAACAAATAATGCACATAATAGTTTATGATGAAAGAATGCCAACCTTGTTTTATTCCAAAATAACCTTTATGCAGCCTGCGACAAGATATTTGACAGTTCCAATCAACAGAATGAATTAAGATTCTGCAATAAAAAAGAGAATATCAATAAGAGATCAAATAGATTACACATCATAGTATGGAGAACAAAAGGCCTTGGGCACCATAATGAACTAAATCAATCCCAGGAGCTCCGTTGACTGCTAGAATAAGATCCCAAATGTTGACAAAGATAATTGATAGATATAACGAAAAATAACTTAGATGCTTGCAATGAGTTCAAAATCATGTTTAATGATTCAACCCATAATATATGATATATTACCCGCCTTAGCACAATATATCCCACGCTAAGTTATGTCTTATGATTTTTACACTTAAAAATTTATCATCCAAACAAATCATAAGTGGCCATATGAGTACGCTATATGTACTACATCATTCTTTTTTGATCCAACCCTTAACCAACACAGTGCATTGTTCTCGCATTTTAAAATAGAGCTTGTTCATTCGTTCCCACACTTCTTACGTGGAAACCTGCCTTCCTAAAAGCTTATTAGAAGCTTATTGAATTACTCCCCATTCTCATCAAAGTGAACAGTTTAGGTTCAAGATATCAGATGACCATTCATTTTTGTTTGGCTTATCCGCAAACCACACATTGTAATAGAGATCATGTCAAATATAACAGTCAATAATTCAAAGTAAGGATTGTCATGTTTCTTACAACATGTCCCATTACAAACAAAACCTCGTGAATTACTTTTCTTATACCACACAGTTCTATACTAACAATAGTCATAAGTAGCTTCTCTGAGCTTTGTCTTAACAATCAATCCAACCCTGTTCGACCCGCCTTCATTGAACTTAGCATATCACACCATAATTTTGGATGATCTGATCATGCCCTTGTTATAAGCTCATCAAATAGAAGTATCTGCTTTGTCAGCACTTCGCTTAAAAGCTAAATTATAGGAAATCCAATCAAGAAGAATATTTTTCTCAAATTTTATCTTCAATATCATAAAAAAAAATTTAATTCACTGATTTAAATTCAAAAAAACATCAAGGGAGTATAAAGAGAGAAAATTCAATAGGGGTCTTCTATATCTACAAGTATCGATAGGTTGGGAGCTTTTAAATAGAATACATAGTCGATGGAGATGACATAGTCAGGTGTCACGAGACGTAATTCAAAGTAGTTTGGCAGTTGGCTAGGACAGCGAGTAAGATATCACGAAAAATATCATTGTAAAATGTATATATGTGAGTTTCCAAGCCACCTTTACCTCATTTTTTAATATGGTCCCTATATCAAATACACACTTTAAATTCATAAACAATTTTTCTTTGGGACATTTATTCTGTAGAGCAGATCCTCTAAATCATCAATGCTTATCAATTGAAGAAAAAAGCCAACACACCAATTCCAAGGAACTTTTCAATCAAATGAATGCCTCCATAGAAGAAAAGGACTCAAAATCCAAAGGTAATAGCACTAAATTTATAACTTATGGAGCTCGAGATGGAGATTGAGTTCTTTCTAATGATAGCTATTATATTGAGGCTGCATGTACTCTAGAGCTTATAATGGATTCAAGGCTCGTGGTATCCCCTTCTAAGAGTCTATCCTTGTCCTAATTTGATAAAATAGCCTTTTGAATAATCAAGGATTAGAAGTTGAATTGATCATAAAGCAAATTGAATCTCAAATAGACACCACAATTATGCCCGGTTAATGTAAAGTTAACCATGTAATTCCAACTCATTTATAAGCGACCTTTAAGAAAGAATGTGTCAATGCATAACTTTTTATCTCACTATCATTCAAGGTGAAAATAAAAAGCATCGTCAGCTTTTTCTTGCAATCAGTGAATGACCAAAATAAAATTACACCTCTTAACCACCATTCAAAATTCAGCCTTCTACAAAATGCTGAAAACCATTTCACTAACCTTAGTAGAAAAAATGATAAATTTTTTTTTGAAATTCTTGATTCATGCCTTAGTTCAAAATTGATAGCAATAAATATTTTCCCTTTCTCTCTCATACCTCTCAAAAAAAGAATTTGAATTTGATAAGACCAAATAAATCAATTTCTTTTAACAATTATTGTGAAAAAATTTGGGAAATAATTTCGTTTAATATAGAACCCTAACATGTTTGATGACTTTACATCATGGTAACTTCATTTAAAGACCTATCAAGATTGCCTTCATTCTCAAAAAAAATTCCTACTACCATGGATCAGCATATATAACGATCACCAGCCTCATAAGCTATATAGTAATAGACTCAACTTCCGCAATATTTAGTGGACCATAGCATTGATATTTTAACTATCATGATTTTTTACATTAAAAATTATTAGCTTGTAAATAACAATGAAGAATACATAGCCACCAATTTGATGGTTCATGATGTTGAATTGGATTGTCGAACTTGCATGTGGATGCTAAGTATTGTTTGCAAATTATCTATATCCTAACAACCATGACTAAAACGATGAAATTTAATAATCTAGCTTGGAATGGTACATCATAACATTGAGTTATACTCATCATGAAAGACCAACTTCAATTGCAATTCCTAAGTCCAAAAATGATCATTGTCAATTAACATACAAGGAAATCATTATCACCATCATAAATACCATCATCAATTTTCAAGGCAAATGCTTGGAAGTAGCTATTTTAAGAATGTTGTATATTTGCAAGTTATTTTATGGATGACTGCCAATATCGGAAGGCTAATATTTTTTATTTTCTACAGAAGACGAAAGCTTCTGGCACTCAATAAACCAAACTCCATCACTTGTATAGACTAAGAAGAGAGAAACATAAAAGAGACATTGGAATGCATTAAGCATGATAATCCCCTTTATTGATACAAGAAGATTTTGAAAGGCTAAACATATATAGATGGAAAAACAATCAAATTAAGATCAGTCCTTCTCCCATTAAAAGGCTATATTAAATTTGAATTATCACTACAGCATTTGCCATACCAAGTTCCCTCCATTTGTATTGATATGTACACCAAACCCCTCTCCCTCTCTTGAACATAATGTATTGAAAAAGCTAATTGTAAATTAATAAAACTTTGCTCTTGTGCAATTTTGGCCTGGTTTGTGGCACAATATTAGCTAGCTTGCTGGCACCATGGGAGAAAGCATAGTACTCAATGTTGAGTGCTTGAGGGGGTTTGTTGGCTTGCTTAACTGAGTTCACACCGCTCCTCTACCTAGGTAACTCTCCTACTTTGTCACTTCATTATGCTGATTTGGGAATTCTAAATCACCCTAGGACGGCCACAATCCCCTCCAAATACCACACTACCTTATTGAATCCTTCCTCTCCCTTGTTAACTAAAACCTAGACCACCATCCTGTTAGATCTTTGAGTTTCCCATTCAACCATCATATGCAACCAATTCTTCTACTCTCAAACCATCTTAAATCTTTAGCCCACCTCTCCACCTCCCCTCACATTATACAACAGTAAAAGGCCTTCAAAGCCAATATGCCCAAGCCTAACATTGCTTCGCCTTATAGGCAAAAGTCTTGCCCCGTTATCACCATTCATCATCCACAAACCACCTATTTACCATGCCTAAGCATCCCTCCATAGAAATCATAAATAGAAAACCATCAAAGCTACTATCATCTTGATATTCAAGCTAATAAAATTGATTTGCAATAGAAAAAATCATGAAACTCTAAAGCAAAAGTGTTAAAGGTACAATGCAAAGGATACTAGTTATAATATTTGTTAGAAGGTGAGAATTTTTACCCTAATTTTATTTATTTTCTTTTTTAGTATTTAATATTGCACATATTAGAACAAAGAAGCCTCTTTACGGGTGTTCTTCAATATTATAAAATTTCCTCTTAAGTTCACATGGTGAAAAAATCACAAGACCAATTTGTCCAACTTGCAAACATAACAAAGCCCAAAAACCTATATAAAATGGCGACACTTGATAATCTAACTTGGAATGATACATCATAACATCAAGTTATACCCTGCATAGAAGACCAACTCCAACTGCAATTTTAAAGTCCAGAAATGATCACCATCAATTAGAATTTATGAAGATCATTACTACCACCAACATCATCATCAATTCTCAAGGCAAAATGCTTGGAAGTAGCTAATTTTAAGAATGTTGTTATATTAGTAGGATATTCTCATGATGGCCATCATTATTAGAAGGTTGATATATTTGAATTTTCTATAAGTTGATGAATCTTATGGAATTCAACACACCAAAATCCATCTCTTGTTCGGGACTAAAAAGAGGGAGAGAAGGAGAGATTGAAATGAATCCACTAAGGTAATCCCCTTCTTTGTTGCTACAAAAATATTATTAAAGAAGTAACATACATAGATAAGAAAAAAATCAATAAAACTAATCCCTCTATTTTTGGAAGGCTATTTCAAATTTGAATTATCACTGGAACATTTACCATACCAAGTTTCCTCTATTTGTATTAATATGTTCACCAACCCCTCTCCCTCACTAATTTACATTTACTTAATTTATAACTTGCATTAATAATTGAAAAAAACTAATTGTTAATTAATAAAACTTTGCTTTTGCGCAATTTTTGCTTGCTTCGCAGCACAAAAATAGCTAGCTTGATGGCACCATGGGAGTGAGTTTGGTAGTCAACTTAAAATGGTTGTGGGCTTGGTGGCTTAGTTAACCTAGTTCTCACCTCTCCTCTACCCCAAGCCAAGCAATTCTCCTACTTTGTCGCTCCATTGTGGAGATTAGGGAATTCTAAATCACCCTAGGACAACAAAAAGCTCCTCCAAATATCACAATAACCCTATTCAATCATTCATCTCCCTCGTTAACTAAAACCTAGACCATCACCAATGTTAAACCTTTTCGAGTTTCCTCTCAAGTTTCCTCTTCAACCCTCATATCCAACCCCTTCTACTCCTAAATCATCTTAAACGTTAAGCCTGACTCTATACCTCCCATCACATTATGCATCACTAAGAGGCCTTCAAATCCAAAATATGCCCAACCCTATCATTAACCATAACATTAGTTCAACTTACATCCAAAATTCTTAACCCATTATCACAATTCATCATCCATAAGCCACCCATTTACCTTGCATAAGCCTTCTCTCCATAGCAATCATAAAGAAAAAGTACCATAGCCACTATCATCTTAGTATCCTGGGTCGCCCCCCTCATTGCAAATGATTCGCTCTTATTTCCCGTGTCTCTTGGAAGTCTATGTTCTCTTCAGGCCAAAAGGAGAATAAATCACTATCCCTTTCGTATGTCCCTCCCACCTCTGATCTGATCTCTTTCTCTACTGATGCACTTTCAAAATGAGAGCAATGGTGGAGAACTGTATAGTTGGATTTAATTTGGGAAAGAAGTACTACAAAACTCTGTTAGATGCTATGAATAAATTGTGAAAACTCAAGAGATCATTGTCTCTCTTCTCCTTCTCTGATGGTTGCTACCTTCTAAGATTATATTGTGAAGAAGACATAGAAATGATTCTCCAAAGGGAGGCCTGGTTCTTCAGTTGTCCATTTCTGATCAAGTCGTGCAAGAAAGACTTCCTTCCATTGGCTTCGGCATTCTCTTCCATCCCCATATAGGTAAAATTTCGTGGCCTCTCTCTTCACCATTAGAATGACGCTTGTATTTCAAAAATTTCCAGTGTGATGGGAGTTTAGATCATAGATGCTCGCTTACCTCGATCAAATCCAGACTTTCCTTCACTCGTGTATGTCTAGAAATAAACCCTTCCTCTTCTTTGTTTGAGGCTCTGAAACTTTAGGTTAATGGTATGACTATCTCTCGGACGATTGTTTATTGCTAGATTTCAAATGTATGTCCCTCACGTAATTGCTTTCTCAATACGGGTTATGATTCCACTGCAGAGCCTTAACCCCCTACTAGGGGCGTAATAGGTCTAGAAGACCTCAAAGAAGGTCTTCCTCTTTTTGGGTAATGTGGGTTACTTAAACATGTCCTCTACTTCCTTCCACCCAACTATTACAGAGACATGTCCTCTTCATCAAGCGCCTAACCTCCGGAATGTCACTTCGGATCTTAACTCTATTCCGAGCAATGATACATCCCTCCTCTTCCCTGCATCTCTTTTAATTTTGGTCCCTATTCATCTAGAGAATCTCCTTCGAGTATTGTGAACTTACTTATTCTCCCTTCTTCACAAGTTCTCACCACCTAATGTGAATGGAAAATCTAGTGATGTCAGTCCTTGTAGCCGCTCCATGCATGATAAGCCCAAATAAACTGCTCCATGCATGATAAGCCCAAATAAAGGCTCTATTATGCATGTTATTTGTTTGTGATTCAGAGTTTTTGTTTTATGCTATTGCTTACATTCTCAATCATACTCCATGGTTAACATGTTATCTTCAATTGTACCCTGGAATGTCTGAGGATGCATTCTGATGTGAGAATTGAGGATTTAAAACACTAGGTTCTCACCATTAAACCTGATAGCATTGGGATATTGGAGCCCAAGAATAATGCCAGTGCTATTTCTGATTCTTGTTCTGCTAATAAATTTCGCCTATATGACTCTGAGGTTGACTGTCATAACTTCAGTCATTTGTTCAGTAACATGCATTTCGTTAAAACAAAATATTAATAAGGTTTCTTTCACTCCTCATATTAATGCTTAATTTATTCATGGGTTTTTAGAAATTACATATGCTAGATGCTTGATTTCTTTTATTTATGCTTCTAATAGTGAACATGAAAGCTTTAGCGGCTTCTTGGCAAAGTGCGTATTAATATTCATGAGCCTTGGCTAATTCTGGGCGATTTTAATTGAATTAGAAATGCTAATGAAAAATCTAAAGGCTCCCTCATAAGCTGGCTGATTTTAACAATATCATTTTTTATTTAGCTCTTGTTGAGCTTGCTACTATGGGACATAACTTTACTTGGTACAATCATAAAAAATTAATCACTTATAAGAGCATGGTTGGATAGGGCTATATGCAATACGGCTTAATTGGATACCTTCGCTTCTTCATTCTGTAATATGCTTTTCCTCCAGCCACCTCTAATCACTCTCTGTTACATATATTTGCACCTTGTAT
The DNA here is from genome assembly GCA_016760335.1 of Gastrodia elata. NCBI lineage: Eukaryota > Viridiplantae > Streptophyta > Magnoliopsida > Asparagales > Orchidaceae > Gastrodia > Gastrodia elata. The sequence goes on along the minus strand of CM028684.1, from coordinate 29,622,423 downwards.
GGTTCAGAAACCTAATCGATTCAGCTTTAAAAATTATTGGGTGGGTTTTTCGCTGCTGTTGATTCTGCCTAGAATGCTAGATATGCTAGGGATCCACTATTCTCTCTTAGGCATAAATTGATTCATAGCAAAAATATTCTGAAGCTTCTTAAATTTGGCTGAAAGAAAAGCATTATGAAGTCCTCCTTTCAATTAAGGGTTTGACATCCTATTTACTTAGTCAGCTGGATAATGATCTAAGAAATATGTCTTCAATAGGAATTTTCTAAAGTTAATCCACACCTTAATAAATCAATTTTCAGGAAAATCTTTTGAGCTAAGCAAAGGTTAAGACTCACCAGCACTCTATGGGTGAAGACAACTTGCAAATTTTCTATACCCAAATGTATGTTCGTTGGAGTAAGAACTGGAACCCTGGATTGGATTGCTATGACGCTCATCCTTTGGATGTCAAGGCTATCAACTTCTTCTCTAGTCTGCTAAGCCCTTCAGCTGATCATGGCCTTTATTCTTTCCCTGTTTTTGCCTCTCTACTTAATGCTATTCATTCTAAGCTTTATAGGGATGTCACACCCTTAAAAATTAAAAAGGCATTGTTCTTTATAAAAGGCAATGCCTCCTCTAGTTCAGATGGCTTTTCTTCTCTGCATGTTGACCTGCCCAGCTCCATGGTTCCTATTCTCTTTTTTACAAGAAAACTTGGGATATTAATGAATCTTATATTTGTGATGGTATTCGTCACTTTCAAAACTAGCAAAATGCCAAGATGGATCAATCACATGATGATTACTCTTATCCCTAAAAATAAAAATGACAATTCTATTGCCGACTTTAGTCCAATATCTTTATGTAATACCTTATATAAAACTATCTCTAAGATTATTGCTTGGAGAATTGCTCCTCCACTGCCTGATCTTATCAATAGAGATCGAGCTACTTTCGTTTCTAGTAAACAATCTTCTCATAATGTGATTTTGGCTAATGAACTTTTCATAAAATTCAACTCTAGCTCAGGCAACTTTTTTTTGCAAAAATAGATTTGAAGAAAGCATTTGATTTGATAGTATCAGCAGGTATATCATAAATTTCCTATTTATGTTGAATTTTCCTACTAAAATGATTTCTTGGTTACATGCTTGCATTATGAATTTTTTCTTCTTAGTTAACATTAATGGAGCTTCTTCTGGCTTCGTATCCTCTAGTGGCGCCCTCAAGCAAGGTTGTTCGCTTTCTCTATTGCTTTTTTTCTTCGCAATAAATAGTCTCTCTAATCTTTTAGAGGAAGCTAGCATTAATAAACTTATCACCCCATCTTTCTTTTGTTCCTTCAACTGCTCTCCAGCCCTTTAGAGAAGCATCCCATAATAGCATTGTTGGTTTTAAAATCTATTTAGCTCTTTCTTTGAAACTTCCGGTCTCAGCTGCAATATTGAGAAACCGGCCATTTACTTCTCAAGGAATGTCTAATGCTGAAGATTTAACCCGAATTTGGAATTTAAGCGTCGGTCAAATGGCTATGAAATGCCTTGGTATTCTTGTTTCTAAGCTTCCCACCAAATCAATAATTTGCATTCCATTGATTGACAAAATTAGAAACAGGACTGAGAGCTGGGCCCATAAACTTCTCTCTTTAGCTGTTCGTTTTGTAACTTCTTATATTTTCAATCTCCATGTTAGCTATGAATTGTCAATGTGCTGGTATAGCTTGTGCAACAAATCGCTCTTAACAAGATGGTGGAAAGTGAATAACTTAGAACAAATTTCTCCTGATTTTAGAAGGCACTACTCCTCTCCCTTCGGGGATAATAATCAACAGTTGCTGCTCTCTTGAATCCTTGCATTAGCCAACTCCTGAATCCTGATTCACGGCAAATGGAATTCCTTTTTAATGGCTAGCGTGTCTTTACATTACCTGACGCCTATAATTTACTTTACACTCATCAACCGAACTTCTAGTAGCACAAAAACATCTGGACAGAAGATTTTTAAATTAAATATCAATGTGTCCTACGGAAAGCAATGTTTAATGGCGGTAAAACAGAGGATAATCTTCTTAGAAGAGAAATTAACTGCAGCAAACTCTATGTTTTTGTCATATTGGGCCTGAAATTGACTCGCACTCGTTATTTTTCAAATTGCGAGATGTTTAATTACTAAAGCTGATGTGTTTTTACTTCCTCCTTCTTTAGCACAAATAATTGGCGATCTTGAAGCGGATCTTGACAATGAATGAGAAAGCTTGTTCTCCTCGCATCCAGTATGCTTATTCATGTCAGCTGGATGGAACGTAATGTGCATCTGTTTAAAGCCAAATTTTGTTGCAAAACTAGCCTCAAAGTACTCATCGCATATATATTGCGGGTATCATATGTCATTGGAGGGGTCCTACAAGTCAGGCCAGAGATTTCTCTCACCCTTTTACGGAATAGACGAGAGCTTTACTGAGATGATGGTTTACTGGTTTATATCTTTTTCAGTTTTTATGATAGCTTATTGGATTTATGGCCTTGTATACTGACTCTAACAATCATTTGTTTTGCTTTTACACATCCATCGCAGGCCGAAATTCTGCAGCCAATATATTTAATATGATCGTTTCTGCCTTGTCTTATGCTAGTTTTTAGATTGCTATACTTTGGCCTTTGTCGTGGAAAAATATATGATGGGTCGAGGATGGTCGAGGATGAAAATGTGATCAATCTTTTTATTTGACCAGTTTCCAAAAATTAATATCTAGAAAACCAGATAGATAAAGGATTCCATATTTTAAGAAAAGAAACAAATAAACACTCAACTAGAAGAATTTGCTCGCCGGATTATCAGCGAAACCTAACTTGTTGATCCAGTGGTGCCAAGGAACGACTTACAGCTCATATTACGGGGAGATGATTTGAAGCACATAACGATTTTATATACGGGCATCAATCTCGACTCAGATTGCTTAAGATTAAAAAACAAAAAACCAAACAAAAACTGATGAATGGATAGAGAAAAGGATGAAGAATTGAGTGAGAAAGGGCCAGGAGAGCCGATTTACTTGGAAGAGGGAGCGATCGAGCTTAGGGTGTGCATCCCCTTGCCTTGCTATATTCCCAAGCGTGCGCCTCTACTCAGTGACGGATTTTCAAATGCCGACTTAAATTGGATTGGGATTTCTCACAAGTATTAATATTTTTAATTAAAAAACATTTAATAGTTAATTTATCTTATAAAAATACCAGAAGAACTCATTTTGACAAAATTATAATTTTTTAATAAAATTTGGACCATTATAATAATATTTAATGAACCAATTTTGTAAAAATATTACCTTTTTTAGTATATAATAGCTAATTTTTTAGTATATTGATTATCATAATATTCTATTATAAATATTGTGAGATTCTTTGTATGGTGAAAATGCCATCATTAATTAAGTAAAGCTAAATACTAATTAGTAAAATTATAAATTAAGTAGTAAATTAACTTTATTTTATTTGAGTTTTTTACATATATAATATCAAAATTTTATAATATAATAGAGCATCCTAATTATACTATTTTAAGAATACATTTGATTTCCATATTTTTATAACACACATCACTTATTATATATTTATATTTATGATAATTAAATATACTAAAATATTATTTATTTTATATATTTTATGTGTTGCATAAGCTTTATAATTATTGATCAAACATTATTTAGCATATTAAAGCTAAATAGTTAATACATTTATTTTTATTTAAGTTATTAAATAATAATATATAATATATGATAAATTGATAGTTTAAATATTAAAAATAGCTTATTGATATTACTCCAAACTATATAATAAAATATCAAAAATCAAATATTAAAATTTAAATATATATATTTTAATAAGCATAATCTCAATAAAATAATATATTGTCAAAAGATTTCAACTATCAAGAATTGAATTCAAAGTCATTAACCACTGAATTATTACATAATCCACACAATTTATTTAAGTTAAATATTTATTTGTATTATTTTAAAATAAAATAATATGATTGTAATTAAATATTTTTGAAAAAAATTGGTTGGATAAAAAACAATTATTTGAGAGAGAATAAATAGACTATTATATCATTCAATATATATATATCCTAATTTAAATTATAATTCAATATATATATATATAAACAATTTAAGTATTTGGATTTTCATTACATATTTTTGTAAGAGAAATACTATTTAGACCTGCTGATATGGCACCTAAAAAAATCGATCAAATGAGATTTTGACATCATTTTAATGCAAACTTTAAAAATAATATTTGTATTATTTTAATATTAATAAATAAGCACTAATGAAATAATGTCTAAATCCTATTATATAGAATCTAAATAATATTTTTCTTATTTTACTATTTTAAATATAAGCATATGCTAGGAAATCATATTTAATTCTTTTTTGTTTGTTTTATATTTTCTTTGAATTTATATGAATTTTTAATAGTTTAATTTTATTTTTAAAAACACTTAATAAAGATATAAAATAGCAAAGACACATCAAAGTAATATGATTAGTCATAAATTTATATTTATTTTAAGAGGAAAATAACACAATTAATAAGATAATAAAAAATCTTATGGTTAGGAATAAATTGCATACATCACATTAAGAGATTTTTAATCATCAATCAACTAATAAATATAATAATGCACTAAAATCATAAATTATATGTTGGTGAAAATATTTAAAGTATTGTTTATCCTTTAAGTTTATTTTAAGATAAAATTTATGATAAGAGTAATCAAAGTATAGAAAATGCTTCAATACCCCAATAAACATCTCAGCACTTTTTCTTAGGTTATTATTAGTTTTAATGAATTTTAAATATAAGTTTAGCTAGTAAATTTTATTTATTATGAATTAATCATTAATTTTAAGTGCATTAATGACTGTAAGTCATTGATTGGATATATTAAAGCTTAGCAACTTCCTTAAAGTATTGTTTATGCTTTTGGATTAAAGTATTGATTAATCCAAAAGAGCCCATCTTCCACCTAGAGCCCAACTACTTCTTATTCACCAAAAAAATAATCATCATATTTGAAACAATACAAAAAATACAATAAATAATATTTGTATTACATATTTTTCTTATAATATATTTTCAATATAATCTTGCAAAATATTAACAAAAATTATAAAATAATTTTTATATCTTAGTTACTACAGATTACTACCTATACATCTGTCATTATACTCAAATTGTTATTTAAGTTATTTCAATTAATGTTGGCCAATGATATTTTATAATGAAATATTATTAATAAATATCAAAATTTTATTATTAAATGTATAATTTATATTAAAATAATATAATTATTATTTTTAAAATTTGTATTGAAATATAGTGTCACGTCCCGGATCTCCATTTTGTTTAAGAATTATTTTAAATTAGTGTATCAAAATCCTATATTTAAAATATGTTAAAATTAAATAATATATGAGATTACATTACAAAAAAATAAGTGGAATTAAAAATAATTACTTTTTATTCAAGCTATTTCTTTAATTAATTACAATTTAATACTAATTTTATACTTTTATTTTAATAAAGGCGCCTTTATACACAATTTTATAATAAGTTAAACTGACGCAAAAATTATAAAAATGAATCAAATATGCGACTCAGTTTTATAAATATATTAAATTATTAAAAATAAAATAAATTTAATTTAATTTAATTTAATCTATAATAAAACGTGATATACACGTAAATCATTATAAATTAACAATTTACCCAGAATAACTCCGCATTAATCTCTCGAGTAACCAAAGAGGACTTTCCGCTCGCCCTCTTATTGCTCTATGAGACGATGAGGGGCTTTGCAGGCGGCGGCTCCCGAGAAGGGGATGAGGAACTGAAGCTGTTCTTGAGGAGGCGTCGATCCGATCTCATCGCTTCGCTCGGAAAAAACGGCTCGAGAAATGGTACCGGTCGGTTTGTTTGGATTACTTCCATTTGCTGTTTCTATTTGATTCGGATTGACGGAATGTCGGATCGGGATTTACTGTCATACCGCTCAAATCTTGTTGCTTTTCATCATCTAAACATCAAAAGCTTCGAATAAACTGATAGATTCGAATGCTAACATTAAATCGAACTGGTTTGGGAATCTTCGTTACAGCATTGTTAGTATGTATGTAATGCTCACTATCTGTTGCTTCAGGGTTAATCAAGAATACATCATCAGAATTAGTGACCAAAGGAAAGTTCAGAACAGATGATCTGCCAGATGCTGAAACTGGAAAGCACGATTATGATTGGTTCGTAGATTCATTCATATTGTTGAAATCAGTGTTTTAGGATTTTCTTACACTCCAGTCTACTGCTGCGCTCTCTCAATTTTGCATAAAACTTTAGTGATTTGTATTGTGTGATCAAAATTCATCAATCTGGTTTACTATAGAATCCAGATCCCAAGTGTAATGCTGATCTATTCTTTTTAAGTATGCTTGATTATGAACAAAAATGACCTAAAGAAGCCGTAGCCATCCAAATAACCAAATATAGACTGGGAACTTTAGCTTAAAATTTTTTCATTCTCAATCGTCGGCTCTCTTTTCTACGGCCTTTGCTAGTATAACAAGCAATTAACATGTAGATTGATATGAAATATAGAAGGCATAATTCTATTTGATTGATAAGCCCATAGGCAATTCATCCAACCGATTCCACTCAGAAAAAAAAATTCTAATGCAAGCCATGTTAGGGATAATCGAATCAAAAAATAATTAAATATAAATTGATATGCATATATATGTATAATTTACAGGCTTCTTACTCCCCCGGATACTCCCATTCTTCCTCCTCCAAACTCTGGTGAGAATCGGCCGACCTCGGCTGCTCCGACGAACGGAGGCACCATTAAATCAGCCTCCGTTTCCAGAGCTTCAAGGGTACGTCTATAGCCAGCATCAAAAACCTTCCAAATAATTTGATTGCGAAATCTCGGAAAATTATCTTCATCTGCAGCTCTCGGCCATGGAGGAATCCACCGGAGCAATCGTCAGAAGCAGCTCGGCCAGCCGTCGGTCCCTTAAATCGTTCCTGAGCCCCGGCATCAGAGCACCGACATCTTCTTCCGCAGTTCTCGATCACAAAGGAAACCTCTGGACAGATCAGCAGAAGCAACTCTCGGCCGCAGAAGAACCAGAGATCAGCCATTCCTCCGGACCAATCGTCAGAAGCAACTCAGCCAACCGCCGGTCCCTCAAATCGGCCTTGAGCTCCGGCATTGTCTCCCTCGCATCAAGAGCGCCGACATCTTCTACCTTAGCTTCCCGTCCGCGCAGCTCCAATCCGCCGAGAACAAGGCCAGCCCCTCAAAACCCTACACCGATCTCGGCAATCCCGTGCCCATCAAGGCCATCATCGGCTCCCCGATCGCCGGCTCCTCCCCCCCGCCGATCAATGGCTTCTGCCCGTCTCGAATTCCCAGGATTCTCTCATGACGCTCCTCCGAATCTGAGGACGAATGTGCCCGAGAGGCCAGCTTCTGCTGGCCGGACTAGGCCGGGAATGCCGCTAATGGCGAGGGCCTGCTCAAATGCCGAGGCCCTTCCGAGCGCTACTGCTTCGGGACGAAGCCAGATATCTCCCTCCCTCTTTAATCGGAGTAAGAAGCTGCCGGAGATACAGAAGATGGCCGGAGCTCCGGAGCCAAGCTTCGCCGGAGGAACTATCTCCAAAATATCTCTCGATATTGCCCAAAAGTATCTGGCAAGTTTCTCGATTCTCCTCGAAAACTTTTTTCTTATTATCTTTTATTTTGTAATTGAACCTAAAATAAAAAATTAAATATATTGCGATAAATTGATAAGTTCTTAGTTGAGTTTTTTTCTTAAAAAATATAAAACATAAATATTTGATACTTATTAAGAAACAAATTTTATTTACACTCGCTGACGTTGCACTCAAAAAATACTCATCTAATTAGATTTTGATAATTGAATGGGTATTTTTAAATGTCATATCAACGAATCTAAATTCAAATTTAGTAATTAATACAAATATTAATTCAATATTTTTCTTGTTTAACGCCTAACATATCATCTTTTGGCATAAAAATTTTAAGAAAATTAAATTTAAATAATTTGATTATGGTTTTTTTTAAAATTAATATTTTTTTATTTGAAATAATGTAATTTAAGAGGCTGGTGATGTTTTGAGTAAATTAGGATTATTTCAAACAAATCAATTTGAATTATTTTTGGGATTAATCGATTATTTTAATATATATTAATTTAATCATAAATTTGAAAATATGAAATATAGATATAGCAAAACTATTATTTATATTAATAATTTCAAATTTAAATTAAAAATATTCTTTAAATATATATATATATATATATATCATAAATTTGTATTTAATAAAATTAATTTTATAATATTAATATAATATATGTAATAAAATCCCCTAAACATAAACCATAGTATATATCATATTTGGGATTTATCTAGATAGAATTCCCTACAAATTATTGTAGATGCGATTTATATTTAACTCTTACAAATATTTAAAATAGAGAAGCTCTAGTATGTCAGTCTGTAAAAGCCCTTACTTTTTTATATTTTTATGAAATTTATTATTATAATTTTTGTATCCTTTAGTTTATTATATTAATTCTTATTTTTGCAAAAATTTAATTTATAATATATTTTATTTGAATTTTTTATCTCAAAAGTTAAAAGCAAGATCAATAACAAATTATATGGCTATAATCTTTATTATTTAATTTCTTATATAATTTAACCTATGAGAAACACGAGCATTTGCAATCTAAATAGAATTGAATTATTTCTAAATAATTTTTGAAAAAGTTCTTCATGATATGACAATCATATATGTAAATATATGATTGATATAATTTACATTTTAATTCATTGTAAATATGATTGTATATATGATGGTGCAAGTGTAACAATTTTTTTTTCTTGTAGAACATGATTGAAAAAATACTGCATGTTGTGGTTGCAGGATGTTAAGCTAGGTGTGGGAGAAATGAGAGCCCACTCTTTGTTCCCGAACGTTCGACTGCGAAACGTCCCGAAGTCGCGATCGTCTCGTGTGGCCCTAGAACCCATCGTCCCGTTGCCGGACGATGATCTTCTCTCGGGCGCAAAGGGGGGTCCGTGCAACCGAGGCTTTGTTGGCCCGTCGCCTGAGCCTTTTCGCCGAAGAAATTGAGCCACCACCCCGCCGGCAGTTTAATCTGGCCAACAATTGTCATATTTGCTGACGGGAGAATGCTTTGTAACAGATAAGAAAATTTATAATTTGGCCCTTATTTTCTTATTCAATGGAATATGATCTGCATTTACTACTGTTTCCAAAGAAAAAAAAAGTTCCTTACTGTAAAAGGACTTGACCTAAGTTTTTCATTGTTTGTAGAATACACATGATTTTGTTCACAAGACTTGTTAATTTATACATTTTGAGGACCTTGACTCTAGCCCTTTGACTTGTTATTTTTATTATATTTTTCGGCAATGCTAATTAATAAAGTTCACATGATTATTAAAAAATATATAACTTATGTTTATAATGAAATAATTTATATTTTATTTAAAAATTTTATGTTTATTGAAAAAATTTAGCCTTGCGAAGCAAATATTATGAGAGATTTGAACTTATTTAACTATTATAAGGTTAAATGCAGAACCCTAATCATTTTGCAAACATAATTTTTTTTATTGTTTGATGCTGCAAAAGTTTTCATAAAAGAATAATCCTGCTTGCATATCTAGAAAGTAGCTTAATATTCTAACTTGAGAAGAACTCAACATAATCTAAGAAAAGAAGACTTCAATGACACATGATATGTTAATATATTTTCAAATATCTCTTAAAAAATATGAATAATTAAAATTTAAGATTTAAAAAATATATTTTTTATAAACTTCACAAATAAAAATGAATTTAATAATATTTTTTTATTTTACTTAACCTTTTAAATTTTAATCATTCATATTTTTTAGAAAATATTTAAAAATTATATAACAATATATAACTTAATAAATTAGCACATTGCTTTAGAACTCTCACCAATATCCAACTCATTTTCCTATATAATTTATTAATTTTAATAAATTTATTAATCATGATTATAAATTTCAATTATTATGTATTAAATACTATTTAAAAATTATAATATGTTAAACAAATTAATTTTCTTAATTTAATATTTAATTATATATATGATGTCATATTTTATTTTTAGAGGTGCATATAAATATAAATAATTAATATGTAATGCCACGTCTCATAGCTTCTACTTAGAATATATAAACATTATTATTTTAAATTTTTTAAAAATTATATAATTTTGATATGTATTTAAAAAATTAATTTAATAAGAAAATAACATCTTTATACAAAAATATAAATCAAAAAATATTTAAAATCAATATAATTTTTTTTTTTTTTTTTTGCATATAAGCCTCACAAAAAATTATATTCAACTAATAATCTAATTACATATTGAATTGACACATTATCTATATATTTTTGTATATATTAGTATGTAAGTGTAGGAATACTCTTTTAATAAATACCAAACATAAATTTATATTTAATACTTAGATAAATTATTTATATTTTAAAAAAACTAGTTTTGGAAGCTGTGTATTCAAAACTGATACATAGATAAATTTAGTAACATAGCGAAAAAAATTCATTTTTTATTAATATATGGTTTAAATTAATGTAATTGCTCTAAAAATATTTTAAAAAGTGTCAGAGAATCTCAATTAGAGCTCATGCTGCTGTTTATAAAACCCTAAAAACTAGTGAGCAAAGTTTGAGAAGGTTTCAGAGTGCTTGCAAATTATTTGAGAGCTTACTGCAGCAATTTGTTTATTGGGAGTCAGCGATGGGCGCAGCAACATTGATTCGAATCCCACCGGCGACATGTCTGACTTCAAAAAACTTATAGAGCTGAATGCTGCTTTACAAATGGGCCAAAAGAAAGCACAAAATAATGCACATGCCAAGAGGAAGAAGAAAAGATCAGAGAGAAAATACCTCAAAAATAGCAAGACTTGTGCTGCAATTCTGCAAGATGTAAAGCATTCAGGTCAGTTTGGATCTTTTCTAGCCTAACTGCACAACAGCTAAAATGGGAATGATGAGAAGTCCTCTCTCAACTTATCGACTGAATGCTTTAATAGCCCGGCATATGCTCTTTAATGTGATGATTTTAATCTTGCAAGCATCTGGCAAGATGAACTTATTGGGTGTTAAGATGGAGTTGCCTCTGCTTTCATATTTGCTCATGTTTTCTATGCAATTGTAGGAAATTTTCTTCACATAATTCGCGGATTGGTTCAAGGGTTCATCTATTCAAACTGCTCTTATGGAACGTATACGGTGCTATTTGGCTAAAGGGTTTTGAATGCAGTTTGCACTCTGTAACTATGATGGACGAACCACCAGATATGCAGAACTGATCGGATTTTTCAGGATATACTGCATTCGATAAGCAACCTCCTCTTGGGTATCTCTATTTTAAAAATTATCTGAGTCCTGAGTTTATTATTTATTTTTTTATTTTGATGAGGATTTGGTTTTTTATCGCAACCTTTAGTTTTTGCTTTCTAAAATTGTCTGTAAATATTATTGACTATGGTTTAATATAATTTTATAATAAAAAAAAAGAGGATTGTGAGGGGTGTGGGCAGCTTGATTTAAATGGCATCAACTGAAGTTCACAGAAAAGGAAACTGATGCAGAATGAGGCCAGTTCATAATTAACACCTGGAAATTATTGTTCTAAACTGTAATAGACTGTTAAATATTCGAATTATGCTGCTCTTGAAAGCAAGAGGTGACAATTTGCAGTGCATTATGATAAAACAAAGAGTTTAAATATCGTTGATTCATATGGGAAGCAGCATACTAGCATGAAAGATGCAAATAATGAACAACAATACCGTGTTTCTTGAAGGCAATGCTCCTCGTGCCTATGCCGGACTGCCGCGCTGGCCAAACATTTGTCAGTCAAGCACTCATTTTATTCTAAAAGTTCAAAAATCATTATGCTGGTTGACGAGGAATTTGTCAGTCGGCAAACTAAGTTCTTGACATCAGTTGGCGGATAGACGCATTGCCGATCGAGCCAATACAATATTAGGCATGACAAACATTAATCATTCAATGGTTTTGGAATAAAAAGTTGCTGTTATGGAAAAGATGGAAGCCTTAAAAGATAATGGTATTTGGGAGGTATTAGCTTACTAGAAAATAAATGGTGGACAGAAAATGGGTTTTTCTTATAAAAAGGAGATTGATTCATACGCAGAGAGATACAAAAGCACACTCATTGGCACAAAATTAGTCAGACTTGTCTCATTAACTACAAGGAAACTTCTGCATCAATTGCTAATATGAACTCCGTTTGGGTTCCTTTATCCATCGAATATGGATTACAATTAATAGATGTGTCAAATGTTTTCTTAAATAGCAGGTAAACTAGAAAAAATGGGGCAAAACTATATCATGATTTGGATAAGAAGTAACTGGCAGTGAAAAGAAGCAAGGCTGAACATAAATATAAGGGCAAAATGACTGAACCAATGTATAAGGAATAGCAGCAGCTCAAACATAAAATGTTTAGCCTGCATTACATGCCAATAGAGCTTCAAGAGAAGTTAATTCTGTTTGAAAATCTACATATATACAAGTATCTTAAGTGAAAAAAAGTTTCAGAAGTTCTGCACAGTCCTTTAATGAAATTAGACATACTACCAAGTTTTTTTCTTCTCCAATAACTTAATTTATTACCTAGAATGATTTTCTCACCACTGGCACCTTTAAATGGAATTCCAAATCCACTTGTCCGCTAGCACAACTGCTGAAGCTCCATTGATATTCGATTCAATCTACATAAACACCATCAATACATTTCCAAGAGATTCGTTTTTTTTTTCAACGCAAAACTATAAAAAGAGAATTGCAGTCAGCAAAAATTTGATAAGAACAACTTTCTAGCAACTAGAACTTTATTGATTGCTATATCAATGAGAAAATTCCATAAGTATTGTCAACATGAACAAGAACAAACTACAGCTGAGCTTGTTCTCAGTATTCAGAGTAACAGAAGCTGTTTCATAGGGAATTACACAGAACCCTAATTATTCTAGTTATCATCTTCGTTTAAAGGTATCTAGCATATTGGTGCAAGAAAGTTCAAAATTATTGAAGCAGAAAAGAAAAACTACTTCTTAACACGCCTGAGTTTCTTCTGCCCCCAAACCTCTAATCTGCCTATTGGGCATCCGCAGGGGGATCGAAATATGAGCACAGTGCGGCCATTCAAGGGCGCCATCTTCTTCAATTCAGCTTCCAACTCCTTGTGATCCTGCCCCAGCTCCAGTGGCCGAGCACCGAATCCATCCTTGGGTAAAACCGGCATGTATCTGGCGCACTCCTCAGATTCAAGCTGAATATCAAACTCGACGGCCTTCCGGAGTCCTCTGCATTTGGGGTTGCCGCACTTCCTGAACTGGTGATTGATGATCTCCCAAAGCGCGGCGCTGGTAACAATCACGATGATGAATCCGGCGGCGTAGGCTAAGTGCGCGGGGCAAACGACCTCGCCCATCAGATCGACCGCCGCGGGGAACATCTCGGAAGCTTCGTCGTAGATCAGTTTGAAGCAGGGCACGGCCAGAACGCAGATCGACCCCAGAACAAGGATCAGCAAGAGCGCATCCATGGCGGCGAGAGCGGACTTCTCGCAGAAAGGGTGCGAGAGGGGGTTCAAAGATTGGGCCCGTTTGGTCCGGGAATGAGCATGGGCGCCCCGATTCTCGAGCGATGCCTGCAGATTCGCCGATTGGCGGTGCTGCTCAAAAGCCCGGCAGAACTCGATGAGGCTCCGGCAATCGACCATCGCCAAGCGGCGACTCGGATGCTCTGCATGCAGATCAAGATCAAGATCAAGATCAATATCGATCGAGGGCTAGGAAATGGAACAGAGCTTGAGTCAGCCGGCACTTTCTTCGGAGGGAGGAAGCAACAGGAGTGCCGGTCGAGGAAGAGATCGAATACCGTTGACGTGGGAAAAAGAGACGGCGTTCGATTTTCGTAGTCCCCCAGGGGTGAGCGTGCCGGCAAAAGCGTACGGTCGTTTCCGTGGAATATATATATTCGGTTTCAATTTAATTTTACAAAATAAATTAGAATTATACTTTTTTTTGTACTTGCTAAATATATATTTTAAATAAAAAAAACATTATACTCATGCAAGCAATCTAATGTATTTGAATATATTTCAAAGATGTCAAATGATTCTTTAACAAATACATCAAATAATATAGTTGGAAGTCAATTAAATTCAATCATAAGACTCTTAAACATAGTGCTTAGCCAATTGATTGAAATTTTTTTAGCAATTTTAGAGAGAACATATTGTCTCCCACTTAGTAAAAGATATTAATTAAAAATCATTAATTAAATGTACATAAAATATGTTTACAATAATAACGATATTGCATAATTTCAATATAAATTATATCAATAGATCATAACACGTATGCAAACTTGTTTCACTTAGCTTTGAGATATTTATTGCAGAAGTATAAAACATAAATTTAAATATTTAATATCATTTAATATTTGTAATCTCACATGTCAATTAATGTAATATTTGAAATGAATGTGTCTCTTGGTGCATTGATTATCAAGTAAAAGTTTTTAAATCAAATAACAATAATTAGAATATAAATGAATACTTTTAATAAAGAATAATTCTGAAAATTGCATTAATCGTTTACATTGAAAACTTGAAGACAAAGAGCAAAGTAAATCTGCAAGTAAATGATTATTTTGGACAATCTGAGTGCATTGATTGCTTGAAGGTATCAAGATATCAATAATGTCTCAATAATACAAAAAATGAAAGAACAACAACTGTGTTGAAGCAAATAATATTCAATCAATAACATTAAACCTATTATTAACTAATATATAAGTGTCTATGTTTTTATATAATACAATCTCATTAAATTAGGAAAAAAAATAATAGCAAGTAAATAGAATGATAAATATCGTTATAGATTGGCATACAATGTATTATAAGCATAAAGTACCGCTCATTAAGTTATAATCTAATTTTCATCAATAATTTCACTCTTCATGAGCTAAATTTTCTATAATACGCACTAGGCAAGAACCACGATTGCTTAAATCATCGTTCCTTACATGAGAGCATGTTCAATTAAGATTTCATATCAAGATAACATTGAAATTTCTATAAATATAATAACTTGATTCATTTTCCTCAAGCATATAAAAGACAAAAATCATTTATAGTAAATGTTTATTAGCAACAAAAATATAAGAAAAATAAAATGCACCAAACTGTATATTTATACTTGTTGAAATAATTCTTTAAATTATTCAAATTCAATCTACTCCAAAATTTCATAAAGACCAAAAAAAGAAGAAAATTATAAGCATTACCACCTCTCATTTCAATTGATTCCAAGTAATTTTATTTTGAGACTAGAGAACATTTTGTAAAATGTGATCATAAAAAATCAAAAGCTTGACTGCAATTTTATTTATCTTAAATATGCCAAAATGTAAGAAAATTATCACACTCAAAAGTCCTAGAGAAATAATTATCAAAATACCGAGTTCATCATGAATTTCATGTTAATAATTATTGGTAGTATAAAAGCGCTGATTTTACGACAATGTTATCCAAAACTGCCACGATGTAATAGACAGACATGGCCAACAGTCCAAAGCAAACACAATGTAATAGAATAATACTTCTAAATTGACAGACATGGCTGCTCAAAGATTTGTAATTATTTTATAATTATGATTTTGATAAGTGAATCTCAATTAAAATCAATTTAACAATAGATTTAAAGTTTTTAATGATGATAAGCATTGAAGGGAGTATTGTAGTAGCTTCCTTCTCATATATGTATCATGTAGATAGAAAAAATTTGTATCACCAATTATATGCTAATGAATCTCTTATATTCATTATTTATTGATATATGCATTTTACTTTAATTAGCAAGTGTTGATGGACCCAGCATGACTTATTTGGAGAACATAAAGTCCACACTATTTTGAGTTAAGTGAAAGCTGATTATGACAGTGACTACTTAGCGTTTACCTAATTACCTACATATTAGTTATTTAATTATTTTTAAGAGAATTAGATATAGTCATGGGCCGGGCATGCCTTGGCCCATGAAAACCTAAAGATGCAGCCATGGCAGCCGGCTCATGCAAGAATCAGCATTTTTGTAATATTTCAAGGATCTGTTGAACTCGGGGAGAGAAGAATCTGAGCCTGCATGGAACGTGCCGACGAGTTCCGGCTCCTTTCGGCACGTCGCGTTGCCGGGTTGAGTAGATGCACAGGCGCCGATGCAGCCAGCGGCCCAGGCATTCCGACGCCCAGGCAGCTGACCAACCCGAGGCCTGGATGCTCAGAAACCTATACCCGGAATGCTAGTGGGCGCCCAAGGGCCTGCAGTTATTCAGGGCTAGAAGGAATGCATCCTAGGGCAGTTTTTGACTGTTTTAGATTATTTTTTTATTCATTTCTTCATTTTATTAAAGTTTTAATGAGTTCTTGAATCATAGGTAATCAAAATATTATTATTCCTAATTATGTATTTTCTTAATTTAATTATTGTATGAATATTAATTTTGAATATCTCTCAAAAAGTACGAATGACTAGGATTTAAGGAGTTAAATTGAATAAAAAAAATATTCTTAAATCCACTTTTGCTTATGGGGCCATAAAATATATTTTTTAAATATTAAATTTTAATCATCCATATTTTTTTAGAAATATTTGAAAACTATGTAACATTTTTTATTAATTTTACTTTACTTGAATGGATCGTGTGGTCCTTGCGACAATAAATGATTAAAATTTATGTTATTTTGATCAAACAATTTTATATGTTTCTTAATTTTCCTTACTCTGTTAAAAGGATAAAAAATAATAATTTTTGATCGAAATATTGAATTTACTTCTTTATGGAGCTGAATTTTTAAAAGAAAAATATTATGTTTATATAAGAACATATATCAAAAAATATTTAGTATCAATATAGATTAACACATATCTATATATTTTATTATATATTAGTTTTTCTTTTAAAAATGATGATGATGATGATATTAAATTTCTTGTATTTATAAAAATATTAAAATATTTTGAAAAATATATTATAATTTTTAAATTTAAAAAAAATATACATTAAAAATTATTCAGGATTAATAAAATTTTTATTATTTTTACATATAAATCTCATAAAAAATATATTTAACTAATAATCATCTTACATCATCTATATATTTTAGCAATATTTATTCTTAAAATACATTTGAAAAAATCTTAGTAAAAACCATGGAATCTTTGAAAGCTCTGTTCATAATTAAGAGTTTGGTAATATGGTTGTATCTTCTTCAATACTAAGGGTTAGTTAAATAATATATAGTTCTATCTTCAATGCTAAACGAGTAGGGGACTGTTACAGCGTTTAACGGATGACCCAAAACACGTTTCCGATTGGTATGCTTTTCGCATTAAGATATTTTTTGCTATTATTGCTAAACGTGCTTTGGGCTATGGTTTGAGCAGCCTAACTTTTCCTTTGCATAGGACCCTAATTATAAAAAGGAGCTGCAATGCAGAGAGGATGAATCCCAAAAGATAGCCATGAAATATGGGCGGTGGGAGGGTCTTAGAAAGCAACCCCTGTTAGTGAGAATCCACCTAATTTGGTGTTCGGCATTGATTTTAAAGCCAAATACTCTATAATTTTGTTTCTTTATCTTAAGACCCTGAGAGTCCAAAATCAACATTAAAATACAAATTTAAAGATGAAGTTTAACACTCGATTTTATAATTAAAAGATCTTAACAACACAATTTTTGTGAAGTTCTGGCTGAGAGGCAGGCCACGCCGTGGCTTTTTGAGCCCGGAAGGAAGGCGAACGGTTTGAGAATCACATAGTTTTGATTAAGAGGCTCTCATAGTTTTTTTCTCAAGTATCCATTGATAAGGTTTGAGAATCACATTCACAAGTAGATGAATTTTATTTGTGATTGGGATGTTGAGGAGTACATATATAGACAAGTTGCATAGAAAATGAGGGACTGATTGCCAAAAAAGCTGTGAGCTTGAATTATTTATAGCCGTTTTTTATTCTTAAATGAATAAAGAAAGAAACCCTCACAATCATTCTCTTGAGAATAACTTAAGAACTTGCATGTGGCAAAAGCTCAGCAAAAGAAAGGACCGCCCACCACACAGCCTTTCTTTTTCCAGTATATAATCCACCCATAAGAGTGGCCTCTTCCTCCCCACTCATTCACTTGGCATCACCATGAGGCCGCAATCCTCGCCCCACCTCGCCAACGGCTTCTCGAGAAAAAAGGGAGCCGAGATTTTCGCCGCCGTGCGGTACGCCGAGTGCCTCAAGAATCACGCTGCCGGGATCGGAGGTTACGCAGTCGACGGATGCCGCGAATTCGTGCCTTCCGGCGGCGGAGGCGCCTCCGCTGCTCTCCTCTGCGCCGCCTGCGGCTGCCATCGCAGCTTCCACAAGCGCCAGTTAGACGACTGCTCCTCGAGTTGCATCACCGCCTCCTCCTCGTCTGACCGGTGATCGCCGCCGCCGGCAACCACTTTTATTGTCTTTTATTGTGATTGGATTGAATTGAACCTTTTATTGTCTTTTATTATGATTGGATTGAATTGAACCTCTTCAATAGTTTTTATAAGTTCTTATGTTGAAGGCCACACATAATTGAGTCATTCAAGCTAAATTTTTTCAAAAAGAAAAAGTCTCACTAAGCATTTGTTTTATGTTAATCTCTTATTATGTGCATTTCAAAGGTAATAAAAATTTCTCTTTTATTTTATTTTATTAAGCAATAGACTTGTTTAGTTGTTGTACTCTTTGTATTTTTGTTGTTTAACAACTAATAATATTTGTATTATTAATTTAGTACATTATTTTAATACATTTTTTAATATTTGCTAATTAAGTTTAATGATTACATAATCCAAATTTAAAGGCTTCTTGAAAATTGATGTGATTTAATGCTTGTTAATTAAGAAAATAAAAGTGTACTTTCTTACTAATTAGAAATGAGTAATTTTTCTTATAGAAATTAAATGAGAGTAATTTTGAGCATCAACTACTTGACTGCAACATCATTGATGATATATTTATAAATTACTTTTTTTATAATATTTTGTAATTTTTTCATAAATAAGCTAATTTGAATAGATGAATTTTAAAATGTACATCAAAGAAATGGTCTAATGAAGCTTAGGAATTGAGATTAATATCTTTTAAGGCTATTGAGATAGCATGTGATATTTTGAGTAGATATAAGGGAAGTATACACTAAGAGCTTAATTGTGGAACTATGATAAATTAGGGATAAGTCAAAGAAGCATGACAAATTTATATAAATTTTATACTTAAATAGAATATCTAAGACTTTATCCATTCATCAATTATTCATATAAAAAATAATAATTATGGTATTTATACTCCTTTCTACCCTTAAACAATTAGATTGTGTGCAGTGATCTTAAATACAATCTAATTGGGTTAAGCATATTTAAGCTACTAATTAGATTAAGCATGTTTAAGCTACTGATATAACTTCCTTAAAATGTGTGTCTAACTCAGCATTTAACAATGTATCATAATCATACAAGCAATTAGTATCATCCTATTAGCTAAATTGTTTTTATATTTCAAATTAAATAAACAATTTATTTAGCATATAAATATATTGTCAAAAGATAAATATTAATATTTTGTTATTATTTTATCATTTGTGCTACATATTTTTAATTATTTCTTATTTTATCATTATTGACTATTATTTGATTAAAATTATATTATAATAATTATTAATAAATTAATAGCTATTATTTAGCAATTGATTATCTGTGTTTATGTTTATAATAACTTACAATTATTTATTATTAAAATTAAATTTTTAATAGTTATTAATAAATAATATTTAAATAATTAAATTTGATTATTAATTAATTGTCAATCAATATAAAATTTTCATGAGTAATTAAATATTTTGATTTAAAAAGAGTATTTATTATATTTAACTACTAATTAGATTAGTAATTATTAAATAAATATTAGTAAACTTGATTAATAATGGATATATAATAAATAAAAATTTAAAAATTTTAAGTATTAATTAATTATCCCTTAATAATTGATATTATATTAGCTAATTATTTATTACAATGTCATTAATAAATCTACTTAAAGAATTAATTACCATTATATAAAAATATAAATATTAAGCCCAAACATATATCAAAATTCTTAGAGACTCTTAATGCAACAAATTTAACAAGTTTAATAAATTTGGTTTAATAGGTTATATTTATATATATATATATATATATATATATATATATATAAAAGTTAAGTGAATGGTATTGCAGCCCAGTAATTGAGGCTCAGAATTTATTATTTCAGATCATGAGTTCAAATTACACCAGCCACACATAATAGAAAATAAATAAAATAAAAATAAATAAATATATATAAGCTAAAGTTTCGGTGAATGAAAAAGACTTTAAAGTTGAAATAGACGAAGAGGTTGGGGAAAACGGATAAGCTAATTTGAGGCTTTTGGATTACGGCTAATGGGGGCCCACTAATGCATCAATAGGTGTGGCTATAGGCTGGCCAAATTCAGTGGGCCATAGCCTAATGGGCTCACAAGCATGTGCTCTGTCCCCATCGTTACTTATTTCTATCCATTTCAAATGTAATTGTAGGGCTCTCAATAATCTCAGCTTAAATTTTGATTTTTTTTCTTTTTATTTTATAATAGAGGAATCTGTTGATGTGGCACTCAAAAAAATTTATCTAATGCTATTTGATTTACAATATTTTGCATAGTTAATAAGAATATATAAAAGGGAAGTCTCACATCACATCATTCTTCTATATTTTGAGGCTAGGATCAGCAATTTGACTTGAAATTTGAATTCAAAATATTTTAACTTGACTCCAATCATATTTGACTCAATTCGAACTGATTTGAAATAACTCGAATTCAACTCAAACTCAAACGAATTCGAATCTGAACTGACTTGATTTGAACTGGTCTCAGCTCCAACTTCTTAAGTCACTCCCACCCGCCCTTAAATTTGGTCCATAATTGTTCTATGCAAGTGAAGTCCAAGTACTAAAGCTTGGAATATTTACAATATATTAAATTATGAAATATGCATTGAATAATAATAAATTGAAATAGTAGATTTTGGAAGAAAATTAAAATCGTAATTAAACTTGATATGAGCTAGTAGACTTCCCCTCCAAAATTTTCATTTAAACACATCTATGGTTCGATTTCTCCATGAAATCCTCAAACTGCAGCTTGTTCTTCGTAAAGATAAGATACAGTTTCTTCAACGTATTCATTCGGTTCATCACCAGCGCTCGACAAATCTCGGACGCAGCCTTACTCCAATTTCTGGACGAATGCTGGAATCCATCCGCGGTTCAAAACATTCATGCCGAAGTCGTCACCCGCCGCCGCCACCTGGCCTCCCATCCTTCCTTTGCGGTCAAGCTAATGCGCGCCTACGGTGTCTGCGGCGACGCTCGCCGCGCCCGCAACGTGTTCGACGAATGTACCGAAAGAAACGTTATTCTCTTCAACGTTATGATACGCACGTACGTTGCCCACGGCCTTTACGGCGACGCCCTAATGCTGTTCTCTGCCATGGAGCGCTTCCATGACGTGAAGCCCGATAATTACACCTATCCGTGCGCGCTGAAGGCCTGCTCCTGCTCCGAGAATCTCTCTTGCGGGCTCCAGATTCATGGATCTGTTACAAAGGTTGGGCTTGTTGACTCCAACCTGTTTGTTGGGAACGCTCTCATCACATTGTATGCTTCCTGTGGGAATCACATTAATGCACGCCATGTGTTCGATGAAATGCCCAAAATAGATGTGGTGTCTTGGAATGCAATCATTTCTGGATATGCGCAGGGCGGCATGAACGACCAGGCACTGTATGTATGCAGAGAGATGGTTCTTCGCCGGCGGCCGAGGGTTGATGCCGGTACCATGGCTAGCATTTCATTGGCTATGTCAGATGCAGAACCTGAAGATGTCAGGTTCATAAGAAGCAGTGTGTTTGATGAAATCAAAGGAAGAACTTTGATATCCTGGAATGCCATGATTGCAATATACGTCAAAAGTTCAATGGCAGCAGCAGCCATGGAGCTTTTTAGAGAAATGAAGAGGGAAGGAATAGAGCCAGATGTGGCCACCATTGCGAGCATTCTTCCGGCTTGCCGCGACCTTATGGACCTGGCAACAGGAAAGAAACTCCATGAATTCATCAGTAAGAAGAACATGATCCCAAATTTGACTCTGGAGAACGCTCTGATGGACATGTACGCCGCTTGCGGGTGCCTACAAGAAGCACAACAACTTTTCAACACTTTAAAGTCAAGAGATGTCGTGTCCTGGACAACAATCATCTCAGCTTACGGCATGCATGGGCTTGGCCATGAAGCAATTACTCTGTTTGAACAAATGCAGGCGTCGGGGCTTAAACCAGACCACATTGCTTACGTTTCAGTTCTTTCAGCATGCAGCTACTCAGGGCTTCTCAATGCCGGAAAGCATTACTTTAATTGCATGGCTGTCCAGCATAACTTGGTTCCCAAAATGGAGCATTTTGCCTGCATGGTGGACCTTCTCGGGCGTGCGGGTAAACTTGATGAAGCTTACGATTTTGTCAGGAAAATGCCAATGGAGCCTAATGAGAGGGTGTGGGGAGCTCTGTTGAGTGCTTGCAGAGTTCACTCAAACATGTCCCTCGGGTTGGCTGCTGCTGATTCTTTGTTCAGATTGGTTCCAAAGCAAGCTGGGTACTATGTGTTGCTCTCTAATATCTTTGCCAGAGCTGGAAGGTGGAAAGATGTTGCTTTGGTGAGATCTATGATGGAAAGGGAAGGGGTTAAAAAGTTGCCTGGCTGGAGCTATGTCACACTCGGGAATAAAGTTCACACCTTTTATGTTGGCGACAGGTCGCACATGCAATCGAGGGAAATATATGCAGAGCTTGATGTGCTGATGAGAAGGTTGAAGGAGGCTGGATATGCTGCTGAAACTGAAACTGCTCTTCATGATGTGGAAGAAGAGGACAAAGAGGGGCACCTGTTGGTGCACAGTGAGAAGCTAGCGATGGCTTTTGCTCTTATGAATAGTGGGTGTCCTGAGACACCGATCAGGATTACAATGAATCTTCGGATGTGCGGTGATTGCCACCTTGCGGCGAAGCTCATTTCGAGGATTACGGCACGGGAGATCATCCTCAAAGATACAAAAAGGTTTCATCAGTTTAAATGCGGTTCGTGCTCATGTAAGGATTACTGGTAAAATAAGAAGCTATTTGGCTTGATGGCATATCATTCGATGTTATCTTTTTATATTACTGGTACAATCAGCGGACATCTTGATAACTTTGGACATTTTTATTTGCATATTTCATATCCTTCTAGCAAGGTTTCTTGCATGCTTGTGCTTTGCTGGAGCCTCGTGCAGCTCGAGGAGGTGGGCCCAAGCGGGGTGCATCTGAACATGCAGCCAATGCATTGGAGTGAGCGGGAATTGGATATGGTGGAGCCTTGTGCACATTGGACTGCCCGAACACCAGCTAGGATGCTGGTGGGCGGCGACACTGCTGGCTGCTGTTGTAGCAGAGTGTTGTCTGCAGAGGCAGTGGTCGATATCGCAGAGCAGCTAGAGGAGTTGTTGAGCAGGGTGGTAGGGAAATTCGCTGAGCAAGTTCACGGTAGTTACTGAGTTGGTGTGACAGCCTTCGGAAGCCATTCCAAGAAATGGATATTGCGCACCTTAACCAGGTAGTGCAGCGATTGTGATGGCTGCAGGGCGTCCACTGGACGACGACTGCAGGGTGTTGGCAAGGTGCAATGCAGCGGTGCAGTGTGCGAGGCTGCAGCAGCTTTAGTATGTTGCAGCCCTAAAAAGTTTGTATAATTTCTTTCTGATCATAGTGGATTTTTTGGTCGACTCCGTAATTTTTCCTCAATTTTAAACTTTTCTCCATAAATCTGTGTTCGAGCAACAAAGGTTGTGTTCGAGCAAAAAAGGTTTTGTGCCCTGCATTCTACTTTCGTGTAACATCTTTTGCAACTTTCGGTGAAATCCACTATTTGTCGAACATGTTTGGCTATGTTGCCCTCATGGATTGTTTATACCAATTGCTAATCACGCGACACCTCCTCGCACATCAACGATGTGCATTTTCTTGTGATTTGTGTGTAAGCATGTAGTTCCTCCATTTTGCTCTGGTTTCTTACGACTTGATTGTAGTCAGCAAATGGAAAAAGTGGTCAAGATAAGTGGGAGCGTACGAAGGATGGCAAGGTGCAATTTTAGCATGAGATTTGAAAGAGCTACCTATCAAAAGAAGGAAGACAAGTCTCCAGAGAAAGTAAGTGAGAAAGAGACAAACTATGCCTCCAAGGGACTATGAGCAAGGGTTGCAAAGATAATAAAGAAGATCAAGTAAAAGGTGATAGGCACTAATTATTTCAGTTTTGTACTTATATACATAAAATTTCGATGAAGTAATATGATGAAAAAGACAAATTTAATACAAAATAAACTCAGGGGTAATATCACCCATAAATTATTTAGAGCACTATATACAGCAGATTATTTAATTATAGACAGGAAATATAATTTTTCTATATAACTATTACAAACGATCAAACATATATAAAAGTAGTCAGATTACATTCTAAATTTTTTAAAATTAAGTTGTTAAATGTAAATTAAATTATTAAATCCATTGGTAAGAAATTTCAATTTTTTCTTTAAAGTACGTAAAGTTTATGTATTATTAGCCTTGAATAGCAATGGTATTTAATATGTTTTTATTATTTAATTTATGTAAAATAATAAAGTTTCTTACTTATATTACTATTTAATAACTTCTATGCCACCCGCAAATAATTGAGTATTAGAAGTATAAAATAAGAATATAATAAATTAAATGATATATTTATATAAATGGTTTTTTTTTTTTTTTAAATGATACTTATTACATATGCACATGCACATCCTCTATGGTTCTCCTTGTTATTAAATTATATTTGATATAACAATTATATAACAATTATGCACATACGACTGTGAACGACGATCTGGTCTCCCTGGCTTTGAGAGGTATAAATGATTTTACTCAATTTTGCTAGTATCTTTCAGCCCTGTTATATTTCTTACAGTTATTCTTAATTATCCAGTTTGATGGTAAAGTTAGTGCACTAGTTGTGGTCTGTTGTGTTACATTTGTGCAGAGACATTTTTTTCAAGCATGTAGTGTTTGTGCTGAAATTCTTTCTGACTCTGCAACAAAATAAAAACCTGTTATATTTGTGAGTGACTTTCCATAAATACGGGCAATTCCTAAATTGTTCATATAAATTTTAGTAAGGTTTAACCATATAGTTGTCATACTATTTTAAACTTTTGACATGCCTCTTGACTTCAAATTACTTTGGATCTTACTCAAGCTCAATGATTCAACAAATCAATAATGGAAGTTCAAGTTCTTACTTTGTACAAACATGTCTCTGTCTATTCTAGAGTACAAAGGACCAGAATGATGTTGGATTCAAGGATCAAATGTTATGTGTGGTTTTATGAGCTTAGCCTTTAGCCTTTAATCAATAATGGTTGGTGATTGCAAAAAATAGGTGCGTGTTAACATTGATCACTTTCTATTGAAGAAAGCTTTCGCAACTGTTTAGTCAAATTTCCTACTCTAACTTGAGCAGGCATGTGAGGGTAAATTTTAGGACCTGTTTATTTATAGCTTATGTTGGTTTAGCTTTGCTTAGTTGCTCCTAAGCAACTTAACATCTTAGCCTTGCTTATTTGGCTTAAAATAAACAAGAAATAACTAAAATTTAAAAAAGTCAAGAAGTTCAAATAATTAACTTATTATCTTAGCTTAGTTTATCTAATTCCTAATCCATTTAATTCCAAAAATAAGACTGCAATGTACAACCTCTTATTTGCTATTATTAAGCAGGGATGGGTTGGTTAATGCTCCATTTCTTTGCTTTTTTGCACTCTTTTTTTCTCCCTATCATTAGCCCTTTTTTTAAGAAACCACTATGTGATGAATTTTTATTATTATTTTATTTTTAACAGTGCATTTGATTACAATAAAGAAGATTTAAATCTGGGGGTTTTTCTCATTGATTTGACATCTTTGATCCTACTTCCTGTGCTATAAACAATTAAACCTTAAGTGGATCATAAGTATCAAGTTCTTATATACTTTAATAGGTCCATTTGAAAATAACGGTTAATGGAACACTCAAAATACTGATAATGCGATGTGAAAAGCCAACTAAGTATTAATGGATTTTTTTCAGTTGTGAGCGTGCCCAAGATTTTATAACTTCTCATCAACACCTCCTTGTTAGCAGAAGGAGGCATAAATTATAGACTTGAGTTGTTGTCTCCACCTTACTTTTAATATATAGAGAACTAGATGAATAAAGATAATGCAGAGTAATAGAATAAAAACTTGGATTTAATAAACTTCTCAAACCATTCACGATTAATTCTTGGAGCAAGTGACATTTTACTGAAAAGTAAGTATTCAAAGTGTTTATTTTTCTTGCTGAAGTGTAGGAATACACTATTTAAATGGTTCATAGGTTTTGAAATTTTTGTTGATTCTTCTTCAAGAATGCTAATTTTTTATGATTGCATGCATCTCTTTGAAATCTAACCTTAGTGCTTTATGCCATCTTTCTTACCTTGGTTAAGAATCCCTTGATGAGAAAGTTGGTTGCCTTACCTATACCATGACATTGTCCTTGTATTATCGAATTTTCATATCTATCATCCCTTTATTTTATTTTCTTAGTTTTTTTATCAATTTTTAAACTTTTTAATTTGATTTTTTACGTTGGTGAAAAATGTTGATCGATATTGTTTTTAATTATATTTTAATCATTAATGCTACCCATTGTATTTATTTTGAGGATTTTTATGCTACATAATTTCTTAATGTATCATTGTTTTTCTTATAATCATTACATCGTTTTAAATATTCTAATAAATGCTTCAAAATATAAATTGTTTTTGTTTTAAATTTATTGTACGTAAAGATATTTCCCTTTTTTATTATAACTGGCATATTTTTGTAGGGTTACCAATAAAATAATATTCTTATTTACTTTTCCTTAGCCTATTATTAAACAAATTTACCTTTGCTCTATGCTGTACTCAAAATCTTTGGGAGAAATTGATTAAATACAAATTATGATGAGATGCTAGTATTTCATAAAATCAGTTATGTTGTTTTTTTTTGCTATATAAGTTAGCACTTGTCTCCTACTGTCATTCAAAAACATATATTTTGGCATCTATGTTGTGATTCTTTGTAAATTGGTAATTTTATTTGTTCTCTTTCCAAGCAGGAATATCTATTGTCATCATTAATAAATCTCTCGAAGCACAAAAGGAATTGTGTAATATTCAGTGTTTCTCTAAGCGAGTGCTTTAGTTTTTTTGGCTTATTATTGCTGATGAATGTATGTTGCAATACAGTTATAACTACTTTTATAATTAGTGCAATGATTCGTGGATTATAAAGTGCAAATACATGATTTGATTGAATTTCACATGAATTTTATTTTTGTTTAAATTTTAGAACCAAACCTTATATTAGTAAAACTCATAATGCATCAAGCATTATAGTAGCGATACTTTGTTGACAGCTTTGCTGAAATAAGCTTTGTCGTCACATGTTCTGAAGCAAAATTAGCTAATGTTGCTATTACTCAGAAGGCATCACACATTTGATCTTATTTAATATTATAATACTAAGTTTCTTGTCAGTCACTAGTTAGACCTAATCTATTACAAAATAAATTTCAGCTACATGCCATATTATCTTTTCATTTGCTCGAGCATATATGATGATGCATTCATTTTAAGGATAAACTTTAATGTTTCCAAATACTTAAAATTGGGCTAATGAAATTGAGCATTATCTTTTTCAAACAATTTACTTGTTTCATTGCTTTTAATGACGATTCAGGAAGGAATATGCTCTTAACTTTCCTAGCAAGATAACTACTAGTAAGTCTTCTCATATTGGGACTTTGGCTGACTTGTCAACCAAGACAGGCTGTGCTGAATCAAGTAATATGTCTTAATTTAAAAATTAGTTGATGGCTACTATAAACTTTTTTTATTTGCTAGCTTGTTTTAATAATGTTGAAATCCTACTTGTATTAAAAGGTTCTGTAGCAGAACGTAAATGTTGGCCAGCTATAGATTACAGTTCTCTTAATTAAATCTCTGATCCAGAAGAGTATTTCTTGACTTGCTCGATGCTTGAAAGTAATTCTTTGCTCTCAAAGTTCGTTGCCTTTGTGTTAACTATAATCTGCTTTAGGCTCGCAAACTTACATATTTTATTAAATTGAAATGCGCATTTAGAATATTTGTTTCATCATCATAAACATCATAACAGATGCTGAAAAAGAAAAAATGAGACTAAAAGGGGAGACTTTTCCAAAGCTCCGCTAGCCTCAGAGCAGAAGAGATCGCACGTAGGCCTGGGCTTCCTATGCTTGAAGGGTAGTCATTATTTTTGCTCAATGAACTGTTCTACTTTATAATGTTACTGCTACACACAGCTTTGAATTTTTCTCTGATTCTTAAAAGTTCAACTCAGAATTGAAGTATGTGTAAAATGTTACATAATATTTGAAAAACTTCTGTATTGAATATAGTGCAGTTTTTCCGTTTGCTTAAAATCCTTAAGCTAATAAGTGCTTGCTTTCTGTGCTCAATTTTCTAAAAGAAATACTAATCATTAAAATATGTATCATATATCTCATATCTATCTTGTTTTATATTTGATTTCTTTTTTCTTCGTTTTTGCTTGTTGTCCTCATTCTAGGTCCATCTTCTTTTATTTTTGTATTCAGAAATGATTCCAAGCCTTGATTTTTCATTGGTTTTTGTAATGGTGATCATTTTTTACTGTCTTATTTAACATTATAAAACTTAGTTTCTTGTCAATCACTAGTTTGACCTAATCTATTATAAAATAAATTTCAGCTACATGCCATATTATCTTTTCATTCGCTCTATATATGACGATGCATTCATTTTAAGATTCAACTTTAATGTTTCCAAATACTTGAAATCGGGCTAATGAAATTGAGCATTTATGTTTTTCAAATAATTTACTTGTTTCATTGCTTCTAATGACTAGATTCATGAAGGATTATGTTTTTAACCTTCCTAGTGAGACAACTACTAGTGAGTCTTCTCACATTGGGATTTTGGCGAACTTATCCAAGACAGGCTGTGCTGAATCAAGTAATGTGTCTTAATTTAAAATTCAATCGATGGTTACTATAAACTTTTTTTTATTTGCTAGCTTGTTTTAATAATGTTGAAACCCTACTTATATTCCAAAGAAATCAGCCAAGTCAATCATTCACAAACTGTTGAACTGGGAAGCAAGCTCTTTGGGAGTGCAGAAACACATGCTATGCTTCTATCTAACTAGTCAAGAAAATTATTATAGTGGTTCCTTGGCTTTTGCAAACTATTCAAGTTAGTCCTTAATTCTTGCAAATAATATTTTTGGTCCAATGACTTTTATTTAAGTTTTTTTTTTGGTCCTATGCTGTTAATTTGAATGGAAACCATTAAATATAAAGGATGAATTTGTCCTTTTAGTATTTAACAAATAAAATTTCACTTGGTAAATTATGTTTGATAATTATGATACATATATTGTAAATGGATTTAGTAAATAAAATTACATACATGATTAGAGAAAATTTGCAAAGTTTGAATGCTTGAGTATCTTTTCTAAATATAGTTAAAATCGTTTCCAACGTCATCACCGTATCTGATGTTGCTGTGAATCTGAACTCTAATAGCCTGGTATGTTATATCATAATATGCACGATATGTGCGCTTAAAAGTTATTCTTATTCATCTTCCTAATTTTTTTTTATCGTAATTGGTATTTGATTGTATTAGAATTTTTAATAATAAAATAAAAAATTGAGTGTGAAGTATGTAAATTTTAATTTAAGTGTGAAGAACATAAACAAATAGCATTGTCATACATTACAAGACCTAAATACGCATCAACTATCTGGCTGATTTTGTGCGAAATGCACCTGCTTTTTTAGAAAATGCATGATTTAATAAAGTTATTTTTAATTTAGCTCTTTATGGTTAGCTATTAACTATGGCTCTTGTTTGTTTCATTATCACACCTGATTAAAGGTGTCATTTCAAATTTTATTTAGAAATACATATGACGTCATGTTAAAAAGGCCATATAAATTTGGAAAATTATTTCCATGCACGTCCGATAAATTTGTTAAGATGTTGGAATTCATTTTAAACTTGTTTTTTACGTACAACAGTGAATGAACAGCCTATTGAAATGCCAATTTAATTTGTGTACATATTAATATATATAGCTATTGATTTATATTGAAGAAATTTAATGCCGACACAGAATTTTGGAGAGTACTAACCAAGTATATTTTTGAGCAAAATACCATTATATTTAAACTTCTAAGAACCTGCCATCTTTCCAAAGCAATATATGCTATGCATGAATGCTATATCATTTAATTTATTTATTTTCTAGCCAACTCAATGTGCTTCACCATGATCCTTCTTCAAGTAGAGCATTGTTCGAACATATATGAGAAAAAAACAAACCTATTGTTTGTTTGTAAATATTTGAGTTTTATGAAACTCTGCTCATAATTGCTTTTTTTCTCTTATTGCAGCAAACTAAGACAATCATAAATTTGGAGCCAAAATAGATGCAGACATTCTTTAAGGGAAATGATGTTTTGGGATTCTGGCATCAGATGATGAGGATGATGCCAAAAGCTTAGAAAGTTGCTTATGCAGCATATCAGAGGGAGGGACAGTCGGAAGTGAGGTGTCGACGTGGAAATTGATTATGTTGTGAATGTCAGAAGCGGTGTCAGCATTATAGAGGTTGAAGGGGCGTCTACCTTGTAAGCTTCATCGACATGGAAAGCGATGTGGACCTCGGAATCAGCTTCGATGTTAGAAGCGCCGTGTTGACACGGAAAAATTGTTTGAGCCTTCGTCTATTGCTCCATAGAAGAGAGACACAGAGATGAAGAGAGACCTAACCAGAGATCAAGGCAGAGAACCCTAGTTGTTGTGGCTTGGGAAATAAAATCTCAAACTGCTGCCTTTGAATTTAAAACATTGCCCGGCTAAGTTGCTCATTTACACTTAATTTTGGAATATTGACGACGGGTGTGAATGGAAAAATAGTGGAGGAAAAAAAAAAAACTCAAATAAAAATTAAGGGACCAAAATAATTATTTGTAAGAGTTTAGGATTAAATTGAACAATTTGTAAGAGTCAGGAGACCATTTTGATAATTTTCTTATAACTAGTCATTTTCTTCAATGTTTACTGTGTTGTTGACATTGTTGACAGATTTGAATTTTCTTATTGTTTGCTTTTATTAATATTCTTGTTTTTGGCAGATGATACCAAAGTAGATGAGGGACTTCTTGATGAATTGGAGAGGCTGTTGTCTAAATGTAAAAAAGTATGTTATGATTCTGCAGGAAATTTTATTAGGGGAAACCTGCAGTTTTATCCAAATCCTGTGGACAAATCAAGAGGTCTTTCATTCTCTATAACAACAGAAAATAAGTCTGAAAGTCCCAAACTTAGAGAGATTTCTTCTGTCTCAAAT
Source organism: Gastrodia elata (assembly GCA_016760335.1). Taxonomy (NCBI): domain Eukaryota; kingdom Viridiplantae; phylum Streptophyta; class Magnoliopsida; order Asparagales; family Orchidaceae; genus Gastrodia; species Gastrodia elata. The sequence continues at coordinate 29,590,546 of CM028684.1, read as the reverse complement.
GGTATTATGTTTGACATGCTGTCAAACCTGAAAGAGCGTTTATCATTGATAATTCGGCAAGGTGATCCATTCACCTCCCCTAAAAGTAATCATGATAGGCAGAGTAAAGATGTTGGGAAACTAAGCTCTATTCCCAAAATTTTATACACTAATGGATTGGCAAAATTACTGAGCTATGATACAGACGTGCAGAGTGAAGAGTTGGGCAATCTCAAGTCAGACTGTAATGATATTAGTGCTGTTGGGATAACAGAATTGGAACAGGAGACTTTGAAGACTAAACTTCTTGATGCGGAGGAGATAAAACTTTCAGTTGATCCTTTATCAGTCTTGGAAATGGCCGTGACATTGACTGATGTACAAAGTGAATATGCTAAAATAACAGCCTTGAAAAGTGACATATTGCAAAATCCTGCTGAAAGTCGACAACCTATGCTTTCAGATAATGAATCTAAAAATTTATCATTAAGCAAAAGCAAGGAATTTCATTCGAGATTGTCGGCAGATGCAATTCATTTTGATGGCAGCTTTAAAGAGGCTCAGAATTCTTCCATTAATTTGAATGTACCAAGGTTCAGTTTAGAGGACGAAATGCACTCTCCAGTGGACGTGACTTCTGAGAACGCTAAGAATCTTGGCAAAAGAAAAGTTTCACAACGACCTAAGACTTATTCGCATTCACAGTTTATTCCATCTGCTTTTTGTAACTTTCAAGGACACGTAAGCATATCAATTTTACATGTAATTATCTAAGATTTACAAGTAGTGCCTGCAATTATCTAAGATTTATATGTAGTGCCTGCAATTATCTCTATTATTAATTATCAATATAATGTTAGCATATCAAGTTTAACGTTAGTAGTTGGACATGTAATTATCTAAGATTTACATGTAGTACCTGCAATTATCTCTATTATTAATTGTCAATATAATGTTAGATTTACATAATTATATCAAGTTAAACGTTAGTAGTAGGACATGTAATTATCTAAGACTTACATGTAGTGCCTGCAATTATCTCTATTATTAATTATCAATATAATGTTAGTTTATTTATTTAGCTTTTATTGCTTTTAAATGCTGACCAGACTGTTCTTGGTGTTAAGCATATCAATTTTAATGGCATACTCAGAACATTCTGGAACTCAAAACAAAAATGATATCTTTATTGTTTTAGTTGTTACTCTCTCTATTATAGAGGATATATCTAAATAGGAGGATATATTATTATGATGATGCTGATGATGGGAATGATAATGACTATACCTTTTTTGAATTGGTGAGCGTCTTTCAGACAATGTTGTAGATCAACAAATGGAGCTGCCATGTGAAGTACTGAATGGAAATACGGTAAGCTTCTTATTCTCAAATTCTATTCATTTTTTTGTTCAGAATCTGGTTTTTTTCTATGCATTGTCAACCTTAAAACGTTTTTTGTAGCTTATATGGATTTGTAAATTAATGCCATTTAATTCTTATGCGTGAGTTTGCATGTTTATAACAAAATTTTAAGGTTGATATTTATATGAAGCTTTTAGATAAAATACCAATCAGATTGAACCAACCAATTGTATTTATGTAAGATTTGGTAATTAAATAATTTATAAGCTATGAATCTCTTATATATCTTTAATCTTAAAATCATAGTATTTTCTATGTACTGTTGATCCTTCATTGTCATGTAATTCAATTGCTCTTCTTTGGAGCTTATTTTGTGCAAGTTGGTTTCAAGGTTCAAATATTGAACGTTTCTTCCTAAGATTGTATTTGGCTTACAAGAGTTTTTCATGGAATTCAAGTTATCTTGCTGTAATCTGTGTTATGTTTAGAATTATTTAATTCACAAGAATAATTAAACAAGTAGTTGGTCAACATTCAACCCCATATAACATAGTTGGTTGCATAACTGCTCTATAAATTTTTCCTTTAATTTTGAGTGGAATTTTCGAATCGCACGTGTACCTACCTAAAGTCGTTCTTTTGCAAATTAGGTCAAAATCCCGCCTTAGGAATCAGGATCTCGGGGAATTTCAATTTATGGCAAACAAAATTACCAACAGATAGAAGCAAATTTTAGATCAAAGTGCCATAATTCGGGAAAAATCCGAAAAACGAAAGCTTCCGATCTATTTTCTGAAATAAAGGAATTCTAAAAAAATTGAAAACATTAAAATACATGTCCGAATTCATCGTTTTCAGTGTCATTGTGTTAAGTATATTATTTAAAAACTGCTCGAGAAGTTTCATCAAATTTTAAGCGCCGATTTGATCGTGGCAAATTTTCAAAGTTTTAAACCTCAAAATAAAAATAAAATAAAAATTTTGCTCCGAATCGAAATTTTTTGGCGCGAGGGTGTTCGTCTTGTAACACAACTCGATGTTAAGTTTCGTTGTATTCGGATGTCATACGACGAAAAAATTGAGAGGATTTTAAATTTAAGTTTTTTATTAAAATTCTCCTGTTCTTCCCCTGCCTCACCCTTCGCTCGCCCTCCTCCCTTCGCCAATCGCGCCTGGCGACGCGACCGAGACAGAGCCTGCAGCGGAAGGTTTCGCGCCTGCCTACGCCGTTTTTGGCGCAGGCTGTCCGCCCATAGGGCCAACCCCGACCCTGACCCCCCTTCCGCCTGCGAGGAGGGCCCGCCTGCGCCGAATCTGGCGCAGGATGCGATTGGCCCTCCCTCTCGCCTCTTACGCCCCTCCCTCCTGCGCCTACAAATACCCCCATCCCCTCCCCTCTCCTCCCCACAGTCACCCACAGCAGCCCTCTCCCTCCAAACAGCCGGCCAACCCCTCTCAGCCAGCCCCCCCTTTCTACAGCCGGCCAGCCTTCCAGCAGCCCCCATCTCCCTCCAAACAGCCGGCCAGCCGCTCCAACCTCCTTTCGGCAGCCCGGCAGTCCCTTCCAACCGCTTCCGGCAGCCCCCGGCAGTTCCTTCCAGCAGCTTCCGGCAGCCCGGTATCCCCCGGTAGTCCCTTCCAGCGGCTTCCGGCAGCCTGGCAGTCCCCACAGCAGCTCCAGCAGCTCCTGGCAATCCCCACAGCAGCTCCAGCAGCCCCGGAAGCTCCCTCCAGCAGCTCTGACAGCTCCCGGCAGCCTCCGACAACCAGCTATTCAGCCGCCAAACCACTCAGTAGCCGCTGCCAGCCGGCCTCTTGCCGTTGCCACCTCAGCTAGCCTTCGGCCAACCCGTTCCGGCCTCTTTTCATTTTCCAACGATCCTAAAACCTAAAGTAAGATGAGGAAATTGAAGAATACTTTGGTTTTCTCTAAATCTTATTACTCTCTTTATAACTATTAATTTTATAGATAATCATTCACAATAAAATTATTCTTATTAATTAATAATGAGAACGATTCAATTGTTATAAATGATTATTATTTCTTAAATTACCAATTCTGTCATCTTTATTCTGACTTTTTCATCGTACATTATTATGATCATAATATTAAGACACTTTAATAATTTTAACTGCTTAATAGCAGCTTAAATAAATCGAACTTCAAAAGCGGGAGAAGAACAAACTGAAAAATTAAGCTCCTAAATCATTTGATTAAAAAGCTAACTTAAAAATATCCAAACCCAAATGTAAATTAAGCGAACTGTCACTCATTCGAGCTGTTGAACTTCTGAACTTAAAGACTAAAGGTACCTAATATATGATTTGCATTACATGTTGCAATATTTTTTACTGCTATGCTTCGCTTAATTGCTTTGAGCCAAATCCGTTTGAAGCTTGGTTGGTTGTCCGGAACTAACGTAATATCATTTGGGGTTGTTATCGGAAAAATGACATTGATATCATTCGGGGTTGTTACTGGAAAAATGACATCAGTAACATTCGGGGTTGTTGTTGGAAAAATGACATCAGCAACATTCGGGGTTGTTATTCGAAAATGACATCAATAATATTCGGGGTTGTTATTGGAAAAATAATATCAGTAACATTCGAGGTTAGTTACTGGAAAATGACATCAGTAATCTTTATTTTGTGATAACTACTTGTTGCAGGAATTTGCTTGCTTATTTTGCGTGGATGTCTTAACTATCCTGCATTTTATTTTCACCTTACTTCCGCTAATTGTATCTTTATAAAGTAATTTGTTATTGCATACTGTTGTACTTAGAGTATTCTCTAATTACTGGAAATTCTAATCTCGGTATTATTTTCTGTACAATACCAGGTCAGGTGCTTCTGAAAGAGGTTAAACAAGAACCCTAATTTTCAAATGGATCAACGACGGCACTGAATTGCTTATTTTGTTTCTTTGTTTTGTACGATGAAGGATCTTGTAATAAGAATTTTTGATAAATGAAAATATATTTTACTTTTATATGCGTATTCTTTTTCTCTCAAATTGCTCGGTATGATCCTGCGGTGAGTAGTCACCCGATGCCAGAACGGTTTCTGCCGAACCGGCATCGGGCCTTCACAGCATGACACTCCAGTAGCGCTCCTCCATTTCATCTAACCAGCTTGGATCATCTTAATCACAAATGCTTTCTAATTCATCATTATTTTGAATAATTAAACCAAGACATTTGAATTTCTTGTTCTTCTTGATCACATGGTTCTCAATATTTATAACCTCAAGATTAGAGGTTTTAGTACAATTGAACTTACACTCCATATATTCTTTTTTAGATTTACTAAGATGAAAACTTTTTGTTCTAAAGTAGTTCTTTAAAACTCAAGTTTTGATTTAACTCTATCCCAAGTCTTATCAATTAATAGAATGCCATATGCAAATAACATGCACCAAAGAATCTCTTGAATGTGCTCAATAAGAACAATCATAATTAAAGCAAAAGGATATCGTTTGATAGCCGAGCCTTGATGTAATCCAATAGTAACAGAAAAATTATTAGGTAAGTCCCCTTTCGATCAAACACATGCTACAACCACATTAAACGTATCTTAATAACATCAATATATGTAGCACAAATCCTTTTTCTCTCCAAAGCTCTTCAAAGAATTTCTCTTGGTACTCTATCATAAGCCTTTTTAAGATTAATAAAAATTTAATTAAGATCTTTCTTTTTCTAAATTTCTCCATAAAATATCTTAATATATGTACGGTATCCACAGTAGATTTGCCTCGCATAAAACAAAATTGATTTCGAGAAATACAAGTATTCCTTTGTAACTTGTATTCACTTACTCTTTCCCAAAATTTCAACATACGACACATTAACTTGAGTTCGCTATAATTTGTACAGTCTTGAGTATTGCCTTTATTCTTGCAGATAGGTACAACTTCTCCACTCATATGACATCTTTACAGTCTTCAAAATGACATTAAATAATTTGGCAAGCCATAAAATTCTTTCCTCACCCAAACATTCCATATATTAGGGATGTCATCCGACTCTACTATTTTTTCGCTCTTCACCCTCTTTAAAGCATTCAAAATGTCAGCTTTACTAACACGACGAATGAGAATGTAATTGTATTTTATAGTAGTTAAACCCACTTTTATTAATCATATTGGTATAATCTACTATCCTTTTATATTGAGAATATTTTCTCATTACAGAACTCTCTTTATCCATCCATTAGATAGATGATTGATATCAAAATTACAAAACAAATTAATGAAGTTAAAATTGCTATTTTAACTTTCCATATCAATAATTTATTTAAAATGATGTTAAGAGATGTCCTAGAAGAAGTGATTTCTAAACTTCAAATGATATTATTGCATTAGCCAAATACATTGAAATCACCCTATCGATGGTGAAGGATATGGTAGAAAAAGTGCTACTATCTTCTAAAAGGATTGTCAACATGCTCTATTATGTATTTGTTATATATATAACTTTGGCATATATATATACATATATAAGCTGTTTTTGTATTCCCCTTAACCCCTTCATTACCATATGCGCTACCTGGAATTTGAACCCCCAACTTCTAAGTTGGCAACAAGGCTTCTTCTTGGTCACCAGTCACACTCCTGCACGCATGCACACACAAATATATATATATATATATGTATATAGTGCCTCTTAGATCTATATTTTTTAATAATGAGAATATTAAGATGTTAAAAAATACAGGTTATGTAATGTAAAGCATAAAATTTTCATTTAGTATTTTTCCATTATTTTCATCAAAATTTTCTTTTTTTATCTTCAGGAGGGTCTTCCAATAGGAATTTGGAAAGAGCCAAATCGCAACGATGTTATGGAAAGAAGCAAAACAAGGATATGAGAAGAAAAGTCTTGCAGGTATTTTCTTAGGCATGTGTGTGTTGATTTTTTTATTTTAAAAAAGAATAAATTTTAGCAATACAAAAAGAACTAGAAGAGCATACGATTTGCTCTTGTTTAGAACACCTTGAATAACAACATATTCTTAAAACATAGAGAATACAAATACTTTAGCCGTTTCCATAAACTAACAATTAATTGTCCACTTGGTGCATACCAATTCACAATAACTGGCTCATGAATAATGAAATGGTGCCAAGTTATGGGCCGTTATTTTCAAGTTCTTCATTTCATTGTTAGGAAATTGGGCGTATTCATGAGCTTATGTTGGTTTATCTAAACGTATATTGCACGTGCCTGTGAGCTTAGTCCTCTCACATGCTCTTCTGCTGCAGCCATCCTTATATTTGGATTAGCCAACCAGCCCATATGGATAAGATATTGTTCATTATAATGTTTAGGGTTTATGCTGCTATTATGCAAGCAAAATCACATAAATTGTTATGTTTCAGATTTACCAAGAAAAAATCTTGATCTGTTGCATCTTTAATTATGCAGTGATTTTTTCAATCAATTAGCCAATAAACTGAAATAGATTTTGGTGAATACCATGGGCATAAAGAACATCAGCTATCAGTCTATTTAAAATATAATGCTTGCTTGCAATATTTATCTTAGTAATTTTGTTGTTGGGCGAGCGCAGGCGCCTGCACTGTGGGGACCAGTGGAGTTCGCCGGAGCACTGGGATATGGGTGAAGCCATTGCAGGATTGGTGCAGTGAGAGGCTGCTCTAAGGCCGAGTGCACGATAGTGAGTTCATAATATATACACATTTGCAGATAATAAAAGAACTGTATTGTTGTTCTTCTGTTTGCGGTGGTTCAGCGACTGTAATAGGATTGAAAAAATTGGAGACTCCGTGGGCGGACGGACGCAGAAAGAATGCTACCATGAGGGTGGAGTCCTTTGTCCAAAAGCAGTACGCTGATCAAGTGCTGTCCTTTGTCCAAGAATAGGAAGCCCAGGCCTACGTTGACGATCTCTTCTGCTCTAAGGCTGACTGAGCTTTAGAAAAGTCTCCCATTTTAGTCTCTTTTTCAGCGTATGTTATGATGTTTATGATGATGAAACAGATATTCTAAATGCATATTTCAATTAATAGAATATATAAGTTTGTGAGCCTAAAGCAGATTATAGTTAACACAAAGACAACAAACTTTATGAGCAAATAATTACTTTCAAGCATCGTGCAAGTTAGGAAATACTCTTCTGGATCAGAGATTTGCTTAAGAGAACTGTAATCTATGGCTGGCCAACATTTACGTTCTGCTACAAAACCTTTTAATACAAGTAGGGTTTAACATTATTAAAACAAGCTAGCAAATACAAAAAAGTTTATAATAACCATCAACTGATTTTTAAATTAAGACACATTACTTGAATCAGCACAGCCTGTCTTGGATACGTCAGCCATAGTCCCAATGTGAGAAGACTCACTAGTAGTTGCCTCACTAGGAAGCTTTAAAACATAATCCTTCATGAATCTAGTCATTAAAAGCAATGAAACAAGTAAATTGTTTATAAAACATAAATGCTCAATTTCATTAGCCCGATTCAAATATTTGAAAACATTAAAGTTTAATCTTAAAATGAATGCATCGTCATATATAGAGCGAATGAAAAGATAATATGGCATGCAGCTGAAATTTATTTTATAATAGATTACTAGTGATTGACAAGAAACTGAATATTATAATATTAAATAAGATCAAATGTGTGATGCCTTCTGAGTAATAGCAACATTAGCTAATTTTGCTTCAGAACATGTGACGACAAAGCTTATTTCAGCAAAGCTGTCACCAAAGTATCGCTACTATAATGCTTGATGCATTATGAGTTTTACTAATATAAGGGTTTGGTTCTAAATTTTAAACAAAAATAAAATTCATGTGAAATTCAATCAAATCATGTATTTGCACTTTATAATTCATGAATCATTGCACTAATTATAAAGTAGTAATAATTGTATTGCAACATACATTCATCAGCAATAATAAGCCAAAAAATCTAAAGCAGGCACTAGAGAAACACTAAATATTACGCATAATTCTTTTTGTGCTTCGAGAGATTTAATAACCATGACAATAGAGATTACATTCTTGCTTGTAAAAAGAAATTTGGAAAGAGAAACAAATAAAAATGTCAATTGACAAAGAATCACAACATAGATGCCAAAATATATGTTTTTGAATAAGAATAGGAGACAAGAGCTAACATATAGCAAAAGAAAAAACAACATAACTGATTTTAAGAAATACTAGCATCTCATCATAATTTGTGCTTAATTAATTTCTCCCAAAGATTATAAGTACAACATAGAGCTAAGGTAAATTTGTTTAATTATAGGCTCAAGGCAAAGTAAATAAGAATTGTGTTCGAGCAGCAAAGGTTTTGTTCTCTACATTATACTTTCATGTAACATATATTGCAATTTTTGGCGAAGGCCACTGTTTGTTGGACATGCTTGGCCATGTTGTCCTCGTGGGTTGTTTAGACCGATTGTTAACCATCTTACACCTCCTCGCACATCAACGATGTGCATTTTCTTATGATTTGTGTGTAAACATGTAGTTCCTCCCTTTTGCTTTGATTTCTCACTACTTGATTGTATTCAGCAATGGAAAAAGTGGTCAAGATAAGTAGGAGCATACCTATAAAAAGAAGGGTTGCTAAGATAAAAAAGAAGGAAGACAAGTGTCCAAAGAAAGCGAGTGAGAAAAAGACAAACTATGCCTCCAAGGGATTATGAAGGAAGGGTTGCTAAGATAAAAAAGAAGATAGGCACTAACTATTTCAGGTTTTGTAATTATATACATAAAATATTGATGAAGTAATTCCATGAAAAAAAAAATTTAATACAAAATAAATTATGTGTTAATATCACTTATAATTTATTCGGAGCACCATATTTAACAGATTATTTAATTATAGATAGAAAAATAAAAATTTTCTATATAACTTATACAATTAATAAGACAATAATTATGCAATTTAATTAAGTTGTGTTATAAGTGGAATAACACAAATAAAAAATTTACGTTATTGGGTATGAGTTTAATTTCACTATGCTAGAAAAAATATATAATTATGATTTCATAAATCATTCATCAATGTGTTAATTTTAATGATTTAAAAAATTAAGAAATTGTTAAGTATAATTATTTCGATGATTTAACAAAAATTAAAAAAAAATGATTAGTATAATTATTTGATAATTTAAAAAATGTTTAATGCCATGTTAATAAATGTGTGCAAATTTTTTTTGGAAATTGCATGATTTTGAAAGAGTAGGGTTAGATCTATAAATATAAAAGAAATGTGTGCAATTTTTAAATTATTCAAACTATAGATTTCCATGCAATTTTAAAATATCATTTGCGCGCGACTTATCTATCTTCTAGGGTTTCCCCATGACTTGCGCCAATGCCTAATGCTCTCGGAAAATCCGACACCAGTAACCATTTCTTTGACTGCTCCATCGTCCCGTTTCTACCCCGGACGCTCGGATTCTCGTTGTCCACTGGAACCGACCCTGATGATTTGACCTACATCAGTAACCTTTTCAACTCCACGGTAAAAGTTCTTCAACAGCGACCTTCTCTCTTAATCTGGTATTAGATTTTTGAAAATTTTAGATTCAAAGCTGCAATTAGTATGAGTCGGATTTTTGGCTGCCATTGTTTGTGCAATATTTATGATTTGGTTTCTCTTGATGATAGTATTTAAAACCATAATCTTTAATTGTGTTTATTTTAAGGATATTTAAAATCTATAAATTTTATTTTATTTTATTTTTAATGTAATGCTAACGGGTATTCGACATTTTTCTTCGATTGGGTGAAGTTAGACGTTGAATAAGTCAACGCAGATTCTGGAACTCGCGAGTATGATTAAGAGTGGGAACTGTTCAAGTGTACCAAATGCAGGCATTGTGGAAACAATTAATAGTTCGAATAAGAGAAATCGCAACAGCCAAATAGATTCGCCAGGTAAAAGGGTCTGTGAACGACGATCTGGTCTCCCTGGCTTTGAGAGGTATAAATGATTTTACTCAATTTTGCTAGTATCTTTCTGGCCTGTTATATTTCTTACAGTTATTCTTAATTATCCAGTTTGATGGTAAAGTTAGTGCATTAGTTGTGGTCTGTTGTGTTACATTTGTGCAGAGACATTTTTTTCAGCATGTAGTGTTTGTGTTTAAATTCTTTCTGACACTGTGCCACAAAATGAAAAGCTGTTATATTTGTGAGTGACTTCCATAAATACGGGCAATTCCTATATTGTTCATATAAACTTTAGTAAGGTCTAACCATATAGTTGTCATTACTATTTTAAACTTTTGACGTGCCTTGTGACTTCAAATTACTTTGGATCTTACTCAAGCTCAATGGTTCAACAAATCAAGAATGGAAGTTCAAGCTTTTACTTTGTACAAGCATGTCTCTGTCTATCCAATAGTACAAAGGACTAGGATGATGTTGGATTCAAGGAATAAATGCTATGTGTGGTTTTATTAGCTTAGCCTTTAGCCTTTAATCAATAATGGTTGGTGATTACAAGAAATAGGTGCGTGTTAACATTGATCACTTTCTATTGAACAAAGCTTCCCCAACTGTTTAGTCAAATTCCCTACTCTAACATGAGCAGGTATGTGAGGGTAAATTTTAGGACCTGTTTATTTATAGTTTATGTTGGTTTAGCTTTGCTTAGTTGCTTCTAAGCAACTTAACATCTAGCCTTGATTATCTGGCTTAAAATAAACAAGAAATAACTAAAATTTAAAAAATTCAAGAAGTTCAAATAATTAACTTATTATCTTAGCTTAGTTTATCTAATTCCTAATCCATTTAATTCCAAAAATTATACTGCGATGTACAACTTCTTATTTGCTATTATTAAGCAGGGATGGGCTGGTTAATGTCTCCTTTTCTTTGCTTTTTTGCACTCTTTTTTTCTCCCTCTAATTATCCTTTTTTTTAAGAAACCACTATGTGATGAATTTTTTTTATTCTTTTATTTTTAACAGTGCATTTGATTACAATAAAGAAGATTTAAATCTGGGGGTTTTTCTCATTGATTTGACATCTTTGATCCTACTTCCTGTGCTATAAACAATTAAACCTTAAGTCGATCATAAGTATCAAGTTCTTATATACTTTAATAGGTCCATTTGAAAATAACGGTTAATGGAACACTCAAAATACTGATAATGCGATGTGAAAAAGCCAACTTAGTATTAATTGATTTTTTTCAGTTGTGAGCGTGCCCAAGATTTTATCTCATCAACACCTCCTTGTTAGTACTAGGAGGCATAAGTTATAGACTGGAGTTGTTGTCTCCACCTTACTTTTAATATATAGAGAACTAGATGAATAAAGATAATGCAGAGTAGTAGAATAAAAACTTGGATTTAATAAATTTCTCAAACCATTCACGATTATTTCTTGGAGCAAGTGATATTTTACAAAAATAAGTATTCATAGTGTTTTTTTTTTTTTGCTGAAGTGTAAGGATACACTATTTAAATGGTTCATAGGTTTTAAATTTTTTGTTGATTCTACTTCAAGAATGCTAGTTTCTTATGTTTGCATCTCTTTGAAATCTAACCTTAGTGATTTATGCCATCTTTCTTACCTTGGTTAAGAATCCCTTGATGAGAAAGTTGGTTGTTTTCATATTTTCATATCTATCATCCCTTTATTTTATTTTCTTAAAATTTTTATCAAATTTTAAACTTTTGATTTGATTTTTTATGTTGGGGAAAAATGTTGATAAATATTGTTTTTAATGATATTTTTAATCATTAATGCTACCCATTGTATTTATTTTGAGGATTTTTATGCCACATAATTTCTTAAAGTATCATTGGTTTTTCTTATAATCATTATGTCATTTTAAATATCCTAATAAATGCTTCAAAATATAATTTTCTTTTGTTTACAATTTATTGTACCTACAGACATTCCATTTTTTTTTTATAATTGGCATATTTTTGTAGGGTTACCAATAGAATCATATTCTTATTTACTTTGCTTTAAGCCTATAATTAAACAAGTTTACCTTTGCCCTATGTTGTACTCAAAATATTTGGGAGAAATTGATTAAACACATTATGATGAGATGCTAGTATTTCATAAAATCAGTTATGTTGTCTTTTCTTTTGATATATGTTAGATCTTGTCTCCTACTGTTATTGAAAAACATATATTTTGGCATCTATGTTGTGGTTCATTGTCAATTGATAATTTTATTTGTTTCTCTTTCGAAGTTTCTTTTTCTAAGCAGGAATGTAGTATATTGTCATATTAATAAATCTCTCGAAGCACAAAAAGAATTATGTGTAATATTCAGTGTTTCTCTTAGTGCATGCTTTAGATTTTTTGGCTTATTATTGTTGATGAATGTATGTTGCAATACAGTTATTATTACTTTTATAATTAGTGCAATGATTCATGGATTATAAAGTGCAATTACATGATTTGATTGAATTTCACATGAATTTTATTTTTGTTTAAGTTTTAGAACCAAACCCTTATATTAATAAAACTCATAATGCATCAAGCATTATAGTAGCGTTACTTTGCTGAAATAAGCTTTGTCGTCACATGTTCTGAAGCAAAGATAGTTAATGTTGCTACACTCAGAAGGCATCACTAGTTAGACCTAATCTATTATAAAATAAAATTCAGCTACATGATATATTATCTTTTCATTCCCTCTATATACGATGATGCATTCATTTTAAGATTGAACTTTAATGTTTCCAAATACTTGAAATCGCGCTAATGAAGTTGAGCATTTATGTTTTTCAAACAATTTACCTATTTCATTGCTTTTAATGACTTGATTCATGAAGGAATATGTTTTTAACTTTTCTAGCAAGACAATTACTAGTGAGTCTTCTCACATTGGGAGTTTGGCTGACTTATCCAAGACAGGCTGCGCTGAATCAAGTAATGTGTCTTAATTTCAAAATCAGTTGATGGTTACTATAAACTTTTTTTATTTGCTAGCTTGTTTTAATAATCTTGAAACCCTACTTGTATTAAAAGGTTCTGTAGCTGAACGTAAATGTTGGCCAGCTATAGATTACAGTTCTCTTAAGCAAATCTCTGATCCAGAAGAGTATCTCCTGACTTGCACAATGCTTGAAAGTAATTCTTTGCTCTCAAAGTTTGTTTTCTTTGTGTTGACTATAATCTGCTTTAGGCTCACAAATTTGCATATTCTATTAATTGAAATACACATTTAGAATATTTGTTTCATCATCATAAACATCATAACAGATGCTGAAAAAGAGAAAATGAGACTAAAAGGGGAGACTTTTCCAAAGCTCAGTCAGCTTCAGAGCAGAAGAGATAGTCAACGTAGGCCCGGGCTTCCTATGCTTGAAGGGTATTCATTCTTTTTGCTCAATGAACTGCTATACTTTATAATGTTACTGCTACATAGCTTTGAGTTTTTCTCTGATTCTTAAAAATCCAACTCAGAATTGAAGTATGTAAAATGCTACATAATATTTGAAAAACTTCTGTATTGAATATATTGCAGTTTTTTCTTGTACATAAAAATCTTAAAGCTAATAAGTGCTTGCTTTGTGTGATCAATTTTCTAAAAGCAATACTAATCATTAAAATATGTATCATATATCGCATATCTGTCTTGTTTTATATTTGATTTCTTTTTTTTTGTTTTTGTTTCTTGTCCTCATTCTAGGTCCATCTTCTTTTATTTTTGTATACAGAAATGATACTAAGCCTTAATTTTTCATTGTTTTTTGTAATGGTGATCATTTTTTATTGTCCTATTTAACATTATAATACTTTGTTTCTTGTCAATCACTAGTTAGACCTAATCTATTATAAAATAAATTTCAGCTACATGCCATATTACCTTTTCATTCGCTCTATATATGATGATGCATTCATTTTAAGATTCAACTTTAATGCTTCCAAATCCTTGAAATCGGGCTAATGAAATTGTGCATTTATGTTTTTCAAACAATTTACTTGTTTCTTTGCTTTTAATGACTAGATTCATGAAGGATTATGCTTTTAAGCTTCCTAGTGAGACAACTACTAGTGAGTCTTCTCACATTGGGACTTTGGCTGGCTTATCCAAGACAGGCTATGCTGAATCAAGTAATGTGTCTTAATTTAAAAATAAGTTGATGGTTAATATAAACTTTTTTTTATTTGCTTGTTTGTTTTAATAATGTTGAAAACCTACTTTTATTAAAAGGTTCTGTTTCGTAAATGTTGGCCAGCTATAGATTACAGTTCTCTTAAGCACATCTCTGATCCAGAAGAGTATTTCTTGACTTGCAGGATGCTTGAAAGTAATACTTTGCTCTCAAAGTTTTTTGTCTTTGTGTTAACTATAATATGCTTTAGGCTCGCAAACTTACATATTTTATTAATTGAAATATGCATTTAGAGTATTTGTTTCATCATCATAAACATCATAACAGATGCTGAAAAAGAGAAAATGAGACTAAAAGGGGAGACTTTTCCAAAGCTCAGTCAGCCTCAAAGCAGAAGAGATCGTCAACATAGGCCTGGGCTTCCTATTCTTGAAGGGTATTCATTATTTTTGCTCAATGAACTGCTATACTTTACAATGTTACTGCTACACAGCTTTGAATTTTTCTCTGATTTTTAAAAATCCAACTCAGAATTGAAGTATGTGTAAAATGTTACATAATATTTGAAAAACTTTTATATTGAATATAGTGCAGTTTTTCCTTGTACCTAAAAACCTTAAGATATTAAGTGCTTGTTTTCTGTGCTCAATGCGCTCAATTTTCTAAAAGCAATACTAATCATTAAAATATGTATCATATATTACATATCTGTCTTGTTTTATATTTGAATTCTTTTTTCTTCGTTTTTGCTTGTTGTCCTCATTCTAGGTCCATTTTCTTTTATTTTTGTATTCAGAAATGATACTAAGCCTTGGTTTTCATTGTTTTTTGTAAGGCTGATCATTTTTTGTTGTCTTATTTAACACTATAATACTTTGTTCCTTGTCAATCGCTAGTTAGACCTAATCTTTATAAAATAAATTTCATATATGATGATGATGCATTCTAGGTTCATTATCTTTTTATTCGCTCTATATATGATGATGCATTCATTTTCAGATTCAACTTTAATGTTTTCAAATACTTGAAATCGGGCTAATGAAATTGTGCATTTATGTTTTTCAAACAATTTACTTGTTTCATTGCTTTTAATGACTAGATTCATGAAGGATTATGTTTTTAAGCTTCCTAGTGAGGCAACTACTAGTGAGTCTTCTCACATTGGGACTATGGCTGACTTATCCAAGACAGGCTGTGTTGATTCAAGTAATGTGTCTTAATTTAAAAATCAGTTGATGGTTATTATAAACTTTTTTTTATTTGCTAGCTTGTTTTATTAATGTTAAACCCTACTTATATTCCAAAGAAATCAGCCAAGTCAATGATTCACAAACTGTTGAACCGGGAAGCAAGCTCTTTGGGAGTGCAGAAACACGTGGTATGCTTCTATATAATTAGTCAAGAAAATTATTAAAGTGGTCCCTTGACTTTTGCAAACTATTCAAGTTAGTCCTTAACTCTTGCAAATAAATTTATTGGTCCCGTGACTTTTATTTAAGTTTTTTTTTTGGTCCTATGCCGATAATTTGAATGGAAACCATTAAATATAAAGGATAAAATTGTCCTTTTTGTATTTAACAAATAAAATTTCACGTGGTAAATAAAGTTTGATAATTATGATACATATATTTTAAATGGATTTAGTAAATAAAATTATACACATGATTAGAGAAATTTTGCAAAGTTTGAATGCTTGAGTATTTTTTCTAAATATAGTTAAAATTGTTTCCAACGTCAACACCGCTTCTGATGTCGCTGTGAATCCGAACTCTAATAGTGTGGTATGTTATATCATAATATGCATGATATGTGCGCTTAAAAGTTATTCTTATTCATCTTCCTAAATTTTTTTTATCGTAATTGGTATTTGGTTGTATTTGAATTTTTAATAATAAAATATAAAATTGGGTGTGAAGTATGTAAATATTAATATTAGTGTGTAGTACATAAACAAATAGCATTGTTATACATTACAAGACCTAAATACGCATCAACCTGGCTGCTTTTGTGGGAAATGCACCTGCTTTTTTAGAAAATGCATGATTTAATAAAGTTATTTTTAATTTAGGTCTCTATGGTTAGCTATTAACTATGGCTCTTGTTTGTTGCATTATGACACCTGATTAAACATGTCATTTCAAATTTTATTTAGAAATACAACTGACGTCATGTTAAATAGGCCATATAAATTTGTAAAATTATTTCCATGCACATCCTGTACAGTCTGTTAAGATGTTGGAATTCATTTTAAACTCATTTTTTACGTACAATAGTGAATGAACAAATTATTGCAGTGCCAATTTAATTTGTGTAAATATTAATATATATAGCTATTGATTTATATTGAAGAAATTTGATGCCACAGAATTTTGGAGAGTACTAACCAAGTATATTTTTGATCAAAATACCATTATATTTAAACTTCTAAGAACTTGCCATCTTTCCAAAGCAATATATGCTATGCATGAATGCTATATCATTTAATTTATTTATTTTCTAACCAACTCATTGTGCTTCACCATGACTCTTCTTCAAGTAGAGCATTGTTCGAACATATATGAGAAAAACAAACTTATGGTTTGTTTGCAAATATTTGAGTTTTATGAAACTCTGCTCATAATGGATTTTTTTCTCTTATTGCAACAAACTAAGACAATCATAAAATTGGAGCCAAAATAGATGCAGACATACTTTAAGGGAAATGATATTTTGGGTTTCTGGCATCAGATAATGAGGATGATGCCAAAAGCTTAGAAAGTTGCTTGTGCAGCATATCAGTGGGAGGGACAGTCAGAAGCGGGGTGTCGACATCAAAAGCGTCTATGTTGTGAATTTCGGAAGCGGTATCTGCGTCATAGAGGTCGGAAGGGGCGTCTACATTGTAAGCTTCATCGACATGGAAAGCGGCGTGGGCATCGGAATCAGTTTCGATGTTAGAAGCGCCTTGTTGACACAGAAAAATTGTTTGAGCGTTCATCGATTGCTCCATAGAAGAGAGACACGGAGATGAAGAGAGACCTAGCCAGAGATCAAGGCAGAGAACCCTAGTTGTTGTGGCTTGGGAAATAATATCCCTCAAACTGCTGCCTTTGAATTTAAAACATCGCCCAGCTAAATTGCGTATTTACCCTTAATTATGGAATATTGACGACGGGAGTGAATGGAAAAATAGCGGAGAAAAAAATATTTAAATAAAAATTAAGGGACAAAAAAATTATTTGTAAGAGTTAATGATTAAATTGAACAATTTGACAGAGTTTAATAAACCATTTTGATAACTTTTTCATAACTAGTCATTTTTTTCAATGTTTACTGTGTTGATGACATTATTGACAGATTTGAATTTTCTTATTGTTTGCTCTTATTAATATTCTTGTTTTTGGCAGATGATACCAAAGTAGATGAGAAGCTTCATGATGAATTGAAGAGGCTGTTGTCTAAATGTGAAAAAGTATGTACAAATCCTGTGGACAAATCAAGAGGTCTTCCATTCTCTATATCAACAGAAAATAAGTCTGAAAGTCCCAAACTTAGAGAGATTTCTCCTGTCACAAATGATACTATGTTTGACGACGTGCTGCCAAACATGAAA
Organism: Gastrodia elata; assembly: GCA_016760335.1. Classification (NCBI taxonomy): domain Eukaryota; kingdom Viridiplantae; phylum Streptophyta; class Magnoliopsida; order Asparagales; family Orchidaceae; genus Gastrodia; species Gastrodia elata. Next base: position 29,572,535 of record CM028684.1, on the reverse strand, counting down.
GAGCGTTTATCATTGATAATTCAGCAATTTAAATCATTCACCTCCCCTAAAAGTAATCATGATAGGCAGGATAAAGATTCAGGGGAACTAAGCTCTATTCCCAAAATTTTATACACTAATGGATTGGCAAAATTACTGAGCTATGATACAGACGTGCAGAGTAAAGAGTTAGGCAATCTCAAGTCAGACTGTAATGATGTTTGTGCTGTTGGGATAACAGAATTGGAACAGGAGACCTTGAAGACTAAGCTTCTTGATGCGGAGATAAAACTTTCAGTTGATCCTTTATCAGTCTTGGAAATGGCCGTGCCATTGACTGATGTACAAAGTGAACAAGCTAAAATAACAGCCTTGAATAGTGACATATTACAAAATCCTGCTGAAAGTCAACAACCTATGCTTTCGGATAATAAATCTAAAAATTTATCATTAAGCAAAAGCAAGGAATTTCATTCGAGATTGTCCGCAGATGCAATTCATTTTGATGGCAGCTTTAAAGAGGCTCAGAATTCTTCCATTAATTTGAATGTACCTAGGTTCAGTTTTGAGGATGAAATGCACTCTCCAGTGGACGTGACTTCTGAGAAAGCTAAGAATCTTGGCAAAAGAAAAGTTTCACAACGACGTAAAACTTGTTCACATTCACAGCTTATTCCATCTACTCTTTGTAACTTTCGAGGACACCTACATGCTATTTTAATATTTTTTTTCAACTAACAATTTTCTAGTTCAAGTTCATCTTGTTTCCATGAAAATTAGCGGAGGCTTGTTATTATTATAAGGAAAATTCCTTTTTTATATATTAAATGCCCAAATATTACTATTTATGCATCTTCCACTCAAATCTCTATCATTGCAACAATCAGCCTTTTTTTATGCTCTTTCGAATCATTAAAGTTGATGAGTCCCTAGATTAGGGGTAGATCATTAAAATTAAACGTTAGTAGTAGGACCTTTAATGATCTAAGATTTACATGTAGTGCCTGCAATCATCTCTATTATTAATTATCAATATAATGTTAGCTTATTTATTTAGCTTTTATTGCTTTTAAATGTTGACCAGATTGTTCTAGGTGTTTAAGCATATCAATTTTTATGGCATACTCAGAACATTCTGGAACTCAAAACAATAATGATATCTTTATTGTTTTAGTTGTTACTCTCTCTAATATAGAGGATATATCTAAATAGGAGGATATATTATTATGATGATGCTGATGATGGGAATGATAATGACTATAGGTTTTTTGAATAGGTGAGCGCCTTTCAGACAATGCTGTAGATCAACAAATGGAGCTACCATGTGAAGTACTTAATGGAAATACGGTAAGCTTCTTATTCTCAAATTCTATCCATTTTTAGTTCAGAATCGGGTTTTTTTCTATGCATTGTCAACCTTAAAAACATTTTTTGTAGGTTATATGGATTGTAAATCAATGCTATTTAATTCTTATGCGTGAGTTTGCATGTTTTTAACAAAATTTTAGGGTTGATATTTATTTGTAGCTTTTAGATAAAATACCAATCAGATTGAACCAACCAATTGTATTTTTATAAGATTTGATAATTAAATAATTTATAAAATATGAATCTTTTATATATCTTTAATCTTAAAAGTATTTTCTATGTACTTGTTGATCCTTCATTGCCATGTAATTCAATTGCTCTTCTTTGGAGCTTATTTCGTGCAAGTTGGTTTCATGGTTCAAATATTGAACGTTTCTTCCTAAGATTGTATTTGGCTTACAAGAGTTTTTCATGGAATCTGTGTTATGTTTAAAATTATTTAATTCTCAAGAATAATAGTAATTTTAAGCTGCTAAATGATTGTTTAAAATTTCCATCAAGGAGTGCTTGTGTAAAAGTTGGTTGATCATGTTTAGTTACTGCATATGGTCTTTAAAAGCCTGCATCTAGGAATTATTTTGTTACAATTCAGCTTACAAGTTGTGCATATGAACTATGTTTTTTTGTTGATTTTATGTTGACTTTGGTGTCACTAGTGTGGCATTTGTGGTACTATGTTATCACAGGCAATTTGTGTGTTGGATACTTAGCTAAAGCTAACACAACTAATGGATTATATGTGCTTTTACCTACTCGTAAATGATTCATGTAGCCAAGCCCACTTAGTGGAACTAAGACTTGGTGATGGGGACCATCTTCAACGCGGGTCCCGCCGCCGAGCCCGCCCGGACCCATACCAGCCTTGGCATTTCAGTTTTATTTTATGCATTTATTTTCGTCCGTTTCAGTTTTATTTTTGCAATTATTTTTGTCCGTTTCATGTATTAATCGGAGGGACGAATATTAGCACTCCGATCGTTTATTAAAAACACTCTAAAGTCTAGATTGCTTTGAAGGTATTATAAATACTCAAAATCTGTATGTTAATTTCAGTTTTGATAAATAGAAATTCTGAGTTTTTTCCAAATAGCGAAAACAGTTCTTGTTTCCCCCGGGGAAACCCTAGTTTCTAAATCCTCTCTCTCCAAACCCTAGCCGCCACCTTCCGGACACCTCCCCTTACTGCCTTCGGACCTCTCCCTGCAGGACAGCTGCTGCCACCACCCCAGCCGCCGTTGTTGCCCGATCGCCGCTGTCCAGCCGCCGCCGCTGCCGTTGCCAGCCGCCACTCGCCGTTGTTGCCCCTGCTGTCGCTGCCCCTGCCGCCGCTGCCCAGCCGCCACCACCGCTGCCCCAGCCACCGCTGTCCAGCCGCCTTTACTGCCCAGCCGTCGCTGCCCTAGCCGCCGCAAGAAATCTACTTGGATTACCCTTTTCGCTTCCGGTTTAAACCAGCGTGTGTTTGTTTTTCCCATACCCTAAACTGAATTTATTTAATTATTTTCTCGTGCGATTTTCGAGTAGAAATTATTTGTAGGAGCGCAAATCTAAATCCGGTCGCTGCAAGTGGTTTCAGAATGGAAATGCCTCCGAACACACCCGCATGGTAAGTACAACTCGAAGTGCGAGTTACCTTTCCGGACCGGAGCTTTTCCTTTGATCCGGAACCGGTGCCGACCGCTCTTCCTGTTCGTGATTCAGGACACCCCATTGCCAACGGAAGTTATTTTCAAATTACTGTGGAATCTTCTGCAGGCAAATGCTGAAGCTTAATTGATCTGTAGCGGCTGAAGTGCTTAAAATTTCAAATGCATCTTAAAAAATCTGCATTCACAAGCATTCACGAACCCTAGGATTGCATTAGAGCCCGACAACACTAAACACTAGTGTTGCCCTGCATCACTTGGTGAAGTGATTCTAAGGTTTGGTGAAGTGATTTTAAGGTTTGGAACTAATGACTTGACTCATGTAGCCAAACCCACTTATTCTAAGATTCTAGTATTTTTATAATAAATTAAAATTTTTTGAGGAGAGAAACACACACACACACATATATATATATATATATATATATATAAATTAAGAGATAGAAGAACTAATGACTTGACTCTAGTATATATATCAAAGATAAAAAAATTTAGATATGCAAATATTCAATATAGATAGATAGATTATTTTACAACCAATATAACTAAAATGAGTCTTATCAATTAACATAAATGTTTTTCTTTAATTAATAAGACTAGGTTGCAGTTGTAAATTACTTTAGAAAATTGTTTCTTCTTTATAGATCTAAAATAGAATATGTGGAGTACAAGTTTAATCCTAACAGAAGCCATAATCTTGTGGACATAACTATTGAGGTTCATGTGATTAAAAGTTTTAGAGCTTCAAATATCTTGGTTCAATTATTCAAAATAATGGTGAGCAATGTAAATAATAGAACCCGGGCTAGTTGGATGAAATGGAAAGTACTTTTGGATTGTTGTGCAATTTGATAATCCCACACAAAGTTAAAGGAAAATTTTATAGAGCAGCTATATGATCAGCTATGTTATATGGGGCTAAATATTTGCCAAAAAAAAAGCTTAATGATAAAATGACTGTTACAGAGATAAGGATGATAAGGTGGATTAGTGGGTATATACTCGAAAGGATTGAATGAGAAATGAGTTCATTTGTAGCAAAGTTTTAGTGGCCCTAGGAGTGGATAAGATTAGAGAATGTTGTCTTAGATCATTTGGGCATATTAAGCATAGACTGCTTGTGCCCTTGTTAGAAAATTGAGTATATGAATTTTGCCTATGTTAAAAGAGGATGAGGAAGAAATCATTAGAAATATTCCTCTCTAATTAGAACATACTAAGGGCTTCTATTTGATCATACACAATGGAAACAAATGATTTATAAAGTCGACCCCATCAAATGAGATTAAGGCTTGGTATTGTTGTTGTTCTATCACAATGAAGATTTTTAATGTGATAATGAAATATATTTTTTAATTAAAGGCTGAAAAATGTTAATTTACGTTGATAAATGTATCACCAAGCGACCTTAGTATAGTTGGCAAGAGAAAACGTTAAAACTCTAATTAATGGGTTAGGAGAGTATTTTTCACCAAATTTCATAATGGGTCAAGTCAGAAGGACCCTTGGCATGAGGACATTTAGTGGTATGATAAGAAACAGATTATTCTCATGATAATACATTCCGAATTTTGTTTATGATCTAACACTAAAATTAAATCACATAACATTAAGATATTTAGCTTGCTGCGTTCTATGAAAACATGTTTTAATGCCATCTTTTAAATTTATGGCTTATGGCAACATATATTTATCCTATCACAGAAGTAAAGTAATGGTTTATTGCTGTCTAATCTCCCATATAACATTATCAACATCATATATTTTTAGATAATTGCTCTCATAACTCTCACATCTTAAGTATTTTCATATCTAAAACAAAGCTTAATTTGAGAATATTCATATCATATATTTTCAATGATTTTTGATAACCTCTTTGTGAATACCAAAATTTTGATTTTTAATTTGTGTAATGTTGATATTTTAACATGATTTTTTATGATATTTATGTTGATTATGCAGGATCAGGGATGTTCAGAATCCTTAGGATCTCCAGACAGGAATTCTGAAAGAGAGGAACATCCTCCACACAGAGAAAAGAAGCTAAACGAAAAATTGAGAGGAAAAAGCAGTGCAGGTTTTTTTCATATACATGCATATATATATATATATATATATATATATATATATATAGTGCGCGATTAAATGGAAGTGCCTTCCTAATTTCCAAATAGAGAAGATCCTTTTTAATGATTTCTTCCCATGCTTTTTTTGGTCCTCTTCCTCTTTTAATATGGGTAAAATTTATTAACTCAATTTTTCTAATAGGGGCATTGAACTATCTAAATTTACTATGCCTGAACCATCTAAAGCATCATTAATCTATCAACTATTGGGGTAACTCTAACCTTGCTACAGATAAACTAATTTCTCATTCTAACTGTACTAGTATAGCCACTAATCTACCTAAACATCCTCATCCCTGAAACACTTATTTGCCATCAGGTTTCTTCTTCGTTGGCCAACATTCAACCCCATATAACATAGTTGGTCGCATAGCTGTCCAAAAATTTTTCCTTTACTTTTGAGTATGATTTTCGGATTGCACAACACTCTAGTAGCGCTCCTCCATTTCATCCAACTAGCTGGGATCTTCTTAATCACAAATGCTCTCTAATTCATCATTATTTTGAATAATTAAACCAAGACATCTGAATTTCTTGTTCTTCTTGATCACATGGTTCTCAATATTTATAACCTCGAAATTAGAGCTTTTAGTATAATTGAACTTACACTATATATTCTTTTTTAGATTTACTAAGATGAAAACCTTTTGTTCTAAAGTAGTTCTTTACAACTCAAGTTTTGATTTAACCGCAGCCTAAGTCTTATCAATTAATAGAATGCCAAATGCAAGTAACATGCACCAAAGAACCTCTTGAATGTGCTTAATGAGAACAATCTTAATCAAAGCAAAATGATATGGTTTGATAGCCGAGCCTTGATGTAATCCAATGATAATAGGAAAATTATTAGGTAAGCCCCCTTTTGGTTGAACATATGCTACAACCGCATTAAACATATCTTAATAACATCAATATATGCAGCACAAATCCCTCTTCAAAGAATTTCTCTTGGTACTTTATTACAAGCTTTTTTAAGATAAATAAAAATTAAATTAAGATCTTTCATTTTCTAAATTTCTCCATAAAATATCTTAATATATGTATCGTATCCATAGTATATTTTCCTGGCATAAAACAAAATTGATTTCGAGAAATACAAATATTCCTTTGTATTTTATAGTAGTTAAACCCACTTTTATTAATCATATTGGTTAACATATTATCCTTTTATATTGAGAATATTTTCTCATTACATAACTCTCTTTATCCATCCAATAGATATGATTGATATAAAAATTACAAAACAAATTAATGAAGTTAAAATTGCTATTTTAACTTTCCATATCAATAATTTATTTAAATTGATGTTAAGAGATGTCCTAGAAGAAGTGATTTCTAAACTTCAAATGATATTATTGCATTAGCCAAATACATTGAAATCACCCTATCGATGGTGAAGGATATGGTAGAAAAAGTGCTACTATCTTCTAAAAGGATTGTCAACGTGCTCTATTATGTATTTGTTATATATATAACTTTGGCATATATATATATATACATATATAAGCTGTTTTTGTATTCCCCTTAACCCCTTCATTACCATATGCGCTACCTGGAATTTGAACCCCCAACTTCTAAGTTGGCAACAAGGCTTCTTGGTCACCGGTCACACTCGCGCATGCACGCACACACAGATATATATATATAATATATATATATATATATATATATATATGTATTTTAGTGCCTCTTACATCTATATTTTTTAATAATGAGAATATTAAGATGTTAAAAAATACAGGTTATGTAATATAAAGCATAAAATTTTCATTTAGTATTTTTCCATTATTTTCATCAAAATTTTCTTTTTTTATCTTCAGAAGGGTCTTCCAATAGGAATTTGGAAAGAGACAAATCGCAACGATGTTATGGAAAGAAGCAAAACAAGGATATGAGAAGGAAAAGTCTTGCAGGTATTTTCTTAGGCCATGTGTGTTGATTTTTATATTTGAAAAAAGGATAAATTTTAGCAATACAAAAAGAACTAGAAGAGCATACGATTTTGCTCTTGTTTAGAACACCTTGAATAACAACATATTCTTAAAACATAGAGAATACAAATACTTTAGCTGTTTCCATAAACTAACAATTAATTGTCCACTTAGTGCATCCCAAATCACAATAACTGGCTCATGAATAATGAAATTGGGCGTAGTTCATGAGCTTATGTTGGTTTATCTAAAACGTATATTGCGCGTGCCTGTGAGCTTAGTCCTCTTACATGCACTTCCGCTGCAGCCATCCCTATACTTGAATTAGCCAACCAGCCCATATGGATAGTTATTGTTCATTATAATGTTTAGGGTTTATTCTGCTTTTATGCTAGCAAAAACATATAAATTGTTGTTTCAGATTTACCAAGAAAAAATCTTGATCTGTTGAATCTTTTTAATTGGGCAGTGATTTTTTCAATCAATTAGCTATTAAACGAATAGATTTTGGTGAATACCATGGACAAAGAACATCAGATATCAGTCCTATATTGTTATGTTTCATGAATAATGCTTGTTTGCAATATTTATCTTAGCAATTTTGTTCTTGGGCGTGAGCAGGCGCCGGTACTGTGTGGACCAGTGGAGTTCGCCGGAGCACTCGGATACGGGTGAAGCCGTTGCAGCATTGGTGTGGCGAGAGGCTGCTCTACGGCCGGGTGCACGACAGTGAGTTCATAATATAAGCATTTGCAGATATTAAAAGAACTGTATTGTTGTTCATCTGTTTGTGGCGGTGCAGGTCTGGCGACTGTAATAGGATTGAAAAAATTGGACACTCCGCCGGCGGACGGACGCAGAAGAAGGCTACCATGAGAGTGGAGTCCTTTGTCCAAGAGCAGTTCGCTGATCTTGTGGCTAAAGCTGCCCTCTATTAATTAGTTCATTAAATAAATGTGTTCTTATGCTGCTGCTGCTCGTTTGAAGAATATCATTAACATTTATAAACAATAGTTTGTTAGAATTTGATTTTTTTTAAAGAATTGAGGGTAACAGCCTAATATATTAAGTATTGTAAAATATATACAAAATAGGTTCAAAAATAAGTAGCTACAGATAATTTTCAAAATATAAAAAGTTTACTTAATTACCAATTTAGCAAAGCAAGTTCAAAGCATCACCATTTAATTTTCCCTAAACCCTAATTACCTTGCTGAGAATTTATGTTAAAAATAAAGAAGTAAGGTTTAAAGGACATTATGCTGAAAACTCGATTTGCGATCACGATTTTTTAAAAAATACAGGTGAAAGCTTTTCATAGATATAAAGATCAGCATCCTTTAAAAAGAATAAACTATTTAAATTCGGATTTGCTCTTAAAAAATATTGATTAATAAAGTTAAAATTTATATTTGCATTTTGAAGAGCATCACACAAAAATAGATTTAGGAGCAGCCGCTTTGGCTTACAAAAAGTTTAAACATCTGTGTACATTAATCTTGATAATATAAAAATTATTTATTACTGAAATGGAAACCTATTTTGAAACATCAACGTTTCGCCAAAGCCGAAGAAGACGACCAACAAACTCGCCTAAAAAGACGAGACTCGGTCAACAAAAATCGTTCCTTCCTTCTCAGCAAATCATTTGTTCACTAAAAAAAGCGTAGCTCAGATAGATGTCAAATCATTCGTTCGAATGAAAAAAGCGTAGTACAGATCGATAGCTCAAATCATTTGTTCGACTCGGCTTGATTAAAGCGTAGCTCAGATATCCGTTATTAAGTTTTTACCGATAAAGTATGGCTAACTCTCCTATTGTTAAACATAACGGAAATAGGCATTAAATAACACGAAAAATAAAGCATGCATCCAAAAGAAAATTTTAATTTCTCAGCAAAAATGAATCATTTTTTGATTACAATGGTTGTTTTGTTTTGCCTGAATTTTGCCAATGATAACAAGCGATCGATGGCAAACTGAACTAATACAGATCAATTAATGGAAATAAATAACTGATTTTGCGGTAAACCTGGACTCAAACAGGGAGGTTAGCGCCTTCTTCAGCAACCGCCGACTCTGCCGACTTTAGCGATGCAGACGTAATCTTTCCAGCGTAATCCAATCTCATGAGAATCACACCCCTGAAATGGAAAGACCGTTGTCAAATTTGGAGACTCCTAACTTCAACGATTCATTGCAAGTCATCAAAAACTAGATAATGAAAGAAATGTCTTTTAAGTGAGCCCCACATTTACACTTGTTTTTTCCATTTCATCAAACATGAGATTGATTTGATTTAAGTTCGGTCTTGTTAGCTTTAGATGAGTAAGACTCGAACTCAACTAAAACTCGAATTTGAGTTCAAAATGAGTCAATTTCGATTCAAAAAAGAATGTGTGCTATCATCGGTTCAAGTAATTTCTTCTTCTCCTGCGGATGGAACAAGCTTTTAAAACTTTATATATTTCGAGTCTTGATTTTAAGTTCGATTTGAACCATATCCAACTCAATTTTAAGTTCGAGTCAAGCCGTTTAATAAGAGAATCAACTATAAATTTCGAGCAGGTTTTGAAAGAGGTTTGAATTTAGGGTAAAATTGCAAGCCCTACATCAAACCATCTTTGCATAAAATTACTGCTGAAACACTTAAAATTAGAATAATTTATCGAAAAGCTCAAGCATATGTAATAAAGTTACTCTAACCTTTCAAAAAAATCATTGGAACGGTGTTGAAGGGTGAATTACCTGCAAACGGTTTGGGACAGAGATATCGCGGACCTTTATTCTGTTTACGGTTCCGCTTTGGCTAACCAATACAATTTGCTCATCACTTTCACCATCCTCTGCATATATAAATAAACGAATGTATAACTTGAGAAGAAATTATAAGAGCATAAAATTTAAGAAAAAAAAAGATTTATGTTATATACTACTACCTTCTGAGGAACCTCCAACTGCAAACATGGCAGCCAGCCTATCTTCTGGTTGAAGCTGAAGCATGTACATTCTTCAGAACTTGCTATTTTAATATTTTCATGATTAAGAGGGTAATGTGATGTACCTTATAGCCAATCAATCCAACCGACCTAAATTTTGATAAGCGAAATTCATTTAGTGACACCCGTTTACCATAGCCATTTTCAGTAATAAAAAGTACCCATGGAGGGTTTCCATCCGTCTCTCTGCAAAAGTAAAAAATAATAATTAAGACCAACTAAATACAATAATTTCTTGGGTTATTTTTGTTGAGTACTTTGAGAGGAATGTTATGTTATTTTTTCCCAATAACACCCTAAGAAATCGGCCAACGTTAGGGAATAACATTATGCTTGAGCTATTTCATTTCTGTGTTTAGCGACTTTGGCAACATTAGAGATTTTCATTTATGGCATATATAACAGATATTATGATGAGGTAATATTAACTAAAATTATCCTAGCAAAATACATAGCATACAAATAACACTAAATTGAAAACCATTGTACTATCTTAAATATTTGAGCAACTAAATAGTCGAGGGACTTCTGGAAAATTACTCTTAACATCCAGCCTAACCTGAATCTTTGCAAGTAACATCAGGAATATACAGAAAAAGTCGAATGAAAATGTTACCTTTTAGCAAGAGGAACATCTGAAATGCTTGCAAAATCTTTATTCATACCCGAAGGTACTATGTCCATAGATGCTACATTGTCGCCTTTTTTTAACTTCATGGTGTTCACACCCCTTGCGTTCCTCCCAAAAGAACGAAGCTGCAAGTATAAAATGATTAAGTAAAAGCACAAAACATTAGATGCTTTTCTGAAAGAAAAAAAAAGGCTTCAGTTTGAAACTACACAAATTCTGCAAAAGAAATTCAGAATAAAGTTTTAAGCTTATAGAGTACTTCAAAATATAGCTTTAACTCATCCTAATTGTTATAAACTATATAGTGCAGCCCTTAAAGTAGGCCTGAAATACATATACATAATATAGAGAAACCAGCTACAACTAAAATGGCACATAAATTTCTTTTTTTTTAATTTACATAATGCCATCAGCATTGTAGCTAAGCAGTCAGGACAATGGCATTGCCTTGATAATTTTCAATTTGTTATTAAAGAAAAAAAAAACAATAACCAAGAATGCTTGAAGTGCACTACCCCCACCCCTCTTTCTTCTTTGGAAGATCCCTATAGCCGAAGATGCTTGGAAAAACTAAAAGGATTTGAATAAATTTTCAAATTGATTATGCTGATTACCTTATTTATTCTGAATTTGGATGACTTATTAAACTCGTTAAATTTAAAAATCTGAATTACATTTTCTAAAATTCAATTTAAACTTTTCATGCTCCCATTAAAGACTTCCCATTGTTAAATTAAGCGTTCTTCATTAGATGGCTAATGCCACATTGATTGAAGTATATGTATACAAGAAGATCTTTGATATCTTGAATAAGATCATCTTGTCAGATCTTATGTATCCCAAAAACTGAAGTTATTTTGCATTGAAATCACCAAAAACCTTCAGAATTTCTTGAATTGGAACCCTTGATTGCTAGCATGACCAACCAAACAGGGTAGCAATTTAATAATTATATAATCACATGATAACATGCCACGTTTTTATCTTTACTCGATGATGACATAAGGATAAAAATCAATATATTAAATCACATACCGACCATCATCAAAATTCAAAGATATCTTAAAGTGTTCATGAATACAAAGCAGCTGAGATTAGCTGGTCTTGGTTTTATAAATCCTGCATCTCCATTGGCTGGCATAACAAGAATGTTAGACACACGTGTTCGTTTAGTATTTTTTATGAATTACACAAGGACTTTACTTGAATTATTGTCATCCCAATTATCTAACCCTAAACCAAAGGAACATCCCTCCCTTCCAAACTATATTGTTGTTACTAAAACACAAAACATATTACAAAGCCTATCAACTAAGCTGGTCAACTATTCCTCTCATGAATGGTCGACACATTTAATTCGGAAATCACTCTTATTTCTTCACAAAATTGATGGAAATCGAAGGTAGTATATTAGCTAGACATTTGATGCCTTAAGAAACAAAATGTCCAGTCACCAAGTCACAACTACAGCAGAAATAAAAATACATTTACAACAACTTAAAAAGGTCTGATAATTAACCTATATATATTTAGTGCCCCACCATCAGAAATACTTTTAAATATCCATCCCAAAAGTACACCAAACAGCATGTGTTTCCATAACTTCATCAACAATAGTTATTGTTCCAACCTCCGTATGCTTCCAGATTTATCAAACATCTACTTAATCACTGTTACTCAAATTCAAAATAATATTTTTTAAATAAGCTGTGGCGGTCTTAAAACCCTTGAAGAGCTGCTCACTACTATAATTTCATTTAAAAATAATATCCATACTGTTGAAGCTCCATAACTATGAATACTAGCATCGTATTATAGTAATAAAAACTAAAATCACACATTGATACTTTCAGAATAATTAAAATGTTTCTAAATTTAAAACAATTCTATGAATAGCAAATACCAGATCATGCAGAGAGAAACAATCGATCATGAATCTTTAATAAACATTGAGCATGCCACTTGATCCTCCTTGTATTACAAGTTTGGGATTTTCTACGTAATATATTTTACTAGAATCTTTAAGTGAAGTTGCCGTACCAGATTACAGGAACAAATAGTGACCATTCCTCTTTGCGAAGCAATAGCAACGAGGTCATCATGTGAGCAACGACGAACCCATTTAAGTTCATCATCAGGAATCTATCATTTTAAAATAAATGAACAATCATAAGTTGCATTTCAGCATTTAAGTTGCAATACCGCCAACAAACTAAGCAAAAAAGGCAAAATAAGATGAACCAGCTGAATTGCAATTATCCCTGTTGATCTGATTGCTGAAAAAGCTTTAAGAGAAACTTTTTTGATAAATCCCTTCATAGTAAGCATAAGCAGATACTGATCTTCAGCAAAGTCACTAACAGGAATTACAGATGTTATTCTCTCTCCCGCAGACAATGATAGCATCTGGTCAACACAAAGAAGCTTGTCGAAAATTCTATTACATTTGAGAAGGACAAAATGCTTAACACACCTGAACCAAAGGTGTTCCAGCAGCAGCTCTTGTGCACTCTGGAATTCGATAGGCAGGTGTGGAATAAACAATCCCATTATCACTGCCATAAGTTGTACCTCAATAATACTCATTAGTCATAAAAACAGCTAAATCAAACAGCCATCTGATGTATTAAGATAAAGTTTATTTCTTCTTATTTTACAGTATGAGGACATGCATTGATATGTTATTAAATTGCCATTAACAGGATATTTCAATTAACGAAAAAAAATTATACTATAATAGTGTATATATTTTTCTGCTTGAAATTAATTTTCAATATTGCTTTTTATTATGGTTTATAATATACCTATATTCAGCGGGTCTATTTCAATGCAATAAACAAATATATTATCAGATATATGAGCTGCTAGGCTGAATAATTCCACCCTCCCCTAGTAGAGTTCAATTCAGAGCAGTCACATCAAAACTAGAATGTTTCCAACACACTTTAATTCTCTTTTCCCTCCCCTCCCCTTATTATACAACCCATAGTCTATTTTCACAATTTCAGCCACTTGTCTCGATGGTCATCTCAAACTGTCTTAGCTACTTGTAGCCTTCATGTTCAACTATCTTGAATTTTAAAAAGATATCCAGTTACTCACAGTATAATTTCCCAATCAATACTAATCTTAGAATCAATCTCCACTTCTTAATAAGGCTACACAAAACTTGTTCTCCCAAAAAATCTTTGGTTCTCTTATCTCCCTCGACAATGTCTAACTTATTATAGATCCTCGAATGCTGCACTCTTAACATCATGAATTTTTATATTGAATTTACGACAAGTTAGTTTATTTTTATTCCAAATCATCTTAGTCTTATGATTAAATCATTATTTATAACACACTTTAATATATCGAATCTTAACCTGAACATCAAATTTCCATCAAGCATTTTATTATTGGGCACACTCTACCAATAATAAGACGAAAATAACTAGAAAAAAAAAATTCATAAAAGGCTGGCTTCACCCTCTAAATATAAAACTTCACTCTTAAAATTATATATATTACCTTTTCTATGATTTCACAATCTAATTTTAAAATATATTTTAGATTTAATATAACTTTTATTATATTTTATTTTCAAAAATGAAAATAAATAAATAATGTCAAGTCATCAAACAATCACTTAGAATAATCTTAAAGTCATTACAAAATAAATACTACTTTTTAATTAAGAAAAAACAATTAATTTGAGTTTTAAAAGTCCTACTTTTTCATTAATCTCTCCAAAATCAAAACCACCATTAATATTAAAATTTTTTTAATACCCTTTCAACATATCCATTTAAATCTATTCTTTAGGTATTTCTTTGAACCAACTTATCGAAATCATGTCAAACTCTTTCTTTGATACTCACATCCAATCCTAATTGTGGGATATAAACACTTGCAATATTAAAAGTTGTTCCATTAATTATAAATTTTAAAGAACCATTTTTTTTCTCAACTTCTTAACTTCCACTAAATTAAGATTTTTAATTCTTATCCAAATAATACACACCATTCCTAAGGCGAGTATTACATCAAATTTCTTTAGCTATTTTTCCAACCACTTAGTTCTGGAAATCATAATATAATGATCTTACTATTTATCAAAATATCAACAAAAAAAACTTGTAGTGAGAGTGCAATATTCAAGCTACATAATCCTAAATTAGAATCAAATACTAGCTTATATTCTGCATCACCCATAATGCAAAACTCTTGGTTTTTTGAAACGTCACCCAGAAGCCATCATAACAACCTCTGCACACTTATCACAGCAGTCAAGAAATGCAGTGCGTCGTTTCCAATGAAACGCAAGCTTTAGCTCAACTACTTAAAGGATTCATATCATAAAAAATACCCTAACCACAATGTTTAAATTAAAACCATTGATAGATACTCAAACAAGTGTTATTTGAAAAGAAATATTCTTATTGGCGTAAACTTAATAAATTAAATTGTCACACGTTCCAAAAGTTAAAAATATATGCTCATTTTAAATTCAAAATATGTAAATACATTTGCAGTGTGTATTCTGATATTTATAAAATTACTTTGTTTTAATATGCATATATAAAATTTAACTAAAAAAAGATAATTTTATATTTAAATTTAACCAACCAAAATTTTTATAAAATCTAGAACACATTCCGAAAACGAATTTTAATTAAAATCTAATTATGGCACATACCATATTTAACTAATGAACGGTTATATAATTTGCATTTAGTATATAAAAATAGAAGAACGTAAATGAGATTATGACATATAGTTTTAATATAGGAAATTCAAATGAGTGCCACAAAAAATTATACCATGCTATTGAAAGTTATTTTGGTCATGAGAATCCAAATGTTAAGCGAAATAGAATTTCAGACACCCTGATGAATACAGTGAAAAATATTATAAATTTAATATTATCTTAAGAAAAACATTTTAAATAACATAAGAAGATGAATGATAAGCCTAGAATTCACAATGAAGAGCGATGAATAGCGGTTCAAAAATACAATGAAAAGATAAAATTATTTACCTGAAAAAAAGAATGCGATCATGTGAATGGCAAACAATAAAATCAGACATTGAATCATTCACTCTCATCTTCCCAACAGATTTTCCAATTGTTCCTCGATTTTGCAAAGTGAAGGTGTCAGGCATCATCCTTTTGACGTACCCTTTCTCACTAACTGTCTAATAAGAGTAAAATAGAATTTTACCATTAGAACATAAACAATAAAAACGAAGCAATTTTCCACATAATATGCCCATCAAAATCTTGGCATGAATAGAAATTCAAAGATAAACCTTTTAAAAGCATGATGAATACAAAATAAAAACCATTTACCAAAAGCATTTCCTTGTTTGGAATAGCATCATATTTCCCCAATTTGGCTGCCATCATCATCTTCCAATGATGAAATCCTTGGAGACCCAAAATTGTTTTTCAGCTCAACGGCCTCTTGTTCAATGACCTGTCACAAGAATCAAGGAATTCATGAGACAATAATAGCAGTAAAAATATTAGCTGCAAAATTGGTAAATTTTTCTAGAACGGAAGCGAATTAAAACAAATATGAAACTCTTCAACATAAATAGAAGAGCACTATTGTATGTATAGTCATGGAATACCCGCTTAAAAGGAAAATTACAGCTGATGGATGCAAATGGATGCACACATCTATATGGCTGCAAACGATTGATTGATTCTGTGCACACGAAAAGAAGTGAAATGTGTTAATGAGGATTCAATCAGGTAGTTCAACAAGTATCGCCAATCAAAATTATTGCACTGAACTATTCCTCAGCATTCCCTCATCTAAGGCTCCAACTACTTCTAGCATGCTTTCCTAAAGTATCAAGCAAGGAACCCAACAAGCCACCTGCACAGTTGGCCGTACTTGGAGCTGCTGAATCAACTGCTTTTGAGCCTTGATTCTGCTGCCTAGAAGTCTGAACTAACCTAAAGAACCATCTCAAGACTCTGGATTATAAAATAGATGTTGAACCTAAAAGGTTAATCAAGTTTCTTCGCTTGTTCTCCATGCTTTACTTAAAGTAAGATCAAATATTTAATAGTTGTTGTTTGTTGCTTAATTAGGACTCATCCATAATAGATCTAAACACATTAATGATCCAATCAATATTACTAAACAAAGATTAACTTTGAATGCTCTTAATAATGCAAAGCCTCTGCCTAAACTAGATTTTCTATAGCTTATGTGGTGCTAGACCAAGTTACTTAACCTCCTTAATAAGCGTAAATAATTGCTATTTCTAAAGTTAATATTATTTTAAACATAAGATTATCACTCCACCTCGTGTTGAACCCATATTGATCAAACAGTGTGTTCGTTACATGAGAACCATGAGTGAGAGAGAGGTCACATTGCTAAATGCCGGAGTTTTAGGATTGTGGATGCATAGGTGGCTTGGATACGCATTGATCCGGTTGCGGCGTGCAGTAGGGTGATGTCGAGGAAGGTGCTATATTTGAAAATGTTGGGTTATTTGTTGAATGAGAGCGTTGAGAGCTATTTGTTGTGGTCCTGCAATGAGAATGTCGTCCACATAGATCAGGAAGTAAATGCGGTTGGGTGCGGTGTCATGCATGAGAGATGGATCAGTTGTGCTAGTTTTGAATCCTTTGGAGTTAAGGAAGTCGATAACAATAGAATACCATTGGTGAGATGATTGTTTGAGGTCGCATATGAACATACAGATAATCATATTAGTGCTCCTCCTTTCATCCAACCAGCTTGGATCTTCTTAATCACATCGCTCTCTATTCATCATTATTTGAATAGTTAAACCAAGATAATCTCTTGTTCTTCTTGATCACATGGTTCTCTAAATCTATAACATCAGGGTAAGAGCTTTTAGTACAATTGAACTGACACTCCATATATTCTTTTTTAGATTTACTAAGACGAAACCTTTTGTTCTAAAGTAATCCTTTACAACTCAAGTTTTGATTTAACTCCATCCCAAGTCTTATCAATTAATAGAATGCCATATGCAAATAACATGCACCAAAGAACCTCTTGAATGTGCTCAAGGAGTACATCCATAATTAAAGCAAAAGGATATGATTTGATAGCTGAGCCTTGATGTAATCCAATGGTAACAAGAAAATTATTAGATATGCACCATTGCGATCGAACAAATGTTACAACCCCATTAAACGTATCTTAATAGCATCAATATATGCAGCACAAATTATTAGATTTTAAAGCATTCTAAATCTCTTGTCCTACTATTTTTCCACTCTTCATCCTCTTTAAAGCATTCCAAATATCAACTTTACAAACACGCCGAATGAGAGTGTAATTGTATTTTATAATTGTTAAACTCACTTATATTAATCATATTGGTACAAACTTTTTTCCTTTTATATTGAGAATATTTTCTCATTACATAACTCTCTTTATCCATCCATTAGATAGATGATCGATATCAAAATTAAAAACAAATTAATGAAGTTAAAATTAAAATTTTAACTTTCCATATCAATAATTTATTTAAAATGATGTTAGGATTAAAATGCTAGTTTTCAAGTCTTTGGAGTTATGGAAGTCGGTAATAGTAGAATATTATTCACGAGATGATTAAACTTTTCATGTAGAGTGTTTCATTGAGACGCCTGTGTAGAAAAGCGTTGAAAACATCTAGTTGAATGGCAGCACACTTATAATAAGTGGCAAAGGTAAAAATGGTTCGAATGGTTGGCATTTTTGCAACATGATGAATGTATCGAAGTAGTCGATGTTGTAATTCTGATTAAAACTTGAGCCACTAGTCGGGCTTTGTTATTTTTGGTGTGAAACGATCATATTTGCAGTCGAGCACATTTTCAAGGCACGACACTCCTCCTCTTTGGCTTGCTTCCAATGATCCAATTTGGCTACAACAGAGCAAAAGGTTAGTTCAGCATGTAGTGATCGTATGAAGAATACTTTTGAGTGATTTGAGTTTTATGGTGTGCCTGTTTTGAGGCAAGTTAGCATAGGATGCATGAGAATGTTGGTATTGAGGTTCAGTGGAGAGGTGGGTATTTGATTTGGAGGGGAGGATAGGGTGGATAAAGGTATGTTTTTATTTGGATGTTGAATTGCATGAAGTGGGTAAAAGTAGGTGGGATGGATTGGAGTGTAATTGAATTGGTTGGGTGTGTAGAAGAGGGAAAATGCCACTTTCAATGAATTTTACATGACGAGAGATCAGAGAGAAAGTTTTTGGATTGTAGCATATGTACTCCATGTGGTGAGGGGTAGTAGCAAAAAAGATGAAGGAATGTGCTCTTGTGCAGAGTGTCGTTGTCTTGTGGGAGGAAGGAAGAGCGGGTCTAGCATAAACAACCGCAGATCAAGGTGGTTTTAGTCAGGTTTTGTTTTATGTAGCAGTTGAAATGCGGTACATATGTAGGTACGAGGTAATGGTTGCATTAACAATTTGGAGAGTGGTCTCTAGGATGTGCCTATATTTGCATTCCACACTGCTGTTTTGTTGAGGTGTGCAAGTACAGAACATTTGGTGGTTGTATGCCAAGATGCTTGAATACGATTATCAAAATATTTGACTGTATTCACCACCTCCGGGTCAAACTGAAGCACTTTGATACATTTATCAGATTGACATTCAATGTATTTTTGGAGTTGATAAAATTTTTGGATACTTTCAAATTTATGTTTAAGTGGAAAAAACCGAAGGGTGAGTAACCATCCACAAAAAATGACAGAATTTATATCTTTCATTAGATATAACCAAGGAGGACCCCATACATTGGTATGTAAGAATTTAAATGCATTGCACTGTCTATTTGAAAATTTGGGAAAAAAATAGTTTATAGTGTTTAGTTGTGATGCACGTGGAGTGCGAAAGTGGATTGCAGTGTTTGCCAAGATTGGAATGAAAGAAATTGATGAATTTCAGGATTTAGATGCTCGAGTCATTGATGCCATGGGTGATTCGATTGGATGATGGACCGTTGGATAGTCTTAGAGGAAGGTTATGGTGACAGACGAAGAATTCATATAAGATCATTATTGTAAATATGTGTGGTTCGAATAGGATGGAACAAGAACTGTCGAGAGTAGTTTGTGGGTTGAGATGAAATTTATTTGCAATGTGAAAAAAAAGATGATTGAAAAGGGATCATAGAATTTGATGTTTGGGAAAATGTCCGCTGCCAATTTAAGTGATCTAAAGAGACTGTCCATTGCCAACGATTACCAAATAAGTGTCTTGATAGGTTTCAGCAATGGAAAGGTTGTTGAGATCATTGATGATGTAGTTGGACATATCGGAGTCGAGGTACCAAACTGTGACCATTTAGACCGTCAGCTCATAGGGCTGCTAGGTGGTGGCACTCGCTGATTTGAGGAGTATGGGTAGCTTAGAATCCATCTTGTGCCAGCAATCTTTGACCCCAGTCGTAAGGCTTATTGCAGATTTGGCCTTCGATGTACGAGGACCAGGTGCTTCTTTACACCGGAGGGGTGCTTATGTTTTGGCAATGAGGATCAACCACGTCCCTAGCTAGATCTGCCTCGACCTCTGAATCAGCCCAAGAACAGTGTAAGCTGCAGGTTGTTGGTTACTGATAGAGGTGAATTGGTGACTTGTATCTCTTTTTGAAGATTATTATGTTGGACATTTATTTCTTCACAGCAGAGGAGGGAATATAGATCAATCAAGGCTCTGAAGAGTGTGAGTTTTGTTCTGATTGTCATTTTAAAGACTGGCAAGTTGAGGGGAGACCAATCAGTATATTACATATAATATCCCGCTACTGAGATTCTATTCACCAATGACTTGATTTCAAGCAGATATTCAAGATATTGTGAAGTTTATTTTTGAGTTGGATAACTCTATGACAGTTTGAAGATTGGAGACGTTTTTCTGAGGTGAGACAAAATTCAACACATGAGTCCGCATCTAGGATGTAGAGAATAATGGATGGTGATATGGTGGAGTAGAAAACTGCTATGCGATTTTGATTTCTAGACGTCATGGAATAATTGGAGTATGCTTTGTTTCATTAAGAAGCCCATAACATGTTATTGGCTTTGATAGTTGTATTACCTGAGCACGCCAAATGGAAGTAGTTCTCGAAAGTAGGTGGCGTGCGGATAATATTCTTGATGTTGGACATCAAAAATTCGAGGTCATTTGCTTCGAACAAGTAGGAGGAATTGCAGTGAAGGGAACTGTCAGAAATAAGAAGGATCAGAGGAGACGTTAAGGTTCTTGATCGCGAAGAGACATTGATTCATGATGAAGAAGGCTTCAATTCGTCGTAGCGGTGGGAGTGACTAGATCCGGAAGAGATCGACGTAGAGCGAGAGAAGGGGGAGAGACAAATGAGAGGCAGAAGGTGTAAGCAATACATATATAGTGAAAATAGGAAAGGCATGCATGAGGCCTGATGATGGCGTAATTAGAGTGGACGATCGAGATCATATTTGTTTGTTATTACTAAATATTTACTATTTCTATAGTTTAATCATATGATCTATTTCATGTTGCTTAGCTTACATCACCATGTGTTGAACCCATATTGTTCAGAAGATTAGTTAATATTTTAGTGGGAGCTGCCGCGCTCTGCAGCCCAAGGTAGCCCGCCGCAACGCACCACCAAAAGCGCCGGGGAAGAAAATAAGGATCGACACCGCAGCGCACCGTAGCGCTAGAAAGCTCGAAACAATGCGCTGCAAACATGCCACTATGTCAATCTGCCTAGAACAAATGAACCACAGCGCGCCGTAACGCCAAAAGGGTTTGAGACCTTCCGCCACTGTGTGCCGCTAGGCCCAACAACGACTCTTTTCCAGGGCGCCACATCGCCAGTTTTCCAGAGACTAAGGTACCACACAGCGAGCCGTAGCAGTCGCCGAAATTTCTGCCTTAAAACCTGCCTTAAATAGGCATGACAAGGACCGAAAACTCTAAATTCCTCCGGGTCCCAATACCAAAGTAAATTACATGAGCCAATTCCTTCCTTCAATTTTCAAGGAGAAAATAAAGAAATAATCATAGCAAGCATCTAACTTTCAATGAAGAATTAAATGCAGAATTAAAAGATGATGGCTGGATGAGACATTATAAAAAGCAAAAGAAAAACATTTAAGGGAGGGACACCACCAATGGGGGAGAACCCTAAAACCCATATCCTATTCCAAAAAAAAAATTGTAAGAGTAAGCTGCAGCCAAGACAAGAAGAAGAACTGCAGGGAAGAAAAGTGCAGGGCTTGGAGACAGAAGAAGGCGAAGAGGAACGTTCACAGCTGTGCCTACATATCATCTTCTCAAACTTAGTTTTGTATTTTATTCTCTTCAGAAAACAATGTATGCATTTGTAATCTCTTGTAGCTCTCTCGTTATTTCTATTGTAATGGCAGTCTAACCCCCCTTTGGGGAGGGTTGGGTGAAGAAAATGTAACAAATTCTCTTTGTTGTACATGTATTGTTTCTTTCACTAATGAAATGTCATGTGTTAAGTTGAAATCTTCTTTATGATTTAATGAATGAAAATGTGTTGTTCAATGGAATACTACTTGAGTATCATGCAACTTGTATTTTTTATTGAAAGCTTACAAAGCTTGATGATAGTCGCATCTAAAACTTGTGCACCTAGAGCGTTCACGTAGTGAATGAATGTAATAGCATTTGCTAAGCGAAACACAGCTCGTACAACAAGCTCTAGACTAAGACTTGATCATTTGAGTGTAAGTAAATTATTATAAAACTCTGAGCTTCATGGCTCAATTTATAACACCTAGAGAAGCATGTTAAGTAGTGGATGAGATGACATAGTTCACCATAAGCCATTATTGACCTAGGTTAAGGTATGGATTTGATGCATGCAAAGCCGAGACCCATCTATAGAGCTCCTTTGCTCACTCTTAAATTATGCAAGATAATAGAGCGCGTTAAGCTATGAGCAAAGTTTTGCAGCTCATCACCTTATCTAAATTCAGAGTGGAAAGCGTGTGAGACATATATAGAATCAAGATCAGGTGATCATAAATTAAAATATGAATTTTAAATCGCTTACATATAAGGATGACTTTCATACATAAAAGGATCACAAAGATATCTATGTGATGAGATTGAAACCCGAGAATGTTCATCGAAAGCACTAGATAAGGTCATAGCAATTTCAATGTTCAAAATGACAAAGTTAGACATCATGATTATAAATTAATTAAGACAACAAAAATATGACAGGTAAGAAAGGAACATGTGAGCCCACATATATTATGAGTTGCATGTTTGAATCCTAACTCTCCTCAATTTCTCTCATATTGATTAAAAAACAATTTTAATCTAATCTAGCTTAATTAATAGGAATCCACACCATCACAACATCAATCGCTTGAATATTATTGAAAAGAGATAAACTTAGTAACAAAACACACATCATTCACAAAAGACAATAAATCTCATAATCTCACAATCCCATATAATTTCAAACCATGTACACACGTGCAAGCGTATACTATGTAATTTAGGACCGTCACATATCATCTCTATTCTATATATTTTTTGAATCCTAATAATTTTGTATGCTTGCTTTTTGTATTTTTATTTTTGTAGGTTAATTTTATTATTACTAAGCCTAAGCATCATGAACCTATATCAAACTTGGATGCACATTCGTCTTTGGACCTTGTATAAATAAACTTTCGAGTTTAAGTCTAAACATTGTTGCCTTATTGTCTGCTTTGTGATTGTCATGTGATGGCTTTTGTGATAAATTTGACCTTGTAGGAATGTAGATTTATTTAAACTGAAGGCTATGCTATGCACGGTAACTTGCACATGTTGAGTCGGTCATGACTTTGAAGAGAACCAACCAAGTTTACTACCCCTTAAGAACCGTTGATTATGGAATTATTATTTACCACTTCATAACTTGTATAGCTCAATGCTTTTAAAACTAAACACTAAATATAATTTGGTAAGAACAAGTTTCAACATTAAATAAGACTATGGATCCTTTTGAATAATATGGTTATTGGAATACATTCATGATCACCTTGTGTACTTTAGAATACATTTATTGCACATGTTTAAAATATTACTTATGACCACCATGGAATTCACAAATATTTTGCAAGAAAACAGACATGAATATAGTTGACATTTGATGCTTACGTTTTCATTATTTTATTTTTGTTGCTTAGCACATTTTTATATGTACAGTGTACCTTTGCTAATATTACCCACGTGGATATAAAAAGTTAAACAACTGTAACTCATTTTATTTAAAAATTGGCACAAATTAGAAAATTCACGCTATTCTACTGCTATTTATCTCAACTCTCTTACTTTCCAAGTACATCTAAACCTACAATTTCTAAATAAGGTAAACTACCATTCTAGCATACTTAATATTTCATTTATAATATCATAGTTTAGTTTACCGCTAACATAACTACTAGTTTTTTATTAAAATATATTCGTTCAAGAAAGTTTGCATAAATCTATGGATTTTAAATAGGAAGATTTTTTTGAATAAACATAATAATATATTCAAATTCATAGATATAATAATTATGTAGAAGGTATAAATAAGAATATTTTATTTGTAAAATAGTGTTTGAAGTAAAAAAAAAGATCATCCTTAATTTGATTATATTCATAAAAGAATAATATTAATAAATGCAAAGAAGGAGCATCTTTGATCCAACATTGAAGTATTTTAACCAGAATTCCAAAATGAATTGGATATGGTATTAGTATATCTGTTACATAATTTAAACTTGAGATTTTATCTTCTAAAAAAGTTAATTTTGAATAAATAGATCTTAATTTATTATATAACAATACTTTATTCCATTCTTTAAGGCAATTATAGCCTTTAAACTTGTATTAAAGACCTTAGTGAGCAAAGAAAGTCTTTTACTATCAAATATTTTCACAGACCAATAGGTTCTCATTTAATCACGCAACAATAATATTAGTTTCACTTACCTGACAAATAAAGCAATTAATTTTATCCGTAGGAGCAACTAAACATGCTCATGATAATCACGTCATTTCAAACCTTCACTAAAAGGTTTATTAAAATCATTGAGCCATCAATTGAATGTCATCATGTATGAAAAGTAATTTTATCAACATAATTAATGTGAATATTTATTTATAAACTAAATGCAAGTCCTGTGCCAAATGACAAACCAACAAGTAAGAAAAGTCAAAGTTGAAATGCATTGAAAAGAAAGATAAACATATATTTAAATAATTGTAAAGTTATAATAAGCAATGCAAATTTTAAAAGTGAAAACAAAAAAAAATATTCCTACGAACTACTTATTCTTCAAACTACCCATTTAGAATTATATCTTGAACTCTATATTTAAGTATTCAACTCAAACGGTAATTAAACAGCCTAGTAAACTTGGTCAAGTATGCCATATAGTAACGGTTGGTTTCAAGCAATAACATGTAAAACCTATAATAAAAATAAAAAAGTGGTGTGCAAAGGCAGTCAAAATGGTTTACAGGGTAAGGTAAAGCATAGAAATTGAAATTGAATATATGTTATTTCATGACAGAGTAAAACAATATATTGTTGCAAGTTTCAACTCAAGAAAAAAATCATTCAATCGTTTAAAGGAATGACAATGTACAAATAGGTTAAGTTCCTTGATAGATTTCACAACTTGAGCAAGGACTTGCATTGATCTATAAGCACTTGTAGAAATATAGGTACATCTTCTATTTTATATGTACTATTCTGTTCATATATTAAGTTCTTTATTGAGGCAGCAATACATGTGAACCCCAAAATTTTGAAAAAAAGAAATCCTGGCCATCACCTTTTAAGAAATTACCGCAACCACCCGTGCTGTTAAGGCACTTAAGCACGTCATCGTTTCAAGGAATGTGGTCTTAATTGCTTTCAACGCTTGATTAGTTAGCCATAGACAAACAATTTAAAGCAGAAAAAAAAGGAAAAAAAAACAGCAATGATGCCTTGTCAGATAAATAACTTTAAACAACGCTACCTGAAGTATACGTTTCTTGCTAGACAGAAGTTCGTGTAGTTTTGATATTTGTTCAGATAACGCTTTCCTTTCCTCAACAATCTTAACTCTCTGAAAAACATTAAACAAAATTTTAGATATTAACAAGAACTAGTAACGTGGGTATAGATGTATACCAAACCTCGAGCAAAGTAAGTTTCCTCAACGTCATACTCAATAAGGCTTCAGCTTGTTTTTGAGATAATGCATATTCTGATAAGGAAAATGATTCAAAATATCAGAACAAATAAAAAATCATTAATTAAAGTAAATTACGGCTTTAGCATCATTGCCTTTATCCCTATAAATACAACAGAACCTTCGCTTAAGCTACTAGAAAAATTATTAAATTGAATAAAATATTATACATCTTTTAAAAGTAAAACATTGATCCAATAACTTCTCTAGTTATAATCAGATCATCAAATGAGAAATACGGTGAGCTAAATGCTAGTCTTTTTCCCATAAAAATGTTTGGCATTTACAGATTTACTTTTTTTTTTTCTTTTGTGTAAGCTTGGCCTTAAAAATGAAATAAATTATACACCATATTCATGCTAGCTTATTTAAACATTTTTAATCTTCAACATCTATAGTACATATGATAAGCAAGTATAAAATGCAAACTGATAATTTTAATGGAAAACTATCCATCAAAAATAAAATTCTAAGTGGTATAAAAGCATCAAATTGTAATCAACAAAAGCTTGAGCATTATAAAGCAACGCAACCGACTCGAAGTCTAAAAGTCAAAATACCATTAGTAAACGTAACATATTTATGGTTAAGCATTTCATGAGAAACTCTACATTTAAAAAGTTTTGAGTAGCAATGTCACAGAAACTTTATCAGCCTTGATACTCTAAATATTCCCACTTTTAGGTAACATATAGACGAGGGACAATACATGAAAAAAATAAGACCACTGTAGGCATTGAGGATGACGACCATCCGGTTGTTCATCCCAAAAGGCAACATAAGCTTTCATTAAGATGCAGATGCTGGAGCGAGATAACATAAAGAAACAACATATAGCAACAACCGACACAATATCATGACTAAATTTGGAACAAGCTTACATAACAGTTTACAGAATATTTTCATAAAAACAAATTCAACATAGAAAGATAGCAGCAGGCAAGTTTCATTGAACAAAATGATCGTCAGTTGATACTTGAGGATAGACAGGCATTCATGGTCCTAAACAAGTCAAAAGCAGAAAGCTTTGGGGTGATCAGCTCTGATGGTAGAGATGATAGCTTGCTGACAAGATGTGAATAGAATCAATTAATTATTGACCGTGCGTATTACCAAGACTTTAAAAAATTACGTATTTATCAAATTTGATGTGCCATATGACAAACCAACAAAGTAAGAAAAGTCAAAGTTAGATAAAAAAGTGTAAAACCATGCAAATTTAGGTTCAAAGAAGAAGTGGCAAAAAATTCCATCCGTGCGTCGTGTCAAACGATATGTTATTTTAAAAAATGACAACACATCAAGGAAGTAGTATGTGTAAAGACACAAAAACTACTACACCACAATATATTCAATTAATCATAGTAACATAGGTATAGTGTAACTACACCTGCCAACCACAAGACGCTCTAGGATAGACCTCATGAATATCTGGATGCAAGTGATGTTTTTGCAAAAGTTCAAGACCACCATCTTGTGCATTCCAACGCAAAGACAGAGCAACAAGAGAACATTTTAAGGTTACTTATGCTTCTTAAGAAAACACATCAAAGCAAGTCTTGGTAATACTTAAATACAACGATTTTGCTGCAATACTACGAATAAAATAGTAACTACAAGAATTTTGACACCCTGAATAAACAAACAAAGCTAACAGGAAGTAAATCAAATAAATTGAACACAAGAATCCTCAATATGTCAAAAAGTTGAAGTAATGATGTAATGATTTCCTGATCATTTTCAAACTCAAATATGCGAATAAGCTTAAGGCCTTTCACAACCTGTGTGTGTCTACAATAATGGAGTCATCATCTAAATAAAGGACATCAAGTTAAGATCATGCAAGGCCTTGAACAAATGAATGACAAAAAGCACAAAAGAGAAAAGTACCTAATGGGCCCTCTTGCTGAATCCTATACATGTGAGAAAGAGAGCAAGCTCCATGAAAAATATAGTAACAACACAAGTAAACTTCAAAGCGTTATTAATGGACCCACTAAGCTGATTAGCTCTAGACAGAACTCATTGTAAAAGTAGCATTAATTTGTTCATTTTCAACAACATGACGCACACATTTAAGATATAACCACATTCTCTAAATAGGTCCACACCAATTGAAAATTCCTAAAATAAAATGTAGCATCCGTTTACACCTAACAAAGCCAATTTGTAAACGAGATGATTCCAACAGAAACAGATCTAAAGTAATTATTAAGCATTTTAAAAGTACTAAAGAGCACATGCAACAAAGGCAACTGATGAAAAAGGACAATGACCAGCAAGCAATAAGTCGATGACAGACCCTACAGAAGATAAAAAATTGCCCATAATAGTAAGGGCATTTAAAACTCAAAAACTAAAAGGTTTTGAGCCTGCAAAACAACAATGACAACAAGATGAACTTAATAAAAAAAAATTATGGATATATCCAATAGTTATTCAATGACTTCTAATATATGAGTTATGATACAAAAAAACAACAAGCGCAGCAATAAATTTTTTGAGAATCATATATTCTATCTCTTCAAGAATGGATTATGAAAACTTCATTGTTGCATAAGATCAGCCATCAGTAATTTTGTTAAAGCTTGTTAAGCAGAAGTCTTAAGCTAAGTAAATAAACAGCACCATGATGTGAAAGAAAACAATCAAGAAGCTGTGGAACACGCCTTGTGGATAAATTCCAAGTTTCATAGCGAGAAGTATCATCTGCTATTTGAAGCGGAACCCATTGGAGAGAGCTCTTAGGCAGTAACAGATGTGAAATGAAATCTAGCCTCAACAAACCTTAAGAGGTAACAACTATTAGGCTCCCCGAAATGCATTATCAAAGGGAAAGCACATATTAGTGTGACATCCTTGTTTGTTGAGCAGGTAGAATCAAATAAGGACTTGAGCAGCTCAAGAATGAACCAACGTTATACACATGTTTTGGGCTACAGGTTCAAACGTTGAATGGTAGAGTGCTCAAAGATTGTTAGGCACAAATCGGTTAGGTAAGACATTCAAAATGGAACATCAAAGTATAAGGCTCTGATTATTGAATTCTCCTTAGTGAATGATCCAATGTTATACACATGTTTTGGGCTACAGGTTTAGAATATTGAACGGGGAGAGTGCTCAGAGATTGTTAGGCACAATTCGGTTACGTAAGACATGAAAAATTGAAGATCAACGCATAAGGAACAGATTACTGAATCTCCTTAGTGAATTCTGGTGAGAACAGTCCATTCACAAAGCAATATACGCATAAACAAGAACACCAAAAGCGCACTTCTTGTATGACTGAAGGGCCACATCCTAAAGAGAGCCTAAATGCACGTTTATTCCAAGGCATACAGGACATTATGCACGTTGTTTGGGTAATGATATGTCAACAAAGAAAATATAATTGGATTAGTGTTACAATAATAGTTTTATTTTACCGAATTAAATTAATAAATAGCCATCAAACCTAACTGTTTAATACTTAAATTATGATTATATAACTGCACCAAAGTCGCTAACTGCTGTGTGGTTTACTGGTTGAAACCGGCTTTTAATTATTTTATATAAAAATGTGGGATGGTTGTTTTGCAGTACCCGAGCTGCTGTTGTTGGGGGCTTTATTCATGATCATAATGATAAAGTTAATTTAGCTTTTTGTAAACAAATGAGGTTAAATCCTCTATAGTTGCTGAAATTAAAGTTCTTTCTTTGGGTTTTTAAATTATGCAACAATCTAGGCTTACGTAAAGTTCGGGTTGAAAGTGATGCTCTTAATCCTATTAAAATATCATTAAATCTGATTCTTAGGAGATTGGAATTCTTGTCATCTGTTGCAACGAATATATAGTTCATTTAAGTTGACGAACATTACAATATATATCATTGTTTTGCTAACAACGATATAAATTGTGAGAATCCAGTTATATTTTATGATTGTGATCTTCCAACACCCTTAACAGCTATAAGCATGTTGGATCAAATGCAATAACCCTTATATATGGAAATATTTTTCTGTTGCATTAGGCTCTTTATTGTTTCTATGGCTTCGATTTCATCCTATATATTAATTCGGTTATTGGTGAATCCCCATTTTTACATTGGGGTTCATCTCTTCGGTAGTTAGGGGTAATAAAAGATTTCTAGGTTGCTGAATCTTTATTCAAATGAATTTGGATCAACAGTAGCATTAAAACACCCTCTACTCCCTCTAGCTGCTAGACCTAAACACTTTATTTTCCGTTCCCCCTCCTAGTAATATTGTGTTTCTGACTTGCTTGTTTTATCACTCAGGATAAATAAGGTCATTGCAACCAACAGCAGGATATATCATTCTTTTCTGTGAAGACCTTCATCTTTTGTTAGCAATATCTTTTTTAAAGTAATGTTCGCTCTTTGAGAATGTATCCATAGTTCCTGATTCTTCGTGAGCTGCATCATTCACCTCTCATGTATTCTACCAAACCATTGAAAACTATCAGCCAAATCATTTGTTGTTTAGAGATAGAATGAAAGCCATTGCTTTCTGGAGTGAATTGATCATATGCATCTGCCATTCGTTGGGCATTATTCCTGAGCTCAATTTTTATTGCTGAGACCCCATTTTGCTTTTGTTTATTGTCTTTTATTTTGTTTAGTCTTGTATATGTTCTTTATTGTAGGTTTTTTATTTTCTTTCATCTATGGTTTCGCCTTAGATGTTCGGAAGCCATCCTTTCGATGTACTTCAGCTAGTTAGATAAAAAAAATTATGGCCTTTTAAAATTTATGATAATTCATATAATACTAAAACTTGCTAAGTTAATCATTGGTGTAGCAAAAAAAGCGAAAGATACAATTAAATGTGAATTTGAAGATGAAAAAAAGGCTGAGCAAATTCATATCATTATTGAGAGTGAAAATTTCGCCAATCATTGTATTAATTCAATTGCTAACCTGAGTTATCAAAAAAAAAAAAAACTTAAAAGCAAGCAACTACTGACAAAGAACTATATATTTGTTGATTATCTATGCACCTAGAATTGAGAAAAGAAGAGGTCAGCTAAAGCGAAGGTGAGGGGAAAATATAAGAATACAAGAGCACATTTACATCAATAAATAACTCATTGACTATAACTAATCAAGGCAGCTCATTTTTCATAATTTGCTAAAAGCTTGATATATTATAATAAACAACAAAATGAATCATATTTTAACGGGTATCAAGCTTTTAAAGTATGACAGTTCACATCCCTAACTAATATAATAATATCACAAAGATCAAATTGAATTTTAAAATAGAGATTTTGTTCCTACAACTAATTTTCATAAGTCAGGTAAAATAATCAAAAAGATTGTTTTCTATAATAATAAGTGTACATAAAAACTGAGTATAGTGTTGCATTAGTATTAATTGTGTGCTTATGGTTCATGAGTAAAAATATTACTTGAGATCTAAGGATATTCTTTGAGTGATGTAGAGCATTAGTAATAAATGAAGATCTTTGATGCATATTATTTTTTGAGAGTAGGCATGAAATCGATTTCATTAGGGAAAGGATTTAAGAAATTTTACGTAAGTTAGGCCACTTGATATCCCCATTGAAACTTTACAAGAATAAAATGCTTGCAAAGCTAGGGTAGAACTAGGGCAATATACTCTCATGAAATGTCTATTGCAAGGGATGAGGCCAATACCTAAAAGTATAACGATAATTCCTTGGAAGGTTAACAAGCCATTAAATATGATAACGTCCTGTTTACATATAAAAAAGAGGAAATAAACAAAATGGGGAAGAAGACACAAAAAGAGAAGGAGAAGAAGAATGAAGATGAAGAAGATAACTTTACTTAGACACCTCTGCATTGTACGCCTATTATCGGCACCATCCCAGCCAACGTCAATGCTTGTATCTCTCACGTCAACCTCCTACGTTGAACGCCTTCGCCTCCAACAATCATCACTACAACACTTTATAGGGTCATCTCCCTCAATCCCGCTCCTCTTACGCACACAAAATATAAGGGCATTACCC
Source organism: Gastrodia elata (assembly GCA_016760335.1). NCBI lineage: Eukaryota > Viridiplantae > Streptophyta > Magnoliopsida > Asparagales > Orchidaceae > Gastrodia > Gastrodia elata. Next base: position 29,540,638 of record CM028684.1, on the reverse strand, counting down.
TCAGTATCGTCTTCTGAGCTAAATCTTAAAGATACTTCGTACCACGGTGGATACTCCATCATCCAGCTACCATGTATCATTGTTAGTGCTCCACCTTATGGATACAATTCATCATTTTCAATATGTCTATTTTAAACCAACCAAGTACCTATCATTGCAAAAGTAGCATTAATTGGTCCTAGTTGAGTTATCACTTGATTCATAATAGTCTTAACAGATTCTAGTTGAATCAAATCAAGTCAGAATAACTTAATAAAAAACTTAGAGATCTAATTGCAAACTATTCGGACCACCTAGTCTAAATGATAAGACTGCAAAACCCATTAACTTAAGCATTCTTAATAGATGAAAGCTCTATCCTAAAAACAAATCAAAGCATTGCAACATATAAAACCTTATCCCAAAATAAACATTAGCATTTAAAATAGATGCAAGCCCCCCCCCCCCTTAAATCCAATTTTAAACATTCTAAATATATATATGCCCCATTCTAAATCAATCTCGTGTATTCCAATAAAATAAACCTATACAAAAACCTAAAATTTAAATCGTCAACATATATCACCCAACCTACTCGAAACTTCTGAGACGACGTAAGAGCCGGTTGCCAATCATGATCTTCGGATGTAATGGGAAAAATTCTCTCTAACATTGGCAAATTTAACCACAAGTCAGCCTTGGATGACGGAATCATAGGATCCTGATAGGGTCAACCTCCACTTACGCCTCATTTTGTTGTTGATTAAAAGATAATATTACTCTTTAATCAAGATTTCTCTTCTAAAAAATTATAGGGGTAATTATAGTAGGGGTATGTGCCTATACCTGACCCAGATTTAGCTAAATTTTTAGTCACTCATCAAGGAAAAATCTAGTTAAAACTCAAATATACCTCACGAAAGGTCTGCTACTGAAGCGTAACTCAGAAGGTGAAGATATTTACACTTTTCGAGGTGATCATGGTTAACCATAACAGCAGTTTTCTCTGAGCGGGGAGGGGGGGACGCGCCTAATTATGAATAGTGATATTCTAATTTAGGACAAGCATAACTTGTTGATTAGCTGGCAATTGTCTTAGTAACATCATGAATAGTGATATTCTAATTTAGGACAAATATTTAATTATGCTGTTGACAAATAGAACCAGTGTTATACAATGCACAGCACTGAAGATAAGTTCATCCATTGCATCGTTCGGTTGCAAAGTACAATTCGCAGCAAAGAGCATAAGACACATTGCTATGCAGTGTCACGACCAAGAGCATTTGATACCAACAAAGAACACAAGTTCATTAGTTATTAATCTCCGATTCCAATTTATAAATTTAAAATATGCACCCTTAAAAAATAAAAAATAACGAGAAGTTATCTATTGAAACAGCTAATTCTAGTAAACAACTTCCAATGGTATTGACAAAAAACATGATGTAAGAAATACAATAACAGTTTCTATGATTTCTACGATGACCATATATTCAGTTGCAGCCAAGTAAATATCCAATCATGTCATGTCATGTCTACCAGATATTATTTGAAACCACAAATAATAAAAGATTCATGCTTACTCTCCATCAAAGTGATCAAAGCCAGTGCATTATTATCAGTTCCCCTAACTGTGCGGATTACACCATCCAAATTGTTGAGTCCAACCATAATTCCCTAAGAAAGCACAATAACATCAGATTAAATAAGTATATTTCAATACCGAGCACAAAATAAGCAGTTGACAACGATATGCATTTGCTTCAAGACAGCTCATTGTACCTCTACAATATGCATTCTTTCAACCGCTTGAGAAAGCTGAAATTTGGAACGCCTTTCAATAACAGAGCATCTAAAATCAAGAAAAGCCTGAAACTCTCAACATCAGAAAATACGTTATTCAATTTTTCTGCAAACATTACAAACCATCAAAAACAAACTCAAAAAAGGAGAAAGCAATAATTCTATCTATGAATTGGAAAATTAATGAAATATTAAAGTGAAAATTCGTTTTGCACCATTACAAGAGCATTTTATATTCTTGAGCAACCATAAAATTTAACAGATAAGCAAAACATAAGTACAAATAAACAAAAAGGCATGGTATAGAGCACAGATCATCCAGAACATTTTGCAATACCTGTGAAATAAAAACGTGTTTATTAGCCCAAAAGCGACGGCATTTACATTTTGGCCATGAATAATTAATATAAACAAGAGTAATGGTATTCACATGAAAATTGAAAAACGGGCCCACAAATATTCTATACAAGCACCAAAAAGAGTACATGTAAGCAGTTTATTCCATAAATCTACAAATACTTGTAAAGCTAATAGAACAAAAAATACATTTGTAAATTCCTTTAAGGTTAATATTGCTTGATTTATGTGATATAATTGACAATCCGTGTACTCTAAGCTCATATCAGCCTTCGAAACTCCAAAACAAGGCTCCTCAAATCACAGACAAGTTAGTAAAATCATGAGTCCTTTCCAAAATTAAAAATTCCTGATGCCAAAAAATAGTAATGAATTTATTATGTAATGAAGTAGAGAATTACCTCAAAAAAACGCCATTCCAAGTTTCTCACGGTACATGAACAATCATTAAGTAGTGTTAATTTAAGTTGAAGCAACCAACAATCTAAAATTCCTTGACAGAGATAGCATCGAGTAAACTCACATTTTCTTATCTTTGCATCTCCTATTCAATTCCATCAACACATGGAAAGGCATATCTCATGGTTAGTTTGTTCAAATACTAAATTGCAGTTAAGACCATATCCAAAAAAATAGAAACAAAACAAAATTCATGTCACCCATCCCCACAATAATCCATTTTCTTATCTTTGCATCTCCTATTCAATTCCATCAACACAAACAAAGATCTTCTGATAATATTTACAATGGAAATGTGCAAGTTCATTTTTCTATAGAACATATGCTATTCCTTTGACATCATTCAAACCATTGGTGACACTGCTACAGCTTCAAGAAGCTGATCAAAATGAATAATCATTATCATTCAATAACCCTCCAAAACTTGTCACCCGTAAAAAAGATCTCCAAAATTCATGTAGCTCAGAATAACTAAATACAAGGATGATCAACACCGAAGCATCACCTCACTTGACTGATAACGATCCTCTTTAATCAATCCAGGGCCGTGCCTTTACAAATGGGCAAAGAAGGTAACCAACGGATTAAACATAAATAGTATTTGTAAGAAAAAACTGGTTACATCCAAAAAACAAATTGATTAGGTTTTAAATGTGCCAAATCATGCTTACAGCGAGTTATCAGTCAAGCCATTCATTAGAAACTGAAATTTCATGTTACCTTTATACATCGACAAGAATGAAGATAATGATTGTTACAACTAAAATGGATTTTGGCATTTACCTCTTTTATCCTCTCACAAGACCGGTGCAGCTATGAACTAATGGTTATTGCACAGTATTTTTGTGAGAACCCGATGTTGGGTTAGCGAGAACTAATCCAACACCAATGTTTAGGTAAGTCCTCTAGCCCCAGGATCATACTGAGTGGTTTAAAAGACAAATATATAGACATCAAATATATCTCATTTATTCATAATTCATAAATTTAATCAAAATAAAAAAAAAGTTACAAACTTTAAAAAAAGTCAAAAAGAATAATAAATCAGCAAGTAGCAATATCAGCATTGCTTAGTTCTTAGCACCTTTCCTCAAAGATGAACTCCTGATCTGGGCACATTTCAAAAGTGCGAGCATTTGCATACCAGTTAGTTGTGAAACTAAGTACTCATAGATGTTACTTTACAATTGTTAAATAATAAGCAAAATAAGCAATAATTTAATAGGAAAAAAAGGTGTATAAATTTATCCCTGCAAATCTGTTTCAATTTCACTGAAACCTTAGCATAAAAACAATTGTTATCACAAAAATAAATATATAAATTTAATGTTTGATATATGGCGCAAGTACAAAATCGAAGAAAATGGGGTTCAAATTTTGTGTTATATACCCCAACTTCCCTCTATATCTGCTCCCTCAAAGGCTTATCAGTATAGGTTCCTTATAACTCCTGATATCAGCCTAGCAGTTGTCTGATCAAATTAAAAATATATCAAATGGAACTCGTGCTACTCAGTCATCCAAACTTTTTCATATATCATTTTATGTGACTTTTATCAATTTGTGTGATGCTGGCAGAAAAACAAATTTAAACAAGAGTAATAAAAGACATCTGGTACCTTTTTCTTTAATTTTAAAAATCCAACTGTTTGATCAAATCTGCATTTAGATTTGATATTTAAATTAACTTTTTAGCCAATATTTTTATGAGTAAATATTATCTTTATTTCTATTATGTTATTCTTTCGCTTTCTCATTTTGATAAAAGTTTGAATTTTTAAGTTACTCAGATAGCAATAATATTTATTATAGCATTACTATTATAATTATTAAATAATAATAATGATAATAATAATGTACGAAAGAAAAAGACAAACTGAAAATAACTGAATTGAAATTGACAGAATGAAAAACATAATCATTAATAATATTTTTACTATTTTCATTATTAATTAATGAGAACAAGAATAAGGTTAGCGACATAATAGAGATAGTATAATTATTAATAAGAAAATAAAAAAAGTAAAGACACTAAAAAAATGCAAAAGTTCTCATTTTCCTCCGCTTTTCCTTCTCCCCTAACCTAGGGTCAGGGTTGTCGGGAGCCGAAGGGAGGACGGACATGAAAGAAGGGGGCCGGAGGGGGTCGACGAAGTGGAGTGGCCGGAGGGCTGGCTGGCTGGCTATGGCAAGGGGGAGCTGGGAAGGTTGGCAGAGATAATTGGTTGTGGGGAAGGAGGGGAGGGGAGGGGAGGGGTCTATATAGAGAAGGAAGGGTGTGTGGTAGGCCAGGTGGGCCGACCAACCTGCGCCAAAACGGCACTGGGGGCTCTGCGGATGGGATTCAAGGCGCTGTTGAGCGACAGAGCCTGTGCTCAATTGAGGGGAAGGGGGAACACAGGAAGCTTCTGGGAAATTTAAATAAACATTTAAAATTAAATTTTTTGTATTTTTCTGCCGTTTAACGGTAAAAAATAAAAAACTTGACACAAGGGTGTGTTATAATGTGACGAACACCATTGCGTCAAAAAATTTAGATTCGAAACAAAACTTTTATTTAATTTTAATTTCTGAAGTTTGAAACTTCAAAAATTAATTGAGAACAAATCGGCGCTCAAAAATCGATGAAGCTTTTAGCATTGCCTTAAAATAATATACTTAACATAATCACACAAAAATCGAAGAATTTGGGCACGTATTTAATTTTTCTCAATTTATTGAATTTAAAAAAAATTTCAAAAATCAAAGCGGGAGTTTCCGTTATCCGAATTTTTCCCGATATTGGGCATTTTGATCTAAAAATTTTTTCAAGCAAATGGTATTTTTGGTTTGCCCTAATTTGAAGTTTCTGGGATACTGATTTCTGAGTTGGAATTTTTTACTTAATTTTGCAACATAACGACACTGAGTTGTTTCAATTTTTATACCACACAATCATGGACAAGGCCTCACTATTATTTATACATCATTTATGAATAATATTCCAAGCCCGTGCTTACATGGTTTCTATTAGAATGCCAAATGCACCAATAAGAACTACCCAAATCAACCTTATAATAATGTCACATTCTTTCACTATAACTAATAGTGATAATTAAGGAGCATCAACAATTAAACATAAAAATGGTTCTTAATTGTTGATCTTAATGAACAATCACATATACACACTTGGATATTCCATTTGAAAGATAAATCTTAGGCCTAATAGGTATCATTAGATTTTATTTATAGTCAAAATTCTAACCCTAAAAATAAAAATTGAAGATGATGATGATGATTGCTTCCACACTAATCATTGTTCCTTATTATAAAAGATTATTCATGAAAATTCTTGTATAAACACGCAACAAAACTAAGAAAATCCACAAATATGTATAAATACACATAAAATAAAGTAACAAGATACCACATGTTCAATACCCTTAATAAAATTCCAACTGATGTTTGTTTAAAAATAAAAACTATGAACCTGTATCCAGCTAATTTATGTTTAAGTCTTAAACGAGTCAATCTCAAATTTAATATTATATAAATAATATTCATATTTCAAATAGTAGTTTTTACATGCCTAGCACCCAAATTTATATAACAATATATCCATAGTTGATTTCATATTCATAAAAAAAGTTATTCATATTATAATTCTTAGGTTGTACCAAATATCATATAAACATAAAATTTAAACAACTCCAAAATTTTATAAATAACTATTAAAATTAAAAGTTTTATAGAATTTTATAAAAATAATATTCATATTTCAAATAGTAATTTTTACATACATACACCCAAATCTTTATAACAATATATCTACAATTAATTTTATATTCATAAAAAAAGTTATTCATCGTACAATTCTTAATTGTACCAATATCATATAAACATAAAATTTAAACAACTCAAAGACTTTATAAATAACTATTAAAATTCAAAGCCTTATTAATTATAAATATTCCAGTGCTACACAAGTAAATATCTTTTTAAATCACTATTATCAAACTTAAATTTATAAAAAAAAATCATTTATAAACTTAAAATCAAACCAAGCATGAACGAGCATGCCCCTATTTATGTTCAGCTATATAATAAATCAAGATTTAAATGTGTTCAAACAAGGCTCATTGTCTCATCGATCGAACCATTCTTAACGATTTGAACATGAGCTATTTGCAAACAATTAACTTTTTTACAAGTCCAATTAACAATTATTAAATTCTATGAATCTATGATGTAATACACAAAGTATACAACAATTACAAGACCAAATCTTAATCCCTCTAGGTAGGTTCGGCTACATGAATCCTTTATCTCCACAGTGTATGATAAGATAGAAGTTCACCCTTAAGTACATGTCTTTTTTGATCTTCCTTTATATAAGATTCTTCTCATGTCCTTTTTGGTCTTCCTCTTCCACTTTTTAACATAGAAAAAATTCATAAACTCAGATTTTTCAAAAAGGGCATTGAACGAGCTACGCTAAATACGCACAAATCATCTAAAGTGGAATGCTCTAATCTCATCCACTATTGAAGTCACTCCAAACTTATTTTATCAGCTGGTTTCTTCTTTGTTGGCCGACATTTAGCCCTATATAACATAGAAAGTTGTATAGTTGCTCTAAAAACATTTTTTTATTTTGAGTTTGAATTAAGTCAATTTCGACTCGAAATTTTAGAGTTCTAGATAAACTCAATATATATAAAATACAAGCCTTCAAATAATACATTAAGTTCTAGGACCATTGGTAAAATGTATTTAGTTTTATAGAGAGGTCCCATGTTCGATACTTAGGAATGCTAATAGTTATCCTTTTTAAAGGAATTTTTAATAAATAACATGCTTTTGACATTTATGAGTTTCGAACCCTAGTCTCTCCGAATAATAGAGATTTTACAACTACATTGCTTGTACATTTGACTATTTATTAGATATTATATATATATAAATGTACATTTATTTAATATATCATTTTCTATCAAAAGAAAATCTCTTGATTTTTATAATAAGCCTTTTCAAGATAAAAAAAAATTAAATGAAGATTTTTTCTTACAATAAATTTCTCCATAGAACCTCTTAATATATATATGGCTTCATTAGTACATCTACCAGGGATAAAACCAATTGATTTAGAGAAATGCAAGTATAAGTTTGTAATCTGTATTAAATACTTCTCTCCAAAAATTTTAAAATATGAAAAATTAACTAAATTCCTCTATAAATTGAAAAGGTTTTAAGCATCATCATTTATTTTGTAAATTAGTATAACAATACTCCTACTCCACTCTAGAATAATTTTAAGTTTCAAAATAGTATTAAAAAACTTTAGTCAAGAAATTCTTCCTCACCTAAATATTTCCATACATCGATAAAGATGTCATTTGATCCTGCAAATTTTTGCTATTCATGCTCTTTAAGGTTCAATACTCATCTTTGCTAATACAACAAACGAAAGTGCAATTAAAACTACTTTTAAAACCAATAACTCATATTAGTTGTATCGATACAACCATTTTAAAAACCATAGTAAAATAATCCTCCACTGATGTTGTATTTCTTCGGCCCTGAAAAAAAAAATTTGATCATCTTTAATAATTTTACATGTCAAATATTTGATTCTTTTTAAACTTAATTTAGCTAGTTTATGAATGTTCCTTTATCTCTCAGCAATTTTTAATTTATCATATAAATGCTAGAATGCTTACTCTTAGCATCTCCAATGGCAATTCTAGATTCACAACAAGCTAATTTAAAATTCTTCCAATGCTCCTCGGGCTTATGATTAAATCATTCTTTATAGCATGCATTTTTATCTTTAATCTTAACTTGAACATCCTATTTACACCAACATGCATCTCTATACAAGGACATTCCCGAATAATGGTCAGAGTTCCGATTAAATTTTCTAAGTGCAAGATCATTTTGTTTCCAAAATTAAATCCTAAATACTAAAATGCATATTTATTACCTACTCAAAACCTAAAAGACTAACAACTATACCAATTTATGAAACTAATGATAATTGTGTTAGATTCCTTGAGAAACCCTTACAAAATAAATTCAATATACAAGGGAGAGAAGATCCAATAATTGAGTAACAATCTTAATAATCTTTAAAAAAAAATTGAATTATAATCAATTCAGTTTATCATGGCATACCTTTTGAATATATAATGTTAAATTGAAAGAGTGTTGTTTAAAATATTCTAATTTAAATTATGTTTATATGACTCTACATTGATGTATCGCATTTCCTATCCAACAAGATAAAGCATCACCATATAAACAAAATTCAACACCAAAAAGGTTATTAAAGAGGGAAACCAAACATGCAAAAAAAAAGAAATCAAAAGATCACTTCAAAACCAGCATACGAACCCAGCTGAAAAGATAAGCAAAAAGGTATGTCTTGAAGCTCCGAATCATGCACTGGAACAACCACCATAAGACCAAGTTTGTAAAAGATTGTCTCCTAAAAATGCCTAACTCAAACTCCATTCAACTTGTTTTCACCCTAGTTATAAGCCAACAAAAATACATATCGATGCAATACAACAAACTAAGAAAAAATATTGTGCTCCAATGGATAAAAAGTTGATATCAATAACTTAAAACAATGTTTGCATCTTTATATCACACCAAACTAATAATAAATAATCCCAATGTAGAATGTATAGATTGCAAATACTAAACTCTTCAATACCTAGAGTTGAGTTCCAAAAAAAAACTTTTTCTGAGAAAATCAAAACTAGAAAAGTTAAAATATATTGTAATGTTGATTAGGTTGCCTTATTAACTGGTGGTTGAAATTTCAATGAATAATTTTACACCTTCATTCATGGTAATCTTTGTGCTTGAAGAAGCAAAAAAAAGAGAGGTAGCAATGTTGGACAAAGATAATACTACAGCAGAGCTTTGATTCATGGAGCATGGCATTTGTGAAGCACAAAACTATACTTTCTTTGAAATGAATTCAATGTTTAGTGAAGTACACATTTACAAGAATATATGACAACAAAACTAAAAGTAATGTTTGAAATTCAGTAATCAAAATAAAATAAATTATATAAGAATTGATTGTCACATTATCAAAAAATGGATGGAAGGATTCAGGAAATTGATTACACACCAATGCATCTTCAATTGTAATCCTTTCCAGCGATTTGCAGAGACGAGTAACAACGCAATATGTCCCACAATTGGTAATATTAACATTCTCATCCTAACTTAAATGAGAGATAAATTATTTATATATCCAGGGGTTCGATAGGCTAGATCCATGTGTTATATATGTGCACTCTCCTGATTTCCATATCAGCATTCTTGTCACCCGTACAAGGCTCCGACAATAAACAGTGTTCATCCGTTCAATAGACTAATATGAGGGGTTCTTATTTTCCTTTTCTTTACTCTTGTAAACTGTAAATATAGATTATATCTCATAATATACTTACATCAGTCAATAGTATCAAAAGTACAATTTAGATTACAATGATACTAAAATTTCACAAACTCATTTGTTTCAAATGTTATAATTTTCCACCCATTATAATACTTGTAAAAGTGGCTTTGTATACACTACACTTTAACCATCAGCTTGTGTATTACAAGGCTAACAATCTTTAGAAGGTTCACAAACATGAGTATATAGAGAGACTTACATCCCATAAAAGGTCCACGGCCAAAATTAAATTAGGGCTTACATCCTTATAAAGCCAAAATGATAGGGATCCCTTGAATAACCCAGGGACAAGGCAAAATAAGGGATTACATCCTTAAAAAGCCCAATTGAAAATGACCCCTTAATTGACATATTATGTTAATTTTAAAGTGTCAAATATAGGTTACAGCTAACCAAATCCATTAATAATCCAAACTAAATAAATAAAGAAGTAATTTAAAAATTATAGTTTTAAGATTATTTCTAAACTCATGTAGCTCTGTCCCTAGCCCTACATGTTGCTCCATTCCCTAACTATAAGCATGCACAATATTATGAATAGTATTACTGTGAGGTCCCCGACGCCGGTTCGGCGGAAACCGTTCCGACATCGGGTGTTCACTTGCCGCAGGATCATATTGAGTAATTTGAGAGAAAAAGAACATACACATACAAAAGTCAAAAGATAATATTCATTTATTTCAATGTTCACTTTACAAGGTCTTTTCAACACTCCTCGTACAAAAGTAAAAATAAAGAAAAGATAAAAGATAAACAAAAATAAATAGAAATAGCGCCAAGGATCTCATCTGCAGTTAAACTTTTTAAGCATCAAGGGTCTTGCGCAAAATCCCCTAGGAGCACCTGACCTGGTATTGTACAACAAACAATACCGGGATTGGAATTCCCAGTAATTAGAGAGTACTCTAAGTGCCACAGTAATCAATGCAGTATTACATTTTATAATAGCAGAGATGCGATTTGCAAAGGAGATGCAGGAAAAATATTAAAATAAAAGTGCAAATGAAATACTTAGTTTCCTGCAAAAGATATTAGCTCAAAAATACAGGTTACTGATGTCTTCTTTCCAGTACCACGAATGTTGTTACTGATGTCTTCTTTCCAGTAACAACCCACGAATGCTATTACCGATGTCATTTTTCCGGTAATTAGCCACAAATATCGTTACTGATGTCTTCTTTCGAATAACTGGCCACGAAGGAAAAGAATGTTGGTTTCTAACAACCAACCAAGCATTAATTCTACTGATATCATTTTTCCAGTAACCCACAAATGTTAAACAAGGAAAATGAATTTTCCTTTAAAAAATTTAACATTTGCTTGGTTGGAAAAATGACATCAGTAGCATTAATGCCTGGTTGGAAAAATGACATCTTTGGCGCGTAACCTTCCGCTCAGAGGCGGAAGGAATCGGGAGGGGGTGGGATTCGCAGGAAGGGAAAAAGGAAAATGAATTTTCCTTTAAAAATTGCTGGTTGGCTGCGGGAGAGGGCTGGGCTGCAGCAGGCTGAGGGGCGGCTGCTGTGGAAGGGGGCTGCTGCTAGGCTGCTATGAGGGGGAGGAGGGGCTGCAGGTTTGGGGGCTGGCTATGAAGGGAAGGAGGGCTGTTGTGGGTTAGGAAGGGGGGTGGGGTGGGTTTAAATAGAGGGGAGGGAAGAGATTGGGGAGAGAGGGAGTTAGTCGGCCAATTTGGCCGACCATTCCTGCGCCAAACGGTGCACGGGCTCTTTGGCGCCTAACCTTCCGCTCAGAGGCGGAAGGAATAGGAAGGAGGGGGTGGGATTCGCAGGAAGGGAAAAAGGAAAATGAATTTTCCTTTAAAAATGAATTTTCCAGTAACCCACAAATGTTAAATTGTTTAACAATTTTTAAAGAAAAATTCATTTTCCTTTTTCCCTTCCTGCGAATCCCACCCCCTCCTCCCGATTCCTTCCGCCTCTGAGCGGAAGGTTACGCGCCAAAGAGCCCGTGCGCCGTTTGGCGCAGGAATGGTCGGCCAAATTGGCCGACCAACTCCCTCTCTCCCCAATCTCTTCCCTCCCCTCTATTTAAACCCACCCCACCCCCTTCCTAACCCACAACAGCCCTCCTTCCCTTCATAGCCAGCCCCCAAACCTGCAGCCCCTCCTCCCCCTCATAGCAGCCCAGCAGCAGCCCCCTTCCACGGCAGCCGCCCCTCAGCCTGCTGCAGCCCAGCCCTCTCCCGCAGCCAACCAGCAAGCAAGCCGGGCCCACCAGCAGTCCCCGGCCAGCCCTCCAGCGGCAGCCAGCCACCCGACAGCCCCCTCCAGTCGCTGCCAGCTTGCTGCAGCCCCCGGCCAGCCGTCCGGCCACCCCGCTCCGGCCTCCCCCCGCTTTCTGGCAATCCTAATTTTAAGGTAAGTTGATAAGTTTAAAAGATAGAAAAAGGAGAAGAGAAAAGATGAGAAATTTTTAAGTTCTTTTAATTTATACCTACTTAATACTTATTATTATGATAATAATGAAGATATAATATTGTCATTCACATTAATATGGTTTTTATTAATTAATAATGAAAATTATATATATGTTATAAAATGACTATAATTTCAGTTCAAGCATTTTCTTTTTGACAGTTATTTCTTTTATGTTCTTTCATTCTGATATTATTATTATCATTAAAATAATGATAATAATAATGTGATTCTATCCGCAGCGACTTAACAAACGCTATAAATATTACTGTCATCGCAGTATCTTAAAGATCAGATTTCAATCGTTATGAGAATAGGAAAGAAGAACATAATCAAAATGATAATAAATGTTACTCCTAAAAATATTAGCTGAAAACTAATTTAAAAATATCCAAAAACTTAAATGCAGATTGAGCGAACTGTCACTCATTCGAACTTTCGAACTTAAGGAACAAGGTACCAGATGTCTTTTATTACTTCTGTTTAAATATGTTTTTTTTCTGCTCAGCATCGCACAAATTTGATAAAAGTGCTTTTTTTTAAAGTCACATAAAATGATATATGAATAAGTTTGGATAAGTGAGAAGCAAGGGTTCCATGTTGCTTAATACTTTTTGTCTGATCAGACAGCCGCTAGGACGGGGCTGTCTGATATCAGGAGTCATAAGGAGCCTATACTGATAAGCCTTTGAGGGGGCAGGTATAGAGGGAAGTTGAGATATGTAACACAAAAATGAGCCCCCTTTTCCTCGATTTTGTACTTGCCCAACAAAATCATATTTTGCCTCAGATATCAAGCGCTAAAAACTCTATATTTATTTTTGTGACCGCAATTATTTTTATGCTAAGTTTCAAGTGCAATTGAAACAGGTTTGCAGGGATAAGTTTGTACAACTTTTATTTCCTGTCAAATATTTATTATTTTGCTTATTATTTAATATTTGTAAAGATGACATCTATCAGTACTTAGTTTGACAACTAACTGGTTTTCGAATGCCCGCACTTTTGAAACGTGCCCAGATCAGGAGTTTGTCATCGAGGAAAGGTGCTAAAGAACCAAGCAGTGCTGATACTGCTTCCTGTTGATCTTCCGCTTTCCTTTTTGACTCTATATTTTTAAAAGTTTGTAATTTTTCTTTTATTTTAATCTATGTATCCAAGACTCATGAATTAATGAAAAAAATGAGTTATGTTTGATGTTTATATATTTATCTCTTAAATCACTCAATATGATCCTGCGGCTAGAGGACTTATTGTTGCTTGTTGTTGTTGTTGTTACTTTTCCACAAGCAACCCGGTGCTGGATTAGCTCCCGCTGACCCGGCACCGAGTCCTCATAGCCGGGCTGCCGGAAGCTGCTGGAAGGGTCTGCCGGAGGCCGCCGGGAGCTGCCGAAGGTGCTGGATGGAGCTGCCGGGGGCTACCGGAAGCGGCTGGAAGGGGGATGCCAGGCTGCTGGAGGGGCTGGCCGGCTGCTGGAAGGGCCGAGGAGGAGGGCTGGAAGCTGCTAGAAGGGCTGAAGAGGGGTGGTTGTTGTGGGTGACTGTGGGAAGGAGAGGGGAGGGAATGGGGATTATATAGGCGCACGTAGTGGCGCCAAACTTGCGCCAAAACGGCGCCATAATGGCGCCTAGTCGGCGCCTGGCACGCGCCAGGGAGCCTCTGGAGCGGAAGCTTCTCCCTCCAGAAGGCGGGAGTGGGGTCGGGGGAGTCGTGGTCGGCCCTATGGGCCGACAGCCTGCGCCAAAAACTGCGCAGGCAGGCGCCGCATGTGCGCCAGGCTTCCGCCTGACGCAGAAGCTTCTCCCGCCGGGAGCGGGAGAAAGATCGCAGGATGCGATCAAAAGGGGGGGCGTAGGAAGGAAAAAAAGAGGAAGAAAAAAATGAAACAAAAAAAAAACTTAAACTTCAAATTAATCGCATTTTTCTGCCGTTCGGCATCCGAATGCAACGAAACTTGACACCGAGGTGTGTTACAACATGACGAACACCCTCGCGCCAAAAATTTTCGATTCAGAGCAATACTTTATTTTATTTTAATTCTAGAGGTTTAAACTTCGAAAATTTGCCACGATCAAATCGGCGCTCAGAATTTGATGAAACTCCTCGAGCAACTTTTAAATAATATACTTAACACGTCGACACTGAAAACGACGAATTCAGACACGCATTTCAATGTTTCGATTTTTCAAAAATTAGAAATTTCAGAAAATTGATCAGAAGCTTTCGTCTTTCGGATTTTTCCCGAATTATGGCACTTTGATCTTTAAAGTTGTTTCTATCTACTGGTAGTTTTGTTTGCCCTAAATTGAAATTCTCCGGGATCCTGATTCCTAAGGCGGGATTCTGACCTAATTTGCAAAATAATGACTTTGGGTCATTACAATTACTTAGTTCGAAAATGAAAGCTACTTAATTGGTCAAGTATTATCTACTAAATATAGCACATGTACATATTAAGTTGATATTAGGTGCATCGAATGTCCATCTAGTTGTAGACCTTTAATCAGTAGCATTAGCTTAAAGAAATTTCTGATGAAAAGGTTATTAGTTCACTAAAAAGCAATAAAGAAAGAATGTATGCTCTTTAGCGCAACCAAAATGAGAATATAACATTAGTTAATTAGCTTGTACTAAATACCTTATTGATGATGTCAACTGCAACAACTAATATAAAGAACAAAGAAACATTGGAAGAATGAACATTGTCGACCATACCTAGTAATATTATGTTCATATGGTCTTTTTATATTGATTGTTAAAAAAAGATGAGTAAAACAATGATTTCAGTGCAAGATCAAGAACCAAAGTAAAGTTCAATTTTTATACAAGTAAGATGAAAATTTGAAAATTGCTTCAGAGCAATATACTAATTGTCATCCCTTTTTTAAATAACAAAATGATTCACAAAAATGCAAAATTAAGTTTGTACTATTTGACAAAAATATAACATTGGTTCCATAGTCCCCAATGTATATAGAAATGAATCGAAGAGATATCAAATGTTGACTCATGCACACAAAAGATATATAAATATTTTTCAAGTGTACATAATATCAAACTAACACATAAATGAGCTATAAAACTAAATATAGTTATATAAAAAAATAAGACATCATAGCATCCAAATCTCGAGTTTTTGCATATTCAATACTCACCATTAATTTCCACAAAATTAGAATCATTTACAAATCACATCCACTAGCAGGGGCTATCATTTAAAAATAGGTATTTAACATCAACTAAGTAGTTTTTGTTACATGAATCATTTGCCTCCAATATGCTCAATCGGCAACACTACCACAATGAAATATTTGTTCTTTGATCCTTCTAATTTTTAAAAAAGGACAAAATTCATAAACTCAGCTTCACCAACGATACATAGTTTTACACAAACCAAAAAAATTAATAATTTACATGTGTTTTTGTAAAAAAAAAAATCAACCCGAACATTGCCCAAATTAGATCCAAGTTAGCCTAGACCAAATTCATGAAATGACCCGATCCAATGGAAATTCCAATCAGATCTAGGATGAGGAGACCTAATCCAAGTCCAACCCAATTGCAGGTTATCTTAATCTGTAATTTGTACATGAAGTTTGGCACCATCTATTAGAATTTATCTAACAACTGGCTCATAAAGTGCCGTCATACATCATCCATAGAGGTGAGCCAAAAGGCTTCCACATTCGAGAATTGCAAAACAATCAAACAGCACACAAGGCTCGGAGTCCCTTAGGATAGAACACCTCAATTTACGGTCCAAAAGTTTCAAAAACAGCAATAAATCATAGGTTAGTGAACTGTTTGAGTGCCTTATCAGCAGAAAAGGGAATTAAGCCTCATCCATGGAAGTAGATGTGTGGAGCTTTGGGCATCTATTTGAGGGATCAAATGACTTTGGAAGTTCAAGATTCTCTAATCAGAGCATTTGGAAGTTTCATTTGAAGTAGAAGACTGGAAGGCAGTGGACAAGATCAATGGCAACAATGCTTGTGGCATTGAGCAAAATGATTCTTTGGATAAAGAGGGGCAGCCCAGTACACGATCAGTATGCAGGAAGAGATGCTACCACTTTGATCACTCTTTTTTAAAGTCAAAATTCTTTGTTGTAAACAACCTGTTTCGAATTTGTTATCTCTCTAAAAAAACAATAGATAATAAGCTTTAACCATATTGACTAAGAAAAAGAGTAATTTTTCAAAAAAAACAGACAACATAGGAAGCAACTAAAATGAAAAAAAATATCAGACAAGATAGTTGCATGCTCTAAAACCCAAACAAATAAATCATAGACATGCCCAACAAGAGAACAGATTTTATTTAGCTGCACAGCATGAAAAGGATTATTGAACTAATGCTGAAATACCGATACTAATAACAACACCGAGTGGCAAATATGATAATAAAAAACAAAAAAGACTAGTATTTAAAAGGTGCTGATTCTACTTTATAATTTACACAAAAGATCAAATCAACAGTAAATGTTTTGAATTAGACTTCATAATGTGAAATGAAAACCGCATTTCTACTAATTCTCTCTGCATTTTCTATGTACTCGGAACGACAAAACAAGTACTATGATGCCTTAAACAAGCCATAAGTAGGAAATTGAACTTAAAGCTCAGAGAAAAGAAATAAGTCTGTGTCCGGGTACTAAAAATGACCTGAAGTATCTCTTTCAAACCCATCAGCTTTGGCTGTTCATCAAGAATTCTGAACCAAATCAAAAACATAAAATAGCAAAATAAGGATTACCAGATCACACACAATAGAAAGTAAAAAATAAAATATGGCAGGAATTATAACAGCAACAAAATTCATGCAGTAGCGTTTTATTCTTAGCATCTATGTGAAATTAAAATTTGACAAAGTCGTATCACAATAAAATACCCGCCTCGCCAAAGAAAATGAGCACATTAAAAGAATGTCTTAAATTTTCATGCGACGTACAAAAACCATTGTGTACTGTTATGATCTCCTAAAATTAGGTACAAAAGTTAATTTTGTGTAAAATTAAAAAGAACATTTTTAAGCATAACTAGATAAGATTACCCTTTTACATGAAAGGGTAAATTACAATGCCACTTGTACATCACAATGAGTAATGTAAACTACAGAAAATTTCTGCACCAAAAATTATTTTGGGTTTCTTAAGCTTGAGTAACCTAAAAATTGAGAGATTATTGCATTTTTGCATAAGAAAAACTTGCTAATTAGATGATTGGTTAGTAATGAGAATATAGAAAATTTTGAGAATAATAGCATTTCTCTATCATATACAAATCAACAAAAACAAGTTCTCAAATATTGTATTTAACTTAAGTTATCACTCATCCTAATGTGTACAATTACAAATTATAAATTACACTGGAATTAAAGCTTGTGAATTCTTACCCTACCATATTGCAACAGAAACTAGATTGCAAGGCTGTGAAACGATAAAGGTTGTTCAGCACAATGGATGAGTCTGAACCCCTTTTCAACTGAAGATACAACATATAAAGAAGCATTCCAAGGTAGTTAATTTAAGTTTTAAAAATGAACTCTATAAATGAGATAGAAAAACATCTGTGAAACATGCAAACTACGGAAAAAAAAACTTAAAAATTCAAACCTCTATAACAACACGCATCCCAGAGCGATCGCTCTCATCCCGAATATCACTTATGCCTTCTAATACCTGGTAGAAACATTTAGAATAACATCATATTTTACAGCAACAACCCCTAGATTGAGCTCACTTTAAGGTACTACTAATTAATAGTCAGAACAAACAATATGCAAAAAAAGATAAAAGATGCTAGATTCATGCAATGAAACAACTAAACGGGGAAAAGTATTTAAGAAATTTTATAACAGAACTTGAATTTTTTTATAAAATGACAGCAATAAAAAAGCACAGCTTATAATAAAGGTTAAAAATTAATAAACGAATGATCTGACGAACACAATAGAAAAGAATACAAGGGGCTTGTTTGGTTGACTGCTATTTAGGTATAATGTTACATAATTCCCACAATAAAAAACAGTAATTTGGTTTGCATCTATGTTATCTTAACATTTAAAAAATACAAAGACCACAGCTTGATGTTATTCAAATAACACTCCATATTCAGAGATAGCAATACTATCTGTATTCAAAGCTTCGCCGGTAACTTACGATTTTGGTTAATATAAGTTTCTTTTTCGTTATCGCCGGAGCTTCTGCCTGTCTTCTCCATCACCTTCGTTCCCTGCTAGATATCGAACTCTTTTTTTCACTTTTTAGGGCAGGGCAGATGAAATCACCGATTTAACTTTTTAAAAAAATAAATAAAAAGTATTGATATAATAGAGTAAAAGATAACAAAACACATAACACAAATATATTGAAACAAACAGTAACCATAATCTCAATAACAATATTACTCAAATAGCATGTTATAAGACTAGCATGATGTTTTATTAACTCTGCACATTACATACAACCAAAGAGCTCCTAGTTTGAAAATTTCTCACGGCACACAAAAAGCTCCTGAAAAAGTACACAAATTCACCAGTTACGCATAATAAGAACAAACAAATCATACAATTCAACTGAGTATCAATTTCGATTTTAAAATTCGCTTTTCCATGGAAAAGAAAAAGAAAACAAAAAAGGCCATCACATAATTCAAGAGCGAAAAAATGTAACAGAATCAGCAACCATGACAACTACGTTAGTGCAATTCAGGCAGTTGGTTGTCCTTCATCATATCAGCAATGCTCCTAAATTTTACACCAGAAATGCAGGAAATATGAGATAAACTAAAGTTATCCAACACAAATTCAGAAAGAAACAGAAGTGGGATATTGAAATACAAGAGAAATTGAATGAAAGTAGGAAATAAGGGATGAGAAAAATATACCCGAAGAGGTAAAGCAGAAAGAAAGGGACGAAAGGAAGATGAAAGGAAGGAGCTCATAACTTATCTTTTAATTTTAAATATAAATCCCAACACAGCCATTATAAAAATAATGCATAGATTATTCCAACAACAGAGAGAAATTATCCCGACAAAAAATGACGTAATATAGATTAAAACAAACTAATCGTAGATGAAAAAAATATTAAAACAATTAACATTGCTTTCTGTAAATTATTCATTTTTAAGTCGAACGTAATATAGATTGACAGCATTTTAAGTGAATTGCAATTGACTTCAATAAATATTTGCAATTTTCTGTCCTTTTTGCTGCAGTGTGACTTGAAAGCCATGTAGGAAATCTTAGGCTGTAATTTATATTGTTCTTTTGATGATTTAATGCAGGTTATAACATTATAATTAGCCGAAATTTTTCATGATGTAGAAGCTGACCAATCAGTCTGACTCTACTGTCAAGATCCAATAACAGAATGAAGCACCACTTTACAGCAAGAAAAAGCTGGATGAAACTGGTATGGAGATCTGTGCCAAGAATACTTGAAAAAGATGAGAATTTCTTCAGAACAGGAAAGTAATGCTTGTAGTCGAAAAAAAGGTGATGCAATTTGAAATTTCTTGCAGTTGACCACAATGCAAGTTGAGCCAAAGCTTACCCAATACTGTCATTACGTCTACTGGTCAATGAAAATGACTTGACTATGCAAGTAGAACTAAAATAGTATATTGAAAATAATCATTTTATATTACTATTACTTTGTTATGATTGTTAATATTAGCCAGTTCCATGTTGTTATATATAGATTTGTTTTTCAGAAACTAACAAAATAACTTAAGTACGCAATCTTTGTTATTATCCGTCAATTTTAGCAAGTAAATGAAATAAACTGCTGCATCTCAGGTATTTTTAGTATTTTGGTCCTAATCAATTTAGATTTGTTAATATTTAGCCAGTAAATGAAATATATGCACAGAATAGATAAGACTCGAACCCTCTTCTTTTATTTTTTAAGTAAAAGGGGCATATTTAATGAAACATAAGTAGTATAATAAAGAAATAAACTGCTGCAATTTAAGTATTTTTGCTATTTTGGTGTGTGTATCTATAAATACAAGTTCTTTTTAATTCATATTTAATAAACACAAAATTAAAAGAAAAAGGGTCAAAGATATGAATCTATATTTTATATTTTAATGTTAAATATTATAGTACATGTAACAAAATTTTATAGTTTAAAGATTCTTTACAGTCAATTTTGGGTAGTTTAATGCAAATAAAAAAACTAAAATCACGAAAACATTGCTCCTGGTAATCATGGGTTCAACTCCCGCATCAATATTCTGAACAATGAATGAATTAAATCCAGAATGTCTAGATCTTTCTCTTTATTTGTTCTTTTCTAAGCCTTCACTTCTTCACCATGTTCATCCAAGACACTCTTTACAGTCCAACATATATTCTTCCTCTTTTCTTTGTTTTTAATTTCAAACTTCCATCCTATGCTCTGGAACTTGATGTTTCTTATACAGCAACAGGAAGAAATGAGCTTGCCATACGGTCTTAGCAGTTTTCCATCCAAGCAATAAGATAAGATACCTTGCCGCCAGAAAATGACCTCTTAAATTCCTGATTACATAGGATAACAAGATTCAACCAATGTCCTGCTAACCACCAGATAGACAATACTTCTCATGCAGGACAGATCCATTGCAGTCAAGAATTCCTCCCAATTTATCATAAAATGCTTAGAGACCAAAAAATCTCTTTTTAACCGTTTAAGCACCTCCTAAATAAAACCAAGAGGGTTTTCCTTTATCAAAAACATATTTTGCAATAGGCCCCTGGGTAATTATATTTTTACATTTTCCTTAGCAAACATCAGCAGAATTGGGCTTCTTAGGGTGTAGCGTGTTGCATTTTTATCACAAAACAAGCTATTTAAAGTATTTTGGTATGTGTCCGAGAATGTAAATGCATAATATCTTCGATCCAATTTATGAATAGTACAGAAATTTTCTAAAAAAGTACACTATAATGGTGCAAATAAAAATAATATTGAATATACATAATATATTTAATACAATGCCAAATTTTCCAGAAAAAAGTACCTTGGCTTCCACTAGTTCAGCAATTTTCTCAACAAGCGCAGCTTTGTTTGTCTGGTATGGGATCTGTAAACAAAGATTCAAAGCTACCTAAGAGAAGCTGTAGCTCTCAAAAAATCAAATATTACGCACATCAACGGGAGAAACAGGCTAAGACAAACTATCATGAATGTAGTGCAATTGAAACCTCTTTAATGACAATTGACGTGCGTTTTGTCCTCTCATCAAGAAGCTCCACTTCTGTTTTCCCTCTAATTACTATACGTCCCCGACCACTTCTATATGCTTCCAGAATTCTTGAAGACACAAATAAAAGAAATCCAACTAAGTCATAGATTAAAAAAAAAAATCAATAACATGAAATAAAAGAGAAACTTACCCAATATTGCCCATAATCAGCCCTCCTGTTGGGAAGTCTGGTCCAGGTATGCATTCCAGCAATTCTTTAAGCTTTAGGCAAAAAATTATTAATCACCATTAAAATAGCATAACATTGGAAAGAAGGAGATTTCGAAAACTGCAAAAACTTTGCGATTAGGATTTGCAGATTACCCTAGTCTTCCAGTCATACAAAAACATTAAAGCAAATTGTCGTTCATGCATTCAACTTTAATTGATACAGCAAAAATTCATTCAGATGTAATAATATATAAGATGTATGGCACGCCTACCGAAGCATCAGGATTATGAATCAATAATGAAAGAGCATCCACAAGCTCACAAAGGTTATGAGGTGGAATATTTGTTGCCATGCCAACCTACAATTACAGAGATATTAGTGAGAGCATAAATAGCAGTGAACCAATCAATATAAGCATAAATGTTTACATTCATTAACTATCTTAAACTTTTTATGATTTGAGTTCTTCGCTGTCCTTAGAACTAATTAAACTAAGTGTTCTCTAACAACATATGGCTCAGTTTGACCAAGGTCAAATCAATTTCCTACAATGGGCATTAATATGATGCAGAGAGATTGTATCCTATGTAAATATAGCCATAAACTGAACAAAGCAGACTACATTGACACAATCTAAATGAACCGGGCCAGATTAACAAGGTTCAGTCATCCACCCATGCACAAGACAGAATATATGTGCATACTGCTAAATATTTTCACATTTAAAGTTTTCAGTTCACAATATTCTCTGAGATGAGTTGCCTTGGTAGCAGCTAAAGCAGTTTAGTCGACATTGATGTTCGCAAAATTTGTATAGCCATTAGCCTTGGAAAATATTTTTTTAGGCCCTACTGATACCTGAGAACCAATCATAACAATGGAGTATGAGTCAATGAATGATACCAATGGTTACTGAAATGTTTATCGAACTAGCAGATGTGACAGCAAAATTCATAATTTTTAATGAGAAATTTAGATTAAAAATTTCAGTCCAGCTAATCTGGTTTCATCTAAGCATATATGTATATATGAATAGGCTGCTACTATCCTTTTATAAATAAAAGAGTACTATTCTTTCTACTTCCACCACTGCACATCACTTGAATAGAATAACACAAACAAAAGTGCCACAAGATAAAAAAATTACATCACATGATGTGAATCTTTTTCGTGCAGCGTGTTTTCTGTCTTAGTTTAAATCAAGTGATGAATGGTGGAAGATATGAAAAGAAATTAAACTAAGATAATTATAGCAAACTATCCCAAAAATATAAGCTTATGTACTTGTACATGCATGAATATATATATATATATATATATATATATGTATATAATTTATTTATTTTTTATCCAAATAAATATACACACACATCCATATGTCTGTGCACAAAATAATGTACAGTATAAGAATGCATAACAATATCAGCATAAATAAATACAAACAAGTAACCATAAATTTTATATCAATAAAACACACCGCAATTCCAGAAGAACCATTCAGTAAGAGAGTAGGTATACGAGCAGGTAAAAGAGAAGGCTCTTTTTGTGAATTGTCAAAATTTGGAACAAAGTCAACCTGTAAAATGTTATCTTATGATAAGTCAATATTATATGAGCCACACATCATACGAATTCACAACAAGAAAATAAAAAATATAAGAAACATACAGTGTTCTGGTCTAAATCCATTAAAAGCATGGCTTCTGTGAGCGCCTGCAAGTCAAGAAAACAAATAATAATTTTGTGCGCAAACCAAATTTAGCAGTTAGAAAACCAAAAGAACGAATGATAATAACAAAAACTGAATGTCCGTATGATGTGCACGATATGCAACATTTAATAGGACATCAATTTTCACATTACTGCTGCAAACCAAGAAGGACAGCAGTTATGACATTAAAAATTTTAAACACTCCATATTATCTCACGTATATCAGTTATATACTGATAGAAAGCAATGATATGCAAGTTTATAGTTTGACCTCCACATATTACTTCACCATGCATTATAAATGTATACCATCATGCGTTTGAAAAATAAATCAACATTGGAAGTATAGTTTAGAAGGCATTTTTCAATACCAAGCAAACTAATAGGCAAACAAGTTTTGGAGTAACGGATCTTCAACATCAAGAAAAGCTATAAGTTGGCAAATTAATAAGAGTTATGCCATAAATCACAGGTCATTAAAAGAAGCATCGCTAATGAGCAGAGAAAGTAGAAACAAAAATCAATTTAAGTATAAAATCCTAAAAGACAACCTAGAATATACCTCCAGCCTGCACTCTGTGTATCTCATTGCAGCAGGAGGATCAGCATCAATCGACCCAAAGTTCCCATGGCCTTGAATAAGACGGCACCGCAAGGAAAAATCCTACCAAGAAAACAATTAACTACAATAGATAATTAAAAAAGAACATTACAGTAGAATGGTGAACAAATAGAAGTATAGGCGTGCCATTAAAGATAAAACTGCAAGGAAACCTATAAATGCATCAAGTTGCACTCTGAAATAGAAAGGGGCGTCAAGAAAATGCCTTCTTTGCTTGTAAGGGCACAAAAGGGACACCAATCTTAAGCGCAAAAGTGCACACAAAAAAAAAATGTGATTCAAAACCCTTTAATTTCTAAAATAATGCTTACTACTCGTTGCTGGAAGCACACATACCAAAGCCAATCATGGTCAAGAAAAAACATTTCTTAAACTCATAATTACAACACTGATGCTTAAAATTTCAGTTCACCGTAGAAAAAATAGATACAATTGAAAATACCTTGTAGAAACTTTAAAGAATACAAACATTGTAAAAAAAACAATCAATTTTTTTAAAAGTACTAAAGGCAAGTTTGTCAATGAAAAACTACATTAAGATCATTGTATTGAAGAAACATACAAACTTAATAAGAAAAGATTTCACTAAAATGCTATTCTTAAGAATAAAATGTGTAGCCAAGCACAATCATGTTAAATACCACACAGTTAAATAAAACAAATTTATTGAAATTGCTTGCTTATTTAAAAACAATCTGGAACAAGTTTTCATACAATATTCTAGGGCTTTCCTACTCTAAATCATAACATAATTAAAAAATCTTGTACTTCTATCCACAGTTATTAATGGTTGAAAAAGTAGGAACTGCCATTTTAGCCTACTGATTTTAAATAAACAATTCACAACCGTTGTGGCAGCCAAGTTTAGGAGAAACAGCAAAAAATTATATAAAAGAAATAATAATTGAGTAGGATCTTTTCAAATCTTCTTACAACTTTCCCTATCCTACACTTACCTAATAACATGATACTGCATTTGTTTGACAAAATTTGGCAAAATATTTTGAGACAAATCAAGCCTTTTTTAGAGTTTGAGACATGGCATGGTGGAGTAAATCATTGGTTGCCTTTAGGGGACAATTTAACAACCCATTAAAGGCGCAAATGAGGGATGAAATGGAAATGATAAGAAAAAAAAATCCTTTGCCAATTTATTTTATGTTATGGCCAAGTAACATTTAAATTTCCCCCTCTACTCAAAGTGTCAGTCCCCCTCTCCTTTTTTATATTTTCTTATTTTTCTAGCTTAAACTTCCTTTATTTATTTTGGAATTTTTGCCCAACACCCAAAATTTATAATGCAGATATCAAACACTAAAACTATGATATTTACAGGAAATTGCATTCATCTCCGCATTTTTAAAGTACATAATACCTTGCATCTATTAAAAATGAAAAGAATTCTTAGATTGGTGAAAAACAGTGGCTTAATCAATTAATACTAAATATAAAGATTTAGATGCTATGTATGTAAAGATCCATTTAACTTTTTTCGTGCAAGGGACTACAGAACCCAATAGTATGTAATATATCTTATTATTAAAAACATTCATATTTTCCTCTTTCCCAGGTCAGGAAGAGTTCTAATAAGATCAAAAAGTTTTCTTTCCATCACGGTGGGTTGAAACGTAAACCATTTTTGAGTAATCTCACATAATGCTTTCCTTCGCAATCAATGTTTACCTTCTAATCCTTCCCATTTGAATACTCTTCCTCTCCAATTTTGTCATATTTGTTTACTCTCCCAACCAATCCCTTAATTCCCCTTCTTCCTAGACATTAATCCCAGTCCTAACATCCCCTTTGAAACTGCCATTAAATTCCACATCCCTAAGTAATACCTTTCAAGTTCCTTCTCGGTTTCCCCGCCTAAATTTTCTAGGTCGTTCCTCTCACCCACCTCTCCCCTCTTCCACAATGTCAGCTGCTCCATCCATTTAAGAAAATAATCTTCCTCAATCTCCCACATCAACCCATCGCTTCCACATCTCTTAACCTCAGTATAAGCACTCATCCCAAACTCTTTTCAGCCACTAACCCAAATCCTTCCTCACAAGATCCTCAAACATGCCCTCCATCCTAATCTACCTGACTTCAAACACCAGGTCCTTTAAAGCTTTGCTTTACATATCTTTTAAAAATAGCAGTTCACTATTTTTTAAAATGTTTATCCTTATATTACACTTTGGAAAAAATCAATAAGTAAATTTTTAGAAATATCGCATTAAAATTAGTATTTCAAATCTCCAAAAATCATTTCAACAAAGTTTGTTAAAGCCTTACAGAATCATTGATATGGCAGTATTCCCATTGTAATATCATTTTGAGATTTAACTTGAATATTCTTTATAGGGCAGGGCATAACAAGTTTTTTTCAATACTTTTATAATCACTACTCTTTTGGATTGTTCCAAAATTCATGAAAATGATTACAAGAGTTAATCCTGAGCCCGTAAAAAAAGAATAATTGTTAAGTTGACTCTTAACCGAAGTCATGCTTGCTTAACCAATCCATTCCTAGAATAAAGTCAAAGTTGGTGATGGGTAGAATGACTAATGTAGCTTTTTCATTTGATGAGAATGTTAAAAATACAGAATTTTCGAACCTCCATGCTAGTTCCAAGAAGTAACCCAATATTTAGTATTGTTGAGGATGATTGTTCTAGTGTGGCTGCAAGTTTTTCTAATATGAAGGAGTATCTTGCCCACGTATCAAATAAGGTGTCACAAGATACGTCATTAATGAACAGCGTGCCTAAATATGAACTATGAGCATTTTGTACTAATATAAGTTCAAAAGACAAAAGAGAACAAGAAGAACGAAATATCTAATACAACATCGTTGTCTCCATGTGCTAAGACTGGAGTGAGCGTATAAATTCTTGAGGGAGCAGAGTTACGAGGTGCGGGTCCTTTTCTTTGGTTGGATGCCGATGTAGTTGGTGGCCTTGGGGCAATGGCTGGTTCTGGGGCAGCTCCTCTTGTTTGGGCATGGAACAGGGTTACAGCTGTTGTGATGTTTGTGCCCCTTATAATGGTTACTCCATCTATCATCCTCAAGGATCGACAATCCCGAATTTGGTGGTCGGGCTTGCCGCACTAAAAACACCTTCTGCCGTCATTGTAGCACTTGCCGTAGGGATGATGCCTCCGGCAATCTCCTCTCATTCCTTGTCCGAAATTCTCAGAAGTTAGCTGAAAGATTTTGGCAGGTTGGTTGGGTTGTTATCGTTTAAAGGTCCCTTGATCCTTTATAGGATGTTCCTACCTCTTCCCTTGACCTATGTTGATAGAGGGCTTGCTATTCTCTTCGTGCTCCATGATTAAAGCGCATTCTAAAAGTTCGGAGAAACAAGCATGTCTAAATGGAAGCAGGCTCCAACGAAGGGTGTCTTTCATCCCTGATAGAAAACGGTTGCACCTTGCTTTTTCTGTACTTATCAGGTTCTGAGCATACCTTGACAATCTTGAGAACTCGGCCTCATAGTTGGCCACGGAGTTGTTACCCTAAACCAATTTCATGAATTGGTTCTCCATGATGCTTTAGGCAGCTTGCGGGACATATTTGGCTCGAAAAGCTTCTAAACATGCTTCCCAACTTATATTCTCTAATTCTATACCAGTGAAATCAGTATTGGCAACGGATTCCCACCAACGATCAGCTTCGCCTTTAAATAGGTAGCGAGTCACACGCACTGCTTTTTCACTTGAACACTCCATACTTTCTAGTGTTTTATCTATCTCTCTCAGCCAGTCTTCTGCCTCCATAAGACAAATAGTCCTAAGAAATGCGGGCAGGTTTAATTTGAGGAAAGATTGGAGGATTCCCTCAGAACGATGCTTTTGTGCTGATTGAACGGAGTTTAATAAAGCTGCTTTCTTTTGGTTCGCAAGGAGTTCTAGGACGGCCTCCATGAAGCAGTTGTTAATACTTCCCGAAACCTCTAATGATATTGGTGCTTTGATTAGAGTTTCTGATGGTGTGCTCAAAAATCCTTCATCTGAATTCATCTTTTAGCCTAAAGTTTGAAAGGTTAAGTTACTTAGGTTTATGTTATCCTTCTCTCTTCTCAAAATAAATTATGATTTGACATTTATATATTATCTTTCAAATTTACACTCAATCCTTCTCTGATACCAACTGTGAGGACCCGGTGCCGGGTCAGCGGAAGCTAATCCAGCACCAATTTCTTATGGGATATAACAACAAGTCCTCTAGCCACAGAATCATATTGAGTGATTTAAGAAATAATTATATAGATATCAAACATAACTCATTTATTCATTAATTCATAAATCTTAGATACAAAGATTAAAATAAAATAAAAGTTGCAAACTTTTTAAAAATGTCAAAAAGAAAACGAAAAATCAACAGGAAGCAGTATCAACACTGCTTGGTTCTTAACACCTTTCCTCTAGGACGAACTCCTGATCTGGCCATATTTCAAAATTGCGAACATTCGAATACCAGTTAGTTGTGAAACTAAGTACTGATATATGTCATTTTTACAAATATTAAATAATAAGCAAAATAATTAATCATTTGACAGGAATTAAAAGCTGTATGAGCTTATCCCTGCAAACCTGTTTCAATTGCACTTGAAACTTGGCATAAAAATAATTGCAATTATAAAAATAAATACAGAATTTTAGCATTTGATATATGAGGCAAAATATGATTTTGTTGAGCAAGTACAATATCGAGAAAAATGGCGGTTCATTTTTGTGCTACATATCCCAACTTCCCTCTATAACTACCCCCTCAAAGGCTTATCAGTATAGGCTCCTTATGTCACCCGATGTCGGATAACCCCGTCCTAGCGGTTGTTTGATCAGACAAAAAATATAAATCAACATAGAACCCTTGCTTATCATTAATCCAAACTTATTCATATATCATTTTATGTGACTTTAAAAAATACTTTTATCAAATTTGTGCGATGCTGAACAAAAAACATATTTAAACAAGAGTAATAAAAGACATCTGGTACCTTGTTCTATAAGTTCAAAAGTTCAACAGTTCGGATGAGTGACATTTCGCTCAATCTGCATTTAAATTTTTGATATTTTAAATTAACTTTTTTAGCCAACATTATTATTTTCGTTTCTATTCTGTTTCTCTTTCATTTTCTCAATTTGATAGAAGTTCATATTTTTAAGTTACTGATGTAGCATTAATATTTATAATAATATTATTATTATTATTTTAATAATGATAATAATAATGTACGAAAGAAAAGACATAATGAAAATGATTGCAGAAAGTAATAATAACATTAATAATAATAAAATGTTAGAATTAAAATTCCTGAATTGAAAATCACCGAAAGGAAGTAATAAATATTTAAAAATATTTGTATTGTTCTCATTATTAATTAATGAGAACAAAAATAATGTGAATGACTAATACTTTCATAAGAATGAATATTAAGTATAATAAGAAAAATAGCAAAATCTTCCTCTTTTCCTTCTCCTGCTACCTAAGGCTAGGGCTGCAAAAAGCCGAAGGGAGGCCGGACGTGGCTGAGGGAAGCCGGCAGAAGGTTGTCGGGGCAGCAGGGGCTGGCTGGTTGCTGCTGGCTGGCCGAAGGAGGGAGCTGACCGGTAGGGTGGCTGGCTGTTGGCCAACCGAGGGAGGACTGCAGCAAGCTGAGGGGTGGCTGGGCTGGAAGAGGACTACAGCAGGCTGAGGGGTGGCTGGGCTGAAAGTTGGCTGGCTAGGGTTTGAGGGAGGAGGAGATGGATTGTGGAGAAGAAGGAAGGGAGGGGTGCTTAAATAGAGGGAGAGGAGGGGAGAGGGGGTGGGCCAAGTGGGCAGACCAGCCTGCGCCAAAAACGGCGCAGGCGGCTTTCGTCTGGCGCGACGGGTTCCACCAAGGCATTACTTTGTTTCTATATCTTTCAATTCGATGTTCTGAATTTCTCTCAACCTCCAACGGTGCCCAGTAGAATTCAACTAGACAAAATTAGGCCCCATTATCACCCACCTGCATTGCACCAAGGATATCATTTTGTTTTTGCTGACCATTGTGCTTATTGTGCACTGAACCACCCGTTTGGAGCTTATAAGTTGGTTGAGGCAATGTTCATTGCACTAAATTTCAAGTGTCATTTAGTTGCCATGTCGTCCACAAGTTGCATCTCCTTGCACAATTGTTGTGGTTTTCATGATAAAAACATATGAAGCACTCCAACATAATGCTTTCAATATGTTTGGTCCATCATGGATTACTTTGGTCTAGTCATTACCAAATCTCATGATAAGATTTTTTTATCAAAGCCAAGAATAGCTTCCTTTGTCAATAGTGTCTGCATAATCAATTCGATAATCTCAGCAATCCCCCTTGTGCCATGCTTCATTGGGCTATCCCAAATTCCACTTTTTTAACATTGAGAATATCATGTCACTCTTTTGAGATAAGTGGATCTAGTTCTGACTGCAAATTATATTGGTTGGAACGATGTCTACAAGCCAATGGTAGATGACTTGGACATTCATGACCTTCATCAATGGAGTCATGCTTTGATGTCTTAGCACGCTCTCAACTTTATTAATCATATGCATCTTTTCAAGGTGAAGTGTAAGTTTCTTCTCTTCACATTCGCCCACTTTTATGACCAAACGCACAATGACTCCCCAATGTGGTAGATCATCCCTAAGGGAGCGAACACCCTTGTGGCCTTCACACAGTAAGAAACTAACAAAAATTCATGATGCAATCTCCAAATGAATGAACGTGCAAAATGACCTTTAAAGTGGATCAACGGCTAAGTTGCTTATTAATTCAACATTATGGACATAACGAAACATTGTTTATTTGGTGACAAACACGACTTCAATCCAACCAAAATGTTGGTGTTTGGAAAGGGCTACCCTAGCTTCTAATTTAATATTTGGAGGAAATTCCCTTTTGGAAACTTTCAGGCTCATTTATGATGCTATATACACTACAAAGCATGGGCATTCATGTTGCTTATCAGCAAAAATGCTTCATTCCACACCATCAATCTGTATCAGCACAATTTTAGCTATTTCCAACAGCTTCTAATCTAATGTAGACTCCTAAAACATCTTAGTCTTTATGAACCCCCACAACTCTCTCACAAGTTGTTTTCATCCCCCATAGGCTTGAGATTTGATGGGGAGGTTATTAAAAAATAAATTTGTTAGTCGATCATGACATCTGGGCTTCATAATTCTCTTGTGAAGTTAGTAGTGGTGGGCTCCATTAAGATCATCAATTGAACGATAATGCAAGAGCTAGAAGGACGCATCTGAGAGAGACAATTTAAAAACTATCAAACATTTCCAATGCCACTGAATAATAACTAAAAACTCCTACTAGGAATTCCTCCTTTTAGTATATTACTTTTTTAAAGCATTTTTATGCATAAATAATAGTTTTGAGGTTCTTTGGCATGCTGGATTTGTAGTTTTTTTTTATTACAGTGTAATCTAATTACACAAGAAACTATTTATATTACAGTTGTTTGGTTCTCTATTTGAAACCAAGTAAAATCACACCTAGAAATTTTAGCTATTTTAAGCCCACCTGTTTAAGAACATTTTATTAGGTGACCTGTTGATGGAAAAACACTCAGCAATGCTCAATGATGCTCGACGAAGCTTGACAAAGACAAAAACTAGTGCCCCTACACTGAGATGAGGAGAAGGGCTGCTACGAT
The DNA here is from genome assembly GCA_016760335.1 of Gastrodia elata. NCBI lineage: Eukaryota > Viridiplantae > Streptophyta > Magnoliopsida > Asparagales > Orchidaceae > Gastrodia > Gastrodia elata. The sequence goes on along the minus strand of CM028684.1, from coordinate 29,508,716 downwards.
AGGCAACTTTGCGTAAGAATCTGCCCGATTTGGGCAAAAAATTTAAGTTTCTTCCTTCAAAGTTCAGAAAAATAAATACTTTCCACTTTACAACTTAAAATTCAGCAAACCAAGGAGCGATAAATTGTAAATCCGGGGAATCAAATAACTTTATACCAATATAGCCCTTTTGTGATCACACCGCAGACTTTTACGCCAAATTTGCATGTTGTTGTGCGTTTCTAGTAAATGGATGGGCACCAATAGGTCTTTTTGAGATTCTCCGAAAAAGCATTTGGTAGCATGTACATAGCCTAGTTTTTTCTCTTGTCTTCGATACAAATTGTTTCCACCAAAACTTCAGTACAGTTTTAGCACTATAAATTTATATTTATGTCAATGTTAGCCATAAAGCATATGAGTGAATTGATATAATTTTGCATCAATTACTTCAGGCAATTTTTCTTCTATTGTTGTGGCTCACATCCGCTTGAGTGTATTAACTTAGCAACAATTTGTTTTACTTATTTTCATGAACATCGTCCATATCCCCTAGGTATATTCAAACTCAATGTACAATAATATATTATTTGCATTTCCTTAATTAACAACTCTAGTCCACCTCATTCTGAAATGTTGTTATATTTTAAATTCAATTTTGCGCTTTTTTTTTGCCAAAAAATTTTAATGTGAGTTAACAGAACATGGCAAGTAAATTGATTGCAAAAACCTTGCTAATGCAGACTTGTTATAATTGATCAAATAATAATTTTATATGTTAATGTAGAAAGACTCGGACATGAACAACCAACATTTCAAAATAACCTGTATTTATTGTAAGCTCATCTTCAGTATTCAAAAAAAAGGAAATGAAATAACAACTTAGAATAATTACTTGTGCCATTCGAACAAGAGAGTCATAGACAGCAGTATCTCCATGGGGGTGAAATTTACCCAAAACCTGAAACAGACAATTAACTGTGTAACGTCAGGATAAGAAATATATATATACGAATAAGATGCTGGAAATTGAAATGATATATTCCAGGAGCAATTGAGTAAATTATCAGCCAAACTACACCAGCACACAAAATTAATAGGAAGATAGATCATGCTTTTCACCTCTCCAACTACTCTAGCGCATTTTCTGAAGGGCTTGCGAGATGAAAGCCCAAGCTCATGCATTGCATACCTGCAATGTATTTAGCAAGAAACAGTCAAAAAAAAAAAAAAGGGTTATATTAAAAAAGTAAACTACAATAGGAAAGTTTAAAAAAAAACAAGTTGGATGAAAAGTTTTAAGTGCATTAATAAAAATTATTTTTGATGGCAATCAGTGATCACTCTCATGCTCAAACAAAAAATATATGGCACAGAACTTAAAAAAAGGCTTCTCAAAATGAGCACAATAATAATGAGGTGAGAGATTTTGAAGGATAAAGCAATATGCACATACAATAGAGTCCAAGTATCACACATCCAATCTATTATACAATTAATTCTATAAATAAATATCTGTACATCTAACATATAGTGCAATAACGATCTTTTGCTCGCCATTTAAACAAAGTGCACCTCTATGATAGTATTGCTGACAATTCATTAATTATTTGCTTATATTATACTTAGTGACTTTAAGAACAAATCAATAATACACTCAATGCAGCTTGACAGAGAAAAAACGCTCAAATTTAGCAAAAAAAAATAGGCTAAAGAAAATTCATTAATATCAAAAAATATTTAAAAAACATTTAAATCAACAACTGTCCTCATAGTTAGCTGATTGTATCTTAATCATAAGGATACTGGAAGCTGACATTTTGATCGAGGATGATCCTGTTAATGAATTATTCACCTTATTATTTATTACTAAAAAGCTCATAAATTTAGACGGAAAATTAAGCTTCCGCCAATCAAAAATAAGCACAGGCACATGCCAGGAAAAAACTAAACTGACGACAAAAAATTGCTATCCAATTCTCCCAGAAGCTCTGTAAGAACAAGTCGGCTCTGTTCGATTGCATGCAGTAGCTCTGCCTATGAACTTGCACAACTAACTCATCTTTGATAGCAGCTTTCTGTTCAACTGGGGAAATGGTAAGTACTGTATACACAAATTAAGTTCAAACAAAGGTTAAATAATAAGCCAGGGCAAACAGAGCAAGTTCATAATGGTTCCATGCTCTCAATTAACAAAATCTCATGATAGAGGCAAATAAAATGGGTATTTATAAACATTGAAAATTTTATTCATTTCCAGCAATAATAACGGCGGAAAAAAACTGATGCGATCTACTCACAATATCCTCGGTGCACGGGTTTGAGGTCCATCCCTCGCATCCGGTAGAGCTCGACCAAAAAAGCACCGACATAGCATACGACATGTAAGCTTCCTTCGCTTCCTTGTGGAGTTCAGTTTGTGACGATCTTCTCATACGAACAGCCGCGACTGCTGCTATCCTCTACCCAAATCTTCACGTGACCTGACTCATCCACTTTCTCATCTCGCTTCTCATCTCGCGTCTCATCTCTATCCTTCCACCTGTGCTTTAAGCGCTGGAGCCCAACGTCGGTGCCGAGGTCGATAGGAAGCGTAGTTCCGGGAATCCACCGCAGGAATAGACGACAGGGGAGAAGAAGAGTGGCCGGAAGCGCGCCATAGAAGAAGACGTCAGGCGGAGCAAGGAAGAAAGCGCCATTACCGAGGCAATGTAAAGAGAAGTATAGGCACGCAGTATTGGAGGTTGATTTGCGATTTTGTCGGCAGATGGAGAAGTTTCTTCTTTTCAGCTATGGGTTTTATGAGACTGACAGTTCGAAGGAATGCCGAAGGGTTTAGGGTTTTGATATCAGGTGCCAAGATTTATCAGAATGTTGCTTTTATTGGCGGTTAAAAATACCTGCTCGAATTTTCGTTAAGAAATATGAAATATATTTTTATAGATTTTTTATTATTTTGAAGTAAATGTTAAAAAATTTATATAATGAAATTTTCAAGAAAATCTTTAAGTCTAGTAATTTACTGATGTTGAAAAACTTAATTTTAAAAAATATATGCAAATAAATGAAAATGTTTATTATGTTTAAAAAGATAATATAGTATGATTTTAACATAAATGTAACAAAAAAAAAACATATATTCTAAAGATAGAGAATTATTATATTTTAATATGAAAAGCTTATAAAAAAAATTTAGTGTTAGCTATTTGAATTTTTTCATATCAAAAATTTGTAAGAATAGCTCTCTCCTCCTTGTTTCCATGATTTTTTTATTATGAGTTTGTTATTATAGTATTTTTTCTTAAATATAAAATAATATATTGAAGTATAAATTTGAGACAGAGCAAGAGAGGGGAGCTGGAGTTCAAAGAGAGCTCAAACTAGGGTTCGCCCATATGGCAGAATCGGTATTCATCTCATGTTCAGTAAGTTTCGAGTAAATTCCTTTTAATCCCTTAGTTCGCTGATGTTTGAATCTTGAAAAACTATTTTTCTTAGTTTTCAAGGTATGAACAAAATTCAAACTTGAGTTTTCCCTTTGTTAGGTTGATCAAATCTCATTTAACTCTAAATAATTAGTTGAATGAGAGCAACTCTGATCTTCATGTTTAATTGATTTATCTTTGAAAAAAAATATTTATTTTCCCCTATTTCAAAAATCATAAGGTAAAATCTGTTTACACTTGTGAGATGATATATAATTTGCTAAAGTTTTATTTATATGATTATTATATAATAATTTTCGAAGGGTATTTTACATTTATTGAGTTTTCTTTTACTAGTTAAACAATAAAAGTTTTCTTTAAAATCTAGAAAATTTATTTTGGCTTTTGTTTAAATTTATATCATATTATCGTATTTATCATACTTGAAAATTAATAGCTGTCCTAAATGTCATATTACCGTATTTTGACTTTTATTTAAATTTATATGAGTCATAAATGTCACAATGTGAAATACATAACATACTCTAAAATTAATAGTGTCATAATGATCTTCTAATTTTGCTGATCAAAATGACATCTAACATCACTATGTTTGGAGTTAGGATTAGTACTTTATGCATGTTTAAAAAGTCTAACTTTAAATAAATTAAACCAGAATTATAATAACAATTTATAAATACATATAATTATTTAATTAAATTTTCTTGTAAACTTTAGCGCCGATGGGACCCACCAAATCCTGAAAAAACTGGACGACGGGCCCCACTGGCTGCGCTGCGCCGGATCGATCCAGACATGTGGGACCCGCATCCCACGCATCGATCGAGGAGACGCTCATAGATATTTATGGCGGGTCCCACCATTCCACGCAGACGGCTCGGTCCAACCCAAAGATGAATCGCCTTCCCTCTACGGATCGTGCTGAGAAGGGAAATTAGGGTTGCGGAGGCGATTTTCATTGTGGATGAATTGACGAATTCGCTCAATCGAACGAGAGTTAACTCGATCGGATCGTTAAAATTACTAATGAGCATGCGGAATTGGTATAGAGCAAATAATCTTGCAAATCTGAATTGAATCAGAGGAGATAGGAAGGTACCTGACGAATGGCAGAGGAAAGTTGGGTTCAGCAGGTGAGCGATTCGAACCTCCTTCGACAATTTTACGAAGTGAAAACCAAACGAAGAGGGTTGATCAGAGATTTAATGGGGTGAAACCCTTCAGTTAGAGTGGCGGACGCTACATCTGGCGAACAAAAGCGTCGCGCGTCGCGACGCTTACCGCTTGGAGGGTTCGTGAGGACAAAGGGCTCTGGCCTTCGAATCCTTTCGATCGGACGGGTCAGAGACTTCGTCCGATCAAATGGTTAATACAAGAAGGGAAACAATGCCAAAACGTGGGTCGGTAAGTATTGTTAAATATATATTAATATACATTATCATTACTGATTTTATTAAGTAAATTTGACTAGTTAAATGTGTTTCAAAAGTTTCCAATAAATCACCCATACCTAATTGAGAGGTGAGGAATGCAACGATAGAGTCGGATTTTTGTTTCGACGAGTATTTAATTATTCGAATTTTCAAGGTATTTAAATAATATTATAAATATTTGCTGAAAACTCAATGACTTCCAAATGCTTATAAAACATCACTCCTAGCTAATTTGGGGGTGATGAACGCAATGAAAATGTTAGGTTTTCATTTGAAGTCAAATTACAGAATTCATTGAAATTTTTAAAATCAGGATTTGATCTATTGGGTTTTTGTTTTGAATTAGATCTTAATAGTGAGATTATAATGACTTAATTAGAGTACTATAATCAAAATTAGGACTTGGTTTAGTGCTAATTGATCTAAGTAACAACCAGGGTTATTACAGAAAACTCTCATTTTTAGTTAAACTCAGAACTGACGCATGTGATGCTATTTGGTGGAATCAAGTTTATGTGATTATACAACTAAAATAATATATTTTAGAACTTAGGCGTAAATATTAGATTTAACTCATATCGATCGCATGAGGGTCTATGTCGATATTGAACCTCCGTGTATTCATTTATGATCATTGGCATAACTTAATATGATTTTGGGGACACCTCTAAAAGAAGATTACTTACTTTACTACATTAAAACACTAAAGTATTTGACATATAAATTTGACAAAGAAGAGTATTTACACGAACTTTTTAAATGAATTACTTGTAAACTCAACTCTCCATACTTTATCCACTAATACTTTATAATCAACAAATTTTGATTGTTAAATTGAAACCAACATCACAAACCAAATCATTGTTCAAACATCAATGAAACTAAATATACTTTAGTAACGAAATACTCCGTTCTAAGTGGACGATAAATCTCAGGACTTCCAATCCCTTATTACTTTAAACCACGTCCACTTGCGTGTGAGCATAGATGTGTAATAAAAAGTTTGTCAACATCTAAATATATTATACATTTATCCATTCAGCTACAATGCAAATATGCTGAAGAGAAAAAAGATAAATGCTAATTTATTACATTTTAAATAAATGCGGGCAAAGATAATTCAATCATCAATTTTCTTCTGTGCAAGTCGCACCTTAATTTAACCTTCTGTTATAAGCTTAATTCTTAAGCGTTGGATCTATCATATACTTTTAGTTTGTCATATGTATATATATCACATAACAAAGCTAAAAAAAAATCTTATTCGACTTTAATAAGTATAAGTACATATATAAGTTTGATTAATTTAAGATATCACATTTAACAGTTTAAGCAACAATAGTAAAAAGGAACAATAAGCTATAAATAATAGAAAAGTTATAAATCACGCATTATAAACTTATCAAAATAAGTATGCAAAGCAACATAACTCAAATCATGAGCTACAACAAAGTCAAACAATAAACATAAAAATAACTAAAAGTATTAATCTACTAAAAGATAAGAACACATCATAACATGTTTATGATCATATAAATACATGCCGATTTATAGCAACTAATTGAGCTGAAATATAAGTAAACCAGAAAAAGTATATAATATAGCTAGCATCATATCATTTATAAATAAACAAATATTGAGCAAAACTCAATTAACCGTCAAAAAAATATACAGTAACAAAAATAGCCATATGTAACACCCCGTACCATCACCGCGCACAACAGAAGTATAATGATGACAATATTGACGGCATAATGATGCGTTACTCGGGAAACTTGAACTTCCCTTATTCTAACTTACCGTTGACAATCAATTCTTAAGATAAGTATAGTATAATTATCCTAAAGATTAATTGACGGTACTTATACATATTCAATATATGAATTATGGTGAATAAATATTCAATATATATAAGTATCTTATATAATTTTCTTATGGATCACACCACATACTAAATATAAATAATAGTGATAAGAGAGTACGGAAACTATAGTATCCATCCATAACATTCATCACATGAGATAAGTAAAAGTATTCATCAAAAAAAAAAAAAAAATGCATCCTTAGTTTAATTATTGCAAACCATAACATAAAATAAATGAGCAATAAAAGTCTCTTATTTTACAGCAAAGAAGTAATTAAAATAGAAAATAAATGCTGAAATGGCAAATGCTTCTTTAGGTCCTCATGGATCTCCTGAGATGCCTTCAAAGCTGATTCCTCAAACTGCCTCAAACTGCTCATAATTTGACATTGTCGATTTCACAATGTTAGAGCCTCAGCAAAAAAAAAAAATCGTGTTAGACAATAAGTTTAAGTACATTTTAGGCTGCAGCTAATATTTTCTTACTCTTAAGGGACTTAATATTTAATAAATAAAATTCAAATTGCATAAAACTAAAGTAAACTGAAATTGTAAAACTAATACTAGGAAAATTATAACTAATCAAAAGTATTGAAAGTAAGCCAATTGAAATGAAACTTTAAACTAAAATAATTGAAAGTAAAAATAATAATGTATGTCATTGTATATACATCTGAATATAACACTGAATTTATACCTCAAATATGCATAGTTTGATGCCACATGGCTTCCCACAGATTATAGGTGAACAGAATTGCTCCGCTAACATATCCTATATGAGCATAATCGCTCCACTAATGGCATGATATGCTTATACGATTCATGATATGCCAATGAATTTAATAAACTAAGTGCTAAGTGCTGTTTAATTACTTAGCCTATTTTATAATGCACATTTAACTTGAATGTTATACAGATCGGAGAGTCTTTATTTCATGAACCATACAAATTTATTTTAATTTGCTGAATTCAATGTTTACTCAACACTGTGCCTTTACAAAATCCTAATTTATCACATGTTAAGAGTGCGCATACATGATTGGTATGCCTTTAGAAAGGCGACCTTAAAAACTTAGTTGTTTAACTGCACTTATCAATACGCACATAAATAAGGGACATATAATCCTTTTATATTTTATTCTTTTCAAACTAAATTTTTCAATCCTCAACTTATAACATACTTTCAACTTGGAATATTTACCCCTGAATTGAGTTGTACTTATCTAATTACCTAAGATAGAACTGAAACTCTACAATTATATTCAAGATAAATTAACCAAATCCACATCCTACTGAGTCAAATCAGTTATATGGATATTCACTACCATCTCTATATAATTTTACTAATATAATTGTAATTATAATCAAACTAATTCGTAATCAATGAATTTTAAGCTATAGAATCTAATCTCTATTGTAGTAGGTTCTACATAAATAGTCCAAAGATATTAAAATATAAGTCATTTAATCTAAGTTAGTTGCCACCAAGATAACTCAATCTAAGTCTCTTTAGGTTATCCCACTGAAAGGTATAAGATCAATCATTTAGATTGATATGGCTCATATAAGATTCTGCCTCAAAATATAATAAATAAGGCCGTTCTACCTCAAGATTAACTTACATAATGGTGAAATATTTATTTAACCATAAGATTATCTTTATACTTTAAATATCTAAGGTTCAAATCAATACATATAAATATATACTTAATATGAGTTAAATCAAAATCAAGTAGTATAGTTATATATAGATTTATAAGTTTAATCATTAGTTAAAATGTAAAATCAAGCATGATAATCTTCTAAACCCTGCCTCAACTATAAACACTAAAGTCAAGAAGCAAATCAGTAAGAACTTAAGATATGATTTATTGATAGATCAATATCTTTTATTGGTTGGTTTAAAAATCAAATCATGCTAGTCTCTTATATAAGAAAAAATCAAGGGATATAAGGTCTTGATTAAGATAATAAATCATATTAGCCATCGTAACACCTAATCTTCTAACTTTAGTCTCTTATATAAGAAAAAATCAAGGGATATAAGGTATTGATTAAGATAATAAATCATATTAGCCACCGTAACACCTAATCTTCTAACTTGATATTATGTGATAAATGACAAAATCAGCAAATAGCATTCAAATTCATATAAATTAATGAGTGCCCAAATTATCGAAATCATATAGTAATTAAGGCAAATTACTGCTAATCCAATATTAAAGTAGTTAGCATTTAATTAATAAGGTAAATTCATAAATACATTTAACTTTATTATTCGATACTAAATATTCAAATAAACTTTCAGAAACTAAAACATGCCATGAGGTTACGTAGGGTCATTTATTCGTATCTTTGTTGCAATTTGATTCATCCAATTCTTAAGTTGTGATGGATCCATTCATCATGAGGTAAATGATTATTTTTATTTAAATAAAGAAAATGCTTAAACACCCTAATAAATGTCCAATCACCTTTTTTAATATTATTAATTTATTTTGGCATAAGAGCTTTTTGCGATAATTGTAATTTTTTCAAAAGCACTGCACTGTGAGAAAAAAAGAATGAGGTTCTGAGAATCGTACGGTAAGGAAACCGCAGTCAGAGTGAGGTATGAGAATCGTTCAGTAAGGAAACCGCAGTCGGAGAAAAAAAGTAAAAAATCGCAATAAATTTTGAGAAAAAAAGTTGATTTTATTTTTTAAAAGGACCATCTCTTCGGTTTCGCTGTTTATCCTGGTCCATATTTTCTCTCCCAATATCTATCTATTTGTCACTCGGTCCTTTCCTCGTCCTTCGAACTTGACGATTGTCGCTGTTGTCTTTCTCTGCTTGACTGCTTACAATATAATGTAGCACCGACGACCTTTCACACATAGATTCTTCTTGGTTAGATATGTGTGGGTTAAGCACTCATCGATTTTGATCTCCCATCGGCCTGTCAGGGCTAAGAGCTCCTCGATTTTAATTTCTTTTCCAACTTCAAGAAGTTTAATAAAAGTTTAGTCATGTATTTTTATTCAGTTCCATCTCATAACTTTTTTTTTTTCTTTCTAATTGATTACTTGCGTTTTGATTTTTTATATTTTTTTTCTTTCATCAATTAGATATACCTCTTCATTTTTTTTAGCAAGTGCTGAGAACTTAAGGAAAACAGACTGCCTCTCATCTGGAATTCTAGGGTTCTTTTGGAAGGAAATATGAAGAGCAGAGTTCTTTTATCATTTTTTTTTTCTTTTTTCTTGGCTTTTCGTTTCAAACAATGCTTTTAAATTTAAGAATAAATCAATTTAAAGATCTTGCAATGTAATAGCAGTTTATTGTAATATTACATAAATAAGGTTTGCATTTTTATAATTGTGAATTCTAAATGATAAACTGTGTGAATGTAAATTCAACATATGTGAAAGAATTCGTCTAAGAGACGATTCAAATGTTTTATCAACTAAAGAGAATGCTTTACATGAAGTTCGAGCTCACATCTTTATTAGTTCAATCTTTTATCTGAACAAATAATTTATTTTAATATATATTTTCTCTTAATATATGAATGTCATTTTATTGTAATTACAACAGTAATTACTTTTATTGTGATTAGAAAACTCATGTTCATGAGATTTCCCTATGCTTCTTAAATGATTGAATGAAATTTGCATATATTTGAATTTGTTAATATTTATGCATCACAATTATAATATTTATTGAAAAAAATTTAATTATTGTAACAAATTGTGAATTATAAACATTAAACAGTGTGAATGCAAAATCAACATATACAGAAGAATAAGACAAAGAGATGATTCAAATACTCAATTTGCTAATGAGAATGTTTTTACATAAAGTTCAAGCTCACATCTTTATGAATTTTATCTTTTATATATCTTTCTATGGGGCGGGGTGGGGCGGGCTCCATTTTATTAAATGATTTTAAATTGTTTTAATTAATTTGCTTAATAAGCTTCAAATCAAACTTCAAAATATTTGCCTTCCGACATCTCTCCTACTTAGCTTCAGCTCATTTCAAAAACAATTAATGCACCTCTAAGACTCACTATTCTCTTTTAGAATTCAATACATAAGTTTTTTAGCTTTAAATATTGGTTTACTTGATGCGTGTTTTGCTCAACTTTATTATTTATGAATTTAGCCTTATCAAAGATGTAAAAGTTGGATAATAAATATGTATTTTTCATCTTATTGAGTGGGTGTGAGTAATAGTCTAAAGTGAGTTTCCAAACTTTTCCAAAGCTTGCATAGGAAATTTTACCTAACCAAAGAGTTATATTATTTTTTCCTATTTTTTGCATGTTTCTTTCTTTACACATTGTGCAATTATTAATAATATTATAGATTATACTCTTATTTGAGTAAATTATTTTTTTTCGTTTAATATATGTCTTTTTCTATGTAAATTCACATATTTCATACTCTGTCTGATAGTATTTTCTATTCCAACATGCTTGTGCATAAGCATATTGTGAAAGCTTAATGATACTTTTTATTTTATTTTATTTTTTAATGTATATTGCGACATCTATATATACAACATTATATATATATATATATATATATACAACATTATATATATATATAACATTCTCAGTGGCTATACATTTGTAACATTTGACCTAATTCTTCCGCATTCGATTCTCAGCAAAAACCCTAAAATTCTAATGGCGGGGAAGCGGAAGCTGAACACCACTGTTATCGAGGTTGAGTCCGAGGACGAGGATCTCGCCAGCGTTTCGTCTGACAGCGAAGAAGACGGCGAAAATGAAGGAGAAGAGGACGGTGAAGAAGAGCTAGATGGAGATGAGGAGGATGTAGCGAATCATGCGGAGGAGGTGGAGGATGATGAGGATGACGATGACAACGATGTTGATGATGATGAGGACGAAGAAGAAGAGGAGGAAGAAGAAGACGAGGTGGAGGACTTCTCGAGCAAAGAAGCCATCCGCAAGCTCCTTGAGCCTTTTAGCAAGGACCAATTGATCGAAATTTTCAAGGAGGCTACTCTCAAGAATCCTTCGCTCGTATCTCGCATTCTCAAGGATGCTGATGTCGACACTATCCACCGAAACATCTTTATCCATAATCTCGGAGGTGAGGTCACCTCCGAAACCCTAGAAGCAGCCTTCACCCCTTTTGGCAAAATTGAGTCTTGCACGGCTGTCACTGAAAACACCACCGGGCGATGCAAAGGCTACGGATTTGTTCTGTTTCGCTCCCGGGCTGAGGCCAAGCTTGCTCTCAAGGAACCGTGTAAGAGGATTGGCAACCGGGTTGCCAGCTGCCAACTTGCTTCATTGGGCCCTCCTGGAAGCGGGCAGGCCCATGGGGATTATGCAGGCAGGAGGCTCTTCGTAGGCAATGTGAACGCCAGCTTAAGCCCGGATCGCCTTCTTGCATTCTTTTCGAAATTTGGAGAAATTGAGGCTGGGCCTGTTGGGATTGATCCTGAAACAAGGAGGTTCCACGGCTACGCAATTTTTATCTACAAGACTTTGGAAGGCTGCACTAAAGCTTTGGAGGAGCCGATCAAGTTTTTCGAAGGATATGAGCTTCACTGCAGAAAAGCTTATGACGCATCTAATAGGCATAAAAATACCCAGACGGCTTCAGCTGCTGCAGCAGAGGCTGTGCCTACTGGAATGCAGGCAAATAATTCTGCTGTTAATTATTCTTCTCCAGGTGCTTTATGGTGCATAATATGCTACCAGGACCAACAACTGTGGTTGGGCAGCGAGGAAGTGGAGTTGGGATGCCTAATCCAGTAGGAACTGCTGGGGTACCTCCACGGTCTTATGTTATTCGTGATGCTAGCATTTCAGGTCAACCTTATGCGATTGGCGGCGCTGGAATTCCTACTACAGCTTATGCTGTTGGAGTGGTAGGATCGGCTAATAGGGGTTCTGGGATGGGTGTAAACAGCATAAGCCCAAGTGTTATCGGGAATTATGGATCCCTAGCAGCTCTTCAGGGTTTGGGGGCTTACCAGAATTCAACTTCTTCTACAGCTATGAGACCTCAGCCAGGATTTAGTTCTTTTGGAACAAGTGGGTTAGCACCATTCTATGGCCGCTAAGGTATATTACTTTGATCATCGTTTTTCAAGTCTTGTTATTCTTCATGGATTTGTCTGTTGGCATCTTTTTAAATTTCCGTGTGCATGACTGTTTTCTCAAGTAAACTAATAGTACTTAGTTGCAAAACTAATGAAATCATTTTGCAACCAAACATGTGTTGAGATAGGTTGCTAAGGCTTTCCAGGGGCATTAATCTAATTCTTTACCGATGTTTGATACCCTATTAATGCCTTTATGAGCTGATTTTTTTTTTTGGTAAAAGTTGTGTGATTGTGTTTTCTTATGGCCGCATAATTCAATCTGGCATACCACCAACCAGGATTTTTAATTTCAATTGCTATTTTAAGCCTGGAATTTTGCTACTTTCTACTTAATATACTGAGTATAATGGCTTTGAAGATCTATTTTGACATTTGGTCAAGCATTGGCTCGTTAATTTTTTTGAAAAGTTGATTTCTTGTTTTGAAAAGATAGTTGCTATGAAAAGGTAGCTCGAGCTCTCCCATGTGCTAGTTGACTCTATTATATTTAGCTTAATCACTGTGTTCGAACTTTGCAATGCTGCCTTTGTCCGCTATTATGATCGTTGTATGCAAAGATATAAAAAGGAGAAAAATGAGTACCTTACATCTCCACACTTTGCGGCCATGATAATCTTCTTCTCATATTACTCACTGCAGCCTGCTGATCTACATCGATTTGCCTTTTTACCTATGAATGCACCAATTGTAGATCTTACCTGAGTTAGTCTTTCTCAACCATACTATTTGGTCTTGCTTCTCTAGATCTTCCGTATTCTATTTTCTTACATCTATGCATCTTTCCCAGTTCTGACATTGAGAGTCTGAATGCATTAATCTCTTGACTGTTTTCTTTATCATATGACATAACTATAAGAAGACGAGGAGATAATTATGTGAGATGGAAAAAGAAAAAAATGAAAATGAAGAAAAAAGCATTCTATTAAAAAAGAAGTCATTATTTTATTTTGTAAGCTTTGGTTGCTTTCACGTCAACTTTGATTCTCTTAGTTTTGCCTTTTGATGTACTCTGGCATGAATGTTTTTTTGTGTGTTATGTGCTTTTCTTCAGAAAAATTTTGTTGTTGAAAAATCATTCTGAAAGACATTTTGGTGAATCTATCATGCTTCTTTTAAAGCAATGAAAATCATCACTCATTAAACTAAAAACTAAAAATTAGAAAAGGGAGTGTTAGAGAACCTGGATATTTGGATCTAAGGCATGAAGATTATCATTTCAACTATTGGATGTGTAGTAGAGGTGCCAATGAGCCAAGTTAGCTTGTGAGCTGGCTTGTGCTCACCTTTTGAGCATATTGAGTTTTAAGATCTAGCTTACGAACGAGCTTGACTTTTAGGTTGAGCCCGCTCGACTCGTTGACTTGAGGAGACATGTTGAATTTAGCCGGGGCTATTCAAGTTTTGATAAAATTTTGACCATTCAAAAAATATAATGGTAGATATATATTTTATATATAACATTGCAAGCCAGAGATCTTTACATTCGGTTTATTTTTTCCTTCGTAGCTATAAAAACACAACGCAAAGGCGCTTGTTCTTTCTTTAATCTCAAGTTTCGACTCTTGATCTTTTTGTTCATTTTTCAGCTGTCTTGCAGGATTGCAAGCGAATGGATTTTTCCTTAACAACTTTTAATATTTTTTACACATTTTTCATTTTTGATGTCTCATTTCAACATCTCTTTTGAATGGCGATCTTGAAAATTGGATGCACAAAAGGAGCTGGTACGTGACGATCCGTCCCCATTTGAATGATAGCATAAACCTAACAAGGAAGTTGTTGCTTGGATCAGAAAGAGGCACTGAATTCTTGAATGTAGTTCATTCGACTGGGATGCCTCTAGTCTAAGAAAGTGAGAAAGTTGTTGCTTGGAAGTTGCTGCTTTCTAATCTTCTACAAGCTTTATAAAATAGAAATGCAGTTCAGTCATATTCTTGAAATGGTTGTACAAATCAGGGAACTGGGATTATAGTTTTGTAAGCTAAACAGATATCATTTCAAGAAAATCATCTATTAATAAATTTCTCAAAAGTTTGGACATAGTTTGATTAAGGATATTTCAAGGAGTATTTTAGGCTACATCATTTATAGTATTATAAATTTGCTTAGCTAAACTTGATTTATGAGTTGAGCTCACGAATCAAGCTGAGTTAGGCATTATGAGCTAAGCTGAACTCATATTTGTGGGCCAAGCACAGGCTCACTAATTGAACTTGAGCTCGTTATTTTCTTATTGAGTTGAGCTAAAGCGCATATAGCGAGCCTAATTTGAGCTCGACCTCGAGTTCAAGCCAAGCCTAGTACTAAACAAGTCAAGCTCAAGCTCTATAATTCTTGAGCTCAACATTTCTCATTTACACCCTTAATGTGAAGCATATGAATCACTTGTATTTTTAGTGAATTTTTTTTTCTGTTTATGGATTCTATTCTTTTTTATCGTTTGTGTTTCCATTTATGGTGATATTTAGCTTATTTTAACATGCATAAAGTATCTCAATTTATATATAAAATAACCTTTCCTTCTTAACATTAACTTCAATTAATGTCACATTAATCTTCCTTTATTTTCATCATTTTTAATTGTATTGTTTAAACATATTGTCACTCTTTTTTCGTTACATAATTTTACATAATTATTTTGTATGACATTGCATTTGGATCTGTTAAATATCATCATTGTGCTAGCATCTTGATAAATTTACTTGTCAAGCTTTCTAGATATCCTCTTAACACATAATACTCTTGTAATATTTCATTATAACCATCAAACACAACTCTTTAAGTTATTATTATCTGTAATAACTTAAAATAGAAATGCAGTTCAGTCATATTCTTGAAATGGTTGTACAAATCAGGGAACTGGTATTATACTTTTGTAAACTAAAACAGATATCATTTCAAGAAAATCATCTATTAATAAATTTCTCAAAAAGTTTGGACATAGTTTGATTAAGGATATTTCAAGGAGTATTTTAGGCTACATCATTGATAGTATTATAAATTTGCTTAGCTAAACTTGATTTATGAGTTGAGCTCACGAATCAAGCTGAGTTAGGCATTATGAGCTAAGCTGAACTCAGATTTGTGGGCCAAGCACAGGCTCACTAATTGAACTTGAGCTCGTTATTTTCTTATCGAGTTGAGCTAAAGCGCATATAGCGAGCCTAATTTGAGCTCAACCTCGAGTTCAAGCCAAGCCTAGTACTAAACAAGTCAAGCTCGAGCTCTATAATTCTTGAGCTCAACATTTCTCATTTACCCCCCTTAATGTGAAGCATATGAATCACTTGTATTCTTAGTGAAATTTTTTTCTGTTTATGGATTCTATTCTTTTTTTATCGTATGTGTTTCCATTTATGGTGATATTTAGCTTATTTTAACATGCATAAAGTATCTCAATTTATATATAAAATAGCCTTTCCTTCTTAACATTAACTTCAATTAATGTTACATTAATCTTCCTTTATTTTCATCATTTTTAATTGTATTTTTAAACATATTGTTACTGTTTTTTTCGTTACATAATTTTACATAATTATTTTGTATGACATTGCATTTGTGCTAGCATCTTGATAAATTTACTTGTCAAGCTTTCTAGATATCCTCTTAACACATAATACTCTTGTAATATTTCATTATAGCCATCAAACACAACTTTTTAAGTTATTATTATCTGTAATTTATTATTCGTGTAATAGATTCATGATGCTTAATACTATAAAAATGTGTCATCTGCTTACTTTTTTTATAATGCTTAAAGCTTTTCATTAATACATGCCTTAAGCCAAGTTTTATCTTCTAAATATTTTTCTCATCTTTCAAAAAATTTCCATTTATTTTGAGATGCCATTTGCAAAAGCATTTATCCAAATTGATTTTAAATTTTTTGCATTTTATTGTGAATAATTAAATAAGAGTTTTGATTCATTATTTATTTTTGATGCAAGCTAATTGCACTTGAAAACATTTATTCTTTAACCACTTTTTATACAAGGCATTGTTCCATCATGCTTATTATTTTTAATACCAACATGTGATACATACATTTACTTTAATGTGCATTAAAATAATTGAAATATTTCTTTAGACACTTGATCTTGTTTTTATGAACTAAATTATGTGAATATCATTTTGGCTCTTTTTATTTTTCTTATTAATTGTTTGAACATCAAAATTGCTTCTTTTGTGGATCCTTTGGCCTGATGCATGATTAATTTCCTAGAACTGCAATATCTTCATTACAATAATAATTCTGAGCCTTAGACCCGCTTAGCAGGGTCAGCTACATGAATCTTTATTTTTCATTGTGTTACAAATTGAAGCCCATCCTTAAGTTTCAAACAGAGAAGATCCTTTTTTAATGATTTTTTCTTTGTTTTTTGTCTTCTTCCTTTAACATACACTCTAATTTTTTAACAGCACATAGATTGATAAACACTTATTATGCCCAAACCATCTAAGACGACATTCTCTATTCTTATCTATTAATGGAGCCATTTTAACTTTGCTATGAATTAATTTTTTTCTCTTTGTATTCTTTAAGTATACCCCAGTCATCCATCTCAACATCCTCATACACTTAACGCTTATTATATCAATAAGTTTCTTCTTTGATGTCCAACATTGGGGCTCCATATAATATAATTAGTCATTCAAGTTCTCTTTAAAATTTTCTTTTAATTTTGAGAGGAATTTTTGATCACCCAATACATCAAAAGCACTTTTCCATACCATCCAACATACTTTGATCCTATTAATCGCATCACCTCAATTTTATCATTATTCTGTATGTTGAACCATGATATTTTAATTTACCACTCTTCTTAATTGTATGGTGTTCAATAATTATGTCTTTTGGGATTAAGGTTTCTATTATGGTTAAAATTGTACTTCATATATTTTGTTTTACATCTTCTAAGATTTGTTTTAATCACTTTTATAGCCTTAGCAATTGAAAGTCATTTGCAAATAATGTGTACCAAGAAGTTTCTTTTTGAATATGTTCAATAAGAACATCCATAATTAATGCAAAAGATATTTGTACTTGAGCATAGCTTTGATACAATTTGATACTAATAAAAAATTAATTGGAAAAGCCACTTTGAGATTGAACACATGTTATAGCCGTATTATGCATATCTTTAATAGCATCAAAATAAGCCATTTTTTTTCTTCCCAAAATTCTATCAAGAGCATCTTTTGGTGTTTTTATCATAAGCCTTTTTATGATCATAAAACCATTCTTATAACAATTTTTTAATATTTACCCAAACTTCTTGTTTTCAACATCAAACATCTTTACTATTAAATGCTATTCTTTTCAATTAAACAAATATACTATTAGTTATCTTATGAGTACAACTAGCAATTGAATTTTGCATAAAATTTTCTCCAGCATATCTAAATTAAAAATTTCACTATTAAAAATATTTTTACTGCTTTGTTTAGGGATTTTTCCTAGTTTTAGGATCAAATTTGGTATTACTTCTCATTCTCCTTATTTTCTAACAATACCAAAAATTGATTTTAGAGTGTCAAGCAATCATATGGAATAATTTTGCAATCATTACGAGATAAACAATTTTCTTTTTTAAATAGAAAATAATTATTTGAATTTTAAAAGCTTTATTTTACAAGTGATAACATATTTGTTTTTTTTTTAAATAAGTATTAGGAGTCATGAAGTTCTTAAATCTAATTCAAGCTCTAAAATCATTCGTCCATCTTCATTAATCTATCAAAAACAAATATTTCCATAAGCACTACTACTTTTTTTGGCTACCATTTCAACATGTGTATTTAAGTTTCTTCCTATAAATACATTTTCTCTTAGGATTTCCTTGTTTTAACCCTTCCAAACATCTAATTTTATTTGAGGGCATAGATATTTGCAGTTATTACAGTTATTCCACTAATTACAATCTTTAAACTTATAATTTTTTCTTCTATTCACTTAGTCTCTACCACGAACATAAATTTTTCTATTTTCTATTAATCATAATATTTGCTATCTCAAGAAGTTTACAGCGAGAGCATTTGTATTCCAACTATCTATTTTTAACTCATGATTTGCTTGGTATGCTGTATTAGTTTTGATTATTTTACAGTTTTTTAACTGTATGTAATAGTTTTACTAAGATTTGGAAATTTTATTTGGAATAAAGTAATTTATCGAGTATGATATTCAACTTGATTCATTGGTGAAATTATCTTAAATTCTTTTTAAGTGTTTATTAGCTCAAATAAATATAAGACTTTTTTCATGCTTAATCAAATTATAAAGAGAAATAATATTTTTTCATGCTTTCGATTACTTCATCTTCATTTTTTTTTTTTGCAATTTTTGCATGCCAATAGAAATGTGAACAAACTTGCTCATGAGACCGTCAATGTATCAGTAAACTATACATTTCGAATGCAACAACCCCCTAACTTGTATTGAGCAACAAAATAAGGAGCACAATACAAAGACAAAGGTTTGATATGCCATAACATAGATATTGAATTGTACCTACAAATAGAAACTGAATTTAGGCCATCACAACATATAAAACGCATAAGCAAGCATCAAAAGTATTTTGATTGTTTCTTTACGATAACTCAATTCCTGGTTAATCAAACTATAAAACAACTCACTCTCAGTTCAACCAAAAAGTGGTAGAGACCACTTATTATTATTAAATTATTCCTTAACAATTTCTTTCCTTGCAACTCATGCAAGCCAATGGAAAGGTTAAAAAGCTTGTTGATGGCTTCATCAACAGACTAATAGACTATTTATTCCCGAGCACAATCCCCCTTGTATGATTGTCACCCTTAATAGGCATTGGTTTGTTGAAGCAGTGGGATGAGATGATGACAAGCAAGTCACTTTTTCCCACCCTGAATCGCTAATAATAAGAATCTTTAAAAAACAGTTGCAGCTTATTCTGTAAAGAAGAGAAAAGGTCAATGAACGAAGAGTAACTCAACCCAAAAAAGCTAAATTTAGAGAGGGGAGTATTTAGGGATTTTTGTATGGTGTCAACTAGGATTTGGTGACGTGAAGGTGACGAGCAAATTACTCTTTCCCTTCGCTAAATTACCGAGGAGAAAAATATTGAAAGAATTGTTGCAATTGCTACCTTGGAGAAGAGGGTAATGAATGAAGTGAAGCTTGGTGTAGTGGGAGATGCTGGTGACAAGAATCATGGATTAGAAGAATCTTGAAAGAATCATCGTAGTTGCTCTTGTGGAAGAGGTAACAATTTTTTATTTGTGTAATTGCGCTGTGGCGTAATCAAATCAGTAATGATTTGGGCATATTTAATTTGTAGTATATGGGAAGAAACGATGAAGTTTAATTCCTTTCTAGTTTTATTTGAAAATATATAACTTTGCGATCTTGCATATGAAGCCCAATAAATTTTTAATTTCCAGAATTTAATATACTTTATAGCCAAATCATTGCAAACCAAACTACCCCTTAGGGTCATGACTAGCTTTTTTAACCTTAATTTTTTATAATTTGAAACCCTCTTTACACTATTCAGTTGAATATGCACACTTTCATTACATCAACGCAATGCAGCGTGTCACTTCTAGGGGATGCTCTAGTGCTAGCTCACTTTCTTGAAGGCTTCATGGCATAAAGGTTTGACAGAGTTTTACGTTAGTTGTTAACTATCTAACAACCTTTTTTACTCATCCAAGACTATGAGCCTGAAAATGGCTGTGTTTACAATATCCTCACTATCTTTTTAGATTATTTATAGGTTTGTTTCTCTACTTGGAGCCCTTTTTACATACTATTATACTCACTTTTTTTTTTAAATCAATTTAAATCCTATTTCATTCTGTGGATCATTATTTTTTTCCAAAATTTATTTTTTAAAGATTGTGATAATTTTTTTTGGAGTGGTTTTGATTTTTTGTTTAATGTAAAAGAGAGCCTTAACATAAAGTAAAAGCTATTACCATGTGAATAGAGGTCTTGGGTTAAAGTTATGGAAACAATATCTTACATTAATATAAGTAAGGCTATGCACAATAGGCCCAAGTGGCTCAAATCTACCTAGAGGCTTCATGCAACGGGCTACTTTTTATAATTTTGATTCGGTGCCTTTGGCTTTAAACAACGCTGTGTTGTTTTTAATTTAAATGCATGAACCTTGATAAAGATCTCTAAATCTCATTTCTTTTGGCTTTGTTGTGCTATATTGGCTTCTTTTCCCTTATTTACATTCGAGCTTGTTTTATAAAATATAAAAAATGTAGCATTGTTTTACTCGTTGCACTTTTAGAAAATTTTCTCTTAATTAGTATGAGTTTTGTATTCGACTAAATTTTTTGACTATTTTTATTTAGCAACCCATTTTGAAATACCTAACAGATCAGCTCGTGCTTGGTAATTTTCTCTATCAAAAAATTTGGATTTATTTTATTTTTTTGATTTGATTCATGACTCAGCCTAATAACGTAACACACTCAATATTCTAGTCTTTTGAGTAAAATGCAATAGGTTAATAACAATAATAATTGCAAAAAAACTACCATTAATATTTTTGTTGGCTATTAAAGAGTTTTGGCCAATGAAGGGCTGCATTGATCGTAATTTTACTGAGTTGCCAGAAATTATCTTATGTATCGATATATTTAAGTGGCTTTAGAATGTTCTATTGCCGAGCCTTTAAAATGATGACACTGCATAGAGGTCTTTGTGTGCCATGTTATTATATATTTCTATGTACTAATCATGTTAAAGTTCCACATTAATTTAATTGTGCGGCCTTTTATTGAAGTGCTATCACTGAAATGCGTGGTTATTTTTTTACAAAGCCTATAATACACATGATTTAGTAATTTTGACCTGCGCAACTTGCCCTATTTCCTTGTACAATATAGTTTGTGGTTTTTTTAATATTCTATGATGAGGATGCTAAAGTGGATGAGTAGGTATACTCGTAAGGATATAATAAGAATGAATGCTTTTGCAGCAAGGTTGGAATGGCTCTAATAGTGGGGTAAAAGATTAGAGAATATTATCTTAAGTGATTTGATCAAACGAAGCATAGGCTGTTCAACACCCATATTAGAAAATTTGAGCATATGAATTTTCTTGTATTATAATACTAAAAATTGGCATAGGTATGAGATATGTGCTTTGGATTTTGTTAAATGTTTACTTTTCCTTGAATTTTGAGAGAATTTTTTTGACTGCCTAGCACTTCAAAAGCGCTTCTCCATAGATTCCTACAAGCTTAGATCCTATTGATCACAACACCGTCAGTTTCATCATTGTACTCTCTTATTTGATAGTACAGCTACATCTAGTCAATGCAAAATATTGCTCCCGTTCTAATTCAATCTCATGAAGGTTTTGTGGCATAAAAGGTCAACGATGTTTTGCATCAATCATCAACTAACTAATGCAACCCTCTTACTCATCTAGGTCTTCTGACTCAACAATGGCGGAATTTACAATATTGTTATTCATCTTTTCAAATTTTTATAGGTTTTTCTTTTTTATTTGGAGCCTTTTTACATCCTGTTTCATGGTGCTCCACTTAAGGTTTTTTAATAGATCCAATTCATTTTGTGGTTTGTTGTTTTTTTGACATTATTTATTCTTTAATTCTCCTTAATAATTTTTCTTAAAATAGTTTTGATTTGATGTTTCATGTTAAGGGGAGCTTTGACACCACGACAAAATTTATCATCATGTGACTTGAGGTTTTGGGTTTGAATTGCAAAAATAACCTCTTGTATTAATATAAGTGAGGTTGCACATTATAGTTTAAGGAATTTTCACACAATGACAAAAATTTGTCTTGTATTAGCGGGATGGTTCATGCACTGGGCTACTTTTTTTAGTTTTGGTTTGATATTTTCAACTTCTGCATGCCACGCATGATTGAATATTTTTGGCCAATGCCCTCTTTAACCTTTTCCTTGTACAATATAGTTTGGGGTATTGTTTTTTAATATTCTTTGAAGAGGATGTTAAGGTGGACGAGTTTGTATACTCGTAAGGACAGAATGAAAAATAAGTTCATTCGCATTTGGAGTGGCTCTAATAAAGGATACGATTAAAGAATGTTGTTTTAGATCGTTCGGGGATACTGCTCGTTACTCTTGTTAGAAAAAATTGATCATATGAATTTCCTAATGTTGAAATAGCAAAAGGAATACCAAAAAAGATATGAGAAAAAAAAATATTAGTAGGGGATCTTCTTTAACGATCAAATGTCGTTACTTTTCAATTTAGGTCAAAACCCGCCTCAAACATCAGGATTTCGGGGGAATTTTAAATTAGGGCAAACAAAATTTTCTTTAAATAGAAATAATTTTTAGATCAAAATGTCATAATTTGGGAGAATTTGGATAACGGAAACTTTCGTTTTATTTATCTGCATTATTGTGAAAATTAAAGACCTGGCCGAATTCATCGATTTTTGCATCATTATGTTAAGTATATTATTTAAAGGCTGCTCAAAAGGTTACATCGATTTTTGAGCGCCGGTTCGGCCTTATTTAATTTTTAAAGTTCCAAACTTCAAAAATTAATTAAAAATAAAATATTTGTCCGAATCAAAAAATTTTGGCGCAAGGGTGTTCGTTACATTGTAACACATCTCGGTGTTAAGTTTCGTTATTTTTGGACGCCAAACGGCGGAAAAATGCGAAAATTGAGTTTTAAGTAATTTTTTTTAAATTTCCTTCTTCGTTATTCCATCGACGATCCGGATTGCAGAACTTGGGATCACAGGCTCTGTCTAGCGACAGAGTTTGCTGTAGGTGGAATCTTCCGCCTGCGCCGTTTTTGGCGCAGGCTGTCAGCCAACATGGCTGACCCTCTCACTCTCCCCCTCTCCTCTATATAAAACCCCCATTAACCCTCTCCCTTTCGCCCTCAAACCAGCAGCCCTCTCCTCCCTCTCACAGCAGCCCAACCAACAACCCAGCCAGCCCTCCTTCAGCCAGCCAGCCTCCGGCCACCACTCCGGTTCCCTTCAGCTACATCCAGCCTCTTTCCGGCTTTCGACAGCCCCAACCTTAGGTAAGAGGAGAAGGAAAAGAGGAGGAAATTGAGGAGAGATTTTGTTTCTTTATTTTTTATTATACTTAATATTCATTATTATGAAAAATATTAGTCATTCACATTATTATTGTTCTCATTAATTAATAATGAGAATAATACAAATGTTATTAAATGATTATTACTTTCATTTTGTTATTTTTAATTTAGGAATTTTAATTCTGACATTTTACTATTTTTATAATTATTATTTTTTGCAATTTATAGTCGTTTTCATTGTCTTTTTTTTCGTATATTATTATTATCATTATTATTATTAAAATGATAATAATAATGATATTATAATATTATTGCCACATCAACAACTTAAAAATACGGACTTCTATCAAATTGAGAAAATGAACGAGAAACATAATAGAAACGAAAATAATAATATTGGCTAAAAAGGCTAATTTTAAAATATAAAAAACTTAAATGCTGATTGAGCAAGCTGTCACTCATCTGAACTTAATGAATAATGTATCAGATGTCTAAGCTTACTCTTGTTTAATATATTTTTTTCGCTTAGCATCACGTAAATTAAAAATGCTTTTAAAAGTTACATAAAATGATATATGAACAAGTTTGGATAAGTGAGTTGCACGGGTTCCATGTTGATATATTTTTAGTCTGATCAGACAACTGCTAGGACAAGGCTGTCCTACATTGGGAGTCATAAGGAGCCTTTGAGGGGGCCTATATAGAGGGAAGTTGGGATATGTAACACAAAAATATACTCCTCTTTTACTCGAGTTTGTACTTGCCCAACAAAATCATGTTTTGCCTCAGATATCAAACGCCAAAATTATATATTGATTTTTGTAACTCCAATTATTTTTATGCTAAAGTTTTAGTGCAACTGAAACAGGGTTGCAGTGATAATTTTATACGGCTTTTATTTTCTGTCAAATTATTGATTATTTTGCTTATTATTTAACATTTGTAAAGATGATATTATCAGTACTTAGTTTCACAACTAATTGGTATTCAAATGACCTCACTTTTGAAACGTGCCCAGATTAGGAGTTCGTGCTGAATTATCGCTATTTTTGACTCTTTTTAAAAGTTTTTAACTTTTTATTTTTGTAATCAAGATACTTATGAATTAATGAATTAAATGAGTTATGTTTGATGTCTATATATTTATCTCTTAAATAACTCAATATGATCCTGCGGCAAGAGGACTTGTTATACACACAACCGGTGATTGGTCCTCACATCTTTTCTAATAAGAACATAAGAGAGGTCTATTTGGTTGCACAATGGAAACAAAGAATTAATGTAGCCAACCCCATTTAGCTGAACTATGACAAGCATGTTCTCAATCATGCTATTTATGCTCACTAACTTGTCCAGCTTTTGCCAGCACTGACTTGACACTGGTTGATAGCCTCAGATGAACTGCAAAACCCTAACATTACTGCTCCCAACATTGTATAAAATGCGATATTTGGATAAAAACGAAATCTCAGAAGCTTCTACTTGATTCTGTCTTTTGTGGTTGTCCTCATTCTCTTTTGACATATATTTCCCGAGGATCAAAATGTTTGAGCATAATATATATCCCAAACAATTTAAAAGACGAGACATTCCCTTATTTATCTACTATCGAGTCCCCACCAACTTTCTTATTATAATCTCTTGAGTGTACCCACTCGTCTACCTTAGCATTTTCGTTTCTATTTCACTTATTTGTTCAAATATGTTTCTTTTTTTTGTTTTTTTTTTTGGCTAATATGGGTGTATGGTTTGTTTATATCTCTTAATTTTTGTGGGATTTTTCAATTGCTAGCTCCAGATGCTCATCTCCATTATTCATTCAACCTACTTGGATCCTACTAATCATGCCCCACTCTTTTGCACTATTATTTTGCATAATTGATGAACAAGGTATTTCAACATCTCCCTCCCTCATCTTGCTCCTATTGTTTTCATTATTTGGTAGCTTTGATTTAAAGTTATAGATAATCCTGGAATTCGAGATTTAGTTAATCTTTGACATCTTTAAATTATGAAAGTGATTGAGTAAGCACTTTTTTAAGAATTAAGACATTATCATATAATATGATTAATATAATTATAACCTATTTTCATCCAATAAGAATGTTTATATCTATGAAAAAATGGGACTAATATGTAAATTACATCTAAAATATAATTAGTTAATGTGAATTTAAATTTAGTTAATAGCTTAGTTAATTAATTTTTTATTATTATTTCTTGTTTATAAAATTAACTATTTGGTATCAATTTAAATCAATAACTGTGATAATGCTTCAAAAGTTGGCCAATGCAAAAGTTGATTAATTTTAATTTTTGTATTTTTGGGAGTTACTTTGGAATATTTTGAAGTTGTGCATCAAAATTTTTATACTTACTAAATAGTACATAATAGATTTGAGTATTTGCATGATTTATAGATTTTTTTGAGGGATTTGAGGTCATAAAAGATGATTTTAGTTTATGTTAAGCTTTTCAGTAAGCTTAATTTTTTTGTAGTTCTTGCAACCAAACAAGCTCAATGCTTGTAATATGATTGAGCTTATGCTCCATATATTTAATTTAGATTTGCTAATATTTTAATTCTCTATAATTTGAGTTTTACTTTAACCCATTCTTAATCTTAATATTTAAGAGTATTTTCTACAGATGATATACATGAAACTCTCTTGAATGTGTTTCAGATAGATTATGTATAATTAAAGCAGCGAGAGATGGATTAAATTAAATTATTTTGTGAAGTTTGGGTCCTACACTTAATTTCTTTTGAATTTGCATAATTTTGTGACTTATATTAAATAGTATGATAAGCTAAATAGTTATTGTTAATACATAAATAGGATTCATTATAACTATTATTCTGGCCTGTGTTTAAGATGTTTTCAGTAGCAAGTGTTGCTGCTATAGAGAATTTCTTAGCATTCTTAGGTTTGGGTCTCTTAAAATGCAAGATTTTATTTAAAATTTTTTTTTATTATATTAAAAAGCATAAAATGACTATAATAATCAATTAGCCGCCTAAGGTTTGCGATAAATTTCATAAGGTTTTTTGGTTGTGTATATTTCAAATTTGAATGGAATCAAAGATAAAGGTGATTTTCTTTTTAAATTTAAAGAATTGTCAATAGTTATATTTATTAATTTGTATCTATTATGTTAAACTGTTTGGCCCTAATATAAAGGATTTGTCAAGTTCAGCTACTAGTCAGCTACTATAAAGAATTGTCAGCAGTTTTCTTATTTTTGCATGCTCTTTTGAATAGCACTTTTTCCTCTTGGGAAGATATGCTGCTGGAACCCTCTTTTTTTCCTCTCTTATGCAGTCGGAATCCAACATAAAAGCACTCACTCCATGCAGATGTTACTGTTCACACCCGTTGATGTGTCACATAAAACGGCAGATTTTTCTTAGTGTCACATCAGCTTGTGTGAATAGTATTTCCCTACGCAAAAGCACTTCATGTAGGTTATTTATTTTGTCAATTAATTGAAATATGCATGTATTATTCTTCATTTTTGAATAGAAAGATGAACTAAAAAAAAAGTAAATAAATGAAGTGGGTTGCTAACTTTTGAATTTTAAATTTAATAAATACTTAATTTATTAAACTATTATTTTGTATTTATATTCTATATCTTATATGCAAAAACTTAGCCGTGAACATTATTGCTGATCGTGAAGGTAAAAATCCTCCATTAAATCGTATAAATAGAGTTGTAATTTTCACTATTTGCATTAAGCAATAAATTTGTTTCAATACAAATCATTCACTTTAATTTTTTTCTTCTTGCTTTTGTTATTTTTTGTTAACATAGTGGTATCAGAACGATATAATCACGAATGAATGATCCCCTCTACAAATAATACTGAAATTTACATTGAGTATGATCATATTTTTTTATTACTTTTAACAATTTTAAAAAAATAATTAAAATGACAGAATTATATTGAGAAATCTCATAAAGGTGAAACCCTTCTTCTTCACCTCTTTATCAGTGTCATCATAGATGGGCTCGTCGACGGCGGCCGAGGCCTTGGAGTTGTAGAATAGATGGTAGGATAGCCCTTGATCGGCTTTTCCACCGATGAAGTTGTCACGATTACCCTCCCGTTGTGTCGAGCTACCACGTTTGCAGTCATGTACTTGAGAGAGATGAAGAGGTAGATGACGCATCTCTTCTCCTTAGGTGTGCGCTAGGGTCATAGTTGAGGCATCGTCCCCTCATCGCTTTCCTTTTAGGGTTTAGTCCCAGATTTAAACTATTTTAGATTTGTTATTTAAGAGCAGTTTAGTTTGTAGGGGTAGTAATTTTTTTTTAGTGTTTTAAATTGTTGGGTATTACACAGAAAAAAGCCTTAAATTTCTGATTATGAGATTACATCTGAATTGGTTGTAATCTCATTGTTGTGAACCCGTTTCACGCACAAACAAATCGCTTAGTTCGTGTTTGTCTCTGCCTTTGTCTCGCTTCGACGTCGTCTTCGACATAATTTGTTGTCGAAATCGGCATCCTCCAATCTGACAATGCAAGGGAAAGCTATTGTCAATTCCTGTTTGGTCAATGGATTTACCAACACAACAAATTAATGGCATTAACATAACTTGTTAAGGTTGTACTCTTACTTCTAAGGTTTATATGGAGATTTTGCATCCACAATTGAGCCATACTATCATTCTTGTTGAAGTTTTTTTTTGGAACTATTGGATTTAAACTTTTGGTTGATTAATGATTCAAATTTCATTAGCTCTAAACTTCTTATTAAAGCTCATAATTACATAATTATTTAAAAAAAACTCAAGTTTCTCTATTCTAATAATTCAATTTAGATTTATTCAACTTAAAAAAAACACCCTAACCATATAAATATTGATGTTTATTTATTTACATTAATATAATATAAATATTATTCTTAAAATTATATTGAAATGATATTCAAATTTTATTAAATTAATTTTATTAGATATCATATTAGAGGATTGAATAGATTCATTCTTAACTTGACTAGTAGATGTGACAAAAAAATTTATACTTACATAAGAATATATATTAAAAAATATTTGAGAGCAATATTTTTTTTTTATTTTTACATATATACCTCACAAAAAATATATTTAATTAATAATTTATTTATATAGTAAATTAACATATTATTTGTATATTTTTTATGTATACTAAAGTGTAAATGTAACAATATTTATCATATATATATATATATTTTTTATTTTGTCCAAAAAAATTTATAGATTAAATTCAAACTTTTATTCTTGAATCTTGAAAATTAGTAAACTCATAAAAAATATTCAAAGAAATTTATTGATAACCAACGAAAAAAATAAAAAAATTATTTTTATTTTTAAATATGTTTAAAAAATATATTACATCAATTATATACATATATCTACTTTATATCAACTGGATAGAGTTTTCTAAAACCAATGGGCAAGAATTCAAAATTGAAACCCCTTTCTAAGACACGGCAGCTTCATATGTAGAAAAATTCAAAGAGGGCAGCTGCGGCGCTCTCAGCTGTTCCAACTACTCATCAACAATGTTTTGATGAATTATAATTTTTTTATGCGACTCACTCATTCCACTGCTTGCCGAACAATCGTGTGTTGCCTAAAGTCATTCTCAACTCAATTCCTCCTGTGTTATATATAATGGCTCCGTAACGTTAATGAAAGAGCGTTGCCTCCGATGGCCAGTCTTCTCCTTATAATCTCAGGGCTTATTGAGGCTGAAACGGGGCTTCATTTAACGACATCCTTTGGCAGCGAAGAAGATGCAGCAGAGGACTCCTGCGACCTCAGCGGTAAAGATGCAGCAGAGGCCTCCTGCCACCTCAGCTGTGAAGATTCAGCAGAGGATCCCAACTGTTTCAAGTTCTCTTTAGACATCCGTTGGCTGTAAATTTTATTAAAATTGCTATTTTGATAGCTAAGTATTGGCCGTCTACTCTTTGTTTTGTACAAGAATAAGATCGAGGGCATGCCTAAGATAAGGATTATTTTCTTACATTTTTCTTATGGACTGTGATGATTCTGCTGCTTAAGATCTATCATTTTTTTACATATATTTAGGCAGAAATAGTTGTGCGTAAGAGTAAACGGCCCATTTCTCACTTTACGGGCGCTCGAAGAAGAAGATTCTTCTCCGAACGAAGACGAAGCTCATCGAAACGTCGGCACCGGCCGGGATAGGGGATTTGAAGCTCATCGAAACGTCGGCTCCGGCCGGGATAGGGGATCGTGAGTAGAGAGATTCATCGGGGTCTGTTTGTTCTCATTCGCAAGGTCCGAATCAGTTTATGTTTGGACTGAACCTATAATAATAAGATGATTAAACAAATATTTTGAATCATACATATGTTATCTTTAAATAAAGATAATTCATATGATATGTTATCTTAAATTCTAAATCCTAAGTTTTAAATCTTAAACCCTAAATTCTAAAACATTGAGAAAGCCATTAATACTAATAAATGATCTCTCCATAATCAATGAACTTTTTTTTGCTTGCAAGATGATCAATAGAATACCTTTCAGAATCTCATATATGCATCGCACTAACAATCAAATGACACACACTTTGGCATCTATAGCTACGATTAAATCATCCACAGCAGCTCATTTGGAAGATATCTTTGTAAAGAGGTATTAAGTTATATAAGATAATGCACATCATGATTGTTATTTAAGAAAGATCATAGAAAAAAATAACGGAAAAAAAGGAAGAGCTAGAGCAAACACGAAAAAAACTTGGAATCGCAAGCCATGTGTGTTAAAATAATAAATTAAATATAAATTATCGAAGATAAAGTGGGCATCATAAAAATTTCAAAGACAAAACTTACAGATACGGGTAATATTTTTTAGAAAAAAAAAACATAAGATATTTATAATTCAAGTGAAATGAGAACCCTCAGATCATACCAAATAGCAGAGGTTAGACGTTCACATTATCATAACTAACAAAACCTAACTTCATAATCAGGAAAAAGTCATATTGAAGAACGGGTTAAGGGCAAAAAGAGATCTCAGAGAAGAGCGTTACGCAGTCACTTTTTATTTTCTTTTTTAGGGCTCCACTAGGAGCAGCCACATCAATCCACCCTTATAGTAAACTCCAACACCGATCTTCGACACCATTGATTTCCTCCATTAGGACGTTGAGCTGCTTCCGGCGGCATTGAGTTCTGTTGCCTTCCATCTTGAGAGCCTTGAGAGGGTTGATGCAGCCCGAATTGTCATGCCCTGCTCATCCTTCGCGGTACTTAACTAACCGGAAGATCTACTTATTGATGCAGGGAAGCAAATATGAGTAGACAATTTTTTTTTGATATATATTCTTATTTTTAGATATTTTTTTATTTATATTTTTGTATAAATATAATATTTTTCATAACATATTTATATATAATAAATATTTTGCTCAACTCGGAACAAAAACAGCATTTTTCCGTAGCAATATAAAAAATAAAAAAATTAGGTAAAATGGCGTCGGAGTTGCGAAGTTAGTTTTTTCCCTAATCAAATCTGGACTGTCCAATAAAACATTAATACAGTGGACGGCTGCTGATCACTCTCCTTGACAAGAACCCTAATTCTCAAATCTCTTTGGACAGCGAAGAAAGCCGATCTATAAATACATTTTAATGCCGTGCAGGGTCATGCTTGCCGTCTTCTTTACGTTAAAGTTTTAGGGTTTAATGAGCGTCCTTATCACCATTTGTTGATCAGCTATGACCGAGCAACTGATGAATCTCATTTTAATGAGTAATTTGCGTCTGATGGATCTTATTCTCCTCTGATGCTTTAACCTTGGAGATCTGATGCCTATTTTTGCATTCTTTCCTTTATATTTTTTGTAAGTATAATCTAGTTAGATGTGCGCAGCTTTTGCATTCATTGTAGAGTGAATTGATGATCATTATTTGATTCCCTATTGGTCTGAATGCCAATTTGATGTTTCTATAGTATTCGCACTATCTGATCACTCCCTTGCTCCATTTTGCGATTAGTTTTGGTTTGATAGAAATTGTTTTTCTCTTAGAATTACCAATGAGCGATGGATTGCAAATATGCGGTGTAAATCGTTCAGTTTATTCTATTAATCTGCTTAAAATATTTTTCATTTCCTAAAGTTTTGATTTGATCTTTGCGAGTTCAATTATTTGAACCGACGCATCACGAAATTGTTTTGTTCGATTTAGATGGGCTTCGCTCTATCGCATAAGTATTGTTCCGTATTAGTTTCTTCTGTTTGCATTCTTACTGAGAAATTTCTGCATGTGTTACAATTCTAGGGTTTTTATTCTATTAAATTGCATTAGTTTTTTCTAATAATTTTTCTTCAAAGTTTTTGGGAAGTTTCATCCTTTGGTTTTTACCTTTGGAGAAAAAATAAATTTCAAATGTGTGCAGTTAGTAATTGAACCCATGGAGTACATTACCATCACTTGGATTTGTTCACAATAGAATTTATTTTTTGAGATAATTAGAATTGTGTTTTTCTTTCTTAAATTTTAAATGCAATAGGGATCTTTGCTACAATCTATTTATGTTAGATGCTATTATCAAAACTTGCTCGAGTCTCACTTTTGCTTTTCTTGAGTTTGTAATGAAGTAGTTTCTTTGAGTTCTGAGTTTTCCTCAAGTATCTCTTGAGGTTTATGGGAGACCTTTATAGCAGCAAATCCTATTTGATGGTTTTTAATACTCCAAGTGGCCCCAATGTAACCAGAAGCGTCTGACTGCTTTGTAATACTCCAAGTGGCCCCAAATCCTATTCGACTGCTTTGTAGTTAAGAGGTTGTAAAGTTGCCTTATCTCTTGCTACTAACTCTGAAAGCTCCACTTGAAAATGATGCCTCATTGTTGCAACTTCTACTTTGTTTTTGTGCATGGAGACTTATAGCGACACCGTTTACAATAATATTCAAGCCCACATATAGCTTTCTGGATGACATTTTTTAATATCAAATTGGCTCACATATTGGTTATTTCAGCCTTACCTCGTTACATCTCCAAGTTTTCTCTGTTGGCATGTTAACCAGTCTCTCTTGATCACTCATTGCCTTCTTTCTAATGCTGACTCTCAATGCAGGAGTCAGCCATTTGTTTTTTTTTTCTTTATTATATATTTTCATCTAATTAGAGTTTAGCCCATCATATTGAAATCAAAACCCTATTTGTTTGAGATCGAGAGTCCCTTGTTTTGCATAAAATATATGCTCTTTTGACAAAGACTCTAGCTTTTGACTAGTAGTGTTGTGTCTGAATGTGATTCAAAGTTTGTTTTTTAAAATTTTGTAATCACTCTATATGTGATTACAGTTCTCTCTTTTTTAACCCTATTTATATGGCTATTGCCAAACTAATTTCTTTGGGAAAGATATGTAATTTTCACCATATTTATTGGCTGATGAACAAACAAACAATGAAATCTCTGCAAGATTTCTTCTGGTTAGACTGTTTTTCAGCACATATAATAATGAAAGTATAATTTGCTTAATTGATTGATCTTGTCTTTCTTAACTGGTGTGGTTTTTTTGTTGTTGTTTTCGCACAAGTGACAGAGTGTCACTGTCCATCTCTCTTATATTTGTATCTGTTTTTGTATTCTTTAAACCTATTACTTTTGTTTTATACTTGGTTTATTCTTGTCTAGTGAGGTTCGAGGCCGCCCTAATCCAAAAAATAGCTATGTACAAAATTATTTTGTATTTTTTAGGCTTCTTTGTATGTATTTAATTCTTATTTTTTGGAGCTTTTTGTAGAGAAAAATGCTATTTTCGCATCTTTTTTTAATTTTAAAAATAATTTTTACAGAAAATTTCTAGTCTTAAATTGAATAATTTACTAATCTTAAAAGGCTTTGAAGAAGGTTTGATATCCAAAAGTGCAGAATCTTGAAGTAGCCTCCTTCTGAAAAACTTGGTCAAATCTTGGATGGCAAGAAATCCTTCGCGTCCGCGTCCGCGTCGGCATCCCATTCCAAAACCGGCTAAATGCTCCTGCATGGTTTGCCATCAAAATATACAATTTATGCGTATATTTTTACTTGACACATGTATTATTATTCAAGATATATTGCATGTATGTTTTGTTTATATTATTGTGTTGACGGACCGGACCTTTCACTTGAGCTATAGCACCCATGATCCAAAGTGGGCTAGCCGTGCTGACTCGAGCCTAAAGTGTCCTGGATTGGCTTCGGGTCAAAGGAAACCTGAATCTATTCACATGCCTATTCATATTTCATTAATCAAACGAGTTTCTTATATATTTATAAAATTAGCCTAGTTTTCTAATGCATGAAGATATGAATTAAATAAATAAATAATTAATTGATAAATTAACTGTAATTTTCTCTAAATTTACCTAATAATATTGTGAGGTAATAAAAGAAAGGCAGCAAGCACTACACACACTAAGAAGCAGCATCTGCAATATTGAAAATTCCAATGCAAAGAGCATGTGAGTTTTCATCATGTCACAATCATATTTTGCTTACTGTTTCTACGCATTAACATATATCAAAGGAAAATATTTCAGTAGCTTAAATGCACATAGCTTGCACTTTTATAAAATAAATATTTAATAAAATAAATGTTGTATAATAATATAATATAGGTAGCTTATGCTTTATTGGACGAACTTTTTTGAGTGTAATGTTAGCGGGTGTGAGTTGCATTATTTTTTTATTACATTAAATTTAATGATTTTAAGGTATTAGGAAGGTATATTTGAATATATTAAAATATAAACATGTATTTACTTAATGTGTAAGTAAGTTATTTTTATGGGATGTATATGTAAAAAAAATAAAAAATTATGCATATTTTTGTGTAATATTTATGTATATATTAAAATATATAGATATGTAAAATATTGATTGAATATTAAAAAATATTCAATAATTTTTTATGTATATTTTTGTATAGCATAATATTTTTTATATATGATTAATGTGTACGGAAAAAAATATGTATATATATATATAATATTTATAAGTGATGATAATATAGGATGTTCTGACTATCTTGTCGGATTTTTATTTGTTAAATTTATAATAATTAAAACTCATTAATTAAAGCTAGTATTCTAATTATATTAAAATATTTAATTGTTTATGTATTCTTACAGTACAAAAAAGTTTAGTCACTTCCTAAACCAATCTAACTCGTACATAATAATCATAATAATATTTTATGAGATGCTCATACTTTAAAATCAAGACAAAATTCTTTAAGATTAGCACTAAGAGGCTTAATCACGGATATAAACCCTTGTTAAGCCCTAACTAATTGTCCGTTTGATCTTTAATTTTTTTTCATATTTTTTCAATTTTCATGTATTTTGGGTTGTTTGTTTGCCATTATTCCAAAAAAAAATCATTTATGCATTCAATATTACAAATTAAAAAAAATATATATATATATATAATTTATATTAATTTACTGATCGAAAAATAAATTAATAGTAGGAATAGACTTTCTGCTGTGATGCCATTTGGGCATCACACAGCATTTTCCCTTAGTTTTTTCAAAGGGACAAAAATTCAAAACTTGTCAACCTTATAATAGCTAAAAATGTGATAGTTTTCAAATAATGTTCAGATCTACGACGCGTTTATTCAAATTTATTAATACAAGCTTTAATATGTTTTTATTATAATTAATAAATATTTTAAAAACTAGATTTATAATTTTCTTAAGAAAATAATTTTATCAAAATGTTATTTTAGACTAATGGTTTGAGCTCCAAATTTATTATCTTAAATATTGAATTAAAATCTAATCTACCACTCAATTACTTTATATTTGAAAATCCACTAATTAAAAAAAAATATTATTCATAGAATAATAAAGTTTGGGTGCTTTATATTATGTAAAATCCGCAATTTTAAAATATTAATTATTATTATACATTAAAATATATATCAATTTAATGTATAAATAGATGATTTGTTAAATGAACTTTTTTGTGAGGTTTATATTTAAAATTTTTTTTGAATAATTTTTAGTGTATGTTTTTGTGTAAATATTTTTCTTAGGTAAATGAAAATAAGATAATTTATGAGTGAGATATTTTGAGTAAAAGTTGGTAATTT
This sequence comes from Gastrodia elata, assembly GCA_016760335.1. Taxonomy (NCBI): domain Eukaryota; kingdom Viridiplantae; phylum Streptophyta; class Magnoliopsida; order Asparagales; family Orchidaceae; genus Gastrodia; species Gastrodia elata. Next base: position 29,472,694 of record CM028684.1, on the reverse strand, counting down.
TCTGTTAAAATAGTAAAGTTAGAAGATAAAAAGTTGAAAAATAAGGGAATAATTGTCTAAAAATTAGAATATTTTAATCTGGATTAAAATGACTTAATCATTTTTATCACATGTTCATACTGCACCCTCTTATTTAGCTGACACAACTCTTCTTGATTTGATGCAAGCTGTCTTCTTCGGTTCATCAGACCGCCATGAATGTCTTCTCTGCTCAGCTTCTGATGAAATTCCTCTTGTTTTCTTCTCTTCTGATACTTCCCTTCTCTGAAAAAGGCGGAAATATCCAAGTCGTGGGCACGAGAACCCCTGCTTTTTCTGCTGCGGCAGTGAAAGATTTGGTCAAGTCTTCGGAGAATGGCGGGAAGGGCGTCGCCATTGATGAGAGCTTGAAGGATCTCCCGCCAACAAGATCAAATCCGACGCATAATTAGCCGACAGATTCTTGCAGTGTTAGATTCTTCCAATTCTGAGGCCCCTTTTTATGTCAAAACAGCCAATTTTGTTTTATTTTTGCGTTTTTTTTTTTTTTTTTATTCCTTCTTCCCGTTTTGATGTGCATAAGCTAAAGTAGATCAAGTTCGCGAAGCAGCTGCTTATTTTATATATTCTGACAATATATATATACATATATAAAGTGTAATATTATATATGGAGAAATGGAATCTTTATAAATAAATCACTCAATTTTTTTGATTACATATGAAAATGCTATTGATGTTGAATTATGCTACTAATTGAACTCTGAATTTATTATCTAACTATAAATCGAAATATAGTAGATTAAATATTGTTTTATAAATATAAATAATTTTATTTGTTTTTATATGATTGTATTTCTAAAAAATGAACTTAAATATTAAAATAATCTGTTAATTTGTAAAAATATTATTTTGCTCCTATTATTAATAATGAATCACTAAGATTTTTATTTTAAATATGTAGTCAATATAATTAATTCTAATTTCTTAAGAGATTATAAAATCTTGTATTTTTTTCCAAAATTATTTATGTATTCTTACAAATATATATATAAAAAAAAAAAAATTATATTGATCCTGAATATTTTTTTGTTGTCCAAATATAGCATTATACAGAGAAATGGAATCTTTGTATATAAACCACTCAATTTGAATATTTTACATGTTTTGTTACGTATGAAAATGCTATTGCTATGCCGAAATATTAAAATTTAAATTTATAGAGTAAATTAAATATTGCTTTATATATATCAAAAATTAAGTGTAGATACATAAATACATTATTATCTTGCTTTTTTGAGCTTAAATAGTTAAATAGTAGGATGAGCTCCATTTATGCTAAAAAGAATGAATTATATTTCAAGCATATTTGTTTTTGTGAAAGTTGAATAGTCGTCGATGGTTGTGCGGTTTCATACAGTTTTGATGAGTTCCGGAGGCGTATTTATGCGTCATTGATGGCTGTCAGATTTTGGTGCAGGTGTCAATTGAGATGTATTTATGCTTCACTGATTACACATCATCTATATATTTTAGATTGACAACAAAATGTATTCAACCAATAATCTACTTACACATTAGATTGACATATCATCTATATATTTTAATGTATACCAACAAATTTTATAGGAAATAGATATTCATAGTGAAATGGTATGCAAGGTGATTCTCATATAACCACTTAAAATAGATTTATCTATGTAAACTTAAAAGTTGTAAATTTGTGCATGATAATATAATTGGCAATATCTTATGATAATGTAGAGATAAATGCTATTTAGACTAGTTGATATGATACTCAAAAAAATTCAATAAATTTTAAAATTATTTAATTAATAATTATTTATTTATATTAAATAATATAAATATTATTTTTAAAATTTGTATTGAAATGATGTTCAAATCTCATTTGATAAGTTTTTTAAGGTACAACGTCAACAAATCTAAATAATATTTCTCTAATGTAAATATTCACCTATGATTTCCAGGATGCGTGTAGGTGAAGAACACCACATTCTTTGTATCATATATATATATGAGGAACATAAAATATGATTGTTTTTTTCTCATAAATATTAAAAATTAAATTCACTTGTATATATTTAAATTTTAAATTATAATTATCAATATTTTTGAGAGTCTATTAAAATTGTTGAGAAAAATATTATAATTTTGGGCTTATTTTTTTATGAGAAATATTATTTTCATTCAATAGAATTTGAATATTATTTTATTAATATTTATTATTTATATTAAAATAATATAAATATTTTTTTTTAAATTTATATTTAAATGATGCTTAAGTTTTATTGGATGGATGTTAAGTATATATATATATATATATATATATATATATATATATTTTTTTTTTTTTTTTTTTTTTTTTTTTTTTAAGAACATTATTCATATAGCAGCATAATTAAAGTATTTAAATGTAATATTGATAATTATTTAGATTTATATCAAAAATATTATTAAAATGTTCTTCATTTGTTTCGAATGTGATGATCGTCCTTTGACAACGTCACGTAAACATGCCAAATAACCCATACAAAAATAATGCAAGGGACCATCTGTTAAGACATTAAAATAAGATTGTCTTATTATATTTTGATTAATATTTTATTTAACTAGAAAATATTGTTGAGATAATTTAAAATACGAAAATATTATTTATATTTTATATTCCCAAAATTACATTAAATCGTCTTATGAGAAAAAATTAAATGCAAATAGATACAAATTATAATTATTATTTACAATTTAGCACTTTAAAAGTACCATTTAAACTTCTATTATCCGAACATTACTATCCATCCAAAATGGAAAAATACTATATTATATTAAATGTAAATATGCAAATACACAATTCATGCGTCATATAAATATATTTTCCGAATAAAAAAATTGCATTATTAAAAAATAAAAGTTTTGTTTTATATGAAAGTTTCACATAAAATAATATCATACACTGCCTTACAAACTTCTAAGAAACAACTAACTAAGTAACAAATTAGAAATAAATATATTAGCAAAGAATAGGATTAATAATAATCCAAATACAAAATTTAAACTAAAAGACAAATTACATTCAAATAATAATCAGAACAAAAAAGATAAAAATATGTATTTTTAGAGGATTATACATGCAAAAATGCATTTAATACTGTATTAGACAAGATAATATTTTATACTTCTTAAAAGTTATTTGAGAGATTATCTATAGTCATATATTTAAACTCTATCGTTAATTGTATTATTATCTCCTAAGATTCTCACATTCTTTCAAAATAAGAGATGTTAGATTTTGATTAAAGCTAACAAAGTATAAATTAGTGTTTATTAATAAACAATGATTATTATTGATAATCATTGTAATAATTAGTGTTTATTAATAAACAATGATTATTATTGATAATCATTGTAATAATTAGTGTTTATTAATTATTATGTGTAATTAAGCTAATTAGAAAGTTCTATAGGGAAAAAAAAGAAAATGAAAGTGAGGTAGTTGTAGCCATAATAATATTATCTTATCCAATTTTTCAGCGGCCTTACAATAAAGACTAAGTACTTTATTGTAGCGTATTATTATAGAATAGTTGGATATCAAAGTATTTATCTTATCCAATTTTATATATAGTAAGAATAATTTAAAGCAATAATTAGTAGAGAAAACATACAATTTAAACTAATTATAACATTGTTGATATTTTACATCAAAATAATAGTTGATTAAATGTCTTAAAAATATGAATATTCAAAATAACAATTAAGAATCTTAGTCTATCTAGTATTTTATTTTTTATTAAATTTTAAATATTTAAAATTCAATACATTCTTTGGAATTCTGATTGCTAAGTATTTAAAATTTTTTGTTGAGAATATATGATTTTCAATAATCAATGTCTTGATTTAAAAATTCATTTTTAAATTTTTTTAAAGTTATGTTTTTAATGAAAAATATAGGTAATTACTATTTTTCAGATTTGTAGTTACAAAAGATTTTGGTCCTTAGTCTCATGCATTGTTGGCAATCTATTTTATGTGGTCTTATCATTCTTTCTTACATGTGGTTGATGTGTGGTTCCTTGTATTATACTCATGATTTTAACCATAAAGGCTCAAATTATCGTGGCCAACCATCGTTTGTATTTACTAAGAATTATGTAGAACGATTTCATGTGCATGTTTTGTTGGTTTTGTTGATTATGCATACATGTTCATCAACCCAAATATTTGTAATGATTATGTGAGTTCATTTACCCAATCATTTATCTATGTAGTGTTAATAACTTCATATTTGCTAAAATGGTCATCAAACTTTGGTTATTCTTGTAAGTCTCCAATCAGATTAGTATGGGTTGAATTTATTAAACAGTATATTTATTTATGTTATTAGTTAATATTATGGTCACATTATATTTTATTTGGGAAGCTTCTCCAGCTTTACATTTTAACTAGGATTTGCCATGTTTATTTGTGATTCATATTCTCTTGAAACTTGATATGGTGTTAAACTATCACCTCATAAATGAAAAACAAAAATCACAGATAGCATATAATAAAGAAAGAACACTATATTTACGTGAATGATTTAAAGATGAGAAAAATCATGGAGCTATATCACTACAGAAAATTCTCTGAGAATGAAAAATGAAGATGTTTCAGGTCTCTCATCTCCTCCCCTCAAAGAAAAATGAAGATATTATTGAAATTTATAGTCTTAGAGCAAATTCTTTTGTTTATATAATTGCTTGCCATGCACATCAAGAGAATTGTGATGCATATTCAAATTAGTGGCACTTGTACATCTTTATGTTTTAGTTATCCATGGTCATATGATTGGAAGTTTTCTAATTCTAAGATTTGGACTATAACACCTATTTAATTATTTAATTATCTTTAAATATATTTCTTACTAAATAATGAATTATTATTTTTCTTTATTTTAATAGTTTTTAAAATACTTTTAATAATTTTTATGTATCTTCATACTCTTAATCTTTAATTGCCTTTAATGGAATATTCAAAATCTTTCTGAATTAATAATAATAGAAAAAATATTTTCAATTAAATTTAATTATTATCAAATTATTTAATATCATTATACAAAATTTTGAGAAAATTTTATTTATATTTTCTAAATTTATACACTATCTTTCAATTATTCTCTCCCCCATATACATATATATTTATATAAATTACATAGATGTATGCATAAATTGTGCTCATTTATTTTTGAAAGATATTTACAATATTTACATATAAGAGCTGCTTGCAATTTTTGAGAATTTTTCCCGTACATTGTAGGAATTTCATGCTTACTTATTTAAAATATGCTAAATAATTTAGATTATTTAAAAAAAAAAAATATTTAGTTACATTTAATTAATCATAATATTATTATATTGTTAATATAATTTAATTTATATTAATTATAAATTATTTACATTACTAGTATAACATCAACTCATTAAGTATGCTATTACATTACAAATATATAATTCAAATTAAATAACTATACTAACTAATTTTTAGTTAGTATGCTAACCTAATTAATGCACTATTTTCTTATTACAGAATTAACAATAATTAATTAAATATTTTATTTCATAATATTAATTCTATTTAAATTTTATTTTCAATAAATTAAGCCAAATTTCACACGCTATATATTGAAGTCACGAGTTCTACTTTAAAAAAAAGCGACTAAAATTTAGTAAATATAGAATGTTAAAAAAACAAAGGGAAACTTAATTAAGACAGCCTTTTGTTGTTTTTCTTCTCAAAGTTGCAGAGAAAATGGAGGCTTCGCGTCTGTTAAACCGCCTCCACGAGTTACCTCCGGTGATGGCTGATGAATCTCTGAGTGAAGTTCTTGAAACTCTGTGGAAGACGAGGAAAACGGGCCTCTCATTACTTCAGAAATCGCATATCAAATGTCTACTTAATCTCCCTGACAGCAGGGAAATAGACCCCGTTAGCTTGCTCCTACTGTCTCTCTGTTTATTGATATATAGGATTTAACATTGGTAGCATTCATTTGTTTTTTGAAAGCAATTTCATTTTCTCTCTAATGCGTGTCTTGGTTCCTGAATTGAATGGCAATGTAGCCAAAGTTTCACTGGGGATTATGCTTTATCATAAAATGTGGCACATCTGGTTTTGAGCCACTGGGCTCTGATCTTTATTTATTTAATTCTTGTTGAATTGCCTATATTAAGAAGTGTTTCTTGGGTTATGCTGAAAAGTTAAATCATACTTTTTTATTTCTTACGTCAATTCTATTTTAACTAGTTTGATTCTTCTCATAATGTTCAAACATTTACCAAAGGGTATGCGATATGATTAAATAAATGGGTGGTGATTAGCTTTTAATGCTAGCGGCCCTTGTAAGGGAGGGGCTTTTGATTAGCGTTGGATAATTTATCAGTGATTTTGTTCTATTTATCTTGTAACTGATTCTGAGATATAATTGAAAACACTAAAATTCTTGCCCGGTAAAGCTACTTAAGCGGCAAAGCATAGCTATGAAACATCGAGTCTCTTTTTAAGACAACGAGTGGAGCTATCTGCCATGAGAACTCCAAAGTTAAATTTACGTGTGGAGCAAAACTATTAGGATTGGTGACCTCTTATTCAATTTACGTATGAATATAAATTTATGGAGCCATTAGGTCAAAAGAAGCAACACCTTCTTAGTTAAGAGCTTGAGATGTTGCCTGGCCTATATCACTTTCCTGTTACTGTTTCTGTCCTATTATTGTCTCAATTATGCATTTATTTCTAATTCTTTCTACTACAATTTATTGATAGACTATAAACTATATTATTTAGTGAGCTTGCCGATTTGCATTCCACCATTCATATTATCATGAAAACCTCACTTCAATCCATGGATCATCCTTTTACTTTCTCCTCCAAGATTAACTCTAACTATCTTGAAATAAATTTTATTAATGCGGGTTGGTAAATAATTTGTTTATATTATATGATTTCTATAAATGTGTCCATATATAGAATCCTTAAGTTCCATTTATGTTTATGAAATAAAAAGGCAAGTTTGAAAATCCTTGGCTCTATTTCTCTCTCAATTTTTCAAAACTTTTGATGTTGTTAGCATCATCTATTTGTTGAAAGTCCTTATCCCACTCTACTTGGAATTGCAGGCATTATAAAATTGCTTCATATTATTTGGTTGTTTTCATATTAGATTCATTATTTCGGTGCTCTTGTTGAGTTTCTTCATCCGAGTTCTTGCAAACATGTTTTGCCCTTCAGAATTCTTTTCCTAGCTTTGATGATCTTGATTTTCGACAAAGTCTTATGGCATGTCAAGTCACCAGGACTGCAATTTCTGATAGTTATTTCCAAGGACAATTAAGCAAATATATGGCAAACTACCCAGGTGCAAGCAGTAGCTGTATGTTTAGCGAGGAAGTCATCCTTGTGCGTATGCAGCAATTTAATAATGCTTGATTCTGTCTTTACTCATTACTCTAAAAGTACAGTCATCACAATCCAACATCTTTGCCAAATCAAAAAGAATTTCAGCGACCTACATTTGACATGCATAATCCTGCACCTTGGACTAGAAGTTTAATAACTACATACAACGACGTTTTCCATCTACCTTTACGAGATTTCTTCCATGATACTGTGCTCAAATTATCTCAATAATCTTCGTCAAAGTTTCCTTGCTGCATATTTTTAGACAACAAGGTCTAGTTGTGCTTCTCCGCAACTAGCAAATGATGGTTTTACTCTTATACCACCATTCTTTCAACTACAAAATTGAACTATTTTTTTTCTTACTTGGAAAATGTTTTGCTGAAAGCTTTGCGTAAGGGAGCCTTTGCAAGCGTTTGCAGCATCCAACAACATCTACCTCTATCCTAGTACCTTCATCCACATCTTATTCTTCCTCTTTCAAGTTGCACAAAGTTTTATGATTTTTTCAAACTAACAGCTTCAACAGCCTTCATTACTATGCTTTCTTACCTTGACATTTTCATTTTAGGCATCAAATCCATGCTTCTCGAGATTCTATGGATAAATTTGAAGATGCTTATGTGAAGCAATTTAGCTATTAACTACAATGGATGTAATTACCTCTATTAATTGTTGTCTTACACATTCCTGAACCTTGTTACCATCATTTTTGAGAATATTACTGTCCATGAGACTATTGTAAAACATAAAGGCCCATCTTATGGCTTGACCAAAGAATGTCATAAAGGATGTACCATCCCCACTTCGCTGCCCTTAAACATTTCAATTTATTGGTATTCCCAAAGTTTGTTTTTTCTTTGGCATAAGCCAAACAACATTACAATCATGAAACTTCACCCTCAAACACCCACTACTTTGTATATCTGTCTTGTCCTTCAACGAGCTCTTCTCTATATGATATTAAGAAGCATTAGCTAAAATGCCCATGTTTTATTCTATCCTCTGTCATTTTTTATTTCCTCCATATTTTAGATGTGTGGGCATCTTCAGATTATATAAAGCCTTTCGTCAATTTTTATCTGGAGTTGTATTACTGCTTAAATTTCTTAAATAGCCTACTATCTAGTTATTTTTTTTGTAGATTCCTATAATTTCAATTTTTTAGCAATGTTTCCTTTATATGAATATTAAATATCAAGGATTAATGGTTCTTGTTTCAGATGAAATGTGTGATAATATCTTTATCCTTGATGCTACTGAAAAGGTAAGAGAATTTCTATTCCTTAAAATCTAGAAGAAGGTTTTTCTATTTCAAACGAAGGTAAACAAATTGAGAACCTTAAACTATTTTAATGATTTAAGAGATGGGATGGCTTTTAAAAAATGTTAAGAGCAAGTGAGAGATTCTCAAACTCTGAACTGTTTTCTTCTCTCTCTTACAACATTATCAGCTAATACATATTTATACATGTTTATATATGCTCACACACTAAAAATATTTTTTTTTTAAAATAAATAAAACCCTTGATCCACCCCACTCTAGCCTAACCCACCCTAACCCACACTAGGCAAAAATCTCCCCCACACCTCATTTGCATGGAAGATAACAACAAGAACCTTAATCTTTCGAAGCTTGAATTACTTGATCGATCCTCTCTCTCTCTCTCTCTCTCGATATATATATATATATGTATATATGAATGCTAGTACCTTTTAAATGAAAAAAATTACTTTTCTCTTGCATCACTTAATATCTTGTCATTTGGATGGATGAATAATTGCCAAGTCTAGAAGTAACCTTTTGACATGAAAAAATTATATTTTGACTTTATATCAAATTTATTCATAAATGGAGAATGATGAGAGATGTGAGAGAAAAATATAATCTAAAAGGATATTAGTATTTCACTTTCTTATGCTATGCATAATGGAGCCTTAAGTGTTTTATAATGACCAAGGACGAGTTACAAATTGGCTGGAGACAAATTGGATGCGAGATAGCATGGGGTGACGTACCCAGGAGCTCAATATGGGCTCGCGGGCGCTCAATATGGGCCCATGCGGCGCTAGGGGCACGATTTCGGGCTCCCAGGCGCACCATTTCGGGTGCCCAAGCTGGCGAGTTGTTTATACTTAAGGCCATTTCAAGGAGCTTAAACGATGTACAGGAGCACCAACGAACGCCCATACATATCTTGAAACTTTCAAACTTATGAAACTCAAAATATGCATTTAAGGGGATGCTTAAAACCCTCAGAAACGACAATTGCTTTCATGACCATTCATGTAAGGGTGTTATGTACACAAGGTCCTTAAATAGTTTTGGTTAGCATGAGGTTGATATATAATGATGATGTTGTATGTGTAAGTGCTTGTATTCTTCTTTCATATCATGGTGAAGTTTTCGTGGTGTGATTTTGTAATTTTCCTGGTTCGAGATTTTCTACATTAATCTTTGGTGTCTTTTTCTGTGCCTGCTTTGATTGTGCTGCGATTCATGCATATTTGTGCTTCGTCATTCAATTTACTTGTATTCATTCTTGGTGTGATGAGCTTGGAATTGGCTTGGCAATGATTTCACAACTTCTTACGCATACAAGTCACTTAAAATAGGAACCTATGTGAGATTCCGAGATATGCCAACTTGGTGCGGAATTCATGTGAAACATGTACACGTAGCATAATAGTGAGTTTTATGAATTCCATTGTAAGTGTTGATACGTATTATGAGTTTAGATTTTTAATGAATTCTCAATGTTATTCCTAGTATTTATATGATTTAAAAAAGTGTGTTGTTAACAACTAATAGGATAAATTGTTTGATATGCTCGTCTTCATAGTTTTATGCTATTTAACCAAAATATAGTAATTATAATTAAGTTGATGGCCATAATGATCTTTTGAATTTTATAGTTTACTCATTTTAGTCATTGAGTCTTAAAATTGTCATTTTTAGTCCTGCAAACTCTATTAAAATACTAAAATTTGTCCCACTATTATTTTTGGCGTCAGGTTTGGACAAATGCAGTAAACATAGAAATGCAACTTGGTTTTGTTTTATATTAATAAAATTGAATTTTAAATTTTTTCTTATGTACCTCCTTTAGTTTTTCTTATATTTTTATCAAACAAAAAAATCAAATCTCCTTTTTTATGCTTACTCCATTCAATATTTTGATCCAATACAAAAAATAAAGATAATGATAGAACTAATTTTAGCATTTAAAAGGAGTTGAGAGGCTAAAAATGGCAATTTTAGCGCTAGGAACTAAAATTTGCAAAATGCACTATTATCTCTATTATTATTCATATAACTTTTTTGAAGATATGCTTTCAAATTCTCCTTGAAATGGTATAATTATTTTTAATAAAGAAAGATGTATTCACCTCTTTTATTTACACATATAACACCCAAAGTTTCATATCTACATGGTTGCTTTTCTATCTTCTATATGTGAACAAATGCACTGCCTATCTTGACCATGTATACCGTATCTAGCCTCTGAAATTGCCAAAGATGAATGGTATGGCTGTTAAAATTGAAGTGTAAATGTTAGATATCTGCTGACTTTCTTTTATCCGCTTCTTTGGTTCACCTTTACTTTAACTAGATAGTATGTATTGCATGATATTATACGCAATGGTTTTATTCCTAGGTTCTGTCTTGCCTTCGTTTGATCATCAGAAAAGTTTCAAAAGAAAAACTTACTGGTGAGGACATACAGAAGCTCTTTCCAGTTGGCTTCTCCCCTAATCTTAAGAACACTTTTACCAAGCTACTGCAGGAATATCAGAAGCAATGGGACAAGGAAATTGCAAGTGATCCGGTATTCATAATTTCATGTCAAAAGTATTTATTAATTATCTAATTTTTACTGTCCTAAGATTGCATGTTGCATTTTCTTATCTTTCACATTTATAATTTTTTGCTCTACTTGAGTGAAAAGGGGTTGCTAGAAAATAAACCAAATATTTAATTTATTTCTAGAGTGTTTTTTATATCATTAAATGTATTTAGAGCTTATTATATTAAATGTGTTTAGAGTTTTCTAGAGATTTTTATTTCTAGAACTCTTTTGATCTGTAGTTTTCTTAGTCAACCATTAAAAATGTCTAAATTCAAGTCATTAATGTAACTTTTAGAAAATTTCTTGTACTAAGTATAAATAGATTATGAATCTCTCATATTAAATAAGAAATTGAGTAAATAAAAGTGAGTTAATTAATTCTTCTTCCTCCATTATCCACAAAATTTGTATTAGCTTTTTCCTTTACCACAACTTTTTTTTTTCAAGTGGTATCAAAGCGAGGTTGGCAAGATGGAAAGTGTGACGAATTTGCAAGTATCTCACAAAGGAGAATTAAGAGAATTGGAGCATCCAAATGAAGAGACTGATTTACTCTCAAAATATTTGGGAGGTAATTGAAAACGGCTATGCCAAGCCGCAAGAAGACTCATTACTAACAATGGCTCAAAGAGAATTGTTGAGTAAAATTGGAGGAAATTTAAGATGGCATTATTTCTCATCTATCAAGTCTCAGATGAAGTCAATTTTGAGAAGATCGTGTGTGCATCAACATCCAAACAAGCATGAGAAATACTTCAAACAACCTACAAAGGGATTGACAAGGTAAAAAAAATTGACTTCAAACTTTTAGAGGCAAATTTGAGATGCTCTATATGAAACATGCAGAGAAGGTGAAAAATTATTTTACAAGGGCTTTAACTATGGTCAGTCAGATACCAAGCTGTGGAGAAAGTTTAGAAGATGTTTGAGTGATTCAAAAAACTTACACTCTTTGAATGATAGCTTTGAAGAATAGCAATAGCTGTCAAAAAAGCAAAGGATTTAGACTCTATGTAGATTGAAGAGCTAATATGCTCTAATAGCTTACGATAAAAAAAAAGGAAAAATCAAGAATCAGTTGAACAAACTCTTCAAGCAAAGTTTAAGTTGATGGATGAAAGTGAAGAGGTCAAAGGACATAAAAGTTCAAATGCTCGAGGTATCTATAACCATAATCGTGGTCGTGGTAGTTATGTAAGAGGTGGAGGACAACATAAAGAAAATAATGGAGGAAGCTAACTCTTCTATATTGAAAATTGAAAGGAATCACATAACTAAAGATACACTAAATCATCCATATGTTGTTATATGTATCTGAGTGCTATCATAACAAGAGAAATCAAGAAAGAGTTAATTTTGCTGATGCGAAAGAAGAATCTTTCTTGTTATTAGCACTCTGAGAAGAATATGAAAATCTAAGTGAGTCATATTTGGACATAAAAGCAAGCAACCACATGTGTGGCTACAAAGGTATATTCATGGAGATTGAAGATGTAGAAAGCTAAATCTTCTTTGGTGATTTATCAAATTTGCTAGTGAAAGGGTAATGCAAAATCTTTATTCTTCTCAAAGATGGAAGTCATCAATTCATTTTCGATGTTTATTATGTGCTCGATATGAAAAATAATATTTTAAACCTGAGAAAATTGCTTGAAAAGTGTTTTAACATTTATATGAAAGAAACTTTGTAATGAGAAAAATAAACGTGCTAGTTGTTCAAGTAGAAATGATGATTAATAGAATGTTCATATTGATTATAAATAATGATTCAAGGAGGCGTCTAAAGTCATATATATAAAATACATCATATCTAGGCTTTGGCATTTGAGGTTTGGGCACTTAAATTTATCATTCTTATTTCAAAGTAAGAGATGATGAAAGGATTATCACATATCAACCATCCAAATCAAATTTGTGAAGGATCTATTTTCATAAAACAATCTCGAAGAAGTTTTTTAGATGAAGCAAGCTATTCAACAAAAAAGCCACTCCAACTAGTTCATGTAGATGTATGTGTGGACCAATTACTCCAGCATTCTTTTTGTGATTAAAAATACTTTCTCACATTCAGTGATAACTATTCAAGAAAAATATAGGTAATTTTTTTTAATAAAAATCACATGTATTTATAATTTTTTAAATAGAATTATTAATGCATCGCTCAAAAATCAAATAATCATATCACTCAAAAATCAAATAATCATATCGAGCACATAATGAAAGTGCTTATTAGGTAAATAATAACAATTTTTGCTTTGGTAAAAGATAATAGTTTAAACATTCCAACCAAAAATCAGCCCAGTAGCCTGCAACCCAGTAGCTTAACAACCCAACAACCCAACAACAGTTTAAACACAACAGCAACCCAATATCAAACAAAGGAAGAATAATGATGATGACACTGACAGTCCAATCACACAGCTTTTAGGAAGCCCAACAAGCAGTTCAATGGCCCAACAGAAGCTCAAGCACACAACAGTAGCCCAACATGATTTTAACTAGAAATTTGCAATGGAATGCCACAAATTTATCATCATTCATGAGTTGCTAAAGAAAATTAGTTACAATCACAGTTTATTGTACTTATGATGGCCATTGAACAACTTGCAAATCTACCAAATAATAAAATACTAATAATTAACAAAAGTTAAAAATAATAATTAATGATTGCTCATAGTTGCATTTCATAGATGAATTAACAAAAGTTCTGATGCAACTAGTATGATCTAGTTGTGCTGATAATTGTTTGTTGTTGCATAACAAGCTAATTTTTCATAGCTGCATAAATAACAAAGGCTGATAGGTGCCCATTTCGTGCATCAATATCATATGGTATTTTGATAGTGAGATGCTTCTGCATAACTAGGGAAAATATTATACTACACTATAAGGAGAAAATGTTTAACACATTCAAGTGCAGGTAAAACAATAAAACCTCAATTACTGCCATATTAATATGAGATCCCGTGAGCCAATTTGTTGTGCGAACAAGTGCATTAACTGCCAAATTATGGGACCACATTAAGTGCAGAAATTGTTCTAAGTCCAGGATATGAAACCAAACATTAAGGTTCGATGTGCAAATATTGTTTAGTTCCAACCGTTCTCAAGTCCCAACTGGCCATTATTCTATTTGAAATACCTGCAACAAAGAATATGCTATCAGTTAGATAGTCAGAAAAACTAGGTTAATCCATGTATCAAGTTACTCATGCCCGAACTAAATTTGAAATTTTGATTAAAAGTTAGAAATATACACATGCAGCTGGCCAACATTTGTATACATAAACATATGTTAATTCAAAATAAAAAACTTTAAAAACCTTAAACAGCTAAAAGGCTAAACCATCCAACAAAAAGTAATTAGTATGCTACTAGTTTCCTTAGCCATGCAATTGGTTTGGAAAATTAGGCTAGTCTGTAATAAAAAACTTCAAACAATTCCTAAATGACTACGCTTTTGCAAAGTTGCTTATACCATAAAAATGTTATTTGATATGGCATATTTCGGATATAGGACGAATGGCAAACGATAAACACTAAAAAATGAGGGAAGATTTGGAAAATTTCAGACTATCTCCAATTTTGAGAACAACATCAGACGGAGGAGGCGAGAGTAGCGAATGATTCAATCCCAAGTTGAGAGAATAGAGAAGTTCTGAAAAGTGCCAAAGTGGGGAAAAGAAGTGCCAAATGAGAGAATAAAGAATCGACACAACATTGAGCCACAAACTAGAAAATAGGCTCCCGACTCTCGATTTTTTTAAAAAAATTATATTTTAAGTCTCACACTCTTGCCTCTGCTTAACTTTTATATCAAGGCGAGTAGGCAAGATAATAAGCATACCCATTCATTATAGGTTAGCCATGAACAACCACAATTTAATTCGAGCCAAATAATTGAATAAAAAACATAGTTTCTGCATATGTAAGATTCAAAAACAGGAACATGCACAAAATGGAACCACAACTGGCAAATCCATGGGCCACGATCCAAACCAACCAAGCTGCAATAATGTTCAGTAGCATCCTTGGAAATTATATATTTATTATCTATTTGATCCAACTCAAATCATTCATAAAGTGAGTGAACCTGGGCTCGAAATTAACTCAAAAATTTATTTGAGTTTAAAAATTGATTTGTGAATTAACTTGAAATGTACCGGTTCGATTTTGATTTGAATCAAAATTCGAGAGAGTTTCACTTTTTGAGCAAATGTGTCTACCCTACATAATACATTAACTTGTAAGAAGAAGAAATAAAGATAAAAGAGAGATTACTTCATTTGCATTGCGAAGTTAATGACAAAGTGTATGAGATTATTTCATCTTTAAATTCTTGTTCTATTTTTTCACAAGAAAATTCATCTGAACAAACTAAGAATAAAATGATACGAACTATATATACTTGCTCATGCTAAGAAAATAAAAGTACACTTCCTCAATTGTTAAAGCTCTTCATGGATATTATCAGTATGATACACTCAAAATACAAGACTAAGTAAATTAATTTTTGCAATGAATCTCGATCAAAAGATGAAAAATGCTTGTTGCTATGCTAATAAATATGGTGCTTCCCGTTTGCTGATGCAATCTGTAAAATCCCTTTAAATCATGCTAGATTTCAATTTACATTTTCTAAATCCTGTTAGATTGAAATTATTTAGTTTGTGATCAACTAGAAACGGAAAATGGTTGCGTAAAACTGAGTGATGTAGAATTCTTCTTGCCTGTTTTTAAAGTTTCAGCTTGCTGTTGATTTTGTATTATTTGCTGTGTTCATCTTACTGCTTGTTCAGAAATATTTCCTTTGCTGTCCATTTCACAGCTGCCAAAAATGATGTTTCTGGAAAGTATGAACACTCCACCTGCATTTGCAGCTTTACAAAGTTCTGATCTATCTTTATGGCCAAGAGAAGATAACACAAAAAGCAAACCCTGTGGTGTCAATAAAGGATGTTCTATCCAAAGCTCGTCTGACTTAACTCTTCAGCACAAAGCTACAGCGCCTGCTTTTTGGAATAATGGCTCATCTGATAATCTGGTATATGCTGTAGTGTTAATGCTGCAGACGATTGTTTTTGTTTGTTGAACTTGCTTTGTGTGCTTCTAGCTTAGATATTGATTAAATTTTCTGAATTTCTTTGATTTTCTATTACTCATTTATTTATTTTTCTTTGTGCTAAAATGGTTATTGGCACATTCATGCTGTGTAACTGTTTTCAAATTTTTGAGAATTTCTATGCAAATACATGCGCAAACATGCATATTTGGGTACGCTTGTATACATATGAGCCAGCCGACATGCTTTCATGCAAATAATACATGTGATACAACGTATATCAAGGCAAGGCGCTCTCTTTATATTTTAGGTAGGTTAACTAATTACTTAGGTCATGCAAAAATTTTTGAGAAAATTACACATGGATGTGACTGCTGATGTGTAGGTTGTAATCCGACATGTAATTATTGATCTATATGTTGCCAACTAATGATGACATTTAGTGATCCATGTGCTATGTTAATTTGAGGAATGTGATATGATGGTTGAAAATTGAGATTTATGAGGATTTATCTCCTAATATTATTCCAAAATACAAAATTTTTAGACATTAAATTACAAAATAAAATAAAATACCATTTTTTTTAGTATTTTGTATAATCAATTTGAATGCCATTTGCATATTGAATAGAAATAGTTCAGTCTTCTCTTATACATGATAAATATTTAACTCATGCATTGACATACTCACCTTGTCACACACACAATGCTATGTTGCGGAGACCATTTAGATCACGTTGGATATGTTAATGTAGCTCCGATGAACTTTCGGGAGGTTTTGAGGCTATTCGGAACAAATCTAGAAAGTTCAGCAACAACACAGGCGCCATGGCATGGCACACCGCAGCACACCATGGCGCCCAACACCCAAGAAGGAAGTGCTATAGCGTGCCTCAGCGGCAGCAGACTGAGACCGGGGCGCTGTAGCGCTCCACAGCGGAGTGCACGCTGTAGCGCTTCGTAGTGCACCGTGGCGCGCACCAGCGCCAGGCAAACCGATACTAGGGCGCTACAGTGCGCCACAGCGGAGCGCGCCAGTGCCAGGCAAATAGAGAACAGGGCACTACAGCGCTCCCTGACGCCTGGCTACCTGAAGCCCGTGGGTTGAACCCTAAGCTGTTTGGAGGGTATTTTGGACTATTTGGGGTCCAAAATGGAGCTGAGTACTTAAGGAAACATGTTAGAGATATTTCTTAAGGGTTGACATTTCAGTTTGAAAGGGCTTTGGGTGCTGTGGGAGAATATTCCAAGGAGGAACCCTAAGGGAGAGTTGTTGTGCAAAGGAGCTCTTGCATGTTGGAGAAAACACTCCAGGTGTTGGCTGCTGCTTCTTCCCTTCATTCGAGACTAAGAGCTAGTGTTCCTTGAGGAGGTTAAGCTCTTTGTAACCCTGTACTCTTCATTTTATATAATTAAAATTTTTGTTTGGTGTGGCTCCTTGGTTTTTCTCATTCTTAAGTTTTTCACGTAAATCTTTATTTTTGGATGTTTGTATGCTTGTGCATGTGTATGTGCTGTAATCTATTGATTGTGTGCTTGTGATCGTCGTATTGTTTGGTAACCGTCAACGCAACCCCGGTCCTCAATCGAGTGCGCTCTAAACCGCTTCCACTGCAGTGTACTCGATGAAAGTTTTTTACAACACACAAGACTAAGGCACAGACACACACATTGATGTGTGACAACATTTTGATGAGGAATTCATTAAGGGCCTTTTGGCTTGTAGTAAATGGAATAGATTGAGTGAAGTTATTGTAAAATAATTTTAGGACTTTATTTACTATGTATTTTTGGTATGGCTCTCAAGAAAGTAGGAATTCAAATTGCTTTTTGTTTGTTTTAAGATAGATTGATTACCTGAATGCCTACTGAGGCAGCAATTTTCCACCTATCACAAAAGCATATTCTAAAATAACGATGGTCTTAATTAATGTAATCTTATCCATATTATTGTATTGTAAATTCTCTCATAAATATAAATTTTGAATTCAAAAATTGAATTTAGTGGGAAATGTTGTTTTTGGCAACTCCTATTATCAATGCCATAATGTTTAAATTAAAAATATTCTTACCAAAATTTAAATTTAAAATTTGAAATTTATATTTTGGAGGGATTTATTTTTGAAATTTTTTATTAAAATAATAATCAATAAAGAATTTGAATTTAGATTTTGCTTTTAATTTATTTTCTTACTTAATCTATTGATTAGGAGTTTCTTTTTAATTTGTTTCCTTTATTCTTAAATTCCTTCAAAATTTTGAAATTCAATTTTAATTAGGGATGTTATAATTCTAAGTATCTAATGTAATTGAGGAGTCTTTTTGAAAGAATTAAAATTTATTCTGTGTTTCTCCTCTCCCCCACCCCTCTCTTTCTATCATAATCTCTTCCCCTCTTTCTATCATAATCTCTTCCCCTCTTTCTATTATTTTTTTTCTTTTCCAAACTCATACATCTTCTATTACCTCAAATCTGCTTCGCTCATAGTTAACCATATCCTCTAGAATCAAAGTAGCACGCCCAAACACCATAAAAAAACATCAACCTGCTGTTTTTGTTCACCTTCCATTCCGCACTTTCCCCTATTCCCTCAGCCTGCAGCCAATTACTAGCCCAGATACCACCACTGACCTCTTCTTCCATTGTCTTCAATCAACCTTCAAAATTGGACAGCTACCACTGCCTGACTATCCTAATCTACTTTGCCTAAGGACAGAATTCTTGCTGTCTAGAGAAATCAACAGCATTTATTCGTCTTCAATAGCTCTCAAGCACTCCTTTTTAATTCTCTATTTTGACATTGAAGCTGTTTTGCTTCATCAATGGCATCAGAGTGAGGAAAGGAGACATCCCCAAGTATTTTTGATTAGATGCAAGGAGATATACTTACCGTAACGTCAACGTAATATTCCAATTAGATCTACAAGACTGCAACTATACTACCCACTTGGAGATAAAGAGATATACAATGAGGAAAGTTCTCACTCATGATGGAGGCAGCCTTGCAAAAAAAAAATCCCCAAATTTTTTTTTCCCTCTCATTCATTGATTGTTTTTCCATATATATTTTGCAATCTTTGCATTTCTATGTCAATTATAACCTTACATATGCTTATGTTCAATTATTACTAGTTCACTTTGAGCCTTTAAACACCCATATTTACACAACACATATTTTTTATATAATTGGTAGTCTTTAAATTGTTAGAGTATTTAATTATCCAAAGGCATATTTGCCAAATAGTTAAAATAACCACTCAAATTAAAATAGTTAGCACTATGACTATACTTACATCACTCACACGTGAATATTTATTAAAACTTAAACTATAGCATTTTTATATGAGTAGTTGCTCTTCAAACACTTGTTTTGACATCAAGTGCAAATTGTGATAAAGAAAAGTTAGTCAATATGCCTCTTAAATCTTTACCTATAGAACAATTTGAAGAATTACAATTCGAGAGATGGGCAATATATGTAAGAATCTAGAAGATTAGTACACTATTTCTAACACTAAATTGGAAGAAATTTTACAAGCAATGTAAGTTAAACCTATTGCATCTGTGCACAACATCAATAAGAAGAATAAATAATCACCACCTTACATAAACATGATACACTAATTCCTCACATAAATAGTGATTATATTTCACCTTTTCTTAAAAACTACCATTACAGAGATTTTTATGGAGATACAATCTATAGGAGAGATACATCAACTCTCCTTGACCTGTTGACTTTTATCCCCCATCTAGAGATGCTTGGAGAGATTATATCGACAACAATTCACTTTGTCCTCAAGAAGATGCCCATCGTAGACATGATGACCCTTGCTCCACATAAAGACTTGTGCCCCAACTTTTGATGGCACTCATAATTCTTATAAAATTTTAGAATTGTCACACCAATTGGAAGAATATTTTAGTGGTACCAAATGAATGATTATCACATGACATCTTAGTTTTTTAAGGCGTGAATGTAAGGCAAAGTTTTTTAAGTTTAGTGAGTATGATAATGAGGTCACTAGTGATATTAAAATTGTAGGTTTTGATGATAACACTCCTTTACATGATAATAATTTAGCCTCAACTGATACACCACTTACTGTTATGGGACATCTTTATGATAAATTCGACTCTGAAGATGGATGATGGAAGAACATTTTTTAGATATGCTATTTTTAATGATAAGAGATGCAAATTTATCATTGATGGTGATAGTGCTATGAATGTGATTTTTACTCATGCACTCATAAGGGTTATCTGAAGTTCAAACCTCACCTTGAGCTATTTCATGTAAGCTGGGTGAACCTGTGGCGGCCCGATGCCGGTTCGGTAAAAACTGTTCTGGCATCGGGTCCTACTTACCGTAGGATCATATTGAGCAATTTGAGAGAAAACGAATACGCATATAAAAGTAAAATATATTTTTCATTTATCAAAATTCATATTACAAGATCATTCATCGTACAAAAAAAAAACAAAATAAGCAAAATTGCATCGTCGTCGATCCATTGAAAATTAGGGTTCTTGTTTAACCTCTTCCAGGAGCACCTGACCTAGTATTGTACAGAAAATAATACCGGGATTGGAATTCCCAGTAATTAGAGAATACTCTAAGTACAACAGTACACAATAACAAATAAAGATGCGATTAACAGAAGTAAGATGGAAATAAAATGCAGGATAGGTAAGACAACCACGCCAAATAAGCAAGCAATTTCCTGCAACAAGTATTTATCACAAAATAAAGGTTACTGATGTCATTTTCCAGTAACTAACTCCGAATATTACTGATGTCATTTTTTCAGTAACAACCCCGAATGCTATTAATGTCATTTTCCAATAAAAACCCCGAATATTGCTGATGTCATATTTCCAGCAACAATCCCGAATGTTATTGATGTCATTTTTCCAGTAACAACCCCGATTGATACCGATATCATTTTTCGGTAACAACCCCGAATGATATTACGTTGGTTCCGGACAACCAACCAAGCTTCAAATGAATTTGGCTCAAAGCAAATACGCGAAGCATAACAGTAATAAAAAAATACAAGATGTAATGCAAGTCATATACTGGGCACCTTTAGTCTTTAAGTTCAGGAGTTCAAAAGTTCGGATGAGTGACAGTTCGCTCAATCTGCATTTAAGTCCCCGATATTTCTTTAAATTAATCTCTTTTACAAGTGATGCGATATTTCGTGATTTTTATATTTATTCTTTATTTTGTCATTTTTCTTTATAATGATTTAAGTCCGTATTTCATAATAATGTTACTGTATTAAGAGAGTAACGATAGAAATGAAAAGAATACTTAAAAATAGAAATAGTAGTCATTTATAGAATTTTGAATTGTTCCCATTATTAATTAATGAGAATGATTAAAATACGAATGATTAATAAAATTTGTATAACAATACATATAAGGTTAGTAAGAAAATGTTCTTTTCAATTTCTTTCATTTCCAACTTCTCATACCTTAGTTTTTTCTTAGGATTGCCAGAAAACAAAGGAAGATTGGAACGGGGTAGTCGGATGGCTGGCCGAGGTGACATCGGCAAGAGGCTGGCTAGCAGCGGCTACTGAGTGATTTGGCGGCTTGATAGCTGGCTGTCGGGGGTTGTCGGAGGCTTGCTGGAAGGAGGGGGTGGCTGTTTGCTAGCTGCCGGAGGCTGCTGGTTCAGCTGGAGAGGGAGCTGGCTGGCTGAGAAGCTGTTTGTGAGGAGAGAGGGAGGGGAGGGCCTCTATTTATAGAGGCGAGGGCTGGGGAGGGTTTGGCTGAGGGGGCCGACCGCACCGTGCGCCAAAAACAGCACAGGCGGGCCCTCTCTTGGCAGGCGGAACCTTCCGCCTGCAGGCTCTGTCGCAAGACAGAGCCTGCGATTCGCAGGGAGTCGGGGGCTGGAGTTGGCGAACTGGGAAGAAGAAAGAGATAAGGGAAAAGAAAAATAAATAAATTACTTAAAGTTAAATTTTTCTCATTTTTCTATCGTTCGGCGTCCAAATACAACGAAACTTGGTACCGGTGTGTGTTACGACATGACGAACACCCTCGCACAGAAAATTTTCGATTCGGAGTAATATTTTATTTTATATTAATTTTTAAAGTTTAAAAACTCAAAAATTAATCACGATAAATTCGGCGCTCATAATTTGATGAAACTTCTCGAGCAGCCTTTAAATAATATACTTAACACAACGACACTGAGAACGATGAATCCGGACACGCATTTCAATTTTCTTGATTTTTATAATTGAAATAATTCAAAAAATAAAATGGGAGCTTCCGTTAATCGGATTTCTCCCAAACTAGGGCACTTTGATCTAAAAATTATTTCTATCTATTGGTAATTTTGTTTGCCCTAAATTGAAATTTCCCGGGATCCTGATTCCTAAGGCGAAATTTTGACCTAATTTGCAAAATGATGACTTTGGGTCGTTACAGAACCTCACTTGTTTTTCGATAACTACACGATGGTTGGTCCCTATCAAGCTTGGTAGTTATGAAGGGTTTATTTGGTGTGATGTCCTCTTCATAGATGTACACACATCTTATTTGGAAGGCTAGGGCTTTATGATCAAGATTTAAGTCACTATGGTATGAAAACATCTGTCTTAAAATACAATAAAAAGCATCAAGTTATTCTCAACCAGGCGTATAGAAAAGCAACGCCAACTATTCCACTAAAGATATCTTTTAGTTAGAAAGCAGTGGCTTAGAAACCAACACCTGTCAAGCTACAATTGATTGTTATTAATCCACACAAATTGTCTCATTAAGTTGTCCCTTAATTTTGACTACACATGCGAGATTGGCCTATGAGATTAGTTCCATTCTTATTAAATTTCATTAATTGTCTTATGAATTTATTGATTTATCCTCTATATCTTCTTTATGTACGAGAAGTGACTCTCATTCCATTGAAATAGAAACTAGCTCCTGAAATATTTAATCTTTTTTCTAAATTTATTGACATTACTTTTGATGAACTTTCTTTCAAGCTTCCAGTTATGTGAGACATTCAACATGTCATTGATTTTGTGTAAGGTTCACAACTTCCAAATCTTTCCCATTATCGAATGATTCTAACAGAACATGTTGAGTTGATGAGTTACTTTAATGATTTTTTTCAAGAGAGTATTTCACTGTGTGGTAGAAGGATGGGTCATGAAGAATGTGTAGCCAATCATGTTATAAATAAGATCACTATTAATTATTGATTCAATATTGCTCATCTTGACTTTCATGTTATCCTTGGATCAAATGTTTTCTTCAAAATTAACATACGCAGTGGTTACCATCAGATTCAAAATCATTTTGAAGATGAATGCAAGGCTGCCTTTGAGACACATGATGAACTTTATGATTGGCTTGTTATTCCATTGGTTTGTTGAATGCTCCCAATAATTTTATGCGAGTCACGACTAGGGTGCCTGAACCATTTATAGGAAAGCACTTGGTTGTCTACTTTATTGACATCTTTATGTTTAGTCCCAATCACTCTACTTATTTAGAGCACTTAATACACTTATGTTCAACACTCTTTGCAAGAAAAATTAATCCGTTTGAAAAAGTTCCTTTTCATGTTCATTTAAGTTATTTTTCTTGGAATTATCATTTAGCTGATGATATGCAATTTAATTCCACTAAGGCCCAAGCCATATTAGAATTATTTCAACCTAAGACTTTCATTGATGTGCATAGTTTTTTGGGCATAGCCACTTTTTATTGCCAATTTATTAAGGGTTTTAGTACAGTTGTATCTTCCATCACAGACTTGTTAATAAGGTTTAATTTGAAAGGTTTCTTGTTGCAACAGTCATTTGTATAAATTAAGATTTTGATGCCATTAACAATTGTTATTCATTTACTAAATTTTTCTAAGGTGTTTGTGGTATCTTTTGATGCTTTGAGCATTGGTATAGGGGTTTTTTATCTAAGACGGATGCCCCATCACCTATTTTAGCAAATAGTTAATGAGGCTAACTTGCGATACTCTGCATATAATCGAGAATTCTATGCTTGGTGCAATCCATAAAACATTGGCGACATTATCTCATTCATTAATAGCTTTTACATAAACTCCAACTACTATGCCTTAAAATTTATCAATTTTCAAACCAAGCTTAATCATCATCATGCCAAGTAGGTAGAATATTTTTAGGACTATTCTTTTGTCTTGAAACACTATCTTTATATTGAAAAAAAAACTGTTGATGTCTTTTCCCAAGTAACATAGGCTCATCTTTAGAATCTAATATTACTAGTTAAAGATGATCATCTCACTTGTCCAGACTTTTATATGATATATCATGATCATCTTGGCCACCTTCTATATTTACTTCTCTTTATTCTAGAAGGCTATCTATATCACTGGGTTGACAATTATGTATTCGTCGCTCTTTTTTGGAAAATTTAAATCTTGGATTACATGCTAGAAGATATAAGACAAATGCACTTATTGACTATAGATTTTATTGACCTTTACTTCATTGAGATGTAGATCAAATTGTCACCTCATGCTACTTATGTCTAAGTAGTTAAGATGACCGAACAAAAGTTTGGATTTTTAGTGTCTTTTTCAATTTCTTGTAAACCTTGGGCTGGTCTCTCCATAGATTTTATTCTAGAATGACCCAAAACTTCTAGAGAAAATGATAGTATTTATAATATGGTTGATCATTTCTCTAAATGTCCTAGTTTATTTCCTGTTCCAAGGAAACTAAAGCATCACATATTGTTAAATTATTCTTTTCAATGAGACAGCTCATCTTAATGGGCATACCTATTACTAATGTGCTAGATAGAAACATTAGATTCATATCTTACTTTTGGAAAACACATTGAAAACTATTTGGCACAAAAGTAACGTTCTCTTCAGCGTTTCATCTAGGAATGGGTGGCTAAACTGTTGTTGTAAATAAATCCATAGAAAACACTTTACATTGCCTGATAGGGTAACACAGGATCTATATGAGATAGCTTTTTGGTTGTAATTTATAAAATTTTCTCAAAATTTGTAGGATTGGTTCTTAGGGGAGGGGCTTTCTTGCTACTAAATATAAATGAACTTCAAAACCCTATTTTTAGGCAACAATTTTGGGATGTTTTTGGTGTCTAGTGGTTTGAATTTCAAAATGACTAGTTTTTCCCACTTTTCGTTCATGCATCCTTGCTAAAATTAAGCCCTTGCTTGCGACCATGTAGATTATGTCACTCTAGCACTGCTTGTCATCTTCTGCTGGTAAGCCCCTTGCAAACAACCTATGTGCTTGCAAGTCCATGTTAATGACAATCAAGCCTCATCTCATAACTATGGATATCATGTTGCTTCTGCTCTGTTTTCCACCCCATGCTTGTGAGACATGCTGATGAGCCCCCTAGCAGTGATCCTATATACCAACATGTTCGTGTGCTTTAATTCTTTCTTCTGATATAAATTGTAAAGAGGTAAGTACAAATGAGAAATCATTGATTCCGCAATAAACATTGCCAACAATTTGAAGGACACCCAAGACCCCTCTAAAAGTTTTGTTAAGAACCTTGAACATGCAATTTATTAACAAGATCTTAATTCAACCAAAATTTTCAATTGAACATTCAATCAAAAGTTTTCTTGAAAACTATTGATTTTGACTGATGCAAATTGAACATTAAATTTTAGGATAATACCCTGAGTCACCCTCTTTTTTGGGCTTGGTTTGTTTTCTTTTGATTTTGCTTTTATTTCTATTTGTTTTTTTTTCAGTGTACACATCCAAGCCCACCTTTTGTACTATTTAGATTTAAATTTAAAGAAAATCGAAAGTTTTCAAGAAAATGCAAGGATAAAAAATCATTTCATTCAAAAATGCGCTATCATATAAAGTAATTAACATTATCAGTTGATATTCAAAAGTGACAAAAGTTGATTGAGTGACATTGTTTAACATTTGTAGATGGATGTCATCTTTACATATAACTATTATTGCCTTTTCAAATACCTTGAAAGAATGTCTGCATCAACATTTTAGGCATTGTTGCAAATAAAACTGCCCCTTCCTCTTCATATTCAGTATCAACATCCAATGATGTCTTATGATCTGAACCATTATTATCTATTGATGTCTTAAGAGAATGTTCATATTAAGATCCAGACACGAAAGTAATATAGTACCCCATTTTTCATTTGTGAGCCACTGCCACATCATGGGCATGCCTTCAACTAACAAGAACCAATCAAATCTAAGGTTGTAAACATTGTTGCATGCATTCAACTTGAGAATATCACTCTTAGAATACTCAATAATGGTGCATTGTTACATTTATATGGGGGACACTATAAAAAATGATATAATCTGTCATGGAATTGTATGCATTCATGAGTTCATCATCATTTGGCATTATAATGTATTTATTTATTGCCATGATATGAGGGTAAATCTTTGGAGGCGTAGCAGGGGACATGTGTTGATACTAACTTCAATTCTCAAAGTTTTAACTGAGTTTTCGTAAAATCTTATGGTGAATATGTTATTCATATATTTATTTTCTAACTCCACCTCCACTTCAATGATTTTGCTACAATCTTCTTAGATACTAATGAACCTCCCTAAAAAGCGTGTAGATTTCATGATGTCCTTCACACCATTAGAAGACAATACTCATACTTCATTCACAACTTCTGAAAATGCACATTCATGTCTGCAAGCTAGATCCACAAGCCACATTCTTTTCCTTTAAGCATCTTTATCTTTATTTGTGCCTCCACTATTTTATTGCGAGCATGGTTCTTCTCTTGCATCTATTAAGCGTCATAGTCATAAGCACCAAATTGGTCCCTCAGAGCTCTCACTTGTCAAACCTTTTTGCATTTTGATGTTACAGTTCTTGGCATTCTTGGTATTACAGTTCTTTGACAAGGTGTTTTACGCCTCAAGATTCATCATCATTTCAATATCTGAAAAAGAAGAGTTTTCATCGACTGAAAATCTATTGAAAGTGAACAGAAATAGCACTTGAGAAAAAGCCTCCATATCCTTATCTTGTCAGTTTGGGGTGCAATTTGTTTTTCGATCTTCTCAAGTTTGTGTATACTTGTCTCACTAAGCAAAATGGTATTGTTGTTTTCTTCTTAGTTAGATAACACACTAACCTTCATCGAAAGTACCAAAAAATTTATTAGCAAAATTTTCCCAAAGTTCATTGATCGAGGCTGCATGACATCTGACAATCAATGCTCACATTTTCTACAAAATTTGTTGGTTGTAGACAATCAATTTCAATAATGAATTGAAACTCTTCGCTCAAGTTTGACATGCTTGTCTTGTACTCACAATAGTTGGCAACATAGACCCATAATGCATATAAATTTAATTAATGCCTAATAATCCTCTAATTTAGTTATATGTTCACTATTATGCTTCATAATTTATTCAGTATAATATAAAACAAGTGTGTATTTCTAAGATTCAAACTTATAAAGAAATCCTAAGCATACAATCGAATCTGCACACATTTGCAAGCTCTACTTCCCTTAATCCTTACACTCATGCACCATATCCCATATATTGCTTAAAACACGCCTTAATCAAGCAATCTTTATTTTGTGCATCTAGTAATGGATGAGCCATTAATTTTGATATTTGTATATTTATGAAATGTTAAAAATATAAATACCAGTGTGTACTCTTCTTGCACATGGGGCTTTTGGTTCACGTCTCGTAGTACTGACATTGCTTGCATCCACAAACTGAAAGCATGTCGTTTCATAAATGATGAAAGTGTAATTATGAAGAAAACACTTCATGGTTTCGAGTGATGATTCATGTTGACATCTTGAAAGTGATTGCACCTGACAAATTTTCTTGAAGCTGTGATTTTGCACTTGAAATTGTTTGAGATTTTAAGTTGTTAAACTTAAAACATGTTGTTCCCCAATATGGTCAATTTAAACATCATAAAAAGCATATCATGCTTGCATGAATCTCATTTTTCCCTGGAAACTGCTTAAATCTCAAAATCTATTTTAAATGTCATTTAAACTTTGTTGACAGTAAAGTCAGGGTTTAATTTTGTGGTTCAGTGAGACGGATACATTAAAATCAATATATCTTGGTATGATGAGCCCAATAACTAAGCTCATATTTTCTGAAGATTGTTTGATAACTTTCTTAGTACAATTGAGAGGTCAGATATTCTCTGAACCTTGCAAACTTATGATCAAAATAGTCTTGATGAAATGAGTCTATCAAGCCTAAGGTCATCATATCTAGCTGTTTTAGGCAATCAAATGCTCATGATTGTATGTTGATTCTTAAATGGAGCTCTAAATTTTCTAATAAAATGACCAAGAAGTATTACATCATGCCTTATGGGTAGGCTACATGAATCTTTTGTCTCCATTGTGGACAATCACATGACGACCCCTCCCTAATTTCCAAGTTTATGAGATGTTTTGCTTTTCCATTCCATTTTGGTTTTTCTCTTTCCTTTTTAACATGGGTAAAACTTATAAACTCAACTTTCCTAACAAGGGCATCAAACAATCCATGTTTAATATCCATGAACCATATAAAATGACCTTTTTTAAGTTTATTCTCAACTAAAGCCCCTATAACTAAGAATGAACTCATTATTTATCACATCTTTTTGTGTATACCCACTCGTTTATCTTAGCATCTTTACATCTACAATTCTTATTTTATCAATATGAGTATGTTTTGCGCACCAACATTCCACCAATTATTATATTGTTGCTCTTATAACCAGCTTATAAAACTTTCCTTTTAATTGGGATTTTTCGATTGCACCACTCAACTTGGATTCCTTTAATCAAATTTTCCTCTATTTTTCCATTATTATATGATTGAACTAAGATAAATTAACAGCTCAATATGATTTTTAATAGTTATATGGTCGACATTTTAGCTTTTATTGATGTTAAATCTACATAAAATATATCCTGTTTTGAAAATTCTAAGATGAAATTCTTGATATAATTATTAAAATAGGAAAATTATGAGAAAAGCATTTTGTACTATACATGTTTTTAATGGCGCCTGTTTCAGCAAATTTTTTTTCTTTCTATTACTCTCCAAAAACTTTTCTTGTACCTAGGGATCTCCCTTCAAAAAGTATTTAAATACCTTCTATTGGTAGGATTTTATGTGAAGAGTGCTCTCAAACTCTTTCTCTCTCTCTCTCTATATATATATATATATATATACATATATATATATATACATATATATATATATATATATATATATATATATATATCTTATTTGCCTCTCGAACACCATGCCACTCCCATCCTACCTAGTCTCTACTTTCTGCTGCTCAGATGTTGCTGTTGTTCAGCTGTCACTGCCATCATGTTGTTGTTGTTGTCGGATCAGTAGCCATCGTCATTGATTTCACCTTTCAAACACAGCAATTATAGCAGGTTGTTGCTCATGCCATTGACTGTGGTCATTGTTTTTTGGTGACCATTGCTGACAATCGACCACCGCCACTTCCCGATGATGATTGATACTGCTCACTAATGATTTACACCATTGCTATCATTGACTATTGTCTTCTATGCCTCCCAAGAAATGTGTTTCATAACCCTCTTCCATACTGAGTGGGATCTATTGCGGCTGCAGTCTTGCTGACAGTGCAACTAGCTGCTAATGTTTGAATCCAATGATATCCTTGCCTTCAGAAAGTCCAACATACAAGGTTTTTTGGCTTATACAAAAACGGTATATGTTTCTTTTGATTAGGTTTGTTTTTTTTTTTTGAAAAATAAAGTGGTTGTGCTTCTATTTTCTCTTATAAGAGTCAACTCTTCAATCAATGGGTGACTTGAATATTTTAACTAAATGTGATATCCTTGTACAGTCACTAGACTTGAATCTCTTGATTGGCAGCCTCTTTTCTTTCTACTTTACCACAATTCATTACATTTTGTTATTGAATTGGTTGCATCTTAATCTTGGGACCATCATTAAAGGTCAATTGCAGTTTCATTTGACTTCATTTATATGCAATTTTCATTTTTTTGGAACAATAAAATTATAAAAATGGTCCCCTCTTGCAAAATGCTCAAAATAATAGTTAGCTCTTGTAAATATTTTTTTTGGTCACTGCCGTTATTGCCCCTTACATCTAGTTCCTTCCATTCGTAATTCGAACGGGGCATTTCTTCGTCTTCCACATTCTAGTTGCAAGCAGTGGATTCTGGATGCAAGCGATTGATTCTGGCTACAACGGTCAATTCCGACTGCATGCTGCTGATTCTGCTGATTTTGGACAGGCATACATCAGCCATATTCGTACGGTAATTTTTTTCGATTTCATCTGCAAGCACGGATGCCAAATGCAAACGGTGAATTCCGGCTGCAAGTGGCGGATTCCGGCTGAAGCGACCGATTCCGGCTGTAAGTGGCTGATTCCAGAGACTCATACAATATTTATGATTTATAGCATAAAGCTTATTCTATAGATCGGCTTTGATTCATCAAGTGCAACTGAACACTGCAAATATTATTTTCAATGTTTTGAATGTATGCTCATTGCTCAATTTTTATAGGTTGCATTATTTGCTATAAATTAATGTTAATAGTAATAGTTCAATGACTCAAGATTTGTCAATTCAGGCAACTTTTGCCCGACTAAAGACCATGACATGGAGCATGGAGCGCAGCAATTCATTACCTGAAAATCGGTTTTCAATCGTCACTTTGAAGGCAAGCGTTCTGTATTGTCAAATTTTTCTTAAGCTTTTCTATGAAGTAAACTTTTTGCACCATGGGCTGTATTTCTTTTTATGTTACGCCTTGGTGAATTTATATCGCAATTTTTTGGTTGTTTCTGCTGGTTTAATGCTTATTTCTTTTCTGAAGAAAAGGTTTACAACCTTGTGGCTTGTTGTTAATTAGCATTGGTTTTTTGTGATGTGGGTAACAAATCCACACGAATTGCTACAAGAATACAACAACTATATATATATGCATTAAAATACCCATTGGATTTAATGAATGCAAATGATAATCAAGTGCGATGCTGACATGTAGCAATTTATTCAAAACATTCTCATTCTCTGTTAGTTTTATGTCTGCTAATTTGGACACTGGGAGCTATAATAGGAAATGTAAATATTTGAATATTATAGCCCCTCTGAAATCTGCACTTATTTTTTGGCATGTCCCTGTTCTTATAAATCGATATATGGAAACTAGGATCATATATATTGATGTGTTGCAAATCTGTGCAAAAAATTAGAGAAATACAACAAAAACGTATGCGTGCTAGTTTTTATTTACAGATGGAAAACATGGCAATGATATAACTTTTGATAGTTTTGAAGTTATTTAAAAGCTATTGCTATTTCAATAGGAACAGTGGAAATTTGTTAATTTTTCTGCATCAATTATAGATATATAGTTTTGCAAGAGCTTTTTTGAGTCTTCTGGATATTCTCTCAGATACCCATGAGGCATAACAACCACCTAATTTTAACCCGCTCTTTTGTGTGGTAATACTTCAAGGTTCATAAACCTCTTACAATTAGACTATAAATAAATGAAAATAAATTTCAGGTTTGATTGAGAAATCAAAACCTACTACATACATTTATATCTTGCATTTTTCATGTAATCCTAAAAGCTTACCCAACTTCTACAGCTGCCACATACTAACAATCATTTTTCTAACATTTACAAATCTGCTACTTACCACCTTAAAGGAAAATGGTTGTACTGCGTTGAAAAGCTTCACTCTGTGTGAACTCAGAGGTTGAAGAGGTGGCTGGTGTTAATGACTGGAGGTTGGGTTATCAACAATGAGCAATGAAGAATAGAGATTCCGCTTGGAACCTATGCATTTTTAAATGTGGATATAAGTGGGTGTTTACAGATTTTGTGACTTTTGAGATATTAATTTTTGTGCTGGATAAAGTCTGCAACAAAATCATACCCTGGTTTGGAGAGAGGCACAAAATGCCAATGACATAAAAATAAGAAAAACTTATAGATGAGAAAATACTTTCACATTTCTCTCTGGATTAGCTGACTCTTTTTTGTGTAACTGTGGATGTAGTTGATTATAATGAATCGTGTAAATTCTCTAGCATTTATTTTTGGTTTTGTCCTTGTATTTGTAGATTAGTTGTCATGTGCATGATTGTTCTCAGGCACACAGTTTCCTCACAACTGGTATCAGTGGTAAGATAGTTATGGAGTCTATGGGAAAAGTGAGAGGACTGACTTGCAGAAACGGGAGGTGAAGAGCAGCTGATTAATGAAAACGGTTTTGAGTAAAAAATCAATTCGATTATTAGATATGCCAAAGAAAATTACTTGAACCTCACTCTCCTTATGATTTGGATTTCTTTGACAGAAAGATGTTGGTATTTGTAATGTTTCAGTAATAGGAATATTTTCTTCAGCACATTGCATGTGAGGACCACAAGTGGCATCATGAAAGCTATGTTAGGTATTAATGAAAAGCCTTTAATGCCAAATAAATATATAAAAGGAGAAAAATTTTCCAATTTCAGAATGGCTATAGATGTCTCTACATTGGTATATATCGATCACTCAAATTTGTTCATTTAGATCACAAGTCACCTGAAGATTGATTGATTTTAACTTCAACGATAAAGTTTGTGAATCATGCTTGTTATTGTGATGGTCTAAAATTTGGGCTAGATTTATATCAGTTGTCAATAACTGATGCAGGTTTATGAACCTGAAGTCCAATGATGCCTGTGACACCGACATAATCATAAGTAGGACAACACGAGATAAGAGTTAGGCTTCTCTTAATGTTCTATATCTTGAGATGAGAGGGAGAGGTGCATGAAGGGACATAATAAAGGTTGAAGCTAATGCAAAGTTCTCAGCAATGCATTCTAGCGGAATGGTAAGATTGTCCAATTAACTGCCCTCAGGAAATTGGTAGAGATTGTTAAAATTAGATGTTGGATTCTGTGACTGCTACCAGTGAAAAAATCTTGATTACCCCTTTTTTGTGTGGATAGTCCTATAGAATACCATATCCTGGACAATACGTCATTTCAACTATTGCATAAAAACTGTTTATGACTTAACTATTTAACAAGAGAATTGAGGAAGTTTATCTGAATGGTGAACTTCTGAGTATTATTTGAATTGGTGGTCTGCAATTTAAGAAAATTAATGGTACTCTGTTAAAGCTTCATTATGTGAGGCATGGCATGTTCTTAACTGAAGAGTGGTAACCTGATCTCAATTGAGAGGCTTGGAGACAAAAATATATCAACTTATTATATGATAATTGGAAGATGATTAAGGGTGCTCTGGTGAAACATGTAAAAGGATGATCATGTACATGATGTCAAACAGTAGAATTATGGGAACAACTGTTTCTATAGTAGATGATTTTCTTAAGTGCAATACACTATAACGTTTCTATCAGTTGAAAATTTTTAAAGGTAGAGCAATTCAAGGTAAACAACATTTCATGATAAAGGAGCAGCAAAGGATCAAAGTGTGGATAGTGATGTAAATGGAAATTTTATCATTGATATACTGGCTGCAAATTCTCAGTCAAATTTATGGATATGATTGAGACTAAGAGCTGCATAGAAATGACTCAAAACTTTACATTTAAATTAAAATTTCAAATGAATTATTATTGATATGAACCAACCTTGTTGCAATGCCTAAAACTAGTACATGAATTATTTCATGCTTTCGTGATCAAGAAACATCAAAGGATCAAAGTGTGGATAGTGATGTAAATGGAAATTTAACCATTGATTAAGTGATTGCAATTCTCAGTCAGTTTTATGGATTATTGAGACTAGGAACTGCATAGAAATAGCTATTAATACTTCACGTTAAAACTAAAATTTCAATTGATTATTATTGACATGAACCAACCTTATTGCAATGCCTAAAACTAATACATGAATTTTTTTCACGCTTTCATGATCAGAAGCAGTAAAAGATCAAAGTGAGGATAGTGATGTAAATGGAAATTTTACTATTAAGAAACGGATTGCAACACCTCAGTCAGTTTTATGGATGATTGAAAAGAACTGCATATAATTGACTATCAAATTATTAAATTAAAACTTAATTTTTCAAAAGAAACATTGTTCATATGAGCCAACCTTATTGCGAAGCCTAAAATTAATGCATGAATTTATTTCATGCTTTCATAAAAATAACACCTAACCTTTTGAAGTGTGCTACTTACTACGTAATGGTATATACTTATGAAATTTGTTACATCCCACCTCTAGGTATTCTAAATGGAATGGTTGCATGGTCTAATAATAAACTAAACCTTAGTGTTACTAGATGGATTGGTGGTAATGAATCATTTATCTACATCTCACTTCATGGTCTTTTTCTAACATCCAAGTATGTGAGATCATTCTTCATGGTTCCTTTCCATGTTTTTTAGCCTTCCCCTCATTTTTTACCATGAGAAAATTTCATTAACTCAGATTTTTTCACTAAGACATATAATGGTCTACATTTGATATGCCCAAGCCATTTAAACCAACTTTTTCTAAGCTAATCCTCAACTAGATATATTTTAACCTTGCTACAATATACTCATATGTCATTATATACTTTTGTATTAAACCACTAATTCTTCTTAGCATCCCCACTTTTGCTACATTTAATTTAGTAACATGCTTTTGCATTGCAAGCTAACATTTTGCCCTTTATAACATTATTGGTTTTATACCTTTTCTTAAAATTTTGTATTTAAGTCACATCACTCACTATTTCACCAATATTTTGTATAATTGAATTAAAATAATTGAACTTTTCACTCTTCTTAATAATATGATCTTTGATTATCATTTTCTTGATGTTTTAGGTTGTAATATGGTTAATTCACTTTCCATATTTTCCATTTTGATCCACTAAGATAAAATCATCTTGGTTTTTGGATAGTTCTCATTACTCAAATTTTACTTTAACTTCATCTTATTTTTATCAATAAATATCCTTTGCAAATAACATGTGCCAAGACATCTATTGAATGTGATAAGTAAAAACATCCATAATTAATGATAAGAGATTTATGCTTTAATTTGATCATTGCTGTAGTTTAATTAAAATAGAAAAATTATTTGACAAACCGTCTTATGCTCGAGCACATAAATGGGCTATCATACATATCCTTTGATGGCATCAATATAAGTAAAAATTTTCATTTTTATAATATTCCCTTAAAAATTTTTCTAGGCATTTTATTACTTTGTTTTTTTAAATTGATAAATATTTAAAGAAACAAATTTTCTCTATCTTGATTTCTTCACCTAACCTCAGCAAATGTATAGCCTTTATAATTGATCTACCTTGTTTAAAACTATAGTTATTGTAAAATCCCTATGTCCCATCATAATATAACATATTTTTCTAGGAAACATCTATTGGCTTTTATATATTTGAATAAGAATTACAATACATATGGTTGGTGACCTTCAACAAATTAAGACAAAATAAATTAAATTAAAGGAAAAAAAAGAAATAAAAAAACAAAAGGTCACCAAACCATCCGAGAGATTCTCAATAAGGAATCTAAAAAAATGAAGGAAAAAATGCGAAGATAAAGGATCTCCAAGCTGGTGAAACCTATCCGATCAACGACCATTCCTTTTCTAAGGTCATATTTTGTCGTTCTATTTTAGGATTTAGGGCCATTCTTTCTTTTCTTTTCCTTATTTTCTTTTTTCTTTGTGAATTTTTCAATATCATCAATTATAATCTTCGATTTCGTTATATCTTCATTTGTTTCCAAATCAGAGATCACTTGTTCTTCATTAAGATTCTCTAGCGTAAGTACTTTGGAAGTAGTATGACGCCTACCATAAACAAGCGGAAGAAATTCCGTGGCGTGGAGGTTGAGAGTCGATTTCCCCTCCAAGTTTGACCAACCGTTGAGTTCCATAAAGTGCTCCACTCCACTTGGAACCTCCAAGGACCGGGACGGAGTATCCACAGCATGGGACGAGACAACCTCCATCACATTTCGCGTACCCAGAACAATTGTAATATCGCCAATTCATTGTTGAAGCGTATTCAAGGAGGTTCCCATTGCTAGCCTAACATTATAGGAATGTTTCTTAGGCTCATAGAAGCGTGGGCCATCCTCCCTTGCAACTCTCATCCTCACGACCTCTTGAGCTACACTATACACACTTTGAAGTTGATCAAAAGAAAAAATTTCATAAGCCTATAGGATCTCATTATCATCATGAACACAAGAAACAATTTCCAACGTGTCACCGCCATCGCCAGGATCCCCCGCTTCAACTTCTTCGGTCTCATTCATGCTATAATTACCTTCATTGAACATTGAATCCTCCACAAAATGACGAGATTTTCCGTAGACACCAAACTATAAAGCCCGACCCACAATTTTCCACAATTTGTAATATTGGCCCGGATTGTGCTCCAATCTACATAGAATTCCCCATAAGAAATGTCGGCAAGATCATTCCTTCAACACAATTAGAGACCACCATCAATTGTTTGCAAAAATTGCTTTCTTCATCAGCAATATTGACCTCTAAAGGGAAATTGCTGCTTTCATTAACCGATAAAAGAACCTCAAATGGGCCATCTACTTAATGTGATCATCCTCCCTTATTGGACAGTCAGTAGGCCCCGCTTTGGGCTGCCATTGAGGAGCCATTTTTTTCTTATGCTTACCAAACTATCCAGAGGACTTCCCCGGCTTTTGGGAATGAAGTTTATAATCAATATCCTGACCTTTGAGTTGATGATGGAGCTGGAAACAAGATGCCATATCGTACTTGATAGTCGAACAGTGAGTACAATACAACGACTTGTTCTCAAAGATATATTCTTGTAAGTATATGTTCTCTTCATTTATAACCCAGATTTCCTTTTTAAAAAATGTTAGTGAGACCAATTTCAGCCAGTACTCGCACCACCAAAGGACTGAGAAAGTTGACGATAGCGAAGTTGACTTTGAGCGACTTTATAAAAATAAGACCCCAATGAGAACAAAAGATTGTGTCATCAGGTAAAGCTTGAGACGGGGAAGTTTACCCAAATAGGGATAACATGAGGTTTAGTCATAGGATCAAAAGATGACGTCCATTTTGGAACTTTCTTATGAAAGTTTCCAATGAAGTACGATCCTTTTGCAAAACTTTTGGTGATAATGATATGATAAAATCAACCAAGCCTGAGTTGTATGAACCAGATAAACCCAAACTACGCAAAAATTTGCGAATGGCTACCAGACGGCTTCCCATTGGCAAATTTCCCAACCAGAGAAAATTCGAAGGGTTTGTCCAGTCTTGGATTTCATCATTAAAAATGATAAGAGCTGGTTTACCTTGTAGGTATTCGATAGGTTTAACACCAATTAGACCTCCCTAAGAATTTAGAGCATCGGGAAAGGAAAGAGGTGCCAACGCAGCCATCAAACGCCTTGGATGAAGATTTGGAAACCCGACCTTTTTTAAAGGCCTCCAGTTAGCCTCCGACGCTGCAACCGAGCTTGCCATGACAACTTGTCTCCATCATGATCTCTTCATGTATTCGACGTTCGTATGATACTCGAATCGGGTGCAAACAACACGTGCGACCACCAACCAAGGGCCACGTTCCCATTAAACTAGGCGTTGTTCCATCATAATATATGTTTGATCACTTTCTATTAATTTTTCAGGGTGCGACACATTAACTTAATTCCTTTAAGATTTGCACAATTGTGCATATCGTCTTTTTGTGCAATTATGTAATACTCTTTCATTCGTTTACATTTTCTTAGCATTCAAAATTATTTTAAATAAGTTGTTGGTCAATAAGCTTTATTCATCATCCAAACATTTTCACAAATCAATAGTGATGTTATTTATAATATTTTTTTATTTTTTATTTTATTTAAAGCTTTCCAAATCTTTGTTTACTACTCTGACAAGGTGCAAATAATATTTTTTATAACCACTAAACTTGCTCATATTATTTACATTATAAGCACCTTAATTAAAAAGCTTATAAAATAATTCTTCCATATTTATTAGATATCTCTATCTTTAAATAATTTTTTTAATTATTATTTTTCTTACATGATTTACTCTTTTTTTAATTCTTAGTTTTTTTATCTCTTAATTTAACTAGCTCATATATTTTCATTTAAAAATATCTAATTTCCCATATAAACATCTAAAAGTGATAGTATTAACATCACTAATAGCTTTCATGGATAAGCAAATTGTTATTTTTTTCAATTCCCATAAGTCATACATTTAAACTAATATTTATAACAAATTTTGTTCTTTAATTTCTTATAAAACATCTTATATTTATTGCCAAATGTCTTTACTATTTAGGGATATCCACTTAATTTTGTTTAGATATTTAAACCAATATTTTAGTATAATTAGCAGTCATTTGTCACACAAATTAGCTTCACCATAATATCCCACTATCTATGCTCTAAAATATTGCTCTTAATGATATCTCATTATTTAATTTTAAGATTCAACCATCCAGATTTAGATCATAGCTTTGCTTTATTAATCTCTTACCAACTCATTATTTTCTAACCTAGAACCAATAATCAATATTGGGTTGTCAAACTTTATTCTAGAATAAATTTATAATCTTTACACTATATTTTATCTCTTTCATAAGAAAATCAATGAACTATAGAAGATCATTCTTATAAGTGAATATATTTTTTTTCTTGAACAATATCTTGGCTATTATTAAATCATAAATCTTAACAAACTCTAATATCTTTTGTCCCCATTCATTAATTTCCTTAATCTAAACCACTGTGAAATCATTGAGCTGTTCTATTTCCCCTTTTAATGTGCTGATTTAGATATTTTTAAAATAATACTAATTTCTTTTGGAGATTTTGAATTTATCGTTCTAATTTATGTTAAATTATGTTCATTCGTGCATTTAATTTATAAGAAGGCCATAAATACATATACTATTGATAATCACCAAATTTATTACTATTTTTAAAGCTATAATTATATTTTGCGTTCCCATAACCACCATTATATAATTTCTTAAATTGTTATACAAGAAGATGCCAACAATATTTCTATATCAATTCTTAGAGGAGTGCCAAGCTTGAAGCTAAAACTATGAATTTATTTTGCTTTCTCTTCTACTCACTATATTTTCTTAAGATAGAATATTTATCTTTTTATTAATTAAATATTTGCTAATTATTCCAAGGATCCATTCTTGATCTAGTGTTATGGATTATTTTCTTGCCCACATCAATTCATAATACTGGAGCATGTTCTTGCTTGACTCATCACTCTAATACGGATTTAGTGATTACACACATTTCTTGCATTTAAAGAATTTGGCATACCATTTCTAGAGGATGCTCTAGTTTTAACTCAATTTTATAAACTATTCATTTTACAGTTCATTATTGACTGGCTAACACAAATCTTCACAGTTCTTATTTGGAACTTGGGACCTAATAATGGTGGTATTAGATGGTTGCTCGGTGTATGCTTTTTGTTTTCTTCCTTCAACAAGAGTAAGAGGTGGTCAGAAGGTGGAAGATGTTGTCAGTGGAGCTTTATTTTTTTGGTTGGGGTCCTGATGAGGAATCTTTTGTTAGGTGGAGTATAGACCTCACTTGAGGTGACACGGAAGTTAGAGGCCTTCAAAGAGGAAATCAATGATTTGGTGATTAACAAGAAGGTTCTACATTGGAGGTAACATTTTTTTCCTTAAATTGGTGTGCATAGTTTATGGAGGAATCAAGCTTGGGCAAGGAGAGAATAAGTATACGAGTGGGTAAAGTAGATATGGTAAATTTAATAAAGTTGTCTCTCTAACTTTTTTGCTATCTAAATTATGTTTCGCTATTTCCGTTGGTAAGCATTCCAAGAGAACTAATACATTTCTAGAGAGATTTGGACACCTAATTTCCAAATTTAACAATTTACTAATTTAACCCACCCCAAGCATTGATATTTATTAAACTACTATCTAATGTTATCAATATATCTAATCTCTTTTCTATTTTATGATTTAAAAAGCTTAAGTACGGCTGTTGTTTTAATGCATTTTTTGAAAATTTGGATGCTAGATTAGTAATTAAAAAAGATTAGACAGATGGTAGATATGTTATAAAGATTTCATTGATGTGTATTAAGAATACCCATTTATATTTTATGATGTGAGACCAAATTTTTAACCTAGTTATGTACTTTTTTTGTTCAATCTTGTGCATACATGAACAGAAATTTCATGCCAACTTCTACTATTTTTGAAGCCTCAAAAGATTATGTTAAGCAAGTTTTTGTGTTTGTGTTGTACAACTCGTCTTCGTTTTTCTTATACACTTTTTGGTCTTGTAGTTGGAAGATTCTAATAAATCTCACACGGGCGAAGTAGAAGTGAAGTTTATGCTTTCAAGAGAGACTTTGGAAGCCATGTTGAGATCAATGACTTGCATCAGTGATCAATTTTCAAATTCTGTGAGTATTAAGGTTTTAACTGTTGTCTGCTTTTCCAGAAATAATGGCAAAATTAATCTAGTTTTACTTCGATTATGAGAAAATTATTGTAGCTGAACCTTGCAGTGACACTAGAGTCAAACACTAGATGAATTTTACTAGTATGGTCAGTTATAAACATGATAATTATAATTTGTCAGTGGATATCCAACAAAAATATGTACAAATTATTATTCATGGCAAACTAGGATTAAGTTCTTAGGTATGCAATCGCACTTGTGTAAAATTTATGAAAAGGGACGCAAAATGCTTGAAGTAGAAGTAGGGCTGGCTTCGAGTCGAGTTCGAGTCGAGTCAGCTCTTACTCGAACTCGACTCGAACTTGTTCGAGTTCGAGTTCGAGTCGACTTCGTGTCGATTTCGAGTCATTTCGACTCATTTTAAATAGGGTTCAAGTCAAGATGTATGATTCGAACTCGACTCAAAAAAATTTGAGTCGAGTTCGAGTCTAGTTAAAATGTCTCGAGTTCGAGTCGAATCAAGTTCGAATTTCAAGTTTTGGGTCAAATTGCCAGCCCTAAGTAGAAGAGATGAATTCGCAAAATCATTGAAAATTAATTATATGCATTATAAAATTCTTATCTTAATGAAAATTAAGTGGATTTTATAATTAAAAAAATAAAATATATATTTTTATTTTTTTATTGGCATGATATTATATATTCAAAATCATAGCATTGAATATTCTTCACGCTTTGATGATATGTTAAAATGTCATACTTCACATTTAAAACCAACTCCTATGTTTTTATATAAAATCAGTCTTGGTCGTTGACTTCAAAGGTCTCCAATATGTGGTGTTGCTTATGTCTCATCTAATATAACTGTTGAGAGAGTTTCAATTCATTTTTCCCTCTAGATTGGGTCTTCTTCTTTCCTTGCAAAAATCTATGAGCTCAGATGTAATGTTTTGATTGACCTTCGACAATATTTTGTCAACTTTGGCATATCAAATGAACTTTGTGGCAAATATCTTGGACAAGTTTTCAGTGGAGTTATTGTCATGAATTCATAAATAACTTTGTAATGCAAATTGAATGTATGAGAAACTCACTTCTACTGTTTTTGATTTCTTTGCAACGATTACCCTTAGAATGTACACGATAGTGCTGTTAATATAACATCTCAGGCTATATACAGCACAATATTGTTCACTTTAGACCAACTTGTCAAAATTTTTAAAGGTGTCTTGCTTAGTATTTCCTAGTTTCTTATTTATATAGTCGTGAATCTTTTACTCCCCTTCCTGTATGGATTTAGTTTATTTATGCCACCATTTTCTTCTTGAAGCGTGGCAGGAGATGTACGTTGTTTGAGTCACATTTTGTTGAGCATCATGAACCGACAATCATTACCTGCCCACATCAGATTCGGGTTGTCATAATCCCACCAGCCTCTGCTAGATTTATCCTTGAACTACATTGCACTATAGGAGACCCAACTTTGATATCGATTATAGCATCTCTGTTTGTATTAGCAGTACATTCTTTCCTTTAGCTTGCTCCGCCTCGTACCAAGTTAAATCTCATGGTGTTTTCCTCAAATGATAATGTTTCGAAAGATCTTTCATTCTGGGAGTTTTTCACAATGAGAAAATTAACTTTGATTTTTTATTAGAAATTTTATTACTTTTTGAGAGTTTTATATACTATCAAGGGCTGCTCCTTGTACAAACCACACCCTTTTTGAGCCATCATGCCTAGGCAATCATTCCGGTGATTATTGCCCTCCATCTTCAAATTCGGTTCATCTCAATTAATCACCTCTATTTGTTCCTTAGACTATAGATGAGTCTTATGATACTCTTCAATGATGTATCCATCATTTGCTCATAGAACTTTTAAAATTTGTCAAGAAATCAAATGCCTCGGATGAATATGATGTGCCTCTGCAAACCAAATTTTACACATACATACTTGAAGAATAGTCTAGCCGCTTCTTCATTAGCAATGATATTCATATGTACCCTTGAGACTAACGTTTTTTCAAAAAGGTTTATACTACAAAGATAAGGTTATACCTCTAATGAAATTCATAGAAATTCTTTACCACTATCTTATTGGTATGGGTATTCGCATGTATAAACTTTAGTTTTTTGTTGAATGATTAGAGATACAACATAAAATGCATCCTCAAAAAAATTGAATAGCTTTTGCATCGTCAGCCAATAAGCGTTTCATTACGAATAGAAAAGTGTTGTCCCAACTCTGAAACATTTAAACACATTTGAAAAATATGCTTATTTTATCAATTTCAACTGCTCGCCTTAGCTTAATAAAAGCCTTAATCTTTCCTCAGTATAGCACTCCATCTTGGCATTTATTTTTAATATTTGAGTATCCAGTTGCTTGGCTAGGGGTTGATCCTTCTCGCCGTTTTCTTCACATCTCATAGAGATTTTTCTCATATGCCTATCTGTATCCTTCTGTTGGGAGGTGTTGATCTTTGATATGTCAAAACAAATAGTGGTTTGGACATGTCAATCATCTTGTTTTGTGCTTCTTTTTGTACTTGACTATATTGTGTATTTTTTGGAGGCAAAACATTTAGTTCATATGTTGTGTTTCGATGATTGTGTATGGGATTCTAGAGTATTTTGTAGTTGGCATGAAGCACAATCTTTTTTATGAGCAAATAATTTCTCCAATGCTTGAAGTCATTCTGTAGGACAAGAATTTCCTTCTCTAAGTTTAAGTAGTTACATTGTGGCCCTTTAATGGTTTAGAAAATTAAGATATCAGCTTTCTTTCATACATTAGTACAATGCTGAGTATATCAAAGTGTGTTAGCCTCTACTTCTAATAACTTTCTGAAAATTGGCAACAATAGGGCTAGTACTTTGCTTATTATTATCATTTTTAGTGTTTTGAAAGCCTTTTCCTAACTGAATTTCCACCAAAATAATCAATGTCTTTGTAAGCGCCTTCTGAAGGTTGTGACAACACTTTTGTGGTGTAGATAAATGTGGTGTAGGCGCGTACGAGTATATTGATGGCACAAATGTAAGATCGTGTCCAAGCACGGGATAGTTTGAGCCCAGGCACGTGTGCTGCACTGGTTGTGGACGCGGA
Source organism: Gastrodia elata (assembly GCA_016760335.1). NCBI lineage: Eukaryota > Viridiplantae > Streptophyta > Magnoliopsida > Asparagales > Orchidaceae > Gastrodia > Gastrodia elata. The sequence continues at coordinate 29,428,764 of CM028684.1, read as the reverse complement.
GCAAGTGGTTTGTGTGCAGCTGATGGGATTGTGGTACAGACGCTCCCGGACATATGCTTATAAAATTAGTGCATTTTGGTGGAAGAAAATTGTCCCTATTTGAGAGCTGAGACCGGTGCAAGAGTTGGAAGGTTCAAACTACAGAAACTAAGATCACAGTGATCCTATAGCCGATTATGAGCACAGCGGCATAAGCAGATTGGGAGAGCCCAGTGCGCGGCGGTGTAGAGGCTCGGTGGATTAAGCTAAGGATATTGAATGTGATATTAATTGGTTCATGTATTTATATTATTCCTTCTGAGTGTAATGAACTTTTGATGGTACTGGCTCTATAGTTTTCTCGATTTATGTTTTTCACGTAAAATCTTATACTTTCGTGGTGTGCTCATTTCTTTGTGTTTGCTAATTTTTTGCTGCAATGACCATCGATCCCCAAGAAAATATGCTGAGTCAAAGTAGGGCTCAAGTCATGTGAGTCTCAATGCTCGTCGTAGTATTCAAACTATATATTTCATTGAAAGGGGTGAGCCACTAAAGAAGGTAGGACAATCAGCATACAAGCTAAGGTTGCCCCCTTGCTCAAGTGTAATTAATACCGTATTCCATATGTCAGCATTAATAAGATGTTTAGCCAACCCAACACAGAAGGTCTCCAAAGTTGACATAGAATTACGACTTGACTTGTTTTACCAGGAAGAAGCAGAAAAGACCCACCCTTGCTTCCGATGTTTTTTATTTGCCATGGAAATTTCTCTTATTTATGTCTACCATATAAATTTTAAATTTTACAAAACACTATCTCCCAAATCTCTATTATTGGATCTTCATAACTGTCATCTTAGTTAGCATGTATTAATCATTCAAAATGGAGAAAAATGTGAAGGTGTTGTTCTTCTTAAAATATAATGAGCTAGATGTCAGATATGCAAGTTCATAGATTTTGTGATACAGGTAATCATTCATTCTAAAATATTGGGTATTTGCATATTTAGCACCCCAAGCCTTGATATTTACAAAACTAGCCCTTCAGCATACTCCATATATGAAATCGCATCAAATTTTTGTGTTCTAGCAAGGGGGATTGGGCTGTAGCTTTGTCAATATAAAAAATGGGGAGATATATATGTAAATTGCAAAGATATGACTCCTTGAGCTGCATTTGTCAAATTCCCTTATAAATATTTTATCAACTGATGACTTGGCAGGGGAGGCTCCAATCAGAACCTGACACAGAAAGGCAGAGCGAAGATCTAAAATAAAGATATTGTAAAAGTCGAAGTTAATCAACTCAACTGTAGCAGAGTCAAAGTCTATTCGGAATCAAGTCTTTTTTGAATTTTTTTTGCTTGCATAGAGCACTGAATATTTTGATTTTGATTATATATATATATATATATATATATATATATGAAATCTTATCCCTAATGAATGATTAGAGAATGACCTTTTTCTTAATCATAATGTTCTTCGTTGCTAGAATTAAAAAGAGTGTAAATTTGAGTGCCGGATCGGAGATTATAAAGATTTCGGTGCCATGGCACTGATAATTACGGCTTAATATCCAACACTTGTATATTTACATATCTAACCTTTTAAAGCATGAGAAATTTGTCCAGGTTTTGCAGATATTTTTTAGAGAGTAATTTAAAAATTTTCTCTACTTGTTTGAATTATTTCGGACACAGTATCCAAATTTTGTATATTTACACATCTATCCAACAGTTAAATTTTATACTATTTATGAAATTCCATCCCCTTGTAGATGAAACATGTGAAATTTGGTTGATAGATGTATGTAAATTGTCAAATTTTGAGGGTTAAATGTGTAAAAAAGGAACCTGCAGTACATGAGCGTTTGTTCCCACATTCCTAGTTTTATTGAAAAAATCATTTGGCTTTCACTTGCTCCCAAACAATATTAATAACTAAGATTATAATTTAAAGTATATATATTTTTTGGAGGTTTTAAGCACAAAAATAAATTTAATTTTTTGTTTTTAGTAAATATTTTCTTGCATTTTTTGGGAGTTCTTTGGGAGTTGTGGTCGAATCCCAAATTTCAACTCTGTACCTATGTTTTTATTAAATATTTTGTATCTTACAAACTCATCTCATTATAACTAAACCAAAGCCAAATAAATAAATATAGAAAAAGGCATCCATGTTCATCTGTAAAATAATCTTTATAGTAATCCATAGCAATGAAAATTATCACCAATCCACATTTAATTCATGATTGCAATGCTCTGATATGAGTCCAAAATGATAAAAAGACGAACAAATTTGTTACAACTAATTCTTGAGAAATGATGATCTATATAAAATAACACATGACAGAACCTTGCAAGAGCATTTGATGGTTACGGATTTTTATCTTGTGTTTACACCATCATCATCATCATCATCATAATATACTCGCCAATTGTGATATATTCAGAGCACCCAAATCTTTAAAAACAATACATAGATATGAGATCTAAGTGCTAAATTAAAGTGCTTGTTATTATATTATTATTGTATAATCATTCATGATGTTATGCCCTTCAATAATGGTGCTCACCTAAAGCTTGAGTCTGCACACATCACACATAAAACACCAAATTACGCATTCACATATGAAACCCAATCAAAGTTCACAATACTAACAACAGAGCTTCCTTTCACGAACAAAATTCAACCTTCTCTTTATTCAAAACTAACATAAATTACAAAGCTTGGCATCTCATAAAACACCAAATTTTTTCCCTCGCTTCTTTTTCTCTTCGGATTGTCAGTCAGTTACATAAAAGAAAGAGAGATCTTGCATGAAACTCTATTGTTCCAAGCAGGATTATAAAAGAAACCAATAGTTGCCAGTTTAAAACTGCAGAAAGGAGAGGGAATGCAGATGCTTCCAGTGTAGAGAAAGTGAGAGCGAAGAACTAATTAGTTAGGGCGCAGCGAAGAGAGGACGAGATCTTGAAGGGAGCTATCTCTCTGCATGGCTGCTTTGAACTCCTCAAAAGAGACCTTTCCGTCGCTATTTGCATCCATTTGGTCGAATATCTCGTCCAGTTTCCCGGGCTCAGTAATGTCTGCTGGAAGGCAGTCTTCAGGCAAGGCCTGCGGAATCAAGAGGAAGGTTATCAAATTCAGGCGAATGGCGCGAAAATGGGAGAAAAAAAGACAATAACGAACATAATGGGGCCCGGCCCCACCAGCCCGGCCAATGCAGAGCAGTTAAAAACTCACTCTGAGCATTGATGCCAATTCTTCTCTGCTGATACATCCCGATCGATCGGCATCATACATCTAATGCATCAAATATATTATGTATATATAACAAGTACATCAGCTAGCTATAAAAGAGAATGATGATTGGTTTCATTTTGTGAGCATATTTACATAAAAGCAACCATTGTGCACCATTCATCTGAGAACATTCAAATATTTAAACTCATTGCGTAAGGAGTAAAGCGGAGGGGTAGTTATGTTATAATAATAAGCATAGAAATTTGGCTATTACCTATGTAAATAAGATTTCAGAGATATAGAACCAAAAAAATTTGAAATTTTCAAATAAGCTATGTGCTAATTTAAGTTTTAAGATCAGCAATGCTTTGTGTAAAAAAACGGAAAACAATATTCTCCAATCAAATTTCAAAGGGGAAAACAATAATGACAAAGCAGAAGCACCATACCTGAAAGCAAAGCCTTAGCGCACTGTCACCTCGAGAGTTTTTGAGGCTCGACAACCCACAGAGGATCTCTCTCATATCAACAGTTCCATCGCGGTTGTTATCAAATATATCGAACACACGAGCAGCAAAAGGAATGAGAGATTCCATGTTTATTGCTTTAAGAACTAGCTCAAACTCTTCTAGAGTAGCATTGTCTCCATTTGAACATCTACATGAGGGAAAATTACAATTAATTAGGATATAAGGTCAAGTAAAATTATCCACCCAAAAGAGTGAAATGGACTAATTCAAGACTAAATTAAAATTTCACGAGTTGAGATTTATATTGTGAAGCTCCTTAAATATATATAAGCAAAATTCTTATGCATCAAAATGCATCTTTTGAGATAATAATGGAGTTTCTAACAAGAACTTCAAAGTAAAGCATGCTCATATGAGGATCACTCCTAGGATGAGTGGTCATCTGAAAGTCATTTGAGGACAAAATTATGATGCCATTAAAACTAAAGTGGACAATACTTTGATGATCAAAAGCTACTACATATTCTATTATTAAGGCTAATATATATATATATATATATATATACCACAATTATGAAAAATTGATCTTAATGATTTACTAAGGAACTCACATCCTCTTGAAATTTGTGCGGAGGTTCTCAAGTTCATCTGGCGTGAGATCATGGGACCCTAAAAGGCTCCTCAGTTTCTTTGTTCTTAAGAAGACTTTGCTGCTCCATACACTAGCTATTGCAGCCGCACGGAATTTTCTCAGAGCATTGAAACTTTGCAGCCTAGAGACAACTTCAGCATCAATAAGCTCTTGCTTTGCACAATCTCCGATAACCCAAGGATGTTTCAAAAGCTGTTAGAGAAGTAGATTATCAAACTGTAATATAACATTTCTTAAATTGAAATTCTGAACAATGCTGCAAAATGAACAGAAAGTAACAATAATGGAGCGAAAACAATGCATGCTAGCCATACATCTTTGGCAGTTGGTCTCCGGTATGGCTCAACGGCTAAAAGGCTGGAGATCAAATCCTTTGCTGAAGAAGTTATGGTCTTCCAAGTGCTCTCTTCGAAGCTAAAGTCACCCTACAATGTCACATCATCAAAATTTAACATATGGATTATAACAATATTGCATTTGACAAAAATCCTCTTTTTCCTTCAGAATTCAAGTACAAGTTCATGAATTGGGGTATTAAACTATTTACTAGAACTAAGAAAAACACTTCATTAGTTATATTCAAAATTTGATCAAAAGTTGCATCAAAGACCACCCCCATCCAATATGTAAAATGCGTCAAATGGATTGCCTAAATCAATTACTTTTGCACTTTAAAACAAATTATAAGTAAGGATAGTCTAGATTTATAATAAAATTTAGGGAGTAGTGATATGTACATATATAATACCCAATTTTTAATATTTATAAAACTATTACCAATCCTCATAAAATAGAAGTAATCTCAACAACTTACGATAATTACCAAGTGAGGGCAAATCCATAAATTAGCACAATTGTTTCGTTGACATAATCTATATATATATATATATATATATATATATATATATATATATATAAGGTCAAATAGAATTCCCCACTACAGCAGCTCACACTGTTTAACTTTTAATGGTTATTGGTTGTAATAATTAAATCCCCAATATGCCTAGAATATTAGGTTCAGTTAACGAAATTTAGCTCAACGAACATAGGTAAATTAAACATTCGCGAGTTCAATAAAATTAGCCTATTCCCATTAAAACGAGCTCATTAAAACTTTTTAAGGGTTTGAGTTATGAGTAAAATAGCATCTGTCAATCTGGCACTCCAGATTGTAAACTATCTTATGGAACAAACTATCCAAACTTACCTATATCTCGTAACAATTTTTAAATTGATTATATTTTAATCCTATAATAATCATATTGTCACATTAACTCAACACAGTGCCTAGCAAGACAAAATTGGTTGAGACAAGCTCGAGGAGCCCAAGAGTGAAATGTTCCAGCCGAGGCTGTTTCTATAGACGTAGAACACGAACTACATATGAAAAATTTTAGAGATCTAAGATGTTTGTGAAAGAGATATAAAAGAAGGCAACAAAAGATGAAATGAAATACAATCAGAAAAAAAAAAAGCTTGATCATATCATAAAACGACTGCGAAATAAGTAGAAAAAAGTAATAAAAGAATAAAAGACTACCTACATACATGTAGGGAGTGTGCATACTTGTTTTATGTAGGTGTTGTCGAGGCATACATTTTTTATTTAGATCCTCTGAATGCTATTATCATATATTTACCGGTATACCTGCTTAACCTTCATTTTCATGCTTACCAAATTAGGCAAACTTGAGCTATTTAAATTAACTATAGTTGCTAGCATGCCAAAATATATACAATAGTTACTAAGTTATTTTGCAAATATAAAGCAATCCAACAATAAACGTGATTATGTTTAGGAATATGTAAATATAATACATAAAACCCGACTAGTAAAACAGATTAGACTTGGAGCATATAGTTAAATTAAATTTCAAGTTGGGAACAAAATCTAAAAAGTATCTTATTCTGTAGCCCATCTAATCTCTATAGAAACTTAAGTTAATGCCTATATGATATTTAAGCTACAATTACATGACCTCCCAAATCAATGAAAAGCATTAATTTAGAAAGGCTAAGTTTATATGACGTAGTCCTAACATAAGCATCGCATTGCGTTTCCCCAAAAACTCGTAAAGCAAATTAAAAATCAGCAGCTGATGTGATATGTGAGTTAATTCTAAAATAAGATCAATCACTGGCAAATTTTTTGAGTTAGTCGATACTATGATAAAGTGATGATTAATGCCTTTAAGAAACTAAATGGGTGGCAGAGAGTACAACAAAATTGATAGTCTAGGCTTTAAACTCATATTTGGGTAAGAATGGCCATAAGAATGGTGTCTACATCATTCTGAATAAGAGAGATAAAAGTATCTTTAAAACTTATAACTGATGGAATAGTTTTTAAATTAATATTGCAATTGTTTATATCCCTAAAATAGGGTTCGATGTATATAAAAGAAAATTTTTTGTATGATTTTCTAAAGAGGAGATGTTTTTATAAATGAAAATTTAAATACACATGTTGGAAAGATAATTAATAGTATTTGTGGTGGTTTGATTTTGGAGAGATTAATGAAAAAGCAAAATTGAGTTTTAAGTTTACTTTAGCTATGATTTTATAATTGCTAACACTTACTTTATGAAAAGGGAAAAATATATTATCACTTAAAATAATGGAGCTTCTAAAGCTCAAATTGATTATTTTCTCTTAAAGAAAATAGATCATTTATTTTGTATAGATTCTAAGATTATTCTAAGTGATTGTTTGACAATACAATATCTTAAAACCAAATAGTGATCGTTTATTGATTTTGGATTATTCTAAGTGATCGTTTATTGATTTTGGATTTGAAAATAACGAATAATATAAGTAATCTTAAATTTAAAAATCTTAAAACCAAATAGTGAAACTATAAGAATGGTAATATAGATATTTTTAAAAGTGAAACTTTAAAAGTTGGACAATGTAATTTTGAGGGTGAAAGTCAATCTTATGTGGAATTCGGTTATTAGTTGTATTCACATTATATAGTAAAGAGTTTATTTAATCAATGAAAAAAGAGAATAACCCATACAAAAGATGCATGATGTGGAAACAAGATGTTCAATTTTAATGTATGAATAAAATGTGTATTATAAAAAATGGTTAATATGTAAATCAGAGAAGATTTAAAAAAATATAAACTAGTTAATCGTGAATTCAAAATAGCACTTCATGATACTAAAGAAACCAGCATTCGAGGATTTATATAACAAATTAAAAATTGCCATAAGAGATATTTTTAAGCAAGCCAAATTAAGATATAAGAGAACCAAATATTTAACTCGCATTAAATATATCAAAGATATTTAATGGATGAATTATTTAACTGTCTTTTAAGGAATATTGTAAAACTACAATTAATATAAGTTTAATAATTATAAAAATACACTTTAGAAGATAAAGAGCAGAAAAAAGGTAAGTTCATGATATCCCTGTCATGGAAACATTTGGTGAGGAAGAAATTTCTTAGCTTACCAAGTTATCTAATGTTATTTTGATGACTAAAAAGATATCAAATTAGTGGAGAAAGAGTATTGTTATACCTATTTACAAGAATAAAGCTGATGCTCAAAGCTATACTAATTATAGAGAAATCACGTTAAGTGTCATATGCCAAAACTTGGGAGAGAGTAATTGAATACAGATAACGAAGGGATACTTAAATTTATCAAAATCAATTTGGTTTTATGCTAGGTAAATCTATTATGGAGACAATACATTTTATAAGAAGGTTTGATGGAGAAATTTAGAAAAATAAAGATCTTCATTCAATTTTTATTGATCTTAAAAAAGTTTATGATAAAGTACCAAGAGAAATTATTTAAATAGCTTTGGAGAGAAAAGGGAATATGTTGCATATATTGAACTTATTAAGGATATATATAATGGGGTTGTAATATATGTTTAATCACAAAGTGACTTGTCTAATGATTTTCTGATTACTAGTTCATTACATCAAACTTTAGCCCTCATCTCATATCTTTTTGCTTTAATTATGGATGTTGTTACTAAGCACATTCAAGAGGGTGGTGCATGTTATTTGCAAATGATATTTTTTAAATTAACAAGATTAGAGATAGAGTTAAAGTTAAACTTAATTTGTAGATGACTACTTTAGAATCTAATTTTTTTTTCTTAACAAATCTAAAACAAAACACAAGGAGTGCAAGTTCAATTGTTTTAGAAGTCATAATCTAGATAATATAGCTATTGAGAACCATGTAATCTAGAAGAGCAAGAGGCTCAAATGCCTTAGTTTAATTATTCAAAATAATGGTGAAATAGAGTGCGATGTGATTAATATGATTCAAGATGGTTGAATGAAATGAAATAGCACTTCTTGTGTGTTGTGCGATTGAAAATTCGCGTTCAAAATTAAAGAGAAATTTTATAACCAGTTATTTATACTAACAACGATGTTATATGGGCTTCGAATAAAGAAAAAACTTACCGATAAAATAAGTGTGTTACATAGATGAGAATACTTAATACTCATAAAGATACAATCAGAAGTAAGTTTATCCATAGCAAAGTTGGAGTAGCTCAAATAGTAAGTATATAAGATCATAGATTGTCTGCCTAGATGGATCGGACATATTAAGCATGTAGACCATTCAATGCCTCTGTTAGAAAAATTGAGTTCATGAATATTGCTTATATTAAAAGAGGAAGAAGAAAACCTGAAAAAATATGGGAAGAAACTATTATAAAGGTTTTTCTCTATTTGGAACTAAGGGAGAGGCTTCTATCTAGTTGTGCACAATGGAAACAAGAGATTCAAGTAGCCGACCCCACCTAATGGGATTTAGGCTTGGTGGTGGTGGTGTTGTAGCTGATGTGATCTCATTTAGTTCTAGTATTGCCTAGGCAAGTTAATTTCATTTTTTGGTTTGTAAACCTTATTTAATTTCGACTTACATATTTCACAAAAAACTAAGTTAAGCCATTTGTTAAGCTAAAATTGAGTTGTTTGCGAGTATCAAGCAAAATTGACAACTTTATTTGTCCCAAACAAAGCTCTTCTGGAAAGGTTTTATATTAATGTTTTAAAGCCCATTAAGATATAATAAGCCTTCCTCTCAAACCACCTCATTGGCCGCGCGGTTAAGGACGAGTCTTGCTCACATGCTCGATAAATGAGGTGGCTCAAGTGGAGACAAGTTGCACCTTAGCGAGCTTGTAAAACAACTCTCGTGTTCTTAATAGACGAATATTCTTATGTATAGTGGTCACCATTAAAGATTCAGTAACAAAAATGCCAAACAGATCCATCTCTTTTACATCTATTTAAAAAGAGAATACATGGTATCGATAAAATTTCTTTTCTTTGTGAGTTTTAAGAAGAAAAGAGATTTGCATTGCTTATATTGACAGTATTAATGATATACATAGTGAAGTGTTTCATTTGTTCAAACACAAGATGATTTGTCAAATTATTTTATTATTTCAATCGACATCAAAAATCAATTCTTAATCTATACCGTTTTTCAACGATTATGAATGTCCTTATTGAGCTCATTCAAGAGAAATTGCCTTGATGCATATTATCTAAATGATTTTCTTCTTATGTATATAATAAGGGCCAAGACGTAATAGATTCAAAATGAAATATAAGAAATATGAACTTAATCATTATAAGTTAGAATAGTCAAACAAAATGATGGGAAAGTGAAGTTGCTGTGATTAACAAAATCCATGCAGCTTGATGTGGAATTTAGTGAAGGCCAATGGTTGAGTTATATGCGAATCATGAGCCTTAATGAAAAAGAATGATAAATTATCAACCTTATTCTCTATAGAGAATAAAAATGCACTAACTTAAATGTAATGAAAAGAATAAAAGCTAAAATTTGATCGAACTACAAATATAAGTAAGAAATAATATAGTTGAGCTGATAGATGGCTTGAGAAAATTGCAAGGTGTGGCAACTCGGTCTTGACTAAATTTTGAAATTCAAAACCAGCGTTAATAATGCCCAATACATGCTAGTTTTGTTATAGAAGTTATAAGAGCTTAAGAATCACTTAAAAATAAATAATAGCATTCCAAATACTCTTAAAATAGTAGTTGTAGTGCAACAACTTATAAAAATGAGCAGATAGATGAAACAAGCATAGGTAAGACTTTGCACGCCTTGAGCATTTGAAGCTGTGCACAGCTTAAGTACTTAATGTATATGCTCATTGCTAAAAGGAACATTCAATAATTCATTAAAATTATTACTCAATTCCTTGATCAATACGTTGACGTAATATGGGTAATTATAGTTGATGTAAAACCTTACCCATCACATATGGAATTCCATAAAATACAATTTTCAAGAATACTCCAACCTCCAACTTTCCAAATAACATTAAATACACTCTCAAGAAGACAATACAATGCTCTAGCAAGCCACTGTTACAGAAATTTGAAAAAAAATAATTTAAATAAAGCACAAATAAATGAACTGACAGAGCCGAGCTAAAAGAACCCAAACACGCTCAAACTCCTAATCAAAATATATGAAACACATATATACAACAACAACAAAGGTGGGGTCAGCTACAAGAATCCATTGTTTCTATTGTGCACAATCAATAAGAAGGACCTCTCCAAATAGAGAAAATCATTTCTAATAATTTTTCCCATAACTATGAACCTAAAAATAAAATAACATAAATAACTTAGTTCTTTGATTAAATACCCAATTTTTTACTTAACATTTAATAAGAGATTCCTTAAACTTGTGGTAAGTTCATGTCTAGGATTTCTTAATTGGCCTACTTGAATGGCATCATGTTCTCCCCATTTAAAAAAACTCTTAATAGAAGAGTTAATACGGCTACAAGAATCCAAAGGATCGGCATTCAAGATTTCACTTTAATATATATTAATAATGCATCCTTCAATTATAACCTTCTGTATGATCAGGATCCTGTCTCAGCATTATACCCTAGAATAATCTCATTAAAAATAATAGCATCTATCGCATAATAATTATATACAATAGACAAATAAATGGATAATTTGATGTCTGGTATCGAGTGAGCACATTTGCATTGCCAGGTTTACCATGAAAAGGAAGAAGAACCACATATCAACAGGTTGAACTAATTAACATATTGGAAGGCAAAAATGTTAAGGTGGACAAGCAGGCATAGTTGAAAGAAAAAAAAAATGAAAAATGAACTTAATTCATTGCATGGTTATAATGGGCCCAATGGAAAAAATAAGTTTAGAGAATGTCATTTTGGCTGGTTTGAACATGTTAAGCATATAGACCATTTGATGCCCCTATCAAAAACATGATTTTAAAAAAATTTCCCATGCAAAAAGAGATAGAGAAAGACAAAAACTCATAAAAAATTATTCTCTATTTAGAAACTAGAGAATGACTTCAATTTGATAGTACACAATAAAAACAAAGGATTCATGTAATTATGCTGTATTTTGGGTGGAAAGTAAAAATATTATATGTAAAGTTGAAATACATGTGTTCAGTTTGGGAGAACAAATGCAAAGCAAAACTTGAGAGGATATATTTTACCTCAAATCCTCCTTTCCATATAATTATTTCCTGCACAAGTCAAGTGTAAAACCTTTACAGAACATGCACACTAGAAAGAAAGAAAAAGAATCAATTAAACAACAGCGTGCCTCCACCTGCCACTATTTTTGTTAGCCTCCAATCGCATAACCAGAACTCCACATACCATCCCCCTGGCATCTGCCAACCATCCAAAGCCTAAGTCGGGCTTCCCCAGCCCAAACCAATGCTTGCAAGGGCAAATCAAATGGTCGGTTTGGTAAGGCGTTGACGGCCTCAGTAAGTCTTCTCCAGCGTCCGTTAGCCTTTTGAGGTCATCGTCAACCTTTCCCAACCAAAACCATGCTTGTGCGCACAGCTCAAGAGCCTGCATGACCTCCACTAGCCATCCCTTGGTCAGTTATCATTAGTTATGCCATTTACATTAGCCTATGGTTTCTTATTTTTTAAACTAATGCTACATTATTTTACAATAAACACAAGCAAGAAAATTAACAAAACCAAATATATCTTAAATTACCAAACACCAAAAAATATTTACATTGCATTTATTTTACTTAAAAATTGTGTATTAACTTTGTTTTACTTTTTTGTTATTTTTACTTCAAACCAAATAACACTTAAAATGCACAAACCAAATGATGGATATGCATTGAGCAAGCACTATATTCATGCTTTAAAACTAATAAGCAGACAAATATACACATAAGAAACTCAAGCAGTCAATCCGCAGAGCTCAATGAGGTTTAGTGGTGTGGTGAAGTTTCATATTCTCATTTTTTATAATTTTTAGGGTAATTTTTATGTGAAGAAGATAATGATGAAAATTAGTGAAGCACATTAGAAGCACTAAGAAGATAATGATAATAGAAAATAATGAAACATCATAAGATGATTTTAGATAAGGCTTGGAAGAAAAGTGGGGGAACGTAACAAGACAAAAGCGAAAGCAAATGGAAGAAAACATAGAACACAATTACCAATATTATGCACACCTATGTGACATTGTAGCTATGCACACGCATAGGAATTGGAGTGGTTATACCACTCTCAATTAGAGAAAAAGACTTTCATTCATCATTCCCTTCAAATAAGTACACAAAGATATATATAAAAGTACACGTGGGAAACTATCATCATATCCCATAAAAGTTTAAAATAACAAACACCAAATGCAACAACACATAGAATTACAAACATTGGCTAAAATAACACAATCCAGAAATGCAAACAGAACATGAAAATACAAACACAACACGATACAGCTTCCGCTCAACCTCCATCTATGCACTGTGCAAATGTTTGAGTCATGGGTATCCTCATGTGAACTGTATGTCCTACATCAGACTCTCCCACATAACAAGAACTCTGCTTTGTTAAGTTGATCCTCTGAACTCCTCATATGGCAATCAAACCTTCTCACGGCAGTTGCATAAAGAATCTATGTGCAGTCTTCTCTCCTACAACACTCAATAAAAACTAATATCAATCTCAAAAAAATAAAGGTGGAGAGTTTCTATAAACGACTTACTATTCTACCCCTTTAGAGAAGTGCCTGCATTTTCTCACAAAAACTCTTTTAAATATGGAATTGAATCTTCAATATTGAATTCAATACTTATAAACATATCAAAAGGCAAATCACTTTAGTATGCATTCGACCCAATTTTTCTAAGGGCATTGAAATGTTATAATTCTCTAGCATGAAGCTTTTAATTTCTTGCATCCTTACCTATCTAATTCTCCTACGATCACTTCTCATTTCTTTTTGGAGGTAATTATTCCAAAATATTTTGGCAAGGCCAATTAATTTCATGCCAACAAAAGAAAACTCGCTAATAATCATTGAAATAATGTCACTCGAATTTTTTTTCTAATTTGGTCATCTAGTCTAAGAACTTGTTATGATCATTAGTTCAATCATACATAAGAGTCTCAATTTTGATCTTGCCCAAAGTGGTCATTCTATCATAACCTTGGTGTCTCATCCTTGAATACACATTATCAAATTCATTATCAAAGTTTTCCTCCCTATAAATTCTATCTCTCCTATAATTTGAATTATGCTTAATATCACAAGGGCAGTTATCCAAAGTTTGAGGTGAAAGTTTGTGGAGTTCCTTAGATCTAGTTTGGGGTGTTGAATGATCAGGAGGTGGTTGAGAGTGTTGATCGTTTATCAAGTGCATTGCCTCTAAGATTTGCCTATCTTGATTTTCTATCCTAGATATAGAAACCTCTAAACTCTCAAAATCTTGATTTAACTCCTTCCTAGTTAATTATTGATTAGTTATGTTGCCCTGAACTTGCTAAAATTTAAATAATATGCAAACCAAATATATTAAAAATAACAAAAAAATGCAACAAATTAGAAATACAAACTAAATAACTAGCAGCCATTTTAATTTCATATTCAATACCGCTTAAACAGACTTTAGAGAGATTATTTGGGTGGTAAACATTCACAAAGAAGTCACTCAATGTTATGGTAGATTTTGGGATCAATTGATTAGCTAATGAAAGATGGAGAGCTTCACCCAATCAGGCAAGACACTATATTTGTGCAAAACTTGTAATTGATATGTAAACACATATCTCAATATTTAAAATAATTTGCTAATTTGATAAAGCTTAAAATACAAAAAAATAATATGACTTGGCTCACATGAGGGCAAACGGATCACCATTCATGTGTCAAACTTCCAACTTCCTCCTTCTCAATTGAGTGCAAAAATCTCTTCAAAATAGTTACTAGAGCATATAAATCACTTTAAGGATTCCAACAATGCAAACGACACTAAAATTGAAACTCTAAATTGACCGCAGCAATTCCCGGAAGTTCATCGCATGCAAAATGGCTTTACCAGGCCCAAAACGAGCTTGTTGGGCTTAAACAGGCCAGCAGGTGCAAACGAGCCAGATCAGACAACAATAGGCTGGGCCAACGGAGGCAGATCATACTGGGTTAAGCAGCAAATGGCAGATCGGGATTGGGTCAGCTCTAATGGACCGTGGATCACTGTATTGTTGGGCTGCATATGATAGGTTACGAATCAAACCTGCTTATTGGACCTGTGGACTGCAGAACAAGTGTGTTGGTTGGGTTTGAACCGGATGCGTTAGCTCACAATTGGCGGTTCGTTAAAACTGGCGGAGATAGTTTCCAGCTGCGGCGACAACATAATTAATAAAAAATAAAAAAACATCATAAAATGATTTGAGAAAGGACTTGGAAAAAAAGTGGAGGAACGGATAAAGACAAAAATGAAAAAAACACAAAACACAAAGAACACAAAGATAAGTTTATCAGAATTGTGCACACGCTGGTGGCCTTGCCAATATGCACGCGCACAAAAATTAAAGTGATTATACACACCATCTCTCGAATACTTTCTCTCAAGAGCAAGCTTCTCTCAAATAGAGGAAAAAACTTTCATTCATCATTTCTATCAAATAAGCATACAAAGATATATATAGAAGTACACATGGATAACGCCCCCATGAAAGTATAAAATAGCTAACCCGAATAATACTACAAGCATAAGCCAAAACATCACGACCCGAAAATACAAATACAACATCAAAATACAAACACAACATGATGCAGCTCCCGCTTAACTTACAGCCATGCTCCTTACTCCCAAGCCATGAACCTTCTCCTCATGTGAGCTGCTTGTTCTGCATCATTAGCCACTGTCATAAATGCGGCATAAAATTAGCATTTGACTCAAGGATCCAACGCACATCCAAGATTGTCTGATTCACACGAGGCTACATTAGCTCTCTTTTGAAAACCTCATTAAATCCAAAACCAATCTTAACATTGACAATCTAAAAGCTACAATCCATCTTTAGACTCATTTCCTGATTTTACTTTACAAACATACATTACTACGAACCATAAAAATTATCGGCTAAATCCCTTCTTCTCACATGGATCAAATAAGGGATAATGAATATTGTATTGATCCAATAGTACAACCCCTCTAAAATGGTTATATATTGACCATAAAATTTTAATTTTCTTTGATTATTGCATTAAGCCCAAGATTTTATGAATACTAGCTAACATTCTACTACAGGATACCGCTCATTGAGGAAAAGAAAAACATGTGTATCCCTCTTGCGTATGCAACTATAAATGTGGAGCTATGAAGGTGGAGCATAAGTGACAAAACTTCTAGAAGAATTTTCCGCTTGTTCTAACTCAAAGTCAAGATTTGCACTACACTTGTAACATCATTCTCTGTTCTATTTTCCAAAATCATTAGTTATATTCATTCACCTTAGCCTTAACTTTAGCCAAAACTTTTGCATGCCCAAAATTTATTTTCACTTATTAATTTATACACCCCATTTAACTTACATAATAAAAAAATTGCCAAACGCGAGCCACCTGTTAAGCTGAAATTAAGGGTTTTGCAAGAAAGGTAGATTGACAACCTTAATTCTTTAAAACAAAGTTTTTCTATCAATACGAATCCAAATAGAAAAGTAATGCACTCATTATTGGAAAGACCTAGGCAAAATTTCAAGTTATACAACAAAATTATCAATGTAAATTGTTCGATGCCCTAGTTAGAAAAATTGAGTTTACAAATTTTGTTCAATTAAAAGAAGAAGATGAAGACCAAAATAGACATGGAAAGAGACCACTAGAAAAGATCATCTCTATTTGGAATTAAGAGAGGGGCTTCTAATAAATCGTGCATGATAGAAACAAATGATTCATATAGCCGACCCCACCTAGTGGGACAATCGTTTGGTGTTGTTATTTGTTGTTGTTGCTGTATGACAGAACCTTGCAAAGTACTATAGTTGCTTACTTATGCCTATTGGTGCTTTTTGAAGCATGTTAGGAAAAAATTCACAAAAATAATATAGCATTTAGAAAGTAATTTAACCGTGAACATGATTGTGCACTTAAGAAATAATGCAATGAGAAGTATAAAACCCATTGAATGAAAAGTAGTCAGCTTAAAGCACCAAATAAAACATAAATTCCAAATTTTGGATAACAAAATCTAAGCTCAGCCCAATTTTGTAACTTAAAACATCCTTATTGAAGCTTGCCAAAATGCAACCAGATAATGAAAATACATATACCAATGAAAAACAAAACACAAATTCAGACTGAAAAGCTGAAATGATCTAACCCTAGTATTTCCCAGCACACAAATCTAACCATCATGACTATTGTCATAAACTGGCCAATTAAACTCAAAAATTTATGATCTGGTCAGCCTCCCTGTATAACTTATGTTTTCTTATCTAATCAACTTAGCGCAACTTGCACGCAATGATATCAACCAAAAACTTCAACAGTCAATGTCTGCTTTCATTAAATATATTCCTTGTTGGATAAACAAGCATTAAGTTCGCATGCAGTGAAGATACGTTTTCCATACCCAGACAATGCATTCTAGCCCTATGAAACATTCTTGTCTTAAATTAAAATAAAGCATGTTGGCAATATCAGTAACCAGTACAAAGGAAGTCTCCAAAAAAAAGTGTGAGAAAACATGAAGGCTAATGCAATAATGAAACTGTTATTTTTTTAGATTACAGCTATTATTTTACAATTAGAAAATAGGCATCTTACAGCTAAAATCTTCTGCTGCTTGTCCTTATTTGAAGAGGCGTGAAAGGGCGGGCACCTGCAATTATAGAGAAAGGGTATCAATGAGTCTTGTCCCCAATGAGAAAATCATAATGAAGAAGTGGGTTCATAGACAAGCCAAAAAGCATACCCCGAGAGCAGAATATACAAGATCACACCTAGTGACCACATATCACTAGCTGAAGACACTTGCCGTTGAGATAAAGCTTCGGGAGAGACATAATCTATCGAGCCAAAAAGTGCAACTATCGGATCAGTAAAATCCTCCACAGAACTCAAGCCAAAGTCCATTATCTTCAGCGGAGAACGCTCGCTGCTGTTCAGAAATAGGCAGTTCTCTGGCTTCAAATCACGGTGAACTATGCTGGCTTTGTGAAGAGCTCCTAAGCCGCAAGCAATCTGGCGCACCACTTCAGCTGCTTCGACCTCTGAATAAGTCGAATGGGCAATTATTCTGTCAAAAAGCTCTCCGCCAGAGCAAAGCTCGAGTACAAGGTGAACTCCATGCATGTCTTCATAAACATCATAGAGGTGGATCACATTGGGATGAGGAGAAACATCTTCGACAATCTTTCTCATGACCAAAATCTCATTAGTTAGCAAAGCATCCGAAATGGATACCTGCTTCAATGTTGGAGGCTTCTGCCCAGGAGGACCTCGATTCATTCCCTGAGGCATGAACCCTAGTCTCTTGAGTGTCTTTATGGCAACATGCCTTCTATTTTCACTAAGCTTACCTACTCCTTTTCTCACGACAGAGAAACCTCCTCTGCCAAGAACATCAATCACATCATAATCATCGGTGAGTTTTCTGATTTCCCTACTTGACATCGGCCTCAAGCGGAAGCTAAACGGGGAATGCAAAGTTCTCAAATCAAGCTTTCTGCTATCCGCTGTATTTAGATAATAAAAAAAGCTCAATCGATGACTTCGGGATGAAAAATTGGCAGACAACTGATGCCCTATAAACCTGCAAACCGAAGAACATACTAACGATAGACAGCAAACCAATTATGTAAAGTTGACTATAATGAATCAACTAAAAGATGGGAGAAACAGGGCTGTTTAGAAAGCTCGGTTCCGGTCGCGGACGGAGAGGAGGCCGGTGTGGGGTGCTTAGAAGATCGTATGTAGTCGACCGAAAGAGGAAGAAGAAGATCGAGAGGGAGAAAAAGAGAAACTCACGGCGCTAGCTTCCCTCGGTTCGAGCTGCCTTCTTGAGTTCACCGTGGTTTCTGAGAGGGGTTAGAGGCTGGACTGAGCGTACATTAACTCTTTTGAGAATGTTATAAAATTTTGGATATATTTGAAAGTTGCCTAAATTTTATTTATTTTAATTTAAATTTTTTGTTTGTTATTGACTAATATTGGTATAAAGTTATTTAAATTTTGATAATCAATAAATTTGTTGTATTTGGTATTTAAGAGTTAGTGGGTAAAGTAAAATAAAAATATTATTTTTACAGAATTAAAGTATGATTGTGGTAAAATAATTACTCTAAAATAGAATAAATTGTTGTTACGCATAGCACGTGATTCTCGTCGCACTCAAATCATGACTTCTCATCGTCGAAGCCCTTAATTCATGTTGTGCAAGAGTTCAGCGATTCTTATGTAGACATGGGAACTCGTCGACGACGATACCCTAAATCGTTGCAGGACTTTGTTGACTTTATCAGCACCCCAAATTGCATCTAAATTTTGCCAATGCAAATGCAGGACTTCACTAACCATTGTCTTCTCTTCGATCCTATTGCTTCTCATTTTTGCTTGACAATGGCAGTCACTTAAGTGCTGAGTTTTAAATAATATAAGTATTTTGTGGATATATATATATATATATATATATATAATTACATTAAATTATTTTTATGTCAAAATTATTCAATTTTGTTATGACACATTTTTAAGAACTTTTCAATTATAACAAAATCTCAATAAAAAGATTGAAGATGAAAATTCAAGTTTCATATGTTTCTTATATGAGCAGATCTTAAATATTTGATATTTGATAAATTGTGATGATATAATAAATATTTCCTAAAATTAGTTGGATAGTATTAAAATTTATATTTAAAGAGTACAATTATAATGTCAAAAAAATAACAAAAAAATTAAATAAATAATATGATAGTTTGTAAATATCTAATTAGTGCAGTAAAAACGGTACTAAATTGTTAACCCGTTTTGACATCCCGCCATTAGGGCTCGCTTTTGCTCGATTTAGTTACCGGCTTACCTGACCGGAGCTAGGGTTTCCAGAATCAGTGTTTGGTGTGCAATAATGGCGCCATTAGGGTGGAAACATCACACTTTGATTCAGGCGCTGCTGTCCCGCGGCCCGCTGGAGGAGCGGGAGCTGCACGCTGTTTTCGCCGGTGTTACTGGAAAAAATCCAGGTTCATTCTTTTTTATTTTAATTTATTATCAAAAGGCTTGATGTTCCTCTCGAGGATTTTGAGTGCTATGAAGTGATATGCGTTATGCCTTCATGGCGTATTACCCTTTATTTTTCATCAACCTTTAAGTTACAACGAGAATTTGTGAATTTGCTTACAACGGGACTCCGCTTTCTAGAGATTTATCCAATCTTTTTTTAATTTTTTTTTTCATCTTGATTTTCAGGGGAAAATTCATCTTATTTCTTTTTGTACTTGATATAAACTTGAAATGCAAGGGATTTGTAGGAAAAGATATGACAAATACATTTAGTTGCATGGATCGTCCTGATTTCTATATTTTTATGTGCTTATAATAGCTCATACTGTTATATGCAGTTTCACACAAACAACTGTTCAATGAATGTCTGCTTATGATAAACAAGGAGTTGGATTTTGTCCAATTTGAGCTACGTGCATGTATGAACCAATATGATGGAAAAATTTATTATGGATTTGTTAATAATGTTTCTGATGAGCAATCCAAACTTGGGACAAAGTATTCTGTTCCACAGATTGTATTCTATAAGGCTATCGTAAGTTTGATATCTTCGTACTTCTTATTAATTAGTTGATAATGTATTCAATTTTCTTATTCATGTTTCCATGCAAATAAGCTCATCATTTTATCAAATATTTATAAAAAATGTAAATTTATTTTGGAATTATAATGATATTACCATCCACATTTATTCAAAAAATACTAAATATAATATGATGGTTATCCTAAATTTACTAATTGACTATTGTAGCTTATGCTGAAAATGCTCTAACTAAAACAACAAAAACATTTATAGGTAACCTTGATCCTCTAGGGCTTGTTTGGTTTGAAGAAAAGTTTGGGTAAAGTAAAAAAATTTCGGATAAAGTGAGATTACATGTGTTTAATTTGAAGTAAAACGGATGAAAAACTTTTACAGTGTATTCAATTTTGTGTTAATATATATAGGAATGGGGGATTCAAATTATGTTGAATCAGGCGCGAAGTGAGATCAAGGGGGCTGAGCAGAGTAGCGGAGAGAGTTTGTTCGTTCGAACGAACGATTTAGTTCATATCGATTTTCATCGATGAGGACGATCAACGACCTCATTTGCCGGAGAAGACGACCAATGAACTCGTTTGTCGGAGAAGACGACACCGAAAATTATAAATTTGTTCGAACGGACGATTTCGACATCGTCTTCTCTGGCGAACGAGGTTGTTGGTCATCTTCTCTGGCGAAAATCGATATGAACAAAATCGATTTCATTCGAATCGAATTCCTAAACAAATTTGTTCGAATGACTCATTCGATCGAATCCTTCGAATGATTTGAACGAAAGAATCATTCAAACGATTCGTTCGATCGAATTCCTAAAAAACTTTAAAAAAAATTGGGGGTAATTTCACCCCCCAATTTTACTCAAAATGCCACACTCACAGATTACTTTATTCCAAACAAAAAAATGTTAAATTTCCAGTAAAACTATCAAACAGCAGTAAAGTATACTGATTACATTATAAATAGATTACTCTGTATTCAAATTACTTTACCCTCAGATTTTTCAAATTTCCTCATGCCAAATGGCCCCTAGGTGGAATTGACTACATGAATCTTTATTCTTCATTGTGCAAATCAAAAACAACTTCTCCCTAAATTCCAAATAATTAAGATCAAGTATATTGGTTCCTTAATTTTCTTTTTTTCTGATCTTCCTCTTCCTCCTTTATGATGAGGAAAATTCATAAACTCAAGTTTTTAATTGGCATCTAACATCTACCTAGAAAATGCCCAAAATATCTAAGCCATCCTTCCTTAAATTTATCCTCATTTGAAGCCACATCAATTTGCTACAAATGAACTCTTCTCTCATTGTATCCTTTCATGCACATGCTCATATGCACCTTAACAACTCTATTCCTGCGACACTATTTATATATATATATATATATATTTTTTTTTTTTTTCTACTTATTTGACCAACTTCTACCTTATTTAACATAATTGATCTTATAAAATTTAAGTGGAACTCTTTGATCACACAAAACCTCATTAATGCTTCTCCATTTCATTCAAATAGTTCAAATCCTATTAATACCACCACCATTTATTTCAATATTATTTTGTATGGCTGAACTAAGATATTTGAACCTCTCACTCTTCTTAATAACATGATCTTCAATTGTTGTGTTATCGTTATTTTTGCTTTTATTATGATTAAACTTACGCCAATATTTCTTTTATTTTGGGTCTACCAAGATAAAATCTATTAGATTCTATTGTAATTCTCCACAATTCAAGTTTTTCTTTAATCCTATCTACAATTTTATTATTAAGGATAGTATTTTATGCAAATAACATGCACTTAGGAATCTCATTATATGTGTGCTCATTAAGTACATCCTTAGTTACTCAAAAAGATATGAATGCTAGAACCTTGATGCAATCTCTTTGAAACTTTAAAATTCACATGATCAATCCCTTGCACTATAACACAAGTAATTGCTCCATTATACATGTCTTTAACAATTACAATATAAGCCACAACCATTTTTTTCAACCACTCTTTAAAGAACTTTTCTTGGAACATTATCATATGCTTTATCTAAATCGATATATTTTAAATGAAGATTTTTCTTTATCCCTCCAAATTCTTATACCAATCATCTAAGTAATTTTGTGACCTCCCTAGTGGATCTACTTGTCATAAAACTAAACTGAATCTATGAAATATTAGTATTTCATTGCAATTTTTGTTGTATCGCACCATCACATAAACTTTTATAGTATAGTTCATTAACTTAACTCTTTAATAATATGATTACTCATGTACGCTGCCTTTGTTTCACCATTTATTTGACATTTTTAGTCTTCAAATTTTATTAAATAACTTGAGGTGTGAAAAAACTCTTTCCTTGCCCAATTATTTCCACACATTATTGGGTATGTCATCCAATTTTACGACACAAACCCAAGTTTATTTACTCGCCAAATAAAAATGTAAATGACATTTTCTTTAAAATTTACAATTCACCCATTTATGGCGAATTTATTATTGAAAGCTTCATTAAAAGTCTGCTACAGTAATTATTTCATCTATGTTGCATGTTCTTATTTTTGAAAGATTTTTCTGATCCACACTCTTAACACATTGAAAGCTTCATTAAAAGCCTGCTACAGTAATTATTTCATCTATGTTGTATGTTCTTATTTTTAAAATATTTTACTGATCCACACTCTTAACACGCTTCTACTTGGATTAAATTTATAGTTTTCTTGGTTCTTAATTTTTCTAACTTTAACAGTACATCATAATTTCAAAAACCACATTTTTATCATCACCATTTTATTTTCTTGGATTCAACTAATATAAGTAATATTTTTTCTATTTATCATTATTTTCAAATTTAAACTATTTTTTAAATGCTTTTATTTTTTCTTGAACATCTTATTTTCATTACTGAATATCTTTATTCTTAGGTGCTCTCTATCCGGATTATGAGTATATGTTTAACTATTTTACAAATACAAATAGTTATTGATTGTCATATCATATTAGTATCTTATTAATTTCATACTATCCAAGCTTTAAAAGTTTACTTTTGAATAAAACTCTTTTTTAATCTTACTGTTCAATAAATTAGTTATTGGTTATAACTTTAAGATCATTTCCTTTCTAACTCTTTATTTTAAAATCAATAATTGCTATTTGGTCGTGGAGCTTTCTTATGGAATAATCTTGCGTTTATGCAAATTAATAAAATTTTCTTAAGAAGAAAACAAGCTATTTGACTTTTAGGGCCTATTTGCTTTAGGTTTAGCTTAAACTTGTTAATCTAAGCTAAATTAAGCCACTAAGTTATAATAATTTTGTTGTTAAGCTTACAAACTGGTTGTATTAAAAATAGTTTGGTAAAGGCTTAAGTCATTTATTTTTGTAAATAATTATTTAATTAATATAATAAATAAACTTAGATAACTAAATTAAATATAATAAGTTGTAAACTAACAATATATCACATAATTAGTGTAATTAATTATCTAAAATTAAAAATATTAAATTATTTATTGCAATTATAATTTTGTATGATTAAGCAATATGATTAATATATTTAGTAATCAACTGTAATTAATATAGTTAATTAATATCATTATTTATAGTTGCAATAAGTAAAAGTTATTAAAATACATTTACTATTAATTAATTATAACTAATAGCATTATTTAATTTTATGTAGGGGCTGTTTGGTTTGAAGTAAAATCACAATGAAGTAAAAAAATTTCTGGTAAAGTAAGATTACTTATGTTTGGGTTAAAGGAAAATGGGTGAAAAACTTTTGCAATGTAATTCAATTTTGTATTAATATATATAGAAATCGGGGATTCGAGTTATGCCCGAATTGGGTGTAACTCGAGATTACGGGGGTTGAGCAGAGCAGGGAATTCGTTCGAACGAATGAACGATTTTGTTTGTGCGAACAAACAGATGATTTCTCGTCATCTTCTCCAGTGAACGAGTTTGTTGGTCGTTTTCTTTGGCGAACGAATCAGTTGGTCATCTTCCCCGGCAAACGAGCCCGTTGGTCAGCTTCTCCGGCGAACGAGGTATTTGGTCGTCTTCTCCGGCGAAAATTGATATGAACGAAATCGATTTTGTTCGAATCGAGTGAAACCGATTTTGTTCGAATTGAGTGAAATCGATTTCTTTCAAAATCGATTTGAACAAAAAAATTGTTCGAACAATTTGTTTGATAGAATCCCTAAAGAAAATTTGAGGGGTAATTCCTACCCCAATTTACTCAAAATGTCGCACTCATATATTACTTCATTCCAAACAAAAAAATGTTAAATTTCTAGTAAAACTACTAAACAACAGTAAATTAACCTGATTTTACTGTAATCAGATTACTTTACTCTGAGATTTTTCAAATTTTCTCGTGCCAAGCAACCCCTTAATTTACTTAATTAATTATAATAATTAATATAATTAATTAATAATAATGAATGTATGTAATAAATTAAATTAAGTATATTTATATTTAACAATAGTGAAATATAATTCAGATAATTAAATAAGTATTATAGTTAATTAAACATAATTGTACTCATCATAGGTAATTAGTTTCATTATAATTAACTATAATTAGTTAATGATCTAAATTTGTTATATGTATTGTATTCATAATTAATGCAATATTTATATATAATGAATGCAATTGCAATTAAATTTATTTAATGTATTTAATTTCTTGATTATAAGTTTATATAAATAACTAATTAATGAAATTATGTTATTATATAACAAAATTTAATTTTGTAAATATAATTATAATTATTTGTAAATAATAAATTAAATATTAAGTAATAATAATTTTAATTACTACATGTTTTAATATAATTATGGCAACTTAAGCTCAAATTTGCATGCAAGTTTAAATAGGTTTAAGCTGAGCTAAGCTAAGTTGTAAAACAATTATTTGGGCAAGCTACGTTGGTTAAACTAAGTGAGAACGAAACATGACTTAGAAAATTCATTCTTATAAGTGACAATATGTTTTTTTCTTTCTAGAGTACTAACAATATAAATTTAAGCTAAACCTAATTTTATTTTCAGTAGTCCCATTTAAATTCTCTTTGATATATATATTTTTTTATTTTGGTAAATTCTTTGAACTAACTAATCTAAGGCTTTCTAAAGTTAATTATAATGTTCACTAATTCATAAACTTGTCTGTCAGAGTACCAATATTCAACTTCAAATTCCCAACGTAGTGTCTTGACTGGGTTTTTTTCCCATGCTTGTTCATATTGTGGGAATCTTCATTTACCTGATACTACACATGTGCGTCAATGTAGTGGCCTCTGCATGATTTTATTGCATCCAGGTATAGCACATTTTTTCCAGGCAACACACTAGCTTTTAAGCAATTTCACCAAGGGTTTGCCATATTGATTTGGTAAAGTTTTGTGTTGGTTGTTAACTACATCATGCCACATCTTAATCATTCAGAACTTGGGATCCAATGTTATAAAATCTAAGAAATTATGAAAATCTTGTTGACATCTATTTGGTGTGAAAGGTTTTTCTAATAATAGTACGAAGTTGCTGCTGCCTAATTGAATTGCAAAAGTAGTCTTAGTTTGAATGTATTCCATCTAAGTCTAAACTCAAGTGTATGTATGATGAAGACAATTTGTATAATGTGTGACCGATAATAATTAGTATACATGCTAGCTATTTTATTCTAATCTATTTTATCTCAATCATATTATTTTCATGTTTATATTAATATTTTTCTCTTATCTTTTGTTTTGCTTAAGATTTGTTGTAATTATAGGCTCCGTAGTGTTTAATATACTTATTTCTATTTGTAGATAGTGACCAATCAGTTGATTGGTTTAGTTCATAAAAGTTACCATTCCAAATTTGTTATGTTTGAACTTTAAATAGTTTATTTTTACTTGGTATATTTGTATATTATATTATATATGAATCAATAAAAAATATTTCTATTTTTTATGACTCTGAAGATAAATTGTATCTTAAGTTTTAATTGTCAAAATTATAATACATATTTTTTAAATATTATACCCATATATAATATGCTCTTATATATATACCATTTTAGCATATCAATAATGTCATTTATAATAATAAATTTAAGAAACTAAGATGAAGTTATATATATATATATTTTAATTCTGTATTTTAAAATACTTGTAATATACACGCATATTAATGCCCATATAATACCTGTCTCGGATGTTACTATTGTGCCAAGCACTATAATGATCAGCAAGTAAAAGCCTTTTTCTAGTGACAGAATTTGGTAGGCTTTTTTTTAAAAATATGTGATGCTTTTGAATGAAGCTGTTTATTATCTTTATATGGCTAATGTTTGGAGAAAATTACTTGCTGAATACATATACAAGTCACTTATATGCGTTTCTATAAGTATAAATAACCTGCATTATTTGTAGCAAATTTTCATTCCATTAATCTCATGCAGATAGAATCGATTGCTCTGGATGGGATGAACCAAGGTTGCATATCTAATATTGAAGCTCTAAATATTCGCCTTGAAAATCAGGTTTTGATTCTTACTTCCACTATCATAACTAAATAATCTCTTTATTGCCTTCAATCATTAAGACAATTTTTTTCCAGTGTGTCTTATTTTTTATACATTTTGTGAATAATTGTCTTTTTCTTGTTGTATGGAAGTGAAATCTTATAATGTCTAGGTACATTGTTTTGTGGTTCAGTGGAAATTTTCCTACTGATTTCTTATGAAACTTCATTGTTCTGCCACCCTTTTTATTCGGTTGTTTGCTTTGAGATGAAAATGGTTGTGAGATAAGAGAGCTTCTAGCTAGCTTTCTCTTTTTTAGGAGCTAGTCTAGCTTGAAGCCTCAAGTCTTGTGGTATGAAGCATACTTTATATTTCATAAAGTATATCCTGTGCGAGATTTTGATAATAAGCGAAGCTCAATTCAACTTGTATTGCCGAGCTTTGGTGGTCTAAACAAAGTTCATTATTTTTCGAGTTAGGGTGTTTCATCCCAACTCAGTTTCACATAAATCCAAACTGGCTTGAAATCAATTGTGTGCTGGTTCAATATTATAAGTAAAGCAAGCCGAGTGATTGAACCCATTACAAAGCTTAGATTTACTTAATGATTAATAGTTCACTAACATTGTGCATCAAATATATATCAATTTTCTAGGTTACTCAAACTGAATGTCAATTTAGCAACAACTTAAAATCTGCTTTAATTAGTTTTATGCAAGGAACCCTCACTTGAAACTTGATTTTTTGAAGTTGTGAGTGTAGATATTTTTTCAAAATATAATTGTAAAAAAACTAGAGGGACTGGCTAGGTTGGGGATGTTGATGGAGGTATTGTCGATGCTGGTGATGGAGGCTATGATGGATGGTGAGGTTAGGGTGGTTGAGGTGGTGTTGATTTTCGTATCACACTAGCATTGACTTTGTAAGGGGTTTAGGCAGTGTAGGTGGCATTGATGGATTTGCTAGACTTGGTGGCATTGATCTTTAAGGTGGAATAGGTGTGTAGATAAGATGAGCAGTAAAACCTTTGGGAGTGAAGGAATGTTTTTTGTCTTTTTGTGGTGAATTTGTTGGATGTAGTTTGAACATGGGAGAGCTTTTTTTGATGATGTGGTGTGTGCTACGAGTTTATGTGGATGCGGAGCTTTTGAAGGTGTGCAAGATGAGGTGCTGTTGGATTTGGGAGTATAATGGACATTAGTTGATTCATATATTTAGTTTTAATTTGCATCTTTTCCATCATTACTTCAATTTCATTTAAACTTTAAATTCTTATAGGGATTTACTTTTACAATGAATTATGGAGCTTTTTAACCTGGGGTCCTTGGGAGATTGTAGGGTGCATGATTCAATGTGCGTACTTGGCTTTAATGTCTTTGGATTATTTGGATTGCTTGAGTAAGATACTTTTTTATAGTATTGGTACCAAATAATATGTTGGCAGTAATTGTAAAATATGTAGTGTTAGAATGATCTTGATATTAGATATTTTATATTGAGTTTGGAAGAATTTGAACCAAGCTTGAATCTCCACGTTTTAGATGTCTATGTGCTTTTTGAAACAGGTGTTAGCAGAAAAATTTTGTTCAATATTTGAGATTATTATGTCCAAAACACAAAATTCTCTAATTGGTTCGTATGCAACTGATACTTGTTTTGGGAGCTTATGGAGGGAAAATTTGTACTATCATATAAGGATATTAGAGGGTATGGAGAAGGTAGCGAATAGATTTAAGCGGAGTAAAGGATTTGAATGATAACTAGGATACTCGCCTGGATAAAACTAAGTGAAATTTTCCATCATGCCTTACCCTAAATTGCACACAAGAAAGCAATTTTCATTCATTGAGCTATTCTCTTAAAAATTTCACAGCACGAATTCCTAAAATTCTAATTACAAGATGTGCTTTTAACCTCAATAAAGAGAAAATAGCCATTTTTTACTTTGAAATCAAACTTAGTACATGGTTTCCAATGGTTGCTTTTGACTTTAATTATTGATATTACACAAGCAATGAAAATAATGCTTCTGTAACATAATAATACATATTATTATTTTAAGTAAGACATTGCTATCTTGTTTGAATTTAAGCTCCAAAGTATTTCTGTTTTTTTTGCTGAAATTACTTAATTCTAAGTGTGATTTAATATAAGTACTCCTAACAGATTAATTTTTTATTTTTAAAATAAACCCATAATTTAAATTTCTTAAAATGTTACATAAAATATACTTATAAAACTCTTACCCACTTAACACAGAATTCAAACATTATAAATGCTTATTTTTTCATTATGATTTAAATTTTTGATGCATTATTAGATGAAGTAAGAAGAGACTATACACTAGTCAAATTTAAAAAGCACCGTTTTACTGTCAATCTTTTAATATGCATCAGCGGGACTTATTACAAAGTGATTTATCCATTCGGAGAAGATGCTCTATTGGTTTTGAGTAGAAATCTAGTGTGTGTGGGCTGGTTAGTGTTAAACACAAGAAACTTGATGATAATATAGCACCATCGCATGCTTTTTTCTGTCATCATTCTTTTTAATTTCGTTGTCTTGTTTCTTGAAAATTTTTAGCATGGTTTGTTACTTGCATCCTGCTATTATTGTCCCATTCCTAACAAAGCTTTATATTTTCTATCACTAGTACGCAGAATTTTGATTGGCTGGGAAAGGAAAAAACGGAACATTTTTAAGATTTTGTAGAATTATTATTGCTAAGTTTAATTAAAATATTCTACGAGCATAGCTTAGTCAGTTACTCTGTTTAGGAGGCAATCTATATAAGAACAATATCAAGCTTTAGTCCCACTAAATGAGGTCAATCACCTGAATCCGTTGTCTTCATTGTGGACAATCAAACAACAACTATTCAACAATCTCCAAATGTTTGAGATCCCTCCTACTAATTTCTTACTATGCTATTTTTGGTCATCCTCTTCTCTTAACACAGGCAAAATTCATAAACTTGATGTTTTAACTAGGCATTTAAAGGTCTATACGTAATATGCTTTAACTATCTAAGATGAATTTCTCTAAGCTTATACTCAATTGAAGCCACTAAAATATTGCTACAAACAAATTTATGTCTCATCATATCCTTTGTGCAGTAGATAATCTCATAATTTTTATTCTCCTTAGAGCAATTGTTTTAAATTAAACACATTATTTTTTATGCTTCAAATTCAATCAATTCATTTTTAGGTTGGCATGTATATTCCACGAATCTGAGTTCTAGGGGCTAACATTTATGGCTAGTTTTGACTTGCTTATTAGATAGCAGGTACGAGGGTTTGACCCTAGCCTAAAAATCTCAACATTTTGTATAGGCACTAATCCTCTTCTATTTATATGCTTGCTTGCGATAACAAAAAGTAGTTCCTACTTATTTATTTTCATATAACTGGTTCAAGCTTAACAGATTAAACAGCATTTATTTCACCTGTAAAGCTTCATGACCCTCAAAAAAATTCACACAAAAAATTCAGTTTAAATGACACAATTACACATTCTTTAACAAAATTATTTGACTAGGGATGAAGTTAAAGTAAAGCTTAAGCTATGGAGGATTGCTTTAGAATCTAAAGGTTTTCATCTTAGTAAATCTAAAATAAAATATATGGAGTGTTTAAATGAATTAGAAGTCATAATTTTGAAGACATAATTATTGGGAACCATGTGATCTAGAAGAGAGAGGTTCAAGTACCTTGGTTCAATTATTTAAAATAGTGGCGAAATAGAGAGTGCGTTGTGATTAATAGGATCTAAGTTGGTTGGATGAAATTGAGGTGCGCTTCCGGAGTGTGTTGTGCGATTTGATAATCTCACTCAAAATTAAAGGAAAATTTTATTGAGCAGCTATACGACCATCTATGTTATATGGGGCTGAATGTTGGTGACGGGGTGAAGTGGTGAAAGAGATTTACGCGCGGGAAAATGACTATTCGACTTTGTACGGTAGTTTGGAGAACAAATGAAATCGGAATGTTATGAAATTTCAGAATGTTGTGTGGAGGGATGTTGATTCAAAGGAATTAGTGGATGTTTGAGAGAAATATGTTGTCACACTTCATACAATGTTCGTAAAGTGAACGATTGAATGAGCAAACAGAGCCATAATCGAATGAAACAGGATGTGTTTCGAAGCTAACAGAGGGCACTTCGAAACACACCAGAAAATCACTGGAAAAAAAAAAAACAAGGATACCTACCAGGATTATCCACATCCTAATCTTTCGAGGTTGTACACACCTCGAAGCTTCATTAGTTGTGCACACCAACGGTTGTTCTGGTTGTCCATGGAAATAAATGGTTCATGTAATCGATACTACCTAGCGGGATTAAGACTTGATTTTATTATTATTGTTGTTACTATTGTTGTGTTGGTGAGGAAGTAAACTATGAGGAAGTATCTGGTTTCAATGGGACAAGTCTCTCAATTTTATATTGCGCAAGTTTCTTTGAGAAAAGCATACCAGAGCTTTTATTTTACTTCAATTAAAAAAATAATATTCATGATAGGGTTTTTCTACCTTTTCCAAAATTTACTCCAAAACCACAATTTAAAGATTTAGAATTCATTTAAGTAGGCCCTATCCCATTACCTCACTTTGTGAATTTATTGGGATGGAATTTGGGAAGGATATCGATTTTCTTTTAGCTAGTTGCAAACTATTAATCTAACTTTATTTTATCTATTCTTCTTGATTAATTTTCTACTAAGGTGGTAAAGTATAGTAACTAGTGTCTACAATTATTTTTATTGTTTGGATAATAATTGACATGTTATCACAATATTAATGTTTTTCTAGGTCTCTACAATTATTTTTATTGTATTTTTGTTGAAGTAAATTCCTAATTTGTGAGAAAACATTAGATAAAAGCTTTATGAAACAGGTTCATAGGATAGGGTTGGCTTCAAGCTGAGTTCAAACGAGTCAGTTTAGACTCATAATCAAATAAGATTTGAGTCGAGGTGTAGTGACTCTAATGATTTCCATTTCAAGTAGTGGTTTATCTTTTGACACAAATTTCTTCAATTTGACTTTGACTTGAATAAGTAGAAAGGTTATTGCTTGCCAGAGAGGCATCTTTCTGTTTCTTATAAGCGATTCTATTTTTTTGTAGGCTCAAGATGGACAGGCTCTACAGGAGAGCCAATTTCGCATACCTGCAGCATTCAAGAGTTTCACAATTTCCCAAAAGGAAAAAACTCTCAGTGAGCTCATACGGGACCGGTGGCTGACCTCTACCTCAGATGGTCAAATTGGTCTTGGAGTCCGTTCTTTTCTTGATTTGCGTAGTTGGTTCTGCAACAATGATGTTGTGTCATGCCATGTCTGCAATGAAGCTGCTATAAAGGTTTGAACTGATGAAACTTTGATTTTTTTTACACTGGTGAATTTATATTTAATTGAACTGATGTTTTACTAAATTCAATGTGGCCATTAATCTTTTTTGTTTCAATTAGAAAAAGTTCTTTCAACTCATGCATCTTGCATGGCTTCGCAAATATAATGATTTGCTTATGAATATTATTGTTTTTTTAGTGCAGCGCTGGTGTTCTAAGCTACGCTTTAGAATTTATTAAGAGTAGGAGACGATGTATCATTTTTTTTCTCAAATATACATGCAAAAAATGATTTTGTTTATGAATATTATTGTCTTTTGTGGCAGCGCTGTTGTTATATGCTACGCTTTAGGATTTATTAAGAGTAAGAGACGATATATCATTTTTTTCTGTAACATATGTGGTGTGGGTGGTCCTATCTTTCTGAAAAATCATTGAATATGTCTCTTCTGGATTACCAGTTTGCTTGGAGTTTTGATCTTTTAATATTTGCTTTGCATATTATGATATCTTCTTTTCTAACATTTTGGCATCTTGTTTTGATTAATCTTATGATAATTATCTAAATGAGGGTCCAGAACTGAGAGTAATGGCTGGCTCATTTAATGGGGACTAAGGCTTAGTGTTATTGTTACTCTGAACTTTTTAGGTTGGATTTTGCCAAGCTACAATCAAAGCTGTGGTATAACTGTATTATGATGCGTTCGACGGTGAGTGTGTATTGTCAACTAGGCAATTTATACAAAAATAAAAGTAAAAATAAAAACTAAAAGAAAAGGACTTAAGATTTATGGTAGTTCGGTTGGTTGAATCCGATCCATGCTGTAGGTTTGTGTACGAGCAAGGAATTCTGCCATATTTCCAATATTGTTATAGTGAATTGTAAGGAGTATGAAATATAAGAAAGCTTTGGAGAAGAGTGAGCATGCAAGTACTGAAAAGCTGATCGGTGAACTTGACAACTATAGCATAGAGTCTTCCAGCAAGTCTCCCAGTAATTCTCCTAGTAAGTCCCTTACCTTGTATTTTATCTTTCTCTACAGTCTTTTAGGGCTTTAGAAGGAGGAGATTTTATAAGCTTGATTGAGGAAATGGCTTTTGTAAAGATTATTGATTCCCCATGTGAAGGTGACATAATTAGCAGCAAGGCTGACAACACTGAGATTGCAGAGAGGTCGCTGTTGACTTGGTGTGGTTGTAGGCACTGTGACAGAGAACACGATGGTAATACTGAGCTGATAGTTTTTCCCTTTTTGGATACCATTCAAGTTGAAAATTGCATTACATGCGACGGATGCTGATTGGATGTTTGCGTGGTGTTATGGTACAAAGGCCAAACAGCGGCCTTGAGATTGTAATCAAAAGATTTGCTCAGGCAGCTGACATTTGATAAGATTTGGGAATTTTGCCAATTGTTTTTTAATTGATTGGATTCATTCTACGAAAGCATTATTGTTGTCATGGCAATTAGAGAAATACTGATCATTTGGCTTAGAGAGTATCTTATAAAGTCAATCAGTGGCCAGTCAAAAGTTCACAGTATGACTTGGAGGAGATTATACAGATTATTAAGAGTAATATAATCCATTAAAGAGACCTTATATATAAATGTTAGGGAAGGGCCTACCTATTCTCCCTTCCAATACTTAACACTTTGTTAAGGTATCCAATACTTGACACTTTTTAAAGGAAGGCAACCGATACTTTACACTTTGTAAGGAAGGTAACCAATACTACACACTTTAAGCAATTCTGTTTATCACTTACAGTACTATAAAGTAATGTCATTGTTTTTCCCTCAGTACTTTTAAAGGGAAAAAAATGTAGTATGAAGTGAGGAATAACTTAGATTCACTCACCTTGGGGGAGAGGGTTTGTAGCAGGGATTTATAAGGGTGGAGGGTGGGCATCATTTACAGTGACAGAGTGGTGGTTGTAGCATTTTCACTTTTTGTGCTGCATTGTAGCATTTTCAGTTTCGACGGTTACAGTTATAAGTTTAGGTGGTTACAGTTTTGGGTTTTGGTGGTGACATTTACAAGTATTGGTGCTGCGTTGTTGTTATTGTTGCATATTTTGACTGAATTGAGTTGTCTGATTAGGGAAAAGGAATCTGTTATCTCAGACTAGGCGCCAAAGAGCCTTTGTGAGCTTGACTGAGCTCACTGACTGGCTGATAATGCCTGATTGAACTTCTTCTTGGCTAGGGCACCGAGGAGATTAGTCAGTCTGTCCGGCAAACTTAACTATCCTAGGTTTGAACACTTGAACCTCTAGAGGAAATTGTCAATAACAACGCCACTTTCTTAGAACCTTAGTTCTAGTTCCTTGATTTGCATGGAAAGAGCTGTTGCCTTTTTCAGTATTGTGTCTCTTAGAATAGAAAATTTACTCCTTATTCCACATGGATGCTCCTAAGGTAATAATAAATGAATGACCCACCACTTGAATCTCATGCACGGAATAATGCCATTTTAACAATTGAATTTAAAGAGACTACATAGCTAAATAGAGCTTATCTTATGTCAACCGTAGCTGCTAATTTGAATATGATGAACTCATAAATCGATTGATCAACTTCAGTTCATAATAGTTCTTTTCACTTGCTTCCATTTTTGCATATGCAAGTTGAATGTTTAATTTTTTGGAATGCTGCTAGGGAAGTTATCTCCTTGTATCTGTTAATTTGCAACTAAAGAATGCAAATTTTTGCTTATGATTCAATTTGCATTACATAGGTTATTCTCTTTATCAAAACTTGCTTGGATATAGAAAATGCTGTAGTGCTCCGCCTATAGCCAAATGCATAGTAAATATAATTAAAACACTTTAAATTATACTAAGTTTAAATGACACTATTGATGAATTGATGTTGTTTTATTTGATTAATGTATGACAATTATATTACGCTTAATACTAGGCTTAATTATTATTTTTTTCATTAGTTGCAGCAGTGGAAGTAATGCTAATTAGGGTGTTATATATATAAATATATATACCTAGCATCTAAGTTTTGGATGTTTTTACAAATCTAATATGTAATTTCTAGGGATTTTCAAATATACAACAAAAATCTTGACACTCAAAACTTGAATATTACAAAAATGCATTCTAAATCTTTTTTATTAAATTAAACTTATCCCATCTGATTTTTCTCAATCATTGCAAATGGACAAAAAGATAATATTGGATGTTAGCTTTGCAAATATCAAATTTTAGATGTCAGATATGTAAATACATCGATGTTATCTTGTTGCTGCATTTGTCATATTCAAGTCTAGTCTTTCTCCATCCATCACCTGTTTATTTATTTCTTATATGCGATTTTTATGGACATAGCACCCAAATTTTATAATTTACATATCTAACATTTATATAAAAATCTAACATTTTGTATGTAAAAATCTAACGCTCTTATATTTGGTTTACCTCACTTGATGTGACAACAGGCTGAACAGTGCCCCAATGAAGGGTGTCTTGTATGCATTCACTATTACTGCTTAAAGAAATTTTACAAGCGTAAGGTAATATCCTCTACACTATCTTAGAGAACTAATCTTTTAGCCAAAAGCATTTAAAGTTGAGTTGGCACTAGAGAGATATGAATAATGAGTTCTATTACTTTACACTGATTTTATCTCATGTCAAACAGCTCTCAAGTCAAATATATGATCAGTGAGATTTGAAGTATTACTTATCAAGAATTTAAAGTCAAAACTCAACTACAGAATCACAACACATTCATATCTTAATTTACTTTTGGGTCCAAGTATAAAGTGAAGTATTGGGGAAGTTGTTTTAGCAAAACAATTTAAGATTAGTAGTCTTTAATTATATAGTCCCTTTATTATTTTAATTGTGCAATTTAATATCAATTTAATCCTTTTTCATTTTAACATATTGTCAAATTAATCCCTTTATTCATTTTAAGCTCAAAATGAATACTTGAGGGAGTTGGCAATTTTTGTCACAGGGCTAAATTGGCCAAATTGAAATAGTATGAGGATTATTTTGACAATTTTATTTTTGAAGAAGTTGAATCTTCATAAAATAAATGCAGCTAGTGGATTGGAACCGTTGACTTATCTATTGTTCAAATCAATAGCTCAACGAACAAGCTACAACACCATTCAAATACAATGATATATAATTTGTCTCTTTACTAGATATATTTTTTATAGAACAAAAATACATTTTAATTTTAACAAATTGCTCCCCAAATCCTATCTATTGCACTAAGACTATCTCCCCATTAAGATCATGACATATAGAGAGTTCAAATTCCACCGGCTGTGACTTATTGATGTTAACTTCTTCCCCGAATAAAAAAAACAGGCTGCTAAAGTATGCCCTGGCTGCGGCGCCGAATGGCACCACCCTTCTGTCTTCACCAAAAAAACTGGAGAAGAGGCGGCGGCAGCGGCGGAGGAGCCGGCGGCGGAGGCGATTGACGTCGCTGTTAATGCTCCCATCCTGAAAGAAAAGAGGACGAGAAAGATCTCGAAAGAAGAATCGACTTCTGCCGCTTCCGATGGTCGATGTCGAACTCCCACTCTGAGGAAAAAGCGGACGAGGCTCTGCAAGAAAGAGATCGAAGACGCCGCTGACGTGGATTCAACTCAGCCGCCCGCTCCCGCGCCGACAGCTGCCGGCGTTCGAACTCGCCGATCCGCGCTTAGATAGCTTCGTTCTTCTTACCCTTACCCTGCTGTGTATATAATATATATATATATATATATATATATATATATATATATATGAGATCTGATTAGGGTTTTGATAACGGCAGAATGCAGGCAGGGAAAGTAATTTTAGAGGTTCGTTTAGGCTTAATTTGCTTAATTTTTGTAATTATGTTCTATTTGAGCATATTAAGAACGATTCGTGGGGAAGAAAAATGGTTAGATTAGATGTGTTAAGGCATCATTGATATGTTTGGGACTGCGGATATTATTTTATTATTATTTAAAAAAAGTTGGTTGTATAACTAATTTATAGAGGCTGCTAGTGTCATTAGATTTTTGAATGTTATATATATTATTATCTCTAAAGTATTATTTGGCACTTAAATAATTGGATTATTATAATTTGTATTTAAAATATATATACTTTTAAATGATTTCATACATAAATATTTTTCTTTGTATTATTTAAAATTATTTAGGAAGATACTTAAGAGTATCAAAATCGCTCATAATCCATCATACTTGATTGACAAATGTCAGCATTGCAAAATTATTTTGTTATTTAAGTAATTACTTTTAGAGTTGGTGTTAATGTTCATTTATTTATGGGCTTACTTGGCCTTTTGAAAAAGGAATTTGGTCAACTAGGCTGAATTATTTTTACAAAGATGATTCTTTTGAGGAATTAGTTCTCGCCCGACGAATCCCATGAAATCATAGCAATCGAAGAGATTTGTTCTCGTTTGACAAATCCCATGAAATCACAACAATCGCAAAGTCGAGGGATCCGTTTGAACGAACCCCACGAATGTGGGGGCAATCTTACTCCTCAGATTACTCGATATATCCTACCTGCAAAATACTTTATTCAAAATAAAATATAAATATAATAAAGTAATCAGATTATACTGTAATTGAATTATGCGATATCTCACTTTGTTGCACTTTTTATATATTTACAAAATATATATAAGAAAAATGATAATGCAAAAATAAATAATCATTTAATATATTTTTTACTAAAATTGAATTATATGAAAAATGCATTGCCATTTATATTAGAAATATTGAGATAAAAGCAATTATCTTGTAAATATAAATATCATAGTTTTGTGGCCATAAATGTTTTAATGACAATTTCATATTATGCTATTGTAATTCATTATTATACAAAATATATTTAGCAATTTTCTTAGTAGCATTGCTAACTAATCATTTAACTAATTTTAAATTGTTTTTATTAATTATTAGTCTTGAATTGTTAATCATAGTATATGTAAATATACTAGTAAATGATTATAGATAAACTTTTATATTGCTATGCCAAATTGTGGGCTAATTATAAATGTAATTTTTATGTTTTTTTACTTTTTAACTTGATTGTAAATTGCAAAAAATTGCATGTATAATTTATAATAGTCAATAATGTTAATTTAATTTATATAATTAAATTTTATTTTATTTAAATTCTTAAAAATATATGGCTAATTAAATTGTATGTTTAAATTTATTTGAACAAAATATTAAAATAATATTTTTTTAATTAATTTAAATATGAGTGCATTCTAATCAATTCCGACTTGAAGTCGTAAAATTATGATTCGAGCCGACTCAAGTTTGAGTTCGAGTCAACTTACTCAATTATTTCAAGTTCAATTTTAACAACTCATTTATTTATGACCATATACAAGACCTAATATTTGAGAATTTTATATTTCTCCGGTAACATAGCACTTAAAAAAATTCATCTAATAGAATTTGAAGATTATTTTATTCTTAGTTTTTTATTTATATTAAAATAATGTCTAATTTAAATAAATTTTTTAAAAATCATATATATATACAGCGCTGCCCTTTAATTCTCTTCCTTAATTCATTTTCAGTCGGTCGTCTGTTCAGGTACTTCCACCGAAGTGTAACCCCTACACGCGCCCCCCCCCCCTCCCTCCCGTTCCTGCCCAGTCATGGAGGATCACGAGTTCCGCAGAATACTTGATCTCTTTCCACTCGTTCGATCTCGACATTTTTGCGTAATCTTCTCACATCTTCTCCACTCTCTGCTTCTCGACACTTGATTTGCTGTCTGCTGATCTGATTTATTGCTTACTTTTCTTATTATGTTTACCGGCTTTCGCGACGCCGATTTTATGGATTTTATGGATTTTGTGTGTTTCTCAGTTATCCAACTTGTTGTAGTGACAGATCGTGTTAGTTATATTTGGAGGGAGAGATGAGTAAATGCTTTGCTGCAGTCTGGAAAAATAAGAAATATTTTTATCTTTTATTTATGTTTTTTGTTGATCTGTGCTTTCATGTACGATAATTCTCTCGTTTTCTGATTTTTGGTGAACTGCTATGCGCTACAGAAACATGTATCAGCTAACTTCACTGATTTCTAATCTCTAGAAATGCGTCACATATTTACATTTTGGGTTAGTATATTGGTTCTGTTAAATCGTATACATATATGCTAAGATTAAGGAAGTTATAATACTGAAGCATAGGATTTTCATCTTGAATTCAATCAAATACAATATGTATTCTATTGTATGTACATTCGAACAGAAGTTTATTCCATAAATTGTTAATATGCAAACCAATTATTGTAGGGATTGGTACGCCATAAATTTATTCTAACTGTGTTAAATCTATTTTAATGCACGCTTTAATAAGATTATTATATAACTTCTAAAGGAAATCATTGAACTTATTAAGTATATCTATTCTAAGCATTATATGGATAAATCGTACAACTAACTAGGATATTTTAAAGGCATTAATATCAGTTAAATAGCTAATGTCATATATGACAACTATAATAGCTTGATTATTTTGAGTCGTACTGTTTTTGGAAGTTTATGAGGCTATCCATGTTATATCTAGCTTGATTTTTCCAATTTATTTATTTGTTTTACAAACATCAAATCAGTTAAACGTGTATTTCAACAAACCTAAATTAGACCAGACCTTCTATGAAGTTACCATTTGAGGGCATACTCGTGAAGTTCAGCTTACTATGAAATGATTGGGGAAAAGTTGACAACATATTTTATAGTATAACATGAATCATTACAATTTGATTTTTGGGCATGATATTCTCTAAAAGACTTATATGATGTGGTTTGTGAGTGGATTGAGCTAAAGCTGGGAGGCATTTGACATCTCAAATTTGATATGGGTTGTGATTGATCACCAGGGTACAATGACCGGACAACGTTAAGCTTTCTACTTACTTTTTGGAGAAAGTGACAAGAATGAACTATACTTTAATTTTAGATTGAGAGGAAAGAATGTTGGTCTTTATGAGTAAAATGATTGTTATATTAACTAAAATAATTTTAGGTGACTGGTAAAATTCACTGTTAGAATTTTGTAGTTAAGTTTGCATGCAATCAAGCACTTCTATGATGGGTGATATTGTAGTTATCATATAAACATAAAGCCGTGAGACCTAGACTAGCATGAGATGGATTGGATCAAAATTGGCAATACATATAAATATGGCTTGCTTCATTATAGTTTGTTCCTAGGGGAGAGCAGAGGAGACATCATATCCAAAAGAGGGGAAGTTGATAGAAGAGTTTATCTATCGTACTTTTTGTAGTTTACTATTAATGAAATGTGTTAATTCAATATGAAGGAATTATTTATTTAGGAGAGGGTTTTTGATTCATAAAGTGCTCAAGATTTATTAGATAAGATATAATGTCTTTATTATAGAAAGTGATGCATATTTAAAATACTTTGGGCTCATGGCAATGATTTGCCTGGGGGTGTTCATTGCCGTAGTCCGTCACCTAGGTTTTAGGAAACATTTCCATTTTTACGAAGAGTTGGAAGCTTGTTGTCATAGTGGTGGTTTGTGATGGAGAAAATGAATGGGTTCATTGACATCTTGAACAACAAAATCAATGAGAAACTATCCGCATGTTAAATTTTGTAGTTTCAACTTAGGATGCCAACAGCCATCATGCTGCCGTGAATAATGAATAATTTGAACAAACAGTAAATCTAGCTTCTTGTTCAGTATGAAGTTGTTGACAAAGCTGACTGTATTATCAGGTACTTGGGTGCACCTTGTATGACTATTTCATAGTTGGCAGGGAATCTGAATGTCTATATATTGTCTTTGTGTTTAGCTTGCTTATACAAAACATGCAATCATCTCATGGTGATGATAATGACAAAATTACGCTAACATATGCTTGAATGGGAAACACAACTGCGATAATGGAACAGAACATAGTGGTTTGGAAACAGAAATAGAAACTAAAAGCTCCTTAAAACAGGCTCTTCAGCAAACTGGGTTGGTCTCTGGTATAAATTCAACAATATGCTCTGATGCAGTACCTAATTGTACCATTAGGGTCTGACTTGGCACAATATTAGATTCTGAATTACAATTGACAGGCCTCATCAAAGGTCAACTCATCATCTGATAATGGCATATTATATATCCATCATGATGATCTTTAGTTGGTATGCTTCAAAGGGAAAATGAATTTTAATAATTATGTTTTGGAATCTCTGGCTCAACCTTACTCACAAAATTCAGCATGAGCTCAAGGAGATCGCCGTAGTCATGCTTAATGTCAAAGAGATGGACTTGAAACTAGGTTAAATATTATTGTGAATGTATCTTTTGGTAAATATGATCTGTGCTGCAACTTTGTATGCAAGGTCATCTTTGATTACCTTATATTGATTGCCCTATTTTATTGTCTTGGATCTGAATCTTTAATGTAACCATTATTTTTTGCATTGCAGTCTCAGTTTGTTGGTTACCCTTCTCTATATTTTTGCACTTCAATAATTTTTTATTTGATTTTTCATACATTTATGATAGAAAATCTGATTTCTCATGGAATTGGTCTATTTTCCTTAGAAGCTTAGCAATATTCCTAGTCTATAATTCCTGTAACATTATACATGGTTTGCTCCAGACGTTTTTTTTCCATGTATCTCAAATAGAGAACAAGATGGACTAATTAATATTGGTTTTCCGTCACATCGATTTCTTTATTGAGTGGAATAGATGTTGTATGATTGGGAGCTTAACTTGTCATTCTTCTGTAGCTGAGAGCATGATACTAGATGCGAACAGGGATCCCTGGGGTATATAGATAATAAAGTAACGATGTGCCGAATATTTGACTTGAGGTAGTTTAACCTCATTACAGTGAACGGGGTGGTATCCCTGAATTTTAATTTTATAGAGATTTTGCCATTTAGATTTTTGAACACATGCATGATTGTTTCTCTCTGTACCAATTAGAAGGCCTACTCTGAGCTTCATCAGTGTAAAGACTTGCCAAGGGGTCCCAAAAGTCATTATAGCCGATTAGGTTAGCACCCATTCACATTTTCTAGAGGTTCAATTATTAGACCTCAATGTTTTTCCATTGATACTTTGGTTATCTCAGCGACAACTTAAATAAATTGTGATTTATTTCAATAACTTGTAAATTTCTTTTACTTTTTTATTTTTGTTTTTATTTAATTTATTTACTATAATATTTAACCCTCACTTTTAAATTGGTGGTCTGGCTACATAAGAATCTTTTTTCATGGAGGCAAATTTTAGTCAATTGTGCAATTTTGAGTGTTATTTCCCTTTAAAATATTCACAACTCTGAAGTTGGTAATTTTCCTAAGCATTAAGCTACACCTAATTATTTTCTTTATGTTATTTGTCTATACACTGCACTGCTTTGTTGTTTCGAAGCTCATTTGTTCTTCAGCAGTTGTACTACATTTTCCATGGATAAGAAAAAATTCAAAGCGACTGAAAATCAAGTTATTCATATGATCGACAGTTTAAAGTACCTTGATGTTAGAACAATTTTTAGAGAAAACTCTAAAGAAAGTTA
Organism: Gastrodia elata; assembly: GCA_016760335.1. Lineage (NCBI taxonomy): Eukaryota > Viridiplantae > Streptophyta > Magnoliopsida > Asparagales > Orchidaceae > Gastrodia > Gastrodia elata. The sequence goes on along the minus strand of CM028684.1, from coordinate 29,385,870 downwards.
GAATATGTTTAAGAGGATATCAATTTGATTTAAAATAAATGCTCAAGTTTATCGTTATGATTTTACAGATTTTTGGATTTGATTTTGGTAAGAAAGAAGACAGGAAATTAAGCTTAGTGAAACTTTAAGAAAGACAAGAAGAATGTCTTAGAATGATATTGAAAAATGAGATGAATCAATTTCATTTAAGGTTTATCGCTGGAAACAGACTTAGTTTGTATTAGCATGTTTAGGTTGGAAGATACCAGTAAGATAGAGATAGAGTGATTGCGAAAGGAACTGAAATGAAACCTTTGAGCCATAGACAACATTACTAAACACTCCAAAAAAACCTGTAAAACTAACGCAGTACTCAATGGAGAAGAAATATTCACAATGTTCATAAATAGACGGGATGATTAGAAATGATAATATATTATTTGTATCAAATGTTAATCTCTTAGCTTTCTTGTGATAAAAAGCACTTATTTTTCTTGCATTTTTCTTGAAGTTTCAGGATGATTCTGGAAGGGCATCAAGTTCACGTTTAGCACAAGATGAGGTCTCTTGATGAATCAACTTATTATTGTGTTTTTTGAACTTTATCCTTAAACAGAGTTCTAACAGGTAACAGAGTGGCAGAAAGGCTGGTTTGAGATGGATAAAATAGATGAGCTGGATGAAAATGAAGGTACTGCAAGTTTTTATGATGCAAGAAGCTTGAGCAATTTATGATATTTTAGGTTTACTACTTTACTCATCCAATTTAATCCCCAGTTGTTCATAATTATTAGAGGTAGCTACATGCTTGTAATGATATATATAGATGTCTTCCATGTATCTATATGTATTGATATATATGTAATGCCATGTAACATGAGAAGCAGCAATTGAATGAAAACCAGTTCTTCCTCCTACACTACAACAAATCTCTCCTCTCCACTGCTGCATTCTCTAGTTCTTACATTGTATCAGAGCTTCTCCTTGCTCACACAGCTCTAAGCCGTCAATCTCCTCTCCTCAGGCCAAGAACCTTCTAGCTCCTCAAGAATTTTCCACATCTAGTTAAGAACCGGTCCTCACTATTGCACCTTCCCTACTTCAAATTCTTTATCCTCAGCATATTGAACTTCAAGAAGTTACAGCCCGTCAGAGCTCCTTCCCGCCAGCCCTCCTGTCTCTCGTTCGAACCTCAAGAATCACCAACCTCTTGACTTGTTGCTTCAAAAAAATCATTATGGCCTCATCAGTTTTCAGCCCACAATACAACAATGATGTACAAGAACATCAAGAATCTAGTCAATAACCTTCTTACCACCGATAACTATTCAATTTGGCGTGTACAATTCAATATATTCACGACAAATGGCTTCCAAGGTCACTTAGATGGAACCTAGGTCACCTCCAGGACCTACAATTTTACCCTACATTTCCCCTATATCATTCATGCCAAAACTTGTAACGAGGCATGAAAAATCCTGGAAAGAAGATTCCAATCCACAAATAGATCCAAAGTAATCCAACTCAAAAACACTCTCCATAACAATACCATGAATGACAAATCGATGATAGAATACCTATCAGAATCAAAGACATAGTAGACAAAATTCAGCCGCCGGTTCCATCATTGATCCAGAAGACATCATCCTCTACGCATTAAACGGTCTCCCCTAAGCCTTAAAAACAGTGATCCGCACAAACCTTCAGCTCCTAAGCCTCGACGACCTGCACTCATTGCTTTGCAGCGAAGAAATCAACTTCCAACACGAAGCTAGTCGGGATCTTCAACAACAACCATAGTTCTCATTTCTACTGCACGCCAGAGGCCGAGGACGTAGCCGATCATGGAAGGGAAGAGGGCGGACAGGTTCAGCTTCCAGAACAACAAACAATTGGAACCTTCACCCTCACCTCGCAACTGTGGATTGCCAAATCTGTTGTAAATGATTGCTCTCAACTGCTGGCGCCGACTTAATACTTCGTTTACAAGATGATTTCCACATCCCACTGCACTCGTTGTAGACAGCTACATCGGCAACAATTGAGTTCTTGACTCTGGCGCATCTACTCACAAAACAAAGAACCTCAACAACCTCTCCATCACAGGTACATACAGCGGTTACGACAAGGTCACCATCGGAAACGGTCAAGCTTTGCACATCTCCAATATTGGTATTAGTCTATTACCCACTCCATACCATAAACTCACATTGTCTCAAATTTTACACGTCATTAAATCTCAATTCAACCTTGTTTCTTTTCACAAACTCGCTAGAAACAATAAATGATCTATTACGTTTGATACTACTAGTTTTTCTATCAAGGATCTTCGCTCGAATATAGTTCTCCAAGGTCGCAGCCGTAATGGGCTCTACATTATTTCCCTCTAGCCTCCACACTCTCCTCAGCAACTACTAGTGTCATCCACCGCCACAATCAATTCAACTCTTTGGCACCAAAATTGGGTCATCCAGCTGCTCCAATCCAGCACCTTCTCGCAAATCAGCATCCCCACATCTCTTATAGCAGCAACCACACCCATTGTCATCAATGCATCATAAATAAACATCATAAATTGTCTATTTACAATTCTAATAATCATTGTTATCAACTACTAAATTTAATTCATTATGATTAATGGGTATAACCCTTAATTTATCAAATGATGGCTATCAATATTACGTGTCTTATATCGATAATTACTCTCGCTTTACTTGGATCTTTCCAATAAAACCGAAATATGAAACAACAATTATATTCATTCAACTATCACGATCCATTGAAAGACAATTCCAACATAAAATCAAAATACTTCGTACCGACGGTGGTCGGGAAGATTGCAACAACACCTTTACCACCTTCCTTCAACTAGCCGGAATTCATCATCAAATCTCTTGCCTCTATGTATTGCAACAAAATGGCATTGCCAAAAGAAAACATTACCCCTCATATAAACCACCAAAACTTTACTCAACAACGCCAATCCCTCACCCACTTTTTGAGCCGACGCCCTCTTAACCTTCGCCTATCTCATCAATCATCTTTCGTTCATAACTATCTAAAACAAAACACCTTACGAGCTCCTCGACAATCCCAAACCTACGTACGAGCACCTCCGTGTCTTCGGCTGCTCTTGATATCCACTCCTACCACCTACACTTGCTATCCACCTCCACTTTCAACTCTTACCAAAACAAAACAATCCCATGCATCTTTATCAGCTATCACCAAACCACAAAGGCTATTGATGCTACAACTCTCTCACACATAAAGTAATCACCTCCCGACTTGTGCACTTTCTTGAAAATCACTTCCATCCTCAAGCCTCCCCTCTCAGCTCTCTACAAAATTATCTAATACCACCATCTCTGCCCCTTGGCTTCATGCCCTACCTCCACTCTTCCGTAATCTTCTTCTAATTCTAAATCTCCAAATGCATCTACATCCTCCACATAATGTCTCGTCTACCCATTTCACCATATCCACTATATCCACTGACTCTTCTACAGAACTCTCACAATCCGCACATTCACTTACAACCGCACTAAATTCCTTGCCCCAACAAATCTTCTAACCTCTGGCTCAGCCTTATTACTTTATATAGTTATGGGCGTGGATCGGCCTTAAGATTCATTATTTTTCTTGCAAACTTGTATATTTCTCATTATTAATTGAAAACCTTTGTCTTTTTTTCTCCGTGCTAAAAGAATGCTTGGAAAAGGAAAACTTGATGCATTTTTATTATCTTTAGTTTTTGTGGTGGCAATAATGCATATTATGGCATGGGCATATTTATTTCAAGCTTATCTTTAGCTTAAACCAACTTAAGTCTAGAATAGCTTATGCTAGTTTAAGACTTTAACAACCTAAGCTAGCTTGAGTCATATCTGCCTCTCAATAAAAGTTAAAAGTATAATTTAGGCCAAAATATGTCACATCTTCAATTAGTTTCTCTTAGATTAAGAAAGATAAGGGCTTAGTGTTCTGTGTCTAGGGTTTAAGAAAGGTAAGTTATGCTAAGGTTGAAATGTGTTCTTCTCTCCGAGAATACTATAATATATTATATTTGGAAAATCCATAAATAAAGTAAAAAAGCAATCAGCATGAACTGAAGAGCCCCTTCACAACAATACAACCCAAAATCCCTTCTCTTTCCATTAACCCTTAGAATTCCAAAAGCCAAATCACAAGAAAACAAGCAAATAGAAAGAACAATAAAAAACCCCAAAAACTCATCTCTAACTTTTGTTTTCCCCCTTTTCCCCCTCGTGTTCTCCATTAATGGCTAATTGCAGCAAGCAGGTGAAGAACCCGCATAAGCATGCACAAAGATTGCAGCAAACAGTGTATGAAGGCATGGGAATCGACGGTCGGGCAAGCCTAGCTTCGAAACCAACACCAATCGGGCGGTAGACGGAGCAGCACGGCCTCCTCTTCTACCCCATGTCCGCCGCTCATGAGGATAACGAATCCTCCTCAAAGCCCACAACAACCACCTCCTCTTTCTCTCTCTTCTTCCAACCTCCGTTACTATGAGCGCCTCCTCCCAAACAGTGATTTTTAGTCTGGCCAGTGCTCCTCAGTCTCCTTCAAACGAGAATCGGCTGATCTGCTCCTTCGTCTCCTTCGTATCCGCCCATATTCAGTTCCTCCGCATAACATAGAAAACGGTCAATTTGGCAGTAAACAGATTACAACACCCTTATATATACAAGTGTAAAGCATTTACCTCAAAATTTTATTTTACCTCATTTTTTCTTCATGTCAAACACTTGAATTTCTAGATTTCAGGTAAAAATTTTACTTTACACCTAAGTATGATTTTTATTTTTGTCAAATCAGTTACCATTTACAAGCTCTTTATCTTTCCTCTCGTATTCTTTCTACTTCTATTTAGAAGATTTTGGCTTGACCCACATTTAAGTTTAATATACTTGGAATTTTTTGACATGACTTACTATTGAAATAGTTATCCGTGCCCATTAACCATTAGTGAAGTTCTTTGGATTAATCTTGCCATCTTATGTGGACACATTTATCTTTTGGGTTATATCATCGTTGATGTTGTAATGATGATGATGATGATAACATTTATAACACTCTAGATTATATTTAAAATATTGATCAAGTGCAGAAGGTTTCATTTTAATTGATTAGAACTTCTTTCAAAATTGATGATTCATGGGATTTAATCCAATGGTTTAAATTTGTGGTATGTGTTTTTAATATGATGGTGGAACTGGTGATCCATTACATGTTATCTAATTACTAAAAGTTGATATTTGTTGGAAAGAACAATGCTTATAGATTAAGTTAAAACACAAAATAACTAAGGGGTTGTGCGCCCGTCCTTGTCAGCTCAAATCATGCCTATTCAGGATTAGGATTACGCTCAATTAGGGCATAACAAATAATCTGCTGCATCGCAGAAAGAAAAATTGTGCCCTTGTCAGCTCAAATCAGGCTTCCTCCCACCCTTGCTGGCCACCAGTAGGCCCATGACAGCTCCTCACCATCCGTCCACCCTCACCCCCCATCGTGGGCCCATTGACGCCATCTTGCAGGCACTTTGACACCACTGGCTGGCCCTTTACCAACATACAACATATTTTTTCTTTATTTTTAAGTTGCCTGATTTTACCATCCAAACCAACATAAAAAATACTTGCACTGTGAAACCTAAAAACTAAATGCAATGAATATACTTGAATTGTGAACGTTAAGCTGGTCACCATTCACAGCTGTTTTTTTAATGCCAAACATGAAATGTGCAAATAAGTTTGCCCTAATACTGGATACCACTGTAGTACTTAATAATGAATCAGCATATACTAATCCACTATTAAACACTATTACAGGCAAATGATCTATAAGTAAGAGAAAATATAGATGCATTTCTAAATAATGTTAATAAATCATTCATTCCATTACAAATCATCTAGAATAAAATAAAAGGAAATATTCAATTCAGAGTCTAATAAATATTGTTAACTTAAATTATTACATTAAATGTTTATAAATAGATACAAATCACTCTCCTTCTCACATGATAAATAATAGAGTAAAAGGGGTCTATGTAGGTCTTCAAATTTGCCCCTGGAAATCTAGCTCCTCTCCCTGTTGGTCTGTCAGCTCCACTCCAAGCTCCTAATCTATCGTATTTAATTTTTAGCATGATAGGGCACAGCCAATAAAATAAAAATCTGGTTAGACTAATAAAGTCTAAGTACATTTTATAGTTTCTACCCTATTTAGTTTAAGGATATCACATGGGTTTAAGCAGTAGGGTGCACAATGCATTTAAAGGAAAATAAACTAATAAATAAAATATACATGAGCATTTAAAATAAATAGTATACGTGCTAAGGCACACTAAGTAGCCCTGCAAAAGAATGGTTAAACATGAATAACAACTATATGAAAGCTAAATAAGGTGAAGGCTAGCATCCTATATACGAGTAAGGGAGTAAAAGACATTATCTAGCATCCTATAAACAATTATAGCAAATGAACAAACTGAACTGTAATATGCAGAAGTAAGTGTAGAAATATGTAATGCAACTGATTTATATTTAATGTATTAGTTAATTATGTTGTATTATGTTCTGTGGGCACTATCAGAACAAAAGAGGAGTTAGGTACGTCTACCCAACTATCTGAGACGGGGTTTCTTGTATAACCACACACTCCCTCTCAAGGACATGTGTGGTCTCCTGATCTCTCCATAGCCAGCCCTGACACAGACTGATCCACCTTGAATTGAAACCCCTTATTTAATTATATTTGATATTATGCAATGATTATGATCAATTGAATAAGACTTCAAAGCGTAGCAGCATTCAATGGGAATGCCAAGTAAAGTAAGCAGTGATATCCATTTGTTGTCTAATTTTAATTATCTACCTTAACGATTGGGGTTAATCGAACCCCCAATTGACTTAAGATATTGATCTTAAGTTAATTGTTGGATACTTATATACATAAAAATATGGCTTTATAATTTGAAAATAATTTTAATAATAGACAAACTTAAAATTCTCTAACCTAACCTTAAGGTCACCATCCTTAACTTCATCAATTTTTATTCCTTAAGCTCCTAAGATAAAATATACTATCTTAGTAATTCAACCTAAAATCTAAGTTTAATCTACCTCAAGTATTCCTATGGCTGAAACTCACAGGTGCTTAATCTATGTTAAACTCACTTCAATCAATTAGACATTACCAACATCTAGACATTAGCCCAAGAATCCCCGTATAAAAACCTAAGAGCCTAAGTCACAATTCATAACAATTCATATCTAAAGATCTAAATTGTTTACTGATCTAACCACTTCCCTACTTTATCAAAATTTTATAAAGTAAAATTCTCAGTACAAGTATGCATATTTCCAATGACTTGATTTTCCCAAATTTTCCCTCTTTCCAATTCTCCATAACTCCTCTAAGGGTTTATTATTATTGCTCCCTCACCTATACTGATTTAATTGATATGTAGAGGCTCAAGCTACTCTACTTCTAATGCTGAGATCACATCTATGACAATCTTCTAAAAACTCAAAATTAATATGTATTTTGGCTCCTAAATGTCACATTCTAAATTTGCTATTCAATTTTAGATGAAATCAATTAAGAACACTCCCTATAGCACAATAGGAACTAAAACAAAGAGCATATTCAATTTGGAATTTAATTGGGTATTTTAGGGTTTTGACCTAATTATTGAAAATATCAAAAATGTGATTTTGTAAATATATTTCAAATTGCAATTTAAATATCACCATAATATTCTACATAATTTTTTGAGCACTTTAAGATATAATCTGGACCGTCCGATCCTTTCTGAGTTTTAGCGGCTGATCTCTTAATGATATAAGCACTTGGTTAATTATTTAATTAGCTAGTTAATTATACTCTTTAAGTGAAAGGAAATGTATCAACCAAACCTCCTTCAAATCTTTTCAAACTAATTTTGGCGGTTAAATTTTTCTTGTAACTACTCTGGGTTGTTACATCTGAAACCATAGAGGTCCAATGATATGAATTTTATTGAGACTTTGAAGTTACTCATATCGTTTTTTTTTTATTTTTTATATTCAAGCTATATTTGTGTGATTGCAGTAAGAATGCTCAATAGTTTGTTTTGGTGTATTTCATGATGTATTCTATTTATATGAGAACTAGTTTCTTATGTTTACATTTTGCACCATGATTTGGTGGTCTGATATATGTATATATATATAATATGCTTATGAATTGCAACAGGCGCATTTTGGAGCAAGTTAAGAGCAGCAGCTGAAAAGAAGGTATGACGAAGTTATTTTTAGCATCATCTTTCTTGTATCTTCTTTTAAGTTCAATATGAACTTTCTATATTGATATATTAAATTCATTCTAGTTTTTTTAGTTTATTGAAAGCTGTTAAAGATCTTGATCTGAACTAATAAATAGTTTAATGAAAAGGCAGAGGATATCAATTTTATGCTGTCGATATTATCATCGGATTGGTTGATCGTTTTAACTGGAATATCATATATTGTAGCTAAGTCATCTTAACCTAACCCAATTGAAGATGCTGAATTTTGATTCAAAGCTTCTTATTTTCATTTGTATTGAACTGGAATAATTGCGATAAGTTGTTTGGTCCAGTTAAATTGGACTTTACTTGACAAATTTTATGAATGGTTGACATGAGCATGGCCCAATCTGAGAAACCTGAATTTTGATTTTGGTGTTCAGTTTAAACAGGTCAAAGATTGGCCTCTTTGACTTTATTGAATCCGATCGTTATATTTGTAGACCCTACCTTTGAGGTTATATTTGTAGACCCTACTTTTGAGGTTAGATAAAGTATGGCAAGTCTTAATGTTAAAATTAAAAAAAATATTTGAAATACCTTCTAGATTTTTTCAAGATGATAAATTTAGTTCAAACTGCTCACTATGGCCAATTTAGACCTCATCTATTTATCTTTAACCAAATTTATTCCCCTATGTTATTTAGTTGAACTTAAATTGATCTCAATTTATAGAACATTTGGGATCAAACATAATAGTTGGAACTAAATCGGGTCACAAGTGACAAAAACTAAATTGGCCAACTTGAAATAGTCATGAGATTTTTTCGGGTTTTTTTTTTTTTTTTGCATCCAATACATGATGCATTATGCTGTTCACCGATCTTTTTTGGGACTTTTTATGGATGATATTATAAAGGGTTGAAGTAGGACTAGTTCATCTAAATGAGACTAATTCAAGGGAAATACACCACCACCACCAAGCCTTAGTTCTAATATGTGTGGTTAGCTTAGCCTCAAAATGAAATATTTGTAGTGGTGCTGTTTTGGTGTAAAGAAAGCTCAATTAATTTTTTGTCAATATCCATTCTACTTAAGTTACACTTGAAATTAAAAAAATGACAATGTAGGGAGTGATTGTATTTGTATGTCAAAATACTTATCAATGGTTCAATTATAAATTCATTTATTTGTAAAAGTTAAAATTTGAATGAGTGTTGAATTTGTATAGTATAAAGTTTTGATTGCTATGTATATTAAGAAACCCATCAAAGAGATTTTTACATGTGTAGCACCCAAGCTTTTTAATATATGCATATCCAACACCCAAACTTTAATATTTATAAAAAATCACTATGATCTGTCTCCTCATTCCTAAGGTGTTAGGAAATAATATTGTTGAATATATATATTTGGGTGTTGAACATGCATATCATAAAGATTTGGGTGCTATATATGCAAAGAGGTCAATCCTAAATTATAATTTTGTTCCTGTTTTTTTCTTCATATCGAATGGGTTCTTGGGCGCTTTGATTGGGATTGAATATAAGAACTCAGCATTAAAAATTATTATTGAGAACTATGTTTTGACTCTCATCTCTGATCTCTTTTGCTTACTTTTTTTACTGTCATAGTGTAATAATCTTTTTACAATGGGTGTTGGCTGTGTAGTTGAGCCACAATAAATACATCTTCACAATCTCATGTATGGTGTTATATATGTAAACCTGTAGTAACAGGTTCACAAGCCAGCCTGAGCTCGATTCATTAGCTCATTAAGCCGGCTCATTTATATGAAATATTATAATAAATATATAGTATTCTGTAATAACATTGAATAATTAGTTAAATCAATTATTTAATTATTCTTTACTTATGAATCATTGGTTTATCGAATTGGCTCGCAAGCAGGTTACCAAGCTCGAGCTCAAAAAAAAAAAAAAATTATCTTGCTGAACCATAAACCCTAATATTTATATATATGGACATGTATATGTATATATAGTGGTTATAACTCATAATTACTTCCAGAAAGCTAGTTTGCTTAAAGGATAGCAAGATGTTTTAATTTTTAGATTTTTTACCATGCTTTTCATTTATGAAATGAGAACAAAATTTATTGTGGGTCTCTCATATATACTTTGTGCAAATTTTTTGTACAACGAGAAAAGAACTTGAAAAGAAGAAATAATGCTTGAGTGTTAGTAGCCCAATTGTAATAGAAGCCATAATCTGAAGGACACAACTATTAATGATCTTGTGCTCAAGAAGAGCGAGAGGTTAAAAAAATCAGCCTTGGATTCATGCTGGTTGGATGAAATTTGGTGTTGTGAACTCGCAATGATAGAATGAGAAACAAGTTTTTTCGTAGCAAGGTTGTAGTGGTTCTAATAGTATTTAAGATTAGAGATTGCTGCTTTAGATAGTTCTAGCATATTAAGTGTGGATCATGCAACTATCTTGTTAAAGAAATTGAATTTACAAATTTTGCTCATATTAAAAGAAGGAAGACAGCATTAGAGTTATTACGACTAATAATAAAATTTTATTATCTCTTATTATTTAATTAGAATTTAAATCATAGAATTATTCTCAAACAAGAAGAGGCTAATAATAATCTGTCGGAGTTTTATGCTTCAGGTTGGGCCGGCGAATGCTGAACGGTTCTGCTCGGCATTTAAGGCGGCACACAAGAAGCTGGTAGGATTTTGTTCTTTTATTAAGATTTTTATTGTGTGCTGATTATGTGTTTAATTCGCTGTTTCTTCAGGTGTTCAAAGAACTCAATTTGGAGGCTGCGGCGAGATTTGTCAACGTGGCTCCAAACTGATTATAGGAACGCACTTTTTCGGAGAGGTAATTTGCCTATCTTTAATAAACGTAGTAAACATGCAAGAATCTCAAAAGTTGAAAGGGAAAAGATTTTTTTTTTTTTTTTTTAAAGAAGTTTAATGAAGCCAAATATGCGGCCAATAAACTTTGAATTTTTGAGAGACTCGATCACAACACCTTTCGTAGGATTAGAATTTATCAAATATGGCAAAAAATGAGCAAAAGAAAGTGTTATATATATGATATTCTCATGAATGATAATAAATATGCTGAAATACGAATGAAAATATGATAATTTTATGAGTGAGATTAAACACTGAGTAAATGTACAAAGGATATAAGAGTTTTATGAATGAGGCTATACTATGATTGAAAATATTTGTTTATGATTTATGTGGAAAATTCAAATATGTTAAAATTGATGGATGTAGAAGGGATTGGCTTAATGCACTAGCATATGGGAGCTGCATTTCTCTTTCATTTGATTTTTAATTAACAAATTGGGAAATATTTTGGGGTATGATATTATTTGCTTATTTCCAAACACAAATGCAAACCTAGAAATTAGCACAATAAGGAAAGAGGTCGCATCTTCAATCCAAAGCTCATTTTGGTTAAATTTAATATTTTAAAAGCAAAAGTATAATCATCTAATTTTTTGAAGAGTTATTTGGGAGTCAAATAATTTTTTTCAATTTTATTATTCATAGAAAAGCATTATCTTCTCATCCACTAACATATTGTAAGCATTAAATGTTTGGAGTTTGAATTTGTTTTATAAATTTCCAAGTGCTTTTTATAATGTCTTTAATATTGTATGCAATAGGTGTTGTAACTAAATGATTGGAGTGATTATTGCTCTTGAATGTGCTTTAGGCTAGAAATTTAAATCTCATTGGTTGCACTATTGCCCTTTATTGGGTCTATTAAAAAAACAGTATCTTTATCCAAACTATAATGTATGATTGTTACAGTTCACTTGAGACTTTGAATAATAAATCCCGAACTTCAATTATTGGGTTGCAACACTATTCACATTAAGTGTATATATAATATATATATATATATGGAATTAGTTGAACTTCAAATATGAAGCAAATATATGATTGATGAGATTTGAATTTAAAATTTGGGATAATAATATTTGAAACCATTAGTTACAACACTATTCATTGGGGCCCCCATATTTTTTTCTCTATCATTTTTAATCATTTACTTTTAATATTTTTGAGATCTTGGGGAAAATGGGGTATTATAGTATTTTTCTTTGAAATAATACCATTTTATCCACTCCAAAAGGTTCACATTATTTTATAAGGTTGAGTTTTTTTGTGAAAAAATTACGTCTCACTTAGCTCTTAAAAATTATTGATTATTGGGATTTATATTTAAAATGTTTTTTTTAGCGCGCAAAAGAGGATTTTTTATGAAAAAAAAAAAGAGTATGGAGCTATTTTGTTGATATATAGCTGATTTTTTTGTTAATTATGTGCAATTTTATTTATTTTGATCTATTTTTAATGGGTTTTTTTTTTTTTTTTTTTTGAAGGGGTTCAGTTTTCTTAGTGCATGAAGAAGGATAGCTTGAAAGGTTAGTTTAATATTTGGGAACGTGCCAAAATTATGGTTTCAGCTTTACAAAATCATTTTTTTTAAATGTTTTGTTTTAGCATGAATTAGCTGAATATTATCATACTGTTTGCTGTGGTGTTATGCGATCTAAAATTCCCGCTTAAATTTTGAAGAAATAATTTGTAGATAACATTGGCCTGCAAAATTGGAACCTAATAATAAAGTATGTCTACGGTATTTTGTATTATTTATTTTGGATAAAAGGTAAAATAAGCATAATATGGTAATTTTGTGTAAGTATATAATTTGTGAAATATATTTATTTGTGTGAACTTATTTGTAAAAATAAATAAGAAAGAAAAAAGGACAATTTTCGAACGGTCTGGCTATTTTTTTTTTTTACTAAAATATATAGATGATGTGTCAATTCAATATGTAAGTAGATTATTAGTTGAATACACTTTTTAATAAGATCTATATACAAAAATTATAAAAAAAGAAAATTTCTAATTGGTCTTGAATACTGGTTTATATTTTTATGTAATCATAGTATTTTCTTTTTCTTTTTTAGCTTTTTCTTTGGATAAAGTACAATTTAGTCCTAATTTTATGAATTTTAGTCCATTTGTCTTTTATTTTAGTTACTGCAGTGTATGTTAAATAATTAAAAAAAGAAAAATACTATTCTTATGTAAGAATATACATTATAACATAATCAGGATCAATATAAAATTCTTATTTTTTTTTTTTTTTGCATATCAATGTTTATAATTAGCTTTCAAAAAAATACAAAAAGAATTCACAAATAATAAGAAATAAAATTATTTTTGTATGACGAGTCTACAAAAAAATATAATTTAAATATAAACATTTCTTTGGGACTTATTAGAGGGCCATTTAGCATATAATAGTCTGATTGCTCATATTTTATCTTCAATCAACGATTATTAGGGATTAATCTGGGTGAAAAAAAATAATTTAATGTAATATTATTAAATATGAATGTGTTAATTATATGAAACCTCCTCTTTTTGTTTCTCTATAACAGGATGATTGCGTTATTCATAATAATACCCATAATATATACACGTACTGAGCTTTTAATTTTTTGAACTTGTATTTAATTATGAAAAGAATAAACTATTCGTTCTTTATTAATGACTAATATTTGTATTTAAAACGTTTTTTTTTAGGGTATTTAATTCTTGTTATTTTGAATCCATATAGTTTGGATGCAGTATAAAATGTGTTGGAATTGTAAAATACAAAGTTTATTTTATTTCAAATGAAATAAAATGTGTTCGAATTGTAAAAAAAAAAGTTTATTTTGAATTTATGAATATCTCAAAATAAAATACAACACATGAGACGCTGTGATCAAAATAAATAAAAATCTCAAAGTAAATGAAGAGTTTATTTATTTTAGCCTTTTTCACAAATAGAAGAAATAGGGGTAAAATCTCACAACCACAACAAAAGTGGGAGTGATGGGTATATTATGCTTTGATCATTAGTAGCAATTATCACAGATAGAAATAGAAATAAAATTTCACAACGACCATATAAGTGGGGAGTCACCATAAGTGCTAGGGCATCACTTTGTGTTGGCGCTCACCCCCATTTTGCTCAAAGCGATGGCAGTTTTGGAGCCGGGTTCGCGTCCCAGATGGCCGCAGATGAACTCCCCGGCGGCCATAAGCTTGCCGATGTTGACGCCGGTCTCTATCCCGAGCCCGTCGAGCAAGTAGACAACATCCTCAGTGGCGACGTTTCCGGATGCCCCCTTCGCATACGGGCACCCCCCCAAGCCCGCAACGGATGAGTCCACGACAGCGATCCCCATCTGCGACCGCGGCTAGGGGGCATTAGGGCGGGCATCTGTTTGAGCCGCAAAACTGATTTTTTTAAGGCTTACCTGAAGGGAGACGAGGATGTTGGAAAGGGACTGGCCGTATGTGTCGTGGAAATGCACGGCGAGCTTCTCCGTTGGAACGACGGATAGGACGGCTCTGAGCATCGGGATGACGGAACCTGCAGTTCGCATCATTAGTCTTGTTCTGCCCAAACCGTTCGGGAGCTGGCTTGATGAGTTAATTCTAACAGGCAGTGAAGTGTAAATGTGTCGGATTTTTTCACAGGTTTTGTTGAAGAGGTGTTTGATAAGTCGAAACGGAATTGGATTTTGTTGAAATAAAATAAAAAGATCTCATCCTAGTTTGAACATATTTAGGCTCAAGAGTATTAAATGTCCTTTTTAGCGGGTTAAAATGAGTAATTATGAACATATCAAATATTTATTTTTATTATGCATGCTGTTAATAATAATAATGAAATTAAAGAAAGAAAGATACCTGGTGTGCCGACTCCAATTGTATCAGCCAGAGAGATCTCAAAGCAGCCCATTTCATGGAGTTCTTTTGCTACATACGCAACCTTTGACGGGCAAACAGCCCCTTCTACGGGACAGCCCACCACACAGGAAACATACCTAGCACAATTATTTGATACTTCTTAGCTGTATTTTTTTGTAAAACAAACTAAAATATCTTTTGCGATTAATGATGTAAAACTGTAAAATTGACTAACTTATAAAGTTTACTTGAACTCAGATCGAAGTTTGAATCGAAACAAGCCGAATTCGACGCTTAAATTTGAATAAATTAATAATAATATTTTAAGAAAGTAATTATGTATCTTAAGATAACCATACAAGTCGCGCTCGCTCTGTGGAGGTTCAAACCCGAGAACCGTGAGACCATTTCTGATGTAATTTAATTAATAAAATATAATTTCATGACTCTAATTTCGATCCGAGTCATAGTCAACTCGAACTCGATTCAAAAATCGATTGAGTGAAGAGACTCAAAACTATTTTCAATTCTGATCATTTTATACAAGTATGCCTACTTTGGCATACTTAAATAAAAATGTATAATACATGTACCATCAAGAAGCTTCGAAGAGATTGGTGAGCTCAACGTACCCGCGAACCGGCACCCGAAGAGCTCTGGCGGCTCGGGTCACGTCCCGATAGCGGGCGAGGCTATCCTCGATGCTACAATTGATGTTTGACCAAGAGAAGGCCTCCGACGCCGACGCAAATATGGCAACTTCTTTCGCGCCCGCAGCAATGGCCGCCTCAAAACCCTAAAAGGGCAATGCTAGTTAAAAATCCAAGAAATCAAAATATGCATATCTAGCACCCAAAATTTTATATTTATTAGAAATAACTCTTGACCCGCTCATTTAGTATCTACTTTAGAGTATTAAAAGTTACAATTTATAAAGAAAGTGAGATGCTTACTTTAATGTTAGGAGTTAGCACTGGAAGGTGAATAATGCCCCCAATGCTGCAAACTTCTGCCATGACATCCTTTGCATCTGCTAGCTGCATTTGTAGAAGCATAACCATGGCTGTTATTGCCTTAAAAAATGGACTCATATATGCGAGTTTAAAATTTTGGGGTGAAATTCGATTTGATCATTTGATTCATTTTTCCCAACAAGCGGTATCAGATGAAATCGTTCATGCTGATTGAGGCTCTCGTGAGTCTTGATGGAGTTGAAAAAACAGCTCTTTTACATAAAAGAGTAGATTAGTGAGAGGGGCGATGATGAATTCCAGCCTTCATCAGCTTATGCAGGACTGAACGCCTTTCCGAATGCCTCAATACTCTACAGATAAGAATAGTTAGTGCGTACATAATGAGTCCTGAGCTTCTAACTCCGTTGTTTTTTTCAGTTGCTTTAAGCTTTATTTTTTGCTTTTGGTGTTAGTGTCATGCATCTTATGTAATTCTTGAAAGTGTTGAACGAACTGTTCCTTTACATAGAGGGGTAGATTAGAGAAATGGACGATAATGAATTCCAGCTTTCATGCAGGATTGAACGCCTCTCCAATGGCTTCAAACGCTACAGATAAGAATAGTTATTGGAGGATTGCACGCTTCTCCGGTGTTTCATTTAGTTTCTTTGCTTTAAGCTTTACATTTGTTTTTTGTAGTTTGGTATTATGTCTTAATATTTTGAGTTATTAATTTTAAGATATATTCTAAATTCCAGCCTTCGTTACTTTAAAGTTTTAAGTTGTGGGGGTAACCAATTGATCCAACCAAAGCTTAAGTTCTTGGGTGTAAGCCAATCAAACACTATTTTCGCACCTCTTTTCAAATTTCATAGTTACGACTAAATCACCTGTGTATGAAAAATACTTTAATATTCTAATTTTTTTTTAGATTATTATTAATTTTTAATCATATTTTTTTATTAATGAATCTAATTTATTATGATTAATTTGAAATATTTTAATAATTATAAGATATTGAAAGAGATATATATATATACATGAATATTATTACATTTACATATTAATATGCAACAAACAAAAATTTAAATTTATTAGTACTGAATTTTTTTTTTTTTTTTTTTTTTTTTTTTTTTTTTTTTTTTTTTTTTTTTTTTTTGTGAGCTTAGAAGATTGGGGGGCTACCTGTGGGACCCATTTAGGAGAAACAAAGCTTGTAGCCTCGACAACTGATAATCCGGTTGCTGCCAATCTCCGTATGAGGTCTATTTTCACTTTTGTGGGTACGATATTCTTCTCATTCTGCAAGCCATCTCTGGGCCCCACTTCCACTATCTTTACAAAACTTGGCATGCTCCAAAACATCTGCAGCTCATTCAAATAAAAAAATTAAAAAAAAAAACTTTTTTTATTGGCTAAATAAAATATTTTTTTCAATTAAAAAAATTTGTTTAAATTAAAAAATTAAATATTATTATTGTTAATGTGGTATCATACCCACAAATTGATGCTCTGAATTAACATTAATTCTGATTCTATTAATCACATGGGGAGGTAAATGAGTATTTTTTTTTAATAATAATATAGAAAATTCCATAATTTTTTAAATTGTATGATGAAATATTTATAAAAAAGCACAGCATATTTTTATTTCTATAATTATAAGAATTTTATGATTGATAAACAGATAGTGCTTCAGCTATAATTATTAAAGTTTGATGTTGGATATTTTATAAAGATTTTGGTGTTTTATGCACGCAGAGACCCTTTATAAAAATAAAAATAAAGGAATGTCAAATATGTTTAAAGAATATATATAAATAGATAAACTTTAAGAAGATAACTTCTATAAACCAAATAAAAACAAAATTTAATGTAAATTTAAATAGATTATTAAATTCGAGGTCATATTATCAAACCGTTGTTGATATGATTTTACAAAACATAAAAATAAGTGCTGGGATTTCAATGCGAGTATAATTTCATAGAAAATGATTGTTCCTCGGTGAGATTAAGGCTTGCTTGATACTATAACTCTTTTTTATATTTTAAAACTGTCAAGTCTTAATTACTGGGTTCCAAACAATTTGATACTACAACTCTTTTTGATACTGTCAAGTCTTAACACAATTTGTTCCTAGGTTTAAATTGGATATGTTTAATTAAGCTCGATAATCAATTGCTAAGGAATATATAGTTATTTAAGAAAATGATTTGAATTAGAGAATTTATTTTTTATAAATATAATGATAATCAAATAAGATGAACCGATACATAAACAGGAAAAATATTATTTAAGTTATTTATTTTGTTGTAATTATGTTTTAAATAAAGTGTAATCAACTATTATATGATTAAGGGTCGGTGTGAATAATTATTTACGTACTTGAATGTGTATTAAACTAATATAATCAAATATTAATTATTATAATCCAATAACCCAATCATTTAACAAAATAATTTACATTTTAATTTTGAAAAGTACGGTGAATGAATTCACGCAATGAGAAGCTTTGGGGTACCTTGTCTGAGATATCTCTAATCTGAAAGCCCTTTCTGGGAGAGCTGCAGCACTGATCCTGCAAACACCTTCTCCTTCCCAAACTCGATGTTCTTCTTTCCCGGCCATATTCCTCACTGAAAGGATCAAAAGACAGAATAAGAAATGCAGCTGTTCTGTAACTAAAATCTGGCTTGAGTTCAACAAATATTAAGAAAAACTCACTTGCAGCTGTTTGAAGAGCTGCACTCCCTGGATTCAATCAAGCAGTTCTCCATCACATTGGAGCTGCCTCTTCGAAGCCAGCCTACGCCGTTGCATGCTGAGTAGTTATCGAGGCCGAGCGGCTCCTCCAAACTCGACATGATGGCCGCTGTCAACATGTGAGCGCTCGTATTAATGCGAAAGGCCGAGTGCAAGGAGAAAACATTATTTATGTGGATGATATCGTAGCTCAGTAATTGAGGCTTTTGATTTGTTATCTATGTCATGGGTTCAATTACTACAGACCACATAATTGCTTTTTTATTTAAAGCTCATTTTTTTTTTGGAAAAAGAAACATTCCCACTGAAATCATAGTTCCAATGTGACATTTTCACACAATAACAGCACAATAACAACACGAAATCATAGTTCCGCGAGGTGGGGTTGGCCGCATGAATCCTTTTTTTCCAATGTGCACAATCGAATAAAAGCCCATTCTTAAGTTTCAGATAGAGAAGATCTTTTTCATGTCTATTTTGGCCTTCCTCTTCATTTTTTAGCATGAGCATAATTTATATCATATATTTTTCTAACAGTGGTATCAAACGTCCTAGACTTAAAATGCCACAATCTAAGATCACAGCTTCTAGTCTTATTCACTTATAAAGCCACTTGAACTCATTTCTCATTCTATAAGTTAACCCATGTAGTCACCTTAGCATCCTCATCTTTTTATTATTAAATTAGACGTGCTCCAAATATTAAATAGATGTGTGACCGGTAAAATTCAATCCCAAGACCTAAGATAAACTATTCATGAATCTCAATCATTACACTACAACATCATTCACTTGCCAATAAAATGCTAATCATCATGCGATGCTAATGGTGATTAGCATTCTCATCTCTGTAACACATTTTATTGGTAAATGTCTTCTGTGTGCCAAACATTTAGCCCTATATAACATAGCGGGTCGAATAAATGCTCTATCCAAAGATGCTACTCTATTTCATCTGACTAGCTTTAATCCTATTAATCACATCACTCTCAATTTCACCATTATTTGAATTATTAAATCAAGACATGTGAACCTTTCTCTCTTCGGGACCACATGTCCTCATTGATTGAACCAGCTCAATACTTAAATTATCTTCAGCAATATTGTTATTTTGGAACCAGCCTGCTGGTCTTATTGATAAGCGTCATGCACTTCTAACTAATACGAAATGACTAAAATTACAACATTAGTGCAGATCTATTCACTAAAGTTTGAACCGGCTCTGAAAATTTTGACTAATGAGGTGGATTATTCGTCTGAATGCACATTGAACTAGTAGTGCTAATCCGAGGTGGTAAAGAAAGGCACTAATTACCGCAACCTTTGAGATATTTTAAACTCTGTAGTTTGCACTTTTGCCAAGAGAGAATTACAATCTAATAGAATTGACCAGATCTTCGCTACTTCAATTGTAAACTAAGAACGCATATGTTGTCTTTTCTCAGCATTATTGGGCATTGCGGTAATGTTGCAGAATCAGAGACAAATCAAGGACGCAAATGCCATCATCATAACGCTGATCTTAAACAACGAATTATTCTCTTAATAAAAATGAATAAACATGTGTAAGAAATGCGATCGGAGCTCCTTACTTCCCCTTCAATCATAATTTTTCTCAATGAAAGATCAGCAGAATACAAAACCAAATTGGATTCACCTATAAAGCCGCATAACAAACATAAGCAAAAATACAATTCAAATACCTTTAGTTCAATCCTAAGTAAAACTGGAGTAAGAAGAAACAAATCCAATCGTGCACGGTAAACAAAGAACGCCGACAAACCCCCCACAAACTATCTTGTCGGCAGCGAAAAGAAAAAAAAAAAGGAGCGGCAAACCCTAATCGGCAAACATCTGGCTTAGATCTGGCAAGCGGAGAAGCAAAAGATGAAATCGCAGCAAGTAGAAACAGGATCGAACAATACCTGAGGAAAGTTGATCGGATCCGGGAAGAAGCGGGATTAGTCTTCGGTTCAATCAAAGGCGGAATCCTAGAAATCGGTTCTATTTATAGTCCCTCCTTAAAAATTTAATTAATTAATTAATATATTTGAATTCATTTAATTAAGGGAGAAGGGAAGGTGAGAGGGCGAGACGAAGTAGCTCCGCGGTGCAATGTCACCATGAGATATTTTTGATCGGTTCGATCTTTGCCAAGTGGCCATCCTTTCACCGTCCGATCTATCGATCGGGCAAAATGGTGAATCGGATTGCGGTTAGTTGCGTAGAATGCACGCGATATTTTTTTTGGGTGAGTCGGTTGCTGATTTTTGTTAGTATTATTACACATTAATATATATTAAAATATATCATTCATTAAATATAATTTTTTTATAAGCCTTATATACAAAATTTATAAAAAATGAAAATAAAATGCTTGAAACTTATTATTTATTTATATTTGATAAATTTTATTATTTTTTAGAATTTATAAATAGATATTGAGTTACTTTTTTATTATATATATATATATGATATTTTGTAGGTGAATGGTGTGTACCTCAGTGGTTGAGACTTAGGATTTGTTATTTTAGATTATGGGTTCAAATTTCATAGACCACATATAAAAAAATAAAAAAATATATATATATATATATGATATTTTTTAGGATTTTTTTTTTACTTTTGAGTATATATATTTTTAATAATTTTTTTGTTGTTGTGATATTTAATTCCTTATAAATATATTATAGAGTTTCCTAAAAACAATTTAAAAAATAAATCACAATAATTAAAATTAAATGTACTTTTGAGTGTGGGGATCGCAAAAAAAAGGCATTTTTAAAATCAAAATACTAAATATTCCTACTTTTTTAGAACAAAATAAGAGATAAATAATTTTTTTCTTAATTTTAAGGCTTTGGTTATTATATAAGCATAAATAGTTTTGTCCTATAGCGAGATATTTACTTGTTTTAATTTTAAGATAATTTATGTTAAATTTAGTATACTTTGAGATAATCGTTTATTAAGTAGATCTTTGACATTAATTAACACAAGAGTTAATTGAAGATTTAAAGTTTGTTAAAGTAATTAGGGTTTAGGGTATTGCGTGCCACCGATAATATCATATTTCTCTATTAAATTGTAAGAAAAATAAATGTTCAAATCATACCTCATATAATTATCTCATTTAAATTTAATTAAAAAAAAGAACAAAATAGATGAAATATGAATATAAGTAATTTATATATTATGCATGTCTTATTATGTCACATATAATATAATTTAAACAAAAATAAAATAAGATCAATATTCTTTTTTTTTTCATATAGTGTATTAAATTTTATTTAACTTTTTATTTTTATTAAAAATTTGAATATAATTTGTATAATTCATATATGATTAGGGTTCAAATTATCTAAGATTAGAAAATGAAATTTGATTAAAAAAGAGCTTTACGAAAGGAAATGAACCCCTAAACCATGCTCAAGAAATTAATTCGATTTGAGTGGAGCCCAATTTGATACAATAGCAATTTTAATAAAATTTTTCATAATAGGGAAAAGGGCGTTAGTAGCTTCTATGGTAAGAAAGAGTGCAAGCGAACTCATCAACTGCCCTTAACCGTACGTGCACGCAATAGCTTATTCTTGTTATACTTATACATTAATATATATCAAAATATATAAATAATTAGTTGAATATATTTTTTTACGTAATCAATATGCAAAAATTAAAAAAAATAAAAAAAAAATTATTGGTTCTAAATAATTTTTGATATATATTCTTGTATAAACATAACATTTTTTATTTTAAAATAATATATTTAACGCTTATAAAAGTATTACTCATTAACATTTTAATTTAAAATATATTTTTTTTATAGGATTTTAATTTTAAACTAAATTTAATTGTTATTTTTTTGTGATAAAAAAAAAAAGTATTTATGAGCACTATGAGAGTGTTGAACTCTAAAATTTAATAAAGTGTTGAACTCTATAGTTTAATATAAACATATATATTATTAATTACTGAATTAAAAAAATTCTTTTAATAGTTTTATTAAGCTATTAATTATACAGTCAGTTATTTAATTAAAACATTTTAACACTGCATTATAATTAACACTCTGTTTAAGATGTTTGATGGATTGAGTAAAATCCCACCCGTTAAAAATAGATTGAGCATTTGGATAATTAGATAGAAATCCATATACATATATATATATATATATATATATATATATATATATATATATATATATTATTTACTATTTATTTACAATATAATCATATATATTTGTTAAGTTACAATGATTAAAAATATTAGATTTTTGTGAATTAAGTATAATTTTATTTGACTAAGTATATTTCAAGTATTGTGTTTCACCCTAAACTCCTATCTGATCGTGTATTAGCAAATAGCTTTTATTTTTTAAGTTTAATTTAGTTTAAATTTAAATCAAACAACTTTAGCTTACATTTATTTAAGTTCAAAACATTTATCATTATGTATAATGACATTTATTAGTTAATTATTTTTTATTCATCGTTAGCTTTTTAATTTGCAAATTGTTAAAAATAAAAATTAAATAATCATTTTTTTTAATAATTAATAGTTTATCAGTAAACATTAACAATTAATAATCAACTTTAATTATTTGTTATGATATATAATAATAAACAGCAATTAATTCATTCATTAGCCATATTCATAATATATTATGTTTTAATTTACGTGCAAATTTAAGAGATTTTATTCGTAATCTATTATATTATGAAGACTTTATACTGTTATTAATTCATGATGTTCAATGTAATGTAATAAATTGTATTTTAACTGTATTAAAGATATGCTTTTTTTTCCTCAACCAATTTAAATTATGGCAACGATTGTATTTAAGAAACTGAACGTATAAGAAAGCACCAAAAGAGTGAGGAGTCCTTATCAGAGAGAGTGTCATGCACACCTAAAATTGCTTGTCCCCATTTCTCCCTATAAATACACTACCAAGCCAAAACAAAGGCCCATAGAAAGCTTCGAGCATGGCAAGAACAAAAAGCATGATGAAAGAAGAGAAGAGGGTGGGATTGAACATGGGGGAGAGGGCCTTCCAGGGATTGGGCGACCTGATCAAGCTCCTGCCGAGCGGCACCGTCTTCGTGTTCCAGTTTATGAGCCCCCTGGTCACGGACAACGGGCGCTGCGCGGGCCCGGCTAGCCGTGGACTATCCGGTCTCCTCCTCGCATGCTGCGGCCTCTCCTGTTGCCTCTCGTCCTTCACCGACAGCTATGTCGTCGGCGGCCGTGTCTTCTACGGCATCGCCACACGGGCCGGCCTTTGGGCCTTCTCCGACCCGGACGCGGCCCGACGGGACCTATCCGGGTACAAGCTCAGGGCTGCGGACTTCGTGCACGCCGCGCTGTCCCTCACGGTGTTCGCGGCCGTGGCACTGCTTGACCCGAACACCGTTCGGTGCTTTTATCCAGATGCGGAGACGGCAGAGGGGACCCTAATCAGGATCTTGCCTGCCGTCATTGGCACGGTCGCCAGCACCATCTTTGCCGTGTTCCCGAACGAGCGTCACGGGATCGGGTACCCTCCGGAGAGAGTGCCGCCGCCGCCGCCGCACGAGGAGGACTATTGATTTATTCTTTAAGATTATTTATGTTGCAATGTAGTTTGATATAGAATTTTACTAAAAAGGTAATGCACTATATAGGCAATAATTTTTTACTCCTTGCATGTTCCTATGACTTGAGCTTTGTTACAATAAACTAATTTATTGGGTATAAGAGGCGTAAATTATATGGTTTCAAAAAATATATAAAAAAATTATCTTGCAAAAAATCAGAATCAAACACAATTGTGTATATGAAACCTACTAAACATACATAATTTAAATTTAAATCATAATCATTTATCTTTGAGAACTATTTTTGAAACCAAATAAATAAGAAATCAACAAAATTTATTCTCTAGTATATGCCTTCAGTCGAAAGATGCTAATGATTTCTATCAATTGGCAGAGAAAACATCAAAATGCTCGACGATTGATTCATGGAAGCTTAATTTCTAAGATATTTATGAGGTAAGAGTAATTTTATTATACACACAAAAAATCAGTTTCTCAATAAAAATTATAAATATTTAAGAATTTTGAGATTAGCACTGAGACATATTTATATAAGAAAAAAATCCAACCCTAGAAAAGGAGGTCGACGCATAGAGCGAGGCAAGATTGAACACAACTTAAGCCGAGCTTGATTCAAGTAGAATCAGCTCAACGCAAAATAATTCAACGAGAAAACTCTAAATTTTAAATTTTAGAAAGCTAGTAATTTAAAGCATATGAACCGAATTCGCACCTGAATTTGTTCTCATTGATGTTAAATGCAAAATAAAAGGCATGAGTTGCAATTCATATCTTTGATTGCCCTTTAACTACAAAATGCTCCAATCTAAACCCTAAACGCTCACCTCTAAATCCTAAACACTAAAGCCTAAAAATAAAGAAAAAAATACCAAGTAAAAGACATTTTCATCAGCTCCTAGCTTACTTACATGATAGCAGAGTTGCTAGTCTTCTAGTATTACAGAAGAAGCATCAGCTGGCCAGAAATGCATCCACACAGAGATCTCCTCCTCTTGAATTTTTCTGATCCCCCCATAGAACCCATCAATTTCATTCCCATCCTCTCCGTGACTCCTCCTGCTGATGGTTTTTCGCCGCCACCGAGAGCCTCGCTCGAAGTGGTTGAACTCCAGCACAATGCTATCTGCCATTAACAATATATAATTACAAGTACCATAAGTAATAATACTGATTAAATATAATTAATGTAATTAATAATCATTAATATAATTAACTGATTAGATAAGGATGTTTCTATTAACTATAATTGTGAAAAATGTGGTGACTTGGTAGTTGGAGCCCTAATGGCAGGTCAAAGTTCAATTCTTACCCTTTGGCCAAGTCTCAACTTCTTCCAATAATAATAATATTAACTATAATTGATTAGTCATTCTATTAATTTATAGTTATTTAATTAAATATAACTAAAATTTAAAAATTATGTTTAGCATAATTTAGCAATTAATTCTTTATAAAAAAATCTTTTAAGAAAATATTCATTTATTATGTTTATTTATACATTTATAATTATAATTAAAGTTATTAAAATTATTATTTACAATCAATGTAATTTATTAGTTAATGGCACCAATTATTACTAATTAAATAAAATTCTAAGCCAGTTATGATTATGATTAAATTAATAATAAATTAATTATTAACAAATTTATAATTATTATTTAAATATACTTAAACTATCTTAAGCTAGACAAACTCTAATCAGTTTAAATCAAGATGCAATAGACTTAAATTGAGCTAAATTAAACTATAAATTGTTTATTTAGGGTTTAAGCTAAGTTGAAACCAAACCGGGAAAGGTCTAAACTGAGCGGCGAACCCTATGAGGTAGTCAAATCAGCTTATTTATTTTAATCAAGATGCCAACGCATAAGAAATAAATGTCCATTTAGATTAAGTCATATTTTCTCCTTTTGATTACTTAAACTGGTAGATCATAGAAAGTTCAGACGATGGAATAAACTATAAGCTAATAGTTGGAATCGTGATTAAGTGAAGACAAATTCAGAAAGATGCATTGCTTGGCTGCTTTTGAAACAAGATCTTCAAGATATCGAGATAATATAGAGTAAGAAAATGAAATGATTGCACAAATTATCAGAGATCTACATGATTTAATAGAGATTTTCGACAAAGGGCTTTTCATTTGATTGATTTTCAGGTAAAGTTAGATTCAGAGAAGCGTAACATTTAGCAAGTTTTGGATTTAGTATCAAACTCAGCTTAATTCAGATTTACAAAATCAAGGGATTTACAAACAATATTTATGAAATTGCAGAATATTCTTGAAATATAGATTAAACACTAAAAAGACAGAGAGTGATTTATACCACTTGCATGACAACAGCAGTGATGCTTAACCCTTTCACAGACCTCCATATGGCCTACAACTCCATACCACCAACCTGCCAATAAAATCAATTCTTTTTTTAAGAATTAATGCTTTGTAAAACTGCCCATCCAATTGGTTTAGATTTTTATTTTGGTGTGAGGAAGAGAATTTGGTTAAAGATATTACCATAAGGGAAATCTTTGTTTCTTCTCCACTGAATCTCGATATGATCACCAGGATTTAGGTCGCTTAAACAGTCCGAGATGTGAAGATCATGAGCAGATGTACCTTTAGGAGCTCTAATTCTTCCCCATGGCACTTCCTCTACTGGAGGAACTATTTTACCGTGCGGTGGATACCTATCATTTAACAAACCAACAATATAAGAGAATAATCACATATAATGTTTTCTTTAATTGTACAAATTGCTTATATTCAGTTACTAGGAAAACGAAAATTATATACAAAGGGCATCAGATAGGACTAACAATTTAACCCAAAATGCGAAAATCGCTCAAAGATTTAGCCGAATTGAACTCTACTCGATATTTTCAAATTGATTCTCGAATTGAACGGGTTGGCCTCAACTCAACTCGAATGGATTTGAGTCGCTCGAAATTTATAAAATAAATATAAATATAGATATATAGTATCGGTATAAATGCAAAGATCATTAGGAGAGCAGGTGGTAAAGTTCCATGTGTCCGGTATGCAAATGAGAGCTATTTATAAAAAAATCTTTTAGAAAAAGCACAAATTTGGCTATCGCAATAATCGAACCCAGGTCCTTAGAATGAAAAATGAAGACAGCAATACCAGTGGCCCGCATAAATTTTTTTGGCAAATGATATAAGGTGTTTTGTTTTATATATTTCAAGTCAGCGCGAACTCGAATTGTTTTGAATCGAAATTGACTCAGCTCGAACTTGATTCGAGTTATAGCCAAATTTGAGCCGGACTCTACTCGAAAATTTTGAATTTGGGTCAGGCCTAACTTGATCAAACTCGAATCAAATCTAACTCTAGCACCAAATAAGTATCTTCCTTTCACTTCTTCAGAGTTTCGACAAAGATAAAAAAGCTAAAGAGATGTTTGATTCTATACCACCTTAGCGTACCAATAAGTATTATTAGATACCCATGCTGCATGCCATAATGGTTTTCCACATCATATAAAAGAAAATTAGAAATTTGCAAAAATAGCACACATTGGAACATAGCTAAGCCGATGGCTCGAGTGGGCTAGCTTAAATAATTGAGTTGGGAATGATTTGATCATTGTAGTATATCTAGACTTTGCTCCTCCCTTGAAAGGGGTATCAAAGCCAATGGTTAAATTGGGATCAAACTGGTTCATTTTAAGGATTAAAAATGGGTTTTTGCCATCGGCTTATCAAACATAAATTTAAGTTCCCATCGACTCCCTCCTCTCTAACAACTTAGAATGTCATTATGTGTATGGGTAAGCATGATTTTATTTTAATTATTAAAAGTTGAGACTTCGAGATAAGATTAACTTTTACACCAATCACTTTGAACAATAATAATTTTTGGACATCCCGTCTCTCCAATAAGAGATGAAAAAGTCATGGGAAGAAGAATTCAATGGAAAGAAGAAGATACAGGGATGAGAAAGAAGCCAGACATGAACGCCAAAAACTGTAGAAGTAATCAGCAAGAAAAAAATTATCAAGAATGCGCAAATTACAGCAAGAAAAAAAAAAAAAAAAAAAAAAATTTCTGCCTCATACCTTGCATAGAACTTGTCTGTACGATTATTATAACTAATCTCTGCATCATAACATGACATCAAAAATCCCGCATTCCCATTCTGCAAAAGATGCAGCAAATCAAGAAAACATAAAAATAAAGAGCGCTTAATATATTATACCTCATACCTCGCGATTGTAAACCTGAGCTGGGAAGGAGTATCTGCCGCTCTCGAGTGCCAGATAGAAGGAAATGAGTGAATCGGCAGGCAAAGCGCTCCTAGGTTTTGTTCCATCTACCATCTTGCCCATAAGCCGTGAAAGAGGCCACAAAGAGCACACATACCCCATCAATCCATTCGGCATAACTCTTCCTGCGGCATCAGAGTTCCTCTTCAACGAGACCTGAAGCTCTCGCTTCCGGCAAGCCGCTAGCCCAAGAATTCTGCTCCATTTCTCGATCATATGCCGCTTCCATAGATGATCGCTCGAGCACCGCGCCCTGAAAGATCTGCAGACATTAGCCATTCTGCACAGATCGGCCGGCGAAAGCTTTTCTAGAATCCATTCAATGGCCAGCTCGGGCAAATCCAGGATCGGCATCCCAGTCGATGAGTTGCAGTTCGTGAAAGAGAGTGACAGCGGCGATTTAGGACACAGGGTTTTCGAGATGCTTCGATTCTTGATCCATGCGAAAGAGTGATGCAGGGATTCTTGGAAGAGCAAGGCTGCGAGAAGCCCCAGTTCGTAGACCCATGAAGGGAGGAAGGGCTTGTGAGGAAGAGGATTGACGAGGAACATAAGAAAGGGGGTGAAGGGCTTGAGAAGGAGAAACATCGGGAGCAGAGAAGATGAGTTAGCGAGATTGTGAAGATGTTGATGGGGATTATAGAGCGTTTTTTTGGTTGGGTGGTAGTTGAGAAATAGCTCGGATTAGGTTAACCAATAGAGGAAGAACCCAGAGGAGCAGTAATGGCGGAAAAACGCAGTTCTCCCCGAGAAAGAGATAAAGATCGATTTACTCTTTATCAGTCCCAACTTGAGAAGAGGTTTGCCGCTGGATTATACACCAAAATGTTAAAACTTCAAAAAAATTAGCAGTACTCGATTTTATAAGATGTTTTAATGAATAAATAAATAATTAATATATATATATATATATAAATTAAAATTTATGATAATTTAAGAATAATTTAGAGTATTATAATGTTTTTCTTATCTTAATTTATAATTTAAATTTTGTTCAAATAATTTTACTTTCACTATAATTTATTTTTCAACTGAAATATTTACTCTTCATTTTAATATAATATATATTAATATATATATATATATATATATATATATTTATTTATTTATTTATTTATTTATATATGAGAGAAAAGTATTAAGTGAATGAGAGGCTTTCTTTTTATAATAGCATCTTTTTATCGAATGATGATTCATCTTCTCTTTTTCGGCTTCTTTCTCTAATGCGCATAAAATGCCTAAAACGTCAGAAGCAGGCGCCGATCTCATCTTCTCGCTTCTCAGCCAGACGTAGCGCCGATCTCCTATGCCAGACATAGCGCCAGTGCTCTGGCTTAGCTTCGTCTTGCCAGACGCGCTCACTTCTCCGATCTCGCCTTGCTAACGCGCACAAGCGTCGATCTCCTTTTCTCGCTTCTCCCAAAGCTCGCCTGTAAAATACCAGAATTTATGTTCCACCTTGTTTATTAATATTTAAATAATTTTGATCTCAAATTAAAAATATGACTTCGTGATTGCGTTCACCACCCCAAATTAGCTAGGGGTGAAGTTTTGAATGCATTTGGAAGACATAATAATTTTGACGAATATTTTAATATTGTTTTAAATACCTGAAAATTTGAATAAATAAATATTCGTCAGATCGAAAATCTGAGTTCACCAATGTGTTCAGAAGACCTCAATTAGCTAGGAATGATATTTTTACAAATTTTGAAAAATAATTATTAATTAAATTGATTAAAATAAATTAAATAATTATTTATTTAATAAAATATTAACGGCGCCGTCAGTTGAAAGGCAATGCCGTCGCCCTAAATTTAATTTTTACCGTGTGATATAATGGTCCTCGCGGACCGTCCGATCTCGGCGGCGAGATCGTCCATGTCGCGAGCAAAGCGGAGAAGAGCGAGTGTCCTGTGTCTGGACACGCGGCAATGACGACGACCTTATGAACTCCTCACCGCTCTTAACCACTGCCTTAAGGCTTGTATAAGGCCATTTGGATCTCTACTTCACTCGGCTGTCATTTCGAAGTCTATATCTTTCGATCGAGTCGCGTATCCTCCTGAACCGTTCGATTTCAGGTACATCTACACTTCAATCTAGTCAATCATTTACCTTATTATCATTTCGAAACTTAATTTCATAAAGTGGATTAGAGATATAATGGTTCGATCGATCGATTGTTAAGCCGATCTCGTCAAATTGACAATAAAGCCACAGTACATACCGTTAGAATTGGAACAACCGCAACTTAGTCATCTAGGGTTTGATCTAGCTCAATCTGTAGACCTCCTTAGGTGACGATTCAGGTACCAATCGAAAGGTCTCTTCGAGACCTTTCGATCGACGTACGGACCGACCTCCAGCGACATCGTTTGGGCCGTCGACTTTGATGCCCTATGTGAGGGTGTCCGTCGTCTTCGTTCTTTGGAGCCGGCCCATCGCAAAAGAAAGCGGGTCAAAAACGACCCGCAATTTAGGCCCAGGTCGTTTAGTATGGGCATGAGCGGGTCCGGAGGACCCCCCCGAGTGTAATTTCACGCGGGTCGGGCTGAAATCATTAAGTCTGACTCTCGTGGGGCCCGCCGTCTTCTGTCTATCCAATAATCGCACGCCACGTACCTTCCTGCTGCACCGTCGCGTCGTCGACTCAGCTGCGGGTCCCACCTGCATAAAAGAATTAAATAAAAAATAATATTTATTAAAATACGGATAAGATAAAAATATGTAATATATTCACTTATAACATAACTATATTTGTATACTAATATACATATAAATATAAAAACAGAAAATGAATAATTAAATAAAATAAAACAGATTAATTAAAATAATATATTTAATTAATTTAAATTCTTATAATATTAAAACTGATAATAATATATACGTATATATATTACAAATAAAATAATTAAATTAAATAAAAACAATAAAATAATAATAAATAAAAGTAAATAATTAATAACAATTTAGTAATTTTCTAAATGTAATTAATACAGAATTTAATATTTACAATATAATTAAATTAATTACAAAATTTTGATAACTCCTAAAATATTTATGCAAATCATACAAACAAATACATTAAATTTATCAGCAAAAATCAAGGATTATTTTAGTGTCATCTAAATTTCAGTAAGATTAATATTTTGTAAAGTGATATTTTAGGATATTAAATAAATCAAAATAGGTTACAAATAATCAATCAATCATAACTTTTAATCCATTAACCAAAATATACCCAATATAGATCTTAAAATACTTAAAAAATTATAATGAATATTTTAGAAGTATTAATTTTACTATTTGGATTAAAATTAAACTAATCAAAATTAGGACCTAACCCTAATTAAGCCTTTAACCCTAAAAACTTCAAATAGTCATAAGTTAGTCAATTTAGCTCCAAATTAGGTGATTCAAATATCAATTTAGATCAAAAAATCCTAATTTATAGTAAACTGCAAAAATATTTAGGATCCAATAGTTAAATCTCTTAATTAACCCTAATTACTCTAAAAACTTGATTAGTGAATATTAGCAAATATAATAATCCAAATTAAGTGATTTCAATTTTAAATGACTCATAAAGTAAATTAGAACCTAAATGTATAATTAGATTGATAATTTTATAATTAAATTCACTAATCACTCACTAATCATATTAGACCCTAATTATTAATCCTAAAAATTAGATTAGCTATAACTTAGCCAATTCATATCAGAATTGAATAATGTTGTACTCTATAGAAACCTTAGGATATAATCTATAATAAACTAACAGAAATTTTATATTTTATTAAGGGTAAAATTACTAAAATGCCATTATAAGGTCAAATTCTCAATTTGACCTTATAAGGCATAAATAATTATATAACTTAATAATAATAATTCAAATAAATCAAAATAGTCATTTTATAAACATAATACTACAAATCATGATAAAAATATTAAATTAATAAATTTCATTATTTTGGCAGATCAAAAAAATTGAATTGATTGATTTTGAGTCAAAATAGTCAGGTACGCAAATTTACTTAAAAGTCTTATTTCAGTATTCTTATTTGAGCTATTTTCTATTTGAGTATTATTTGCACTGCTTACCGCATTTTAATATGCAAAAGATTTATATCAAATAGCATGTAACATAAACAATGAAATACAATATATATATATTTTGTGGTGTTTCTCTTTGAATGGTGGAACGAATTATTGGAATCTGTACAGATTGGGCCAGCTAGCAGCTACTGGGAGTTATATGGAGGAATTTAGCCTCTTGTAGGAAGTAGGCAAATCTAGAGGAAAGACACACCATTAGTTCCTATTTTGAGTAAGCTACCGATGGGTGGCGAGATAAGCTTCATACAGGTTATGCCTATAGGTTTACCCATTTGGGCTCAGGAGTCTACGGACTCGACTTATTGTTACAAATGCTTTTGATAAAATTTATTTCATATATGTTAATTTTCACATCTAATTTGCATGGCATAAATTGAATTTGGAAATTGCTTTACTTTATATGCAGTCTTTCAATCATTTTTCATACTTGATTCATGCCTATTATAGGATGCTAGATTTATTCTTATAAGAATAATTTGCGTACTCCTACCTGACTGGTAAATTGAATTTTTCAGGTTTTGATAATTAAAAAGTTTAGAAGATCTGTCAAGTTAAAAGAATAAGAATTAAAAGAAGTAGAAGAATGTAGATATCTCTTATTTTATTTTGTAAAATTCAAACTATTGTAACTTTTCATATATGTTTTGGCTCTATGTATAAAAGGACTGTGAACAATTATTTTATTATGTCCTTTTTAATTTAGAAAAATGTATATATATTTTCATTGTGATGAATTGTTCTTTAAAGACTCTCGAACTTCGATTCCCGGTCGCCACATCGCCTCTGCCAGATGTAACGCCGGTGCTCCGCCTTGGTTTCATCTCGCCATAAGCGCTCGCTTCTACGATGCCTTGCCTCGCCTCACTGACGTGCTCTCTCACTTTAGTCGCCTCGCTGACGGGCTCACCTCAATCGTTCGCCTCGACTCAATCACTCGCAGAGGTATAAATGCTTTAAATGAATGTTTTTTTTTAAGATTTACTTAATATTGCAATTTAAATATGAATAATATAAGATTATGTGTGTTCTAAGATTTGTAGTGTTTATTAAAGTTGATTTATAACTAATTTATGATAGAAGTGGGCATATATTATCATTAATATCAGCAAATAATGATCTTAACTGCTTATGTAAGTTTGTGCTATTTGCATATTTATCTTTTTGTGATTTGTTATGTTTTTCAATTATATTTAAGTCTCAGTGATGGTAATCTTGACTTATGTGTAATATTAACATGAATGACAATGAACAAAACATCATACATATGAATAACAGCATTTATTATTGTATTTAAAACACTGCTATCTATCTAAATAACATGTTATCTTAATAATTTTTCAGTTCTCATTGAACCAAATAGCTCCTCATTCTACCTAATATACATCATTTAATATAAGTATTGTACAATCATCTCTTCTAATATAAGTGTAGTTTCAAGATGAGCTAGATACTTTCTTATATATATATTTTTTAAATAGTCTATATATTTTTATATTGCAAAGAGTTTCAATATGAGCTTAATAAAAATAAATGTAGCCAGCAGACTTGTTGGCACATAATAGCATATAAAGCTTGATTATTTGCTCAATTGCTCACGTTTATTCAGGATCATAATATTCATTTTAATAGCATATAAACATCATAAATTAAAGTAGATAATAATTAAAACTTTGATATAAACTTCCCCATAAAAGATATCATTTGGAGATGCATTCAATTTAATTATTTTTATTATTATTGTTAACAAGCAGAATATATTTTTTATTATATTATGAGATAGATTCAAAAATATTTGAAGAGTTTCCCATAATAAAATATGTTTATAATTCTTTTTCTCTTTTAATATGATTACACTATTATGCGGGTTTCGAGTGAGTGTTATTTGTTATTTTTTTAATTCAATATTGTGATGTATCAATATTATTATTTTTATATGCTATTGACGCTCTTCAATATCTAAAATTATTTGTTTTGTACATATTTATATTATCACTGACTCAATTTGCTTTACAGGCATTTGTTATTTTTTTAATTTATATTAAGCTTAACTATTTTTCATTAATTTTCAATTTTAAGATTAAACTAATTTATATTATATAAAGTCTTAGCTAATGTACATTTTATTTGGAAGTGTTTTGTTTGATAAATTTAATATAAATGTGAGGATTACCTAAAAATCAATAGTATTTCAGATCTAGCAAAACTTATTATCAGTTGTAGAATATATGCGTTTGTATGTATGCACTACATTGCAAAATTCATGGGATTTGCAAATAATTTATTAAAAATTTAAGTTTTTAATACTTAGTTTGTGTTGTTAATAAATTCAAATTTTATATTCGATCCCTTTTTGTATGTCTTGTTGAGATTTTCTTAGCACATGTAACTATGTGATTTATATATTGCATAATGCAACTCAGTCTTATTTTCTTCTATTGAAATTTAAGGTATTAATATTATTTTATTTATGTGTTATCGCTTCACACATTATGAGAGTTTCATGCTTTTATATATATTGATAGTTGGTGGATGCATTTTAAATTTAGAGAAATGTTATTTTAACCTGCTGACGTGGCAACCAAAAAAATTCACAAATAATATCTTGGCCAGATTTAATACAAACATTAAAAATAATATTTATTATTTTAATATAAATAAATAAACACTAATAAAATATACTCAAATTCTATGGGTTAAACTTTTTGGGTGTTACATCACGAGGTTCAAATAGCATTTCTATTAATACAGGCAAGTATCTAGCAAGGCATCCGAGGATTGACACTTAAAAACTTAGTTTTTAATATTCTTAGAATGTTCATTAATAATAATTAAATCCTATTTTTAAACTTTTTTTAATTATAATTACAATAAATATATTTAATTTATCTAAAACTAGTTTAGTCAGTAGTAAATTATAATATTATTCACTGCATTTTTAAATTAAATTTATTATATTTTACATATTATATTAATATTAAATGAGAATAAAGTTGATAATTTGTGTAAATATATAATTGTTATAATTTATTTTTTTATCAGATAATAGTAATAAAATGCTCTCAAATATATCTCTTCTATTGTCTCTCAATTATTAAATATTTAAAATTAATTATTAATAAGATTTATTAGTTAAAATTATAATTAAAAATTCATTAAAAATTAATAATAATCTATAAAAAAAATGTTTTGAGTATGTATTATTAAATTGAAGCTGTTGGTAGAAATGAAGCGGTCGGACGCCAACTTTTCTACAAATCGGTAAATTTATTTTTAATCATAATTATATTTGTTTACTTTATTTTAATTAATTTAGCTCATTGCTTACCAATTTATTTTTTGTTCTTAATTTATAGTCAACATTGAACATTTTCATATGATTAATGATTTGGTCCAAATAAATAAAGCAAAAATACTTTTAAAAATAGTTTTTTTATTAAATTATGCAGTTTCAAATGTAATGGTATATTATCACACTATATAGATATATATATATATATAATATATATATATATAATAATATATATATATATATATATTATATATACTATGTGATTAGGCTGTCAATTTGACCCGAAATTCGAATTTCGAACTCAACTCAGACATCCAACTTGAGACATTTTGATTCAACTCGGAACTTTTTGAGTCGAGTTCGAGTCATAGTCTTGACTCGAACCCTATTTAAATTGACTTAAAATGACTTTAACTCAATACGAATTCGTTTAAAACTCGAAAAGTAGTAGAGACGAATTCGACTATGGGTTGACTCGACTCGAACGTAACTCGAAGTCAACCCCTAATTTGATGAGTATAATTTTAACTCAAAATTGATAATCATAGTAATAAATGATTTAATAATATACTAATACATATAAATAATACTTAATGGAATTGGTTGCAAAAAATAGTTGTGTATCGAAAAAATTAATAATACACATAATAATTAAATATTTCTTGATTATTAAATTAAGTCACTAACGGGACTGACATAATTAGTTATAATTAAACTAATATTATTTATAAATTATTGCATTGATTTGATATAAGATTTCTTTCGAAATAATTTATACAAGTTGTTGAGACTTGAGAGAAAAGAATAGCATGGTCAGCATTTCTAACAAATAAATAAATATTCCTTTTATTTATTTAATATATTTAATCTCTTAAATATTTAATTACATATAAATAAATGTGATTGAATAATTTGAATTTCTACTGTTTTCCTTAGACTTTGAATAATATAGTTAAGAAAAATATTATGATTATATTATCATAAATACAATCATATTTATTAATAATAATTTTTTTTTACATATTTTATTTAAGTAAAAAATAAATTATAATATAATATATTTACATATAAAATTATCACATAATTGTCATTATAATGTGGAATATGATAGTTGAGGTTCCTTTAATTTAATTAGATTTGTGAGCACAAACATGACTTTACTTTTTCGGTACGGTTTGTCAGGTATATCCAACATTTTGAATAAGACTTCATTGACTTAAATCAAGAAGAAAGAAAATGATATAAATATTAATTTTATATTGTTAAAAGTGAATTTAATAATTGATTTTTTTTTTTTGCGAGAAATTTTTATTTTTGATTTTTGATAGTTATTTTTGGAGATTATTCTAAAACAGAAATGTTATTTATATATGTTGATTGAATCCAAAAAATGGATTTGAACATAAATTCAATACAAACTTTAAAAATATAATATTGTACTATTTAATGTAAGGAAAATGATATTGTTACAAAGAATATACATCAAAAATTTCCACGATCAAATTAAAAATTTTCTTTTTTTATAGTTTTTGAATATAGATCTTATCAAAAAGTGCATTTAACCCATAATCTAATTACACATTTGATTGACACATATATAATATATATATATCTATATATATATATTATATATATTAGTGTATAATAGTGTGTTAAGTGTAGCAATACTCTTAATATAAATAATAAACACTAAAAAATATGTTCAAATTTTATTGAATGAATTTTTTTGAGTATCATATCAATGTGTCTAAATATATTTCCTAATCTTAAAATGATTGGGTGCTTCAAGAAAATTTAAATTTAACATTCAATGCATTATTTGGTTTAAGATTATGTGGTATGGCAGGAAGAAATAGCAGTGGGCCTCACTTATTAGCAAAGTGTGCACAATATTGTCCCAAGTTTGACACAAAGTAAAGCCACACAAAATGCCTAGCAAAATACAATATATTTGGAGATCAGCTTGGATGTACTGTCGACTTCTTCACCTTTTTGTTCGTCGAGAAATAGAGTCATTTTGTAAATCCTTGTAAGGAAATTATAGCTTTTTAAATATCCATTTAAAGGTAAGGGTTGAGAAATAGAGTTTTTATATATGACTGTTATCTTAATTTTTGATGTACTGTGACTGATTTTTCTCAATTTTGAGTTTTTTACATAAATTTGGCATCTTCTCTCTCTTCTTGTTGACTCCGACCCGAGGGAAGCACCCAGGCTTTTCGACGCCGCAATTTGCATTCTATTTCAAGTGACAGCGGAGCCGATCGATTAAAATTTATAGTTGAATTTATCCGTTCTACGACTTTGCATTGACAAGTCGGGCATGTCAACTTCGGGTCATGTGGGTTGATCTCAACATAACCTGATATTTTTAATGGATTGTCTTTTGCTACATGAACTTGATCCTTTTAGCTAACATAAAATAAAAATTCATTAATAGATTGAAAAACTTGCATTCAGACTCCTCTGAATAGCACTCTGATCTTTAAGTAGGTTAGCTTAGGTTTTTCTCGTGAGCTTGAGCATATATGTGAAGCTTTATGATTCAAATAAATTGAAATTATTTAAGAAAAACTTATTACAAAATTATATGAGTTTAGAATTAGTATAAGAATAGCAGTGGGACTTGATTTTGCCGCTCGTTCATTTGCTTGATATGTTGTTGGAGAGCAGGATTAATCTTCGTCGCTGATCATACCGAAACTTTGCTGATAGATCCATGCCATTGATCGCTTTATAATGGCACTGAGAATCTAAGATATTGATTTCATTACCGTGGCAATTTAAGCGCTGTCATTAGAACGTAGATGCTGATTCGACGGCTGAGATTTTGTTCGCTGTTTTAAGTTTTGATTAACAGTTTTAATTAATTAAAAATCATGGAAAATTTTAATTAAACTAATACAAACTGATTAATTGCGTATCTTTATTTTAGTTTAAGAAATTATGAAATTTTAACTGTACACCAATTTGAATGACAATATTTTTCCATTTACTAATACAAATTTACATAGTTTTTATAAATTTTAATTTTTAATTATTAGCTAAAATAATCCACAATTGTAATAAATCATAATTTTTGCCAAATATTTTTTAATTTAATCATTTTGACTAATTTGACTTTATTATAAAATAAAAATTTCAGCTCACCTATAAGTATTTAATTATATACTAATCAACAAATATTTAACATTCATAAAGATACAAAAATTATGAACTATACATGGAAAAAATTTACAATAATCATTAACAAATAATATATTTAAATCATAATGCAAAATAGAATGTATTTTAATTTTAAAAAAATTGTAAATTATAAGATAGAAAAAAATCTAAATAAATATATTAAGAAAAAGTTTATAAGAAATATTCATTGTCCCAAATAAATTATGTATTCGTTGAAAAAACCTATAAATTAATATATATAAATTTAAATTTATAAGAAATATTCATAATTTTTTTCTTCATTAATTTTCTTTCTTAGCTGGTTTTAGTTGTAAATTTATATTTATAAATACTAAAATATGATTAGATTAAATTAAAATATGATTTTTTATTATTTTGTGATATATATATATATATATATATATATATATATATATATATGAATTATAAGA
This sequence comes from Gastrodia elata, assembly GCA_016760335.1. Classification (NCBI taxonomy): domain Eukaryota; kingdom Viridiplantae; phylum Streptophyta; class Magnoliopsida; order Asparagales; family Orchidaceae; genus Gastrodia; species Gastrodia elata. The sequence continues at coordinate 29,346,211 of CM028684.1, read as the reverse complement.
GTAAATTTATGATATTTATTTAAAAATCTCATATTTCTCTTTTGTCTCATAAAATATCATAATTAAAAATATATTTTTTATAAAATTCACTAAGAATATATAATTTAAATATAAATAAGGTAACAATTATTTGAATAACTTTTAGGAATTTTTACTATTTAAATCTTATTTTTACATTACAAAAATGCTATTTTTAAATTCAAGATTATCAAGTCAGTTAAGGGTTGAGGGACGAACGGCAAGCTCGGGCTTGAGCGCCTGCCGGTGAGCTCGGGTTTGAGCACCCGACGGCGGCAGAAGCCCTCGAAATCTTGGTGACGAGTGAGTTAAAAAATAGTTTTTGTGATGTTTTTTAAGAATTTGCATGAGTTTTGCAATATTTATAGAATTTATGTTAAATATGTATATATTATTAATTTCAGGTTATATATGTAAAATCCTTAGTTTCTATGACAAGAATTAAATTCGGGCATCTTTTGCACAGAATTTCCGGGAGCCTAAAAAGGGAAATTGGACCATCACATTTTTGGCGTGACTGGGAGGTAAATTTGAGCACCCGCGGGGGGCAGTAAAGGAAAAGTGAGAATAAAAAAAAAAAAGCCCCATCTAAAGGTGCTACTGTAGTGTTTTTGGAGTCACATTGTGTAGGGGACAGCGGAATCAATCGGATAATTGTAAAAAGAGAGGGACGTCTCTTTATAATGCGCCGAACATGCAATAATCAAGAGAAATGCTCGCTACGGCCCATCAAAACTTGCCTTTTTATCTTTCTTAATCTCCTTTCTTGTTGCGTTTCTCCTGGCAATTTCCAACCCTCTAGCCGCCTTCTTTCTGCAGAGCTTCAGGAAGCGTTTTTTTGCTGTAAAGTTGCGATCTTTTTCATCGAGGTATTAGTTTTGCCCTCGGATTAGGGTTTATTCTCTTGAGACCGGGTTTGTCTGAGTCAATTTCTAATTCTAGTCGTGTTGAGATCTATGCTTTTTTCTTTATTGTGTGCGCTTGTGATGGGAGAATTCGTGAGAATGGGAGGATGTGGGGTTTGATTACTGGCTAGGGTTTTGTGTCTTGATCTGCTTTTGTTACTGATTTTCTGAAAATTTGGGGTTTTTCAAAGAAGGGCGTTTAACAAAGCAAGCGCTTTGCTTAGTTTGGGTTACGTTCGTCTGCAAATTTAAAAACTTAGATGCCATGCTAATAATAAAATTCCTTTTTTGTTTTTGGTTTTTGTTTGATCTCATTAGCATCTTCTAATCAGAGGTTTCCTGTGACTTATCTTGCAATATTTTAGTTTTTCTGCCAATCTTTCCTTTGAAAGAAAACTTGCTATGTAATTGATATTATGGCGGTTCTGTAACTTTGTGGCTCATGGCCTCATTAGCTTCTTCTAATTCAGGGACATTTTGGCTTAGATGCTCTTATTTAGGGTTTCAAGAGTAACTAATACGAGTGACACAATTGTTGGGGCCTATAGCATTTTTTCTTCTTAAAGAACAGTCCTTAATTCAAACCCTAGATTGCTTGTTTGAAGGAACTGGTGCTTGGTTTTAGGCTCATTTAAATGTTTTAATCTCTTCTTTTACTCAAATGTAGCGTAGTTCATTTTATGTTCTGCTATAGATTTACCTTTGCAATATTAGTGATACTGAAACTCTATGATTGCAGATGATTTCTCAAGGTTAGAAATTCAAATGCTTCGAAATGCTGCTTTGTTTCATTTAAAGCATTGGCATGCTGCATTTGTTTCATCAGCATATAAAAGTATTTCTTTAATATATGGCTTCAATGGCTGTAATCACTAAATTCTTGAGCAGCAACTGAAAGTAGATGATGATCAAGCAGTAGAATTGAGTCAGCCTCCTTTGCAGATTCCTGAGCACACAAAGTCAGATCCTACTGCACTTAGAATGCTTCCAGAATCAGTCGATTCTTTGCCCGCCCGCATTACTTTGATGTCTATTTATTCTTCTGACCCCAATAACAAGCTGTCTTCCATCGAAAATCTAAGAGAATCACTTAAACAAGGTGATATGCCGGAAATGCATCAGCAGAAAATCATAGATGGTGGAGGGGACCAAGAAAAGAAGCTATCTGAGAACAGCAGCGTGAAGGATAGTTCAGCATCTGCAAAGGTTAGCGATGGCACAAGTAGCTTAGCGAAAACTAGTGGAAGTGCCAAGATTAGTGGCCGGGTGGACCTCTTTGAAAGCGGTAAGAGTAGCTTGTGCAGGGTCAGTACAAGCAGTGGTGTCAGTGATGAGAGCTCTTGCAGCAGCTTCAGCAGCAGCATTAACAAACCTCATAAAGCAAATGATTCTAGATGGGAGGCAATTCAGGCTGTTAGAGCTAGAGATGGGGCACTTGGTTTTAGTCATTTCAAGCTTCTGAAGAAGTTGGGATGTGGGGATATAGGGAGCGTTTACCTTTCAGAATTGTGTGGTACAAAGTGTTATTTTGCTATGAAGGTTATGGATAAGGCTTCCTTGGAAAGCCGCAAAAAACTGCTTCGAGCTCAGACAGAGAGGGGAAATATTGCAAACCTTGGATCATCCATTTCTTCCAACATTGTATACCCATTTTGAGACCGAGAAATTCTCATGTTTGGTAATGGAGTTCTGTCCCGGGGGAGATCTGCACACTCTTCGCCAGAGACAGCCCGGCAAGCATTTTACAGAGCAAGCTGTCAAGTATGGAGACTGTATCTTCCATTTTTTTCACTTTTTTAAGTTCTGCGGTAAATTGGCTTTGCTCACTCTGATTACTCCTTGCACTAGTTTTTTAAGGTGAATTCTAATCAGCATCTTGCAGTGAATAATTTCCTTACTGGAATGCTTTGCCGACCTTGTTATTCCATATAGATTCTGTTGCTTATTTTGTTTTAGTCATTATTTTAAATCTTTCACTTTGAATTTTATGCTATTTTGTGATAAGGTTGCATCAAAAGCATCTTTTGTGCTAATAAAACCTTATTGAAGTTATTTGATGCAGTCATTTGCATTAGTTCTGGTGAATACTGCAGGCTTAAGATGAAGTAATGCAAAATAGATTTAATTAATTATAAATCTCAATGTTGGCATAACACTGAAAATCAATCTCCTTACGAGATATTCTGTTCATCTACTTGAGGGATTAAAGTTATCAAATTTTAGATATTAAATTACTTCATCTTGCCATGTTAGAGTAGATGACAAGCAAATGATATCGCCACACTTTCTCACCCACAACATGCAAACACAGTTTATATGGAAAACTTTTGATGGGGAGAATCACGAACGAGGAGTAACAATTGTACTGTCTAGAAATATGGAGCGTACAAACCTGATATGAGCTGTGTGATTATTTGCTATATATATACTAGTTTCACTTGCTATCTCTATACTCCTTTGTGGTTGCTTTGATTGCCCGTTGATATATGTTTTAACTGCAATAAGAATTGGAAGCAATTATGCTGAAAGATTTGAAAAAGTTCTCTCCTTGTTTCCTCCATTGCAACCAAATACATACTGCCAGCATACTCAAATATCTGGATGTTCTTCAACCATGGCTAAACTTTCTAGTCATAATGCAGCTTTCTTTTCTTTCTTATTCTAAAGGAGTGTATGCTAGATATGAGCTGCTATCTTTATACTACTTTGTGGTTGCCCGTTGCAATATTTGTTAACTGCAATAAGAATTGGAAGCAATTATGCTGGCAGATTTGAAAAGGTTGTCTCCTGTCTTTCTTTCATAGCACCAAACACATGCCAGCAAGCCAAAAATCTTGTCAATGTGCAGAAATCAAGAGACTGATGAACAGACCATTCCTATATTGCAGATTCTACGTCGCCGAAGTCCTTCTGGCTCTCGAGTACCTGCACATGCTGGGCATCATCTACCGGGACCTCAAACCCGAGAACGTCCTCGTTCGAGAAGACGGCCACATCATGCTATCCGACTTCGACCTTCTCTCTCCGCTGCTCGGTGAACCCCACCCTCGTCAAATCCTCCAACAGCAACAACAATAGCAGCAATCAGGCTCACTGCGTTCAGCCGGCCTGCGTCCAGCCGTCGTGCATTCAGCCCTCTTGCGTAACTCCGACGACCTGCTTCGGCCCCCGATTCTTCTCAATCTAAATCGAAGAAGGATCGCCGGAAACCGAAGCCGGATATCGGAAATCAGGTGAGCCCTCTACCCGGAGCTGGTAGCGGAGCCGACGGAAGCGAGGTCGATGTCCTTCGTGGGAACACACGAGTACCTCGCCCCCGAAATCATCAAGGGCGAGGGCCACGGCAGCGCCGTCGATTGGTGGACCTTCGGAATCTTCCTGTACGAGCTCCTGTTCGGGAAGACTCCTTTCAAGGGGTCGTCGGGGAACAGGGCGACGCTCTTCAACGTCGTCGGCCAGCCGCTTCGATTTCCCGATTCTCCCATGGCAAGCTTCCATGCGAGGGATCTAATTCGGGGGGCTGCTCGTCAAAGAGCCGCAGCACAGACTGGCGTACAGGCGAGGCGCCTCCGAGATAAAGCAGCACGCCTTCTTCGACGGCGTGAATTGGGCCTTGATTAGATGCGCCACCCCTCCCGAGATTCCAAAGCCCGCCGCGCCGGAACAGGCAGGCTTCGGCGACTACCTCGAATTCGACTTCTTTTGACATTTAGGGTTAGGGTTTAGCTCTCGGCTTACACACTCCTCTCGGAATCCAGCAGACGTGCAGATGACAATGGCGAATATCTCTAACTTTATTTAGGGTTTGTGAATTAGAAGATGATCTGGTTTAACACTGGATTGATGTACAACTAGAAGTTTGATGGAGGGAGATTGGAGATGAATCGAGCCAGGTTCCGTCAGCAATGGTTTTTTTTTTTTTTTTTTTTTTTTTTTTTTTTTTTGTCGAGACTGAATATTTGAAATATTTTTTATAGCTTGTTTTTGCAAGCTCACTTTTTTTTTAACTCTATGAAACTGTAGTGCCAATTCTAGCCCTCTTGAGATATTTGCTTGCATGATACTGGAATCTTTTGTATTTATAAATCTAACCCCAAGAATGTCAATTTTATATTTCTGGCATTTAATTATGATTTAAACTTATTATTTGAGATAATATGTTTTGAGTATGCTACAATATCATTCATAATAAATAAAGATTTGACTGCTATTTTGTATAAATTTTTTGGATAGCAAGTGTTTATATTTGAAAGATTCCCATTTGAATACCACAAAAGGGACTTTAAATGCAAAAAATAGTTTATAGTAATCTTTAAATGTAATTTATTTGAGGAAAGCAATAAAGCTTTATATATTTGAATTGTGATAGTATCATCATTAAGTATGGATTTTATACCTTTACATAAAAACTTGAATCATATTTGTTATTGACAAAGTAATTAAGGAGAAATACTGCAATAAAACATTCTTAGCCAAAACTATCTCTTTGTAATATTTCTCTTATTTTAAATTAAGTGAGAATTAAACAGTGATGCGATGAGATGAGACTTTGCTTCCGTTGCGGCCCATTGGCCTTCGATTTAAATTCTTAACATATCAAGAGTTCAAATTCCATCAACCGCCTCACTCTTCCAAAAAAAATGATGCTGCAATAATGTGCATTTGTTGTTATAAATATGTAGACTTAGGTTCTTAAATATTAAACTAAGTACTTGCTTCTATGTGGTGGGTTTATATTATGGTAAAGTATTTGGAGATTGTGCTTCTGTTTGGGCATCATTTTCTTTGTTCAAAGTGGTTAAGATGGGATGATATTAGGAGAGTGGGGGTGATAGGATAATGCTTATTTGGAGGTTGGGTTAGCGTTCAGCCAAGCAAGGGAAGGAGAGGATGCTGGAGATTGTTTTTTATTATAGTTTGCTTTGTATATAAATGTTCGTCTACTTGAAGGTTGCTCATCTTGTTTTCATTATGAGCACCAATCACAAATCTATACACAAGCTTAGTGGTCAGTCCCATGTCCAATCAATTCAGAACTTCAACAACAAGTATTGGCGAGCTTATAAATAGATCATGACTGTGATATCTTGATGGTTCAAGTTATTGCAACATTTATGAACTATGCTTACCAATGTTATAGAGTGGCTTGCTGATCAAATACTTATCGGGTAAAGTTGTGTTCCGCATCTATACTGAAAATATTAAGAAGAAGTAGAAACAGATCCTGTTGCATTGAGATATAGTTCAAATGACAGAACAATTGTATTGTATGCAAGAGATCAATAATGTGCATTTTTAAAATTAGTTTCGCTACTTTTAAATAGTTTAAAATTTTCGCTTATTCGCCTTATTCAACTTATTTAGTTGTTGTATCTTAGAATCAATAAATAATTAGTTGAAGTAAACAAATATACAAAAAATAAAAAATAAACAAAGCAACTTCATTCATTCAACTAGTTAAATTCTTATTACATTTAAAAATTTGGGAATAAAAAATAAAATAAAAACGCAAGAAAATTACATAAATTTCCTTTAGTAAAAACATCAAAAAAGAATATATATGCCCCTCAGATTGTAGGGCAGCCCTTCACTATGGCACCTTGAGCAGTGGGACAGTTCGCCAAGGGGCAATGATCCTGTTCCAATCCCCACCAATTTGCACCATATATATTCGTATTCTGTAAGGCAAAATATATAGCAATGCCCATAAAAGCAACTCCAGCATCAAGCCCAGCTGAAAGAACATAGTTATTTCTCCCCCACCAAGATTTATGCTTCTTAAACACATAGATATTGAACACAAAGCCCACAGCACCCCACATCAAGTAGTTCACAGCCTTTGCAGGAGGCATCATTGCTATTGAGCCCAATATTATGGGCATGTTGATCAGCTTGATCCACTTCTTCTCGGGGAGCAGCCTTGACAGGACCCAGACTGGGATTGGGGCGAGAAGACCGATTAGGAAGAAGTAGTTCAGCTTAGAGTATAGGCCGAGATGGCCGAACATTCTGAGAGGAGCCACAACACCCCATATGATGGATGCATTGTAGAAAACGTCATCCCCCGGGCACGTCCACGGGCTTCCCTCCGGCAGCTTTTCGGGGTTGCAGATGTTTGGCACGGTGTTGAGAAGCCACCATGCCGTGCCAAAGTACACCGACGATGCCACCACAGTCCCGACAAGCTGCATGGTGCAAGGAGAGAAGATAAAAATCTGACGGTGCCAGAAGCACACGATCATAAATGACACTAGAACATTCTTATATGGAAAATACAATGGAGCAATACCACCAAAACAACCATTATAACAAAGAAGATGCAAATTACAAGGAACACACGACACGACAATGCTTGGGAGGTGTCTCATATGGCTTCTCACATTCATATGTACGTGCCTAGCATCATTATTTCACTACATGCATATTAAGACTATTTATATGACATATTTTGAACTTCATTCATAAAATGTCTTAAGTGCATCTAGTTATTTCTATGATATTGATATAACTCCTATAAATGCATTTGGTTGTTTAAGAAATAAATTAAAACAATCATCTTGAATGCCTCTGGCTATGTCCAGACGTTCGAAACAGCTTTTATGAATGAACCTGGCTGTCACGCGCCAATCTGTCGCTCTAGCCAATTTCAGCCCAGCTTCCCGAGTCTGTTTTCAACCCAGTATGTGTGCTAGGATGCACCCTTACACATGGATATTTGTTAAAAGTTGCACGATTTGATGCATTTCGAAATGGAAGAAGATGACGACCTGAACGACAAACATGGACTTCGGCGGTATCTTCATATAGTGGCCCAGCTTGAAGTCCTGGATGAAAGTGATAGCCTGTGACATGCTTATGTACCCATATGTCTTGAAAGAAACATTGGCAAGTGGCTTTCCAGGGTATATGTATCCAATGACAAGCTCAGTAATCACATTTAGCCCTACTTGCTGCATCAAAAGACAAGCTTTTTTTAACTTTGTTAATCACTCAAAGAGAACTTACATTGAATCAGAAGGGAAAAAAGCCAACTTGATTGGTTGTAGCCTGAATGATTCCCACAGGAAGAGTGTAGAGAAGGGCAACAGCACCAGCCAGCAGAACTCCCCAGTAAGGAAGCTGGAGCTGCTTTCCAAATCCCTCACAGGTAAAGATTGCCAAACCAAACATGAGAACCAGAAGAGAATGGAACCACCATTGAGGGATAGCTTCATAATTTCTCTTCATGATCCTTGTATGCACGTCTGCAAACTGGTCCTTGAATGCCGACTTTGTCAGCCTCATTATTGCCCTGAATGAGAATTATTTGTTAATGCACAATGAACAAATGAAGGAGAAAATGAACACATAATCAAAAATGGGTGAATGAATACAAGAAACCAAATATTTTCATATTTTTTTGTACATTTTTATATTGGATGAGCTTTGGTCATTTCCTAAAAATCGGTCAGGGCCTACATATACAAACAAAATAAAAGAAATCAAATTTTTTTGTTGAAATGTTTACAATGAATGAATATGAGCTTTTACCTCTTTCGATAATCCCAAAATTATTGAGAGGGTTTTTTTGTTTGTTTGTTTTACTATGTCAAAACCTGTTTGTAATTGTATGTTTTTGCGTCACTCAAAATTTTTTGTTGTCGATTATTTGTTTGTTTTAACAACATAAACAGCAACAATAACACAGCTATAATCCCACTAGATCAAGTCAATCGCATGAATTTTTTGTTTCCATAGTGCATAGTTATGTAGAGATCATTCATAATAGTTTCTTCCTATATATTTTTTTATCTTCCTCTTCCTCTTTTAATATGAACAAATTCATAAACTCAAATTATCTAACTAGAACACTAAAATAAAGTAGGCTGTATTTTCAAATCTTATTCATTATTGGAGTGAATGAAATGCAAGTGCAAAGTGCTAGTAAAGAGAACAATGTGAGAAATCTACCTTCCATGGAAAAGAGCAACATGAGATAGAGTGGCGGCAACCGTTGCAAAGCTTAACCCGTATCCATAGGCGAATAAGATGCTGAGATTGATCGGCCCAACCCTGTCATATCCTTCCTGGCTAAACGAGAACGTCCTTGGATCCAAGACTTGGTTAACATCATAAGCACTCCCATTCCCCATGAACACATGTGATGAGAACAATGGGAATCTCTTGGCATTGTATGAATTTGACCAATATCCAATTGGAACAAGAAAATACAGAAAGAAGGCAAATCCAATCATCACATTAACAATTGCAAAACCGGGAGTGGCCAGCGGGCTTCCGAGGAATCCAGCTACCGTCGACCAGTCGAGAGCGAAAGAGCCGATTCCAAGCCCGGAGACACCCGAGCCAATCTGTTGCATAGTGATGGAGTCCTTCCATATCCAACAGATGAAGGATAGAGAGCTTATGGAAGGAAAAAGGTATCCAGGGATGAGATAGTAGGCAAAGCTTGAAATGAATACCAAAAGGAAGAATTGTAGCCTTGTCATCGCTCCCTTAGTCCTCCTCTCATGCTCATTTAGTGCCCTGAATATCAAGGAAACACTTACTATTACTAAGCACATTCAAGCCTAGGAGACGTTGTTATTTGAATCTGTTTGAAAGGGGGGAAAATGAAAGAGTTACCTGAAGAGAGAAACTTGCACCAAATTGCTAGGCCACCACATATAAGGAGAATCTACAAGAAATTTTCTAAATAAACCAGCCCATCCATATCCCATCATCTTGACATAAAATAAACAAAAGAGACTGTTAGCATTGCAATAAATTTAAAATAGAGCCATGTTAAACAAATAAGCTGTCTGCACCAGTTACCTGAGTTGTCTGCACCAGCAAATAAGCTGCAAGAGGGTGAAGACTTCTGTGATAGAATGCCTTAACAATTGTGACTATATTCACTGCATAAACCGAATTCGCTCCGCAGTTAGCGAATATAGTGATCAACACATGCTCTTTGAGGGTGAATGGCCCGGGATTCAGAGAGAAGCTCCAGTTTGTGCTTGGGATGGATATGTGCTTTGAGGGAAGTGCTGCTGCCAGCAGCTTTCCCAATGGCAGAACTACAATCTGGACAGAGATGGAAGATATTGTGAGCTGATTGTTTCGATAGCCAAAGAACTGGTTCATGAATGCGAGGAGGGCGCATGCTGTCATCCCCAAAAGCCAAGTGCGGAATGTCAGCACAGGAATTGTGGGGTCATCTGTGATGGGCACTGTGAGCCTGACTTCCTCTATTGGGCTATCATTAACCTCCTCCTCTCCTGCATCATAAAAGAGGGAAGCTCTCATTTGTATTCATATATAAATGCTTTCTCTTATATCTTAGAAGTTAATGATTGTTGATGAAAAGGTGTCAGACATGTTTTAAAAAAGATAGCCGTTACTCTGATTGAACATCTAATTTTCACAGCAATAATAATAACAGCACCAAGCCTAAATCTATAATAAGCGCCAGAGAGATTAAATGATTGAAATATGGATGAGAATAAATCAAACTAAACTCAGTACTCAATGTCAAATATCTGATATATCAAATTTGTGCTTCAAGCCTTGAATTCATCATAACTTCCTCTTCTGAAGGAAGGAAGCTCTCGTTTGAATTGATCACGATTACGAGATTCTATCTTTCTTTTTTTCTTGTCTTTTTCGCTGCTGGGCTACAAATGAGTTCTAACTTAAGAAATTTGGGTATTTTTATTGAAGATTTTGCAGGCATGGCGCCATGTGATTTATATTTACACATCTATTACTCCCAAACATTTATATTTACAAAACAAACACCCAAAGCTACTCATATGCTCAATTTATTCTTGATGCCTGAGCTGTATACAATGGTTGATAATGAGATCAATTTTTAGGGGAATTTCATGCATGCCACACATTTCTTCATATTTGCTTTTTTAACCCTTAATTTTTAAATATTACAAATTTTCATCTAAATTTTTATTATTATGCCGGAAATTATTATCCAAATTTATATTTTGTAATCATTGAAACTAAACATAAGAGTATGATCATATGTTATTCTTTTAAATATTACAATTTAAATCTTAAATATTTAAATACACTATTGGAAATAAATTATTTTCTATAATCATTTATAATAATAATAAATTCTAATCATTCATGCATACAATTTTTCTCAATTTTTTATTATTTTTACTTAAAGTTTGATTACAAAAATCTAAAAAGTACTCTTATTGGCTACCTTTTTATAAAACTTGAATTTAAAACTTTAAAATGCTCTCTTACTCACTAAAAAAATATTATCAAATTTCATTAAAAAAAAGATAATATTTATTGAGAATTTTTTATAAATAAATATTATTTAGCTCTGGACATTCAAAAAAAAGAATTGAATATTATTTTATTAATATTTATTTATTTATATTAAAATAATACAAATAATGAGATAAATTTTTCTGAACCACAAATCAACAAATCTGTTTTTTATGTAAGCATCAGATATTTAAACAAAACGTGTGGCTGTAATTTTTGGTGTATGCCTCAAATAATTGAAGTACTGAATGAGAATTTTCGAGGGTGGCATTTTGGTAAAAAACTTCAGCTTTCTCCTAAAAGCTAAATCCAGAAAGTTTCGGAAAGAACTCTGAGAAAAAACAAAAAAGTGCTAACTAAACCTTCTTTTCCCACAAGAAAAAAACAAAAAAGGCATCAATAACGCATCACGGATCAGCGAAAAAAGCCTAATTACAATGAAATAAGCCGAAATAATTATAAAATAGAAAGAACAAAGAAAGCAGCAGATGACTGTGAACAGAGATTCGTCTTCTTACCCTCCCGATTTCATAGCCCCGTGTCCTTCTTCGGCCTCCATTGCTGGAATTCTTCAGGATAAGAGAGGAACTTTCAATTTTTATTTCCAAGAGAAAAAGAAAGCTTAGAACCAGCTGTAAATTACCTTGAAACAAAAACTCGTGGCTTATTTTTTTCTGACTGTAGAGATTCGCCCCACCGCAATAATGGTAGGCGTTGCCTGCAGATGGAATTTTTAAACGGCTTTATAGGCGGAAAAAAAAAATCTTATTACATTTGGAGATCATTTTATTAATAAAGATTTAAAATTTATTTCTCGTGTTATAATAAAAATTCAATATTTATTTTTAAGAATATAAAAACGTTGCTTGATTTTATTAAGAGTCAGTATCGCTATTATTTAATAAATAATAATTTAGATTTATTGGTCAAATTAATTATTTATAAAGCAATTTAAATTGATAAATAATTAAGAAATAAGAGTTTGTATAAGAATATATAATAAAAAGTATTCAGGACCAATTAGAAATTTTCATTTTTTTTAATTTTTGTATATATATCTTATCAAAAAATGCATTCAACCAATAATCTAATTACACATTAGATTGATACATCATTTATATATTTTAGTGTATACTAATATGTAAGTGCAGCAATACTCTTAATGAAATGATATTAGAATTCCATCGAATGGATTTTTTTTGGTACCACGTCAGCGGGTCTAAATAGCACTTCTCGTACATAAAATTGCATTCAACCAATCATTTATTTACACATTGGATTGACACATCATTTATATATTTTAGTGTATACTATCGTGTAAGTATAGCAATACTCTAATACAAAATGACAATCACATGATAAGCATATTATTGATGTTATATATTTTTTATTTAAACTTACACATAAAAATAAAAATAAAATGGTATATTGATCATGAATACATGAATCGATACTAGTTGGCTATATTTTTGGTGAATTATATATTCAAGTATTGTATGAATAAGTAGGATAATGTTTAAAAATATTTTTCGGAGTTTGTGATGGATTGATTATAGATTTAGAATGAACTATCAAAAGGAAACCAAGACTAGTCTCGCTTGGTCTAGTTTGGGCTGATTCAAAATATCTCTCTTGTCGGTGGAGTTTTTGCGGTTAAAAGTCTCGAATTAAATTAAAATAAATAGCATAGGATGTGTAGTTTAGATATGGAGTAGATGTATATGTTTGGTGGGGTTAAGATGGGTGTGGAGGACTATAGAATAAAATTAGATTGTGCTGTTTTCAAATATAGCCATAGTTTTTATGGTGGAATTTGAATTGGGTTTGAGACTTTAGATAATGATTTATTAATTTCAAATTATACTTAAGATGCTAAGAGTTTAGTAAGAAAATAAAAAAACAATAAGATAACAACTCGACTCAACAAATATATGCAACAAACTTGGTATCACATAGCACAAAGTAATATGAGAGCAATTGTAACAACCCCAATAATTAGAATAAAACAAATCAAATATAAATGCTAAATGGTCAAATCTCTTTATGAGCAAACATTAAATTAAAGTAAATTTACAAGAATAGCAATAGAAGGTACATGTTAAGGAGATACAAAAAAATATTCAAGTATAAATAATATAAGTAATTAATATATTCCACGTATTCATCCCAAGTAATTGCAAAATAGGTAATCACAACACAAAAATATAAAAGTAAGTAAAAATAACTCAAGCTATAAAAAAAAATTAAATTATTACAAGTCTTTTAAAAGTAAGAGTAAAAAAAAAAGTCATTCTTTCACTTATAATAAAAATGCAATTAAGCATTTAAATTAAGCGGAAGTAAAATTATTCATAAAATCTTCAAGCACTTGGACCTACATTATCTGAATAAAAAATCTCTCAATCTATCATATTTTAGTATTTAATATGATAGTCAAAGCTAATAAAAGAAAAAGTGTAGCTATATTAAACAGTATAAATACATTTTTTTACGATTGGCTACATTTTAAATTAATAAGACATTACAAGCATTAATTTATATTTTAAATAAAATACCGAAGCTGTAAAAGCTATCAATTATGAAAAAGAAATTAAACATAATTGTAAAAAATGCAGTATGAAATAAGCTGAGTATTAATACATACTTATATATAAGTCCTAGTCAGCATTAAAAAAGGTACGAGAAAGCATTATAAAATGTTAAAAATTATTATGTGCATTAAAGTAAATGAAATAAAAGTAATACATGTTCAATGAAATTTATGCTAAGTAAGCAATAAAATACAGTGAAGCATTAAATGAAATTAAGCAATGTACACTATATTTTAAGTGAATGATATGTAAACAATACAAAATACTAGAAATATAGAGTGCAAAGTATAAAAAGTAAATAAGTATCTTAGACTCTTTGTCTAAGACAAATATAGCATATGTCTATAAAAATTAATCATAATTAGACAGTTATTAAGAGATCTTACAATCAATATGATTGTAAGAGAACTCTTATATTATTAGTTAAGTTAGATTTATAAGCTATCTCATTTTAATTTAAGACTAGTATAGGATGAATTTCATATACTTGAAAATACTATTTAAAAATTTAATAGATTAATGATTAAAGTTTAAGAAAACTAATAAGGGAAAATAAAATTTATAGTTGCTAAGCTAATAAAAGTACAAGCTAAAAAAAATTATATTAGTTTTATCTAGTTAGCTTACAAATTAGAAAATATTAAATCAATTTAATCATGAAGTTATCTAAGATTAATTGATGTTGAGTATTTGAAAGTAAGAAAAGAAGTAGATTATATCATACAAGTAATAATTCATTTGCAGATGTAGGAATTTAAAAATTTATAACTTATTTAAAGTATGAAAGAGAGCTATTATTCTATAGTTTAAATAATATAAAACTAATTTGGAAGGTTAAAGACTATTGGAATATGTGCTAATTATCTAAGTTATTATTTGAGCACTACTCTTATCATGAGTTATTTTAAAGAACTATAACTTAGCAATTGAAAGTATCAAATTCATTAGAATACAGAAGAAATTACAAGATTTTTAGTTAATTTTAATTTTTTATTCGGACAAATATTTTATTTTATATTAATTTCTGAAATTTTAAACTTCAAAAAAGAATTTAGGTCGAACCGACGATTCAAACTTGATAAAAATTTATAAGCAGCTTTTATATAATGTACTAAACATAATGACATGAAAATTCATAAATTCAGATATGTATTTCAATGTTCTTGGTTTAATAAACTCAAAAAGTTCAGAAAAATAAAGCGATTGTTTCCGTTATCTGAATTTTTCTCAAACTAGGGCATTCTAATCTAAAATTTATTCTCATCTAAGGGTTTTTTGTTTGTCATAATTCGAAATTCTCTAGGATCCTGATTTCTGAGACAAAATTTAACATAATTTACAAAGTAACGACATTGGATCGTTACACTATGTTTATGTCATAATTAAACTTAATTTAGAAGGATAAATTTTGGGGTGTTAAAATCATAGAGTGACATGTTGTAGTATTTCACAATAATTTTTGACTGAAAAGATAGTGTTTAGCCAAAGTTTGTGCACATTTTAAAAATGACCAAAAATTCATTAGTATTTGTTCATTCAATAAGTTGTAAGAAATAACCATTGCAAGCAATAAGTTATTCCCTTCATTTACAAAAACTTGCAATGTCAATTTTAAGAAGGTATCTTTGAGCAATTTATAAGACTAAACACAAATAAATAGTGTGTGAATGCATTTCTTTTTGCAAATAACTAGAGATAAAATTCGTAGATAAAATATTTGTCGACGAGTCATAGGACATATTGTGGATAAAAGATGAAAATGCCTACGAAACTGTGTTAAAGAGGGGAACTGCGATTCATTGGCGAGAACTTCGGCGAACTCGACGATCCGTTGACGATTTGCAGGCGTTATATTAGGAATATTCGAAGATGCCAATGAAAAACACATATATTAAAGAAGGTGAACACGAACTAAGTTTACTGGAGATTCGTTGATGGGTTTAAGAGAAGCTGATCGGTGATTTAACAAATGAGAAATATTATTTAGACCCACTGATGTGATATCTAAAAAAAACTCATCCCATAAAATTTGAAAGTTATTTTATTATTATTTATTTATTTATATTAAAATAATTCAAATATTATTATTAATTTTTATTTAAATGATGTCCAAATTTTTTTGGATCATTTTTTTTCTTAATGCCATCAGCTTGATTTGCAAAACAGAAACTAATGCTTTTGGGAGGCTTTACTTAATTCAATACAGCCCATTATTTTTTATGGGCCGACTTGAGGCTCAGCCCAGACTGCCTCTATTGTCATAAAAGAACTTACTCTTTGTTGCAGGGAATTCAGCATTTTTCTTATCATCGCTCGCCTTCGCTCCTTTGGAAACCCTAATATACCTAATATTCGTAGATTTCTGTAGCCGGAATCGCAGATCGATGGGCAAGCGAAAGGAGCGACGCCTCGCAGCTATGAGCGCTACAAATCGAAGAGTGAAGCTTGATCTCTTCGCGGAACCCTCCGGTACTATGACTCTTCTCTCTTGATGTCTAGTCTCTATTTTTTGTTTAATTTTAGGCTCTTAGACTAATATATGAAGTCTGCTAATTTGATGCTTTTGTTATTTGTCTATCTTGCGCTGCATAGCCTCAGTTTGATTTTACTTGAAACAATCAGATATCTGTGAACTCGATGATGTCTGTATGCTCGCAAAATAGGAGTCAAAATGTATTATGAACATCAAGTATATTGTAATGCCTATTCTATATTTTGCATGTGACAATTAATGACTATTTTACAGAAATGACTTGAAACTTTTTTCAAAATTTGAATGCGATAAGTTGTTGCATATTTTAGTTGGATAACACTGATATGTCACTAGAAATTGAGAAACAATTATTTATAGCAAAAAGGGGTATTATTTATATTGTATTGTAGATAATGCCCAACTCGTTTTTAAACCATTATCTGCGCCTTTGATTTAAGGGTGATATTTTATATTTTCAGTGTTATAGAATTTGTGTACAATTGTAATAGTGTGAATGTATTGTTGAATTTGTAGATGTGGTTCAGCCACGGTATGATTATAATACCAACATTTGATGTTGCATTCAAGACATCTTTGTGTTTATTTATTGAAATAATTTATTTTAAGATTTCAAAGGCGATGCTTACTTGATGCCTTCTTCCTGCAGAGGAGATGTGCAATTCTAGTAAGGAAGATGTTGGAGGGAATCAAGGACATGATCATTCTGCTAGTCCATCATCGTCAGGTGGGTTCCATCGATTTCTCTTCCCAGGACTATGTAGAGAAGATATCCCTTCACAACATATTTTTGGTGGAAATTTGGAAATTCTACAAACGAATTGTTGCATGCACAAAGATTTTGGTTTTGAGAACGTAGGGTGGCTGATGTCTAAGGAATGTTCTTAGTTGTTACAGATCCAGCTGCCAACATGAATAAAACTTCATGACATTTTTGGCAGCATCTCGGAGAATTCGAGGAATTGTGAAACCATTGGTTCGTATGTTTTCATCTTTTTTGGTTCTTAAGTGCTAACAATTCATATTTGTTTGTTTGCCAGGTGACTTGGCACGATTTTTTGCCTAATGAATTATTAACAACTTTTAATTATATTGTGATATATAATAAAATCTTTACATTTGTCTGTATAATTTGTTACACTTGATTTAGTGATTTTAGGGAGTTGCTTACAGTCTCACATGATAATTTTGTGTTCACAGGTCAAAATAAGGAGAATCCGCTGCTTTTACTAGGACAGTATAGTGATGATGAACTGGATGATGGAGCAAATAAGCAACAGAAAGAAGCTGATGATGCGGGCTATTCATCAGGGTCAGAAGACAAGGTAATATAGTATTTTATTTGTTAATTTATCACAATAAAATAACTGGAGTTATGTTTGCTTTTTGTTTCATATTTTCTGTCAATCATACTATTTTTACAACTGTTTTTTGTTATTCTTTAACCGTGTTTATTAATATTGAAAGATAGTAAATGGATGAAATTTATAAATTTTAAATTTAAAATCTTTGATATGCTTTTGCTTTGTAGTTAGTTTGAAGCAAGGTGTGCTAAGCATCTATTTTGGACTATTTACTTAACTTGGCACCAAAACTTTTTATAATTTTATAGATACAAATTATCCAAACTTTAATAATAGATATGAGATTCCATGCAGCACACCCTCAATGGGTTAGATGAAGGTGTTCTATTTGTAAAAATTGATGTTTAGATGCTTTATATGTAAATTATGAAGAATCTGAAGCTATGCAAATAATTATTTTTTGTTAACCTTCCCATCATTTATATAGCTACTTTTATGCTCTTATATTGCCATTACAGCAACTAATTCCATGGCCATTAGCGCCATTTTTTGAATTATTAGAAAAAGCTGTGCCAAACTAACTTTGGTGTTCATAAATTTTTTTCAAGTGAGTTGAAACTTTCCAGTTGAATGAGCACCCGTGTGGGTTCTTCCATTATGTACCTGAATGATTTGCTAAATTTTTAATACAAAAGTGGCTTATTATGACATTAAACTTTACATACTTCCAGCGTCAGGTACTTTATTGTATTCTGTGCTTACTTTTGTCTTTGCTATCAATAATGATAGTTCATTTTCTTATCAATGGTTTTTAACCCAATTGGCATTTTAAAATTTGGGGCATAAATGAATCCTTATTGCTATATAAGATTAAGCTATTTTAATGTAGGTTAATGCAGGCTTGCATACCTTTTTTTTCAACAAAATGAATTAAATAGTTGTTTGAACCGAATTGCTAATTTTAAAATTTGGCGACATAAATGAAACCTAATTGTTTTTATAAGATTAATCTTTTAAAATCTAGTTAGCCTAGATTAACATAACATTGGTTAGATTAAGTTAAGGTTATCTAGGTTAATCTAAATACCCGGGATAGGTTAACTTAGGTTAACTTTTGTCATATTAGGTTAAATCATGCACACCTGTTAGATTAAAATACAAATGAAGTAAAGAATTTTATACCCAATTGTCATTTTAAAATTTGGGGATATAAAATGAATCCTAATTGTTATATAAGGTTAACCGATTTTAGTGTAGGTTAATGTAGGCTTACATACGCTTTTTTATAAGAAAATGAATTAATTTTTTGTTTGTATGAGTTGTTAATTTTAAAATTTGGGGACATAAATGAAACCTAATTGTAGCTCGACCCGGCGATCAAATTCTTGGTGGGAATCATCAACTTTATAATGTTTTAATAACGGCTCACGCTTCTTTAATGATCTTTTTCATGGTGATGCCGGGGATGATAGGTGGATCTGGTAATTGGTCTGTTCCGATTCTGATAGGTGCACCTGACATGGCATTTCCATGATCAAATAATATATCATTCTGGTTGTTGCCACCAAGTCTCTTACTAAGATTAATCTTTTTTAATCTAGTTAGACTAGATTTCAATAATGCTGGCTAGATTAAGTTAAGGTTATCCAGGGTAATCTAAATACCTGTAATAGGTTAAGTTAGGTTAACTTTTGTCATATTTGGTTAAATTATGCACCTGTAAGGTTAAATCACATATTTTGAACTTTGGATAGGTTAATTTAGATTTGCATAACCTAATATAACAAACAATTAAACGTAATCAAGGTTTACATACTCTGATACCTAATATGTCAACCAATCAAGATTAATTTAATCTTGATTTTCCTAAATTATGTTAACTACCAGATTGGTTAACTTAAACCAATCTAGGCTAACTTGGATTTATTCAAAGTAGATACCTAGATTATCCTAGTTAGGTCACTTTAATTTGCATAAAAAGAAATGCAACTGCTTTAACATTTTTCTTAATTTTAAAATACAGGCATATGATTGAATTGTAATTGCTATCATAAGGATTTTTTTTAGCTTTAAAAATTTTGGGATTAATGAATAATTGGGTGAACTCTTAGCGCATAAAGCTGGGTTTTTACATTCTCAATGACTGAGCATGATGGAAATGAAATTGTTGAAAGGTTTGTGCGGCATAATTTATAAGGATATGTTGAGGAAGAACTTAATAGAGAGGCTGTGGTAGTAGTTTGTATTGAAGCTAGAGAAAGTTGGATATCATAATTGGATGAATTGAACATCTGTGTCAATGGATAAAAAAGTTAACATATATATATGATTTGCTCTATGAGATTTGGGATCAGAAAACATTTAACGCTTCACACTGTGCTCTAGTGCTCGAAACATGAAGCTTCATAAAATATGTCAATAAATGAGACTAGGCTAAGATGAGGTAATTGTTTGTTAAAAATCATCCAAATAGTTCCAACAAAGTTAATGAATATGATTGGGAGAACGGAATCAATCATCATAGTGTCATTTATGTGCATCTGATTTCTTGGTCAACTGTTTTTGACAATGTATTTTTTTGAATATCAAGGTTTATGTATTAAATATTTTAGGGGGGCTGCTACAGTGCCTAGTCGGGATCCAAAAATTCTTCCTTGGTAAAAATTTATTTTAGAAGAGCACAATGCACTTTTTGCGCACGCACGGAGGAAATCCGGGGATGGGGGGGGGTATTGTTGCTCAACCCATTTTGGGCTACGTGCTGGGCAACATCGCATTTTCCAACATTTAATTAATGGAGATTTTATTTTATGATTGCAATTCTCCCTATCGTGAAATGCTTATTTATAGTTAAATTAAAACCCACGTCAAGTTGCAGATAAGTTTCATATATATATGTATATCAGTAGATACTGAGCATCTCTCATCACTGTGATTGTTTTTGACAAAGAAGGTATCAAGTATCAACAGAATTAGTTATCAAATACATGAAAAACTGTACTGTGTTTTAAA
Organism: Gastrodia elata; assembly: GCA_016760335.1. Lineage (NCBI taxonomy): Eukaryota > Viridiplantae > Streptophyta > Magnoliopsida > Asparagales > Orchidaceae > Gastrodia > Gastrodia elata. The sequence continues at coordinate 29,325,615 of CM028684.1, read as the reverse complement.
AAAAAGAAATTCATAAAGTATTTATACTTTTTTCCAGGAAAAGGAGCTTGCAGATTTAAGCGAAGAATTAGAAGATAACAAGGAAGAAGTTGCTGAAGCCCACTCTTGTAAACCTAAGCCAGATCAAGCCGGCAGTTCTCAAGCATTGAAGGCCGATGGTACTGAACCTATTGAGAGTATTTCCATAGATGTTAATCTCTGTGAAACTGAGCTGGTGGCTCAAACTTGCGTATCTGAGCAAATTTCTGAGAATAATGAGAACGGTCACGTAAGAGAAAACTGGAAACTTGTGCTGCATGGGGAAAGTAATAATTACTATTACTGGAACACTGTGACTGGAGAGACCTCTTGGGAGGTGCCTCCTTCTCTGGCCATTGATCCTCAAAACAGAGACGAACAAGATGAATGTACTGCCATTGCAGGAAATGGTAATGTTACGGATTCAAGTGCAGATATGGGGATCTATGGGCACGTTCTTATTAGTACAGATGGACATGGAAGTAGCACTTTCATTTCCAAAGACACTGAGGAAATTGAAAACATGGAATTAAAAAGCAGAAAGGTTTCTGATGCTAGTACGACTGTAGAACAATATTGCACTAATAATGTTACTGCTCATAACAATTTGTCTGAGTATTCAACCATGGATGGACATTCGGGCTTACATCATCATGCATTGAATAATGAACAAAAGGATGTACAGAGCGATAATTATGTAGGTTCAGATGCCCATTCTTCTCAGCTGGTTCTACATGCTGAAGCGTTGCTGCGGAGGCTGGACATGTTGTTCAGGTATCATTTTAAATTCTTTAATTTATTTTAAAGTTATTTTTGATCTCTACATTGTATTATTTCAGTTCTGCGCAACTGGTTGAAGGATACGAAGGGATTAGAAAAGAGATTGATATCAGAATATCGGATTGCAGAGCACTTTCATCATATGGTTCAACATTGCTTCCGTTTTGGTGGCACACTGAAGTACAATTGAAGCAGATTGAATCCACAATTAACAAAAGCGAAGCATCCACAGTTTCTCGAAAGGAAGAATCCAGCAATTTGAATGTTATAGCAAAGTCTCTTCAAACAAGTTCATATACTGAAGTTACTGATGAAGACCAAAATATCATTGTTACTTCTGAAACAGGAACGAAGACTGAAGATACTAATAGTGAAAACCTTACTGTTCAAACTGACTTTCAACTTTTTCAAGGAAGTGAGCATCCTCTGGATGAGATTGTTCCTGAAGCCAACCCGAACCCTAATTCTTCAAATTATGTGCCTATTATAGTTGTTAATGCTGATGATGATATGGATGTTGAAATGGAGGTTGATGAAGAAATTCCTCTCCCAGCAGCAACATCTATGGCTATATGTCCAAGCCCTTCTGAACCGTCCCCTTCACTTTTTCCAAATGAATCACATATCTTACCTCCTCTAGAAGAGGAATGGATCCCACCGCCTCCTCCAGATGCTGAACCGCTTCCTCCCCCTCCCCCCCCCTTCTGAGTTTGAGTTGGATTTCCCAAAAGAACCATCAGCCCCCTTTACTTCGTCCTACACCGAGACGATGCTCTACACTTTCCCAGATCAATATAGTGTTGGATATCATATTCCGACTTATGATTACTATTCTTCTACAGCAAATCAAGACCCTAATGGAGACTACTATGGTATTGCCAGCGGCCCTCAACTTACTGAATCAGAACCGTCAGCTTACTATGAACCCACAGCCCCAACTACATTGCCGGAAGCGTCTTCAAGCATCACCACAGTCGCATCCTCAGCATACTATGATGTTACAAATGTGCCCGTTTCTTCTGCAAACTTGTTAAGCAGCACAGAGCCCTCTGTATTCTATGTGGAATCTAGTGCTGTTAATTATTATCAGGATGCAGCTCCTCCAGATTCTCTAAGCAGCTGCCAAGCAAGCACATTACAGTCTTCATCAGAAACTTACAGCAGCTTAGATACTCAGCTTGCCACTGCTCCCAAGAACAAATCAAAAGGTAGTAATTTATTGCCATTTCAAAAGATCCTTTGATCTGAATTTGACCGATTTTTTTCAATTTGTTCAGTTACACGCAGCAAGAAGCGTCCAGTTGCAGTTGCCCCTACTCTGAGGTTGAATAAGAAGGTTTCCAGTCTCGTTGATAAGGTGATTTTATCAGCTTATGATAGCTCTACTTAGGTTCTGCTATGCCTGAATTTCTTTCTATTTGCAGTGGAAGGCTGCAAAAGAAGAGCTTCATGGAGAAGAACAGGAACTTGAGGATCCTCTCGAGATTCTTGAAAAGAAACGCCAGAAAGAGATAGAGGTTTGGGTCGATAGATCTGACCATCAATCCTAAACTTTTACTGATGATTTATGATTTTGTCTCCACAGGAATGGCGGGCCCGTCAGGTCGCAACTGGAGAAGCACAAGATAATGCTAATTTTGTTCCGTTGGGCGGTGATTGGTATTCTGTTTTTTGTTTCTTTATACATGCATATTCATCACCCAAACTTTAATATTTACAGTAGAGATTTTTTGATTCATCTGTTTTTATTCTTAAATATAAATACTTATGCGGTGTGATGCGCTTTAAGAATGAGGTGATAGTGCATTTTTGTAATTGTTAGTTATGGGGTATTCAATATTTAAATTTTGAACTTTTGGGTGCTGCGTACATACATAGCATCAAAATCTTTACAATAAGTAAATCTAAAATTCAAACTCTTATTTGTACAATTTAAGCATATCGATTTAATTTTTTTTTAAATATTATTAGGGTTTGGGTGTTAAATGTAATTCCCAATTTCTCATATTTTGGAATATATTGAAAGGACAACAAGAATAACAACTGTCTTATCCGGTTGGCTACATTAATCCTTTTTTTTATTGTGTATGATCAAATAGATGTGCAATTTTAGTTCCAAATAAAGAAGTATCTTTCTAATAATTTCATCTCGTATCTTTTTGGTCTTTCCTTCCTCTTTTAACATGGGCAAAGTTAAGTTTCTATTTTGTTGGGTAACATTCAGCTAGCCCATGCAACATAGCTGGCTTGTTGTATAGCTGCCTCTAAAGTTTTTGTTTAATTATAAGTGGGTTTTTTTTTATTGCACAACACTTGTTATGTTTTTTATCTATTAAAGATTTAAAACAGTTCTCAGCTTGAGTTTTACTTTAACTGTATTATATTATTTTCAACCTCCTCCTCTTGAATGTCTTTAGTACAAACACCGTAAGAACATTCATAATTAAGCAAAAAGATATATGGACTACGAATAAAGCCTTGATATTAGCCAATAATAATAGTAGATTATTGGATAAGCTGCCTTTTCAAGATGTTCTTTTTTCTCTAAATTTTTTCATTAGGTTTTTTAGTAAATGTATGAAATTTTATAGTAGATTTACCTGACATAAAATTAAATTATTTTATAAAATTTGTTTGTAGTTGTATCCATCCAATCACTGCCATCCAATCTTTTAACATATGAGATTCTTTTATAATTTTCACAATCTGGATTGTCTTTGTTTTTGTAAGTAGGTACATCAATAGTGCACTTTTTTGGCATCTTTTTAATCTTTAAAATAACATTAAATAATTTCTTAAGTTATTAAATTCATTCCTCACCCAAACAGTTCCATGCAAAAGTAGGGTGTCATTTAGTCCTAATGTTTTTTCAATCTCTATTCTCTTTAATCGAACCTCAAATATACATTTAGATACATTGCGAAAACTAATAATCAAATCTCACTCCAATCTAATTTTATGATATCACTAAATTAAGATTCTCCAAAAACAGGCGAGAGCGAGTGAAACGCCGAGCCAGATCAAGATTGAATGATGATGCTGTAACATCAGCAGTGGCGGCCTCTGAGAGAGAGAAAAAGCAGCCCGATTTAGCCGAACTCTCCAAAGATCTTCCTCCTGGATGGCAGGTTTGTCTGCTCAAAACCCTTTTGAGATATAATAACGCAACCTCCCAAATTTCTCTAATTCCATGACCAGAGTCGTCCATTTTTTAGTAAAACGCTTAAACAGTATGTGTTGGGATATATGTAAATAAGAAAGTTTCGAGGACCTGATTGAAAGTTTTCGGTTTTTATATATAAGATGATGTGATAATTGATGATAATATTGTACTAAAAAGTTAAATGTTAGATATGTAAATAAGAAAGGTTTGTGGTATGCATGATATTTTGCTCGTTTTATTTAATAATTCTCTTAAAATAATTCTGCAGGTTTACTGGGATGAATCGACAAAACAAGTCTATTATGGAAATCATACGACGTCAGAGACCACTTGGAACAGGCCAGCCAGATGATATTATTTCAGGTTTTATCCCCTTTTTATTTAGGGTTTAATAATATTTATGTGCATTTCATTATATATATATATATATATATATATATATATATATATATAGTCTATAGTCTATGCTGGTCTCATTGTTGTAATATTTCTGTACAATCTGAGGATAGGAATTTCCAAATTGAACGCCCAACGAACCAGAGACTTAAATTGGCCGTGGATTAAACAAATTGGACGGCTGCGATTCACATTATTGTTGTGAGTGAGGTGGGATAAATCCGTGGGAAGTGGGAACACGCATCTATGTTAAGGCAATGCATTTTTATTTGTGTTAAGCGCTTTAATTATATTATTAAGTGTATTAACTTAATTAATTATATTAATTAATGATTAAATAGATGTTATTTTTAATTATTCTGATAAATAATTTAATTAGATGTCATTTTTAATTATTCTGAGAGTTCAGCTATTCTCTCAAAAAATGAATATATAAATCGTAATTAGAGTTTGTTTATAATATTAACATTATTTCTATTTGTTTGTATTATATTATTAAAAAGCTATACATGCTTTAAATTTGGAAGATGATTACATTTGTAATCATAATTAGAATGCCGCTTAGAAAGGACAATACGAATTTCTTCATATAATTATAAGATTATGAGCTTAAACGTGTGCTAATGTTCACGAAATCTGCGATTCCAAATTCTTTCTGAAAGCCTTTGTAAGTTGATCGAATGAATGCGATCTTTGCTAAAATAAAATAACCCTTTTCAACTCCCTGTGAATTCTTAACAGCAGAAAATTTAAATTAATTTTCTATAATATAATATATTTATTACACTTTCCTCTTCAGCTCTTGAATTTTATTTAAGTAGAGCTGGATTCTAGGCCAGTCAGCCCATACTTGAACTTGTTTGAGTTTGAGTCAAATTTTTGTCGAGTTTGAGTCATAGGGTTTGAGTCAATATGTATGACTCTAACTCAACCTGAAAGTTTGAGTCGAGTTTGAATTTGATTTTGGGTCAAATTACTAGCCCTATATGCAAGCATGAAATTAAACATTGTGAATGCAAAAATTTTCCAAAAAAACTTTTATCAGAAAGAAGAAAAAATGCACTAACAAATTCATATATAAGCAAAATGTCAATGTAAGCAATATATATATATTTATTGCCTCTTCTTTTTCATCAACTTTATTCTTAAATAATATTTGGAGCTCAATTAATTATAAAAAAAAAACATTATTCTTAAGATGATTTATTTTTTATTATAATATATAGGAAATATTCTGATTCACAAAAAATATGGAGGATTATTTTTTGAGCTTGGTTATCAAATATATTAAATTCAGGGAGATATGTAAATATATATTGCAAAACTAACCCTGAATTCTTTATACTCATACTAAAATTGTCATTTAGGTGTGTGCGTGTTAAATATTTGTAAGTATCAAGAATAGGCGGTAGATATGTAAATATATATTTATTTTGTGTATTATGAGTAATTATCCCTAAAATTCATCTATTTGTTGTAATAATAGAACACAGAAAAAAAGAGCATTAATCACAAATTTGCATTTCATTAAAATTTAAAAAAAATAAAATAAATAAGATTTTAATATGTAAACAGAAAGTAAAAACGGATTTTCGCCTTCAAAAATAGATTTTTCTAAATTTTGCTGCTGCAAAAAGAAGAGCGGAAGCGATCCATGAAGGCGCTTCTCATCCTTCAAACCAAGCCATCCATTCTGTTCGCCATTCCCAAAAAATTCAAATCTTTCTCCTCTGAAAACCCTTCCTTCATCATCCCCAACGAGGCCCTGCTTCGAAGAGTCCCCAAATCCCTAATCTATTCCGGATCCATAGAACCCAGCCTCGAACTCTATTCCCTCCTCTTGCGGAGATGCACCCTCACGAAGAATCTCGAAGAAGGCAAGACGGTTCTTTCCCTCTTCATCGCCTCCAAATTTAACCCCGACATCTTCTTCCAGAACTCCATCATCAACTTCTTCAGTAAATGTGGCCGCCCGGACGACGCCCGCAAGGTGTTCGACGAAATGCCCCAAAGAGACGTTGTCTCTTGGACGGCCCTCATGTCCGGCTATTCTCAATGCGGGCAGCCAAAGGAAGCCCTGTCATTGCTCCCCTGCATGGCTCTCTCAGGTTGCAGGCCCAACAGCTTCACGTTCTCCATCCTTTTCAATGCCTGCGGGGCCGCCGGTGATGCCGTCTCCGGGATTCAGATCCACTCTTCCTGCATCAAATCCGGCTGCGATTTAAGCCCTTACGCCGGCAGCTCTCTGCTGGACATGTACGCTCGCCATGGGAAGATGCGCGAAGCTCTGGCAACTTTTCGCAGCCTGGACTCCAAAAACGAGGTCTCTTTTAACGCCTTGATCGCAGGATATGCTAGAGAGCAGGATCAAAAAGCCGCCTTTGAGCTGTTTGTCGAAATGCAAAGGCGCAGTTTTGCGGCCACCCGCTTCACCTACTCCAGCCTCTTCAGCGTTTGCGCAGGCAGCGGGTCTCTGGAGCAGGGAAAATGGGTGCACGCCCATCTGATAAAACGCGGGCAGAAGCTCAGCGCTTTCGTCGGCAATACGCTGATCGATATGTACGCCAAGGCGGGAAGCATAGAGGACGCTCGAAAAACGTTTGCTAGATTGCGGGAGAAGGACGTCGTGTCTTGGAATTCCATGCTGGCGGGCTGCGCCCAGCACGGGCTCAGCTGGGAGGCGGTTCGCCTCTTCGAGAAGATGCTGGAAGAAGGCGGGAGAGCGGAAAAACCCAATCGGATAACCTTTCTCTGCGTTCTCAACGCTTGCAGCCATGGCGGCTTGCTTGAAGAATCCGAGCGCTGGTTCGGATTGATGAAGGAGTATGAAATGGAGCCCGAAATCGAGCACTATGTTGCAGTTGTGGATATGCTCGGGCGCGCCGGGCTTCTTGAGAAGGCGCGAAAATTCATCAAAGGGATGCCTCTGGCGCCGACCGCCGCCGTTTGGGGAGCGCTGCTGGGGGCCTGCAGAATGCACAGGAATGCGGATTTGGGGCGGATTGCCGCCGAGCGCGTTTTCGCGCTCGATCCCAATGACGCCGGCTCCCTCCTTCTGCTCTACAACATCTACGCTTCGGCGGGAAGATGGAACGATGCCGCCGGTGTTAGGAAGATGATGAGGGAAAGCGGGCTGAAAAAGGAGCCGGCTTGCAGCTGGGTGGAGATTGAGAACTCTGTCCACTTGTTTGTGGCGAATGAAAACTTTCATCCGGAAATGAAGGAGATTGGGAAGATGTGGGAGAAGATAAGTGTGCTGATTAAAGAAGAAGGCTATGTTCCTGACACTGACTGTGTGCTGATGAATGTTAGTGAACAGGAGAGGGAGGCGAAGCTGCGGTATCACAGCGAGAAGCTCGCTCTTTGCTTTGCTCTTTTGAAGCTGCCTTCTGGTGTGCCCATCAGGATCAAGAAGAATATAAGGATCTGTGGAGATTGCCATTCTGTAATGAAGCTGGTGGCCAAGGTCTTCGATAGGGAGATCGTCGTCAGAGATGCACATCGGTTTCACCATTTTTTTGTCGGAGAATGCTCGTGCGGCGACTACTGGTGATTCAAGCTCGGCTTTTAATTCTTGTTACTGAGAAAGCGCCACATAAAGAATCAAACACAGGACAAAAGACTAAATTTTATTCAAAAATTCACCGGAATAGAGAAACGGCAGCACTGAAAAGGAGAAGAAGATGAAAGAGGAAAATACAATAATTGGCACTCACTGATGCCAATTTATTAGTTATTGGTCTGCTGTGCATATAAGATACATTTCTGTAAGTCCCTTCCTTCTATATATTTCTTTTTGATCTCTCCTTCATGTGAGATAGATGATATTCATTTCATCTTTTAAGTGTTTGCTATCCTACCTTTGTAGATGTCTTCAAACTGCTATGAGCTGTTGCAATTTCACACAATCAACAGGTCTTCTGACATACCTATTTTTGATCATTGTGCATTTTATAACTGTCATTTATTTGGAATGGTAGATATGGTAAGTTCATATATTTATGTTTGTTTAAGAAATAGAGAAAGAGGAAGATGCACTGCATTCTAATTTGGAGCTCTTTGAGTGTTCAATTCTCAGAATACAAGCCATGAGTTTTAAAATACCTTGTGCTCATTGTCACATAAAATCCGATTCGCTCGAAACGATCAGATTTGCAGGCACCATATCGGGCCCATATATAATATGGTCCAATCAGATTGACAGTCACCATGCCGTGCCCAAAATACCTTGAGTTATTCGTCTTTCCATTCCTTCTTTCTTCTGGATGTACATATGGATGCACGTGTGTGCATGAATGTTAAAATGTGTATGGGCTTGTTTGGAGTTATTATGAAGTAATTATAGAGGAAGCTGTTGTGAAGCTCGGGTGAAAGCTAATGTTGTTGTTGTTTGGATGCCTATTGTCATACTACTATGCATGACATAAATTCTGCTACTAGCGGGTGATAGACATCATACTGCCATGCACGAAATTAATATGAAAATTAGACAAAGTCACTCGGTCAAATTTGCCAAAGGCACACCTTTGTATGAAAAGTAATGGAGAAAGTGATATATATTTTTGGACGCCAGCAAGTAGCACAATCACTTCTGATTATCCCGACGATGACAGAAGAGGATATTTCAGCTATGAATCTCATCACGAGGAGCACTTGTTCCATTTCGACAGCTCCAAAAAGATGTCGCCTAAATGGTGGAGAAATGGGAGCAGGGAGGAAACTGGAGAGGGAGCACAGAGGCTTAGAGGTGATGGTTTATAACAAGAATGGATGGAGTTCGCTTTTTTGACGAGGGATGCGAGCAAGGCTTCGGTGATAGCAGAGAAAACAGGGCAGAGCGCAGTACCATCCATTACTGTTTGATCTCAACTTTGTACAACTGTGGTATATTTATTAATTTTTGAAAATATTTGTAGTATACATATTATATTTATAAAAAATATGTTAAATATGTAAAATAAAAATAAATTTATGTTTGTATGTAAAAATTTCGTCAAACTTTTTGGAAATATTGAGAGCTTGGCCCAAATGTATTAATATTATTCTGACCATACCAACTTAAAATGGCTGTATCATATTTTTGAAGAAATATGGTACTAAGAAAAAAATTTACTTTAAAAATCCCTCTCAAACCAAACACAGCCCAGCCCAATATATGAGTTCGAATTTCATAGACCTCAATTAATTTCAAAAAAACATACAAGACTAAAAATTTTAAAGTTAAAATATATTGAAATATATATCAAGAAAAGAAACAGTGAATAATATTATACCATATTCAACAAATACATATCATTAGACTCAACTTCCAAAAAAGTTCTGCGATTCCTAAACGTTATTGTAAGCATGATGAATTTAATAATCTTAATAAGCTGAAAAAGGGAACAAAAAAAGATGGTTGTGGCATCCTAATTTCTCAAAATTTGTGAAGAAAAACAATGGCAGAAGTTAAATTCTAAATCTTACATGAAATCATAATCATCTGCTGCATCAGCATAAGCTGCAGATACCATATCATCATCTGGCTTATCCACATGCAGCTGCTTCTTCTTTGCTCCTGCAACATATTGTCAAAAAAAAAAATGAAAAAAAAAAGAGAGGTTGTAGCAAATCTCGAAAATCTGAAAGATTTTGTATTATTAGTAGATCTGATGCGAAATATATGGAAAAGCGTGCAAGTTACCAAGACAAGATACAAAGGAGGATAAGTGGGTATGTTCCAAAAAATGGTAGATGAGAAATGAGTTCATTCGTAGCAAAAAGGCTAGAGTAGCTCCAATGTACGATAAGATTAGAGAATGTCACTTTAGATTGTTTAGGCATATAAAACGCAGAACATTTGATGCCCCTATATAGAAAAACTCACTTAGCCACTGTGTTCTTATTGTTGAACCAGTTTTAGTGGTATTATAAATGTAAAAGCATTAACTTCATGCAGAGTATTACAAAAGGGATTTTTCCATAAATCCTAACCTTGTTTCTTTTTTCCAGCATTACCTTCCTTCTCTGCCTTGTGTTTCTCATTTGCTATAACTGCTACTGTGGAAGCTATATCCTTGGCATCTGCTGCTTTCAGTGAGGTCATGGAAAGCCTCATGACATTCTTCAATAGCCCAATATAATAATAGCTTTTCTGTAGAGGTCATATAACTCATAACAAACTGTACTAGAGATGTTTCACTAAATGATATTTGGCCAAATTCAGTGCAGAATGCGTACCTCACAAGCACGAATTTTGTGAGAAAGAAGCTCTGCATACTCCATAAAATCATTCTCCGACTTTGGGATAAAGCTATCAAGAGATTTCTCATCTCCCCTTTTCGAGAACAACTCCGTTGTAGACTTGAAATCAGCTTCTTCCACTAGTCTAGAAAGGAAATAATAACGGTTATTATATGCAACTATATGTTAATACAAGAGATCACAAGCTTAACAAGAGCAGGATCAAGGTTCACCTTTGTTGATGGTGTTTATCGGCAACGGGATCAAAAAAACCATCAGATGATCCAATTGTTTTATTCTGCATCATATATTCCTTCTTTCCGGTATCCGCCTTGGCAGATTTTGATTTGGTTTTGTTCTCTGCAACAGATTCCTTCCTAGGCTCCTGTGCACAAAAGAAGCAAAGTTTAAGAAATAAATCATGATATTAGATCTGCAAATGCAGAAGTAGAGATGTTAAAATTCTTGCTGCAAGAAATTGCAAATGACACACTGCTTGTAGCTTTACAAATTATAGGGCAACCAGCTTATAAAAAAAAGATACGAAAGGAAGAGCAAGCAAATACAGGTGCAAAACCAGCAGAAGCACAATTAATGTAATATATATATATATATAATTAGAAAAAAAGCTAAACTTATATTTTAAACTAACGTTTGCGGAATTATTTTCGTCATCTTCCCATGAGTCTTTTACATCATATTCCTCTGCATCCTCATCACCCCACAACCCTTTTGATTGCTCCTTTTTAATCCCAACTGCTTCTGGTTCAAACTTTTCATCATCTGAATACATATATATTTATATACATACACAAATACATATACATACATATGTATGTATGTATTGTGTGTGGTAAGATGCAACAACACTAAATAATGGTCAAACAAGAATGCAATAGAATGAAAATCCATCAGCAAAAAATATTGAGAATCAGAATAGAGCTTTTAACAGCATCCTGTCAGGAAGAGTGAATCTAACCACAATTTGGCATGAAAGAGAATTCAAATAGCAAATTATTCAAATGAAGAGATTTGAAGAAATTATAATATTGATGTTGATCAATCCCATAACTAGTTTATAAAATTTTATTATGGATTGTAACAAACTCAGTTAAAAGTATTAAAGCAGAGTTTCTTGCCATTTTTTTTTTTTAATCTTCCTCTTCCTCTTTTAATATTTGCAAAATTCATAAACTCAAATTTCCTGATCAGGCATCTAACAATCTACATGCATAATGCGCTACACAATCTAAGATGCCTTTCTCCAAGTATATTCTCAATTAATTCCACAAACTTTGCTACAAAAGAGGTCATTTCTCAACCTTTTATGTATAACCCACTCATTCAAATTTAACATTCTCATCTCCATAGCACTTCATTATCAAAACAATTCTGTTTTGCTGACCAACATCCTACCCATAGAGCAAAGCTAGTCTTATGTTGTTCTATACAACTTATTTTATGTTTGAGTAATTTTTTGATTTCATAATACCTCAAAAGTACCATTTACTCTATTCGACTAGCTTGAATCCTTGCAATCAAATAACATTCTATTTTGCCATTAATTTTAATGATTGAATCAAGATATTGAGCATCTTACTTTTCTTGATGGCATGATCTTCAATTTCTATATATCATAATTATGAATTTTATTATGATTAAACTTAAACTCCATATTATCTGATTTAGAACTATCATAACAAAATCTTTTAGATTCTAAAGTAGTTCTCCACAATACGAGTATTGTTCTACATATGGCATGCACCAAAGATTTAGAGAAGCCCTTAATGTTTGAGCACATGCAATTTCTCCATCTCCCAAGATTTCAAAGTATAGCTCATTAACTTGGTTTTTTATAAGTTGTGCAGTCCTGCTACTCGTCTTTATTCTTGTATAAATAAATCATAATACTACACTCATCCAACACCATTTTGGTTTTTAAAAATATATTAATCAAATTAATGAGCCAAAAAAATCCTTCCCAATCATTTTCACGCATTTATGAGAATGTCATCCTATTTAACAACTTAACCATTCTTCATTTTCTTTAAAGCATTTCGAACCTTAAATTTTATTTACTCTACAAATGTAAGAACAATTGACCTTATCTTAAAGTTACAAAGCTTATGTCATTTGAGCCTTCATTTAAAAAATTAACAAAATAAAACATTCATATATGCTAAATATCCTCATCCTAGAAAAATGCATTCTAATTAACATCCTTAACACACTTCACTAGGCCTAAATCTTTAAGTTTTTCCAATCTCTTAAATTAACTAACTTATGTATGCATCAGAGCCATTAACTTCTCATATAGTCTTTCAAAATTCACAATCCTAACATGATACCATACTCTTTTTCTTAATAATGTATTTACAATTATAAAATCATAAGCTAAAGCAAACTCTAAGATCATTTCCCTTCATCCTTGGCCTCACCAAAACCAAAATCATCGTTGATATCATTAAACTCTTCAATAGCTCTTTCATTATGCTCATGTAAAACATATGATGGGAGCAACAAACCTCACACTTCCGATCAACCCTTGAGAAAGGAAATCAGATATTATTGTTCACCAATCATTGTCACTTAAAATTATAACTCCTTTCAAATGCACTTTAAAAATATATCAATTTGATTTAATAATCTTATTCTTATAAGTCATAGCATACTCTTTTTTTTATAAAGTATTGGCAATTATAAAATCATAAACTAAAATAAACTCCAAAATCGTTTCCCTTCTTCATCAATCTCACCCAAATTAAATCATTATTGATATTCTTAAGCTCTTCAGTAACTCTTTGAATACACTCATTTAAATCATATGATGTGAGCCACAAATCTCACACTTGCTACATCTCTTGAGAAAGGAAATCGGATGTTGTTGTTCACCAATCTATTGTCACTTAAAATTATAACTCTTTTCAAACACATTTAAGATCAAGGACCACAAACCAATATTGGATCATGAAGCTTTCTATAGTATTAACTTTACAATCATTAAAACATAATCTATCTTTTATAAAAAATAACTAATTTGAGTTTTAGCAATTCTATTCTTATAAGTAATTGCATTTTATCTTTTTTTGAATAAAATAGTGGTAATTATAAAATCATAAGCTAAATAATCTCAGTTCAGTTTTTCCTACTTTATTTGTCTCATAAAAAGCAAAAACATTATTGATATCATCACTCTTACTGTCTATTTAAATCAGATGATGAGAGCTGCAAATCTTGCACTTGCAATCATCCCTTGCGAAAGGAAATCAGATATTTTTGCTATACAATCTACTGTCTATGCATCTTCATGGTACCATCTAAACAAAATATGTAAGTTGAAAAATTATTGACAATTCTTCAACTAGAATTTAATGGCTAACCAAATGGATAAATTATTGTCATCGGTGGAACTTCAGCAGCAGTTTTTGTGCATTCAATATAGCGGCTATTACAAGAAATAGTGGATGTTCTCTATTCGAACACAAAGAATTTGTATTACTTAGAATTTGTAGCCTACATCCCCTATCGGTTGTACCATCTTTCACAATGTAAAATGGCAAAAAATAGTGTTAATATTTGCTTTGTTGTAAAATATTACAATGATTAAATTGTATATAAAATTAGAAGAACTCTGTGTTGTAAAGATACAATTCTAGATGAACTTTTTTATATTCTTTGAAAGAATAAATATATTAGCACTTGGTTACTCTATATTTTTACTTTCTTCTTATTATAAGACTGAATAGTTTCAAGAAACTCCATGTTGAAAATATAATTCAATGTCATAGTAAAATGCTCTCCAAAAAATTCATAGAATAGATGAGGTATTTAGTGTCTCAAACCATATCTCAGATCGATATGAGCATATTATAGTTCCATGTGATTGGTAGACAAAACAATGCTTTGTTAGAATAGAGAAATTGCTCGAGTTTCTTGAAAGGATGTGGCCACTTACAAGGGCACTGCCACAGTGCGCAGGTTAGAAACATAAATAAGGTTGACACTACTATAGAATGAGAATCAAGGTAGATAGAGCTGAGGAGGCAAGTAGGAAAGCAACTAAAGTGTTCTACGGGTAGGTAGACACCATAAATAGGCCAGGAGTCTAGTTCCCTGAACAACTTAGCACGATTCAACTTTTAAACTTATCCCTAGAGAGATATATGGTAGACTAAAATAACTTGCAAATAAACATATGTCAAAGGAAGTTGCTTGACAAGCCATGTTAACTAGATAAGGAGGCTCATGAATCAGCAACTCAGAAAAAACAGCGAGAAATAATAATGCCAAAATAGAATAAGAAAATAATGCATTAAAGTAAAAACAACAACTTTAGTGTGGTTTGGTCATGACTAACCCTGAATGAGAAACAAAAGATAAAATAGCATAGTTGAGAAACAAAAAATAGACAAAGTTAGAAAAAACATCTGACAGCCCTCTACAATGACAAAGTGGTTGAGAAGCTGGCTGGTGGAAGAAACTGGAGAAATATATAAATTAGGGAGAGCTTTTGTGTCTCTATGCAGAAGAGCAAAGATGTCAGTCCCTGAAACATTGAGCTAGGGATTTATATAGATCTGAGAGTGCTGTTGCTGCTAATGACATAAAAGTTGGCAGCATGGACAATTACGTGGTTAACACTTATGCAATCAAATTAAAGCTAAGTTAGCAAGGAACATGCTTGAGCTAAGAAATGAAAACAAGATCATAGATGACATTGAGGAAGATCGTGGGGCTCCGGTTAGAAGGAAGGTGTAGTTCATGTAATCTAAGTCGAGATCGGATAAAAGGAACTCTCTCGAGCATGAAAAAAAATCCTCCCACACAAAAAGAATTCTTGGGCAAATGGTTTAAGTCGTGGAATAAATGTAGAGATGTCATTGTGCTCCTCAACTTTAGCATGCATGTGGAAGCTGCATGAACTTGAAAAGATTTGAATCCTCCGTTGGCACTATGCCAAAATTGACAATGATGTGACATATGAAAAAATAATTGCTATTGGCAGAAATCATGACTACAACATTGAAAGTTCCTAATGATAAAGACACTGAAGTATATATAAGATCTATTTAAAAATAGCACAACAAATATTTATGTTCTATCAAGTTAAATAAAATATGAAAAAGGAGTATTACTCAAACCGTTTAAAAAAAAAAAAAATGGAAACAAGACCCCAAAAGCTACCCAAGTCTATGCCAATAAATAGGTACATAGGCATGCCTTGAAAACCATTAGGATACCTCATTAGCTTCAAATAAGTTAATATGCACCACCAAAGGCAAACATAAAAGAACTAATATTAAATATTTTAAAATCCCAATGCAATTAAAAAAAGAAAAACATTAGGATGCATGGATGTCCTTTTGAGTGAACCGTTAATAAGCTTTCCAACAAACATAATATTGATAAAAATTCAATCTTCATGGATGTTCATTATCTAAAGAATTTCTACTATGTATAGCTTAAAAACCAAGAGGGGCAATGAAAACACTAGATAAAATGGAACTTACCCCAGTCTGCCATATTTCCAATTTCACCTCGTTTGCAGTATCCCACAACGCCAATGAAGTGTTCCTTATAATAACTGATGGGAAAGAAAACTAAAACAAGGCCAGCTAAACCTACAAACGTATCAAGAAATAATGGATCAGTTTAGTGAAAAGAACGCCCGTTTGCAATGGAAAAGTCTTGCCCAATTAAAAAATAATACAAAAAGTAAGCAACACAAAAAGACCTCTAGAAAGGCGAAAATCAGTGGGAAAATTCGGTCAATGTCTGATAAATGTTCTATCCATTCAAGATTATAAATACATTTTTTAAATATATTGTATGCTAACAGAACATCATCTTAAGAACAAAATGGAAACAAAATTATAGTAAGAACCAAGTGGCAATACTTACGATGCAGAGAAAAATAACATGCATTATCAAAATGAAGGAGCAATAATTTAAAAAAAAAAACATATTACCCATTACAAAAAGGATCCATACAACCCATGAAACACAATCTACAACAGTACATGATTTAGATTAGAAAGTCACAGTTGTATTTTTATTAACAACATTTATTTTTTTGTAATATTTAATCATAAATATCATTTATTGAATTCCATATATAGCTCCACACATTGTAATATTACAATAACTATACTAATTCATCTAATATTTAATTCATAACATTTGGTTTGGTGAAGCACACATTTCTTTTACTGAATTTTTGAACACGATTTAGTGATAAGCTCTGTGCCTACAAAACATGCTTTAAATAATAGAATAGGCATCATCTAATTAGGAATTTGGACCCAAAACCCAAAAAAGTTTAAGGAAAATACCCTGTATGTAAGAATTTTATATCGACTTCCAAATGAATCTCCATTTCAATTGCCAAGAAGATGCAGAATGCACCTAGAGCCAATATGGAGAATTCAGCTTTTGTTAGGAAATTCAGTTACTGAGCAGAGGTAGTGCTTTCATAGACTTACAAAGTAGCAGAGACAGTTTTACAGAATTAATTAAATAAAGATGCTTCAATATAGAAATGCAAAACAAAAATCTGAAACTCAAGCATGATTGTTGTCATTCAAAATGGTAAAATCTTACTAATACAACCTCCCTTTAGGCGATAGTTTTAACTAAATAAAGTATAACATAAGAATTTCCTGCATTCATATTTAAAAGTAGGTACACATCTGTATCTAATAGAGGCTTAAGCTGCCTGCACCAAGATTCCTCTAACCCCTAGCTTCAGTCCAGCTTATTCCAGGTTCCTTAAAATTTGCACTTCGAGCAATTTCCCTCAACTCATTTGAACTACCCCAAAGATTCTTCCCCGCATAAACATTTGAGAGAGAAACAAGCCCAGATGCATCTTTCTTAGAATACACTTGCAAACGATTCAAAGCAAGCCGTCCTATATCAACATTCTGATGCATCATAGAAGACCCCAGCAAGGAATTCCATATCTTCTCATCTGGCTTGAAAGACATACCCAAAATCAACTGCAAAGCCTCATCAAATAACCCAGCACGGCCTAATATATCTACCATGCAGCAGTAGTGCTCTAAGCAAGGCATTAATCCATACTTCTGTTCCATGACTTTAAATATGCTACTTGCATAGCTAACTAAACCAGCATGCCTGCAAGCAGAGAGAACTCCAAGGAATGTGATCTCGTTTGGCTCCTCTCCTGAATCCAACATAAGATGAAAAAGCTGAATTGCTTCATCAGTTCTTCCATTATTTCCACAACCCACAATTATTCCAGTCCAAGACACTGCGTCTTTGTGAGTTGAAGCCCAAAACAACCTTAGAGCATTTTCGATGTCTCCACACTTAGAGTATGCATCTATGAGGGAAGTAACGATAACCCCCTCCATTTCAAACCCACCTTTAATGCATAAAGCATGGAGCTGTTCACAGCTTTGAAGCAATGATAAAGCTGCACAAGCTTTTAAGATAATGGAGACTATGAAATGATCTATTTGGGATTGAAGAACCATCATATCTTTGAAAACAGTCAACGCAAATTGGTTCATTCCTTTCTGAACACAAGATGCTATCAACCCAGTCCATGCAACCAAGTCCTTTTGGGGAAGCCTGAAAAATGTCTTCGCCGCATCTTCCAACTTATCGCATTTAGCATAAAAGTCTACTAGGATACTTCCTACAACTTGATCTACATGATACCCTTCTGTAATTATTAACCCATGCACCTGAAGCCCAACTCTTACAACGTTCAAATGAATACAAGCCTTTAAAGCACTAGAGAGGGCAAAAGCATTGAGCCTCACTTCTGAACTATGAATCTTGGAGAGACAATACAGAGCACAGTTGTCATATCCGTTATTCACGTAGGCAGAAAGCATTGAGTTTAAAAGCGGCAGTCTGTCAACAATTGGCCATTTGTGATTGAAGCACTCGTCAAAAAACTTCACTGCAGCATCTAAATGCCCACAATTTCCATACATGTCAATGAGAGAAGATCCCATGTATAAACCTCCTTCACACCCACATTTGATGATGTAACTATGGAGCAGTAATCCCATAGCAAACTCACCCAAATTACCACAAATCTTTAGAGCAGACGGTAAGGTAAAGAAATCAAGCTTAAAGTGTTGTTTGTGCATCAAATTAACATAATATAATGCTTTAGGAGGCTCGTTTTTTGCAAATCCCATAACCATAGTATTAAATGATACTGAATCGGGCATTGGGATCTTAGAAAACAGATTCTCAGCCTCGTTCATTTTGCCTGCATGGCAATACCCTGAAATCATGGTATTCCATGAAATAGAGTTCAGAGGAAAGGTTGTATCAAAAACTTTCCTAGCTTCTACCAAACTTTTACACTTTATATACATATCAATTATGGAATTCATTAGCGCAGTATCAGATTTCAGGGAAAAGTTTTGAATGTGCACGTGCACCAACTTACCCATGTCAAGATCTCCTATCAAAGCACAAGCCTTTAAGGCAGCCGAAAAGGTATAACAATTAGGCTCCTCCAATCCAATATCCAGCATTTGAACAAAGATTCTTAGTGCTTCATCCGGATTGCCTGCCTGAATATATGATGATATCATTGTTGTCCAAGATATCACATTCCTTTCAGACATTTCATCGAACAGTTTGGCTGCATCGTCCGAGCATTTGAAATGGCTGTACATTGAAAGCAAATTGTTTGCTATGAAAACATCATAGCATAACCCAAACTTGATCATTTGGGCATGAAGAGATCCGCCATTTCCATGCACATGCATGTGTTTGCACCCAATTAAAGCTCTAGTAATAAATTCAGTATTATGAAACAAAGCCCGTAAAGAAAAGCAAAATGGATGATTTCGAAATAAGTTTGGTGCTCTTGTTTTCAATTTTTGAAAATGCAAGCATCTAACAAATGATCTACAAGGACTCGCCCCTTTCATATGAACAGCATTATACTCTCACTTCTATAAATTTATGCACTTTTCAACCTGCATATCTCTAATATCTATTGAGCTTTGCTCAATGATCAACTAATTTTATGAGATATATAGGAGTTGTCACGGGATTTTCCTCCCTCCAGTCTTGTAGTGCCTACAATACAAAATCAGCGGTAGCGTTATCAGGAGTTGGGCCATATGTAATTGTTTGAGTTTTTTACTTAACACAACAAAACTTTTTATGTATTACTTAACACTAACTTTTTAAATAATATATTTATGCCACTAAATTTGTCCGTTTACTATAAAAATACAGCATGCTCTTCCTGTTAACTCTAAAAACCAAAACTGAAGCAGCTCTCTCATTCTCCATATGTTGATGATTAATCAACATTGCCAGGACCGTTATGAGTGGAGAAATCTTTTGCCACGCAAATTGAAGTTAAATAAAGAAAGAAATTAAAATTATTATAAGGAAAACGTATAAATTTATGTTGCATTAACAAAATTCTAACACTGCCTAAACTAAACTTGCATTCATGGAATAGTAGAATTTGTCCCTGGTGAAGGCATGTATCATCTTCTGCATGGTGACATGTGCTGTTACTCTCTTTCTGTTCTGAGAGGAACCATGATGGGGGCACTTGGTCCCACTGGCCCTAAAAATAATATATATATATATATAGATGGCCTTGCATATGTTTTATTTATAATATAATGTTATGTATATATATACATATAGTTAAAAATCTTCAACTGATCGAAAATATTGGTACAATGGTTAGTGTGGTGTTTACGGTTTTAAAAGATCACTGGATCAAAATCTCTAACAGGTTTAAACTTGGAGATTTGCTCAAGCACTGGTCGGAGTAGCTTGCCAAAATCAAGCTTCTCTTTGTCCATACGGTTTCTACTTTTTGAGTCGACCTTCTCTTCCTCTAGTGTTTTTTTCTTCATCAGGAGACGGATCAAGTTGCTAGGGTGAGAATATCCCCCCACTTTTTTTTTTTTTTTATTAGTTGATAAAATCGCATGCTTAAGAAATAATCCCATACTTTGTTGTTTAAGAAAGTAATGAAAATGCGAATCGTGTTAGAGCACTGTAAAGGTAGGTTTACACATATATTGCTTATTGTAATTAGGTTAGGGATAAAGGAAGAATATTTTTGATTTTTCATCTTTACTTCTTTTCTTTCTCAACAATGGTTGTTTAGCAGTGGTTTTTTACATTTTATTAAACTGAAAACAATTATTAGGTGTTTGTTCAACTTTGTTCAATGGTGTTGTTTGCATTTTATAAAAACTGAAAAAAAATATATAGAAGTGTTTGCATTTTTTTAAAATTTTGCCAAGCAAACAAAATAATATATTTTTCTTACATTTGATTTGAGTGCTATATATATAAAACTTCCTATTTTATTGCAAAAAATGAACAAATTGATACTTTTCATAACTTTTGCTTAGATCAAAAACCATTCCCAACATTTTTACTTTATAGATATCCTTAAAGAATAATTTTTATTTTATATATCTTTATTACAGAATGGAGCATATTTTTAAGAAAATTATTGAAGACCAAAATGTTAGCATTGGAATAAGTAATAAAATTTTTTTTGATGATCTCTCAACTGTGTCTAATTTAAAAAAGAATCTGAATATCATCCAAATGACCTAAAAAATATTTGCAGAGCATATTAATAAATAAGACCATACCAGCCCTATGGACATGATTTTCCTAAAACTAAAATGCATAGATTTAATCTTGTATGATTTGATGAATTTAAAATTTGGTTGGAATACAGTATGATGAAAGCTGCAACATTTTTGTCTGTAATGTTATTTGTATAGGTCAATTGTATGTAATCAGCTGGTGGTGATAGCTCTGATATCAAAGGCTTTAAAATTTGGGAAAAATAAAAGATTCATTATACATGTTGGTCAGGTTAATGATGAGCATTTGATGAATGAAAATTTCATATTAGATTTGCATATGATAAACTTTCAGAACAAGCTTTTTAAAATTATCGCATAAAATTGACAGCATTTGTAGAATGTGTACGATTTCCTTTTACGTCAAAGTATGACATTTCGTGGACCTGATAATCTGATAGCTCTAATAATCAATAAAATTTTTTATCATTTCTATGTTGCACTGCTAAGCATACCAGTAATATAAGAAAAGTTGTCTTAAATAATACTCTAAGAAATAACAAGCTTATTGATCCTAAAATTCAAAAATATGTTTCTTTTACAATTGCTATGAAAACTATTACTTAAACTGTTAGTGATCTTGATGGTGATCTTTTTGCATTATTATTAGATAAATCAAGAGATATTTCCAATAAAGAATAAGTTGAAATTGTAATAGCATTGAAATTAATTGTTGAACCAACATTCTCAAAACATGGCTTTATGAATTTGCCTTTATATTGCATTCTCAAAGCATGATATTGCACTAAGAGTTAAATTTGTCTTTACATTACATTTGATGAAAGCAATTTTGGAAATTACAATTGAGTTATCACATTATTTACATATAAGGAATAAGACATAGCTAATGGAATTTTTTTGTTAACGCATGCAAAGATCATTTACAAATTACGAGAGATAATGAATGAGATTCTTTACATGGGACAGTCTCTTTGTTTTGCTTTTGCTCTAAAATTAATGTAAGCATTGTGAATATGGAAGAAGTACTTGTTATGCCAGGAAGATTTAGATGAAACACAGAAAAATTCAAATTTATATTAATACAAAGTTAAGTTATTTTATAATGTGACAGATAGTTAACTACAAGAGCTAAACAATGGATTTGATAAGATCAATACAAAATAATTAATATGTGTATCATGCTTGAATCCCGTCAATTCTTTCTTTGCTTTTGAAAAACAATGATTAATTAAGGTTTGCACAATCTTATCCTTCAAATTTTTCAGAGATTGATATTGTTTTATTAGAACAATAACTTGAAAATTTCATTATTCATATTAAACCAAATATCATACTTTAAAGGGAATATGTGATTTCACCAACATATTATGATATAATATGTAAGTAATGTATTTTAAATTTCATTATATTCACAATTTATTTTTGACATTATTGTTCGATTGTGCCCCAACTGAACTTTTTTTCCAACTCCACCATTGTATTCGTTAACCATGGTAGTCTCCATCATGTTTGTTTTTTGATGGAGCAATTCAGAGCATGAAAACAAAATCCTTGTTTTTAGAGAACTTCTCAGTTCCATAGCTGATAAAGATCAGATATCCTCTACTTTTAAAACTTACATATGACACTAAGTATTTTGTCAACAGTCCAATACAAAAAGCAAGCTTTAATTGATGAAGCATTTTTCTAAATATATATATATATATTATACAATATCCAATTACTTTGTCAGATAAAACTCCATAGACTTCTTTTGTATAGTTCTTTTTTATATTTTTATATAAATTTTGAATGTTTCTATCTGACATGTAAGACTTTTCAATTTAATTGCTCATTCTTATCTTCCATATTAAAAAAGGATGTGATCTGTTCAACAAGCTAATGATCATTTCTATACAGATACAATTAACATAAGATATAATTGACAGTTTTTCAAAACTAAATATAAATTTACTAGCCTAATTTTTCATTGCATATAACATCAGTATAGTTAACTGGCTACAAATGCATGAAGCAAAACCATTAAGGCACGCAATTTAAAATTCAGTTGAAATTTTTTTAGTGGCCTTGACATATATAGCACCCAAAAATTTATATAAAACATATCCAGCACCCAAACTATAATATGTACATAGCATTCCTTGCCAAATTATGCTCTAATGCAATGGAGCTGCTAAAGTCTAGACCATTCAATTCCATAGCTAGTGAAGAATTACATCTTCTGCTTCAAAAACTTGGCATATGGTACTAGGTATTTTGTCAGTGTCCAATACAAACAATAAGTTTATTTTTTCTATGCATAAATCTATATATATAAACATAATTATCCAGTTATTTTTGTCAGATATAAGTTCATAGACTTCTATTGTATAATTCTTTTTTTACACTTTTCTATATATTTTGGATGCTTTTCTATCTGACATATACATGCCTTTTTTATTCAACTGTTCATTCTAATCTTCCAAATTAAATGCAGATGTGGTCTGTTCAACAAGCTAATGGTTATTTATATACCGATTAAATTATCATAAGCTATATCAATTGATAGTTGTTCAAATCTAAAGATAAAATACTTCCTAACTTTGCATTGCATTTGACATCGTTATAGTTAGTTAACTGGCTTTGATTGCATGAACAGAAAAGTCATCATGGCAAGCAAATTTGAATTTATTTGGACTTTTTTATCGATTTTCACATACATAGCACCAAAATAATTAAATAACACAAATCCAGCACCCAAACTTTAAATATTCTGTTAGTACTTATCCAGGATTAACTTAGCTTCTCTCAAACATCTTTAGGAGCTATAGCTTAACTTATCCAACTTAAATTTAAATAGAAAGCTTAAATCAAAAGAAAAAACCAAATAGCTTAACATGGAATAGTCTACCTATTAGCCCATTTAATCCAATAAAGTTAACCCCAAACCAAACAGCCCAATATTTCGAAGCCGAAACATTTTCTAATTTTCTTAGTCTGCAGGGAATAATTTTCAATATTTTTGTGAGTTTCTTTCAATTCTCAAATAGATAAAAAAAGAAATCACGTATTTTCTATATTAAACAACCAATTAAAACAATCTTCAAGGCCCAATGATAAATCGATGTTAAAAAAGTGAAATGTATTTATAAACTTATTCTTCACTTGAGTGTAGCTAAAAATAACATCAATTCAAACTCCATAATCCAACTGCAATAATGTCAAATTCACACAATAAAAGTAAGAAAATCAAATCATTGTCAACCAAAAACAACTTTTCTTTTTACAGACAATCAAATGAGACCAGCCACTGACGCCACCTGTTATTCCCCAGATTCAAACTCCTTTAAATTCTTTATCAGCCCACAATCAGAGTCCGAATTGCATAATCCAGCATCTAATAACAAAATATGAGGGTTAGCAATTACCTTAGATGATGTAGCGGATGATATACAGCACCAAAATTGGTGGAAAAATAGTAAGGCGACAAAGGATGGAGGAACTTAAATATAAACTCTAGACTTAAACAAAAAAAAAAAGCCTATTTTGAGTATAGCTTAGTTGCGTAGCTCAATTAATTTGGGCATAATATTTTAATTACAATTTAGCATTTTATTTTTATGATTGAGCACGAATTGATTTCGATTTGACTCAAAATCAAATCATTGTGAGTATAATTAGCTCGACCTGAAACTATTTTTGGTTTGAGTCAATTTCAAATCGAGTTAAACTTAAAAATAGTGTTCAAGTTAGCATGACTCAATGTAGTTAAAGCTTGTGAATATCCTAAAACATTGAAAATGCAAACTAAATATTTTATTAACTAAAAGGAGCATTGTTCAAGAATAGGTTTATTCATTCATTTAACCAAATTTTAAATCAATCTCAATCACATTGTATATTTCAGCACAAATATTCTCAATCAAATTACTCGTACACTGAAAAAAAATATGAGAGAATAAACCATGTATCATTGGATACAAACTTCAAAGCTAACATAACTCTTTTCTTAGAACTTTAAATCGTTATCATATGTATATAGTATATGACTACCTAAATTCTTTCTAATGAGCTCTCTATACAGTGCCACCACCCAAATATAGTCATCACCAATTGCTCCAAATTGATGAAATTGAGCGTTGATAAAATAATTATATGATTGACATTATTTAAACATATGCCATGCCAAGAGTGCAAGCTGAGAGCTTAACTACCGAGCTTACAATATCACTTACACCAACTATCTCTCTAGATCTACGCACCTACAAATAAGGAAGAGTAAACACGCACTCTTATTCTTATTAATGGTTGACTTATTTTGAATTAATATCTTGACTTTCTTATGTATTTTTTTATTTGAATAGCAACCCAACATGTAGTTGTTTTGTTATTATCAAATGACTAATAACTGGACAAACACATTGATAAATTTTTTTTCTTACTTCAAAGGTTTTATCATATTGACATTTGGATGCTCTCACTCATCAAGGATAATCTCTTATAAGAGCATGCATCAATCACTCTGCTTTTATTGCACGATTTAACAGCGATGTCAAAATCACATAAAATTTCTTATATTTATTGAAGCTTTGAATAATTCTACCCTCCAAACTTGCCATAAATGAATAAGCCTTTTTGAAGATAGAAGCTCCAATAATAATGAATTATTCTAACTAACAATGCAGCGATCAATTCCACATTATCAATGCGTAGTGATTTGATCCCACCATTAACCAAATATTTATATACTAATTCAACTATAATTTTTTAATATATGGCACTCTCAGTAAAGTTTAAATTGCCTTCAATACAATGAATGCCGAGATCAATGCTTCTAATATACAATGTAATATTAGAACTATGTTGTAACATTACTTCAATAAAATCAAGATACTAAAATTAAATTAAAAAAATTGCAATATTTGAGAAAATTAAATAATTGAAATAACCTACAAAATGATATGCTAATTGCATTATTATATATAAATGATTTTTGCATGAGTAAAACAATAATTCTATCATTTAAGAAACTGAGTGAGCATGCTGGAATCACATTTAAAGGATGTGTATCAATGTTGAAGCAAGTGAATGATAAGAGAAATTGGATAATATGCTAAATTTACTATTGTTGTCCTTATCATTTGGTATGTACTAAAGTGTAAAAGATATTCAATTTTTAAAATGTTGGTTTCTATTTGATGTTGTATGACTACTCTTCATTTTGATATGCAATGTTATATAAATGCTTTGATTATCATATATGATACAAATATTTATCAATGTTTTTAGTTTTTACCTAAATGCAATTAATAAATTAAACAACGAGAACAACAATGTTACAACTAATAAGAAAAGAAAATGAATCTTTTGTGGAACAATAGCCATGATATAATTTCTTAGCTTATCAGCCACGTTTGTGTATCTGTTGATGCCAACCAAGATGTGCACAAAGCATCAAATATTGTGTTTACAATAGCGCATCATAAATGCTCCAATAAAGAATTGGCATAGATGTAAGTATTGAACAATGCAAAAATAAAATTCGTCGACAATGCCGGCTCATTACGTAGAACCGAAGAATGTTTGTGGTGATGGACATGCTTTAGAGAACTAGGTAAAAGCCACAACAAAATTCCTCAATTTTCACATCATGTCACCTTATATGATGGTAAATTTTTCATTTTAGACTAAACAATTGGTTAGATAAGGATAAAGATTGATTTAACTGCTGCCAATTGTCTAAAGGAGATGCGACATATATTTTAAACAATTAGAACATGATATTGTGCATCAACAACAATACAACCCTCGATGTCGCGTAAGAAGAGCAGAGTTGAAAGCCAGTCATGGTCAGTCCAAGAGTTGTTTGCACTTATGACCAACAACATGGTCAAGGCCGCAAATATGATAAAAAATAGGTTGTGATGATCAAATTGAAAAATGAAAATTTTTGCCAAGGTTATGATAGAGCTCTCTTACATGCCATAGGCTTCACCAATGAGAAGATAGATATTTTAATATCATGATATCACAAAATATAACAAATTCATTCATTCATAAAAAAACCAATGAAAGCGAATGTTAGATGAATGCATCGAGAATTAGCATAGGCTTTTCTTTTTTATTTTGTGATTGAAATATGTCTTATGAGTTATATAATTTTGCTTAGGGCATAGTTAGATTTAAGCAAGTCTTTGGTATCATTTTGAAGTTCAATTTAAATATTTATAATATTAATCAGAATATATCATAGTTTATAAATGTATTATTTTGCTGTGAATGATTTAAATATCAAAATTAAATTTTAATTTTACAAATAAAATAAAAATTGGATTTTGAATACATATTTGCATGTGGAGCCCATCATATATATATATATATATATATATATATATAACAAATCATAGTCATCCAATTTTTTGTGTTATTTAAAAGTGAAATAATAATTTTTTACAAAATTTATATTTTAATAATAAATATTACTTTTACATTATTTAAAAATATATATATTTAAATAATCTTATAATTGAATTATTTAAAATATTGTACTCTCTTAATATTTTTATCACATAAAAAATAATAATTCTAGAGAGCTGCTACAGTACCCCACTCATAACCCCATTTTCTTCCTGATGTGTTGGCAGCTGACGTGACATCTAACGCCACGTCAGCTGTTTCGCATAAAAGCCCGACCCCTATTAGCCCGCTACCCTATTCGCTCGGTCGCTCACCTCGCTCTCCTAAAATCCTTCCGATATCCTCTCGGGCGAAATTCTCTCGGGCGAACTCTAAAATCGCTCGGTCGCTCCTCTCTTCCCTTGAGCGCGACCGATCTCCGTTCCCTTGAGCACCAGATCGTCAATAAGCAGCTCGTCGCTCCGTCCCTTTGAGGCCGTCAGGTCATACGCAGATCATCCTGAGCTCGGTCGGGTAAACCCTAAAATCGCTGGTGCTTGAATTTTTTTGCCTCGGTTCACTTGGAAGCGTTGCAATTCTTGTAAGTACCACTGTTTTTTAATTCATCGAGGCTGTTGGTTGATTTTTCTGGCTTGATCTTTGGTTGCTTCAAGTTTATGCCGAGGTTTTTTTTCTGCCGCTCATTTTTTCCGACTTCTAACTTTTCATTTTAGGGTTTGGCAGTAATTCTCAGTAGTTTCGTTTAGGGTTTAAAATTTCCTAAAAGATTATGATGTTAGGATTTTTGTTTGGCTATGAAAAGATTGCAATGAATACTTTGTTTTAAATTTATTGAGTGTTTAGGGTTTATGGTGGTTGTCCTGAGCTTGATGGTCAGTTTTTATGACTGTGTTCGTTTTATGTGGCTTGATAATGTTATTCCATATTGATTTGTTGGCTTGATATGAGCTCAGCTACTAGCGCATCAAGAATATATTGGGCTTTGAATGGGGTATTGTAGCAGCTCTCATAAATCTCAGGAGTTTTGTTAATTTTATCATACATTATTATTTATTGTCAATTGTACTTACTGACTGAATCAAATTGAGCAATATATGGTAATTTTAGTAAGTTGAAGTGATAACTAATACAAGGATTGGTCAAATGTGTAAATTGAAGTGCCTGCATTTATCAGAGACAATTTAATTTTTTCTAGGAGATTACTTTTTCTTAAAGTTAATGTGTTTTTAGCTATTGTGTGAGTTGTTTGTTTAAAAAATGCTCTTACTAGTGAGTTAGTGTGCTTTTAGCCATTGTGCTTGCATATATCAGTGACAATGTTTAAAAAATGCTATTACTAAATGTTCATTGTCCCTTGAAAAATGCAGCTCATTCTTATTTTGGTTCAAATGCTATTCCTTGTCCCTTAAAATACTGAGTCCAATAATATATTTAATATTGAGTAAGTTGTTTGAAACATTATTTTAGATTGAAAATGTTTCTTCAAATAATTTATGTATGTACTTGATTGAATGCAAACGACTTTACGCTCCTAATGTAAGGTGAAGATTGATGAAATGGTGCTTCGATAGAAGTATTATTGGCTGGTGATTAAATGTAAAAATAAATACTACAAAGCTCATAAATACACACTTATATAGAAGTATGATAACTTATTTATGAGACAAAAAAGCTCATAAATAATTATGAGACTACAAAGTTTATAAATATTGGAACTCAATCGGGCCAGCTCCCCACAGCTAGGGGAAATAAACTATAGAAGAGCATGAAGCTCTATAGTTTTTGTGGCATCATACAACATTGTTCATGGAAAAATATCCCTAAAAATTAATAATAAAATATGTTATCTGGTGCATCCATATCAACTCAGCATCAGTAATATAACAATAAAATTTGCAAATGAGTGTTCCATTAGATTCAGAAAACTCTAATAAACTTTACAAATAAGATTGACTTGACATTTATTTTGGGACTAAACAAAAAGGATAATATGAAAATTCATAAATAGCTTCAGTTTATGTTTCAAGCAAGCATGTAGTGGAGAACTCCACCTTTTCATCACGTTCCAATTGAATAAGCATTCAATCTGTTCAAACTTAAAACAAGAAGGTACAACCTAAATTTTTATTATATTCATGTTTGTGTCCGATAATATATGAGCCATAATGAATGATTATGTAGTAAGATGTAGCATTATTTAGTTATATTTAAATTTAGCAATTGCATATTCTTTTAAGTTTTTTAAAAGTTCAGCTAACACATGATCACTGTTTATTTCATGGAACTTTTGCTTTCAAGTATGTTTGGGTGTGAATATATTGGCATGTTTTTAATTTGAGACAATGATGAATTGTGATGCTATTCTAGACCACATTCGATGGTTTTGTGACTTCCTTTGGCCATATCCCTTGAACAGATTCTACCTTGAACAGATGTTACACTGATTATAAGGATTGATGTCCCGTCAGGTTTTTGGTCTTCTGCGGGCCTCATTTGGAGGGGCTGAATCCTAGTATCGTATTTTTTTTTAGTTCTTTATTTATTTATGCTTTCATATGCAATTTTAATTGTTGTGGCATTTTGTTCTTTGTAAGTATTTTTGCTTTCGTATGCAATCCTAGTCGTTGTGCGTCAGGCTACAATCAGAGAATAATCAGGCATCTCTTCCTAGGATTGTGAAGTTAGCTGTTTTTATTTTATTCACCTTCATGCATAAAACTATTCAAATGCTAACAAGAATAATAAGTATAAAATGTTTAAGTTCGAATATTGCTACAGCATAGAATCCACACCTACCGTATGCATTCATGGTATAAAAGAGTCATGCAAATGCTTACCTGCTCTCTACCAAAAGAAATGTTGCATAATATTACTGGATATCATTATGAATTGCTTAACTAAAAAAGCTGAAAAAAATCATATTTGAACAGCAATTTCATTAATTACACCTCAAATGCTTTGTCTTCTACAACAAAACAGAGCTGACATATTCATTAGAGACAACTTAAAACTATTTGTGTCCGATAAGATATGAGCCATAATGAATGATTATGCAGTAAGATGTAGCATTATTTAGTTATATTTAAATTTAGCAATTGCACATTCTTTTAAGTTTTTTAAAAGTTGAGCTAACACATAATCACTGTTTATTTCATAGAACTTTTGCTTTCAAGTATGTTTGGGTGTGAATATATTGGCATGTTTTTAATTTGAGACAATGATGAATTGTGATGCTATTGTAGACCACATTCGACGGTTTGGTGACTTCCTTTGGCTATACCCCTTGAACAGATTCTACCATGAACTGATTCTACGCTGATTATAAGGATTGATGCCCCGTCGAATCTTTGGTCTTCTGCGGGTCTCATTTGGAGGGGCTGAATCTTAGTCTCGTATATTTTTAGTTTTTTATTTATTTATGCTTTCATATGCAATTTTAATTGTTGTGCCGTTTTGTTCTTTGTAAGTATTTTTGCTATCGTACGCAATCTTAGTCGTTGTGCGTCGGGCTGCAAGCAGAGAATAATCAGGCATCTCTTCCCAGGATTGTGAAGTTAGTTGTTTTTATTTTACTTACCTTCATGTATAAAACCATTCAAATGCTTACAAGAATAATAAGTACAAAATGCTTAAGTTTGAATATTGCTACAGCATAGAAATCACACTAACCGTATGCGTTCATGGTACAAAAAATTCATGCAAACGATGACCTGCTCTGCCAAAAGAAATGTTGCATAATATTGATGAAGAGCATTATGAGTTGCTTAACTAAAAAAACAGAAAAGAAATCATGTTTGAACAACAGTTTAACTAATTACACCTCAAATATTTTTTTCACAATAAAACAGAGCTGACATATTCATTAGAGACAACTTAAAACCTTTCAAATGCTTAGAAGAGTAATAAGTAGTTTATTATTTATCAAATGCTTACATAACTACTAAATTTTATTGAGTTTTTTATTTATTTATGCTTTCATATGTCATTTAAGTCGTTATGTCGTTTTGTTCTTTGTAAGTATTTTTGCTTTCGTATGCAATCTTAGTCGTTGTGCGTCGGGTTGCAATTAGAGAGTAATCAGGCATCTCTTCCCAGGATTGTGAACTTAGTTATTTTTATTTTACTCACCTTCATGCATAACAAAGAGCTGGAGCCTCCTATGATTTTGACTATGACACATGATTAATTTAAGGTGCACATTTTATAGTTTATGAGTGCAATTTAAGGCACCAAGTTATTTAGACTACTATGTATATTGAAAACCATGTATAAATATGGTATGTATGATATTTCCTGTGCACCTAAAATTAACAAAATAAAATGCATGTGAAAATTAGCTGAACAACTATTTAACAAAGAGCTGAAGCCTTCTACTATTTAGGGTATGACACCTGCTGAATTGAAGGTGCACATTTTATATATGAATATGTAGTTGTATACAACAATTTAATTTGTGTTAACTTAGTATGTGGTACAAAAAATATTATTTATTTCAGGTAACTTAAGCAGGGCTGCAAGATGGTGATCTAATAGCAAGGTTTCCTACGCCACCTGCAACACGGAACACAAGGTCGTCGATACGCACCACATCGCTCAGGATAAGGAGGATCATGCTTTTTCAAATGCTGATTGAATGCAAACGGCTTCACGCTCCTAATGTAAGGTGAAGATTGATGAAATGGTGCTTCTGTAGAAGTATTATTGGTCAGAGATCGAATGTAAATAAGTACAAATTTTTTTATTTTTTTTTGTTAGAACAATTTAAAATTGTTGTACTATACTAGAGCATTGTTTGGTGATCAATGTATTTTGAACTGTTGTATTATACTTTTATTGAAAATGTTATTTCTACTTTTTGTTGTTGTATGATGGTATAGTTATTTCTATATGGACGCATCTTTTTTCTAATTCATGATGATTCTTCTTTCATCATTCCCTTATTCTGAACCTCGATAATCATAGTTGGTATTAGATTGAAGAATTTTAGGGTAGAATTGTGCTAACCAATAAATTTGATTTTAGTTGATAATTGATCCAAGTGTTAGAAGGTTGGTGCTGCAGTTAGTGTGCACTCTAGCGTGTGATTCTTCTTTCATATGCACTCTAGAATTGTGTTGACCAATAAATTTTCATATAATATCAAACCAAACATTCATAAGTAAAATTAGCAAACAACAAATGAAGAACAAATTCTAATGAAATAAAAATAATAACTACAAAAAATTTGATATTTGCATAGTGATTTTGAAAAATATTCCTTCGTACATCATACTATAATAAAAAGCATCTCTATAATAAAAAACAAATTTTATAATATATTCTTGAGTTCTACTTTCGGTAGACTTAGGCCCCTTCTTCTTTGGAGGACTTCACAGCAGCAACCTTTGGAGGACTTCACAACAGCGACGAGTGCATTGCATAAGGTTATGCGCCGTTCCCCTACGCTTCTTCCTGTTGTCTTGGTTTGCAACCTTCGGCGTTTGGCCGCGCAAGCTACTGATTCATGCACCTTTCCTATAGAACATTAACAAAAGAAATATTAATCAATAGGAAAACCAAAGCGAAGAACAGAAGACAGTGAAGAAGAAATTTGCGTACCTATTTCAGCTTATGTAATAAAAAAAAAATCATTTCAGAAGATTAACCTTGTTACAAAAATTCTGTCTTGCACAAAAGAAATGTTGCATAATATTACTACACAAAAAATATGTCTTACACAAACTAACAGCAATAGCCTCTCAGCAACCCAGCCTTTTCCATCTATACAACATAATAACATTGAATGCAAACAGCTTTACACTCCTAATGTAAGGTGAAGATGGATGAAACGGTGCTTCCATATAAGTATTATTAGCTGGAGATTGAATGTAAAAATATATATTACGCTCCTAATATAAGATAAAAATGAAGCTCTGCAGTTTTTGTGGCATCATACATCATTGTTGATGGAAAAATATCCCCAAAAACTAATAATAAAATATGTTATCTAGTGCATCCATATCAACTCATCATTAGTAATAGATCAATAAAATCTATAAATGAGTGTTCCATTATATTCAGAAAACTTTAATAAACTTTACAAATAAGAATGATTGGACATTTAACATGAAAATGTACAAGTACCGTCAGTTTATGTTTCAAGCAAGCATGCAGTGGAAAACTCCACCTTTCACCGCGTTCCAATTGAATAAGCATTCCATCTGTTCGAATATAAAACAAGAAGCTACAGCCCAAATTTTTATTATATTCATGTTTGTGTCCGATAAGATATGAGCCAAAAAACTTGTGTCAGATATGATGCCATCAACTTGATTACTCCCAAAGATCATGTAGGAAGCTACAGCCCAAACTTTCGTCAAATATGTTACCAGCTATAATAGTAGAAACTGCAGAAAATAAATTATCCCGGCACCGGGTAACCAAAAAGAACACTTGTTATAAGATCATGTAGGCTTCTAGGCCGCATAAAATAAATATATGAAACATAAAACTAGCTGTCATCAAAGCTAAACAACTATAATTTAAAACAAGGTACTTGTAAACCATCCAGAAAATAAATTGCTTTTTATTTATTTATGCTTTCATATGCAATTTTAATCGTTGTGCCGTTTTGTTCTTTGTATGTATTTTTGCTATCATATGCAATCCTAGTCGTTGTGCGTCGGGCTACAATCAGAGAATAATCAGACATCTCTTCCCAGGACTGTGAAGTTAGCTGTTTATATTTCACTATAAAACAGAGCTGATATATTCATTAGAGATAACTTAAAACCTTTCAAATGCTCACAAGAATAATAAGTATAAAATGTTTAAGTTTGAATATTACCACAACATAGAAGACACATCGACCGCATGCGTTCATTGGTCAAAAGACTCATGCAAATGCTGACTTACTCCGCCAAAAGAGATGTTGCATAATATTACTGGATAGCATTATGAATTGCTTAACTAAAAAACCAGAAAAGAAATCATGTTTGAACAGCAGTTTCACTAAGTACACCTCAAATACTTTTTCTTCCACAATAAAATAGAATTGACATATTCATTAGAGACAACTTAAAACCTTTCAAATGCTCACAAGAATAATAAGTATAAAATGTTTAAGTTTGAATATTGCCACGACATAGAAATCACACCAACCGTATGTGTTCATTGGACAGAAGACTCGTGCAAATGCTGACCTGCTCCGCCAAAAGAAATGTTGCATAATATTACTGGATAGTGTTATGAATTGCTTAACTAAAAAAGTAGAAAAGAAATTATATTTAAACTGCAGTTTCACTAAGTACACCTCAAATGTTTTTTCTTCCACAATAAAATAGAGCTGATATATTCATTAGAGACAACTTAAAACCTTTCAAATGCTCATAAGAATAATAGGTATAAAATGTAAGTTTGAATATTACTACAGCATAGAAATCACACCGACCGCATGCGTTCATTGGTCAAAAGACTCGTGCAAATATTGACTTGCTCCGCTAAAAGAAATATTGCATAATATTACTGGATAACATTATGAATTGCTTAACTAAAAAGCAAAAAAGAAATCATATTTGAACAGCAGTTTCATTAAGTACACCTAAAATGCTTTTTTTTCCACAATAAAATAGAGCTAACATATTCATTAGAGACAACTTAAAACCTTTCAAATGCTCACAAGAATAATAAGTATAAAATATTTAAGTTTGAATATTGCCACAGCATAGAAACCACACCGACCGCATGCGTTCATTGGTCAAAAGACTCATGCAAATGCTGACTTGCTCCGCCAAAAGAAATGTTGCATAATATTACTGGATATATTATAAATTGCTTAACTAAGAAAACAGAAAAGAAATCATGTTTGAACAGCAGTTTCACTAAGTACACCTCAAATGGTTTTTCTTCCACAATAAAATAGAACTGACATATTCATTAGAGACAACTTAAAACTTTTCACATGCTTACAAGAATAATAAGTATAAAATGTTTAAGTTTGAATATTGCCACGGCATAGAAATCACACCGACTGTATGCGTTCATTGGACAGAAGACTCATGCAAATGCTGACCTGCTCCGCCAAAAGAAATGTTGCATAATATTGCTGGATAGTATTATGAATTGCTTAACTAAAAAAGCAGAAAAGAAATCATATTTAAACTGCAGCTCCACTAAGTACACCTCAAATGCTTTTTCTTCCATAATAAAATAGAGCTGCTATATTTATTAGAGGCAACTTAAAACCTTTCAAATGCTCATAAGAATAATAAGTATAAAATGTTTAAGTTTGAATATTGCCACAGCATAGAAACCACACCAACCGCATGCGTTCATTGGTCGAAAGACTCATGCAAATACTGACTTGCTTCGCCAAAAGAAATGTTGCATAATATTAATGGATAGCATTATGAATTGCTTTACTAAAAAAGTAGAAAAGAAATCATGTTTGAACAACAGTTTCACTAAGTACACCTCAAACGCTTTTTCTTCCACAATAAAATAGAGCTGACATATTTATTAGAGACAACTTAAAACCTTTCAAATGCTCATAAGA
The DNA here is from genome assembly GCA_016760335.1 of Gastrodia elata. Classification (NCBI taxonomy): domain Eukaryota; kingdom Viridiplantae; phylum Streptophyta; class Magnoliopsida; order Asparagales; family Orchidaceae; genus Gastrodia; species Gastrodia elata. Next base: position 29,289,515 of record CM028684.1, on the reverse strand, counting down.
ATAATAAGTATAAAATGTTTAAGTTTAAATATTACCACATCATAGAAATCACACTGACCGTACGCGTTCATTGGACAGAAGACTCATGCAAATGCTGACCTGCTCCGCCAAAAGAAATGTTGCATAATATTGCTGGACAATATTATGAATTGCTTAATTAAAAAAACAAAAAAGAAATCATGTTTGAACAGCAGTTTCAGTAAGTACACCTCAAATATTTTTTCTTTCACAATAAAATAGAGCTAACATATTCATTAAAGATAACTTAAAATCTTTCAAATGCTCACAAGAATAGTAAGTATAAAATATTTAAGTTTGAATATTGTCACAGCATAGAAACCACACTGACCGCATGTGTTCATTGGTAAAAAGATTTATGCAAATGTTGACCTGCTCCGCCAAAAGAAATGTTGCATAATATTGCTGGATAACATTATGAATTGCTTAACTAAAAAAGCAGAAAAGAAATCATGTTTGAACATCAGTTTCACTAATTACACCTCAAATACTTTTTTATATTCATTATAGACAATTTAAAACCTTTCAAATGCTTACAAGAATAATAAGTACAAAATATTTAAGTTATAACTTTTTTCATCCCCTTTCTATCATGATACTTGTAAGTCTCTTAGTTGGCGGTCGCCCCTTTGGGTGTGCGCGAGCAAGATATTTTATTACGTTGGGAAGTCTATGACCAAACAAATCTTTAATCTCTTCTTTAAGTTTCTGTAAGGCAGTTAATGTGTATGCACGAGCCTCGTCATTTACTCCCCCAATGTCGATTATCTCATTGGCATGTTGTATGCCTTCGACAAAATAGTCGTCCGATCTTGTTGTGGTGTTGGTTGTGTAAATTGAAGAAACAAATGAACGAGTAAATTGGTTTTTATCCTTTCTCCATCTTAGGCTTACTAATTTTTCAGGAATTCTGCCACTACCTTCTTGACGCAAAACACACAGTATATGTGAACAAACAATCCCGGTAAACTGAAATGAGCGACAAATGCACCAGATATCCTCTTCAATGAGATTATAAACAACCATAAAATCAAGTCTTCTCATTCCATCTCACACAGTTACCGTATATATTTTAAATAACCCATTAAGCTGAAAATTGGAGATAATACAGTTCATCAATTTTTTATTTCATCCTGAAATTTATAAAATATATTTGGGTATATATTTTAGATAACTGTTATTCATAAATTAGATCTGAGATAAGTTATGATTGGAAAATATATGATTTAAAATCAGCTTGAGCTTGCTTTTCCAACTTATCTCTAAAAGTATTTTTATTTTGCTCAACAAATAAACATAGGCTCGTCTTTGAATTCACGTACTCATCAAAGAAAGCGTTTACGCCTTCACTTCGTTGTGTAGTCGACATTCCAGCCCAAAAGAAATCTTTCAAGAATATGGGCACCTAATTCGCCCTTTTCTCATACAGACATGTGAACCTGTTATTTTCAATAAGCTGGTATTTCATCATCATCGCAAACCAACCGTGCTCAAACTTATCCACAAACAAAGAATCATAAACAATACATGAAAGTTCATATATTAACACATGTTTATCTACTATATTGCCTAGTTTTTTGAGCAATTTCCGCATATATGCCACAAATAAAGACGGTGCTTTGTAGATGGAAACACCTCCAAAATTGTAGATTCCATTGCTCAGTACTGATCAGTTATTATTCTGTTTGAATGTTTACCATGCATACAAGCTAGCATCCGCTTAAACAACCATGAAAAAGTTTCACTTGTTTCATCACATAATAATGCACAACAAAAAAGAATAGATTTTCCATGATGATTCACACTCACAAAAGGTGCAAAGGGCAGCATACTAATTTGTAAGATACGTGGTATCAAATGTCACAACATCGCCAAACTAATCATATGCTATTTGGCACCGCAAATTAGCCCAAAAAATATTCTTCAGTCGATTATCATCTGTCACATCAACGCTGTAAAAAAATTTTGAGTCCTCATTTTACAATCTTTCAAAATACTTAACAAAAGCAACTGCATCTCCTTCAACTAAATCCAATGCTCTATGCTTTGTCACAAAATTTTTGTAATCCTTTTCAGTAAACAAACAATTATCAAATCCCCCGTCTTGTGTAAATATTACATTAATAGATTTATTAAGTGGAACTCCAGTCTTATCATTAACTATCAACTGTCTTTGGATAGTCAAATGTAGCTCATGATAATATCGCATAAATCGAATCATTTGAGGCTCCAAATCATGATTATGCTCCAAGAAAATATCTTCAACTACCCAATTGGAGTTCAAACAATGATCAACAATAACAAATTTTGCCTTGCAACCTATTCTTATTATTGGTTTTCTGCATAATTTTGTTGTTTTTGTTGCTGCTTATGGCTTCCCCTCTTTACAATAAGTAAATATAGAGCGAGTTTTTTACCCATAAAAATTATGATTTGATCGCTTTCTAACGCCAAAACCACTGTAGTACCCATGAGTTTTGTAAAAATTAAATGCTTCTTCAAGAGAACCAAAGCTCATTCCAATCTCAGGGACTTTAAGCAAAATTTCATTAGTTTCAGATATATGATCACTTTTATTTGCACAATTATTTAAACTTCTCAGCCTGCATTAAAATAATTAACACAATTCAATGCTATAATAATGTAATCATATAATATTTTGTATAACATAATAATTAACCTGGACAATAATTAACCTGAGTTATTATCTACTATTATTTCTTGTTTTGATTGCGAGCAATATTCCAACTCCAATTCGGTCATTATTGGCAATGTTTGTTCTTCAAAGTTGCTAACATCATCAATGAAATGGGGCGTTGCGTTTGTATCATCCATGTGTATGTATTTGTAAATTAAGATAAAAATTAGATAGATTACTAATAACCAATATAAATTTAAATTAACATATAAGCTTATAAATCAATCCAAATACTTTAAAAATTATATAAAACAAAAAAGGGACTAGGATTCAATCCCTCCAAATGAGGCCCGTAGAAGACCAAAAACTTGACGGGGCATCAATCCTTATAATCAGTGTAGCATCTGTTCAAGGTAGAATCTGTTCAAGGGATATGGCCAAAGGAAATCACCAAACTGTCGAATGGGGTTTAGAATAGCATTATAATCCATCATTGTCTCAAATTAAAAACATGCCAATATATTCACCCCCAAATATACTTGAAAGCAAAAGTTCCAACTGGGTTGAAAGCAAGAAAAATATAAAAAAAGATAAAAATTATTAATGACACATCATAGCATCATCACTTCATAAGATAATTTATAGAAAGTATCATCATAATTTACATGCCAAATGAGGCCCACAAAAGACCAAATACCCGGCAGGTATCAATCCTTATAATCAGTGTAGAATATGTTCAATGTAGAATATGTTCAAGGAGTATGCCAAAGGAAGTCACCAAACTGTTGAATGGGGTCTATAATAGCATCACAAACCATCATTGTCTCAAATTATAAATATGCCAATATATTCCTCCCAAAACATAGTTGAAAACATAAGCTCCAATTAGGATCACAGTAAGAAAAAATATAAAAATAGATACATATTATTAATACCAAACATTATAACATCATCACTTCATAAGACAATTTACAAAAGGTAACATCATGAATAAAGTATATCTAAAAATTATGAATGAAGTATATCTAATTAAAGATCAACCATTGCCTCTCTTTTTAAGTATAATACTATCAAAAGCTCAATCTAGCACAAGGGTCACCGAATGTCCAGAATTTTAGTATAATAACAACAATTATCCCTGCATTTAAATCTAAAAAATTGAAGCATTCGTATAATGTGTTTATCGAGTTCCTTATAAGCTTTTATTGATGCCATGCAAAACACTTTTAAAAGGAAACACCAAAAGGCTTTACTTAAGCCAAAGAGGATATTAGGAGGATTTTAGGGTTAGCGGGGTGATCGACCGAGCGAATAAGGTAGCGGGGCTGGACTTTTGTGCGAAAAAGCTGATAGGGCATTAAATGCCACGTCAGCTGCTAGCACATTAGAAAGAAAATGGGGTTGTGATTGGGGTACAACATTGTCTTCAATGCATCTTCATCAAAGATATTTTCTGCACATTTGGGGCAGCATGTTTTCAACACATGCAAATTATATTTAGTGCACATTAAATGATTGGCTACTAAACAAAACTATCATAAAAAAAACAACTTACTCAACATTAAATACATTATTGGACTCAGTATTTCAAGGGACAAGGGACAATATTTGAACCAAAATAAAAATGAGCTGCATTTTTCAAGGGACAATGAACATTTAGAAAGAGCATTTTTTAAATATTGTCACCGATAAATACAAGCACAATGGCTAAAAGCACACTAACTCACTAGTAATAACATTTTTTAAACAAACAGCTCACACAATAGCTAAAAGCATATTAACTTTAAGAAAAAGTAATCTCCTATAAAAAATTAAATTGTCTCTGATAAATGCAGGCACTTTAATTTACACATTTGACCAATCATTGTATTTGTCATCACTTCAACTTACTAAAATTACTATATGTTGCTCAATTTGATTCAGTCAGTAGGTGCAGTTGACAATAAACAATAATGTATGATAAAATTAACAAAACTCCTAAGATTTACGAGAGCTGCTGCAATACCCCATTCAAAGCCCAATATATTCTTGATGCGCTAGCAGCTGAGCTCATATCATGCCAACAAATCAACATGGAATAACATTATCAAGCCACATAAAATGAACACAGCCATAGAAACCGGCCATCAAGCTCAGGACAGCCACCCCAAACCCTAAATACTCAATAAATTTGAAACAAAGTATTCATTGCAATCTCTTCATATCCAAATAAAAACCATAGCATCATAATATTTTAGGCATTTAAAACCCTAAACAAAACTACCGAGAATTACTGCCAAACCCTAAAATGAAAAATCAGAAGTCGAAAAAAATGAGCGGTAGAAAAAAAACCTCGGCATGAACTTGAAGCAACCGAAGATCAAGCTAGAAAAATCAACCAACAGCCTTGATGAATTAAAAAACAGTGGTACTTACAAGAATCGCAACGCTTCCAAGTGAATCGAGGCAAAAAAAATTCGAGCACCAGCGATTTTAGGGTTTACCCGACCAAGCTTAGGATGATCTGCGTATGACCTGACGACCTCGAAGGGACGGAGCGACGAGCTGTGTATCGACGATCTGGCGCTCAAGGGAACGGAGATTGGTCACGCTCAAGGGAAGAGAGGAGCGATCGAGCTATTTTAGAGTTCGCCCTAGAGGATATAAGGAGGATTTTATGAGAGCGGGGTGAGCGACCAAGCGAATAGGGTAGCGGGTGAATAGGGGCTGGGCTTTTGTGCGAAATAGCTGATGTAACAACTCTAATGTTGTTACCCATCAATTAGTGACATAATTGACTATAATCTTTTTAAATTAGTCTTATAATAGTATTAGGAGCTTTCATTTCAATTTTCATGCGAATTGAAGATCGTTTGTCGATTTCCAGCATTTCCCGGTTTTCTGATAATTATAAGAATGCCTAAATTATTTAGACCTCAGAATCGAAAACAAAGTCTGCCATTGAACTTAGTAGCTCCAAATTAGCTAGGAGTGTTGTTCTGGGAATTTTTGGAAGTCGTTGAATTTCCCGGATATTTTGCTGTATTTCTATCGCTCATAAAATTTTGTCGAAATCAGGATTCCAAATTAAGGCAAATAAAAATATCATCTTATAATGCCTATTGAAGGGATCCTATTGCAAAAATTTGAGCGCATTTGAGATCCCGGATTGTCCTAAATAAATTTATGAAATTTAAACTTCAAAGACTAATAATATGAAAAATATAAATCGGAATTTGGAAATTTTTATATATCTAAGTTACGTGTTATGTGAGGATGCTATATTTCAAGTTTCGTTAATTTTCAAGATCCCGATTTATCGTAATTAATTTCCAAAGTTTTTTATTTAAAAATTAATATAAAATAAATACTTGCATAAATTCAATAATTTTTGAACGCTTGCGTTAGTTTCATCGAGACGGTCGTTTTGATGCCAAGTTCGTAATTTTTGAAGTTCATTCGACAATAAATAAAAGCATCACTCGATCGCGATATAAGGCTCCTAATTAATTTTGGGCTGTTTATAAAGTTTTCTAATTCTAACCTAGATTCCCAAAACCTATTTCTTTTACTCTCAGCCGTTTTTTTTATCTACTCTCTTCTTTGGCCGACTCTCCTTTCAATCGGCAAAGGAGCCTCCTACTTCTTACTCTTTGGCCGAGAAATCTCGGCGGCTCCTTCCCTCTCGGCAGAAGGCCGAGAGCAGCCGCATTTCAGCCACCAGCCATCTTTGGTTTGAGATGGAGTCCGTGAGCCTCCAGAACCTTCGTCCTTCCTCTCGGTTGGAAGCCAAAAGTCGGCGAGAGCAAAGGGGCGAACATCAAGGTACTTTCGTTTTGATTCTTACCCTATGTATATAACTTCCTTTGCATAATATTTTCAGTATCGATCAATCCTAATGCTGAATATTAGACTTTTTGTTTTGATTTAATCTAAACATAAGAATCCTAAAATGCGATACGAAAGAAGGGGGTTGCTTTTGTCGAGAGTCGATGGAACTCTAAGAGATATTGATACGAGTCCACTTGTTGTTTCGCTGTGATTATATTATCTCGGACTAAAAAAACTTGATGAATGGATTTCTTTTTTTTTTTATATATAGGATTAAGATTGGATGGTTATTTATAAGCATATTCCTTAGACTTTTAAGATCAAAACGTTGTTATTAGGATATTGTATTCTCTGGCTCCATGTCTCATATAAGAGTGCTGCTCTGCCATTATTATGTGACAGCCTTTAGGGTCGTGAAAAAAAGAGGATAACTGAGAAAAGGAACTACATATGATACGTGCCTTGTCGAGTTAAGCATAACAAGTTTTCGTTCTACTTCCAGTAGCTTGATGCATGATGGATCGGTACCCCATTTATACTTAATTTATCATGCTGCTGCGTAATTAAAACTTCAGCGCGGCATACTTCATTTAAGTTTTGCCCCGATTATGAGGTTGTTTGCTTATTCAGGTCAAGTATTATATGCTTTATCAAGCAGCCAATTCTCTTAAGCAAAGCAGCTAGTGTTATCAAAAGCAACTTTGCGTGCTTTATTTAATCTTATTTTTAGAACAACCTTTAAGTGAATCTGGTTTATTATTCTTCCATAATCACTGCTGCTAAGCTAATAAAGGATTTGTGTGTCTCTCTCTCTATATACATATATATATATATATATATATATATAGAATAATAATAGAGACTTCATTTATATTATGAAAATGAGTAATGCTATACTTTATGTGTAAGGTAGAGTACTGCTGCCATTTATTTTAATAAATTCAATTGTTGCCATTAAATGAATATGAAATTAATGGAATATTAGAATAAATGCAGTAATTGTTTTTTTTTTATTAGCATCAAATACTACCATTCTTTTCAAATGCTGCTATGTATTTTCTGAATTGAGGTTAATGAGATCATAAGTGATTCTAAGTTGTTATTAATTGTAATGAGATGATAAGAACTTGATATTTTAGTTATTTTTCTTTGACATGTTGCTGAAATCATCAATTCTTATAAAGTTCTCGAGTCATGCATACTGTTAAAGCTCAAGTGGTATACCACTAAATTTTTTATCATGAATTATTTGTTAAACTTACTTTTCCAGCTGCATCAAATAGAAATGTTAGAGTATAGGTGCTGTGTACTTTTTCCCTCATGTTGTAGCTTGCATCTATTTAGATATAAATTGAACTAGTCTAAATTATACTAATTTAGATTTCATTTGCTAAACTAATTAAAAAGAATTCAAACATGCTACTTTTGATCTCATTTGTCTGGTTTGCTTTTCTTTTAAATAACCTTAAGAATAAACATAAGATTTCAGGTTTATCACCTAATTTCAAATTACTTCATTTGTACAGATATATCTTTACCCATAAAATCTCTTATTACTATTTCAGCAAGAGATTCAATGCCTCAGAATATTCATGAAACATTCAAAGATTCAAGTGAAAATTGTGGAGATGACATGAAAACAAAGAAGAACGAGAAAAGGATGGGAGGGAAAGCCCTTTCCCTCGAGGCCTTTACCAACGCCAAGTCCATGCCTCGTGGTTACAATCCCTCTTTCATCAGTAAGCTTGTCGTCTCTCCAGACTCGGTATCATGTTAACCCTAGATTCATGTTTCACCCTTTATTTTATCTTCAAATGATTATTTAGGGGCTATTTGGTTGCATGTTTTTGAAAATAGTATTAATATGCTGCATAACATTGGTGTTCACATAATAGTGTGTGTTTAGCATGGTCTTATATGTGTTCTAAGGAACTTGATGTGGTCTTTTAGGCAAGCAGGCTTATTCCTGGCAGTTATATCAGCTTTGTGCGCTTTTTTATTCTTTTGTACGGTTCGTTTTATCAACTTGGATGGATTAAATTAGGAATACAAAAGAAAACAAATTTAACATGATGGAAGGATACAAAGGAAAAGGTCAATTGCTTGCAGATTGTAAGGAATCAAAAAATAAGACTATGGCGGCAACACCATGCCTTTACAACAACACCAACACCAACCCTTTATCCTACTAGATGAGGTTGATACATGAATCCTTTGCTTATATTGTGCACGTTCAAATAGAAGCCCCTCGCTAATTTTCAAATAGAGAAGATCATTTCTATTAATTTCTTCCCGTATTCTTTTTTTATCTTCCTATTACTCTTTTAATATGGGCAAAATTTATAAACTAAAGTTTTTTAATAGGGGCATTGAACTATCTATGCTTAATATGCTTGAACTATCTAAGGAGGCATTCTCTAACCATATAATTGTTTCTTTACCTGCATATCTAGCTTTATCAATCAATAGAATGTCATATGATAATAGCATGCATTAATGAACATCCTCTTGAATGTGATCAGTAAGAGCAAATCATAATTAAAGAAAAAAGATATAGGCCGAGCACCGAGCGATGCAATCCAATAATAATAGGAAAATCATTCGTTAAGCCGCCTTGCGATCAAACTGATGTTATAACCCTATTATACACATCTCTACATATAGGAACTTTTATCTTTAATATTCCAAAAAATTGAGATAACAATATAGAGTGACAACTTCGTACATAAATGGAGAATGAGATTACTTAGCAAGCAACCAAGCACATTTTATCTTTGTGTTTAAAAGATAGCATAATATAATGCAACTTCAAGATAACAATAAAATAACAATTCAATTTCAAGGCATTTGGTTGATTTAGATTATTACAATGTCAACATTAGTAAGATATCTTTACTATTTGAATGTAAGTATTGTTAGGATGTTAACATCTATGTTGTTTAGTGTTGTTACATTCAATATGCTTAAAAAAGATTTTAGATAAATTTAACACCCTAATGACTTGATTTAAAATACAAAGAAGTATTGCTTAAAACCAATAAAAGCATCATGTTACATTTTTTCTCGAATCAGTGAAATAGGAGTTTTTCAACATCTAGATGTACGCTGACTTGTGCTGACATCTAGATTTTGGGATAGAGTTGCATACTTTTAATTTGTTCACTTTATCAAACTCTTGTGATCTTTGAATACAATTGCACAACATAAGATAACATCTTTTTGTCATAGAACTAAACAGCTCCGTAGGCTAGTATTGTTCAACATTTTAAGATGTAGTACTTTTAAGGTGTTAGCATCAGTAAAATATTAGATGGTTCAATATTTTAAAATCTTAGTATGGTTCAATGTTTTAAAATTTTAGTATGGTTCAATATTGTAAGATGCTAGTGCTTTTAAGATGGCATCATTATTAAAATAATGTTTATTTTGTTTAGCTATTGATGGCGTAGATGTTAATATTCAATGTGTAAGAGTGCCCATCTTCAGTTGTTTTCTTGGAAAGAAAAATCAATCCTAAAATTAGCAAACTACTGTAGAAACAAGCATCGGGTGAAATGTACCTTTGCAACAATAACTGATAAGGTTTGTAAAGACGAAACCGTATAGTTGGCCACCTCGGTTATGAAATTTGACAATTATGAAGCTTGGAGTTAATGATCAATGTAGGCGACAATGCTGAATTTCTACAATGCATGTTTGTTGATACTGAAGTTTGGAGACAATGACAGAGCAAACATGATGAGGTTTTATTGGAAGAGAAGACTTTGCTAAAAAATTAAGATGTCAAAGCATTTCATGTTGCCAAAATAGGATATATTGGATATTCTTTTTAATTGTTAAGATAACATATCAACAGCCAAGAATTTCTCTGTATTTGTAACTTTATCGTCAATATGTTCATGACTAAATAAAAACTTCGCTTAATTATCTTACCAAAACTTTATGTTGTTTTGTGTTGTATAAATTTTTGGTTGTAAAATAGATGTTTAAGGTCAAGAGAATGACAGACTTTAGTTGAATGCAAACTTTTTTATTATTAATATGTATTGTCTTGCCCTTGTGTTTTTGAATTTTTGGTTGTAAATTAGATGATCAAGGTCTTAGTTGAATGAGAGGAATTATTGTTTGGCATTGTCATGTATCGTGTTGCCTTCCCTAGTTGTATTTTGTTTTGGAAGGTGTGCATGGTTTAGGAAATCTTACATTTTGATTAACCCATTTTGATTTATGATGACAAACCAGTCATGATAGGATATCTTGGATTAGTGTAGCATGATTCTTGTACTAAAAAATTTGGGTTTCATTCTTTGCCCGGGCATTAAACTTGTTACCAAATCTACATGGATCAGATATTTGCTGTGGCTGGCACAACATTGACATCTCACATTAAAAATTAGTTTTTGTTGGCATTTTATTTTTTCACTTTGTTGCAGGAGGAAAAACTGAAAACAAAAAGGCAAACCAAATACTTTAAATACCCATATATGATTCAAAACCGAGGATTCATCAAGAGTTGTTCAAAGGATCCATGCACCCTACATAAAAGAGTTGCAGGGGATTATGGGCAAGCTCTTGAGCATGCTGCATTCTATCAGTATTCAGTACGCATTTAAAATTAGCTCTTGTTTGCATTCATGTTTTTTCCTCTGTTGTAGGGTGAAAATACTGAATATAAAAGGACATAACATATACTTTCAGTACCCACATATTATATTAAACCCAAGGTCTCATCAAGAGTTGGCCAATTGATTTTTGGTTTCTAGTTACAAGAATGGCAAGGAATTGTGGAAAATTCCCTATGTGAGCATGCTGCATAGTTAATACATGTATATGATTTAAAACCTAAGGAGTCAAATAATCTACGGTTGGCAAAATGATTGTGATAATATCACGAATGGTTGGCCTCTTATCGTTTTTTGGCTTTTCATTTAATGATGCTCGTGTGCTGTTCTCTTATTATAATTTTTAATTTTGGAGGTAAGTTTGGATAATTAGAATCTTTCAAAAATGAAGTATGATTGTCAATAGCTGCTTTCAAATATTCTGAATCTTTTTCTCTCGTTGAAGGCAGATAGAGAAATAAAGACAGATACAGTGTATGGATGAAGATAGAGAGTGGAGCTACCTGCTGCGGCTCGGTTTTGGAGTAATAGGATAGTGGGTAGCAAAAATTGGGAGAGGGACATTATTGGAGATGTGACTAGAAAAGAAGGTAGTAATGACTGTCCTTTGGCTGCTGGAAGAAGCCAACTATAATAGGGATACCAGCAGGCTTTTGTTGGAGATAGAAGTCGGTTGCAGTATTTTGAGAGGAATTTTGAAGAGAAAGGAGAGAAGCTGAGGGAGATGGGAACTTAAAGAGAAAGAATGACGTCGCCTGTTCTAATATAAAGATGAGAGAGAGACTAAAAACAAGATTTACACACCCAAAGAAAATTATCTCATTTTATTACAATTGCATTGCATATATAAATATTTATCAATGTTAAATGTAAACTGTTGGGGGTGAATTCAGAGGAGATTAATAAAGCTAATTAAAGCTCTAATTAACTAATGTTAAAAAAGAGACCACCATTATGAACCAGCCACTGGGGCTGTCAACATACTCATTGTTTGCAAAAAGCTTGTGTTTGGTTCGTTAAGTAGTTCAAGTTTGGCTCGATCACTAAAGAAACAAGCTGAGTAGGACAAATATTTTGAGCTCATTTTTAGTGAATCAAACACAAGCAAATTGTTTGTGTAAGTTCGGCTCAATAACAACTTGGTTCATTATATTGGCTCAATTATTAACAATGAAAATAGCCATACTAAAGATTATATATATATATATATATAAGAGAAAATATATATATATATATATATATATATAAGAGTAAATTTTAATTATCTTTATAATTGCTTATATTACAACAATAATAAGCCATAGACCCACTAGGTGGGGTCAGATATATGAATCCTTTGTTTGTGTTGAGCACAATCAAATAAAGCCCTCCTTGAGTTCCAAATAAAAAAGGTTTTTTTAAATAGTTTCTTCCCATGTCTCTTCTAATTTTCTCTTCCTCTTTTACATGGGCAAATTCATATACTCAATTTCTATGTTGGGAGCATTGAACAGTTTATTCTTTTTACTGCTTTTATTGAAGGGAAAATAATTTCTTATTAAAATATCTAATTGAATTTTGAAGAATGTATAATTTTATTATTTCATTGAAAATTGAATTCCCATTATTCGGTGGAAAATTTACTTATTGAATTTATGGCAAATTTAATAAACATTCCGATGCCATTAATTGCTAGCATTTTCCCCTCCAAAATATAAATATAAATTTTATTTTTAATAGTTGGAGGGGAATTTGTATCTCAATTTATGGCACATAGAATCCTACAAGGCCTTTGGAGGATGGCTGTATTGGTCTGGTACTGTCATGGAAATATATAGAAGTTACTTTTCTAGAGTATTGTGCCAAGTCAACAAGATACGAAGAACCCTCCTTTGTCAAGGTGCTTGGTTTTTTCATCTGATAAGAAATAAATCTATAGAATCTGTTGTTATAGGAACTTCCTATTTATCAATGGCTTATACCTCCGGGAACTGCAGACATGAGTATGATTGTACGTATGAAGGAAGTTCACAATTTCCTACAACAGAGTAAATCTGCCAATTTACATGTTTCACCAACCTTTCATTTTATAAAAAATATCATGTTCTCTTTCATATTAGATGCATGATTTTTACGTTTGTTATTTGTACTGCAATTTAATATGTATTGTGTATAAATTCTTAGGCTCTGTTTGGCTTACTGAAATTGAATCACTAAATTTGATTACAGTTTAATTTAATGTCAGGTAAATATACTACATTATGATTCAATTTGTCATGTTTGAACTGTAATAAAATTTTTCCTAGGATTTAAACTTTGATGTTGGTTGGGTGTAATTAGGTAAAAATGTATATTTTTTTAATTAAAAGAAAAAGCACTAGCTGGCTTGGACAGGTGGGCCGGTGACTGTGGACTATCTGGAATTAAAGTACTTTTTTATTAAAATCCAGCATACCAAACAGTCATGCTTTCTTTTGAAGCCTAATAGTAGTAGGTAATGTTTACTTTGTGTTTGCCTAATCGATAATGCTTAATAGAAAACTTAATTTTAAGGAAATAATTATTGAGGATTATGTGATCTAGAAGAGTGATAGATTCAAATGCTTTGGCTAAATTATACAAAATATTGGTGAAATAAACTTGTGATTAATGTGATTCAAGCCAGTTTGAAGTGGAGGAGTATTTTTTGAGTATTGTGTGATTGAAAATTGTCACTTAAACTCTAATTCATTGAGAGAAGCTTTCAGGACAGCAATGTTAAACGGGGCATGATTTTTGCCAATGTTCATAGATTACAGTTGTTGATAGAACAAGTGTTTATAAACGTATAAAATGAATATTTAGTTCTTTTGTAGCTAGGTTGGAGTAACTTAAATAGTGAATTAGATGCAAAAGTTGAAAAAGAAGAAAAAAAAAAGCATGGGAATACACTATCAAAAAAAGATCTTATATTTGTGCAGTTAAGAAAGGGCTTCTATTTGATCGCCCACTATAGAAAACAAAAGGATTCATGTTGGCGATCCTAAAGAATAGCTTGATGATGTATGGCAAAACAGTCCACTGCATACGGCTGAGTTAGAATTCATTGAAAGAGTAATTAAGTCTTACTTCAGCTTTGTCGTTTTCTCTATATAGCATGTGGCAAGATATTGCAGCGAATGAAAGGCCAATAGTATTTATTCTTTGTGAAGCAAAACTAATAAAACAATGTAAAATCTTCATTTGAACTCTATTAATTTCAGACTTTTACTGAACTTCCCTGTTTTATTTCAAAATTGAAATCTTTTCTCAAATCATAAGATTCTCTTTTCTATTGTGATTGTCTTTCTTTCATAAGCAATTTTATCTCACTGCTTTCCTCTATTTTACAGAAAAACAAAGGGAGTTCTATAAAAATGCGAAACACATAAGAAAGTTCAAGAAATCTATAAAAAGAGACGCCCAATTCGACGAGGAGCATCTTCATTCGCTACCTAATATTGAGGTTCGCTTTTTCATCCCATGACCAATGTAGAGTTTAGGGCAAAAGGCCTTCGAGTAAGAGCATCGTCGTTTTAGATGACTTTTTGGCCGTATTATTTTCCTCTTTATAAGTACTACACTTAATATTGTATAGTGCTACCTCCATTTTCAATAAAATTGCTCTCATTTTAAAGAGCACAAGAAACTCCAACCTAAATTTTACATTCGTAAAATGCACAATGATTGGATTGCAACACACTTAAATGCACTAGTCGTGAAGATCATTCCATAAATACAATGCTGATTGAGATTCAAACATTAACCTGTATTTTAGCTTTGTAAAATAAACAATGATTGGATTGCAACCTGCTTAAATACACTAATCTAAGCCGTTCAAGCTTTAAAACGGTGTTCTCTCGATCCCTCACCTTGAAGCGCTGTAGGCGGGCGATGGCGATGAGGGCAGTCCTAAGAACTTTCGGAAGATCGAAAAGAAGAAGAGAACAAGCCTGAGGGCATTGGGCGAAGAAGTTGAGAGAAAAAGAGCGGAGGCGGAGAAGGCGAGGATGGAGAGAGAGGTGGTGCTGCAGGCAAAGAGGGAGGAGAGGGCAAAAGCCGAAGCAAAGCGCAAGTCTCTTAGAGACAGCATGCTCAAGAGAACCCGCTCTGGACAGCCTGTGATGAAATACAGGATTCAGCATCTCCTTCAAGGTTTGCTAGAAAAACCATAATTTTGATGGGAAAAACCACTAATTTGTGTGTAAAAAACTGCAGCTTTGTGTTATCTTGTCATGTTTAATTTCGACTCTCTACATATTTACTGTATTGTTTTCGTAGAAAGAATTGCAGTTGTTGCATTATTTACATGGAGTATATCAACAAAAAATACTTTTTTTTTATGGAGAAAATTATCAAAATTGCTCTTTTTGCTCGTTCAAAATATTCAATGCAGTCATTAATTCTTTTAAATTTTCTTTTTGGACCATTTACTTGTTTAATTAATTTTTTTCAACTCACCTATCATATTTTGTTAAATTTGTATTTTTGAGTCGGATTCAGCCGCTGGAATCCTGTGGTCAATTCTAGTAGGAACTTTGAGCGGCGGCCCCTGGATTCCATCAGCCGGCTGAAAAGTGCAAATTTAACGGATGGACATAAAAACTCTTAAACAAATATCAAATGTCTTGAAAGAATATTTACAATAATTAATAATTATTTTAAACATTTTACAAGTCTAGATTATTTTGAATTGCAGTTCTTGTATCATGCATTGTATATCAACAAAATATCCTTTTTCATGAATATGCTATATATATATATATATATCAAAGAATATTTATCAAAGCTACTATATAATCATGCATTAGCTAAGTGGGGCATTCAAAGCATGCCCCTAAATTTAGGGTTGCATCTCTCTAACTTAGCTCTTAAATAAATTCAAAAAATAAAAAACATAATTTTTTCTTAAAAAGTATCTATTTTAATTGAGTAACCTTCCGTACTTTTCTTTTTAGAAGCTAAATAGTTTTTTTCTATAATTTAATAAAAAATAATGTATATTTACTATTTTCATCTATAATATGTATTTTTAGGACTTAAAATTATTTTTAATTGTAATTACGAGATAATAAAATATATTTTATTTGTAAGCTTTATTCCTCAAAATATATGTACTTATCACTGATCATAAAACCATGCCGGGCGACTTCACAAGCTAGCTAACGTGTTTGACTAAATAAAGACAAGAAATACATGTTATATAAATTAAAATTCATTATGTATAATATATGCTTATGCAAAAATTATCAAATATTATTTCAAATATGATTTTTATTCACGCAATTCTATATATATATAGAGGCGAGAGAACATGGACCCTACTCTTCAAATCCTAACGGATTTAAGGTTATAATAAGTGCAGAATTATATAAATATTTTAAAATTTGTAATATCTTTTATTTGATAGCACTTTAATAAAAAATTATTATATTATAAAAAGAATATATACAAAGGTGCTCATAATTGAAAATATTCATGTCCTTCGAAGTGATGCTAATAAAATTTGTTATTGGACTCTTAATATAATTTGTATTTATTGCTCTAATACTAATTGTGTAACATGTAAAAGGTTTTTGCTTTTTTTTTTTTCTTATGTGTTGATTGTTGGAATTTAAACTCATGATTTGTGATCATAAATCCTGAGATTCTACTACTGAGTTACAACATCATATATTATAAATGTATGAATATACCACAAGTTGTGAATTAGCAGTTTACTTTTTTTTATTTTCTTTCGAGTTTGTTTATTTTGAATGCAATAAATAAATAAATATATATATATATATATATATATATATATATATATCAATCCAATGTATAATCACTTTTTTGTAGGATTTATATGTAAAAATTAAAATAAAATAAAAATTTTTATTGATTCTGAATATTTTTTAATGTATATTTTTGTATAAATATAATATATATTTTTTTCTAATTTAATACTTATATATATATATATATATATATATGAGAATTGCTACTTAGACTCACCGACGTGATATCCAAAAATATTCATCCAATAGGATTTGAATATCATTTTAATATAAATTTTAAAAATAATACTTATATTATTTTAATATAAATAAATAAATACTTATTAAATAATATCCAAATTCAGAGTATTTTTTATCAACAAGTCAAAATGCATTTATTTATACATTTATATATATATGAGGAAGGCGGAGGAGATGAACGAGAAATAATGGGTTTAGCAGAAATTGAGGAACACGTGTTGATGTTCTACGTGATCATGACGTGGCTCACTGTCATCTCTACGACCATCTTCTCCTGCTCAGATCGCCTCAGCAACAGCGGCAGCGAGAATAAGCAGAAGCATGCCGATGGATCCTACCTCTCCTTTTGATCTCAGCCCTTCCTTTTACCTTCTCTTCTCTTCTCTTTTTTTTTTTTTTTTATGTGCGTGCGATAAATAAAGATGGGTTGATTCTCAGATATCGAATCGAGAGCTCAGTCTCTGATTAATTAATTTTATGTGATCGCATATAAGGATGAAAATAGATTTTTTTTCCTATTTATGTGTATGATTAATGATTGTTTTTGCATACAAATATAATATTAAATAATAAAAATCGAGATTTTACTAATTTAATTATGATTGTAATTGTATTAATAAAATTTGTTGTTTGAATTAAATATTAAATATATTTTATATTAAAATTGAGAACTTGAATCATAAATCATCTTTTTCACATAAGGAATGAATCTTTTTCACATAAATCAAGCTTTTTTTTTACGTCGACGATTAGGGCGAGATTTAGGTCAAGTTGGATTCGAGCCGTGCTGAGATCGAGATTTAATGGTTCTTTGTTTGAGTCTTTGAAATTTAATGGTTTCTTGTTAGAGTCTTTGAAATTTAATGGTTCCTTGTAAAATGTATTTATTTTTAATTTTTAGTCAACTGGAAATCATAAATTGAAGATTCATGATCTAATCGAAATTATTCGATTCGATTTCAAATTGAATCAAAATTCGAGAATGATTTCAGCAACAGTGATGAAAGCATGTTCGTAAACACAATAATATGCATAAAACCCAACAAATTTCATGAGTAAATAAATAATTGATGATATATATTGTTTACTTTGAAAGAATTAGACAAAATTATAGCAATCATGAATTATTTTTTGTGCATATTTTTCTTTGTTTAAATAAATCATCAAAATTGTCTATAAATTTTATCTCATCTTTATTATTTTTCAGAGAAATTAGAGCATAATTTAAGGTTACTATGCATTTGATTGAGGCATAATTACTGATTCTGTATTTTATTTGATTTCTAATGGCCACTTCATTTCATTCTTCTGGCTTATCTAATGATAGAGATAAAAAATGGTGGGCTGCTTTGTGCTTTTCTCAATAAAAAACGTACCCCAATTGACAGTCATTAATCATATATATGAGATTTTAGTACTTAACTTTTTGGAAAAAGAAAACAAATAAATACATAAAAGCTCATAAAATAAAAATATTGTTATACTTACATATTAACATATATCAAAATATATATATAAAATATTAATTCAATATGTAAATAAATTATTGATTGAATATATAATTTTATGAACTTTTTTATTAATCTTAAATATTTTTTGATATATATTCTTATGTAACCTCTAAAATAAATAACTTTAATTTTTAGAGACTTAGATTTTCTTAAAATAAATTTTAAGTTCAAATCTCAACATCATAAAGCCCACTTAACTACAAAAACTAAACTTTAAATAACAAAAATAAATTAATTTAAATGTTTCTGTCAATATAAATATAATTGGTTATAACATAAACATAAAAAAGGTTACATGTTTTTTTGATATGCTTATTGATATTTGAATGTCTAGATTGATACCCATACAGCAAAATAGGAAGTTGTATACTAAATAAATAATTTTATAATTTAAAATGAATGAAAATTATACAAAAAATAATTTGATTTAATTAATTATGCTTAAATTTTATTAAATTTAATGTCTAGATCGAGATATATATATATATATATATATATATATATATATATATATGTGTATATTGGGAGGTTAATATGTATAAACAGTGGGCTAATTATATCCATAATTTTGCTTGAAAAAAACCAGTAATTTTAGCTATAATTTCCTACACATTTGTGTGCAGCTTTAGTGTTATCTTATGCCATGTTTTATTTTGACTCCGTATTTATTTTATTGTCTTTATAGAAAGAATTGCAGTTGTTGCAAACGGCCGGTTTAATTAAATAAATAGCTGGTTAATCGGCCGGTTTAATAAATAAAGCCGATAGGATTATTAAAAAATATTTAAATAAAAATCACAAGTCCACAACTATTTATCATCTTCTTCGAAACCCATAGTCCCTCCTCCCTTGGATTCCTGGAGGTCGCCTGATTGCATAAGATCAAATTTTTGAGTGCTATATCAACACAGGATATTTTTGAAAAATGCCAGATCAAGTACAACGAGAATGAGATCGTAATGAATAACACTTGAGACAGGCAATTCAATAATTGGAAGAAGAAAATTCAAGAAAAAATGCTGTAAATCTGAACATTTTATATTAAAATGAATGAAATGTTATTATCATTTTTCAGTATCGCTCCGGATGATGGAATATTTGTGTGCTGTTTTGCTTAACTATCCAACAGAATCTTACAGGATCGCACCCGTTGTTAGATTAGGCCCTGCTAATCCAACTCTGGGGCACCATAGCTAGCCCTGATTGTGTCGAAATGTATATTAACCAGAGGGATCATGATCATGCATGGTTTAGCATAAGCACACCTAAGTGAAAATTTGATTCTCAATTTCTACGATAGATGATTTATATTTATACAGAGAAGCAGTAGAAACAAATTAAGCTCTAAATACAAGTTTTCAACAGTCAATAATTAAGAAAAACCACTTGTCAGACAGGCACAAGTCATAATGCTACAGAAACTTATCTACTAGCTTCTATTTTTTTCTGAATAAATATAATTTTCTCTTATCCTTATAAGCACATATAATAACTTTACAATATTGAATAATATATATATATAACCTAAACAAGGTTTAGTCTAGATGAACAAGAAAACAATTAAGAAAATAAAAATAACCACACAAGAAAACTACAATCAGAGAGCTAAATAGCCATTAAAATTCCTAATACATTTGCAAACAGCACATCATCTATATTATTACAACTGTGGGGAACTATCAGTATCCCCTCGCACCTTAATACAAAAACCAAATAATTACTCGAATCTTTCTTTTTTAATTTTTTTACAAACACCCCCTCCACAAAACTGTCATGCAACAAACACAAACTAGCTCAGAAGGTTAATCCTGCAATATAGTATTTATGCAAAAAAAAAAAGCCAATCAGATGAGCTACAAACCTCAGTTCGCACCAGAATTATTCGATCTGCATAGAGACGCGACGAGGATCCGATCACGCGCCGAAGATCCGAAAAATTCACGGTGGCGGGGAGGCAGTCAGCAGCCGCTGTAAAAAACAGGTTTTGTTTAAGTCACCTCCTGCAGTTTATTATCAAAAAGATGAGAGGACGAAAACATCAAATTCACCCCCTCGTCTTCGCCCTCTTCATTCCGCCGAGCCCGTTGCTATGGAAAGGGGATGCAGAGCCCGAAAGCTGGGAGCCGTCGTCTCGGAAAGTGCCGTTCAGCATCGCCAGCTCTCGCAGCTGCTGCTTCTTCAGCATATCTTGCGACTCGTCCTGCGTGCGTCCTTATATATGATTTATTCAAAAAGAAAGAGGATATTTACTACTAAAGTAAATACCCAATCATATACTTTTCTCTATTTAAAATGATTATAGACAATGGTGAGATGAAAGCTTTGGTACAATGATAAAGATTTAGTTGGTGACTTCGAAATAATTTTAGATTTAGATGTTAAATGTCAAAAAAGAAGAAATTCTTTATGAAATCCACAAGTTTTTTTCACATTTTTCTTAGAATACTCTGTAAAATTTACAAATATACGTATTTTTGTTAAAAATGCCCCAAGTCTTGACATCTTGATGGCCCAGTTCATGTTCATACGAGTAATTTGAAAAGCTTATGCTTTCAGTATCTACCAAAATGAACGATTAAATAAATGCTTTGATGGTCACAATGGTTCGAAAATAGACCTGAGGGATCGAAGAGATAGGTGATGGGTATGTAAATAAGCATGATTTTTATGGTATTTATTGAGTTCTCCCATTACTCTTTTAAAATGCCAAGCGGAGCATGTTAGCTTTACCTATTTTATGAAGTTGTTTTGGTATACGGGATTCCTTGGGCAAAGTAAAATTTTTACATGAATATAAAATTTTAGAGTGTTTGGTTTTAGCGTAAAGTTAAGGGGCTATTTAGAATGCAGGATTTTGAGTATAAAATGATTTGATTTTAACATAATATGAATACAATATAATCTGATCACTTTCAGCCACCGATGCATCTCAAGGCTTTCGCTGCATCAAGGCTTCTTACGAAGAAGAAGGCGTGCTCCTCATATTAAGAAATCGCCTGAATTTGGAGAAAAAAATTTACTCTACTCTATTAATAGTTAGGTAAAAGTTTTACTTTATAATTTTATATAACTCCTAAATTCCAGCAAACCAAACACCAGAATTTTAAAACTCCAGATAAGAAAATTACTTATCCCCACATTCCAAAAAGTAATGTAAACTTTTTACAAAACTATATTATAGTGTCTGTGTAAAATTATTATGCCCAATTCAAGTGAATTTTGATTACGCAAAGGTCGCCACTCTAAATTACGAGTGAGTCTTATTCGTCGAAGCTTCGCATGTAACACTTTGCAGGAGATGCCATCTTTCATCCATTCGCAAGAGTTTTGTCGATTCGTCGTTGTCTTCCTCAGTTCGTAGGAGTCAAAACGTCGATGGTTGTTGATTTGCATGGAGCTGTCTTCTTCGCCAACTCACATGAGCATTCGCCTTTGACGATTCGAAGTTGACAATTAGAAGCTACATCTTCGTTTTCTCGATGTTGCCTTCATCTATCCATTAGCAGGATTTTGTCGATTCTTTGTCGTCTTCGCCGATTCACAGAAGTTGTAGCTTCGAAGATTAGTCGATTCGCATTTAGCTATAGTCTTCGTCGATTCGCAGGAGCTGTCATCTTCATCGATTTGCAGGAGCCATGGAAAATATCTAAAGCTTCGACAATTCGTCGATTCAAAGCTTCACAAAACATAAGGTTTGCCAACTCAATGCCTCCTCTTCGTCGAGTCAAAACTAATTCGTCTTTGCCAATAGACCGATTCACCCGATCTCAACAACGCAGTTCGCCGACACCGACAATGGAGCTCGCTGACACTAAAAAATAATAGCCTAAAATTTTAAATTTCATGAGGTAACCTCACTACTAAATTACTCGCAACACCATACTCTACAAATTTCTACATTCTAAACAAACAATTAAATAGCTGCAAAGTAATTAAGTTACATTGTAATCAAATTATATTGTAATCAAATTATATTACAAATTCAGCATGCCAAACAATCCCAAAGAAAAAAATCTAATTTTGATATGTGAATGGTAAATTCTAGCTACTTTTATAATAACAAATGTTTTGTATAAAAAAACTGCACAAGTAAAATGGATAAAAAGAGAGAAAATACCACAGGTTTCAGAAGTTCTTCAATAATTTCTCGAGCTTGCATCAGCCGTGAATCAATTATTTCCATCGGCAATTCAGCGTCTACTAATATGTGGAGAGGTTCATTCAAATGTTCATAGCCAGGCTTCCCTCTCATCATTTCTTCCTGAGAAAGACAATCAGCACTAAAGGATGCAACTGCATGTTTAAAAATATCAAAGAAGAACTGCATATATTAGTCAGTTTTCTGATATAAAACCTTCTGCAATTTCCTTGCGATCTATGAAACCTACTAAGATTGTGTAAGTAGACCTTATAATATTGCCAGCTATTAGCAGGTTGTATTGCATTTTACAGGTTAGAAAATTTAGCCTGTATGAATTATAAATTGCTTTCAAGACTGAGCATCGATGATTTAATCATCATTATTTAAGTTTTCCATTCGAGTCTTTAATAATTTGCATATGTTTAACAGCTAAACATTAGCAGAGTTTGCATCATAAAACTTGATATACATTTTTTTTCATGAATCGTAATCCCATTTTATTGAACAAATACTAATAATGCATGCTAAATTTTTTTGTAAAGTTAACATTAACATATCATTTTTATAATATGAATCTTCAGGCATATACCACTTTTGAGTGTTGAGTAGGCATATTGTATAATTTAAATTGAGTGTTAGATACATAAATTAAAATTTAAGCGCTGGACATAGACTTGTTTTTTAGTTTTTTGGAATATCAGCATCCAAACTAATTTTGGGGTTGAATGGGTTGCTACAATTTGGGTGTAAAATAAATCAAATCCAAATAAACGGTTTGTAAGATTACAATATAATATGATTTTTTAAAGAATTAAATTCCATGTTGTACTCAAATTGACATAAAATGAAATATGCCCAAATTGAGCATAATTCTTTTACAGATAAAAGGACACGAGAAAGTCTTAATTGTTGCCTTTCACCAACTCCTTCATCGTTTAACTGCCGCCTTCGTCAATTCTACCACCACTTGGCATTCCTTGGCCTTAGGAAGCCACTGCAAAAAAACAACCTTCCACCCTGTGACTTCACCAACCACTGACCAGCCTTTGCCAACACTTGCCAGCCACTGACCGGACTTTGTTATAACTTCAATAATCATTTTTTAATCTTTAAAAAAACAAAAACTACATTGCTTTCACTTTACACTGATCCACACATCAAAATTTGATTTTAGGAAACAATACATTGCAATCAAGCATGTCAAAATTTATTTACAATATATTTAATACATAAAACTATATTACATTGTGACTGAATTACCTCAATATTTCAATAACAACAAACCAAACAACACCTTTGTATTATAAAACAAACATAAAATATTATCTAATTATTATATTCATAATACTACAGTTTATTTCATCCACTAGATATTGAATATAAGACTTCTTTTTTCTAAAATATAAACGAAAAGAAAATTTGCCAAAAAAAATGTAAGAACAAAAGATAACCCTAGCTAGTCGAATATTTTAGGAAGGGTAAATTAACCAAAATAATTCCTTGACTATCGCTTTAGACAATTTAGCCCCCAACTATTTATGAACGGAGTTAATCCTCCAACAACTGAATTTGATCCCAACTGTCCCAAATTGAAATTTAATTAATATTAAATTGAAAAGTCGAAGAACTAAATTGGGTTTACATAAATTATTAGGAAATTTCATTGGACAATTTAGTCCTAAATTGACAAACTTGAAATAGTCAAGGGACTATTTCCACAAGTTTCTCTTCAAAAATTGTCCACAGTAAAAACTAATCAAACTTTCCATAACGTAATGGTAATAGCAACCCTTGACTAATCTAGGCTAATTGACACAACATGCAAATATTGAATATTTACAATTCCGGCAACTGAACTTTGAAATTTATAACATTGACACCACGCTTTATTCAAATGTGGGATACCATCGACATGTAATGATTATAGTGAACAAGTATTGTAGGCCAAGCGGATATAGCTTTTGCTAAAGTGGTGCACCTGCACCCTTTTAAACATCAAAATCATACATAAGGTTAAATATACTATATTTACAAACAAAAATAAAAGCAAATGGCATTTTAATTACACCCCTCAGCACGGGAGACACTTTATTTGCACCATTAAGTTAAATATTATACCCCTAATCATAAGCCATGGCTTCACCACCGAAGGTTTTTGGTGGAATGATAGAACTTGCGGTGGTAGTTTTGCAAATGTTAAAGTTTCAATGATAGACATGCAAACAGAGAAGATTTGTAGGGTATGCATCCAAAAGCTTATAGTTAACTAAGCTGACTTCAATCTAAATCACGCTAATTAGAATGTTACTCAAAATTTAAATAGCGTTCAAATCATAGATTTAAGGAATAAAATAAGTTTATGAATATGTTTGCCAAATTTGTGTTTTGGCATGATTATTGACAACTGTAGTGCAATACATGCAAGTGAGCATGTGTTCAACTCAAGCTTTCATCTAGAGTTTCAGATCAAATCTAATATAATTGATATATGAGTTTGATCACAATATTTCGCTTTCATTTTTCCACTATTTTTCTTGATGATTAGAGAAATAATCAAAAGATACATATACTTTGCTCAGTATATACAGTATGCGTGACTTGTTAACTATTCATGCAGACGGTCCATTATAAACAACCACGTTATATATATATATATATATATATATAGTCAATCTAAATTAATCAAGTTAAGACACCCAAATATGACCACTTTAAAAGTAAATGGAGCAGAGCACTGCACAGGTAGGTGCGGTGAGTCAAAAAATCAGATTGTTAATCATTTTGAATAAATCAAAATTATATAGGGTTAAATCAAGACTCGGCCCATTTACATACCTGCTTAAGCATAAGGCAACAAGTCAAATTGATTAAGATTTAGATTATGCGGGTCCCAAACCTAGCACAAATATTATATGGATTGAAAACTTCAACAGGAGCTTGACCCAATTATAAAAGTACGCCTGACCTGCCTGACCTGCCTTTTTGCATGTATATATCAGTTATGTTTTGAATTACACAATGTAACTTGAACTAGCTGGGCAAAAACGTGGCAAAAGCACACCGTTGTATCTTGAAAAATATTTTAGTGACTAAGTTATATGGCAATCACGCACTATGCAAATCGACCCAAATATCTACTATAATATAAGTGGCACAAAGCTTCCACATACAAAATGAGCTTTATAGTTGCAGGGTCAATCTACAGTTTGAGGGATGATACAGAAAAATACAAACCAAAAACTAAGAAGAATAAAAAATTTACTCGATTTGGATCTTTAATGCTACCACGTCCTCTAATCAAGACACGGCACTCTGTACTTGCTTCCACCCGCTTAAGAGAATTTCCTCTTGGACCAAGAAGTCGGCCAACAAAATTATACTGAAAAAATAAACACCAAGAAAATGATAAAAATCAAAATACTTACAAGGAATAAATTACTATTCAAATTTTAGCTAAAAATAATACATACATTAGGGTATAAATCCACAGGAATATCAACCCTGATTGTTTTTTTAATAACAATACTGGAAGAGCCACGTGGTGATCCAAGCCATCCATGTCCTAAAGGAGGTTGTATCATTCCTAACCTCTGCATATCATTAACGAGAAAAATATTATTAAACAGGCTAACAAATTATAAAATTAATAAATGTGAACAAAAGTGAAAAAGATGAATGACAAAGGCTAAAAATCTAAAAAGTATGCAATAAAAAATGAAAATACAAATATATCAGTTCAAAAAATTAATCATTAAAATTTTTAAAAGCTTTAGTAAAAATGATCATATACAAACCAGATATGACACTCATATTTATGAGCACAAGAGTTAATAACCAAGTCGCAACCAATTTTATAAAAGAAACTAATTAGTGCATGCATTACAGCCAACACAACATTTCAAAATGATTTCTGAAGTTTTACAGCGAATAAAAGTTGGCTAATTAAACTTCATAACATACAAAATACGTAAAACAGATCATTCTTATTGAAAAGATGAAATTTATAAAAAAGTTGTCCTAAAATAAAAAAAGTAAAAGAGAGTTTAGAAATGCTATCATTTCACTCAGTTGAATTCACTTAATAGCTTTATTCATATCTTGAAGTGTCAGTCAGTAAGAAAAGGAAACATAGAAAGCAGAAAAGCTGCCATGTTATGATGTCAGTAAATGTTAGAATATATGCTGGCCATTACAACCACCATTTATAAGAAATAGCAACTAGTAAATTAACTCATTTTTACAAAAAAATCGTAAAAATCGTACACAACCCCATGTTAACAATCATTTTTCAGCAGCGTATTTTTTAATGCATCAAACAAAGACTCAGTCAAGTTAAATTTCCTTCACGTTAATCATAACAAAAATAAAAACTTTGACAAGTGTGCTGGAAGCTCAATGTTATATATATAAATATGCCAAAAGAAAGCCACCAAAACTAGCACCATGAATTCAAAACTTTAAATAACACTCCTAACTGTAAAGTCAGATGCAAATGGAAGTTATGTTACTGGTTAGTATCCATACTTCTGGTTGAAAAGTTGAAATCCATCCATTTAAGTCAGCTGCTGTTCCATTTGAAAAAAATCCTCCACTTGTCTGCGGCCTACCATGTTCAATACCACCTTGATCTAAAACTGATGCATTCCCCAAAAGTGTGGTCACACGTAAAATTTCTGCTTCAAAATGTCAATTTCAAGCACAAATGCATCGGTTAGCTTTTTTTTTTCTAATAAAATTAGTCAGAAGTAAATTGAGACTATGGTAGTTAGTTCAAATCAATGCACAATCAGTGTAAACGTGTTTATGATGACAAAAAAAGTCCTTGAAACTACCAAATGTTACAAACTGACTAACATTTGCTCAAAAACAGCTAGGGAACTCATTAAGAACTTTATGTACAATTTGTCAACTATAATAAACTCACTAAAAAAGGGATTGTAAGGGTAGCATCTAGCATGCGAGGTAAAAACATTTTGTTCTTATGATAAAAAAGTTGCGGTTGATAAGATGATGCAAGCGCAACCTTCAGCTGCATTTTGTTTTGATACCAATTGTCTAAAAGCTTAAGAAAGCTGCATGCATTTCTCCTAAGTATCAAAAACCAAAACAATATTAATAACATGGATGTTAAATGTGCATGAATATCAGTAGTAAGAATAAATTTCAACCTGAAGAATGTTATTTGTCCTTAAAAAGTGGTCCTTTTGCTTCCCTATAAAAGGAAGTTTTTTCTAAGATCATATCATCATTCTAATCACACAGAGATACAAGCAAGAAAAGTAAAATCGCCAACCTAGAAAGATAAAAACTAGAATATAAAAAAAACTGATAGAAGAGGACGTCTCAAGTTCACACATTTTTTACTGACACATTAATCGTTGGTTGGACAGCAAGTGAAAAACAATGTAGGTATAAACAGTTCACAACACTGAATTCCCAGGATAACAGAATTTTGATGCCTGCCATAGTTGAAAAGAAAGAGAAAATTTCATCACAAATCTAAACCTCAAGCAGCATTTGACAAAAAATTATATGAAAAATTAATCACAAACAATGTTCTTCTCATGTTCCTGGTCTTTTTTTAAATTTTCCACTCTTTATTCTTTATCTTAAATTGCTAATTTTTTTACATGCTGAAACGCCGGGAAAAAAGAAATTTAAAATATGTGTTAGCTAATTAACTTCAATGTCAAACAAAGTTACATTAATTAAGATAGCAGCTGTAACATGTGATCAATTAATAATATTTGGGACAGGTTATTATATCCTTAAAACACATGGACCGATAATTTATGGCATACATCTCATAACTCAAAGAAAAGTTAAGTATCATAAGTAGGTTTCTTGATGCAACATCAAAATATTTCAAATAAATGACGCATCATATTTTTGCATCATTAAAAGAGAAAGAAAAA
Organism: Gastrodia elata; assembly: GCA_016760335.1. Lineage (NCBI taxonomy): Eukaryota > Viridiplantae > Streptophyta > Magnoliopsida > Asparagales > Orchidaceae > Gastrodia > Gastrodia elata. The sequence goes on along the minus strand of CM028684.1, from coordinate 29,260,846 downwards.
GGCAATAAAGACATGGGAAGAAATCATTAAAAAGAATCTTCTCTATTTGAAACTTAGGAAGGACTCTTCTATTTGATCCTGCACAATGGAAACAAATGATTCATGCAGCCGACCCCACCTAGTGAGGTTAAGGCTTGGTGTTTTTGATGTTGTTGTTGTTGGCGTCGTAGATCATAATGTCATACGTGATTTTCGTGCACAATCTGGACTGACCATGTGTCAAGGTTTAGTAAAAAAACTAACCCTAAAGCATCTTTATGCAAGTCAGGCTCTCCCAATCGTTGATAATTCACTCAATTTCTCTTGATTATAAAGGTACAGATCTTGCCAAGTTAAAAGTATTGTCGCTGAGTTAATGAGAAGCTCTTATACTCGATGCTAAGTTCCAAAAACCACTTATGCTCTCTAGGATCACTTACAACAAAATTTTCCATAGTGATTAGCATATCATGACAAGCACCACCTGCCACTGCACCTTTCCAACAAATTGTACATTCTATCAATTGCCAGAGAACATGCTCCTTCGAGCCTATGGAACACAGCTCATCAACCAAGTCCTAGTGGCTTGTTCTCTACCTTCTTACTATAAATACCCTTCCTCTCCAGGAAGGAAGGACTCACACCTTGTTGCCCATTCTGCCTAGGTTAAGCCATCGCTGACATTAATTTGCACACACAATAAGGACCCCAATCAAAAACTTCTTGGAGTTCACTTTTCTCACTTTCAATTTTCTCCTTTATAAAGCATTGCCTGAGTCTCTAGTAGAGCTCAACTGCTTGTACTAGCTAAGAGCTAAATAGTAAAATGGGTGGACACAACCTTTATGTAGGTGTAAAATCCCATTTACACAGTCGAACCTTAACAAAATCTTGTTTCTTCTATTCATTTTACCTAATTTTATGGATTCATCTTCACAGCTACCATATGTTGAGAAAGCTGCGTTCTTACAAAACTCATTCAAATATACCGGTACCAAGTCACTCTGCTGAAATGCCAGTTAGAACTCGGATAAGAACACATGAACTAAGGAAATTTATTGTTTGATTAAGGGCAGCTTTTTATTGCTACTTCAAGACACAACCTCCAAAAAGAAGCTTCTTTTGATGTTGTCAAGCCCTAACCTTTTAGGTGCTTACTATAAATATATTGTCAGTTATTATAAAACTGTTCACCTAAGTAACATAATTAAAAAATATATTAATTCAATTGTATAATCAATTAACTAATTAATCATAAACTAATGAATAAACTAAGATACTAATCTAACATACTTAACTAATGCAACATATTAATATGTTGAGTTAATAATTAACAAATAAAATAAAATAACTGGCATAATAAACTAATGCAATTAACTAATTCAACATAATTATGTAATGTAGCTAATGTGATAGCATGATTAATTAACATAATTAGCTTACATAATTAACATATTAACTAATTATTGCAATTAAATAATTAATACATTAATTAATATTGATTTTTGCCCATGTTAAGAGAAAGATGAAGACCAAAAAAGGTATAGAAAAAGCTATTAAGAAATATCTTCTTTATTTGGATTTATTTGGATCTTAGGAAGAGGTTTCTATTTGAACATGCTACCGGCCCAACCTAGTGGAATCAAGGCACAACAAAAATAATTAACATGGGAAGAAAAATCATGGGAAAATAATGAAGACCAAAGGATTCTCTATTTAATCATGCACAATAGAAATAATTAACATATTAATTAATTATTGATTTTACACATGTTAAGAGAGTAAAATGAAGACCAAAAAAGGCATGGGAAGAAACCATTAGAATAGCTATTCTCTATTTGCATTTTAGAAATGGATTTATATTTGATCATCCATAATGAAACAAAGTAATCATATAGCCAACCCCACCTAGTGGAATAAAGTCTTGGCGTTGTTGTTGCTATTGTTGTGTTGTTGTAATTTATTTATATACATAACTAAAAATTAAATTAATTGTTGCAATAACAAAATATATAAAAATGGCTTATAATTAATAATATACCCAAGGCCATCAAACAATAGTAACATTGTCTCTATCAACAACTTAAAAATATAGCTTCTTCTCCAGCTTCTTCAAATAGCTCTAGATGTACCAAATGAATCCTAAGTTTTATTCATGTAAACTTTATGCATTCAAACTTTTAGGTTGACATTATAAATATATATATATATATAGACTTTGTTAACATTATTGTTGTAGGATTCCAAGTTTTAATGGAACAAGTTTTAGTTGCATTAGGTAGTCGCTACGCAGCATAAACCTTATAAAGTTAGCATACCATGACTCCTCTAAGAATGATGACAATTATGGCACCCCTAAAAGCCTACATAGTACTGCCCATATATGGTGAATAGTGTACAAAGGTAGATACACCAATCCCCAAGGATAGTCTTAAGTGAGCAAGGTATGGGCAAATGCATTGACAAAAACTTAACCTATAAGATTAGGACAAGAATAAGAAATAAGAAAATTGGCACTCATATAAGCAAGTTTATGTGATTAATAGGTATTTTTACTAAAAAAAATAAATATTTTGCATCTTCAAAAAATAAAATATTAGTAGCAAATTATGGAAATCGACAAATTAGGTTTCAAGCTTTGGTGAGAATAAATATCAACACACATAAATGTAATTGGTTATTAAATGAATAATTGTATGAGGATGAGGCATATAAAGTTAATATTATAAAAATAAAATAATAAATACAAATGTAATAAATGGTTAATTAATTTTAATATTAAGTGTTTATGCCTTTCAATAGAAATAGATGTAAGCACAAAATTATTTAAATTGTTAATCCAAGAAATGCCTCGTAAAAAAATTTATTGGATGATATCTAAGTGTGAATATTGAAATAGTATCATAGAAATTTTGAGATTCACAATGGTATTACCTTTGGCTAAACAAATAAAGAAAGAAAAATTAATTTGAAATTTATTGGATGATATCTAAGTGGAATTAAGTGTTTATGCCATCCACTTATAAAATTAAGCTTCCAAAACTCAAATTAATTATTTCCTTATAAACAATGATTATACTATATTATAAAAATAATATAATAATTCCCAAAAAAAACTTAGCAATTCAATATAAGATATTAGTTATAGATTTGATACTAATGAGTTTAAAATAGCAAACCAATGCTATATCATAATATTAGATAATGAAATCTTTAAGAAAAATAGATTTAAGAACAAAGTTGTAGAGCTTTTAAATAATGCGATATTGAGAAATAACTTAAATAAAATGAGAACCCTTGTATTATAAATATGATTTAAATGCAAGAACAAAGTGTAGTGAGAAATATATAAATTAGCTTATCATGAACAAAAAAGGTAATACTAAGATTGTAGTCCTTGAAGGTTTATATGTGAAATTATACATCATTGAGGTAGTAGATATATATATATACATAAATGGGAATAAAAACTAAACAAATGGCTCATGCTAAGTATCTTAAGATTGACAATTAGAAAAAAATTGATAAAGACATTTATTATAAATTTGTGAATTACTTTCATAAGTGTTTCAATGAAGATTAAAATAATAAGATTAACATGAATTGAGTTTAGTAGCTTTAAGCATAATAATTTTTGTACTTTCATTAATTAGATTAAATAAACCTTCTTTTTCAATTTCAAGCCTCACCTTAAATTCCTTAGTCTCTAATTTTAGCACCTCTAAGTTCTCTGGTATGACCTAGATTCCCTTTAAGCATTAGCATCCTAATAGTCATAAGTTAACCTAGAGCTATTAGATTGCAACCTTTCCCTTAACTTTGCTTGTAGAACCTCCTAAGTGAGCTTTTAGCTAAACTAGTGAACCTTTGAGCTAGGATCCCTTAGATCTATTTGCCTTAGCTAGATTCTAGGTAGTGAACAAGACTAAAAGTAAGGTTTCTGATGCTTTAAAGAAAATGAGAGATAGAAATCCCTATTAATTTCAGTTTGGGTTAGAGAGGGGTTTCTTGGCTCACTAAGTTATTTAATCAGTTTTTAAAAATTTTAAGAAATTAGATGAGAAAAGCAATTTAAAGGAAATAACAAAATTATGCAAAAAATAGTGATTCAAGATACTTAGACATACTTTAAAACTTTGGGAGATAGTGATCAAACACAAAATACAAGAGTTTATCGCACTCAATTTGAGTTTAAGCCAAGTAGATCGACTATGGAGGTTATACAATTGTTAAGAAGTCTAACGAAGATTTCAGGAGAAAAGATGATCTTTATTTATTTATTATAAATTTGGAAAAAGCGTACGATGAGGTACAAAAAACATCATAATATGATGCTCTCGTTGAGACAAATAACTAAATCCACAACAAAATGAAACAATTGGATCAAACAAAAGCGGCAGTTCTGGATCTTAAAGAGTCTAACCAAGTTTAAAGAGCTGCGAAAAGTATAAATCATCGGATAAAATGAATCGACATGAATCACTCGCAATCATAACTGATACAAAGTGGGATTCGAAGCTTCACCATGGTTCAACAATCGGTAGCAGTGCGGAAGCACTGGCATAAACGGACCAAGCTTGTTGCGCTCTGCCAGCAACTCCGACAGATACCTGCAAGTGAATTGTCCAGTTCAATTAAATCAGAGAGGAGAAAAGCTGCCAGCAATCTACCTCAACATGAGTAAGCCATCGATCAAAGATCTTTCCACAAAATCAAAAAAATACTCCGCCGCACCCAAAATAAATCCCGAAAGCAACGCGGGATCGATCCAAGACGATAAGAAAAACTGAGAAAAACTAACAACAAAGGGAGTGAAGAAGGGTCGATTCATACTTCTCCTGCTCAGCGATGGCGGTGGCAGCTGTGCGGAGAGTTGCGATATGAGGGGAGAGTGGAGCAGTGGGCTGCGTCGGCGAGAAGGCCATGTATCTGCCGGAAGACATGGCTATACGGGACAGCGAGCTAAGGTCACTCGCCTGCGAAATTTGGATGCCCTAACGAGCGAACGTTGCCAGGCAGTCGGGGAGAGAGAAAGAGAGAGGTCAGTGCTGCATTTATCTATAGGCGTCGAAGCAGTGCAGTGAAGACGATATTTGTTGCCTACCGAGTAACATATTTATGAAAATAAGTTATTTTGAAATATGAATATTATGATTTAGAATTTAAAATATTATTTTTATAAATTTTATGATTAAAATTTAATTTAATAATAATTTTTTATTATACTTATTTCTTATAAATTTTAATTATCTATAATTTTTGAGAAATATATAAAAGTTATATAGCAAAATCTTAAATTTATTTATTTATTTTTCTAAATTAAAGTATCAAATAAAATAAATCTCAATTATTGAACTTTTATTATAAAAATAAATGTTTATATAGTTAATCCTATTTAGTGAATTTATTCAAAATCTTAAATTTTATAAATACTTCTCAATAATTTTATTTTTATAAATAAACTTTTAATATTAATTTTTATATTTTTTTTTATTTTTAATTTTTACCAAACTCAAAAATAATTAAATATATATCTATGGCAAAAATAATATTGCATTTACAAAATCTTATATATATATATATATATACTTGAAATAGCATTTTAATTAATATATTTTTTATTTATATTTTTTATTTCTTAGATCTTTCAAATGTCTCCTTTCGCAAAATTAGCTACTATGCTTTTAAAACTTTTAGCATGATTTTAAATAATTACTTATAATTAAAATTATTCATAAATATATGTATAAATAATGTTCACTTGAGATGAAAAAAAAGTATATAGTATTTAATAAAATTTAATGTCTCATATATAATAGTAACACCCTCAAATATATCTTAAGAATTATAAATTTGAAAATTAATAATTAAATTGAGTTTAATCAAATGTCTATGATACTTGTAGGGCTTGATATGTCTCTTTGCAATAGATCAAAAACAATTCATGTGTCCCATATATAACCCACAACTTATGGCTCAACTATTTATACATATTTGTGCATTGTTATCACTCTATCATCTCGAAGTCCTGCAATTTAGTGTAATGTCGAGTCGTTTACGTCTTCGTTGAATGATAAGACCACTAAGCAACTCGAGTAAAGCAACCTACCATGGGTAGCTACGGGGACTTGATGTCGGGTTAGCGAGATCTAATCCAGCACTAGTTTTGGGGTAGTCCCCTAGCCACAGAATCATATTGAGTGATTTAAAATACATAATATGCAGGCATAAAATATAACTCATTCATTCATTAATTTAGAAATATCATAAAATTTTAATCATAAATATCTAAATAAAGTAAGAAGTTACAAACTTTAAACAAATTAAAAAATAAAAAATCTTCAGCTAGCAGTATCAGCACTGCTTGATCCTTAACGTCTTTCATCTATGATGAGCTCCCAATCAATCAAACACGACTCAAAAATTAAGATCCCGAGAGATTTCAAAATTAGGGCAAATGAAAATTGTCATTGGATAAAGTATATATTTTTAAGTTTGGTAGCAATCCGGATAACGGATACTCCTAAATTAATTTTTTGAATTATTTAAATTCAGTAAATTGAGAAAATTAATTATAAGTCCAAATTCAATAATTTTAACTTCATTAGATTAAGAATATTATAAAAAAACTACAAGAAAAATAGTTATCAAATTTTGAGCTCCGGATTTACTATAATTAATTTTTAAAGTTTTTATTTTCAAAAATTAATATAAAATAAAATATTGCTCCAAATCAAAAAAAAATTTGCGCAAGCGTGTTCGTCTCTTGAAAAAATACACCTCTGTATTAAATTTCGTTATTATTTTGAAATATTGGATGAGAGAGAATGAGGAAGAGAAAACCAATTTATACACTTTAAAGTATTTAAGAGAAAGAGAAACTAAATTTCTTATATTTGAATAATGGAGGAAAGAGAACTATGAGAGAGAAAGAGGAGAAAAAAAAAATAAAAAATTCTTATAAATACCACTCCCCATTCCACATTATTCTCTTATCCTCCCCCACTATAATAATCCAGGTTGTTACTTAAGTCAATTATGACTAAAATAAATTATGATTGTGATTCTAATACTTTAATTAAGACATAAGGAGTTCACAGCAATGGCTTAGTCCAAATCAGGAGTCAAAATGATCAAATCTTAATTTTTTGAATTTTCAAAAACCTTGAAATTTGACCTATTTAATTTGAACTCAAATAAAAAATTTGACTTCATCATTGCGTTCATCACCCCCAAATTAGTTAGGTGTGACGTTTTGGAGGCATTTAGAAGTCATTGAAATTTCGGCAAATATTTTATTATATTTTAAATACCCAAAAATTCGAATAATTAAACGTTCGTCGAAACGAAAATCTGACTTCACCGTTGCGTTCCTCACGTCTCATTTAGCTAGGGGTGATTTAATGGAGATTTTTGAGAATGCTATTAATTAATTAAATTAAATTAAGAAATTAATTTGATTTATTTAAATAAATAGTTTAATTAAATACTTAATGACCCTTTACGCGCCGTCCCCTAGGTTTGACGTCGTTTGCATTGAGCGGCAGTCTCATGTTGATCGTATGATCGGAGCTCAGGATCCGATCTGACGGTCGATCACCCTTCTTCTTGCGTGTGTCACACCCGGTGATGCGCGGCAACCAGCCACGATGCATGGTCGATCACCCGTCTTCTCGCGCGTGTCACACCCGGTGATGCGCGGCAACCAGCCACGATGCATGGTCGATCACCCGTCTTCTCGCGCGTGTCACACCCGGTGATGCGCGGCAACCAGCCACGATGCATGGTCGATCACCCGTCTTCTCGCGCGTGTCACACCCGGTGATGCGCGGCAACCAGCCACGATGCATGGTCGATCACCCGTCTTCTCGCGCGTGTCACACCCGGTGATGCGCGGCAACCAGCCACGATGCATGGTCGATCACCCCCGTCATTCTCAGCTCGTGTCACACCCGGTGATGCGCGGCAAACCAGACCACCGATGCATGGTCGATCACCCCGTCTTCTCAGCTGGTGTCCAACCCGGTGAGGCGCGGCAACCAGCCACGATGCATGGTCGATCACCCGTCTTCTCGCGCGTGTCACAACCCGGTGATGCGCGGCAATGCCAGCCACGATGCTGGTCGATCACCCGTCTTCTCGCGCGTGTCACACCCGGTGATAGCGCGGCAAACCAGCCACGATGCATGGTCGATCACCCGTCTTCTCGCGCGTGTCACAACCCGGTGATGCGCGCAACCAGCCACGATGCATGGTCGATCACCCGTCTTCTCGCGCGTGTCACACCCCGTGATGCGCGCAACCAGCACACGATGCATGGTCGATCACCCCGTCTTCTCGCGCGTGTCACACCCCCGGTGATGCCCGCAACCAGGATTGTGTTTTCTCCGCATGTGCGGCAACCAGCCACAATGCCACGTGTCGGCCATCGCCTTAGGGGACTTCCAGTATATCCTTTTGTCCGCATTGATCGGCTAGCTTCAGATGCACCCGAGAAGAAGAAGCCTAATGCTCGAAGACCATCTGAATCTCCTTCTCGAGCTCCGATCATCCCGAACTAAAGGTACCAAACCATATTCCTCCCCATTTCAATTTTGATTCAACAATTTTCCATTTGCTAATTTTCATTTAAAATTAATTGTTCCGTCCAAAATAAAGTTTGATTGAAATCGATTTGGAACTTATCTCCTCGACAGTTTGTTCTGAGTGCGACAATAGGTTTAGCTCGATGCTAGGGCATCCAGCCATTCGCCGACCAGTCAACCTCCGGTGGCGTGGCGCCCCGCCCTTTAACCGCCAACAATCAAAGCTAAGGAGCGGTGTACCATACTGACAAATCCCTCACTTATCATTAGATTAAGATGTAATTCCTCGATCCACTAATAAAGGAAGAATGTGCCCAAGATAATGCAGCGGAGACATTCACTAAGTATATATATTCATTAGAGTGCGGAAGCAAAGACAATAAAATATGATATATCCAATCCACCATAATACAAGTAAGAAATAAATATGCAGCTCATAATAAAATAATATAGTAAAAGAACATATATAAATAAGTATTAATGAAAATGATAAAACTCTCATCCTCACAAAAATAATAGAGAAGCAATGCTAAGGATCTTTAGCAGCAGTACACTCTTTCTGAATCTAATTTTCAAAAGGCTCGACTACTTCGAATAACTTGAAATTTACCATTGTCAGTTTCATAATGATAGGGCCCCATCTAAAGAAAAGAAAAATCTTGTTAGATATATTATCTATTTACATTTTAGGCTGCTAATATTTTATGAATTTTATAATATCATCATTTTACTTTGACTATAAAAAACAACCAAAGTGTAAGGATGCAATAAGCATACAAATGAAGTAATAAACTATAAATAAATGTATTTATAACTAAGCAACATATGAGATAAAAAAATATACATCAACATCAAAGCTATAATAAGGTTAGACATATAAGTATAAGTAAAGTAAAAAAAAATATTGAAGAAAAAGACTCATCCTAAATATGCTTATGATCACTTGACATTTACAGGTTAAAAATAAATAATTTGACTGTAATATGTGTAGTAAGCAGTAACAGAAAGTAGCATCCTATACCTAAGTAAGCTTGTAAAGTAAAGTTGACTGAAGTAAAATATAACAGTAAACGACGACAGTAATTAGTAAACAGGTATGTAATGGCTGCCATATCAAAAGAGGGCTAATATAGCCTGCTGCAACAAGTATATGTATATTTCTAACGTCATCTGAGACTAGGTTAGAATAATAGAATAAAAATTGAACTGAATAGACAGTAATCATAAATGTAGTAATGTTTTAGTTATTTACTTTAATTCTGTGAACACATCTAGAAGTAGCTGAGGAGTCAAGCACGTTAGTAAGATCAACTTAACACAACACTCCTCAATGAATAATGCTAAGTAATCCTTATTTCTCCTTACCCCTGTCCAGTAGGGTAAAATGTGCAAGATCAATAAGTAACTGAACCCTATATAAATATTATTCTAATTATTCTAAGTTTTCATTTTATGCAATAATGATATATTGTATGACATGTTCAAAGAATGAGGCACAAAGTACAAGAAATGCAAAAGCAACAAGTGAGTTAATAATAAATAAGGGACTCTACTACACAATATGACATTATTGTTATCTACTTAAACATTTCTAACTATTCTAAGTTATATAAGTTCAGAATCTCTAATTCTTACTATCAAGTGTAACTTAGAAGCACGATCTTATAAGTTAAAAGCAATTAGAGCTGATCAGGTTCTAACTTAGTTCAATCAATATCGCCTACAAGTTAAATTAAAAATCAACACATCCTATTTAATGAATTTAGACGTTCTAAACTAAAGCTAGTGTAACAACTCAGATTGTTACTTAAGTTAATTAGGACTAATCTAAATTCTAATTATGATTCTAGTGCCTTAATTAAGGCATTAGGAATTCATCTCTAATGCCTAATCCAAATCAGGAATCAAATGAATCAAATCTTGATTTTTTTTAGAATTTCCAAAAACCCAAAAAATTGGCGTATTTATTTTGACCTCAAATCAAAAATCTGATATCTCCATTGTGCTCACCACCCCCAAATTTTTGAAGGCATTTGGAAGCCATTGGATTTTCATTAAATATTTTAATATTATTTAAATACCCCGAAATTAAATATTCGTCGAAATCGAAATTTGATTTCGCCGTTGCATCCCTCACCTCTCAAATAGTCAAGGGTGATATTGAATTTTTTTTGAAACATATTTAATTAATTAAATTTATTAATAAAATCAGTATAATTAATTAATTAATTAATAATATATATTTAAAACTAAGCAAACGACACCGTTCGCACTGTCTACCTTTCCTCTAAGCACCGTCAACTTTTTGACATTAGCCTTAATGGCAGATCTTGACCGTTCCCTCACGGATCGAACGATCCTCACCTATCTTCCCCTTGCCATCACGAAGGACCTGCGCGTGGCGATTACCCTACACGCGTCGAGCCTTCACCTCGAGCAGATGGTGGCCATCGATCGAAAATCCTTCAAGCCTCATTTATACTCCTCATCTGCTTCCTGTCTGCATCTTTTTGCTCAAAACTCCTACATTTCTAGCTTCGCCTGGCAAGGTATTATACTTTCCCAATGCTATTTCAATCATTCGTTTCACTTAGCAACTGCATATATTTTTCCTAAATTAAGTGTTATTTATGTTCATTGATTGTTAATTGTCTAATCGTGTTCAATGGAGCTCGATTTGTCAATTGCTTAAGCCTAATTAATCCTTCCTCTTGAAAAGCTAGGGCATCCAATTATCATTAAGTGGAGTGCCGTTGAGGCTTGGTAATGGTTCAGTCGGTAGTCCAGGTCCTGATCTCCTAGTTGGCACCTTGTTTGCGCTTGGTAAGCTCTGATCGGCGGTCTCAGACGCTACCCTAATTCTCCCTATTCCTCTGTCGAAGAAGATGAGCTCTTCCCTCTCGGGCTGGGTCGAGTCCACCCTGACCCAGTTGGCTTATGTTGGACCGCTCATTTTAGCGATGGGCCAGTTTATTTGGGTTATTCCTTGCGAGCCATTAGGATTAAAGATAAGAATTTATGTAAATGTATTAATAAAAATTGAATTAATTCAATATTTGTTCAAACTTTAAACATCCATAAATCAAAATCTACACATCCAAATATATAAATTAAATATGTCATTTCAATCAAAAAAATATAAGGAACATTTTGGCACTGTCAAACTTTCATTTGGAGGTAGTTTTCACTTAGTGACATTTAATGTAACAACCCGGTATTGTTACTAGCGTGTTTAACTCCAAATTCAGAAGGATTAAGTCGGAATTAGAAATTTCAATTTTAGTCAAATAAAAATAAAATAAAAATATCCTCAAATGAAGCATATTAAGGGGATCCTTCTACCAAAATTTGAGCGCAATCTGAGTTCCAGATCGTCCTAAATAAATTTGGAAATTTTAAACTTTCGGAGTCGATAAAAGATAAAATAAAAGTTGGATTTCAAGAAATTTTTGTATATTTGAATTAAGCATTATAAGAGGAATCTATGTTTTAAGTTTCGTGATTTTTCGGGCTCCGGATTAATCGTAGTGAATTTTTGAAGTATTTCGCTTAAAAATTAATATAAAATAAAATACTCGTCCAAATTCAATAATTTTTAGATGCTTGCGTTTGTCTCATCGAGATGGTCGTTTAGATATTAAGTTTGTAATTTTTAGAGTTTAATCAGCTTAGATCAAGGCTTGCGAAGTTTCAGCCGTTGAATTTTTTCTCAACGGCTGCAATAGGATTTAATTTTTTTGCCTCTTAAGTATATGGAGCTCTACCTTAAGCAGCCCATCCAAAAATTTCCTCTTCTCCCTCAGCCGTTGACTCTTCCTTCCTCCAAGCCAAGAGCACCTCCCCTCCTCTTCCTCCCTCCAAGCCGAGAGCCTCCACTCGTCTCTCCTCCTCCTTCTTCCTCCTTGGCCAAGCAACCTCTCCATGGACGGCCTCTCCTTCTCCTCCTCCCAACCGAGCAGCAACTCTCCTCTTCTTCTCCCAACCGAGCAGCACCTCGCCCCATCGGCAACCCCTCTCTTCTTGGCCGAATCTCCTCCTTCACCTCCATGGACGACCTCTCCTCTTGGCCGACCGTGCTGCAACCTCTTCATCGATCGAGCTCTTCTTCCATGGCCGAAATCAGCAGCCTTCTTCACTTCCATGGCTGAAATCAACAGCTCTCTTCATGTAACAACCCAAGGTTGTTACCCAGCTTGATTTTATCATAATCGTATCGTAATCACTATTCCATCAAGTTCATATAATCATTAGAACCAAATCCTGAAGGTTTGGAGCAATTCGGAGCGAAATCCAATATTTTGGATTAATTTTAATATTTAATTAATTTGAAAATTGAGGTATTTATTTTGACCTCGAAATTGAAATCCGACTTCACCGTTGCGATCGTCACCCCCAAATTAGCTAGGGGTGATGTTTTGGACGCGTTTGGAAGTCATCGAATTTTTGCGAATATTTTAATATAATTAAATGCGTCGAAAAATAGGATAATTAAATAATCGTCGGAATTGAAATCCGACTTCGCCGTTGAATTCCTCACCCCCAAATTAGCTTGGGGTGAATTTTTGGGATTTTTCGGAGTGCGTTTCAAAAATCAGAATTTTTAAATAATTTGGGAAAATAAATATGCAATTAGGCAATCATTGAGACCCTTATTTGTAATTTCCTCCAATTTTTAGTATTTTGGCTGACAACCCCTTGCACATTTCGGCTGGCCATCTCTCCCTTCTTCCTCAAGCCATGCCCCATTAATGCTCAAGCATGATGACTCTACTCCATAGCCTCCCTAGCCATGCTGGCTCCCTACACTCCCTCTCCTCCTTTAAATGGAGAGCTCAGCCCCCTTCTCATGCTTGCTGAACTTTTCTCCACTCATTCCCCCCATTGCTTCACCCTAAGAAGAAGAAGAAGAAGAAGAAGAAATAAGAAGGAAGTAACAAATGTTCCTTCCTCTTCCTCTCCTTCCAAGAACATAAAGGTACCATCTTGCTCATCTTCTTGTCTTTCTTTTGTGATTATAATGTTAGAATGTAGCCATTGGAAGTACATATGCATGTATGAAAGCCATTAAGGCTCTTAAAAGCTTCAAAGGAATATGTTATGTTTTTATCTATTTTATATACCCAGTCATTCATTCGTATTTTTAGTATAGTTAGAATGCTCCGTTCGTACTGATTTTGGTGTCGATGGAAAGGTATCAGAAATACCTTTCCATTGATATATGACACCACTCATGGAACTCTCTAGATTTAGAGTAATTAAGCTCGAAAAATAGCTATCACGGGTTTCACACCTAGCAAAATCACCGTCTGCCACTGCAGCGCGCGATCGCGCGCTGCAGCGAATTGCCGCGGGCTCCAGCGGACAGGAAAACTTAGGAAAAATATATAAAAATACATGTTGAACTAATTGAATAGTAAATTTTGCAAAATTGACCAGCGCGCTGCAGCGGTCGATAGCGAAAATTTAGCGGACAAATAAAAATATTAATTAAACTAACTGAATAGTGATATGAAAAATGGGCCGCTACAGTGCGCGGTAGCGCGCTGCAGTGGACCATAGCGGAAAATTTTTAAAAAACTTAGAAAAATGTGAAAACAAATTAATTGAATAGTGGTTTTTCAAATTGAATCGCTGCAGCGCTCCATAGCGCGCTGCAGCGGATCGCAGTGGGTCGCAGCAAGCCGCATCGCAAAGACGCTACTGCGCGAAAAGCGCTACAGCGCCCAAACTTGCAAAATTTCTAGAATTCTCAAAAAATTGCCCGGATTTTGTAAAACTGCCCAGTTTTGGCTGAAATGGCCAAAACTCAACTGTTTTAGTGTTTTAAGACCCCTAGGACCCTAGTGAGGCTAGATTATACTAAATTTGAACATATTTTAATTAAAATCAAGTATTGCATAAATTTCTATGCAAAAATTTAGTTTGAAATATATTCATAAGTATCAAGTACTCAACACTTAGTACGTGCCTTAAAATGTATTGTGTCAATCATTAGATAATAGAATACATGAACGATTGAATCAAATAAGTGGAACCTTAACAACTAAATGGCATGCAAACTAGATCTTTAGAATTGTGATTAAGTGCTAATCTCTTTAATTTTGATTAGCAATAATCACCTTTTATTTTATGTTACCTTTTCATTTTTATGTGTTCGTGAATCTAGGGTGTATATTAGAGAACCTTAACACTTATTTGGACACTTAAATGTGCTTACATAAACTTAAGAATCTTTATAACTTGATTAAGTAGATGATACTTAATCCAAACTTAAGTTGACATCAATAATATGCTAATAATACATTGATTTACCATTGACCTTTAAATTAACCATTGATCTTAATGATAGAAGGGTTAGGGATTAAACCCTGACTTATCTTGATTAAGATCTAAATCTTAATCATTTAATCAATCTACTTAATTGTAAGAGAATCTGATTTACATTATTCCAATAATGTATTTGATTGAGTATTGATCTTAAATCATCAAATTAGAAGTGCTAAGGATAATATTAAATACATGTGATTGAACTATCTGAATTTAAACTTTAGATCTTTGATTTTCTCTTATATAAGACAATTAGCATAAGATGGGAATAAAATTGTAATGATTTATGCAATGATCTACATTTAATAAGATCTTTGATTTTATCCCATGATTATAGAATAGAAAATGATCAAATGAATTTTAATCATTTGATCTAATCATCTTAACTCAAGTATAACAAGTAAACCTTAAGAAGTAGAAAAATGAGATCTTAAGGGTCTTGCTATAGGATTCATCATTGAAATGATTAAAGATCTTAACTAATGATACATTGAGGTAGGAAGGATTTTTGTAACTTATTGAGGTAGAAACCTAGTTGCTCCTTCATAACTTTAGAAGTTGAACTTAATACCTTGTGGTAAGAATTACCTAAAATACTTAGAATGTGGCTCATCCCTTGTGGTAGCAACCTATGTTGAGTGATCTTTGGATCACATTCTTGGAGCCTTGTATAGGATACACCTATTTAGTGTAAGGATTAATAGATTTGATAAATCCTTATTAATTAAATAGAACCTTCTGAACTTAGATTGTTGGTTGGGTATAGTAGGGTATACCCATATTACTGGATGAATTCAATAATATTCAAGATTAGTTGATTCACTCCAATGTGGACTTATGACTAGGTGCTATCCTGTTGGATTAGCTGAATACAGTCCCATTAAAGTAAATCTTCCAAGACTAAGAGTGTTATAATTAGTGAACAAGATCCTTAGTTTGAGATGTAAACTGCGATCGGGTTCTGCCTCCTATCGTAGTGCACTTCGATAAGTGCAGTTTAAGCAAACTAAGTATCTTAAGTCACTTTGTATAGAGCACTAAGTATGTTTGTAATTAGGGCATTTAACAGCTTAGCTTTAGATGTAAACTATGACCGGGTTCTGCCTCCTATCATAGTGCACTTCGATAAGTGCAGTTTAAACATACTATGGGTTAAATTTACTTTTCTTGCAAATATGCTAAATATGTGTATATAATCATCCCAGTTAATAATTTTTAAGTAAACTCTCAACTTTAACCAATGATCGAGATTAGAATTTAGGAGTCAGAATCATTTTAGCAAGATTCTGCACAATAGAGACTTTAGAATCATTATCAGATTTTAAAGCATTTTCTAGATTTATCTCATATAGTTTAGAAGCATGAGCATGAGCATAAGCATGATGTGTGAATATCAAAATGAGGTATGAGAATCAGAATGATGTATAAGTATTAGTGATGATTTATGAGTTACGGAATATTGCATACATTGATGGGAGAATTTTTGGATGCATCAGTGTCATCAATAAATAGTATTCCCAATAGGGTGTATGTAGACATTGGACCGTACTGTTCATAACAGTTCAGTGATTTTTGATAGTATGTCAGTAGCATACTGTATTGTGGCATATTCAGATGCATAGTTTCAGTGACATACAATATAGTTGTATATATGATTACTCAGTTTCAGATTCAGTACTGTTTTGATTTATTTTTAGTATTCGATTTCAGTTCAGTTTTACTTTACACTGCTTCAGTTATGTACAGTTTTAGATAGATTTGTACTTTCAGTTACCTTTACAGTTTTTCTGCAGATTTACTCGTATTATATAAATGTTAAATGAATAATTAGAACTGTTAGATTAGTTTTGATGTGTTAGACTTATTGTCTAACACGAGGTACTTTTGGGATCCGGCAATTTGCTAGATTCTGAGCAGTATACTGAGCCAGGTCAAGAGTACATCTAGGAGATCTAGGAGGAGCCCGTGGAGCATTAGTGGACTCTTCTTCAACTGCTTAGTTTACTTTCAGTTCAGTATTTAGTGCTATGTCTGTTATTTAGTAAATATTTGTAATAATTCTGGATGCACTTTCCTTTCTTTCCTGAGATGAATATTTTCATACTATTTTTATGATGAATGTATCTGGATGTTTGCTTTAAGCTTCCGCACTCTATTTTTTATACTACTTATACTTAGTATTGTGATATGATCAATATACTGGAAATGCTGATATCTTATACATATATTGGGTTCTTATTGTATTATAAATCTAATGTATATATTTGCCTAATACTTAGGATAAGGATACTACTATTATCTTAAGTATTAGCTCTCAACCCTACTTGAGGTTGAGTCAGCAGCCTTCAGGTGGGCTTGGTTCACAGTTATTCGGGGAGATGGGTTATTCATCCCCGAGTGGCGCACCGTTCCGCCGCCAAATTACTCTTTGCGCGCGGCGACGGGGTGGGGCGTTACACTTCATCCTTCTTGCCGACATTAGGTCAATTGTTGGTTGGGTAACTCCTCATACTCTCAAATAAAGCTGATTTTTTTTTTTAGTTGTCATTATATTTATTTTAGATTTATTAATTAACTAATCTTAGCAAGAACCTTGAATTTAAGTTGTTGATTTAGTTGAGATGAATGCATTTAGTTAGCCATTGAGGTGATTTTGGTATTGATTGTGATATAGAGAATTCATGTGAATCTTTTTGGATGATTAATAATATCACTATTATATAAGATTTTGTTAGTTTAGACTCCAAATAACTTTTGATTTGTGACTTTTAAGTGCTTCCAGTACATGATGTTCCTTATTCATCCGGTAATGCTTTATAATAAAATGCGTTTCTAAATGAAATTCTAATGCTTATGTTCCACGCTCTCTTAGAGGAAATGTAATGTGATTATATGTTAAATTGCTATGTAAATGAGTTCATTTTAGTGTTATGTGAATGAGTGTTGTTGTAGATCATTTGCATCATGCTTATATCTTTTCTATCTTACTACAAGGAGATGCTGTGCACCATTGTTAAGAAACACCTATTGCTGAATATATATTTTTAGTTTAATTTGATTTAGAAAGCACCTTTTAAATGAACTAACTTTTAAAATATTGGATATAACAACAACATATGTTAAATAAAACACATTTTTATTTCGGCCAATAATTCTTTTGCGGCCAAGCCTACGAATTCAGATTTGTGATCTTTATGAAGGTCATCCTTGGAAATCATAATTTATTCTTCTTTTGTCTCCTCTTGATTTAAATTGAGACATACCTTGTTTAAAACCATTTGCTACATCTTTTGAGATTTACCTTACAATATAGTAGTATTATTTACTTCCTCAAGCTCTAATCCATAGGTTGCCTTAAACTTTTTATGTATGTCTAGCAATGATGATGATAATAAGAGGATTTGGCTTTTGCATAATCTAAAGTGTTTTAGGCGGCATATTAATCTCTTAAGCCCTCTATAGGAATTGCTGCTATGTCTCCTATTAAGCAATTATGTTTCATTTAGCAAGTTCCTCTAAAGTATGTTATAGTAAATCTCTTCTCTTTAAGCTATGGAAAATAGATTAAATAAAATCCCTTCTAAGCAAAAGTAAGCAACACTTATAAAGGTAATCGTCATTTAGCTGCCTTACTTAATAAATGCAGGTATTATGAATGCTGTCTTGCCTCAACCAACCATCAAACTTCAGGTTTGGATCATTTTAAAGGTACGTAAGTACTTAAAACTTGTATTGAGTTCTATATATTAAATTACTTATTTAGTCCTATGTTAAGTGCGTACATCACTTGCATAGTTCTTATTACTATTTTTGTGCTTTTACTTTTCTTAAGTTTTATGTTAACTTTCAATTACTTTGCAAGTTGTGTTTAAGGATTGAGGTGTCTTGATTATATCTTGAATGCTAAATTTTAATAAACTCTCATTTATCCCTAATTAAACTTAAGAGATTTTAAAGGCTTGATCAAGTGAATTACACTTAATCTGGATCTTAGATCGCCATCAATAATTCATTTAATTTGTCATTGATTTGTAATGTAACTATTGGTCTTAAATTGATAAGGTTAGGGGTTAACACCTAATCCATCTGATTTAGACCCAAACTCTTAAACATCTAAACAATCAATCTGATTGTAAGATAATTTAATTAATATAATTCCAATAATCTATTTGATTTGATATTGACTTTAATTCATTAGAAGTGCTAAGGAAATTAAAAGATCTGGTATGATTAAGCATCTGGACTTGAAACTTAAGATCTTTGATTTTCTCTTAAATAAGATTATTAGCATGAAATCAACTATAAAATCCATGATGATTCATCACAAGATCAAATTCTATTAAGATTCTTGATTATATCTCATAATTATAATCTAGGACTCGATCAGATGGAGCTACCCACCTGATTTAGTTAATCAAACATAATGAATAATCCCATAGGATTATATTGAGTGTTTAGATATGTGAGATCTTGATGATCTTACATTTAAGTTTAATGTGATAATAATACTATCCTTAATCATCTTTAAACCAATGAGGTAGGAAAGACTTATTGTGTTATCATGAGGTAGAAGCTTAGATGATCTTACTCGACCTTAGAAATTGATCTTAAATTCTTGTGGTAGAATCACCTAAACTACTTGGAATGAGATTTATTCCATGTGGTAGTATCCTATATTGGGTGACCCCTTGGTCACATCCTTGAAACCTTGTGTAGGATGTATCCCCTTTGAATCCTAGATTCATAGTTTTGGTTATCCATGTTGATTAAATAGCATTGATGTAACCCATATTGTTGGCTGAGTCTAGTATTGTAAATCCATAAAGCTGGGTCACTCCAGTATTATTTAGTATTGGTGAATCACTCTAAGTAAGACTTATCTTGTGCTATCCAGTGGGCTTAGGCAGATACAGTCCACTTAGAGTAAATCAATCAATCCTAAGAGTGTTATAATTAGTGAACTAGATCCTTAGTTTGAAGAAATAATTGTGACAGGGTTCTGCCTCCTATCGTTATGTGTGGCAATAAGTGCAGTTATAAGTAAACTAAGTATCTAAAGTTACTCTTCTTAAGACACTATTAGTATATTATATTTAAGGAAATGGAATCTTTAGTTTGAAGGAATAACTGTGACAGGGTTCTGCCTCCTATTGTCTTGCATGACAATAAGTGCAGTTATAAACAAATTAAGTATTTCAAATCACCATCTTTAAAATACTAAGTATGCTTATAATTTAGGTATTTAACAGCTTAGTTTGAAGAAGTGACTGTGACAGGGTTCTGCCTCTTATCATTGTGCGTAGCGATAAGTGCAGTTATAAGCAAACTAAGTGTTAAATTCACCTTTCTTGGAAACATACATCTATGTGTATACAATCTTCCCAGTTGATGATGTTAAGTAAAAGTCCTCATTAAAACCAATTATGGAAATTAGATTTAGGAGCCAGAATTCATTTAGATGAATTCTGCACGATGGAGACTCTTGATTCATTGTTTAATTTACATCATTTTTCTGGATTTTGAGCTTTAAGTCAAGTAGACATAGAAGCATAAGCATGATCATAAGCACGATGTATGAGTATCATTGAAGATTTATGGATTACGGAATATTGTATATATATCAATTGTGAAAGTTACAGAATGATTAGTATTGGATTCCCAACTGGATATATATAAGTATTGGACCGTACGATTCATAGTAGTTCAGTGATATATTGGTTACATATTATGTCATTCAGTTCAGTGGCATATACGAATGCATTTATTCAGTGGCATACAGCATACCTTCATATATACCTTATTCAGTTTCAGATCATTTACTGTCTTTTCTATTTTCAGTATTCAGCTTTACATTTCAGCGTTACTTTACTTTACTGCAAATTTTATACAGTTTCAATTATTTAGCGCCTTTACAGTTTTCTTGCACTTTTACTTTACTTTGCTTAAATTTTGTATAGCTTTATACTTTCAGTTATTTTACAGTATTTATGCAGTTTAATTTCTGTCTTACTCTTATGTTGAATAGCATCTTTTAAAATGTAAGTATATGTTATTTTATAACTTTATTGTACATAGACTTTATAAGTCTAATATTATTTTTTTTTCTTTGTTGGCTTGGCCCTGTCATATATGTACATATGACAGCATCAGGTGTTAGCTCAGACCTTGTGCTTGGGTGTGTGCTGGTGATAGGTCAGGTGAGATTGATAGTCTGCAAGAAGGAGATCTTGCTCAGTTATTAAAATTTATGTTGCTCATATTTAATTAAATGAAATAAAGGAGTTTCTTTCTTATTATTCTGCATTTTCTATATTGTATATGAATGGATAGATGTGGATATTGTTGAATGCCTTCTTTTTGATTTTTGCACTGCTTTACTTATGTTTCTGCTAAGGTCTTGCTCCTACTTCGATTAATATCATGGATATAAGTTGTCTATTATCTGTGGTATTAGTGACAGCCACCACTTGATCATCGTTGAGTTAGTATTACTCGATGACGGTCAGGAGGCAGCCGCCACATTTAAGATTCCTATAATTTGACCCAAATGGCATAAATGTTTAATTAACCATAACTTTTCACACACTAGTCTAAACATAGGCAATATAGGTCTTAAAGTGATTAGTAGAACCTCTAGAATAACCTAGTTGTATTCATTTCTCTGTTTGGATTAATATTGACTTAATAGAACCTACTACTAATTACCCTAATTAACACTAGAACTTCAATTGATCATAACTTGGTCAATGAAGCTCCAAATTAGCTCTTCCAATATATCATTTTGATCAGGAAGACCTAATTAACAGTAAACTATAAAAATATTTTAGATCCACTGGTTAGATCTCTTAATCAACTCTAATTACCTAAAAACTTAATTAGTGAATATTAGCATAATTAATAATCCAAATTGAGTAATTTTAGTTTTGGATTACTCCTATAGTAGAATAAAACTTAGTAGTATGATTGGTTTAGTAATTTTGTGATTAATTTCACTAATCACTCACTAATCACCTAAACCCTAATTAAGTCATAACTTAACTAAATGAAATCTAAATTGGGTCTACTCCTAATTAAAGTACTCAATAGGCTATAAGGAAGCTATAGTCATTGAGTTTACTGAATTTAGACTTAAATTGGAAAAGTTGGGTTTTTGACCCATTAATGAAACCCTAATTCACATAATTAATCATAAAACTTGTATAAGCTATAACTTCATCAATACTTATCAGAATTTAATGATTTTTAGTTCTATAGAAACCTTAGATAATAATCTTCAATAAACTGACAAAAATTTTAGATTTCATTAGGTCAAATTACCAAATTGTCTTTATAAGTTAAATTTCTTAATTTAACTTTATAAGGCTTAATTCTTATTCAAAATGGATATACTTAGTGTCTAACCTTAGATTAGATAGTAAGTAATCATTTCCCTTCAAATTTTAGTTTAGAGCTCTAATTTATAAAGTTAAATTTTAGACCCTTAAGTAGGGGCAAAATGACATCATTTTGCCCAAATTTAGGTTTAAATATTCTTAAACCTTAAAATTATAATTAAACCTCTAAAATCAATATTATGACTAATTTAAAATCATTTATGATGATTTATCTTATCATTTTGCCATCTTTTTTAGAAAATACCTTAAAATTCACATCAAAATCTCCCAAGTCTTAATTTACCTCTTATAAGGTGAATTTAGCTCACCTTATATCTTCCTTATATTAATTATATCATAACTCTAGTTAAGTAAGGTTAATATTAAATTTTAAATATTTCCTTTTTTTTAAGATTTTCCTTTCATCCCTTAGGATCTAGCTTAGAATTTTAAGCTAGATTTCATCTATTAAGTAAATGGGTTACTTAATAGATGAAGACCTTGGTTTTATAGTTTTCTAGAATTTCATCTTTTATTTATGATTATTTTGTATTAAAACTTTAGATTTAAGATTAGATATACATCTTATTAAAGCTTGACTTTGCTTAATAAGATAGCCTTAACTATAGTTTGTGAGATTGGGTTTAACTTTATACCATCAGGATTAGAATCTATTGGATTAAGAAGTTAAAATTCAATATTTGGATTTTAACATTTTAATTCCCCAATTTTGATTATATTAATCAAGATTGATTTGGGATTCGTAAAATCATCAATTATGATGTTTAATTAATTTATTTAACTTAAATAAGCGTCATGTGATTTATACATGTTAGAACTTGATTAGTTCTAACTTTTTTTAACTTATAGGACCGATATTTTAACAACTTTAGTATTGTTACCCATCAATTAGTGATCTAATTGACTATAATCCTTTTTCATTTGTCTTATATTAGTCTAAGGAGTCTCCAATTCAATTTTCGTGCGATTTGGAGATCATTTGGCAATTTTCAACATTTCATGATTTTCTGATAATTTTGAGAATGCCTAATTTATTTAGACCTCATGATTAAAAATAGAGTCCACCATTGGACTCACCACACCCAAATTAGGTATGGGTGGTATTTTGGAAGTGTTTGGAAGTTGTCAAAATTTTCCCGAATATTTTAATAATATTTAAATACCCAGAAAAATTAAGATAATTAAATTGACCTCCGATCAAAAATCCAATTGCATTTTTGAGTTCCCCACACCTCAATTAGATAAGGGTGAATTTTGGGATTTTTTGGAGTGCGTTTGATTATTTTATTTTGAGTAATGAATCGTGCTTAATTAATTAATTAATTAATGTAATTAAAATAATTAATATAAATAATTAATAATTTATTTTCCAACGGTATTTCCAAAAGGCAGGGATCCCGTGTTCGGCTTCGAATATGGGACAACCATTCCTTCTAATCGGAACCATTGGATCCTTATTAAATCAAATCCAGCGGCACTGTTTTAAACCTACTAATCCAGCCGTTGGATCGGCGCCTAGATCCAACGACCTGGATCAATTCCCTATGCGTCTTCCCCTCCCGTGAAGGTGCCCTGATACCCACGCATGGTCACGAGCCAAAATGCAGGTATACGCCCTTCCTCTTGCAGGATTAAGCCCTCAATATCATTTTCTTTCTTTTCATTCCATCAAAGCACCTGCGGGAGCTAAAGGTTGGGTTTGAGAGAGAGCTGAGGTCGCTTCAAAGTGCCTACTCTTCTTCCTGTTTTTCTTGGCTTGCTTAAGGTGCGTTCTTCAACTTCCCCTTCCTTAATCAATTATTAATGATAGCGTAGATCTCTATCGTTGCAATTAAACTTAATTAAACTCTATTGGCTTTGATTTCGTCTAAGCTTGTAATTCGCACTTTCTGGGCTTCGATGTTTCGTCGAGTCTGAAATTAAGAAATTAGGGTTCAATCTTACACCCTGTATAGTCATCATCAAGACCCATTTTAAGGTCCCACAAATTGGTCTTGATGAGGACTTTACAATGGCATGTGAACTCCCCTTTGAAATTACTCTATTCGATTTTTAAGTTAACCCTAATTGCGATTTTTCCAATGGGATCATTCGGGGAAGAAAGCGGTTCTGCTGGCCCCGTTCAGTTCTTTTCTGCATGTTAGACCCAGCAGTTCATTTGAACTGAACCGTGCGTTCTGGCTTAGTCAGCTGTGGTTCCCTTAGTGACACACGACTCACTAATAAGCTGCCGCATGTCAATAGGCGCAGAATTTTATACAGCCGCCGTTTATCAATCTAAGTGCCCATCATTTCAAATTAATTCTGAATTATTAATAAATGTTGTGTTATATTGAATTATGTGTAATGATTTGATTTAATAATAGAATTTTGTTATGGAGTGATTAATAATTAATCAACATTTAATGATTACATAATTTGTTTTAATCATAACTTTAAAAGTACAACTCCAAATAATGCAAAATTATATACCATTTTGATCACAAAAATGAGTAGAATAATAATATGCAATTTAATTTTAGTTTTGGCAAATATTTTAATGGGTCAATATTTAAGATTAATTAATTAATTACAAATTAATTTTCATTATTCTATGCGACTTAATTTGATCATTTAAGATATAAATTAAATGATCAAATAGTCAATTTCACTCACAAAAATGTGATGAACAATAATATGAAATAAAATTCAACATTTAAACCATAATTTCCTTAATCACTTTTTAACCTAATTTAGAGTCATTAAAACCCTAATTTTTCCAAAATTGTCCTAAATTGATATACTTAGTGTCATTCTCCCCCTTATAAAATAAGAATTTTATTAATATGTAAATCATTTCCATTGGACAACAATTTAGGATTTTAGGTTTTTGACTCTTACTTAGTGTTATTGTGATTATTCAATATTTATAGATATCTTATTTTATGTCTTATAAAACTCTAGGATAGCTAACATGTCACATTATTATCTCCCTTACCACTTAGATAATATTTTTATGAGCTTAGTTCTCAACTTTCTTATTATGTGAATTAATTGCCAAGGGCTTAATTCACCTTTCAACCCTAAGTTAGAAACCCTATGATTGATTTGCGATTGATCTATAGTTGAATCATAAGTCTATTAGTTACACCCATTAAGAATAGATAGTCTTAATGCATTAGTAATTATAAAATTGTGAATCAACTAGATCTAGCTTTAGTTATTAGATTAGGACTTATGTTATACATCCTAAATCCTTAAAGCTTTATCTCAATTATTTTAAAATGTAATAATAGGAATCCCTAACTTACTTAGATTAGTTTAGGAGTCATATTAAATTCCTTAAATATCAATTAATAATAAACATAGAACTTGTAGTTCTTAAGTCTAATAAGTACTTATGTAACAACCTGAGTTATTATCATAGTTGATTAGGACTAACCCTAAGTCTTAAATATAATTATAAGTGCTAATTAGGTTAAATGGAGTCAACCTCTGAGACCTAGTTCAAATTAGGAGTCAAATGGATCGAATCTTGGTTTCTGGAAATCCAGAAACCCTAGAAATTGACCTATTTAATTTGACCTCCAATCGAAAAATGGACACCGCCATTGCGTTCATTGACCCCAAATTAGCTTGGGGTGAAGTTTTCGTGTCAATCGGAAGTCGTCGAAATTTCGACGAATATTTTAATAATAAAAATACCCCGGAAATCGAGGTATCAAAATACTCGTCGGATCGAAAATCCGACTTTGCCATTGAATTCCTTGACCCCAAATTAGCTAGGAAAAACAAGTTCAAAAAATTCTGGAAATTTTTTTTTTTTTAAAAATTAATTACTTAACGGCCGCCGTTAACTATTTAACCGTTCCGTCAACTGTAGCTCACGGCGCCATCTCAGCCGTTGGATCACGCCCAGATCCAACGGCTGCGGGCCGTCGTCCTCGGCCCTGTCTCCCTCGCGCGACACGCGGCACCCTGCCGCATTTTCTGGCCAATCCAGGCCCTCCCCGGCCTCAGCGAGGTCGCCGGCGGGTCTATAAGACCTCGGCCGACCTCTGGGCTCCGGGTTTGCGAAAATCCGAGCCCAGATCGAGCCAGATCAAGCCCCGAAGCCCGAGCCCCTGACAGCCGTCGAACCCGAGGTACCCCCCTATCTCCTCCTCCGTTTCCTTTTTGCCGTCGCGTAGCTTTAGGATTGTAGGTTAGGGTCCAGATCGTCAATCAACCGGACCTGATCGAGGTCGATCAGGTCCGGCTGACTCAGGCCGAGGCTTAAAGCCTTGGGACATTTTCCTCTCGCGCACCCGCCGAATCCCTAGAAGCTAGGGTTTGCTTTTGCCGCCGATCCCGGCCACCTCCGGCGAAGGTTCGCCCACCGACGTGTAGGCCTCGCCGAAGGCTAGCATCGGCCGTGCGGGCAGAGGTGGTCCGGCGCCGGGAAGGCCGGCAAAGGCCGTGCCCTAGCCCGGCGCCCTCGGGTGTCTCCGCGAGGGAGACGAAGTGCGGGTCGGGCCAGGTCGACCCGAACCCGACTCGACCGCGTCGGGTCCGCGTAAGCCGCGGGTGGGGTCCACTACGGAACGTGGCAGCCTCCGGGCCCGCCATGTGTCACGTGGGGCCCACACGCCGAGCCCGCGACCCTTCGGCTTCAGCCGTGGGGCCTACTAGGGCCATGTGGCAGCCTCTGGGCACGCCACGTGGCATGTGGGGGGGGGACCCACTTCCCGAGGCCCGCGACTCTTCGGCTTCGGCCGTGGGGCCCCCTGCGACACGTGGCAGCCAGCCGGCACGCCACGTGGCCCGTGGGGCCCACAGCCCGAGCCCCGCGCGGTGGTTCGGCTCCCCAGTGGGGACCACTGTGCCACGTGGCTGCCTCTGGGCCCGCCACGTGTCAAGTGGGACCCACTTCCCGATCACCGCGGCGGTTCGGCTTCCCCGTGGGGCCCACAGAGCCACGTGTCAGGTGGGGGCCCACTGCCCAGTGACAGAGCTGACACAGCCTCTGTGGGGCCCACTGTGCCAGGTGGCAGCCTCTGGCGATGCCACGTGTCTAGTGGGGCCCACTGTCTGTTAATTAAAATATTAATTAAATTACTGTTAGTGTTAATTAATTATTATTAATGATTAATTAATTACAGTTAGTGGTTAATTAAAATAGGATTAGTGTTAATTACTTTTAAACACTAACCTTAATTTATTAAGTGTAATTAAGAGATTAATTAGGGATAATTTAAGATTAATTTAACCTTAATATTAATTAGGATAATTAATTATTATTAAATAGTAAAATATACTTAATTATTCTTAAATAAATATAAACAGATAATTAAGACTAATTAAATAATAATTAGTGCTAATTACTTTGCTAAGTAATATATTAATAAATATAATTTAATTAATTAAATAATAGATTAAATAATATTAATTAATAATTAAGCCTAATTAACCACAGATTAATTAAGGATTAATAATTTTAGAAATTTTATATAAAAACTTTAGGAATGAATAGTAAAATTATTTAATTTGAATAAATGAATAGTAAAATAATTCAAATTGTATTTTTGAATAGTAAATCTTAAAAGTTTAATAACTTTTTGTAGGATGATCCAAATATAGCCAATATAGGTCTTAAAATACTCAGAAAAATATAAGGAATCAAATAATATAATGTAAAAATTTATTTTGAGGTACGTATAATGAGGTAGCATTTTATGACCTTTTTAGGACCCCATAACTTTTTACCCGGTTATCGAAACATAGTCAATATGGGTCTTAAAATGCTCAGGAGAGCGGCCCCATCACCATAATAGTATTAGTTTTCCTATTTGGATATCAGGATAAAAAGTCAACCCTAGAACTTAGAGTTGACTTTAGTGAAAAATGACCATAATGCCCTTGGAATTCAAATGGTCATAACTTGGTCAAATCAACTCCAAATTTAAAAATTCAAGAAGCTATCTAACCTAGAATTCCAATGTCATCATTATACTGAAATAGTATTTAGGATTTGAACCCTAGAAATTTAAGTAAATGACCAAACTACCCCATAGCCTTATTTTAGTCATAAGTTGACAGTTTCTCGCCCAATTTAAGCGTACTTACTGTCTATTTTCAAGTTAGACAGTAAGGAATCAATTGGAACTAAGAGAGTTCAATTCTGACCCCTAAGTTAAAAGTTGACTTTTTGACCCTTAAAGTATGGGCAAAATGGTCATGTTGCCCTAAGATTGGGTTAAGTGCCCCTACCCTTTAGATAACATTCTAGAACACTAAGACTAATATTATAATCTTCTTAGTACCAATCAAGTGAGTGAAATCAACCCTTAAGTTAGATTCCAATAATTTCTGTTAAGTTTTAAGCATTACACCTTAAGGATCTTTCCTAAGACTAGGACTAGATCATAGGTTAGAGTTCACTCATTGGGTAAATTGGGTTACCCATGGGTGAAACCTTAGTTTTATTAGTTTCTAGACTTTCTTTTATTTTATAACTTGTTATGATTATTTTATCTTTTAACCTTAGATTTAAGATAGGATATTCATCCTATTAAGTTTGATTACTTAATAGGATTTGCCATAACTAATAGATCACTAATAGAACAAAACCTAGAACTTAGGTCTTAACCACTTTGGATTATGTGATTAAACCTAAATCTCGTAGTGTTTAATCCATAATCTATAGGTTTAGAAGATCTTGAACAGATCTTAGTTAGAATGTTTAAATTCACAAAATTAGGACGTATGATTATTTGATTTAACTCGTAGTCATCTATCTGATTGAATTAGATTAGAAGCTGATCAGTTCTAATCCTTTTTAACTTATAAGAATGAATTTCTGAGTTACACTCGATAGTAGGAAAATGGTGATCCTAAACTTGTGTAACTTGGAATAGTTAGAATGGTTAAGTAGAAAACAAATAATATTACAATGTTTAGTAGAGTCCCTTGCTTACTTTGATGATTGTCACTTACGCATTCCTTGATTTTTATGTCATATTTCTTTGAGCATATCATATAAGACATTTGATGCATGAATAAAATGTTAGGAAAATATGGAGACTCCTTAGATTCCTTGTGAAAATATTAAAGTAATTAATGAGAAGATAATGATTTGATGTGTTTGAGCTGCCTCTCAGTATTCTTTTGGTCATACCGATTGTTGCCCTAGCCGTATCGTGCTAGGAACCGCCCTAGCCGTACTAGTGCTAGGATCTTTCGGGTATGACTGTTGGTGACCTAACTGTATCATGCTAGGAACCGCCCTAGCTGTACTATGTTAATTAGGGCCTTCTATGTTGACTGTTATTGCCTTAGCCGTATCGTGCTAGGAACTGCCCTAGCCGTACTGGTGCTAAGATCTTCAGCCCTTTTTTGGTGAGCTAAGTAGCTCTTTTCTGTATGGCAGATTGTACATGTATAGTTTTATATGCAGTTATTGTTGTTTACATTTCAGTATTCTTATTCAGTCAGCTATTTTCTTGTACTGCTTTTATATATATTTAGGATGTTAGAATCTTGCTGCTATTTATATATACCACTGCTGAGTTAACTTTTTTTAATTTGCATATTTTCTGTTGATCACCAATATATTTAGGGTGTAGAACTTTTCTTACAACACTTGTTTAGATATGTATATTTATATACCCTTCATTGTTTAGTTTGTATGCGAGGTATGTCTCAGCCTCTTTTCTTTTCCTTGCTTAAGCTATAGATGATGGTTTATAGCTTTCCCTTTTTCTTTTGTATTGCTTACTGCTCCCTTACACACATTATTGCTTAAAAATAGTAAAATGGTGATATTACATAACCTTTAAAATAATCAGCTTAAAATATACTTAAACAATTGTCTAACCAGATTTTTCTTTTTTTGGCTGGGGCCCTATATTATGAAACCGATAATGGCAGATCCTCTTCAATTAGATGAGCAGGAGTTAGGAGTGGAGCCATACCCAAAGGAGGAGCCCGTAGAAGAAGCCATTATTTAGCTTATATATGTGAGGATGAGTGTATTTGTACTTTCTTTTATTATTTAAAACTTTAAAGTGATGTAATAATACAGGTACATTGACTGTGTATTTGGATTATATGCTTATATTCTGAGTTTTATTTCTACTATTCATACTATGATGCTTGAATGATTTATATTTCCTTAAATTGCTTCCGCACTCTGTACGTTTACTTATATAGTGACTGTTAGATTGATTATGTGTTAATTCTTCCCTAATCAGGTGGATTGTGGAGTCTATCCTAATCTAATAGTAAGTGAGGGGTTAGCTAGAGTGACACCCCACCCTTAACCTAATCCTTTGGCAGATTAAGGGTGGGGCGCCACAGCTTATCCCAAACCTTGCAAATACTTATGATTTAGCTAGATTAATATTTGTTTGATTAGAACATTTAAAACATAACCTAGCTAGTGAACTCTAATGAAAATTAGTAGATTTATTTTAGTTTCAAATTTCTTAAGTTAGATAATTTCTTATCTCAATTTATACCTACTAGTTACTTAAACTTTGATTTAATTATTATAATTAGATCTTATAGTTTAGGATGAGATTAAGAGCTAGTCTCTAATGACAATAATTATACTTATAAATTATTTTGTCACATTATATTAAACGAATTAAATCTATTATTTTCAAAATCCCAACTACTATTATATTATAATTAACTTGAGATCAATATCTCAAAGCTAATTAGGAGCTCAATTAGCTCCAATCATTAAGTAGATCATTAAAATTAAATAATTTTGGATATTACTTAGTTACAATTATTGAATTTCCTTGAATGCTTGTTTATGCTTGAGCTTTATTCATTGAATCATTCATATATTATATTGTGCATAAGTAAAACTTTCATATAAAATTACTAGGGCAGACTGAATAAGGAGTAATAATGAGACATCGCATTCTCAGAGGGTGAATGTGAGTGTTTTAGAATTTGAGCTCGCTTTTCTTAGTTATTAAACATACATGTTTAACTCCTCATTTCATTCTGAATATGCCCACATAATGAGCATAGATTAAAATAACCTCAATTAATAAACATATGAGATCTTCAATCTTATAGATTGTTAAGACTCATTATAGCTTTTAGCTATATTACTTTACATAGTCCTAGGCTATGTGTATTTTAGAATAAAAGTCTAAAATTTTCCTTCAATTTTCTTACTATGCATTTTCTATGATTTAGAACTGTACTTTACTTATTTACAGTTCATTTAGATTACAGTGAATGTTGTATAACTTTATTTAAATGCTTTACTATTTATTTTTTTTACTTAGCATAAGTTCATTTGAATATATCCATGCTTTACTTCAAGTATTTCATATGCACATTAGTTTATTTTTAGCATATTTAGGATGCTTTTACCCTTATTCTATTTGCAGGCTAGAATGTATATTAAGTGAGTCTTCTAACTCACTTATTTTCCTTACTTACTTTTCTTTACTTGTATGCTTACCATATTGCACCTATACTTATGCTTACTTTGTAACTAGAACTGTGATATCCAATTATAACAATAACATGTTTAACCAATCTTAAAATGTACTTAGACTGTTTAGTCTAACCAAATTTTCTATTTCTTGGCTTTGCCCTATCACATTTAAATGCCAAAATATGATAGATCAGGTGCACTTAGAGGCTAGTGGAGTTGGACCAAGCGCTAAAAATTAAAAACTATTTCCGCTTATAAAATATTAATTATAGCTTATTAAGAACTTCAAGTGAGGTATCAATTTTCTTTCTCCTATTTAGTTTATTGTTTATTTGTAATAATGTCATTTACTTTAATTTTACTATACTTATTGGAGTTTAGAATATACTTAAATGCTTGTGATGAATGAATGGATGAATGTATTGAATGGATGAATAGTTATAAATGTATAAAATTTGCATGTTAATTAAGTCTTTCATTATATACTTACTTAGAATGATAAATGGAATTCATTGTATATTCAATTATTGTATAATTGGAATTTAGTTTCTTACTTAAGTAATAGTATTGGCATAATTACATGTGAATGTTGAATATTGTGATGAAGTAAACATTAGGGTAAGCAACTATTACACATGTGATTTCTCCCTTAAATACTTTAGAATTGTAAATGAGCAATCCTATAAAATGGATTGAACTCTATTTTAGAATTGTAAATGAGCAATCCTTTAAAATGTATTGAACTATACTTTAGAATTGGAAATGAGCAATCCTATCAAAAGAATTAAATCCTATACTAGAATTGGAGTTAAATTAGATTGATTGCATGTTAGTTTAGGTTATCTTTTCTCTTAAAGTATATCTCCAATTAGAATGGGATCTAGCATGTGATTATGCAGGTGTTTCCTTAACCATTTACAGAGGAGACTCTGCCAAAATTTTTAAGAAAATTTAGACTTATAATATTTTGGTAAAAATATAAACCTATAACTCACATATTAAATACTCAACAAATACTTAGAATTTCATATCTAAGATTGAATGTAAACAATTCATTTATTTTATATTACTATCACATGTACTCATGTCAATTGTTTAAATTGCTATCTCATGTCTTATTGCTTATATTACATGCTCAAATCTACTTTACTTTCATTCTTAAATTCATATGTTACATTTTTATTTATAAACTTCTAAACACCATTCATAACTCCCCTCCATCTTAACTTAAGACCCTCTTCTAAATCCTTGGCCAAACACAATACTTAATAATTTGGATTAGTCTGTAAGAACCCAAGTTATTACTTAGATTAATTAAGATTGATTTACATCTTAATTATGGTTTTAGTTCACTAACTACATCATTTAGAGCTCACCTCCAAGATTTAGTCCAAATCAGGGATCAAATGATCAAATCTTGATTTCTAAAAAATTCTAAAACCTTAGAATTTGACTTTTTATTTAGACCTCAAATCAAAAATCTGACTTTGTTATTGCATTCACCATCCCCAAATTAGCTATAAGTGAAGTTTTGGTTGTATTTGGAAGTTGTTGGATTTTCGGCAAATATTTTAATATTATTCAAATACATGAAAAATCAAATAATTAAATACTCGTCAAACCAAAAATCTGATCGTGCCATTACGTTCAGCACTTCTCAATTAATTAAGAATGACATGTTGAAAATTTTCAGAATATATTTAATTAGCAAGTTTAATAAAAGAAAATCACTTTAAAACTATTAAAATAGTAATAATGGTATGTATATATGTTTATATATATATATATATATATATTTAAATGTTTAAAAGAAATTTAATTTTTAAGGTGGGGCCCGCTTGCTATTATGCGCTGTCCCACTCCGGTCGCTGGACCGAACCGCCGGTCCAGCTTAACCCGGCTCGGCACCGGTTCGCGTGAACCGTGGGTTGCCTCCCTTAGTCGCGTTAGGGCACGCGGCACCTCGCGAGTCACGCAGCACCTCGCGAGACACGCGGCCGCGGCATGCCTAACGCTTGGCTTTTCACCGCCTAAAACCCACGATGACCTCTTTTAATCTCTAGCCTGCGACTTAGCATCGAGAGAGGATGAATCTGAGACCCTATCTCCTGCAAAATCGCTCGGCGGCGCATCATTCCAACTCTACCAGGTACCTCTCGATCCTAACCTCCATTCAATCAATTTGCAATCCAAGTATTTGCATAGTTATTTCATAATGTTGATTACAATCTACACGATCGGATCGTCACAATTGGAAGTATATTGGAGGAATTTTGACCAAACGCTACAGTGGAAACTGTTATTATCGATGTATCTTCATATCGTCGCTTAGGTCTAGACTTCGTGACCGATGCAGGCAGCCTATGGACTCCGGGCAACCTCCATTAGGAAGGTCTAGATGTCCCTTACATGTTGCCATATGGTCCGGGACCGGTATCGCCGGGAAGACCACGAATTTTCAAACCCTAGCCCTCGGTCTCAGGCAAATCGGGGAAGAAGGCGAAGGAGAGGTTTGGGCCGGCCCGGGTCGACCCGGGCCCGACCCGTGCTTTATTCGGGCCGATACTCGAGTATCGGCTGAGATGGTGGGACCCGCAGAGAATTTTGGGCGAGTAAAAATCCGCTGAGTGTCCCTTGTGGGGCCTGCTGCTGTCACCGCTGACAGCGGCAGTGGGACCCACTCTTGTTGCTGCAGCCAACAAGATTTGGACGCGTGGCTTATCCTGTTGCCATCTGAATTGGTGGGGACCGCTACCTGCAAATAAGATTTAAATTAAATATTTATATAAATGATTTCGATTAAATAAAAGAAAAATCTATTAAATAAATTAATCTAATTTAATTAAAATTAATAAACTTTAAATATATATGTCTTAATAAATATAAGTCCAAACATAGCAAATAAATATGCCATTTTGATCAGCAAAATTAGGAGAATATTTTGGTGCTGTCCAATTTCCCATATGACTTGTATTTTGCATAGTGACATTTAGGGGTATTAATTTAATTCAAATAATGTCACAAATATTCAAATGTCTATAACTTTGTATCCTCTAATCCAAACATATCTAATATGGGTCTTAAAGTGATCAGAAAACCCTAAGGATTAATCTAACAGTATTTATTTTGCTGTTTAGATTAGTTTGAGCTTAATCATATTTAGGGCCTAACCCTAAATTAGCCTAATTAACCCTAAAACTTCAAATGACCATAACTTGGTCAATTGAACTCCAAATTAAGTGATTTAAATATTAATTTAGATTTGGAGAACCTAATTAATAGTAATCTATAAAAGTATTTAAGCTCCAATGGTTAGATTTGCTAATCACCCCTAATTACACTAAAAACTTGATTAATAAATATTAGCAAATCTAATAATTCAAATTGAACAATTTAAGTTTCAGAGAACTCTTTGAGTTTATTAAAACCTAATAGTATAGTTGGATTAGTGATTTTGTGATTAATTTTACTAATCACTCACTAATCACTCTAAATCCTAATTAGGCCATAACTTAGCCAATTATAATCCAAATTGAGCCTACCACTAGTCATTGTGATCAGTAGATCATTTGTCATCTACAGTCACTAATTTTTACTCAATTTGGATACTAATTGACAAAGTTAGGATTTTTGTCCTTTAATTAAGAAACCCTTAATTATCATTTTACTCTTAAGTTTATATTGGCCATAATTTGGTCAATACTTATCAGAATTTAATAATTTTAGGTTTTATGTAAACCTTAGATAGTAAACGACAATAAACTGAAAGAAAATTTAGATTTCATTTAGCCAAATTACCAAAATGCTTCTATGAGTGGTATTCATTAATTTGATCGCATGAGGCTTAATAATCACCCAAAATTGGTGTAGTTACTATCTAATCTTATATTAAATAGTAAGAAACACTTTGCCACTAAAAAATTTAGATTTGAAGCCCTATATCAAAATATGATCTTTTGAACCCTTAAATAGGGGCAAAATGGTCATTTTGCCTAAAATTAGGGTTTAACATTTTAAAACTCTAAAATCACTTTTAAATAACTTAATCAGTAAATAGAATAATTTAGAATAGAAATTAAGAAAGTTCAAGTCTTAATTTGATTTTAATCAAAGTCTCATTCTTAAACTCTTAGGAAAACTCCTAAGTAAATTGTGAGTGTTTCTTCTTTCCTTAAACATTCTTAGATCTTTCCTATAGGCTCTATAATATTAGTTAAGATGTGTGTCATGAGAGATATTCTTAGTAATTAAGAGCTTTAATTCCTAGGATTAGGAATATATCTTAGGTTAAAATTCATCTATTGAGTAAATTGGGTTACTCAATAGGTGAAATCTTAAGTTTACTAGTTTATAGATTTTTCCTAAGTTTATTTAATGATTAATTTATCTTTAAATCTTAGAACTAAGAATAGAGATCTATCCTAATAAGTTGATTTTTCATTAGGATTTGCCTTAATCCAAATCTGTGAGTATGGGTATTAAACCTTAGATCCTTAAGATACACCATTTGGATTAAGTGATTAAATTCCATATTTATAGTTTAATTTTTAATCCTTTCATCTTGATTTGATCAATCAAGATGGATTGAGATTTTGATTAAATATTAAAATAGGATGTTTAACTTATTATTTATCTTGTATAGTCGACATTAATTTGATAAGATTAGAACCTGATCAGTTCTAATTATTTTCCCAACTTGTAAGGTCGTGAATCTGAGTTACACTCGATAGTAGGACCTGGAGATCCTAAATTTGTATAACTTAGAGTAGATAGAAAGATTAAATTAGATAATAAATGGATATCACCTATGTCCTAGTAGAGTCTCTTGCTCACCTTGATTTGATGCTTTGCATACCTTGTTTTGAGCCTTATACTTTGTACACATATATTGGACATAGGATATTTGATAAATATCTCATGTTAATTTTGAATTGCATACATATCATTCATATTTTATTGATATTTTTAGATTTTTGGTCTTTCAGTAAGTTGTGACCTAACTAGTAGGCCTCTCCAATCCTTGAGTCCAGCATAGCACATTGGATTGCTATTGTCGGTAAGTCTATCCATGCCTGGTTGAGATGATTCCCAGGGTGGCGAAAAATAGATTTTGTGCTCATATGACCTTATTAGTCAGGATTGGACATGGTGAGTACTAGTTGAGGGTGGATTTCTGTACAGTGATTATTGGTTCAGTACTTTCTGCCTTAGCCCATCAGGCTAAGAGGTTTCAGTGATATTCAGTTCAGAGCTTCTGCCTTAGCCCATCAGGCTAAGTGTTACTTTCTTTACTTACAGTTTGAGTGGAAGTAGCCAAAACAGTTTTTAGTATTGGATTACTGTTTTACTTTACTCTTTTTCTACATTTTAGCACTATTCTTTACTTATAAATTTACTACATTTCTAGCTTTGTTTTCATATAGGATGCTGGTCTTATTTACTGCTTTCATATATATATATATATATAGGATGTTAGTTTTCTTTTTAATGTTTTTATATGCTCATTTACTTCTATGTCACTTAGCATAATCATATATTGATCATAAGCATGCTTAGGATGTATTCTCTTTATAGTCATTGCTTTAGTCTTTTTTTTACTTACCTGACCTTGTTATAATTGCTTGGAGGAGATATGTACTTACTTCCTAGTTGTTTAAGTTATAAACTGTTTATTTATAGCTTTATCCTGTTCTTTTCTTATGCATTTCTACTCCTATTATGCTTTTGTACCTATTTATAATGATATCTACTGAACTTAATCAATTGATTATCCTAAAATGTACTTAGATAAATTATCTAACTAAGATTTTTCTTTTGTTGGCTGGGGCCCTATTATTGTGAAACCGACAATGGTAGATTCCTAGTTGTTTAAGTTTGTAAAGCCTTCAGAAGATCTGCACTTGGAGGAGAAGTGCCCCCCTGAAGATCTATAGTTTCTTTCTGCTTTCGTGAGGATGAGTGTTTCTTTTCAATTCCTTTGAAACTATTTAAAAAAATTGTAATAATACAGGGATAATATTTCTTTTTTAGCACTTTACTTATTATGTACTGTTGTATTATATGATGGATGGATGTTATATATTATGCTTCCACACTCTGCATGTCTTGTAATTTCATTTAATGAAATTTTTCCTTAAGAATGACAAAGTCTTTAGTTAAGTTGGATTAGAATGTGTGTCTAATCCAATTCTAAGTAAGGACCTTGTCGTTATGGAGACCCCTCCACCATAATCATATTAAATTAAGAGTTAACAGTACCACGGTGGGGCAGGGCCGCCACAGTTGGTATCAGAGAATTCTATAAGGTGTCAGATTGGAATTTGTATTCCTCTCTACCTAATGAATTGTTCTTTTACCACTTAATCACTAAATGAATACTTGAGATAATATTCATATCATTATGAGTATAACTCAGAATAAAGTAAGGAATGAGAAAACCATAGTGAATATTAAAGTATAGATATCTTTAGGGTCAGCAAAACTAAAATATTAAGCTTTAATCATTATACTAAGAGAGTTGAGGCAATATTAATAATTTATCTATCAATTAGATTAAAGATAGAGATTGTGTGCTAAATTTCATCAATACACCATCTTTAGAAGACTAAATCTTTCTCATTTGACTAAATAATAACTTAAAGCATCTAGAATCTATCTTAATTATAATAGAGTATCCCGATTACATTCTTGACAACTTCTCTTTTAAAAAGATGATGTGAAAACTTAAGAGAATACTACTTCTTAGGAACTTCCTTAGAATTGTAAAAGAAAGCCTTATGGTGTTACATAGATTAAATCTTGTCTCTATTTATATACAAAATGCTTATGATAGGATCTTTATCAATTTAAGCTATGATGTTATACTTAGTATCTTTTCTATTGTATCAAATTATCCTTCGAATGATCAGAATTCAAAAAGTATAGTAGCTCTCCTTCTAATTCTAACCTTACTCGTATTAATTTCAGAATGAATCATGTAACTTCTTCCCTCAACATGGATGATTCATCGAACATCAATATTAACGAAGTCACTTCACTCAGGAACATGGTAACAATCATGTTAGAGAATCAATTACAACAAGCAGTGACTATCCAGAAACTAGTATTCGTTATTAGTACTGCAATTGCCGGTATCCTCTTCTGCACTCTTTACCTTTCATATTCTTTATACTTCCCATCTGCCTACTAATAAGTTAAGATTGAGATTTATAATCTTTAAATGGAAACTTACCCCCCACAAATACTGAAACAGCCTATGATAACCAAAAATGACCATAAGCGTAAAACCAAGAGGAATCTAGTACATCAACAGAAGCAATCCAAGAGTGTAATAGACCACATTTTTATGGAAGATGTTATCATTTTGCTAGACGTTGTTTTACATGTGGTCGTCGAGGCCACGGATATCGGGAATGTCGTGCTTTCAAAACAGTCAATGGATATATCATCCATCATTCTCATCAGAGTAAAACATGCCATGACATCCCATCTAAAGATTCAGAATCTATGTCAATTCTAACATCATCACTGTCTAAGAAAGAGTGTCCAACTGGCAATGCACAAATAGTTGCTCCTAAGCCTCAACAATACAATCTAGGAACAAAAGGATTTAATACCTCTAGTTATTAATCCACTCTTGATTTCTCCTAGGTACATATATTCAATTTCATCATTCCTTTCAGTCTTAGAATATATTTTACTTCATACAAGTTCAAATTATAACAACTTAATTATAATCATCATTTAATTTTAATCTTGTATTTAAGCCTTGTCTAGTATTTAATATGTTTCATTCTTGATTTGATCGTTAATCTTCCTTAAGCTTAGTTAATCAACTTTAGATTCTTATGGTAAAATCACACTTTTGTGACTTGTAGAAATAGTTCTTCTTCAAAGAAGTAGATTATCCAGTTTGGAGGAATAACTTATAATTCCATAGATTAGACTAATTTATATCTTTAGATTATGGTCAAATAAGTCACAATCATGACTTGAAGAATTATCCTAGCTTATCCTGAAGATTCTAAATATTTCATTCCTTTGGGATAAGAGTATCCATATCCTGTAAAATGAATAAATATAACCTTAGAACTTTAGTTAACCAGGTATGATTACTGGGTTCATAATAGAAGCCTGAGAGTGGATTAATTATATAATTAGTTCACCAAAATTATTTAAAGTGAAATCACATAATGGTTCAATTATTTTAACCTATATGCGTGTGCTCATAAGATACGTTATAACGAATCTGGTTTCATTCTAAGTCCTAGCTTAGTAATGCAATACTATCTAGTGTTAAAACATAGAACTCATTCTAAGTCAAAGAACTTTGTTCTTTAAAGGTTAAACCTTCCAGTATTTTGCAAAGCATTTGGAATTCTAATTTTGGATTAGAAATTATAGTTATATTCCCTTGGAAACACCTTTTTAGTTAAGTACAGTGTCAACTTGATAAGTTGATCTTGTACTTTCTTTTGTCCATTTTGTTTGAATAGAGATTCTATTCCTTCACTATAATCTCCATTAAGTGATAAATATCACTTAACATGAATAAATTAATTGAGAAAAATCTTATTCCTATTGAGTAAGAGAATCTCCTTTCCTAAATCATTTGATTTCAACTTTTGTATCTTTGTTTAAGTCATGATATGACTTAGGCAGTCATGAAACATTCATTTGGAATGAGTTTTCATTCATCATAAGATAAATTAATTATTAAAAGTCTAGTAATCTAAGCCACATCTTGTGGCTTAGATATTAACATATGATTCAGTAAATTTTGGCACAAGTTATAAGACATGATTTATAACTGTAGCCTTAGTTTCCTATTAACATTCCCAGTACTTATCCAGATGATAAGTGAATTTCTTGTCATTACCAAAACAAAAATTTATGACTTGTGTTTATAATAAAACTCTTGATGATAAGTCATGTGATGTGACTTAATATTTTAAGTCCGTCCTAAAAATTTTGGGGCCATGTATCCTAATTGGATATTAATCTTATTTGTCCTAACAGAACATTTTGATAAAAGATGAATGTCTCTTTATTAGTTCAAACTTAGTATGGACTAAGTCATATATTTAGTCCATCCTCCTCTTACCCTTATATTTTAAGCCAAACTACTTGGATTCACTATTAGACCTAGATTCTAATGATGGACCTTTTCATAAAATTCTAATGAAATAAGTGATCAAAGAATGCTAGTTCTTTGAAGCCAATTCTTTGGATTCCAATTCATTAAATTAGGATCATTCACATCCTTTAATCTTTGTTAAGCCTTATAATAGCTTAACTAGTTACCTAAGCTGTCTGGATAGTGAATATAACTTGAATATCAAACTCTTAAGATTTTGGCTCATAAATTCATCCAATGCTTAGCAAGTGATGTCACCTGCTAAATTATAACTATCTTATATTGCCAAATTATATATTATGACTTAAGAACTAAGTATTTGATCCT
Organism: Gastrodia elata; assembly: GCA_016760335.1. NCBI lineage: Eukaryota > Viridiplantae > Streptophyta > Magnoliopsida > Asparagales > Orchidaceae > Gastrodia > Gastrodia elata. The sequence continues at coordinate 29,219,677 of CM028684.1, read as the reverse complement.
TAAAGTTATATTTAGCATAGGTAAATGTTAACTCCTCTCTTTCTAATATTGAGATTCTTATTAAGTGATGGTTATCACTTAGTCAATTAGTTCCTTAAAACACAAAACTTTTGGAATATAATTTTTCTATCATCAGTAATAAGATAATATTATGAGGATTAAATCCTAAAGGTAGAATCTTTAAACCTTCAAGTTCCTTTAAGCCTTACTTATATGAACAAAGATATATTCTTAAACTCATGTCAATTTTGGTGTGTAATCACAAATCAAATCTTCATTATTAGAAGCAATTCATTCTACTAAGGCATGCATTACTGTATTAGTAGTGATGTTCTTTGACTATAGTTTGATTATCATAGGATCTTATATCTATAAATATCATTTACTTCAAATGAGAGTAACTTAATACTTTCATGATCTTCATCTTTGTTTCTCTAAGTACGAATGCAACCAAATCTAAGACTTGTTAAAATCCTGATTAAAGATTAAATCATTGTTTGATGATTCTTCCATTATAATTGGATTAATATACACTCATTGAATCGTACTTTCGTATCTCTTTTTTATTTCAATTTGTCATTTTCATTGTATTTTATTTTCTCACTTGAGTGATGTCGAGGACGACATCATTCTTAAGTGGAGAGTCTGTAACAACTCAAGTTATTACTTAGATTAATTAAGACTGATTTACGTCTTAATTATGATTTTAGTTCACTAACTACATCATTTAGAGCTCACCTCCAAGATCTAGTCCAAATCAGAATCAAATGATCAAATCTTGATTTCTAAAAAATTTCAAAACCCTAGAATTTGACTTTTTATTTAGACCTCAAATTGAAAATCCAACTTCGTCATTGCATTCATCACCCCCAAATTAGCTATGAGTGAAGTTTTGGATGTATTTGGAAGTTGTTGGATTTTCGGCAAATAATTTAACATTATTCAAATACCTGAAAAATCAAATAATTAAATAGTCGTCAAATCAAAAATCTGATCGCGCCATTGCGTTCAGCCCTTCTCAATTAATTAAGAATGACATGTTGAAAATTTTCAGAATAAATTTAATTAGCAAGTTTAATAAAAAAAAATCACTTTAAAACTATTAAAATAATAATAATGGTATATATATATATATGTTTATATATATATATGTATATATAATTAAATATTTAAAAGAAATTTAATTTTTAAGGTGGGGCCCGCTTGCTTTAGTCTTTCTTTTACTTACCTGACCTTGTTGCAGTTGCTTGGATGAGGTATGTACTTATTTTCTAATTGTTTAAGTTATAAACTGTTTGTTTATAGCTTTATCTTATTCTTTTCTTATGCATTTCTGCTCATATTATGCTTTTGTACATATTTATGGTGATATCTACTGAACTTAATCAATTGATTACTCTAAAATGTACTTAGACAAATTATCTAACTAAGATTTTTTTTTTGTTGGCTGGGGCCCTATCATTGTGAAACCGATAATGGTAGATTCAGAGCTATTTGAGTTTGTAGAGCCTTCAGGAGATCTGCACTTGGAGGAGAAGTTTCCCCCTGAAGATCTATAGTTTCTTTCTGCTTCTGTGAGAATGAGTGTTTCTTTTCAAATCTTTTGAAACTGTTTAAAAATAAAAATTGTAATAATACAGGGATAATATTTCTTTTTCAGCACTTTACTTATTTTGTACTGTTGTATTATATGATGGATGGAGGTTATATATTATGCTTCCGCACTCTGCATGACTTGTAATTTCATTTAGTGAAATTTTTCCTTAAGAATGACAAAGTCTTTAGTTAAATTAGATTAGAATGTGTGTCTAATCTAATTCTAAGTAAGGACCTTGTCGTTATGAAGACCCCTCCACCGTAATCATGTTAACTTAAGAATTAATAGGACCACGACGGGGCAGGGCTACCACAGTTTTCTTCTAATCTAGTATTAGGTATTGTGGTGATGCATCAATATTGAGTTAAGTAATTCTCAATATTGAGGTCATCACAGATATTCTGGATTTATACTCGATAGCTAGATATTCGATATCCTAAACTTGTATAAATTCAAATAGATAGAACAATTTAATTAGAAAACAAAATAATATTACAAAGTTTGTTTAATATTATTTTATACCTTGAATAATATGCTTTGCTTCCTTGTTTTGGACTTTATACTTTGAGACATTATATGGAATATAGTATATATATATATATATATATATATATTCTATGTTAATTTGATCCATTCATCAAGCATTTTCTTAATTGAAAGAAAGAACTTAAAGTAAAGAATTTTATATAACTTATAGTAGAATATATTTTATTTAGTCTGCCTGGACAGTGTGACTTTACTTTTGCTCTAGAATGTTTCTCCTAGATGCTCAGCAAATACTTTGTGACATTACTTTGATCTATGATATTTCTCCTAGATGTTCAGATGAGATCAAGTGGTACTTTATTTAAACGGAAATAAGTGATATTGGATCTGGGATGTTTCTCCTAGATATTTTCAGATGGATTCTTTAACATGCATTTACTTTGTGGCATGATTAGGTAAGAATATGTCCATGTAAGTGAGACTATTTTACTTTACATTTTCAGCATACTTCTTATTTATAGTATTTTCAGTATATTTCTTCTTTATACAATACTTTGGTTATATGCAATAGTTTTTTTAGCTCTTACAGTATTTCATGTAAATTATATTATTTCAGTAGTTTATTTACATATAATGGCATATTAGGATGTTAGAACGTTACTTTCAGCTCAGTGCTTTTATTTTATATTGAAAACTAGCATTTATTAAATTGATCATATTACTTAGGAAGTTCTTATACTTAGAAGATTTCATTATTTGTTACTTAACCCTTTTTTGCAGCTTGAGTTGAGGTATATACTTACCTCATATTTTATTTGAGTTATAATTAAGTTAATTATAACTCTTGCCACTTTTTCTTTGATTGCTTTACTGCTCCTACTTTGCTTAGATGATTGTGATATCATTAAGTTTATAAAAATGCTTAACTTAAAATGTACTTAGACTTTTTATCTAATTAGATTTTTTTTATTAGCTGGGGCCCTATCATTGTGAAACTGACAATGGTAGACTCTGAGCTATTTGAGGTTATGGAGCCTTCTGAAGACAGAATTCAGGAGGAGTTTCAAACTGTTGAAGATCCTTAGATTTCCTTTTCTACTTTGTGAGGATGAGTGTTTATATTTAGTTTTTTTTTCTGCTTAATCTTTTAATTTCATATTGTAATAATACAGATTTAAATTGTATTTTCTTTTACTGTTATTATTCTGAGTTGTATGTTCTTACTACTATATTGTGATGGAATGGATGTTACTATTTTTGCTTCCGCACTCTGCTTTCATGTAGTTTTCATTTAATGAAATAGTTTGTAAATGACAAACTCTTTAATTATAATATGTTAAGATATGTGCCTAATCTATTCATAAGTAAGGATCTTATCATTTGGTGACTCCTCCATCGTAATCATGTTAACTTAAGAGTTAATAGGACCACGGCGGGGTAGGGCCGCCTGTTATGACCCATGTTAGGTTGGTAAGAACTAAACTAACATCGGATGCATCTTCCCGCAGAATCATATTGGCAGTTAGATAAAATAGTAGTTAACGAACATTCAAGCCATTCACATAAAAGAAACGACATTCATTTAATTTAAAATAAAAATAATATCCAGAAATTATTACATAAAAATTCCATGTCCATTAAACTATTAATCCTGGAAGGGGCAGTTATTCTCCCGTGCTACGCCTCTAGGCTATATCAACCGCCTCCAACTGTATCTGATCTGGTATTATAAAAATAATGCCTTAGTGCATATTCTAAATACAATGGATATTAAAAATATACTTAAAGCATAGCGGGAAGCAAAAAATGTTAATAACTGCAGGAAATAGTGTGTTTCAAAAATAAGAAGATAAATATGTCTCCTGTAAAATAACTGTTTTTGCACATGCCAAGTTTTCAAACAGAAAGCAATAATCGCATAGAAATCTATGTTTATGTTTATGTCTATGATATCATGAAGCAATAATAGCGGTTCTGTTGGGCAAAGCCAGAACCATGAGGCTGGGTTCATATGCATTTAAGCATAAACCTTCACCTGGACCCACTTAAGGATCTCAGATGGCAACGTGCATTTAAGCAACCTTCACCTGTGACTCCCTCAAAGGCTCCAGATGGCACCCTTATAGCTCCCGAGGACTAGCCCCGTCCCTAACCTAATCATGCTCCGTTTCAGAACCCTTCTTGCAACATTCACAAGACACATAAACATTATTCAATTTCTCTTACATCATTAGTAGTAAGAATATCATATCAAGTAGTAATAAGCTCAAAGTGATGCATAAGCAGCAATTGAAAGTAAAAGTATATAAAGTAATATTCAGTGTACCTTTTGTGTTTAGTTTAACTAGATGAATCACTCACAACTTGAGCTGTCTGCAAAAAAAATAATAATTGAGGCTTTATTAAACTATGAAACTATCTATTTACAAGATTTAGAACTAGTATTTGTGTTCCCTAGTTTACCTTTAGATAGTTACTTATATCTAAATCTTATAAGAGTAGATTATACAATGAAAATGTCTAATTGAATTTAATATTTCTACTAAACCCTTCTTTTATCCACATCGAACTCATCTATTATGATAGGGCAGAACACAGGCTTCATTCAAGCAAGATTTCAAAAATATTGAATTATTTATTTATGATATAATTTGGTATGAACTCAAGACTTAATGTTCATTAAAGTATAAGCTAGGATAGGAGATTAAAAACAAATAAAAATTATAACTTTACTTCAGAATTTATCAAATAACTAATTTGAGGTCTTCCTAATGTTAGCTAGTATGACCTAATCATAGTACTGCAAAAATTCAGATATCAATTTCCATCTACCACTTAATTATGATTATATTATGATTGATTTCACTCAAATTCCTATCCAAAGGTAATCAAATTACTTTAATCATTAAACAACATAGTCTTAGGTTAAATACTTAAGTATAACTAATTATTGATAATTATTAGGTTTATATCACTATAATATTAAGAGTATATATATATATATATATTTTAATGATATCAACATAAATTTCTTAGTCTATTTATAAAAATTATTTATTATTATTATTATTATTATGATTATTACTGTTTTAAAATATATATATATATATATTATATATATATATTATATATATATATATATTATATATATATATATATATATATATATAAATATTGATAGATATATCTGTAGTGTTATATATATGCATTTATACATATATATATATATATATATATATATTTCTACATATAGACACATGCTTTCTGTTCCTACGAGACTCGACAGAGTTCTCACCTTAGCCGAATGCGGAGAACCCGACGCAAGGAAGCCGGCGCAGAGAAGGATCGCAGGTAGGAACCCGTCGGCTGCAGAGATCGAGTCGACGCAAGGAATCGTCGGCTGCAACGATCGGGCCGATGCAAGGAATCCGTCGGACACAAGGAAGCCGACGTGAGGGATTCGTCGGACACAAGGACTGAGCCACGTCGTCTGCTGTGTCGCTAGCTCCAGTCCGCTCAAGTACGCCCTTTTACTGTCGAGCGGAAAAAGGAGAGGTGCGGGAAAAGTTGGGCAGTCGATTGGCGCAGGCTCGGCTCAGGTACGCTCCTATGAAGGATAGGGAGAGGCGAGAAGAGGAATCGAGTGTGTTGAAGGGTTGACGCCATACGCCTGGTTATATAGGTGTGCGTGCGTAACGCACACCTGTTTTGGACCGGCTGGCGCATTCCTAAAACGCTCGCAAATTTAGGACAGTTGCGTTACTACGATAATTTTTCTTAATGGCGTAATTTGCTTTAATGTCGTAACTGTCAAAATTCAAAAACTTTCTAAATTAGGTATTAAAACTGAAAAATCGAATTTTTCAGCGGGAGTTTTAACGGGAAACAGATAATTGCGGGATATTTAGTGAATCGGGAATTCAATGCTTACCTTATAATGACCTAGGGTCATTACACCCGCCACATCTAGGGATTATGAATTAAATATCATGAATTGGAGTTAATCACATAATCCAAATGGTAAGGCTTAAGGACTAAAGCTTAATTATAAGTGTGAACTAATAATCAAGGCAAATTCTATTAAGCACAACTAAGCTTAATAAAATTAATCTCCTATTCTTAATCTAGAGTTGAAAGATAAAATAATCAAAATTAAATCATAAAAATCTAGAAACTAATAAAATAAATGTTTCATTCATTGAATAACCCACTCTATTCAATAAATAAAATATAACCTAACATTTATTCCTAATCTTAAGGAAAATATCCTAAGGTGAAGTGTATATCATAAGAAGTTCCTAATAAAAGAATTAAGGGATTTTAAGAGTTGATGATAATTATTACAATTTATCTTTATGTGCTGTCCTAATTTACTCATAGAGGTGTGTGATTAAGACTAAGTCAGAAGCATAAATTTTACTTAGGAGTTTTCAATACTTGAAATAAAAATTTTACCAAATTACTTAATTATGGGGTTAATGGTTCTAAATCAGTTTTATTACTAATTTTAATGATTTAAATTATATTTTGAATGTTAAGGGCACTTAACCTAAATTTTGGGCATAATAACCATTTTGCCTCTATTTAAGGGGTTTAAAATGCTACTTTTTAATTAATGGATCTAAATTAGATTTTGTTAATGTCAAATGATTCATTGCTGTCTAACATGAAGATAAATAATATGTACATTAAATTTGGATAAGTATTAAGTCCCATTGGTCCAATTTAAATATTTTAATCTATAAGAGCATTTTGGTAATTTCACTTAGTGAAATCTAAAAAATTTAGTTAGTTTATTGTTGTTTGCAGTCCATAGATTTCATAGAGTCCACTTCTGATATTTAATGATTAAGTTATGGTCATTTCAATATTATGGTTCTATTTTTATGAAAATGATCAAAACATAATTTTTCCATATTAAAAAATCACATACAATTTTGTACAATGCTAATTTTACTAAAATATATTCCTTGCTTAATTTTTCATATTCAAAAATCACCTACAATTTTAATAGCGCCTTCTGGCCGAGAGCTAGACGTGCTGTAGCGGATTTTGGCATTGTGGCGTGTGGCAGTGCTTTCAGGGGCTGCGGCGCCAGAACTTTCTAAGATCTAGGTGCTGCAGCGCGCTGTGGCGAATTTCAGCACTGCGACACATTTAATTTTATTTCATCAAATTTATATGCTTTATCAAAATATAAGCTTCATCAAAGTTTTATGTTTCATCAAAGTTATTTGTCACATCAAATTAATATGCCGCTGTAGCGCGTCGTGGCGCACTACGGTGGATTCAGCCCGAGACTTGGGCGCTACTGTGGCGGTAGCGCCCGACGGTGATTTCGTTTATGTGAAAATCATAATGGGTCATCTTTCGGACTCAAATACTCTCAATATAGAGCACTTCATGTGCTATTCCATATATCGATAGAAAGGTATTTTCGAGACCTTTCCATCAATACCAAAATTGGCACAAAATGATTATTCTAATTATATAAACAATAGAGTTAAAAGTTAAGATATGAAAAAAAGAGGAAAGACAGAGCATTTCATTTACAATGAAATTTAATATGTTAATGAACTTTAATGGCTTTCACACTCAATCACATATTTCTAAGGATGCAAAATAAGCATATGAGCGAAATGAAGGAGGTACCTTTAGAGATGGAAGAAGATCTCAGCTTTCAGTAGAAGCTTGGAGGAAGAATGCTCGGATCTCTGCAAGATCTTAGAGGCTTGAAGGCTTGAGGAGGAAGAAGAGAGATTGGGAAGAGGAGAAGAGCTCAGCTAGACAAATGGAGGAAGGAGAGGCTAAAGCTCCATTCTTATATGAGAAGATGAGGCTGGCCTTGGGATGGGATAGGAATGAGTTATCCCATCCAAGGCATGGAGGAGATGATGGCAAAAAGGGAAGGAGAGGGGCTCTGCCCCTTTTGCGTGCACCAGGGAGGTGAGGGAGTGCCGAATGGAAGTAGGGGGTGGGGCCAAGCCAGGGAAAATAAATGAAGGAAACTTAATAAAAATGGATATTTAAATATTTTATTTAAATTTATTTAATTAATTAATGTTTTAAAAATCAGATTTTGTAAATGTGCTCCGAAAAATCCCAAAATTTCACTCATAACTAATTTGAGGGTGAGGAACGCAATGACAAAGTCGGATTTTTATTCTGATGAGTATTTAATTTTCATATTTTTTGAGATATTTAATTATATTAAAATATTCGATAAAATTCGATGACTTCCAAATGCATCCAAAACATCATCCCTACCTGATTTGGGGGTAATGAGCGCAGTGATGAAGTTGGATTTTGATTTTGAGATCAAATTAAATATCTCAATTTTCTAATTAATTAAATATTATTAAAATAATCCAAATATTAAATTGAGTTTCGAATCGCTACAAATTTTTGGGGATTGATTCTAATAAATAGATGAACTTAATGGAATGATAATTATGATGCAATTAAGCTAAGTAATAACATGAGGTTGTTACAGGCAAAGTGCTTAGGTTCATCAGCTAGGTCTTGATGAACCCATTGTTTTGGCATGCGGCTCGCTTCTTAGAATCTTCTGGTGGTCGAGACTCATGGAACCCTAGGTTCCTTCTCCCCTGTTGATTGTCGAGGAGGATGACCTTCTGTCTGGGTCGGGTCAGGAAAGACCCAACCCACACGAATTGAGGCTGGGCCGCATGTCTTCTTCGATTGAGCAGTTTATGGTGGGGCCCGTGCGCTATTTTGACAATAGTTCTTACATATCAATTGCTTAACCTTTTTTGCATTTTTGGGACTAGGGTGGCGTCACCATTTTATGCTGAAGATTGTACTCGGGAGTTTATAATAATAATATAAAGATCATAGGCGTTTGCTCAAATAATTAGAGAATAAAAAGTAGTAATTTTTATTCCAAAAGGAGTATTATTACATGTGCAGGTTTCACTTTTATTTATAAAAATAATAAGGGAATAAAAAGTGCAGCGGTAGATTGATCAGACTATCTCCAGATCCTTAGCAACGACCTAACGAAAATGTCGAGATTAAAACCCGTTAGAGATAAACTTTTAGTACTTTGGATATCATTAATTATATTCTATATATATAAGCAAAAGTATGAAATTTAAATGTAGGAAGCATAATAATAAGATTTTGAAAGACATGATTTTCTCATTTGAGGATTATCACGAATTTTATTAAGACTGATGGTTTTTGAATATTGTTATAATTATTATTATTTCAATTTATGCAACTTTTATTTTATTTATTTTATTTCATTTTCTATATATATATTCTAATTTATGCAACTTTTATTTTAGTTAATATATATATATATATATATATTTTTTTTTTTTTTGATTTATGCAATTTTCATTTCATTTATATGTATATATATATATATATAATAGTAATACTAATAATAATAATAATATTATTATTATTAATGATAATTATAAAGCTATTCTTATGGTGTTACATATTATAAATATATGTACATATATATTATAAAGTTAGTATAATCATTGTATAATAATTAAAAATAACAGAGATATTATTATTAATATCGTTATTATTATAATTATTATTATATAAAAATGAGAAATGATAAATTCAAAAGAAAAATGAGAGAGTGAAGAATGATTATTTTTTTCTTATATAATTATTATAAATATCATTTTATTTTGTAATTAAAATTAATTTTCTTATAAATAATTTGCAAAATGCTACATATACTATAATCTTTGTTTGATCAAATTTGGAGAATTAACCCCTTATATTCATCATAAATCCTATAGCCAAATATATCCTAAATGAATTTAAGGGCAATAATTTAACATTGGGATTGTATTATAAAATTATAATTTTTTGAACATTATGAAGGTAAAGATCTGGCGCATCAACTTGGCTACAAAGCTTGTTTACACTAATGATTACATGTTGATAGAGTCTCCCAAGTGATGGGCCGAGAGATTTATTTGAGGGAGATGTTGAGTTTCGTTGAAAATTTGGAGGTAGAGCTCGAGTGTTGTAGTGTGTGACGATATCTGATGGTTGCATAGGAATAATCCTCCAAGGTGCTGTCATGTGCTAAAAGATTGCCATTGTCATACATTTGTTGTATCAGATAGCGGAACGTATTTATCAAGAACAATCACTAACACGACAAATTAATTTCATAATAGCTATTAATAGAAGGTTGTTTTCTCTATTAAGATGATATTTAAGTGGAGCGAAAAGAAGATATTGACAAATTAATACGCTCTACTTAATTGATACTAAATATATGAAAAATTAATTATCATGTAAAATAATTAGATTTGCATTATACATGTACTATTTGAATTATGTATATATATATATATATATTAAAATTATTTGACTGACTATTTTTATTTAAAATATGTACATCATTACGTGCAAAAATAATTTAAATATCGTTTTTAGTAAAAAAAAAAAAATCTTACATTTTTAGTAGCTTTTTATTTGAGGATTTACTTCTTAATAAGAAAGATTGCCACGTGTGTTTCTCATGCAGACGTGTTGAGAGAAGCCTCTCAAAATCTTTAGCGACAAAAAGGTTAAAAAATTGGATAAAATAGCGATCTGATGCAGGAAAAGGGAAGGATCGAATCGGTGCTGGCTTTTTACTTTCACGTTCAATCCAGTAATCCTAGTTTTTTATTTTTATTTTTGGAAGCATTTCGCCGGTTCTTTCAATGCCAGGAACACTGATCCCGCTGTCCAATAGATTAAAGGTAATATACTTTTCCTGTAACTTTGGGGCAAACATCCGCTAGAATTTTCGCAAGAAATAGCTATTTTTTGTGATTTCCACAGCGGAAGAATTGTACCTGTTGATTAAGTGGATGGCTTCGGAGGAGAGTGGGGAAAAAAGGCCAAATCTACATGAGATACAGCCTTCGAGTCAAGTTAGGGCAGATTCTTATGACGAGGCCACTTCGGAAGAAATGCATAAACTTCGCGGAACTTCTGAAGGTTGTTTCACTGATCCAACAGTTTCGGTATTTGATTATTCGGTTAAATCTATTACAGATGACTCTGTTTTGGTTAAAACAAATGAAATCGATGGAAAATATAGTAGTCCTCCAAGTGCTGCAACAGTTCTTGCAAAGGGAAGTGGGCTGAGGAAATGGAGGAGGATAAAGCGGGATTTGAAAAAAGATGGAAGCGGCAGCATGGATTCTGCCCAGATTTTGAAGCGTAGGCTGTCAAATACCGAGCCTTCCAAAAATCACGAGGAGAACAAGCTGAAGAGTAAGGTCGAGGCGGACTGTGAAGAGTCTGTGGCATCTGTGGAGTCAAGAAATGCTGAAATTAAAAACCTTCCAGCGGGTTCTAGGGCTCTGGATCTTGAGCTCGAGCTATTGGCAAGCGGGGGATTTTCCATTGGCTTAGATTCTGATAACAGTGAAGACCATAGTAGCAAATCTTCAACAGCTGCAAGTGCTCCGCGACCAAGGTATGAAGCTCTTGCATCAGGCAAGGAGAGAGGGAGGATGAAAAATTTTGTTGGGAAGGGTTCAACCCACCTAGGGATTCAGAGAGTTCAACAGGATAGAGGAGGGATAGTTGATCCCAGCAAAAAAACTCGAGAAGATTTGACAAAGTTTGAGAAGGAGAACTCTCTTTCTAGCGTGGAGTCTGATTTGAGAAGCTCTATTGTTGGAATTGTGCAGAGGGGTGGTGTGGTTGATAATAATGGAAAGCACCATGGAAGGTCCTCAAATTTTGATGAACAGAGTGACGAGGCTTACACTGGAGAAGAGGTTCGGTCAGGCTACTATAAAGCTAATGGAATGGCGGAAAACCTATCTTTAGAGGATTTAGATGCTCAGCTGTTGGTGAAGAATAATCGGAAGGGTGGGAGTTGCCAATCAAGCTCTGATGTTGGTTCTTCTTACCTTCAAGAAGCTCAAGAAGCACTAGAAAAAGGTTTATTCTCATCCTCCCTGTGTAGCTTATTTGTGCTGTGGGTTTGTTTACTGTTAGTTTTATGCTTAAATTTATAGTTTGTCTTAGAATAAGCATTCATCTTTGTTTCCCCTTTTTTAAACATTTAGAAGCTACATTAAACTTTTTCTAATATTAAAATTTTTAACAATACTATTATAAATGGTTCTGAAGGTGTTGATAATAATCTTGGAACTGAATGTTCATATCGTAATCCCTTGAATTTTGAATCATGCAAGGGTTATATTGAATTAGATGAAGTTGAATAACAAGCCATAAACTCAGATCAAAATCTTTATCAAGTATATCTCACTATTAGTAATTGTTTGCTATAACTAGATTCTAGTCTTCTTGTAATTTTATATATACAACATACATGTGTAAATGCATAATTCTTGTGTTCGTACATGTAATGCAAGCATGTGCGCATAAATGCAAATGCTTTAATTATATGCCTCAAGTTGAAGTTGACATTTTCTTTACCAATAGCCAAGCTTGCAAGTGATGCTACTTTTTAGAGAAGTAATTAAAGACACTACTTGGAAGTTTTTCCTTGCATTATGCTTTGACTTCTATACAACAAAAAAGTATGTTTCCCTTTATTACTATTATTATTATTATAATTATTATTATTGCTTATATCATCATTATTATTATTATAGATTATTATTATTATTATCACTTTCATCAAAATTTGTAGTCAGTCTATCATTGGAATTTACTGTTATTCTATTTAGCTTTATGTTTAATTTAGTTGCTACCCAGAAGCTTTTTATTGAATTTTTTGTTCTTAACTGTTTTTATGCATCTATATTATGTGAAGACAGAGGTATATCTGCACTAAATTAAGCAATTTCCTAAATACTTTCTCTTTCTCTCTCTCTCTCTCTATCTCTCTCTCTCTCAACTTCAATCTTGTCAAGAACAACATGTTGATTGTTTTGCCATTTATTACAAACCAAAGTTCTATGCTAAAAAGTACTGAATTTGGTGGAAGATGGAGAGTTATCATAATGCAGTTAGCCTGTGAATGAGTTTCATAAAGTGTTTTTGGTTAAGAAAATTCTGTGTGAAAAATTCATATATTGATTCAGACCATGAGCCTAAGAAAAGTAAAAAACTCATGATTTTAACATGTTTGAAATTCATGGTTTGAATCTTTATCATTTCATTTATTGTTTTCAAGGTAGAAGTTGGTTATATTTTGTCGGATGCTGATATTTCAAGTTTTTTGTTTTACAAAGTGGTTTAATAGATCAAACCAGTTGTAGAGATTGGTCATATATTTTGTAAGGATTAAACAGGTCTTTTTTTTAACCGCATTGTTCATTTTCATTTTCTTCCAAACCTGAAAGTCAAGCAAAAGTGGACTGATCCCCAGCTTAATGCTTTTTTAAGCTTTATAAAATAGTTTATCTTACTACTTCTATACTTTTTTTGTCAAGTTGCTAGCATGCACAGGAAGCATTAAAACTTGCATGAAGGGTGTTCCTTTCATGGTTCTATTCATTTCGTTATCCAAGAGAGAAAGTGCATTTTTTTTTATTCGGATTGTGGATTTTCACATTTATAGATTTTTTTTTTTCTTCTCTCATGTGTAGTTTGTTAACTTGATAACTCAAGTAAGTTTGATTAAATTGGGGGTATTGCTCAATTGGATTATTGTATTTAGGAAATATTTCTCTAATAGCAAGACATGTTTATCCAATCCTTATGAGCATGTGTATGGAAGTACGTGCTTATAAATAGGAACTTTTAACACACAATTTAAATCATCCTTTATCTCAAATGAATTTTTATGAAAGTTTGAATAGTTCACTAGTTCTATAAGTATTACGTCAGTAAAATATGATGAATCGTTAGCATATCAAGAGGAGTGTGAAACAATTTTTTTTGAAGAGTTTGATATAATTATGAATTTACTTTGCAAAGCTAAATTAAGAGAAGCTTGCAAGGGTTATTGTAAGTAAAGCGCAAGGCAAGTAAAATAAAGAGCATAGATTTTAACATTGCTTAAACCTCAATTGCTCTACTCCTAGCTTATGGGGATCTAAAGGAGAACAACCTCCTTCTTTCCATAATCAGGAGAAAGAGAAAAATTTTTGCACAAAGATAAATAAAGGAATACATGCGAGAAACATAGAAATATGCATGTTGTTGTGGAAAATTTATGGAAACTCTTAAAAATTTCAATTTTTAAGTGCAAAATGTAGGCAAGTTTGATCATAAAAGTATTTGATATAAATCAAATCACTGTATTGATAATATATTATTAATGTAAATAATATATATATATATATATATATATATATATATATATATGCAATTTTCAAATGTAAATAATTTGATGTAAATTAAAATTATTTATCACAAGGTTTAGATATTCACATATTCACTTTTAAATTTTGATTTTTATAAATTTATTTCTTTATTTTACTTGTATATGAAATTATATTATCTTAAAATGGTACAAATAGTGTTACAATTTTTATTAATCATAGTATTATAAGGTGTGTTATATAAATATAAAATTTGAGTATTGAATATGTAGAGAAGATTTTTGTGTTGGATAAGCAGATAAATTATATTTATGAAAACTGTTTCTAAATATAAATAGTAATAACAAATTTGAAATATTTAGCCAATTAAACACAATTGAAATATGTTTGGCTCGTTAAGAAATTGAACTTAAAATTCATGTTTGAGCTCGGCTTGATGATTGAGTCTAGCACGAACCTCCTCTTGAATTGAATGCGAACTGTTCATGAACTGCAAGCCTTTTCGACAATCTTCTATGCATTTGACATGACTTGTACTTTTTTATTGGAGCAAGACATCCACTAGCTTTCAATACCATTTATAGGTGAAAAACACTTGATGCGTCAGTGAATTTGTCTAAAATTAAAGCCTCAAAAGTTTAAGAAAATTTCAGACATATTTTTATATATCTAATCAATATGCTAGAGTTAAATTATAGTTTTGATCATTAAATAATAATTTTTTATTAGCTTTGTTTGATCTATAGGAACTTTCGGTTTAGAAAATTATTTGGTGCTTCATGTTAAAGACATCTTCTTTGTGCAAATTTATCTCAATTTCACTTACAATTGGATGAATTTGCATCTTCAATCATTGTTTATATTTAGATAAAGTAAGGTCATTGCACACATATCTATCTTTTATTTTTGATAATGATAAACAATTATTGGTCTTACTAGATGACATGAATGCAAAGCAACATCTTCCTTTTTATGATTATAAAGAAAATTAAAGTGGGGAAATTTCTCCTAAAGCTGTATGCGTTTTTCTATTTCTATTTTTTTGGGTAACATTAAACCAAAAAAATGTACATAAGATATGTATTAAATTTTACAATCAATGATATTTTTTTAAAAGTACACAATTGTATAATTGAATTTAAGCCACTCTAAATATTAGTTTACTTGTAGTAGGATTTAACTTGAAACATCATTGTTACAACCAAGATAGTTGCACACCAGCACTAGCTAAAGGTATGTATTAGCTCAATTCGGCTTGTAATTGAATTGAATGATGAAGTCAGTTTTGGTTAGAAAAAAAGAATTCACCTATATAACCTTAAAAATCTAATTGAACCAACATAATTCTGTTTTATTTCAGTTTAGTTGAACTTTTTATGATCAGAATTAAATTCAGTTATTTTAATTTTGTTTGGTTTAAGTTGAATTAAGGCTTGGTTTGACCCAACTTTTTTTTTACTGGAAAGCTACTAATTGGCTAGGGAGAGCTACTTTCTATTTGCTTTATAAAAAAAATAATCAGATGCAGCTATACAAGAAATTGTAATCAATTAAGCTATTTTTACTGCACACTATAATAAGAAACAGTTTACAAATTCCAAATGATGATCAATATAACAGATATCAAACATTTAAGATTTGTTTGATATGAATTAAGCTTGCTAAGCATGTTAAGAATGTAGTTTAATTAAAATGTTAGTTTAAACATGATGTAACTATAGAGTTTATGTTATTAATAAAAAAAATATTATTAATAGGTTAATAACTATTAAAACATATTATGTAATTAATGTATTTAATCATTATATTAATTTAATGTAAAATTATTACTGATATAATTGTTATTACTAAATAGAATTTTATATTAATCATAATATATTTATTAATATACTTTTAAGTTATTATTATTATAAATCTTTTAATATTTTTTTCTTCATAGTTTGCAAAGAATGCTATTCCGAAACATACAAAGGCTTATATTATTATTTTATTTAAAAGCCAGAATACAAAAACTTATTAATTTTTTTATTCAAAAGCTTTGCGTTGTAGGCCTTTTATTTTGCTGTGCGGAACCACATTTAAACCCACACGCCCGTGATCATGACATAAGTGTAAATTGTGCACATATCTCCCATTTTGAGGTGATGACTTGCTTCTTTAAGCCAGTGAAGTGCATGATTTATAAGCACTGTTTAAAACTTAGCTTAGTTTAGCTTAAGAAATTAGGAGCCAGCCAAACATGCCCTTAGACTTATAAAAAGAAAATGAAGAAAGTTTAACCTTTAAGTCTTGAAGTTTGAAGGCTACTTTGGGTGATGAAAAAATCAAATGGATACTAAATGAAGTTTAAAGAAAATTTTAAGTCTTATTATGGAAAGTAAAATAATCATAATATAAATATAGGTTTAATTCAGTTGAATCTTCTAATATGATCAGTACAACTATATAAACCCATTGATGTAACCATAAATGTAACAAAATTTTTGTAATAATTTATGGATGCTTCTCATCTATCTTCTATCATAAAAACACACATATACTTGTGTTTATTTATGCTTTGCAAATGAACTTAATTTCAATAGGTTCTTGGTGTTCTAAGAAACAAAGTAAATAGTATATCCAATTGTAGAGGTGGACTGTAATGGGTAGATTTGTATTTCATTTTATTTTCCTAAAGCAACAATTGAAAGACTAAGATTAAATAAAAATACTTAGTGCGACATTACTAATGTTACTGTATCACATTTCGATACATCACTCATGGACAAAACAAATGGAAAAAAGAAACGATTTTATTGGAGAATGTATAGCAAAAACTATAATTTAAATTGAATTTGTTACACAAAAATCAACTTTCTCACACCTTTATCAAATAATAAGATAGACAATTTTGCAACCTCAAGAAAAAAAAATTATTTTAAGTTGATTGTTACCTTCAAAATCAAACAAGAAATATTTATAAAAGCCTTCCATCAAATAATGGTTATCAACTAGTACAAGGGAGCACATAATTTAGTAAAAATAAAAACCAAACAAAACTAGCTACATTTGATGAATTCACCTCAATTAAAAAAGTAGCTAATTTTTTGGATTAATGTTTGGGCTAATTTTATTTTTGGCCTTTAGTTCGATTTTTAGCATCAAATAATCAAACTATTCAAATAAATGACGCTTTAAAATGTCCATCAAAATTACTTTCTAGAATACCTAATTATGCAAAAGGCAAATTAGGTCTCATTTGGTACAGCTGGAGCTAGCTAAAGATGCAGTTGAAGGGCTATTGATGATCAAGCTGCTGTGAAATGTGAATCTCTTTGAGAGATAGCTGTTAGATATGAAGCTGCATGAGAGCTGTTACAAATGAAGCACAGTGTTGATGGTGGCCAACAGCAGCTGGCTTAAGTAGCCAGCAGGTGATAGGCAAGGGGCAACAAACCAGTGAGCCAACAGGTATCAATGGCGGTCGAGGACAACGAGTAAAATAGAAATTTTTATGCAAAATAGCAAAAATTTTTATGCAGATATTAGTAAGTTGTCAAGACAACTCCCATGAAGAGGGAGCAAAGTTTTTCCTTGAAAGCTCAGCAAGAGGAAGAATTCTCTAGTAAAGAAGATAGTCAAGATAGTGTTGAGGACATAGTCTTGATGAAAAAAAATGTTCTTGTCTAAAAAAAGAAAGCAAGAATAAGGAAGAAGAAGACTGTCATCACAATAAAAAGGCAAAAGTAAGTTTTCTAACACTAAGTTTAAACTTTCTTCTAACGCCCCTATATGTTATGAATGCAAGGAGAACATACACATTTGAGCAGTGCCAAAAGATGAAGGAAAAAGAGAAAGAATAGTGTTAGAAGAAGTATTTTAATAAAAAACATTTTGGGTGAATTCAAAATTTGAAAAGAAATTTAGAAGTGAAATTGGAAAACAAACAAATCTGTCTCATGGTGAAATATGGAGAGACATCAAAAAATGAAAAGGTATGTTACCAAATTTCTTTTGAAGAATTATAAATCATGTATATACAAATCCATAGATTCGTATTTATGAATTAATCTATGTTGGCTTCATCCACTTCAGCTCATAATTATCGACGTATAGTTTGTAATTATGAATGTACCAAAACAAACCCTAATTTGTGCATATTTAAGCAAAATGGGCTAAAATTACATAAACTAGCCAGAAAAACAGAAGTGTAGAGCTTGGGAACTATAGATCTACTCATGCAAGGATTTTTTTAAGGGGCTTATCTCTAAGTCGCATGCATATAGATACGAATTGCGTGAACAAAAAGATTGAGAAATAACCCTAGACTTACACATTTACATACAGAATTTTCTGAAATCTTAAAAGCCTAAGACAAATCTGCATACCTAGGTCCAAAGCTCAAGAAAAATGAAGGAATGAAGAACCGAGCTCTACCATGGCTGTGAAAGGGTATCTTAGTTACTGTGTATCCATCAGTATTAGCTAGGTTGGCGGTGAAGTTTGGCAAGTCTTGGCCACTATCTTTGTTGGGATTAATTTTAGAATTCAGGGTAAATGTTCTCCCACCATGGTTGAACCACACTAGTCAGAAAGCCAAGATCTTCCCAGGTGGATAAATGCTATGTTCATGATGAGGGAACCACACCAGATGTAATCATTGTATCTATTTTACTCGGATCTAAACATTTGATGATGTGGATGAATGATCTGCCCTGCTAACATTGACTATAGATGGAATTTAAGGTGTCAAACTAGTTCTAGTCAATGTATTTGCAACAACTTTCAGGGCACTATCAGAATTGTTAACTATTTTTCACTTTGATTTGCGCTAACCATAGATCTGAGGGATGCTTCTCCTTTTTCTATCCATAGCGTTGTAAGGGATGGAATCTTAAAGGCATCTCATGACATCTATTTTGAGCATTATGAAAACACTTATTATCTGGAGTTTCACGTCTACCCTCTTCTAGCTTATTATTACTTGTATGGTTTTCAGCTTCATTCATGATAAGATATTTGCTCTGCATTGATGTTGCATGTGACCCTTATTATGTTACTTAAAACAAATGACATACCTAGATGCTTTAACTGAGGTATCAATGAAGGTTCTTGGAAGGGTGCAACTATTTGCAGTCCCCTAGGGTTATACATTTTGATATCATGCATCTTTCCACCCTATGACTTGTAACGAATTTATTGGAATTTGCCAATCTTTACCAAGTGCATGTTTGTTAAGGAGGTTGGTATGAGAATTTGCCAATCTTTACCAAGTGCATGTTTGTTAAGGAGGTTGGTATGGGTTAAAGAAGAGATGATAACTAATTGTAATGTCACCAAGCCTTTCCCGTTGATCTGACAAGCTTCTAATTCCAAAATTTCATCAGGGAAATGCAATGTATTGGATTTTTTATGATATCCTTGTACCCATGGAAATGCTATTTGTAGAATGTATGTGGAATAATTCATAATCATGATTTTAATAATTCATATGCCCATCTTTTCCTTCTTTCGTTTTATGATTTGTTATATATAGGCTTATTCATTTTTTGGCATTGCATCAAAATGCATCTATAGCCAATTTCACAGTACAATGCAGAATGTCATAGCCTGTACTAGCTTCGAGGCTATCATGCTTAACTTGTGTCCATTCGTTTGGATTCTTGGTAACCTCTACGTTATTTTTATATATAAATTAATGGTTATACATATAAAGTAGGCTAGTAATTGTAAATTAATCTTTGTTCTAATTTTTTAATAATCAGAATTAACATTTTTCTGTAGTGGTATTTTGTAAGGCACGCCTTTGATGACTGATTCTGTGAAAATTTGTCATAAGCATCTACTCTTTTGGCTATTAAAGCAAACAATCAGAGCCTTGGTTTTGATATCAATGATGAATGGTTTGACACCACAAGAGGTATGAATTAGTCTTCTTAAAAAATTATAAAGTGATTATGAAATTACTTCACAAAAGTAGATTTTAATGAGACTGCAAGAATGATAGAAAATAAAATTCAAAGCTGTATAAAAAAAGTACACAAATTTTGAATATATTCAGAACCCAGTCGTTCTATGTTCACCTCTTGCTACGCAATTTCTTTTAGGTATTCACTAGCTTTCAAAAACAATTATAAGCTATAAGAGAATTTGTTAACACAAAAAATACTACTGTTATGATTTAAAACGTATGCCAATAAAAGGTTATTTTTGAAAAATATGGCTTTAAACCATCTTGAAACAATTTGATTGCTGCATAGGTAATTCCTTAAGCGCATGTAATGATGTGGGGGACACACATAGCTCACAGGATTTATAAAGAAAGCTATTAGCTTTTTGGAGTTGGATAGTTATGACTATGGATGCCTTAGAAATGAAAACAAGAGGGCATTAGCTTAGAAATCAATTAATCTTGCAAGCGGATGTTTATTTGATATATGGTGATATGGTGGCATTTATTGGCACATTTGGTCTTTAAAACAACATCCAAGAAATATTCAAAAGTTCTCAAGGAGGTCAACTTGTCGTTCTAGAAGTGAGATGCTATTTGAAATTTGAAATTTTTTGTTGATATTGGTCTCAATTAGCTTTAAAATGTTCCCTACCTTTTTTAGGGAGAACTACATACACAACCCCAAGCTTATATTACGGAGTGAAGCCACCCACTTTGATAAAATGAACTATCAATTAAGTGCATTTATGTGTGACATGATCAATTTATTGCGTTCTATATAGAGTAGAAACTGATGGAGTTGAGCTTTTTTCATGCTCTTCGAATTAAGTGTAGTTTTTATAAAAAATAGTCTTAGAGGGTGTTATTTTGGTATACAAGATTCTATTGTTATGTATGTATTTAATAGCCCGTTTCTTAAAGTTCCCCGACTGGTTGCTCAAATGTTGTTCCTAATTGTATAATTTTATTGGCAGGTTTAAATTCAGGCAAATTTCAAGTCACTTTGTGGTTTTATTGAAGTTATAAATGAAAATTGGCGTACTTGATGATGTTCTATCAATACTAGGGCTTTTTTTTTCATATGATCATTAATTGCTTTTTTTTTTTTTATTAATGAGATTTAATTACTGTTAGGCATGATTGTTCAAGTTAAATTAAGTTTCTAGAATGTCAAAGAAATTTTCGAAAAATGTTTTCCATGCATTAAATCAATATACTGGAGTGCAATCATGACTTTAGTCATTTGAAAAATGATTTTGTATTTTAGGCTTGGTTTGTGTGCTAATGGGGCTATAGGGTGTGAGGACAGTGCTTGTAATCATTTTCTTATATTATCACTCATAGAACACAAAAAAGCAGCAAACGAGTTATTCTTGAGGTGTTGCAGTAGTTTCCAAGCTCCTTTATATCTATCATTTATTGTTAACATTTTTAAGTGTAATTCTTGCACGCTTTGAAATTATTTAATTTAAGCCATTAGAATCTTCAATCGTTGCTTAATTTTGAAATTACTTAATTTAAGTTTTTATTCTGACAAAATTCCTGGAAACCAGGTTTGCCCAAATACAGTGAATGTGCTCTTATGCTGTAATAGCAAATCCCTTCGTTTTCAAATACGATCTGTGTCAAGTTTATTTTTCATTTCTTCATGGTGGGGAGTTGAAAAATAATTTCATTTTGTAAGCATAGCCTTGCATATTTTTCATTTTTGCAAGCTTACTTTGCATCAAGGTGTTTACTTTTGCCAAGGAAAGAAAATAACGGGAACTAAGATGACATCAATTAAAATAGCTCAAACTTATGTGAAAAATTAATTAGACACATTTGGTGCACTTAGCAAAAGCATTTTAATCAAATTCTTGTTTGCTACTTGTTTCTTGTGCAAATTTAAGCTCACAAATGTCATTTGATTGTCATTGTAACGAGTTCTGTTCTTCCCTCAAATTTTATGTTGATGCAGAAATCCAAAAGACCGCCTCAGTCAGAAAGGAGCTTGAAGATATTGATAGGGACTTTGAAGGCATTGAAGCTTACTGCTACATGAACCATGAATCCCAATCAGTCGATTTGACTATTAAGGCAGAGAATGTTGGAGCATTACAAAGAAAAACTCAGTTACCAAAGATGCTAGAAGGGACGGATTCTGAACTTGAGCTCCTCTTAAAGGAAAAGATACAGGCGGAAATCGAGTATTTCGTCTTAAGCAGAGCCACCGAAAACTGGAAAATCCTTCGCCAGGAAAACATTTCACTATTCAAAGAGCAGAGGCATCTGTCTGAGGATCAAGATCAGGTGATGCTTAGGCTCAAAAACGTTGAGGAAAAGGCTGACAAGCTGTGTGAGCAGAAAGATGAGTTAGAGACATATTGTGAGGAGCTCATCGGGACTGAGAATATCCAGAGGCTTCAGTATAAGGTCTGTAAGTTTTCCCTATGCTTTTTTGTTCAGTTGATGCTATTGTGCATTGCTTTGGGGTTATTTTCTATGCAGCTGTTATTCCCAGCTGATAATGGGTTTGTGCCAACCTAGACTTAGTTTTTAAAACTAAAAAAGGTCATTTTTTAGGGCTCAATGATATATTACATTTTATTATTATTATTTTTTTACATTGGCTTTTTTCTTTGGGTGCAAATTTGCTTAAATGTATTCTTTTTCAACCTGTCTTTCATTAAACTTATGGCATTTCTGAGATGTGAAATATTCTTGATTTAGGATACATAAAAACGGTTTATATTTATTGAAACACCCAGTATTGTTTAACTTGCTTGTTTTACTTGTAAAGATATTTAGATGTTCCAGGACCTGATGGTTCGTCATTAGGGCTGGATTGAGTTCGAGTTTGGTTCGAGTCAGGTCAGACTCAAGTTCGAATGGAGTCAATTTCAACTCAAAAAAATTCGAATTTGAGCTTACTCAAATTTGATTTGTCAGACTCGTAATATATAAAATATAAAATTTATATTATTTGCAGAAAAATTCTCACGTCTTGCTGGTAAAATTGTTTCAAACTTACCTTACACACGGGTTCCAAATTTGTCTGCGCCAAAAATACGGTTTTTATAAGAAAAAAAGCTTTTTTTTTTTTAACATAGTATTTTTACAGTTCCGGATTCGAACCCAAGTTTGATGGCGGAAGGCAAACAGTATCACTAACTGAATTGTTAGTAAGCTCTGCTCAGATACAGATAGAATATAAATATAAGTATATCTATTTTATATATTTTTAGTGATTTTAACTCAATTTGAAATGAATTTAAGTCAATTTGTTCAACTTGAATTCTATTCAAAATTCTTAAGTCTAATAAGTTCTATTCAATTCAAAATTCGACTACAATTTAGTATATTTATTGTTAGTGACAGTATGCTCAGTCATATCTCATGAATTGACACCAACATTATTCAAATTTTTTGTCCCATTTCCTAAGATATAAAAAACATTGTATCATTAAAGGCTAAAGTACATAAAATGATGGTGTTTTATAAATATTGAAAATTATTTTTCTCACATCTAAATTATTCTAAAAGCCCTTTTAAGAGAGAGTGTTTTATAATAAGCATAAGAAAAACGTAATTATATATATAATAATTTATAAATGTTGATTTATTGTTTTATATATATATATATATATATATATTTTTTTTTTTTTTCTTTTTTATTTGTTGATGATGAAATTTGAATTTATGATGGATAACAAATGTTTAACCATTAAATTATAACACCAATCACATACACATATATTGTGAATGGTTTTGTAACACAGTGATTGAGACTCGGAATTTGTCATCCTTTGACATGGGTTCAAATCTCATCGGCAACACATAATTATATATATATATATATATATTCGAGCATATTAGACAATATAAAATATACTAATATATGTATAAAATTATTTTTATAGTATAATTTTTAAAACTAAAAATAATGTCATATATTTTAATATTGAATAGAAGCGTTAGTTTATAATCCTCAAATATACTAAATAAATTTATATCAATAGTAATATCACCAGTTAAATTAACATTATCTTTAAGATATTGTGTAATCATTTTTTTATTTATTGACTGTATTTTTAATTTATTTTGGATGAAAATTTTCAAAATATTATTTTGAAAATTTTCATCCAAAGTAAATTTGGAGACGTTTTTCAAAGGATTTTGCTATAATTAGACTATAAAAAATATGATAATATATATAAAGAATATGATAAATTTATGTATAAATAAATAATTGATGTATTACACTCTATGCATAAGAATAAAAAAATATTATTTAATTTTTAAGAAAGTGGTATGGATGATGAGCTGTTTGCTTGCGTTTAATTTTGCTGTCTGCAGTGTTGTTTGATTGTTTTGTTTCTCTTCATTTGCTGTCTGGTTTTGCTTTAAGCGTTTTGCCTGCGATTGTGTTATCTGGTTTTAATTGAGTCTTTGCTTTCTGTCTTTGCCTGTCTAATTTGCTGGTGTGGTTCCAGCTTTGGAGGTTTAGTGGAGGTGCTGAGGGTTCTGCTGTAGGCTCGTCGAAGCCTGCTTTCTGGCTGGTCTTTGCTGCTGTCAGTTGCGTCGGCTGAAGCTGATTGGGTTTGCTCCAACCCTCAGGTTTGGTGCTGTTATGATTTTGCTATTGTTTTGATTTTCAGAGGTTTGGAGCTTGCTTGCGGTCCCAATTGTGAAAGGTTTGGCAGCTCTGAAGGTCTTATTTCCTGTGGTCTTTCTGGTTTTCGCCTTGCTTCTTTTAGATTGTTTTGCCTTCTCTTTTCTTTCTATCATATCCTTTTAAATTTTGAAGCTAGGTTTTTTTATACCCTCCCAACCTCCATCTTCTCTTTGAATTTTAATAAAAAAGAATTGAGAAATACTATTTAAATTTGTTAAAAATAAAATTTTAAAATTATTTATTTATATTAAAATAATATGATTTAGAATTAATTGAAGAAATTAATTGTAAAATTCAACTGATCCAGCAAAGTATCATAGCAGCTTAAGATCGCCAGAGCAAGTATCATAACGCTCATCATCGTACTCTAGAATTTGATGTCAGAAATTTTGCGTATCTTAAAATCAGTCCGATGAAAGGCGTGTATCGTTTTATTTTAGTGTAGCCGGGAAACTAAGTCCCCCGCTACGTCGGACCTTTTGAAATCCTAGGGAAGATTGGTTATAAATTTTATTTTTTAATTTTATATTGAAATAATATCCAAATCTTATTAGATAAATTTTTTTAAATAACATATTAACAGGTCTAAACAGCATTTCATGTAAATATTTCATAAAATTATTCAGGCTGACAAATAAGCTAATGGTTGTGAATAGCTCATTTTAAGCACTTTAGCCTTTAATGATAATAAAAGTAAATTTATTTTATGTACCTGTCTTCTTCTCCTAAGGTTTTAATAAATTTATAAAAAATACTAATATTCTTCATAAAAATTATTTAATTAATTGATTATTAAGTAATAGGTATTATACAGACATTCAAGATTTTAAAATTTAAAAAATTACCACAAAAATCTTCATTATTACGCCCCGACATACGCGGTGGTTCTCTCATAAACACGCCGAAGTCCGGGCTTTAAAAAAAAGATGTGCATATACCGAAGTTTTGGGTGCTGCGAAAATGAAGAAACCATCCCCAAAAAACAAAGTTTCATGATTTCAGAAAAAGTATTCAGAGCAGGCAAATACACTGCAACTAAGAGCCAGTAAGTAGGAGTTTTACATGAACATTTAGAGTTGGCAAATCTACAATGAAAGAAACTTCATTTTTCTACCTCAAAGGCAACTCTCTGAGGTGAACTATACAACATTTCTTTACACATCCCAGCAGAAAATAACATTATTGAGAAGAAGACCAGGATGATTTTCTCCACCTCTAAAAACCCTAAACCTAACAACCATATGACCTGCTGACTGCTTTCAAAGCAGGGCAAACAGTGCCCCGAAGTTTAAAAGACGGCTCAGAGAAAGGAATCGAGATAGGAGTAGTCATGTCGCCGGCTATACTGAAGCAGGCTCCCATAGGTGCGGTCCCATATACCGACAAAGAGGGACTCGGTGTCGGGGCTAAATGACAGGCCTGAGACTTCTCCGAAGAAATCGAGCTCTTGGCGCTTGCTAAAACCGCTTCCCACGTCGAATATGTGGACGAAATCTGCCGGCTCCGCCATGGCCATGAACCGGCCGTCTGAGCTGAAGCGGATCGACCGTATCGCTCCGAGGTTTCCCCGGAAAACGGCGACAGAGCTGGAGAGGTTTCGGACGTCCCATAGCCGGCAGGTCTTGTCCTGATTGCCCGTCGCGAACATGGAGCCATCGGGATGCCATGATGACGCGAACGAGTAGTCCATGTGACCATGAAGATCGTGGATGGTCTGGATAATGAATGAGCATTATTTTGATGCGTTTTAAAGAGTGGTTTGGTATGTGATCTTCATTTAAAGCATGGTTGACACAGTAAGGCAATCAATAATATAACAATAGTGATTGTTTACAGAGAAAGGTAATCATCGAGTCCAACATGATATGCTCGATTAATAGAGGTTTGATGGTTTATAAAATGGCTAGTTAAACGCGTTATGGAAATGTATAGTGAAGTTAATTTCGAGGAAACAATAAAAAATG
Source organism: Gastrodia elata (assembly GCA_016760335.1). Lineage (NCBI taxonomy): Eukaryota > Viridiplantae > Streptophyta > Magnoliopsida > Asparagales > Orchidaceae > Gastrodia > Gastrodia elata. Next base: position 29,192,799 of record CM028684.1, on the reverse strand, counting down.
ATTTTACTTGCAGGGCTAATGATGTTTATTTTTTAAATTTGACGCTGACATTGTATGATAATTTTGAAATCTCACTTAATCCATTAATATGCTGTTTGAAATGTGTGGTATTATCTAAAATGAAAATAAAAATGTGCATTCTTTGTAAATACACAGAAATTAAGAGTATAAATACTATTGTAAAGCAGTCATGATCTCGAGAACATAACTAATAAGAGCTATGTATCAAGAAGAGCGAGAGATCCAAATACTTAATCAATTATTAAAAAATATGGTGAAACAGTTAGTGGTTTGATATATAGGATCCAAATTAGTTAGATGAAATGGAGTGCTGGAGTATTGTGTCATCATAAAATCTCACTCAAAATTAAAGTTTTACGGAGTAGCTATGCAACTATGTTTTACGGGGTTGAATTATAGCCAACAAAAAAAGAAAATTGCAGATAAAATAAGTGTTATAGAAATGAAGATGTTAACTGGATGTGTGGGTAAACTCAAAAGGATCAAATGAGAAATAAGTTCATTCGTAGCAAAGTCAGAGTTGCTCCAATAATGGATAATATTAAAGAATGTCGTCTAAAAGATGATTCAGGCATATTAAATGTAGACTGTAGGATGCATCTGTTACAAAATTTGAGAATATGATTTTTTCCCAAGTTAAAAGAAAGAGAAAGACAAAAATATATTGGAAGAAACCATTAGTCAATATTTGGAAGTTGGGGAGAGGTTTCTATTTGATCATGCACAATAGAAACAAATAATTCATGTAACCAACCTTCCTAATGGGATAAAGGCTTGGAAATGTTGTTTTAATAAAAAAAGATCTTTTTTATTGTGAAATTTTTGTATACAAAATATATGATATTATTCTCATTTTATGATGCTTTTAAGAGAAAACACCAGTATCTAGTTATGCTTCCACATAATAATTTACAAAGTAGAATATTTTAGTTTATGATTTGCTATAATCTAATATAACAAAAATGATATGTTAACGGGCAGCTACACCATCTTATCCATTTTTCATATTGCATCTAAGTATGCTCAAGAGCCTTGATCATATCCATAATTTTTAAATTATAAATTTGCCAACAGAATCCCCCAACTATTTCAATTTGATCCATTTACTTTTGGACTATCAATTTGTCCAAATTAATCCTCGACTATTCAATACCCAATTCAGTCCTCCGGCTGACTATTCAATACTCAATCTACTTCTTTGACTGACTATTCAATGCCCAATTTAAACGCTCAATTATTTATTTTAAGTTCAACACAGTTTCAAAATTGTCATTCCACGGGGCTACATGACATTAAATAGTTGATGGGCTAAATTTAGCATACTTAACAATTGGGAGACTAAATTAAATAAATTGAATAGTTTGTGATTAAATTTGCCAAAATGACATTTAAATGACTATTTGGAAATATTCCTCTTCTAATCCAGAAAAGACAATACAAAATTACCTTCCCAGTGTGACCATCTAAAAGCAATCCTTCAGCGCTATCTCCCACAATAACAAGAAGCTTTCCATCCGGGCTAAGTGATGTATGCTGCAAGCAATAGAAAAGATATAAGTTGTGACAGCGGACACACATATTTCATACTTGCATAGTACTAAGAAATCAAAAATTAATTTAAAAACAGGTGAATCAGGTAATGCAATGATAGCACAAACTTCTTTTTAGAAGTTGTGGTATGTATTTTAAAAATTACAAACTTCTTTTTCTTTTCATATTCAGCACAAGTTTTTAAATATTACAAACATACTACAAACTACTATTAAATATTATATACATACCATGAAGTTCTAATACATACACCAAAACCACAACATCAACTAGTATTTAAATATTTGTGGTACGTAATACCTGAAAATTTGGTATTAAATATGAATATTAAAAGGAAATTTGTGGTGATATATATATATAAATTGCAGAATAAAATGCCAAAGTTCAATTTCATTCCTCTTTTGCTATCTATCTAGTAGCATTGTACAATTGATTATGAAAACTTTCCCTAATATAGCATAAAGCCTATATTGTAAAAAAAAGGAAAGGGAGATTATACAAGCGTATATTAACGGGCCAATTAAAACAGAAGCACTCGCACGACAGGATTAAGAAATTATCTGAAATAGCCCATTGAATATTTAGTTTTATCAAAATTAGTCCAAAACAGCTCAATTTGCCCAATTAATCCCTCGACTATTCAATCTACTCAATACAGTTCCTCAGCTTCTCAATTAGAGCCCATTAAGTCCTAAAAAAATGAAAAATCAGAGGGCCGAATTAGTCTTGAAAAGGAATAAATTGGTCGTTGAATAATTAAAGTACTAAATTCAATTCAACAAACTCAATGGCTCGGGACAAAATCGGCCAAACTAAAATAGTTGGAGGACTGTTTTGGCAAATTACTCCAACCCGGGTTTTTGTGGGTTGCTTTCAGCAGATCAATGAGCCAAAATATTAAAGTAAATAGCTTAACTTACGTTAACTGGCCAATCAAAACGAAAGTGCTTGCACAACTGGAACCTCTCCATGTCAAAATCCCTAACTCCACAATCATTGTTTGACGCCATGAAATGAACGGAGCCGCTTGAAAATTTGAAGTTTGTATCAGCTATTAGATGTGAAGGAAAGCACCATGCATATGACTGAATGATAGAAAATACACTACCTCATACTGTCATAGATCTCCACAGCATTAGTAATGGCATTGTCATCAAAAGTTGTACGGCAGCAAAAAGCTATTCCTTCACGATCTAAATACTGCAACTCACAATAGAGTTAGGATACAAACAAAAAAATTTATTTAAATCTTCTTGATGTATCATATGTAAGCATACAGAAAATAAAAAAGGCCAGTAAGTTTTCAGTAGCAATCAATACAAAGGGAAAAAAAAAATTTAAATCTTCTTGATGTATCATATGTAAGCATACAGAAAATCAAAAGGCCAGTAAGTTTACAGTAGCAATCAATTCAAAGAAAAAGAATTTATGCTATAAAGCAAAGTAAATAAGGTTGAACTGTAATTACATAACATTTTATTTTAGTTTTTGTTTTTAAAAACAAGATAACAAAGCAAGTGAATAGATTGATTTCCAGTTTGAGCTTGGATAACAAAACTTTGGCTCGCCTCAAAGTTGAAGAGTTACTTCAAAACAATCTTGAGAAGGTTCACTCAGCTAGAGATTGAATCAATTACAGGTCTATAGTTTTTTTTTATATAACATAACAAGCCAGGCATAGTTATTGTTAAATTTTAAAAATAAAAATAAAATAAAAACTAAAACTAAAAAAGTTGATCCACAAAAGCCCTAAAGAATGTTTGCCAACTAATCCTAAAAAAACAACAAAGACTAAGTTGAAGACAGGAACTAACTTTATAGAAGAGATACATTCAACTTTCAATAAAATAATTGCATGGTGTTAGCAATAATAATGTTTTAAAAAACGAGCTTGGGCTCTCTCACTTCCAAATTTACACGAGTCAATTAGAGGGTGTCTTCCAGCCCTGGGTTTGTAGCGTCAATAGGAGTGCATTTCTTGCATTGGTCTATCAATCCATAATATATACTAAGCAAACTTACTATTGCAACCCTAGTTACTTGTTCAAATAAATAGAAAACTTAGCCAGAGCTCGCCACTCCTAAAATGGCTTTAAACCGGGCATTACCCAAAAAATTCATCACTCAGAATGCTTTTCTCATATAAGCTCATTGTTCGGCCTTGATGTTAATTCCTATGTTCTGCACTCCCGTCGTAACGTATTCCCCATAGCTCGAGTTAGTTACATATCCACCATATATGAAGTCTGAACTATTTCTACCATCCCCACCGTCAAATGTAGTTGTTGCCTTTTCTCCTTTCCTGTTAGGCATTCCTCCATCACTGAATTCATACAATAACAGCCTTAGTCCCATTAGGTGGGGTCGGCTAACCATCTCTGGATTCATACAACAACACTAAGCCTTAGTCCCATTAGGTGGGGTCGGCTAACCATCTCTGGATTCATAAGGTTAGTTTATAATCTGATAGTCAAATATCTTGGGTTGCATTTTTTAATCTTACATATTTTTCTAATATTTAGTTGAAGGCTTTTTATATTTCCATATACATAATTGAATCGGATGATTTTTTAATGTCTCTAAAATGTCTTATTAAGTCTTCAAACGAAAATTCTTAGTATGTGTCCATATAAAATGATAATTAGCTATATATTTTAAAGTTTGTTTATTTGTTCATATACTTTAAATAGACATGATGCATAAAACAAAAAATTTTGAGCTTATGCCTTGCACCTTGGGACTAGTGCTTTTTCCCATAGAAGATAACACGATATGCCTTTGTTGTCCCTTTAAAAAACTGAATTCTAATTAAATCAAAGTAGCACTATGAAATATGAAGTAACAAAACAAAAAACTAAAATTGAATGACAAGCACAAGCCTTCAAAAAAAAAAAAAAAAGAATTCCTATAAAAATATACATATACACTGAAGAAGCAAGCCACTTAAATTATGCACATGTAACCATCATTTTAGGTAAAAAAGAAAGTTACAACAAATGAATGAAAAGGGCAAATAAAATCATTATAATATTGATCGCATAGAAAAGCATAGAAGTCTACATCATCAATGTTAGAGTTTTAGTAGTAGAATTTTCTTGAGGTTGAATTGATTTTTTGTCCAACTTCCCTTGCTACATAAATAAAAAATTGTTTATATCTAAAGTCTTGAATTTCCAATAGATGCAAACTCCCATAATTAATTATCCTTCCTAATCATAAAAAGTGCAGTTGCTTAAAAGTATGATTATATAATGGTTTGAGCAGAGATATAAGATGGCATAGGATTGGGATGGGTGGAAATAGAGTTGGTCAAAATCTCATATTTCAGATATGATCTGCTAGCACTTGAGGAGATTTGATCAATAATGTCCCGAGACTCTAATTAGTAATTATGAATTACCTCATCTCAAAAATCTCAAGTAGGGGTGAAATATGTTAAAGACTCAATCTTTAGGCTCAGCATCAAGACAAAGAAATAGAAACTAGTTGTACCAAATTGACTCAATAGTTTAACATTAAAAAGCATGACCACTAGGATTCAAAAGTATAGATAATGTCGATAGAGATTCAAAGGCATAACATATCCTAAGAGCATAGAGTCTAAGTTCAACTAGCATACATAAATCTAAGAAATTAGGTTGAGTTTCTTATATTATGATTCTTGTTTGAGTTAAAGAACATGTTAGCATTAGTGCTAACCCTAGATAAGGTTAAATTAAGGTTTTCATCCGTTGAAGGCCAAGTGTTTGATTAAGATATGGCTTACAACTGTTTAGAATGCTTATAATTAAAAGGTGAGACTTATAACCATTGAAAGCTCAAGGCTAAAATATACAATTGAGATTACATTTACTAGAGTGCTCAAGTGTTACAGTCTTATCATATAGTTAGGTGCCCAAGATTTGTCTGTTTAGGATTGTTTACATTTTAAAGAAATTAAACCATTTAACTTAGTATTGTCCAGCTATGATCATTTAAATAATTTATGAACTAAATGAAAAAAATCAACTAGGATACTCTAGAATTGCCAAGAGTCAAGTGTTTCACTTAGCATCATAGTGATTTGACTAGGACCAACTAGATCTACTATGAATCAAATATTTAAATTTAGAACATTTTAACTATGATCCTTTAGATCTACTAGAAATCAGCATTTAATCTTGGAATTATTAAGTTATAAGTCAATTTGATGCTGTTTGCTGTTTGAATCCTTTATTTCTTTCTAAGGGTTTCTCCCCAGGTCTTTTTTGGTCTTCCTCTCTTAACATTGGTAAAATTTATATACTCAATTTTTCTAACAAGGGCAGGGCAATGATTAAGTTATGCATAATATGCCCAAACCATCTATAAGACTATACTGTAAAATCCTATCAAATGTATTATTAAGGTAGAATCCAAGACTTTCCATAAGATGTACAATTATGAATGAAAAATAAGAATCACGAGCATCATTACATTAAATTATAAGGCCATGGAGAACTGATAGGAGATTGAATCAAAAAACAAAAATGTTGAACCTCAGCATATCATTAATCTTCATGATATGTTTCCCTTTGTTTATGAAACTATGATGACAATGAAGTTTATAAGTTGATAGAAGCTGATGATAAATGCCTAAGGACTTTCTATTGAGCTGTAGTTGTATACCGATGATGTTAAATCTATCAGTACATGTAAAGGAAAATAAATAGTAGGTGATTGAAAAAGTAGAAAATCGACAATGAGTAGTGTGAGCATGTGATTGGAAGGAAGAAGAAAACAAGATATGAGAATTGTTATGTTTCATGCATTTGAGCAATCCTGTGCCAGCGTCTGAACCATGAGGGGTTAATGTGTACTCAAGACTGAAGAAGTGGTCTGCAAGCAGAAGGCAAGTTGTCGAGGTCAACAACAATTGCAAATATGGTAGGATTGTTTATAAATGAGCTTTTTCCTCTTTTTTTTTACATTTTGCTATTTCCTTTTTAAAATTGTTTAGCCTTTTTACTTGCAACTGTTCAGTAAAATCTAGTTCTATAAATTCATGGGAGAGAATAACAAGCTATTGATAGTTTTGAAGGTATTTCCATTTTTTAGTTAAAGAAAAAGGACAAATAACACTGACAAACAGATTTAACTTCAGCTACTTACAGCTGGCTATTAGAGTTATAAATCTTTAAGTCAACGCAAATATAAATGAAGATTACTTTGCAAATAAGTTCCCCCTGAAATCCACCGACTATAAGAAGTTTGTCCTTCACAGCTAGCGTACTGACTTGAGTCTGAGAGAATCCTTCCAATAAACTTCCTGGGTGTTTCTACAATAGCAAAAAATGAAAAAAAAAATCCTTAAATGTGTAATATTTTTTAACTGATGTGTCTTCAATCAAACAAAATGAATATGTACAATGAATATAAGCGACACATACTTCACATGGTGCTACATGTCCGGAAACATTCATAACTTCAGTTTTTTTTTGTCTTAATGCCGACCAATGAATCACAGAAAAAAGTGACATGAGATATACGTCATGCTTTGATGTAGCCCATACCAAATTCCTCAGCTGCAAGTCACAATTGCTGGTAAGCTCATAAAGTAGCCATATAAGCATCAACAAAAAATATTTGCTAGCAAAGAAACTACACTGGCAAGCTTGCATCTTGCCAACCCGTACAGTACAAAAGAGTATCTAGCATCAAGTCGATGGTAAAATAAAATTTCAAAGAGATGCAAGATGGAATATGTATTTATGACATATGTATAATAAAGCTACTGAGGGCATTAGTTAATAGTTCTAGAAAAAATCAAAGGTTTTCAAATATTGACTAATAGCTAGCCAAAAAAAACTTGTTCTAAGATGAAAGATTAGCTTCGTAGAGTAATATGTAGCTAGGATAATTAGTATAATAACGAAACAGATAACATCTGCTAAAAAATAGCTAAATGGTGATGGGATACTGAGTAGAAACTCTAAAAAAATAACGGCCAAAAAAATCTTGCTGCAGCACAAGTACATCTCAAGCTAAAGTAGATAATAGTATCAGAAAAACATGAAATGGAAGAAAATTTCATGGCGACACCAAACATAGACTCACAGCACAAGTCTTCATCCGGAATCAATGTCAAACTCTTCTCTTTGTATTCAGTAAGCAGAATGAATCAAGTTTATAATAATAATAATAATTATTATTATTATTACAATACAACAAACACATGCATAAATGCATGCATTTACTGATGCCAACAAGCACACCTAAATCACGCAATACAAAGATAAGAACTTCATGGTAAACTGCAGAAATCAAAAGTTCAGTAAAACTTTAATGTAAACAATTCAAAAATTATAGCTAAAACTATATGATGATAAATGACAAATTTATCAAAAGAGTCCCTTGGTTATTTCAATTTAACCATTTTAGTCCCAAACTGTATTGAATCGATTTAGAATTTCAACTTTTAAATTTGATCCCATTCCCCAAATGGGGTTCTAATCAGGATTAAAATGAGAAGGCATGGGACTAAATTTCATTGAGAAGTTGGGGACTAAATTGAACATTTTTAACATTCTAAGACTAAACCAATCAACTAAAAATAGCTAAAGAATTACTTTGATAAATTTCTCGTTCATAAATCAATGCGGAGATCATCTCCTAATTTATCTATACAATCTTGGTAATTTTATGTCCGTTATTTTACCTTTCTTTTAACATTTGGAATCACAAATTTCCATACATTACATAAATCAAGCATAGTTTTACAGTGCCATCATTCATAAGACAAATATCATAACTAAAAGAAATTAGTCAATGATTGCCAGCCTATAGCCAGAGTACCAAAAAGTGCAAAAGCAGATTTGGAGCAACAAATGAAAAAGAGTCAGAGCTTAATATTATGAAGAGTAACTTCTCTCACCTGAAAATGAAGAATAGTTGATTTAATCGATCTACTATTGCAGCTGAACTCATAAAAATTGCCACCTTTTTCGGTTGCTTTACATCCCTACACCAGATGCTTAAATAATTAAAGCAAACTCATGGATTAATAATTCAAAATTCTCGTATACGCTACTAGGGAACCTTTTCTGACGCCTCTCCTGAATTAAGAACGTTCTCGTAATTCTTGTATTGTTCTAGTCTAGTTTGTCTGTATTCGTCCCTTGTTATGTTTAGCCTGTCCCAAGGTATTCCTTGAATATCCTTCCCCCTTCTTGCTTGGACTGCAGTAGTATCAGTTATCCTGCCATTCTGTATGAGAGAAAGTTATAGTAGAAAACCATAATAGTGCCTATGAAATGTAATTAAGTATATGAAGTAGCAAAAGTTTATGGTTGATAAAATAAAAAAAAAGTCGCATCTAGCCTCAAAAAAAGCTATAACACAAGCAAAAGTTTATGTTTAATAAATAAAAATAAAGTCGCATCTAACCTTGAAAAAAGCTATAACACTAAATTTGAAATCTGAAAAGTTAAAAATATAAAAAAAAAACTTAACACCTATGGTGGTGAGTAAAGTAGATGGGACATAAAATAAATAAGTTGAACTTACAAACGCTGGTAAAATTGTGAACAAAAAAATAAAATATGAACATACAGACTGTTCAAATTCTTCATCATCTGAATCTGAATATTCCATTCTTCTTCGATGGTATTCATCATCCCCTTCATCACTCATATCAACCGAATCACCAATTAGAAATTCATCTGCCACTTCATCAACCACTTCATCAACGTCACTCCCTTGATATTGTGACATCTCAGTAATAACACTATCCCTGCATATAAATATTGAAATAAACATAAGCATACAAATCACCATGAATTCCAAAATTCATTTAAGTAAATGATGCATTAAGGTAAGGAATCAAAGACTATACACCACAACACCAAACTTTTGTAATAAGCCATCACACATGTCAAAACGAATTTTTCATATAGTCCGTTGCTTTTCAACTGGCATGAGTATCTTCACCAGCCGGCTGTCAATTAATGCAGAAACTGGTGGCATTGGTACGGTTGATGAAATTGTGAAATTATGGAAATAAGGGGTGCATTTTTTGTAAGAGAATGTAGAAGGCGGTGGTGCTCGGATATAAGCGATGGTGCTGTACAAGGAAGAATGAAGAGCAAATGGCTGAGAGAAAGAAAGAGGGCGATTGAAGAGAAAAAGTGATAAATTCCTCAGATAATGATAAAAGAGACCCAATGTCGTCACTTAGCAAATTTTTATTTCTTTATAATATAATTAATGTCATTATCATTATTATTAAAAAAATAATGATAATAATAAACATTTTATTATTTTTATTATTACAATTATTATTAATTAATAATGATAATAATAAAAATGTTATATTATTATTATTATTATTATTATGTCAATTTTAATTCAGTCATTTCAATTTTTTGTATTTCTATTTTTGTACTATTATTATTATTATTATTTTGTATATTTTTTTAAGGCAATCGTCTTCATTCTGCCATTTTCTTTTTTTATTATTATTACTTTCTGCAAATTTTAAATACAGTCATTTTTATTGACATTTTCTTTCATATATTATTATTATTATCATTAATAATAATAATAATAATATAACACTATTATACGTATTATTGCTACTTTCAGCAATTTAAATTCTGTCTTCTATTAAAAAGAATAGAGAGGAGAAAAAATAAGAAAAAGAGAGAAAACAGAATAAAAGATAAAAGAGAACAAATTTTATTTTCCTAAAAATATAATAATACTTTGTTTTCATCTTAGTTTTATAAATTTCTAAATACTGGCTAAGAAACTAATATAAATATCAAAACCTTATGCAGATTCAATCAACTATTGTATTTTTAAAATATAGAGAAAAAGATACCCAGTATATATATATATATATATATATATATTACTTTTTGCACTTATATACAATTTATTGCTGCTTAACTTTGCTTCGAGCCAAATTCATATTGATACTTGGTTGGTTACTAGAAATATGACATCAGTAACATACATTTTTTGGTTATTGAAAAAATAACATCAGTAACATACGTTGGTTGATTACTAGAAAAATGACATCAATAATATACGTTAGTTGGTTACTGAAAAATGATATTAGTAACATACATCTAGTCATAATACAAACAATATATTTTGCAATGAGAAAATAACATATTGTTTTAAAATAATGAACACTGTAATATAGAATTATGATGATTAAGAAATGTCATCTGGCTTTTATATATGTGTATCCCTTCTCTTTTAAATTGCTCAATAGGATAATGCAATTTGTAAATACCTAATGTCGGGACAGTCGTCGCTGAACCGGCATCAGGCCATCACAGTTAGTATCAGAGCAGGATTGAGCACATTTGATAGGAAAGAATATACAGACAAAAAAAAACAAAGATATATCCATTCATACTAATTCTATAAAGAAATTAAAATTGACATTTAAGTAAAATAAACAGTACTATGAAAAGTTAGGGGAATGATAACTCTCCATCATCATTGTAGTTAGAACTTGGAAGTACTGAAATAACATACCTGTATTTTATGTTATTAAATCATTTTATCTTTTATAGATGGATCCCAATAATGAACTGATTGAGTACTTTGAAGAGGAAGCTAGTGATGGCGACTCATCGCATTCTGAAGTAACTAGGCTTAGCACCAAAATGAACACCCCACAGCAAAAGCAAAGGAAAATTTAATGACGGAGAAATTAAATGAGGCAGAAAGTACTTTGGCCTGGTGGGTATCAATTCAAGGAACATGATCATGGAATTAGAGATGGAAGTTCAAGAACTAAAAGGTGCCTTACATGGAAAAATATCTATCGATAGAATGGGAGTTAAAGAGGAAGGATGATGTACAAAAGCGGCAAGTTATCCAACTACAAGATGAACTCCATCACCTAAAGAATCTTATTAAAACCAACATCATGACTGCTTCTAATTTTAAAAGGAAAAGGAAAGTTGGGAACCTCCGAAATTACCAAGAGTCCTTCTCGAAAAGGAAATCAGCTAGTTCTGATTGGTGAAACAAATCAGTGGCAGCCTACGAGATAAAATTCACAAAACTCTCTCGTTATACGCCTAAGTTGGTAGATTCTGAAGTGACAAGGTGCAGTAGATTTCTGGAAGGGTTGAAGAACATCATTCACACTAATATAATTTCGCTTAAGCATACAAAATTTGCTGAGCTTTTAGATTGTGCCACAATGCTGGAACACAACGAGCAAGTGATCGCTGAGAGACAAGAAAAGAGGTCGGTTACTTCCAATATGAACCAAGAGGCGTTCAAGCGACCTCGTTACCCTCCACCAGTCAAGGCATACCAAATGTCTGTCGAAGCTCCCAGGACCAACAAAAGTATAAATTATGATTGACCTCACCCGATTAGGAGGTGCTACCACGGGCAGAACCGTTGTTATACTTGCGGGCACTCAGGTCACAGATTTCGTTTTTGTTTCGCTAAGTAGGCGATTGACGGAGATATATTATTCATGGGGCAAGATTTGCCCAAAACCAGAGTTCAACACTTGCAGTCCCCCTTGCCAACAATCAGCAGAAAGGAGCTGCTCCTAGACAAGTTATAACAACAAGAGCACCCCTGTAACAACCCAAAGTCGTTATTTTATAAATTAGGTCAGAATCCTGCCTTAGGAATCAGGATCCCGGGGAATTTCAATTTAGGGCAAACAAAACTACCAATATATAGAAACAACTTTAAAAATCAAAGTGCCATAACTCGGAAAAAATCCGATTAACGGAAGCTCCCGTTTTGTTTTTTTTGAAATCTTTAAATTCTAAAAATCAAATCATTGAAATTCATGTCCGAATTCATCATTTTCAGTGTCAACGTGTTAAGTATATTATTTAAAAGCTGCTCGAGGAGTTTCATCAAATTCTGAGCGCCGATTTGATCGTGGCAAATTTTCGAAGTTTTAAACCTCTAAAATTAAAATAAAATAAAGTATTGCTCCGAATGGATAATTTTCGGCGCGAGGGTGTTCGTCATGTTGTAACACACCTCGGTGCCAAGTTTCGTTGCATTCGGACGCCGAACGGAGGAAAAATGCGATTAATTTGAAGTTTAAGTTTTTTTTCATTTTTTCTTTTACCTCTGTTTTTCCCCTATGCACCCCCCTAAAATCGCAGCTTGCGATTTTCTTTTTGTTTCTACCGCCAAACGGCAGGAGAAGCTTCCGCGCCAGGCGGAAGCCTGGCGCCTGCCTACGCCGTTTTTGGCGCAGGCTGTCTGCCCATAGGGCCGACCCCGACCTCCCCCGACCCCAGCTTGCGAATCGCAGGCTCTGTCTTGCCACAGAGCCTGCAGGCGGCACTTCCGCCTGCCAGGAGGGGGCCCGCCTACGCCGTTTTGGCGCAGGATGCGGTCGGCCCCCTCAGCTGAACCCCCCAGTCTGCGCCTATTTAAGCGCAGCCCTCCCCTCCCCCTCTCCTCCTCACAAGCAGTGCCAGCCAACCCTCTCCCCTCCTCCAAACCCTAGGCAGCAGCTTCCAGCCCTCCTCCTCAGCCCTTCCAGCAGCCGGCCACCCCTCCTCAGCCCTTCCAGCAGCCGGCCAGTCCCTCCGGCAGCCCGGCAGCCCCCTTCCAACCGCTTCCGGCAGCCCCCGGCCGTTCCATCCAGCACCTCCGACAGCTCCCGGCAGACCCTCCCAACAGCTTCCGACAGCCCCCGGCAGTCCCCTTCAGCCAGCCAGCTCCCTCTCCGGCAGCCTCCGGCAGCTATCAAGCCGCAAAGACACTCGGTAGCCGCTGCCAGCCAGCCTCTTGCCGTTGCCACCTCGGCCAGCCATCCGGCTACCCCGTTCCAACCCTCCCTTATTTTTCGGCAATCCTAAAAGCTAAGGTACGAGAGGTTGGAAATGGAGGAAATTGAAGAAAACACTTTCTTGTTAATCTTATATACATTACTATAATTTTATATTTAGTCATTCGCATTTTGATCATTCTCATTAATTAATAATGAGGACAATCCATAATGCTATAAAATGATTACTAATTTCCATTCCTATCGTTACTCTTACAATTCAGTAATATTATTATAAAGTACAGACTTAAATCTTAATATGAATGGAAGAATGTAAAAATCATGAAATATCACCTCACTTTTAAAAAAGAGACTAATTTAAAAAATATCGGGGACTTAAATGCAGATTGAGCGAACTGTCACTCATTCGAGCCGTTGAACTTCTGAACTTAAGAACAAAGGTACCCAGTACATGACATGTATTACATTTTGCACTTTTACTGCTGCTTAGCTTCGCGTATTTTGCTTTGAGCGAGATTCATTTGAAGCTTGGTTGGTTGTTAGAAACCAACATCCTTTTTCATTTGGGGGTTACTGGAAAATGACATCAGTAACATTAATGCTTGGTTGGTTGTTAGAAACCAACAGCTCTTTTCATTCGGAGTTGTTGCTGAAAAAATGACATCAGCAACATTCGGGGTTATTACTGGAAAATGATATCGGTAACATTCGGGGTAGATTACTGGAAAATGATATCAGTAATCTTTATTTGATAAATAATATTTGTTGCAGGAATTGTTTATTTCGCGCTATTACCTTATTTTCTCCTGCATTTTATTTTCGTCTTACTTCCGCTAATCGCATCATTTAAAAATGTAAATGTTATTATGTACTGCTATACTTAGAGTATTCTCTAATTACCGGGACTTCCAATCCCGGTATTGTTTGTTGTACAATACCAGGTCATGTACTTCTGGAAGAACTTAAGCAAGAACCCTAATGCTTAAAATTTTCAATCTGCAAAATGGATTTGCGACGGCACTGTTTTTTTTTTTTATCTTTTATCTTTTCTTTATTTTTACTTTTGTACGAGGAACGCTGAAAAGACCTTGTAATGTGAACATTGAAATAAATGAATAATATCCTTTAGCTTTTGTATGTGTATGCTCTTTTCCTCTCAAGTTACTCAATATGATCCTGCGGCAAGTGAACGCCCGACATCAGAACGGTTTCTTTTGAACCGGCGTCGGGGCCCTCACAGTTGGTATCAGAGCAGGATTGAGTATTTGTGGGAGAAAATGATATACATATAAAAAAAAATAAGGATATATTCAATTTAAGAAGATGTTAACAATTTAGGATAATAGTACCAGATTCAGAAGTGATAGCTCTCATTCTTCCTTGCTTTTAAATTGTAAGAGTAGACTAAGACCTTGTTATTACCCTTATTTTGTGCATCTAGTAAAACATAGGTTCTTCGGTTAAAGCAACTTTTTATAAACGAGCCTATTGTAAATGAAAACTTTTGGAATCAAAATTTTGCAAACTTTATTTATCGTTGCGATTAATTATTCGTGTATTAAGTTAGGACATCTTCTAAATTCAAGTTTATTAATCATCTCCAAACAGATGGATTCCGATGAAGGCTTTCTCGCAGTACCCGCCGAAACCCCAGTTAAAACTACAATCTCCTCATCTGCAACGGACAATAGAACGGATCGACTATTAGAAGCTGTTTTGCAAGCCCTTTCAAACCAGGGGAAAGCCTCCACCTCACTACTCGCATCAGAAGCCCCTCAAGAGCAAAGGGTGCAAGTAAATAATGCCCTGCAAGCCTTCCTCAAACTCAACCCTCCTACTTTTAATGGCTCGGCCAGACCCATGGAGGCCGAAGACTGGATCCAAGCCGTGGAGAGCAAGTTGGACAGTTTAAAGTGTCCTTCAAGCGAGGAAGTTAGACTAGCGAAATACTTACTAGAAGGTGAAGCCGAGAGATGATGGAGGATCACGTTCGAAACCACCCTCAAACACATCAGTCTGGAGGACATACCGTGGGCAGAGTTCACGGCCGCATTCAGGAGCCGCTATATTCCTCATTCTGCCCAGAGGATACTTGAGAGCTAATTCATAAAGGTAGCTCAAGGTGACCGATCTGTAGCAGCTTACGAGACGGAGTTCACAAAACTCTCTCGTTATGCACCAAAGTTTGTGGACTGCGAAGCTTCGAGGTGCAGTAGGTTCTTGGAAGGTTTAAAAGACAGCATTCGCACTAACTTGATTTCTCTTAGGCATACAAACTTTGCCGATCTATTAGACTATGCAACGATACTTGAGCATAACGAGCAGGTGATCGCGGAAAGACAAGGAAAAAGGCATGATCATCCCACAGAGGATCCGGAGAGTTACAAGCATCCCCATTACCCTCCACCAGCCAGAGCATACCAAATGTCTGCAGAAGCTTCCAGGACCAATAAAGGTGTTCATTGTAATCGACCTCACCCGCTTCGGAGGTGCTACCATGGTTAAGACGTCTGTTTTATCTGCGGGCACCCAGGTCACGGTTATCGTTTCTGTATCGCCAAGAAGACAATCGATGGAGATATTATCCCTGGGGCAAGATCTTCCCCGAGACCGAACTCAGCACCAGCAGTCCCCGCCAATAACCAACGAAGAGGAGATGCTCCTAGGCAAGTTGCAGTATCGGTAGCACCTACCCAAAGGAATGGGCAGGTTCCTCAACCAAGAACGTACACCCTCACCCCTATCATAAAACCCGACGACAACGACATAGTATCAGGTATTAATCTCACCTAGATTTAAGTTTCGTTTGTGTGATGTCGAGGACGACATCATTTTTAAGTAGGGGAGTTTGTAACGACCAAAAGTCGTTATTTTGTAAATTATGTCAGAATCCTGCCTTAGGAATCAGGGTCCCGGAGAATTTCAATTAAGGGCAAACAAAACTACCAATAGATAGAAACAACTTTAAAGATCAAAGTGCCCTAATTCGGATAAAATCTGAATTATGAATCAGAATCCCAGGGAATTTCAATTTAGGACAAACAAAACTACCAATAGATAGTAACGACCCAAGTGAACGCCCGACGTCGGAACGGTTTCTTTTGAACCGGCGTCGGGGCCCTCACAACCCCTGCCAACAGCAACAACGGTACCTACCCAAAGAAATGGATAGGTCTCTCGACCCACCGTTCAAGAAAGGATGTACGCCCTCATACCCATCATGGCACCCGATGACAACAACATGGTGTCAGGTACATCTTCCTTATTTTAAAATATCTCCACACACATACATAAATTTTTTATAATAGTTGTTTCCTTATCTAACTAAGCGCTATACAAATTAATAGCAAATCTTTTAACATCTTGTTCGATACGAGAGCAAGTCACTCCTTTATTTCAGACAATTGCGCAAAGGCTCTCAATATACGGTGTTGCAATCTAGCCAACACTCTTGATATCAGGTTGTCCTCCGATGCCTCTATGAGAGCTCAACAGTTTTGCATTTGCAACATTCCTATCAATGAAAAGGTATATGAGGCTACTTGTAACGACCTAAAGTCGTTACATTGCGATTTATGTCAAATCCTACCTCAGAAATCAGGATCCCGGAGAATTTTGAATTAGGGCAAACAAAAAAATACCCTTATATAAGAATAATTCTAAGATCAAAGTGCCATAATTTGGGAAAAAATCCGAATAACGGAAGCACCCGCTTTATTTTATGAATTATTTAAATTCTAAAAATCAAGAACATTGAAATATGGATCTGAATTCATCATTTTCAGTGTCATTATGTTAAGTATATTATTTAAAGGCTGCTCGAGAAACTCCATCAAATTCTGAGCACCGATTTGATCGTGATTAATTTTTAAAGTTTTGAATCTCAAAAATTAATATAAAATAAAATAATTTGTCTTAATCAAAAATTTTCGGCGAAAAAGTGTTTATTATGTTATAACACCTCGGTGTCAAGTTTCATTGTATTTGGACGCTAAACGGCGAAAAAATACGATTAATTTAAGTTTAAGTATTTTTTTTCCATTTTCTCTATTTTCCCCCGATCGCCCCCCCCGTGTTCGCCCGATCGCATCCTGCGATCGAAGGCTGTGTCGCAAGACAGAGCCTGAAGCTGAACCTTCCCCCTGCCTGCGCCGTTTTTGGCGCAGGCTGTCGGCCAAGGCCGACTCCCTGACCCCCTCCCCTCCCTCTCACCTACATATACCCCCAGCCCTCCCCTTCCTCACCCACAGTAGCCTCCCCACTTCTCCCTCAGAGCAGCAGCTCATCTCCAAGCCTCATGCCAACAACCCTCCTTCCCTTCACAGCCAATCCTTCTCCCTGCCAGCCCCTCCTCCTCAGCTCTGGCTAGCCAGCAGCAGCTAACCCAGCCACCCTGCCGGCCAGCTGCCTCCTCCGACCGGCCAAAAGCAGCCCTCAAACCCTTCTCCAGCCTTCGGCCACCCCATTCCGGCCTCTCTCCGTTTTCCGGCGATCCTAATCCTAAGGTAAAAGGAAGAAAACAGAAGGAACATTTTTTTTCTAATCTTGTTACTCTCTACTTATTAAAATCATAGCTATTAAATTAATAATTAGTCATCCACATTAATATTATTCTCATTAATTAATAATGAGAACAATACAAATGTTATGAAACGACTATTATTTCCAATTTTATTAATTTCAATTCAGTTGTTTTTTATTCTGACTTTTCCTTCGTACATTATTATTATCAAAATCATAATGCTTTAATGATTATAACTACTTGAATAGCAGCTTAAATAAATCGGACTTCAATCTTAATAGAAAAACGGAAAGAGAACATAATCAAAGTAAAAATGAAAAAAAATGCCTCCTGAAATATTGGATTAAAAAACTAACTTAAAGATATCCGAACCTAAATACAGATTGAGCGAACTATCACTCATCCGAACTATTGAACTTCTGAACTTAAGGAACAAATGTACCCAGTATATGACATGTGTTATATTTTGCATTTTTATTGCTGCTTTGCTTCGCTTATTTGCTTTGATCCAAATTCATTTGAAGCTTGGTTGGTTGTTCGAAACCAACGTGATAATATTCAGGGTTATTACTAGAAAATGACATCAATAACATTCAAGATTATTGCTGAAAAAATGACATCAGCAATATTCGGAGCTGTTACTGGAAAATGACATCAGTAACATTCGAGGTTGTTATTGGAAAATGACATTGGTAGCATTCGGGATTGATTACTAGAAAATGACATCAGTAATCTTTATTTGATAAATAATATTGGTTGCAGGAAATAATTTATTTAGCGCTATTGCCTTATTTTTCCTGAATTTTATTACCGCCCGCATCTTATTTTTGTACTGCAGTACTTAGAATATTCTCTAATTACTGAAAATTCAAATCCCGATAAATAATACCAGGTCAGGTGCTCCTGGGGGAATACACGCAAGACCCTAATGCTTAAAATGTTCAAACTGCTAATAGATCCACGACGCTATTTTGCTTGATTATCTTTTATCTTTTTTTTTCTTTTTCATCACTTTTGTACGAGTACAATGAATGATCTTGTAATATGAACTTTGGATAAATGAAAAATATCTTTTGCTTTTATATGTGTTCTTTCTCTCAAATTACTCAATATGATCATGCGGTAAATGAACACCCGATGTCGAAATGGTTTCCGCTGAACCGGCTTTGGGACATCACACTACTCTACAAATCCTCCCTATAATGAACTTCGATATCATTTTAGGGATTGATTGATTGAGTATACATGAAGCGGTCATTGACTGTCAAAAGAAGAAGATTATCCTTACAGGAGAAGGGAAACTAGATGTATTCATAGGCAGAATGGGTATTAATGCTTCACCTAATCAACGTACTGAAAGCAAAAAATTAACTCACAAAGGGTGTGAAGCATCCTAGTTACTATGATGAAAGAAGCAAAAGAAGACACCCATTTATCTGAAACTAAAATATAAGAGAATTCCCTGATGTCTTTCCAAACGAGCTTCCTGGCCTACCACCAATAATGGAAGTGAATTTTACTATTGACATAGTACCTGGATCGCAACCACTGTCAAAGGCACCATACCGTCTAACCCCAAAAGAGCTGCAAGAACTATATGAGCAATTACAGGAACTACTGGAAAAAGGCCTTATAAACCCAACATGTCACCATGAGGAGCTCCAGTTCTTTTTGTAAAGGAAAAAGATGAATCGATGTGCATGTGCATTGACTACCGAGAGTTAAACAAAATAATAATCAAGAATATATATCCGCTACCACGAATAGACGATCTATTCGATCAACTCACCAGGACACAAATCTTCTCAAAAATAGATCTGCGATCAGGTTATCATCAAGTACGAGTATTAAAAGAAGATATTCCAAAAACATCATTCAGATCTCATTACAAACATTTTGAGTTTTTTGTAATGTCATTCTGATTAGCCAATGCTCCATCAATCTTCATGGAACTAATGCAACGAGTTCTTAGACCCTTCCTGGATAGATTTGTGATCGTGTTTATCGATGACATACTTATTTACTCCAAAAGTGAAAAAGATTATGAAAATCACTCAAGACTCGTGTTAGACACATTAAGGGAGCAACAACTGTATGCAAAGTACGTAAAGTGTGAATTCTTGCTAAAATCTGTTGCCTTTCTTGGACATGTAGTAGGTGCTGATGAAATAAGGGTTGATCAGAATAAAATTAATGCCATTCAAAAATGGCAACAACCGACCACTGTAACCAAAATTCAAAGCTTTTTGGGACTAGCAGGCTACTACCGAAAGTTTGTTAAATAATTTTCGTTATTAGCCTCATTTCTTTCAAGGTTAACTCAGAAAGCGGTACCTTTCGTCTGGAGCCAAGAATGTGAAAAAGCATTCCATAAGTTAAAAGAAGTACTAACCGTCGCACCAATTCTGATCTTACTGCAAGAAGAAATTAATTATCAAGTATTCACTGATGCATCCAACATTGAATTGGGCTGTGTCCTTATCCAAGAAGGGGAGATAATTGCCTATGCCTCAAAGAAATTAAAGAAGCATGAGAAGAATTACCCAACTCATGATATGGAATTAGCGTCAGTTGTTTTTGCCTTAAAAATATGGAGGCATTACTTATATGGGGTACGATGCGAGATCTTTACAGACCAATAAAGCCTAAAGTATATATTTACCCAGAAGCAGCTAAAGTGTAGGCAAAGAAGATGGCTTGAATTAATCTATGACTACGATCTTAGAATCACGTATCACCCCTGATAAGGCCAACGTTGTGGCTGATGCCATCAGCAGGAATGTGTCTCTGAATGAAATGATCATGGTAGGCCCCTTGGTGGAAGAGTTCCAAAAACTAGAGATAAGATCTACTTCTAGCAAACAATTAAACGATCTACTCAAAATAAGTATCATCGAACCTACGCTCCTGCAACAAATAACAATCGTTCAAGGAAGAGACCCAAAGTATTCGAAGCTAAAGACGGACATTGAAAATGGATGCAAATTAGACTTACAACTTCAACAAGAAATTTATATTTATCATGGAAATAGAGTTTGGGTTCCTAATAATGTATCCATTCAAAATCAGATACTAAGCGAAGCTCACAACTCAAGGTATACAATTCACTCCGGGAACAAAAAAATGTATCGGAATCTAAATAAAGTATTATGGTGACCAGGACTCAAAAGAAGCGTGATTGAATATATTGCCAAGTGCCATGTGTGTTGCAGTAAAAGCCGAACATCAAAGGCCAGGTGGACTCATATATCCATTAGAAATCCCGAAATGGAAGTGGTCTGCCATTTCTATGAACTTTGTCATGGGATTACCCAGGAGTCATTCAGGAGAAAATGCAATTTGAGTAATAGTAGATCGTTTGACTAAATCAGCCCATTTTATTCTTATTAAACAAACAAACACCGTTAAAAAGCTAGCCAAAATTTATACCAAGGAAATAATCAGGCTCCATAGAATTCCAAAAGTCATAGTCTCGGATCGAGATAGCAGATTTACTTCCCGATTTTGGTAAGCAATAAATCACAATTTAGGAACCGTGCTAGCTCTAAGCACCACCATCCATCCACAAATATATGGGAAAATTGAAAGGGTTAAACAAATACTCAAAGATCTATTGCGATTAAGTATTATATTTTTGTGGTAGTTGAGAAGAGCACATATCTTTAATAGAATTAACATATAATAATAGCCACCAATTGAGTATTGGGATGGCCCCTTATAAAGCCTTATATAGGAGAAAATACAGTACTCCTCTAGACTAGACAGAGGTTGGAGATGTACAAATTTATCGCTCTGAAATAATTAAAGAAATGAGCAAAAAGATAAAACTAACCAGGAGCCGAATTGCAGCAGCTCAGGACCGACAAAAGAAATACTACTACACAAAACACAGGAGGCTAGAATTTCACAATGGTGATCGTGCATATCTAAAGGTTAGCCCTATGAAAGGGATGCATCGCTTTGGGGTAACTGGCAAGCTGGACCCCAGATACATTGGACCTTTCGAGGTAATTGCAAAAAATGGGAGCTCGGTTTACAGACTCAAACTTCCTGAAAAACTTATAGTCGTGCACAACGTATTCCACGTATCAGTGCTCCGTAAATGCCTCCAGGAATCCACTCAACAAATTTCAGATTCGACAGTCGGTTTGTGAATACCTGATGTCGGGACAATTCTCGCCGAACCAGCATCGGGCTATCACATAGAGAAAGAGGAAAAATGATCCACAAAGGAAAGAGAAAGGAGAGATAGATGGCTCGTGGTCAAAGAGAGAGGAGGGAGAAGGAGAGGGAGAGAAAGAGAGAAAGTGAAAGAAATTCATGGGAGGAAAAAGAGAAAGATAAAATATCAAAGATAAAACTATTTCACTCCAACCTATTCATCAAACTACAACATGGCTATAAATAACATCTCTAAAGAAATTAGCAAATAATCAATTGGGGGACATCATCATTATGTGGGACTTTTAAATTGCAAATATCTTCCCTTAATGACTTCATCAATGATATTAATAATTGGGATATGAATTTTCTAAAATAGAACTTCAAAACCATTTAAATTTATTAAAATTTAAAATTCAATGGTTAAAGCAAAAATTTACAATACAAATTAATGGCAATCAAAATTAATGGATTAATTTGTTAAGACATCACTTAATTAGCAAATGTTATCCTTCAAAATTCAATTTACAAATTCAAAAGAATTTACAAAATTAAAACATTCAAATTTGTCAAGAAAATTACATTCCCAATTTATGATAACATGAATTTAAACTACAAAATAAAAATTTTCTAAGATAACTAAGTTTATATATGAAAATGGAATTCAATTGGATTCATAAATTTCCACTTTTTGTTTTAAATCAGTCCATCATAACAACCTTAACATCGGATTGGGATGGGAATGAGCTTTGAGTCCCTAGCCAGCCAAGCTCAACCTAAAATAAAAAAAAAATTAAAGCATATATACTAATCCTGTTATCCATTATTTATTATTTTTAACACAATGTGAGCTACCTAGGATATGATAATAATAATTTAAGTTAAAAATTTTATAAATTATAATACTTGAGTGTTATATCTAAATAGTGAAATTTTACATAAAATATATGAACCATTTAGAATGTTTTAATACATTTATATATATATATATATATATATATATATTGTAGTTTTAAAATCTAAATAGTTTTATACTTGATCATGAGCCAAATATATACAAAAAATACAAACCAATCATACAAGCTACGTGGACCAGTCTAAGTCAAGCCAAGCCCAAATCCAAATAATTCTCCTAAAACATGAATACATTCCTACAGAGTTAATATATAGCAAATATATAGCTAACGCTAGCCTTGATAAAAATCAATTCTTGAGAGAAATATTATCATACAATTGATATCAATTCTACAACATCCATCCCAATTTTATCCACCATAGCCAAAATTGCAATAATCTTTGAAAATACTCTTAATAATCCAATATTGTCCATTCTGGAAAGAGGTTGAAATAAACTCATATACTGTTAAGAGTGATGAGTGGGGTTAGCTTTTGATGATAGCAAGGGTTCTATTATAGGATGTGTAGTAGAAAGATTTATATGATAAAGAGTTAAAGAAAATGGGCATAGATCTAGATGTGAATGCTAATATGAATGGGTGTGTCGAGATCACCATTCATAAGAACCTTCGGGCACGATTAAAAAGTAGAATTTTGAATGTGGTGGTAATGATGGTGTGATGGGGAGGTGTTCTCTTGGTAACAATTATGGAAAAATATTTTAGAGGTTGAGATAAGGGAGACGGATCAGAGACCACTCTTGGGTAAGAGGGTGGTGATGGCTGGGATTGATTCACCAAAATCTCTAATTTTGGAGGTGGGTACCTTTTATAGCAAAAGGTGAAGATGATGGCGAGGACTGTGTTCTCGATATTGATTAATGTCTTAGTGAGAAAATAATAATGTGAGAACTGACATCTATGTTGAGAAATTACCATGGTGGAGTAGGCATATTGGAATGATTTGCAATCATTAATAAAAACTAGTATGATAAAGTTTACTGTCTTAATTGAGAATATTGGTACCCTTATTGAAAGTGGTTCCTTTGAGTAAAAATCACAACTTTGCAAGACGGTGCTTTGGTGTGGACATTACTTTAAGAAGTAATGAGACTTCAAGAATGTGATTCCTCCACTTCATCCATACTCCCAGATTATTTATCTTAACTTTTACTTACAATATAAATGGCGTTTTGAAGCTTTGTAACGTAAGGAAAAAGGTTGAGAGGGAAATGATCTGGAAGTTTAAGGATCTATAGGCTGCATTGAGAAAAACAATCTTTAGATGCTCTAATACTAGATAATGCAAAAGATAATAGTGGGATTGAAATCTTAAAGTAAATTTAGATGATAAAGAGATTTAGTTATGGGTGTTAAGATGGAGGTGTTGTAAAGTGAGGAAAAATGGAGAGAGAATGGTAGAGATAAAGAAGTAAGGGTAGTAAAGCTCTCAATCAGGTAGAGAAAATTCTAAGAGATAAAGAGAGAAAATGATCCACAGCCAAAGGAGATGGCAAGGAGGAGAGGCAAGGAGGATTACAAAACAACCAAAGAGAGAGAAAGAGAAGGGAAAGAGGCCCATGCTCTGGAAGGTGATGAAGAAAAAAATAGCAGAGACACTTTAATCATTTCAATATATCCAATCTTACTACATTACAGATATAAAAAAAAACATTTCCTTCAATAAGGATTTTAAATTTAAACTTCTATTAAAGAGAAAATAGAAAATTAAGAAAATTAAAATCATTAGCTTCTAATTTAAAAAACTTCAAAAGTGATCACAAAAGTACTAGACGGGATTTTTCAAATTTCAAAAAAAATCCATTAATGGCTTCTTTAATGATAACTAATACTTTTCAAAAGATTTTCTGCCAAAATTTATATTTCAAAACTTACAATTTTTTTTAAAATTGAAAGTCAAAATTGAGAGGTATTTACAAAACGAATTCATGGGAATTAAAAGTTCGCTATATTAATTATTTAAGAGTATAATTAAATACCCAATTTTTTGTCCTAAAATTGAATTTTAAATTCAATAGAGGTATTTAAATTTGAACTTTCAGTTTGGAATAATATTTACATTTCAAGTTTATGGAAACATCAATTAAAATTCTTATTAAATGAGATATTTTAAATGAAATAAAATTTACATGGGGTGAGCGAAATCTCGAAGGCTATGTTATTAATGTTATCTTGCATCACTAATGAGTGCAACAAGATGTCATATAACATCATAGAGGGCAGCCCCAATTCTGAAACAACTAGCCAATGTGGGGCCCGAGGAAGGGCCTAGTTTTATATTATTATAAGAAAGTGTTTGCACAACTCGAACTCATGACCTCTGGTTACACAGCAATAGCTTTTACCATTGCACTAAAGCTCCCCTTCTATATCATCAAAATGCAACTTACAAATAGTAAGCAACTACATAGGCCTATAAATATTAAATTTTGTACTTTTATTGAAATGGAATCCATGATAAATATAATAAATTAAGTTACAGAAAATTGGAAAATTCATATAAAAAAAGCCATAAAATTTTGAGTTAATAAAATTAGTTACATTTTAATGAACATTGGTAAGATCAATTTACTTTGAAGAACTCACAAAAATATGCTAATAATATTTTTGCAATCTAAAAATACTCCTTAATGCTAGAGTATATGGCGTGATAACAATTTGATTTTGTGTGAGTTTATATTAACTAAAAATCAAAATTTTGATTCTGGCTTGATTTGGTATTAAAATCAATTGAAAAAAGAACAATTTAATTTCCCTTTGAGCTAATTTAACTATAAATGATAGGAATAATAACTCAAATCAAACTTGAATTTTTTTTTAATTGTTTGTGAAAATATATTAATCTTCGCATCATATACATATTACAATAAGAGTATTTTACACAAATGATTTTTTCAATTCTTAAACGAAGTCAGCTAAAACCACATACAAAATGAGTTTTTTAGCATGGAGCTTGAAATCAACTCGTTTATTTTGACCCACGTGAAAGCCCCTAAACATAAACTTGAAAATTGTTTTAATTGTCTGTGAAAATATATTAATCTTCACATCATATACATATTACAATAAGAGTATTTTACACATGATTTTTTCAAGTCTTAAACTAAGTTAGCTAAAACCACATACAAAATAAGTTTTTTAGCATGGAGCTTGAAATCAACTTGTTTATTTTGATCCACATGAAAGCCTCTAAACATTCTTAGGCTGGCATGAACTGTTGCCCCACCCTACTTCCGACTTATACCATTCCCACGGGAAGTTTTTGAAGTGGTAGCAAACCTCACCCCTATTATCAAGTTTTGGGCTTTTCTATTATCCCTTAAGCATATTCAGTTTGTAGAAAAATAAGAAAATCAAAGTAGTTAGAAATGATGACAAACTCAAAATTTACCTATTTACCCCTAACAACTTGTTATGTCTTTCTATTATCACCGTTGTTTTGTTTTCATCACATCCTAGCCGCTCCTCTTAGGCTCCTATCTCCTATTTCTACCCAGTTTTCTCACGCAATTGCAACATAATTGGTTCTCCCGTTCTTTACTGCTCTCTAACTCACTCGAGTGTACTGTCAAGAAAGCCTCTTGTAAGAAATGTCAGCTATTATTCACAAGGGCAAGGAAAGATAAAACTCTTTAATAAAGTAGGAGTTATAATAAAATGACAATCAATCTTAAAGTGCTTAAGTTTACACAACAATGTGAATAATAAAGAAAATGGTACCTGGTTTCCAAACTTAATACAATAGGTTAATTGATAGAGGACAAAAAAAGGCAGAAGGGGGCTCCATCCTGAACACCGAAGTCCTAAACTTATTGGGGAGCTCCTCCAACCGGTCCTCGCCCCAGGACAAAAAGTAATCACTAAAATGTAATTATTTCCTGGATGGTCAAATTCTTCAGTAGGATATTTTATCAATATAATTGTGGGAATCGTGTACCACTACTATATCAATTTTCACTGCTAAATTTATCAATGATAGTTCATTTTTTACTTCACCATGAAACAAAATTTTGATTCAAAAAAATACAATATCCTAAAGTTGATTTTTGATTTCAACAAATAAAACATAATCAGAATCATAGTATGTATCAATTTGTACATGCAATGTTTTTGATAAACTGGCACTGTTCTTGAGACTTCTTAACATGCCTTAAAAATAATTTGAGGCAGCATCACAATGGTTCACTGAATTTTGCATATGCAGATTGTTACATAAATAGTGATAAAATAAATATCAAGATTGAAAGTCGTGGTCAGGCAAACAAGTTTATCAATTAAATGACAATAAAGAAGGCTAACTTTGAATGTTGCTTCATTCTTAAGAATATATATAGTATCCAAAAAACTGTTGATATTCACCGATGAAGCCATATTTTCTATGAGAGAATTATGGCATATATCCTTTGAGAAGAGCCATGCAATTTTCTAATTTCAGATGACCTAAATTGTAGGCAATAAATCTTCTAAATATATGGTTTAAAATCCCTAATGGCTGAGCCGCTCTCTAATAAAGATAATATTATCAACATATGCTGTAAGAATCATCATCTCAGAAAATGACTAGTGATGAAGTTGTAATCAGCACTACTACCTCGCACATTAACATCATATAAGAATTAATAGAGTTTGTTAAATGAAGAAAAGACATTTATATGGTTTAAATATATCCTTTGAGAAGAGGCATGCAATATTCTAATTTCAGATGACCTAAATTGTAGGCGATAAATCTTCTAAATATATGGTTTAAAATCCCTAATGGCTGAGCCGCTCTCTAATAAAGATAATATAATCAACATATGCTGTGAGAATCATCATCTCAGAAAAAGACTAGTGAAGAAGAGTACTCAACACTACTACCTCGCACATTAACATCATCTAAGAACTAGTAGAGTTTGTTAAATGAAGAAAAGACATTTAAACCAATATAAGGCTTTCAAAAGTTTACCTGAGAGATTGCTTTATAAAATCAGCTTAAAAAAAACTACAAAAACAGGTAACACTGTGCATCCATTAGACCAATGACCATCCTTGATTAACAAATGTATCAAGGCAAAAAAATGAAGACACATATAAATCAGTTAGGACATGAGGTAAATTGTCTCAAAACAATCCAGACAAACTAAACTGCATAATTTGTCCACCAAGTAGGCAATATAGCGATCAATACTTCCATCTAAATGAACAAAATAAAAATGACAAAAATCACTAGTCTTGTGATAAGATTAGATTTCAATAGCAACCATCAAGGAAAACATCCATTTTAACACATTACATATCCATCCACACAAAGAAAATAGGAAAATGGAGATTTCGCATTTTGGCAGGACTGAAAGAGGAATTAGAATTTGAAGTTATTTATCACTTGGAAGTTTGACATTGTTATAATTTATTAAGAAATCAAGTTTCTTAGGTCACCACAACATTCTTTATGTTCACTCTTTGTTCCCCTTTCATTTTTCAATCAAATGAACCGGAAGAAAAAGAAGTTGAATTTTAAATACAAAGCTAACACAAAAGTAATTCAAACCAATGTTTTAAGAAAAAGGATCGGTCAACGAGTTATTTGAACGAGAAATTCAAGATTCAAAAGTCAAATAAGAGGACAAATTAGGATAAAGTAAAAAATTGTAAAATAAAAAAAAAGTTGTACTTTGAAATAACATAATAAAAATTCGAACCTTTTAGTACAAACCTACCGCAAACTTTTTCTAAATTTTCATATACAATACTTAATTTTGAAGTATTATATGCATACTACAAACATACCTCAAGTTTTTTTTAATATAAGTTTTGTGGTATTTGTGCAAAAGTATTATTAGAGCTTGTGGTATGTATCTAAGAGTTATAATTTTATATGAAAATTAATAAACATGTGAAATATATGTAAAAGCTCTATTCTAAAATCTAAATATATAAATTAATAATTATATATATACAATTTTACTACCATAAACAGTTTATGTTATTGTGATATGCATATAAAATTTTCAAATTATAAGCCTTTATGTAGAATTTTTTAAGCTAAAAAGCTAGTATGAATAGTATGGCCCAGCCTCCTTCCAATTAGCACCACATTGGCTTGGAGCTTTAAGTTTTTGTCCATATATACCTTCATCCAATAAAAGATAATTGCAAGAAATTCTAGCCTTGGTACTCGATGATGTAAACGAAACAATCCAATTCACCCATTCTACAGTCCAAAGCTGGTTATTTACATTAATTGCACTTTTAGTTAGAAATGGGCTAGGAATTCAACTGCATCTTTGCCCATTTGTCTTGATGTTAAATGCCAAAGGCATTAAGCTAGGAATTGTACTTCATATATTTGTAGCCTTAATACACTAGAGCAAGGCTATATTTCAATAATTCTATCTTTTACAAAAAAACGGGATTTTTAGGTTAACAAAATTTCAAAGTTTTGTGGATTAACTTAATTTTTATAATTTTCTAAATTGGAAAGCCTTGGAATAATACGTATGCACACATCCCTATATACGTTGTTGCACATCCCTAAACATAGCCAAATATAGAATAAAGCAGCATTATTGCTAGTTAAATTTAGTGTCAAGTGATAAGAATTGCACTATACTGATCAAATAATGGTTTAAAAGT
Organism: Gastrodia elata; assembly: GCA_016760335.1. Taxonomy (NCBI): domain Eukaryota; kingdom Viridiplantae; phylum Streptophyta; class Magnoliopsida; order Asparagales; family Orchidaceae; genus Gastrodia; species Gastrodia elata. The sequence continues at coordinate 29,163,257 of CM028684.1, read as the reverse complement.
ATTAATTGCACTTTCAGTTAGAAATGGGCTATTAGTTCTTTTATGCAGGTCTATTCTTCTTAGCAACTCTTCACTCATCAAATAAATGATTGAGAGAGCAAGCATAAAAGATAAAAGGAGAACAAAAAAAATATTGCCAAAAACTAGAACTACGAATGAATGAAGGCAACTTCAACTACATCTTTGCCCACTTGTCATGATGTTGAATGCCAAAGAAACAACATTAAGCTAGGATATTTACTTCAAATATGTTTTGCCTTAATACACTAGAACAGAGGTTCTATTTAAATGATTTTATTTTGTTACACCTTTATGTCAATAAATTTCAAAGTTTTGTGGTGAGTAGCAGATGGATTAAGTTTTGGTTTTATAATGGGTGACTTTTGTATCCACAAAAATTGAAATTGTGGGCACTTCCTTTTTTGCTGTGTTCACATTGTACCACTTTATAAAGTTCTCTTTCACATCACTTGATTGTTATCCTTTGATGACAACAATAACAAATTAGTACCACTAAGTAGGATAAATTATAAAAATCCTTTTTCTTCATCAAGCCAAATGAAATATCAACCCTCACCTAGGTTCCAAGTTACACATAAGAAATCCCCTCTCTTTTAAATTTCATAGTCTTATAATTTTTCATTTATCAATTTGTGTTTCGAATACATTTCTTCTTAAGTTGTTTTTTAAAGCATTTTATTTCACAAGTTATCTTTTGTATGGAAGAAACTACATATAGTTGCATATTTTTTACTTTTTTGCTTTTAAGAAATTTGATTCAGAATTTTTTTTTCTCTCCTCGCATTGTACAAAGAACTAATAAATTTTAATGCAGTTCACGTAGAGTTAATTAACTTTAGAAAACCTTTTTACAAATTTATTTTTCTATTATTTAGTTTGAGTTGTTTAAGAAATTGTCATATAACTTAGAAACTTATCAATCATATTAAATTTCATGAGCTTTTTATATAGGAGCAAACTTTTATGACTATCGACTACTTAACACAACCCTCGACATTTCTCATCGAAGACTTAAGACCAGGCAATAATAACTTTATGTAGCGAGTTGGAGCAACTTCAATTGAGTATAAGTTTCATGAAAGTCATCTTAGATGCCTTGGGCATATTCTGCATAGACCATTAAATGCCTTAATTAGAGGAGTTCAATTTATGAATTTGTCTACATTGAAAAAGGAAAAAAAAGGAAAAAAAAAAGAAATAATTAGTAAGGATTTCAGATATTTGGATCTTAGAGAGTAGTTGTTATTTGATTATGCACAATGGAAACATAGAATCCATGTAGCCAACCCCACCTAGTAAGACTGAGGCTTAGTGGTGATGGTATTGTTGTTGTAATTTCATGTGCTCTTTTTATCAATTTTTTACATGTTAAAGTCACTAAAATTATAGCCAATATTCACTATTTTAGACATTTAATATTTATTATGTTAGAAAGTTGTCTACCTACAATGTGAATCAAGATATATGAGAGCTTGTGGATTTCGATAGAGTAAATTGAAGCATGTAGACTCAGCATGTTTTACAGAGGCTGGATTTCAAAATGTTTTTTAATTTATGGTTGAGTATAATTGTAAACATGTTGACTTCATTCTAGCAATGTTCCTTTTAATTTCCTATGATAATAATCTAATATTTACTATGTTTAGGAGTTCATCAAAATTTTAAATATTTAATAATAGTTGCTTAACTAACATTGCCATTGCTACGTCCCCCAAGTGTAAAAGGTGAATGGTTGCTTTAGGTAGTCAGCTGAAAGCGTACAACTTGTCAAATTAATATGAAATGAATAATTTAAGAACTTGCACTAGAGTAAGGACATCCCTTAAAAGGGACATATTGTATTTCCCAAATGCAACGAAAACTATGCTAAGATTGTTTTATCGATGCTTTGATATAGTTTCATTGAGGGTTCCCAAATTATAGATAGATTCAATTAAAGGAGAGAGTACAAAACATGTTTTAAAAAAATATTCTTGAAATATTGTATTTTAACATGCATGATTATAAAGTCAATGAATGTTATGATTAAATGGCAAATTAAAAGCGTACATCTAAATAAAATGAAATGGGCATAAGAAGCAAGATAAATCTACAATTTAAGCTTAAAACTTTTGTACTAAAAAATTTGACATAAAAAACATGAGTACTATTTTATAAAAGAAATAAAATAATAATGTAGTAAAAATCAAAATCAGTGAGATAGAATTAAGGCTTTAAAGATTGTAAATAATGAGATGAAAATTAGTATAATAAGTATTGATTCTCCCAAAAAACTGAATTAATAAAACTATAAAACATTGGCATGATTTGAAAGAGTTAATTCAAATACACTTCAAGAAAATGTTATTTATGGTAATTGAACATGTTTGAAAATTAATAGAAATTTTAATGTTATTCATGATAGTTTTGGTTGTCAATTCTAATGAAAAAGAAGAATAATCTTGAGATTTACTTTAGCTTATAACTAAATATTTGCCAATATATTGATCAAGCACAAAAATTAATATGTCAATGTTTTAAAATCTCAAAATAATTATTTTCTTAAAAACAAAACGATTGAATTTATTTCAAAGACTGTATGGTATTCTAAATGACAGTGAAGAATATAGCATCGACGAATAGTATTAAATTTTGATGTTAAAAATATAAAAATGAATAATAAACCTAAGTTTATGAGAAAACCAAATGATAAATTCAAAAACATAACTAGAATTATTTTATGGAACAGAGTTTTTAAGTTTAAATGGTGAAATATTGACAGCGAAGGTAACCTTACATGGTTGTATTAGAAGAAAGTTTAAAGCCTAATGTTTTAAACCCAATATTTTACATGGTCGGATGCTAGGCTTGCAACTTGGCAAAGGCCGAACATCAAAACTCAAAGAAACTTCTATAGTCTCTTCTCATCCAGAGTAGAAATAGGAAAATATTGCGATGGATTTTATAGTTGGATTCCCACTCACCAAATTTGAAAAAATTAAATAAAGAAAATACTTTCAAAATAGAATGAAATGATATCGAGAACAATACCCTTTTAAATTGAAAAAACAATAACATCACCAAATTTAAATCTAAGACGTAGCTTTAATTGAAACAATTTTAGTTGAGAAAATTTTATACTTTGAGAAAATTAAATAATAAAAATATTTTAATAAAGTAAAAATACCAAATTCAAGATAATAATTTTATTAATTTTTTGAAAAATTATAATAATTTTTTTATTTATAAAATATTTTTTATAATTTATAAAACTCTAAAACTAAAAAAATAATATTTAAATATAATAATTATCCAATTTGAGAAATAATTACATATTAAGGTTCAACATAATTTAATTTTCAAGAAAAATTTCCTTAGTTTTGGAGCTAAATTGAGAAAAAAAAAATACATATAATTTACATTATTAATTTTGTGCAAATTTTAATTTAATTAACCACGATAGAATTGAATGCCTAGAATTCAATCGTCCAATTTGACAGTTATAAAAATCTTAAAATGTGGATTTTAACGATTTGATTAAACCAAGTAACAACTAATCATTAGCCGCCAAGATCTAACGTATCAAAGTATAATTAAAAGGTTGAATCAATCGGATAATAGCAATTTAATTATGCATCTCTACTTAAATTCAACAACGAAAATTTAACCCGTGACAGACAGGCCCATTTCTAGCCCCGACCCAAGAAAACCCAAAAGAGTCATCTCCTACTGGCCTCTTAATGCAAGCAAACAAATGCGAAAATTCTAAAATGAAAATTTCTCCTATTATTTCCTAAATCAAGCCCATTTAGAATTGACCGGTGCATTACTTAAATTAGAACTTAATGAATTCAAAATTGAGCCTTAATTAAGCATAAATCAGAAGAATTTTAAGAAATAGAGAGAGATTTGCTTTGATTACACAATGAAACTCCCAAAATTTTAGCTTGAAACATTCCTAAAGACCAAAGTAGTGGATTCGAATTAAATTGACACCATGTCTGAGCACTTCTCTTAAATAAGTCTATAAATAAGTTTCAGCCCCTTTTCAATTCATGATTTTTTTGTCCTCTCGATGTCTTGAGGCCCTCTTTAAACCTTCCTCACCTTTGTATAGACAAAGGGAATCTTGGAAGGCTCTAATTGCACTAAAACTATTCTTATTCAGAAGCCCCATTGCTCGTGCTTCTCACTTCTCTATTCAGCCTACATTGCTTCCCCTCTACTTTGGATCACTGCTAGTCGACTCATCCTCTTCAAGAAAACTCAATAATGAATTCGAGAAGCCACAGTGACAACTTGATCCAGTGTCATATTTTTCTACCTGATAGCACCCGTGGCTGGTTAGGGTGATTGTACCGAGTTTACCGGACCAATTCTTAAAGCGTTGTCGAGTTAGGAAGCATCCTTGAATTTCACTGAACCTTTGGAAACTTTTGAAACTTCCTCATTGCTCTGAGAGGTAATCTTGCCTTCCTCATCTTTCTTTCCAATCCATGAGCAATCATATGTTTAATATTTGGATAAACCATCATAATGCTATCATGATTAATACTAAAGGATAATAAAATAAGGAGCTTTTGATAATTATTTGATCTTAGGATTGATTAATCTAGGGTTAGACCTAATATTGAAGAAATTGTTTCACTTGCCTAATTAATAATGTTAATCATTATCATAACCTATTTACTTAGCATAATTGAAAGAAAGAATATTAGGCTTAAAGTTTATAATCTATTTGATAGCTAATTAGAGTTGATGAAATTTGCACACCAAATGGAATCTTAAACTATCCCAATTCCTACCCAAGCTTTGAAACCCTAATTAAGAGGATTAGAAGTTATGAGAGAAGATTTAACTCCTATTAAAACCTTTTGGACAATTATTCATATCCTTAAGTTTCTTGAACCTTATAGGGAGCTTAGATGCATAATTATTATTTAGAAACATTATTTGTATCCTAGAGCAAAACCTTATGATTTAGTTAGGGGGTTAAGCATGGCATGATAGTTGAAACGTAACCTCAAAGCCATGTCTATACCTTGCCTTACTTCTATTTTCTAAAAGCTATTTAATTAACAACTATTGTGTTGGAATCTTTAATGTGATTATGTGAATAATTATACACCCAAATCAAAGAAGAAGTGTTTAAGTTAAGCAATGTATCAACTCTTGTGATCAACTCCAAAAGGTTGACTAATGTTTATCTTTTGTTGTTAGTTCGTGAATTCATAAGATCTTAATCTTTTTTAAAGTGTTATTTTGAGCTTATATTTGTTTGCCATTGATTGGTTCTCTTTGAATGAAATTAAGGTTAATTGGACTATAAGATTGATATAAAAAAGAATATACTAACCTATGTGCATAGTGAACCCAACCTTATCTTATGAATCTATAAGACTAAGTTTTTAGCCTTTGAGTGATATCAGATTTGATGTTTAACCATAATTTGAGTATAAAATCACATTATAAATAAGATCTTAACCTCAAGTTAGTTCAAATTATTATGATCCAAATTCTCGGATCTTAGTGATTAAATGATCTAAGATCTTGTTGCTATAATACTATCAAAATCTATAACTTAATTAAACCATCAAAATCTCTAATTATATACTAAAAAATCATTAATCCTAAGCTCAAATCCCATGATTCAATAGATTTGATCCTAGTACACAAAAGATCTAAGATCTAGACTATACTTAAACGATCATATCTTTAAATTACTTTAAAACCTTATAAACTTAAACAAAATTGATATATACATGATTTTAGGTAAAATTGATTATTTTATGTAAATATCATCGAATTGGTAATTTTATATTTATAAACAATCAAATTATTAAATCTAATAGTTAAAGAATAATTCTAAAAAGTTGAATAATTTAAATTTTCCAAAATTTATTTTAAACCAAATTGAAGTGTTTTGACTACATGGGTATACTTTGATGGCTAATGGATACAAGGTACATAAAATCAATATTTATATTATTTTTTGCAAAGTATGTATTGTTGTTACCATATATTAGAGTATGCTTGTTGTTAAGACAAATCAGTTGTTACTGCTGGTCTGACTAGTTATTTCCACATTTACTCATATATATTATATCATAAAATATTGAAATAGCAATTAAACCAGATCCAATATATTTAATTTGAGGGTGGGTAGAACTTTTAAGTTTGAGAGTTTAAGAGATTTGTCACTTTTTATTTAAAGAACTCTTTAAACGTATGGCTTATTTTATTTTTAGACAGAATAGATAGCCACAAAGGAGTAGGATCTCAAAATGCTCAAAGTTCCAAATATGTGAATTATCTAAACCTGGAGGCCATCTGTGCAATGATTATTGGGGAAGCAAATCCAACACTCCAATACAGAAATTTGATGGCCCAGTTCATTACCCCTACAGCAAAGCAAATGCTGAGGAAAAAAAATCCTATAGCTGAAGCAAGGTAATTGCACCATCCTGTATATGAGAAATAATTCAACTATATATCACAATTTGCACCAAATATGATCACGATTAAAAATATCTGATGCCAGCTATCCCTAAGTTAACTCAATGATTCATACCAGAAGGTTTTAAGTTATTAGATCTCATAATTTGCTCTAGTAAAGAAAACAAAATTGTTGAATAATCGAGAGATTCCATCTCCATCACACTTCAAAAGGAGTCCAGGAATTCCTCCTTCACCTCCCAAGAAGAATTATCTTCAACCATCTCTTATTAAAAAGTGTCATAATGTTCAATAAAACAATTCATCTCAAAAGCTTCCCCAAAATTGTGAGATTATGGAGGCAATCACAGCTCTACTAGGTGCTTCATAAAGCCAGGCCAATGTTACTGTTATGGTTGCATGAACCACAAAGTAAAAGAATGCAACGATATAAGCACTGTCAATGGACATTGTTTTCTAATTTTAGCTAAGAAGATTAATTAGAAATGTAATCCTTCTTTACCAAAGTACTCCAGGCCAAGCACCAATGTTGGATCAGCTCTACTTCGATTCTAGTCTTCAACTTAGCCTCAGTAAAAGCTCAGAGATACTTCCGATATGGTAACTTGTGCAAATATTATATTTTTCAACATACTTGTACCACACTATTAAGTTCTAATGCTACACTTTCTTATTTTGTATCACATTTAAATATTTCTAAACGGGTCTAATTACCTTTATATGAATAGATTTACTTTCAAAATTCAACTCTTGAACTAACAACTATTAGATAAAAGACTATTGCAATAATCATTTTTCCAGCCCAATTTATATATCATATTTGAGGACTATTCTAAGCTTGCTTAAAAGTCATCAATTGTACGCAAATTCTCCAAGTGCAAATTTTGGCTCGATTCAGTTGCTTTATTGGGGCACAAAAGTAAGTAAGAATGGCATTTCTGTTGATCCTGAGAAGATTAGTGTCATGCAGGATTGGCCACAACCTACATTAGTTACAAAGATTCGTAGCTTCTTGGGTTTAGCTTGGCTATTAACGCAATTTTGCAAGGCTTCTCCCAAATTATCATTCCCCTCAAACAACTTATACAGAGAATGTGCCTTTAGTATAGAGTTTTGTTTGTGAGGAACACTTTCAAAAGTTGAACCATTTGATGTTTGCTTTGGTGCTTGTATTACCAGCTGAAGGTAAAGATTATCAATTATACAGTGATAGTTCTCTAAATGATCTTGACTATGTACTCATGCAAAATGCTTGAGTTATAGAATTTGCCTCAAGTAGTTGAAAGTACAATAAAAGAACTATCATGTCTATGACTTGGAATTAGCGGTAATAGTTTTTGCTCTAAAGATTTGAAAGTACAGTAAATGATCTTGGACTGTTTGACCTTTGCTATAGTTTTTGCGAACAACAGAATAAAGAAAGTCTGGCCCACACAGAAGGAGCGAAAGACCTATTGTGTGATGACTCACCTATGTTAATATTTCAGAGCAACTACTAACCAACAGTTGTATGCCTTTTTTAGATTGCAAGGGTTTCTAACGAGACAATGTGTAAGTCTCATTCGGGGTAATCACACAATACTTGTGACATATACTATTGACACTTTTATACATATTGTTGATGGTATGTTCTTTTACTATGTTGAAAGTTGTATCACTCCATAATATTCTTGAGATAACTTGGTATATATTTCCTCTATATTGCAATTAGTAAGTTCATATTAATTTATATGTACTCCTGTTAGATTGACATATTTTTCAAATGCTGAGGATATTTAGACATGATAGATAGCAATTTACTAGTGGTGAGATTTTTGATGAGCCTCTAATGATAATTTGAATAAAGCTAAAGCCTCCACATAGCTTATTATTATTATTATTATATTTAGTATTGAAACTTTTTTTATTTGTTTTTCTAAAGTCTATAATAATTTGGAACGACAACGTAATATAAAGAAATTTAGAGAAAAAAAATCTTCATTTAATTTTTATAGATCTTGAAAAGGCTTATGATAGAATACCAAAAGAAGTTATTTGGAGAGCTTTGAAGAGAAAAATGAATTGTGTTGCATATATTGATGTTAATAGAGGTATTTTTAATGGAGTTGTAACATGTCTTCAATTTCATGGTGACTTGTCTATTAATTTTCATGTTACCATATGATTATATCAAGATCAGCTCTCAGCCACAATATTTATGCTTTAATAAAAGATGTTCTTACTAAGCGCATTCAAAAGGTGGTTCCTTTGTGCATATTATTTGAAGATAATATTCTATTAATTAATAAGACTAGGGATGGAGTTTAAGCAAAACTTAAATTGTGAAGAGCTACCTTAGAATCTAAATGTTTTCACCTTAGTAGATCTAAAATATAATATATGAAGTGTAAGTTCAATTGTATTAGTAGCCCAAATCTTAATGACATAATTATTTAAAATCATGTGATCAAGAAATTATTCAAAATAATGGTGAAGCAGAGAATGATGTGATTAATAGGATCCAAGTTGGTCGGAAGAAATGGATGAGCCCTTCTGGAAGGTTAAGCCACCGAAAAATTTCACACAATCAAAAAAAAAAAATTAGCAGTTATACAACTAGCTATGTTATGTCGAGTTGATGTTGGACAACAAAGAAAAAACTTATCAATAAAATAAGTGTTGCAAAAATCAAGATACTTAGGTGGATGAGTGGGTATACTTATAAAGATAATATGAGAAATGAGTTTATCCGTAGCAAGGTAGGAGTGGCTCCAATAGCAAACAAGATTAAAAAACATCACCTAGATGGTTTGGGCATATGCTGTTCAATGTCCCTGTTAAAAAAAAATTGAGTTCATGAATTTTGCTTATATAAAAATAGGAAGAACAAAAGCAAAAAACACATGGGAAGAAACCATTAAAAAGGATTTTTTCTATTTGTAACTTAAGGAGTGGCTTCTATTTGATCGTGCACAATGGAAACAAATGATTATTGTAGCCGACCCCACCAAGTAGGATCAAGGCTTGGTGTTGTTATTGTTGTGCTTGAATGATGTGAATGATGGATTGATGGCTTTCAATTTATATATTTAAGATTTATTTTATTTTAATTATTTTTTATTTTTCACAACCTAGATCCCTAGATGTTATAAGGAGAGCTGCCTCAAAATGGCTTTCGGGATGGAAGGCTTTGCTGCTCCGCAATAAAAGCGTCTAAATAAGTGAATTGGATAGGCTTCTTAATCTGCTATGTGATCAATGAATGAGCAACTCATTGATCGAATGAATTTCAAAAGAGAACTTCCTATGAGTGAACGTAAGGTAAACTCACACAATTCAAACAATTCACCCCTTCCTAAGTGTAGACGTTTTTTTCTTTCTTTACCTTAAATTTTATTTTATGTGCCTGTATTTTTACGAGTTTTTCTAAATTTAACATATATCTCAAACTCACACAATATCTAAACAAAAGTTTTTCAAGATCAATCTTCATAAGTTAAACCAAATTCACCCCTTCTTAGATTGTGCCATTTGAGTTCCACAAAGCCAACATAACTAACTAAATATAGGCTAAATATTCATCAATCATATATATATATATATATATATTTCATAAAATATATCAAATATGTGTTTTGTACTATTATTAATATATTCACTATATTAGCATAAATAATTAAAAATCCTTTTTATTAATTATTTATAATTTACATTAATCTTAGATCAAGATGATTACAAATATAAACTTAAAGTACCAATATAACACTAAATTCTATAAAGTTATGCTACTCTCAAAATCAAACTTTAAACCCTGCTAAGTTAAGAAAAAAAAATTGTTCCTTGATAATTCAAAATCAAAATCATTTCAATTAGAGCAAATGACTTGAAATGATTGGACTCTAATTAACTCAAAAAATAACTTCAAGACACCATTAAAGTGATTAATAATTTTCTACATAAAAATAAATAGATAATGTATATTAAGAATATATTATATGTCACAAATTGCCATGTTGAAATATACTATTGAGTCTAATTAACTCAATCTTTAATCAAGCAGATGACTGCAAACTCAAGATCAATTCAAGTTACTCGAATAAATTTATCAAAAAATTCAAATATAGAATTTCAAGCTTCCTTAACAAATTTAGATTCCAACATAAATAAGTGACTTTAAACATTGATCTAATTTCAAATATTTTATTTCTTATCAATTATTTAAAACTCAAATATTCAAGCATCTAACAAAGAAATTAACCTTTGAATTAAGTATAATTTTCATATAAAAAAAAGATTTAGATTGCATAACATATAAAATATTTACTGGCTGTCCTTTTTTGAAATACATTTTGTGTTACCTCTTTGTATAAGATGTTTTTATTTCTATTTGCATTGGCACAAGAAGTATTCCCCATAATATGAACTAAGAAATTTAAATTTGGTTTTGAATTACAACAAAATATCTAATATCTTGAGATTTTATGATTACGGTTGGCAAAAACTTTCTCAATTGGGCAATCTACAAATACCTTATAGGAAGATGAGTTGATGAACTAGCACAATTATGATAGGTGATGCTCTAAAGATGTATGAGGTAAGTTTTAGAAGCATTATATAATGCACCAATAGTTATTATATAACTTATTATTCAATTATATGCGTTGTGTCCAGCGGTCATATGTGAAAGGCAATGAATTGACTAAACACCCTATTGTATTTGATGCTGTGTTGTTTCATGGAAGGGTAAAGACTGGCAGAGTTGAAATTTATCTCTTGCAAAGTACCATTTTAGATTAAGTTTTACATTAGAATTTAGTGTGGCCTGATAGATCTTCATGGATATTGTAAGTAAATCTGTTCAATACAAATAGTTCAATCATGTAGGTGAAGGAAGGTCCAAGTATCTTAAATATACAGATATTATTATCAAATGATTTATCAGTGGCCCTTGTGTAATACAAATAAACAAGCATCTCTCTAGTTAGTCTGAAGGGGAACATGTGTTTGAGATATGAATGATATAAATTTAATGTTTAAAGAGAACTTTGATTTATAATTCTGGTCATCTACCACACCAAAGCTGAAATTTTCTTGCTGCACACCTTAAGATGTGTATGATAACTACATTAGGCATCTTATTTCCTACCTTTCCAATAAGAAAGGCAACAAAATATATGCCTACATTCTTATGCTATGCTCGTGAATGACATTTCTAAAACACATAAATCCACAAAGAAGGCGGCATTCACGACAACAATCTGTAATTTTCAAGCATAAAATTTTGTTGTCATTCGAAAAATTACTTGCCTATATACACAAATTTTTGAAAGCATTGGCGTCAAGAAAGTTTAGTAAACATTTTTAGGTTGATTGTCATCAGAAATTTTGCAAGTTGTGTGTTCTTTAAAAATGCAACGAAAATACATAAGCCCACAAAAATTCAGTGAGGCTCAAATATAAAATAAGTTGGTGGAATGTCCAATTTAATTGAGTTATGCATATTAACATAGTCCAAGATTCCATATTACTGAATGGGTGAAATAAGGCATGGATAGCAAGTTAAGAATATATGAATCAATTATCATACCAGAAGTTAAAAGCTATTAACAAAAAGAAGTCAACTACTTAAAAATCAGATAACCACATGTCTAAAAATAAGTGTTTACTACAGATGGAAATAAAAATTCTCATCATATTTTGAAGAATAAAAGAACACTGCACCAGGTTTCATTAAACATAGTGAGCATTTGGCAATTATCGATCGAGTCAAGGGTCATTGACCCAGATCAAATTTGTAAATCTATCCCATTCAAAAATAAATAAGGATAACATAGCCTAACAACAACAACAACAAACAACAAACCAAACCTTTAATCCCACTAAATGAGATTAGCTATAGGAATCCTTTGTCTCCATTGTATTCTATAAAATAATAGCCCTTCCTAAATTCCAAGTACTTGAGATCATTCAAAAAAATATTTTTACATACCTTTGTTAGCTTCATTTTCTCTTATTAACAAAAGAAAAATTCATAAACTTAATTTTCCTCGCTAAAAAATCTAATGGCCCATGCCTAATATGTCCAAAATATCTAAAATGATTTTCTTTAAGTTTAACCTCAGCTGGAGCTACTATGACACTACTACCAATGCACTCGTTTCTAATCCTTATTCAAGTTTGTCTTACCAAAAGGATAGCATTACCAATTTGTTAAAAACAGTTTTATTTAATATATCTAACAAATAAATATAAAAGCAAATTTCTTGGTAAAATGAATTTACACATTAGAAAAACAAAGACAAAATAAAATATTTGTAAGGCGAATCTGGCATAGGAATCCTGTCATTATCATCAAATTTTATGGAGCCAAAGTGTTTACTGTCTTTTTACATAAAACTGAAATGGCATGGATATGACGGCAAAATGATTGAGTCTAACCTTGTTTATTTTTAATGTAGTATGCAGAGCATCCAATGAATCTCTATTGAGAAATTTGAATGAAAAGCAATGGTAATTGTGATATTATGTACACCCTTTTAAAGTTTGAAGATGTGGAACATTTAACAAACTAATATAATTTTATGTGGCAAATCTAGATATTAAACTTCAATGCCATTTCTAATACATTTATGCATCCACAGTCAACATGCGAGCACATTATCTATAATTGATTCTAAGATCCTGATAGAAGGATCAAAGCAGAATTTTGTATATGTTTTACTATATATTTAAGTTTTATTTTCTCCATATCATGATTCATAATTAATGCTTTTAAGAAAAAAATTATAAACATATTCCAAAGTGTGGCATGGTTACTCTCTATTTTTTAGTATGCTAAAACATTGTTTTTTGTCTAACACTCTACCACCACCACCAACCAACCAACTTGTTGATCTTCCACTTGCCCACAGAATGTACTTCAGCCGCTGCCGCCACCCATTGATGGCATCGTACATAGGAGCATGGCACAGGGTATTCAAACAGCAGCAACGCCACTTCCTTTGTAGCAGCTTTTTTAAACAACTACAGTTTCTCCAAATGGAGCCAAATTTTAATTGTTAGTAATTGTTAAAACTAACAAAATGTGTACATTTTATGATAACACAAACTTAATAATTGCTCATCAAGAAGAAGAGATGTTCATATCCTCGTTGCTTAATAATGATATACACCAAGAAGCTAGCTTCTGTGACAATGTGGGTAACTTAGTGGTGATTAATGAATTTATTGAGAACAAAATCATAGAAATAACAAAGAAAGTAAAAGTAGCTATTGCCAAAGTAATCATTTGGATAATGAAAAAGATTCATTTTAAAATATGCACTTTAGTAATTCAACAATAGTTAGATAGAGCATATATAAATAAAAGTAGAAATAACGGTAACAAAAAGAGAATTGAGAATTCCGGTACTGAAACTCCAATGAGAGTATCCATAACAAAAGTTGAGAGTCAAAATAAATCTCAACATCCAATTCCAAACTTACATAATGCCATGCAGAGTATGCAGAAAATAAATCAGCACCAGTTCTCAGTGACTGGGGTCAGAAACTCTCCAATAATTGTTGAATTAGCAAAGCCTATGCTTCAGTTATATTATAAGCAACCTACATTAACTCTCAAACTGCTGTTCAGGATTTCCTATTTACAGCTAAAATCAATAATACAATATCTGAAGTTCAGGAGAAATTACAGCAGTTTCGCAACTGTCCAAGCAAAACCTATTGCCAAAATAAAAAAAAAATTATACTTTAAATTGGCATGTACGAAAAAAGACACGAGTGAAAGTTCTGAGAGATTCTCGGTAACTGTATGAAACAGAAATTCTGTTAAATTTGACTCCTTTCTCACCTAGGGTACAAATAATCAGATCTCATAAAACGAAGTGATCTGCATCTACGCACCCAAAAATCAGATGACAACGACAAACGTAAATGGATTGAACGAATCAGACGAAATCCAAGACAGTCGAATTTCAACAATTAGGGATTCTTTTTCTTTCTCGATGGATTGAGTGATCCATAATAGAAGAAGAAAATGGCCAAAATCAGTAACAATCGCCAAATTAGTAAATGCCACAGAATTTTCTTACTATTTGGTGAAGAAGATAAACGCACCAAAGCTCCACGGTGCACATCACTCCCGCCTCGATTGACAGGATGCGCTGCGTAGTGTCCGGTACTTCTTTTGTACTCTTATATTTTAGACAAAATTTATTCATTAAACATTATATCACTTGCCTTAAATGTATATTAAACTATTATTTAGAACTTTATATTCTAAATTACAAAATTTTGAAAACTATTATTGTTCTACTTCAAAATTTATATAAATAAAGACTTTTTAAGAAGTTGGCTATTGTTAATATATATATACAAGCATGAACACGAAAAAAAATTTCAAAAATGACCTATAGCTTTTTGCTCAAATGTGTATTTTATCGAGCAATTTTTCTCTTTCTCAATGTTAACTAAAAAAAATTGAATTTTGTTCAAAACTCTTCTCAAATAAACTAAATCTCACTATATAATATATTGAAATAAAAAAATTTTATGTTATATTTCAAAATTAGTTTATAGAGTTAAAGCACATGTAGATTAGAGTTTTGTGGTAATCTAATATTTATAGACAACCATTAATTATAAGTAAGAGTAAAAGATAAATCAATCTAATATAGCACATTCCTTTTAGTAAGCAAACACCATACAACTGTCATCATATATATTTTCACCCACAAAGCTGCTCAATCAAATCTTAATATCAGTAAAGACATATTTATATTTATAATTTAGACATCATATGATTAAGATAGTCACTGTACCTTTTCTCATTGAGATTGATTCATATGAAGCACTAATCCCTTCTTCCTCGTGCCTTTCTTTATTTCTTACTTGCCCTGGTTTTTGAGGTACGAAAAACGTAGCGAGAGAATCATAGTAATAGTTGGACAGCGGCAACCTGGGTTATAAGGCGAAGAGACTACTGTGTGGAAGGCGAAGAGACGTTAAATTTTTTGTCTCTAACATTTCTCCTGCCGTGATTGTACAAACAATGGCAAACTATGAATCCACGTGTCTCTTCTCACCTTTAAGGAGATAATAAAAACAAAATGTTGAAAGATGATGTCTTGAGATGTTCTCTAAATCTTGAATGATTCTTAAGCATCAATATAAAATTTAAACACCTCGAACTTTTAGAGATGTGAAAGCAAAAACAGTTGAATTTTTCTAAGCATTTTAGGATTCAAAACTCCTCCAAATAAGAAGAATTTATAGAGAACATTAACAGTTCTTCTTTACTCTTGGATTACATAACAAATGCACAAACATTTGCTTAAAATTATTGACTACACCTACAAGTTTTCAACAATTAACGGCTAATTGATTCGATATACAAACAATATTAGTCAAA
This sequence comes from Gastrodia elata, assembly GCA_016760335.1. Taxonomy (NCBI): domain Eukaryota; kingdom Viridiplantae; phylum Streptophyta; class Magnoliopsida; order Asparagales; family Orchidaceae; genus Gastrodia; species Gastrodia elata. The sequence continues at coordinate 29,147,413 of CM028684.1, read as the reverse complement.
TTGCTTAACAACTCGCGTTAATGCTAACGATCACCAATTGGCTTACCGATGTGAACACGGAGGGATCGTCCGCATTCTGAGGAAACATTGAAGATGGAGATTCTCAGCTTCGAAGATGCACCTTCTGTGGTTATGTAACGCCCCACCCCGTCGCCGCGCGCAAGAGAAATAACATGATCGATTTCGGCGACGGAGCGGTGCGCCACTCAGGAAGGAATATCTCATCTCCCCGAATGGCTAAACTAAACACTGAAGGCTGCTGACTCAACCCTAAAGGAGGGTTGAGAGCTAATACTTAAAATAAGAATAGCATCATTATCCTAAGTATTAGGCAAATACATATATTGAATTTAAAATACAACGTGAAGAATCAAATATACATATAAAAATAAAAAAAATGAGCATAGTTCGTACAATTAAATTCTTTATCGATTAAGCTGCTAATGATCTTAGCTGTTTATCATTTACTAACTATAGTTGTGAGCATAAGATTAAAATAATAAGCTTGATATAAGATTATGCAAAAATGTGCATACATAACATTAAAACTCCTTGGCATAAGTAATTTTTGAAGTACTGCTACATATTTATTCAAGAATTTCATCAAAATTCAACAAACATACACATACATACTTTTATAAATTAAATGAATTTACTTGATGGAGACAAACCTTGCCGATTGTAATAAACCCTTGCACATCATAATTTATGAAAAGAAACATGTGGATTTATAGTATTAAAAGAAACAAGCGAGATGAAAACATTCTTATCAATCATGAGATTTAAGTGGAGCTCATATAAAAATAGATAATCACATCATGTAGTTTAAATTTATTTGATCTCATATAGTGAGGTGGCAAGCATTAATTTCATAATTTGAATGAGTATATCAATGTTCTAAATACATTTCTTTTCACTTAATCTAATTTTAAGGAAAAACTTATTCACAATTTTATTCAACTAACCTCCATAGCTGCTTCAATTTTCTGACCATTATAAATGAATAAGCATACGCTTTTCTACAAGAAGAATACACAAAAGCTAGAGGCGAATTTCTAGATTCAGCAGGACATTTTATGGCCCAAAAAAATATATTGGTTTTTATCCAATTTATCCAATCTAAATTTGATAATTGCATAGTATTCAAACTTACTAATGATATATATATATATATATATACACATATCATCACTTCATCTGAAAGAATTAAATGATATAACAAAGAGACAGTTTACTTACAGATGTATTGTATCTCAACCCCTGATATATATATACTTATCAAGAAGCTAATTAATATAATCTAGTATACGCTCCAGTAGTAGATTCAGGCAACTGGACACTATATAACTCCCAAGTGATACAATTACTAAATAACAATAATAATTCCATGAACCCTTTTGGTGTCAAGTCATCTAAAAAGAAATTGTAGCCACCGAAAGTAAAAAGAAATTATTAGACTTTAAACTCCAATATTTTTTCTTAACTACTACTCAAGTATTCTCAATTAAGACTTGATAATGCATAAAATATTATCTTTACCCATATAAGACTCATTAAGAGTCAACATAACAAATCATCAATGATATATGTAACATGAAAGTTAATACAACAGCATCCATAATTAATTAGTGATGATGTTATTATGAAACTAATAATACTAGACTTCAGCACCATAAGACAAACTACAATATATCTCATTTGAATTCTTCTTATTAATATGAGATTAAATGTCAAATACACACTAGTAGCATACTATTTCATACAAAAATAAAGTTCACATGCAACATGACTGTAATTTGAATATCCGGTATAAAATTTTGTACTGTGATGTTTCTAAAATCAAGTCACTTAATGTAACAACTCAGGTTGTTACTTTGCTCAATTAAGACTAATCTAAGTCTTAATTAAGGTTCTAAGTCACTAATTAAGTAATTTGGAACTCATCTCTGAAACCTAGGTCAAATCTGAAGTCAACAAAGTCAAATCAAGAATTCTGAAAAATTCCAAACCCTGGAAAATTAACTTTTTATCTAGACCTCAGATTTAAAATCTGACTTTGTCATTACGTTCAGAGCACCCAAATTAGCTAGGGGTGCAATTTTGGAGGCATTTGGAAGTCGTTGGATTTTCGTCAAATATTTAAATAATAATTGAATACCCCAAATAATCAAATAAATAAATACTCATCGAAACGAAAATCTGAGTGCGCCGTTGCGTTCCTCACCCTTCAATTAGCTAAGGGTGATTTATTGAAAATTTTTAGAGTATATTTAATAGGGTAAATTTGGTTAATTAAAAATCTGAAAATTATGAATTAAATAAATATATTAATAAACTAACTTAACGGCACAGTCAATCTAAGCCATTACCGTCTCATCTGACGGTTCGTGCGAGCTGTTCGATCAGAGGATCGAACGGTCCTCGTACGTCTTCCTCGCGACGGAGCGAAGGATCTCCGCGTTTCTGGAGTGTAGTCGCGCGTCGCTCTGCCTCTTCTCCACGCGCCTTCCACAGCCTGGAACCACCGTTCAATGCCTGATTAAAGGCTCCAATGAATCTCAGTCGTGAGTTTTGGCAGTGGAGCAGCTTGGAAAGTCGAAGGAGCTCGATTTTGGATTGAGATATTCTGAGCCGTTTACCTTAAGGTACTCCTCCATTTAAACGTTACTTCAGCATATCGTTATAAAACCATTCGTAAGCTTATTTCAACTCATGGATTGGCATGTTATTGCATCTGATCATCGAATCAACGGCTCGATTAAATCAATTTTTCAATTTAAGCACAGTACATTCCGTTATTCTGCTTCGTCCCGATAAACATACCCTAGGGTTTGATCTAGTCTGTAATACATGACTCCTCTAGTAACGATTCAAGACCTTTCGATCGGTATGCGGGTTGGCCGCTGAGGACGCCGGAACGACCTCCGATTTAGTTGCCCTAGCGAGGGCGTCTCGGGTGTCGGCGAAGACAGCTAGGCCCGTGTTAAGTTGGGCCGGGCTTAACCCGACCCGATCATTGAACCTGGGTCCAGGTCATGATCACAAGCCGCGGGTTTCGGGCCGCACAGTCGCTGTCAGTCTGGAGATCGCCACGTGTAACTTTCCTGTGCAAGTGGGACCCACCATCTCTTCATTGTCTGCTGTGATTTAGGGCAGGTGGGGCCCGCCGTGGTCTCCTTAGCCACCGGATGAACGCCACGTGTACATGTAATTATATTTATAAATTTGTATATATATATACGAATAATAATTAATTAATAAACGAAAATATATTTGTATATTATAACAACAGATTTATTTAATTTAAATAAATAGTATTAATTAATTAATTAAATCCTAAACTTTAAACCTTAATAACTCCTAGAATACTCATCCAAATTATACAAATAAATATACCATTTTGATCAGCAGAAAATAAGGAATATTATGGAATTATCAAAATTTTATTTAGAGCTATATTTAAGATAGTGACATTTATGATATTTAAATAACCCTAAAAAAATGTTACAAATTTTATTTAACCATAACTTTGTGTAGGTTAATCCAAACATACCCAATATGGGTCTTAAAGTGATTAGAAAATCCTAAGAATTATTTTTGGTAGTATTCATTTTACTGTTAGGGTTAACTTTTGCCTAATCATATTTAGGACCTAACCCTAATTACCCTAATTAACCCTAGAACTTCAAATGACCATAAGTTGGTCATCTTAGCTCCAAATTAGGTGATCCAAACACCAATTTAGATTAGCAAAATCTAATTAACAGTAATCTGTAAAAATATTTTAGATCCAACGGTTAGATTTGCTAATCACCCTTAATTTCTCTAAATCTTGATTAATAAATATTAGCCAATCTAGTAATTCAATTTGAATGATTTAAGTTTCAGAGGACTCCTAGAACTATTTAGAACCTATCTGTAAGGTTGGATTAGTGTTTGAGTGATTAATTTTGCTAAACACTCACTAATCACCCTAAACCCTAATTAGGTCTTAACTTAGTCAAATTAGGTTCAAATTGAGCCTACCACATGTCATTGTGATCAGTGGACTATTTGTAAACCATAGCTACTAATTTTGCTTAATTTGGACCCTAATTAGCAAAGTAAGATTTTTGACCTATAATTAAGAATCCCTTAATTAACCTTAAACTATAGATCTTGTATTAGTCATAACTTGGCCAATACTTATCAGAATTTAGCAAATTTAGATTCTATGAAAAGCTTAGACAGTAAAGAACAAAAATATGAAAGAAAAATTTAACTTTCATTTAGCCAAATCGCTAATTTACCCTTGTGAGTCAAATTCATTAATTTGATCTCATATGGCTTAATAATCACCCAAAATTAATTTAGTTGTTGTCTAATCTTACATTAGACAGTAAGAAACACTTTCAAAAAGAAAATTTCAGAATTTAAGCCTTAGATCAAAATTTGATCTTTTGAACCCTTAAGTAAGGGCAAAATGGTCATTTTACCCAAATTTAGGGTTTAGCCTTTAAAAGCCCTAAACTCAGTTTCTAATCACTAAAATCAGTAAATAGAATGATTTAGAACTGAAATTAATCAAATTCAAGTCTAAATTAGATTTTGATTAAAATCTCAAAATTTGCTCCTTAAGAAAATTTCTAAGTCCTAAAGTGAGTATTCTCATTCTTTAATCATTCTTAGACCCATCCTTAGGTCTTATAACATTAGTTAGGATGTGTGTCTTGAGAGATACTCTTAGTAATTAAGAGCCTTATTTCCTAAGATTAGGAATAGATCTTAAGTTAGAATTCATCTATTGAGTAAATTGGGTTACTCAATTAGGTGAAACCTTGAGTTTTATAGTTTATAGATTTTCTTAGTTTATTAAATAATTATTTGATCTTTAAAATTTAGAACTAAGAATAGAGATCCATCATAATGAAATTGATTTATCATTAGGATTTGCCTTAACCTAATCTGTGAGATTTGGGTTCTAAACTTAGACCCTTAGATTATACCTTTAGATTAAGTGATTAAACCCCATCATCTGGAGTCTAATTCTTAATTTTTTCATCTTGATTTGGCTAATCAAGATGAGGTTGGGATGAATTAAATTATAAAATTAGGTCGATGATTTATTCATTTTAACCAAATAGTCGTCTTTTGATTAAGTTATAATTAGGACTTGGCCAGTCCTAATTATCTTCAACTAGTAGGATTCGTGATTCTAAGTTACAGAATGTGTAGGAATTGATAATTCTGAAACTTATGTAACTTAGAGTAGATAGAACGAATAAAGTAGATAACGAAGGATATCACCTGTGTTTTTAGATAAAGTTTCTTGCACTTTGATTTTGATGCTTCGCATTCCTTGATTTTGAGCCTTATACCTTGAACATGTATTATGTACATAAGATATTTTGATAAATATCTTATGTTAATTTGGAACATTATTTATAAGCAGCATTATGTTCGTTTCACAAGTGGTTTGTAAGGTGTAGCTTGATTAGTATACCTTTTCGATCAACTCGTTCGGGGTCGGTAACCTTTCGAGGGTTTAATGTCCGACAGTCTATTGGCCATGCCTAGTCCGAGTGATAGGATGGATAGACTCTCGCCCTACTGACTATAGAGTCAGGATTTTGATATGGTTATAAACTAATTCAAGTACACTTACATTCAGTTCTGTCTTAGCTCATTAGGCTAAGAGTTTTCAGTGATGATCAGTTCAGAGTTTCTTAGCTCATCAGGCTAAGATTTGCTGAGTTCGTGTTCAGTTCAGGTGACTTATATAGTTACTGTAGTTTCAGTTTACAGTTACTATTTTACTTATATATACTGCATTGTAGCACTATTTTTCAGTTTTTTTTCTGCACATGTTATATATAGGATGCTAGTTTTATTTATTATTTTTATATGCTCACATAGTATGTTAGTTTTTTCAGTTTTATACTGTTCAAATTATGTATGTCACTTAGCATAATTTGTTTGATCATAAGCATGTTTTAGGTTGTACTTTTCTTACAGTTTTACTTTTCTTTTACTTACCTGTCTTTGTTGCAGTTGCTTGGAGGAGGTATGTATTACTTTCTAATTATTTTAGTTATAAACTGTTTGTTTATAACTTATTACTGTTCTTTTGTATGCTTTTCTGCACCTATTTTGCTTAGTTTTGCTTTTATGGTGATATTCAGTTAACTTAAATAAACTTTTACCCTAAAATGTACTTAGACATACTGTCTAACCAGTTTTTCTTTTATTGACTGGGGCCCTACCATTATGAAACTGATAATGGTAGGTTCTGAGTTTGTTGGAGCAGTAGATCCTGTGGAGAGCTTACCATTGGAGGAGGAGCCCGTTCCTGAAGATCTGTAGCTTTAGTTTTCTTTCTTTCAGTGAGATTGAGAGTTCATTTCAGTTCTTTTAAACTTATTAAATATTGTAATAATACAGGTTTATTTTTCTCTTTCAGTACTTTACTTATTCTGTATTATTGTATTTATACTGTATTGGATAGATGTTATATTTTATGCTTCCGCACTCTGAGTTCATGTATGATCATTTAGTGATAGTATTTTGTATGAATGGCAAAGTCCTTATTTAAATTGGATTAGAATGTGTGTCTAATCCGATCTTAAGTGGGGACCTTGTCATTTGGTGACCCCTCCACCGTAATCATGTTAACTTAAGAGTTAACAGGACCACGGCGGGGCAGGGCCGCCACACTTAATGTTTCTATAGATTACTGAAAGATACAAATAATTTAATGAAGATATTTTGATAAGAAAATCAAGTATTTATATACACATAAACCTACTCAAAATATTTATACAACTCAGCCTAATATGAAAAATATAGAGTATTTAAGAATGTTTAATTGACATAGTAATATAACCAAAGCAATATTTCATATATCTGAATCTCCTTTTACTAAATCCTTGCTATCAGATATTTAATAAACAAAAAGGTATGGTTCCTTAAGCACAAATTTTTTTTTGACATCTCAAGGCCATAGATTAGCATTTATCATATGTAAACTATATTGAGAAGGAGAATCGGGTGGAGTACCTGAGTTGGGTATCGAGAGATTGCTGCTAAGGTTTAGAAGATCATCTATTTGCACCAGTTTCAAAAACTTGCGAAGACTTTCAAATCGAGGCGGCGGGGTTCCGATAAATAAGGAGATAGTGTCGGCTTACCTCCATACGACTGGATGAGGCAACGACGATCTGATCCTTAACGAGGCCTCCCATTGGCGAAGGTAGAGGCGCGAGCCACGCGTTGTTGATCGCTCGAAGAAGATAGGAACGGGGGAGGGCTCGGTCGGTCGTGTGCAAGGAATTTAGGGCAGCCGATTTAGGATAAGATGTAGTAATATATATATATATATATATATATATATATATATAATTTGATTTATTAAATTAGATATTTTGTTAAATTAGAAATTAAACATTTTTGTATGTTTCCAAAGAATTATAAAAATTTTGCTCTTGACTAATTTAGGGATAATTGACTCAATAATGAAATTAAAATTTCAATTTGAAGTTGTTTTAATTATTTTATTTTCTTAGGCAATTAAAGATGTAATAAATATACATAAATTTTTTGACTTTCTCCAAAACTTATCAAAATTTCACCCAAGCTAATTTGGGTGTGAGGAACGCATTGACGAAGTCCAATTTTAATCTAAGATCAAAATAATTTTCTCATTTTCCTGATTTAAATAATTGTCTAAAATTAGGATTTTATTTATTCAATCTCTAAATTGGCCCAAAACTTTGGGACTAGCTTTAAATGATAAATTCAATTCTTTAAAAGAGATTTAAGATTAATTGGACTATTAAACATTGATTAACAACCTTAGGTTGTTACACCATGGCTTTTAGAATATCAAGTTAAGCAAATCTAAAAAAATTGAAGTCAATTAGAATCCTCTAAAAGCTAAGTTAACATTTTGATTAGTCTAGATACTCTAGACTAGACCTAAAATATTTTGATCTCAGAATTAAAATATGATTGTATTTTTGAATTCAACACATCCAAATTTGCTAGGGGTGTGTGAAGACCCACTTAATAAGTGAAACTCTCAAACATCGAGGCGCTCTTTCAGATACCGGTGGAGTTCTTGATAAGAACTCTAAAGTTAAGCATGCTTAGGTGGTAATACTCCTAAGATGGGTGACCTACTGAGAAGTTATCTTTTGAGGGCAAAATCATGAGGCCTTTCAGACCAAAGCGGGCAATACCTTGGTGTTAAAAGTTTGGGCTATTACAAATGGTATCAGAGCAAACCATATGGAGTCAGATAGGAGCTAAGTGTCATATAGGGCAAAGTACAACTTCATGTGAACGACCTCTTGAACCCATGATGATTAAGGTGCTACATGGTTGTGGGTACCTCTTGATCCTGTAGTGGTCACCTCTGATTCTATTTACCTAATGGATGGTTCTTGGATTTGTGTGTGGATACTGACGAGGACGTCAGTTACTTAAGTTAGGGAGATTGTGAAGACCCACTTAATAAGTAAAACTCTTAAACATTGAGGTGTTTTTTCAGATAATGGTGGAGTTCCTGATAAGAACTCTAAAGTTAAGCGTGCTTAGGTGGGAGCACACCTATGATGGGTGACCTACTGTAACAACCCAATGTTATTATCCAGCTTAATTTGAGCATAATCAAATTTTAATTATTATTCTATTAATTTCATCTAGCTTTTAGAACTAAACCCTGAAGGTTTGGAGCAATTCAAAGCTAAATCAAATATTTTGGAATATTTTAATATTTAATTAATTAGAAAATTGAGATATTTATTTTGACCTCAAAATCGAAATCCGATTTCGCCGTTGCGATCGTCACCCCCAAATTAGCTAGGGGTAATATTTTGGACGCGTTTGGAGGTCGTCAATATTTTAATATAATTAAATACCCCGAAAATTAGCATAATTAAATAATCGTTGGAATCAAATTTCGACTTTGCTGCTGAATTCCTCACCCCAAATTAACTAGGGGTGAATTTTTAGGATTTTTCAGAGTGCGTTTCAAAAATCTGGATTTTTAAATAATTAAGCAATTATTTGATCATTAATATGCAATTTCTCTCTCTCTCTCTCTCCTAGTTGGTTGGCCACCTTCCCCTTCATTCGGCTGGCCATCCCTTCCTTGCCTCTTAAGTCATGCCCCATTAATGTTCATTCATGATGGCCCCTACTCCCCCTCATCCTAGCTTTCCTAGCCTCATAATAGCTCCATACTCTCCCCTTCTCCTTTAAATGGAGAGCTCAGCTTTCCTATTTTGGCTTGCTGAAAAATTTCATCACTTCCTTCTACCATTGATGCTCTAGTGCTGAAGAAGAAAAGGTTCAGTTCTCTACCTCCAAAGCTTTTGATGAAGACAAAATTCTCTCCCCCCCTTGCAAGGTTAAGGTACACATTTGCTCCTCTCTTTATCTTTCTCATGCTGTTATAATATTGGAATGTAGCCTTGGAAGCCCATAAGCATGTATGTAAGCTATTATGACTCTTAAAAGCTTCACAAAAATCTGATATGTTTTCATCTATTTTGCACATCTTATTATTCATCCACATTTTTCATATAGTTAGGATACTCCGTTTGTGCCAATTTTGGTATCGATGGAAAGGTATTGGAAATATATTTTCATTGATATATGGAACTGCTCATGGAACTCTCTAGATTGAGAGTAATTGATCTCGAAAATAGGCCTTAGAGTTTTCGTCCTGGCGAAAATCACCGTCTGGCGCTGCAACGCCAGAAATTGCAAAATAGGATGCTGCAGCGGGCTGTAGCGGGATTTCGGCAAAACATATAAAAACATTAATTAAACTATTAAAACAGTAAAATTGCAAAATGGATCGCTAAAGCGCGCCGTTGCGGGCTGCAGCAGAAATATTTTGGGAACTTTAGAAAATGTGAAAATAATTTAATTGAACAGTAATCTTGCAAAGTGAACCACTGTCGCGCGCCATAGTGAGCCGCAGCGGGTCGCAGCGCTGCCGCCCTAAAAAAGCTCGAGGGCCCAATCTTGCAAATTTTTCCAGAATTTCAGAAAAGTGTCCAATTTTGGTTGAAATGGCCAAAACTTCTCTATTTTGGTATTTTAAGGTCCCTAGGACCCTAGTGGGGCTAAGTTATACTAAATTTGAACCTATTTTAGCTAAAATTGAACATTGTATAAAATTCTATGTTAAAACTAAATTTGAAACTTTGTCATTCTTAATGTGCTCAACAATCTACTATATACTTTAAATATGTCATGCCAAATGCTAAGTAATATAGTCCTTAAAAGTATGTATCAAATAGGTAAACCTTAATAACCTAAATGGTATGAAACTTAGATCTTTTAGACTTGTGATTAAGTATTAATCACTTTACTTATTTTAGGATTCTATTAGCATTAATCACCCTTTTATTTTATGTCATCTTTCCATTTATATGCCTTTATGATTTTTAGGATATATGTTAGAAAACTTTAACATTATTTAGACACTTAAATGTGCTTAGTTGACATTAAATTATAATTAAACATAAGACTTTTAATAACTTGATTAAGTAGATGATACTTAATCTAAAACCAAAGTTTGACATCAATAATACACTAATAACATATTGATTTGTTATTAACCTTTAAAAGTAACTTTTAGTCTTAATGATAGAAGGGTTAGAGGTTAAACCCTAACTTATCTTGATTAAGATCTAAATCTTAATCACTTAATCAATTAACTTGATTGTAAGATAATTCAATTGACATTATTCCAATAATGCATATGATTTGATATTGATCTTAAATCATTGAATTAGAAGTGCTAAGATTAATATTGAATATGTGTGATTAAATTATTTGAATATAAATTTTAAATATTTAATTTTCTCTTATATAAAACAATTAGCATAAGATAGAAATAAAATTATAATAATTTATGCAATTATCTAACTCTAATAAGAGTTTTGATTTTATCCCATGATTATAGATGTAACAACCCAAACTCTTAACACCAAGGTATTATCCACTTTGGCCTGAAATGCCTCGTGATTTTGCCCTTAGAAGATAACTTCCTACCAGGTCACCCATCCTGAGAGTGCTCCCACCTGAGCACGCTTAACTTTGGAGTTCTTATCAGGAACTCCACCGTTATCTGAAAAGGTGCCTCGATGTTTAAGAGTTTCACTTATTATTACTTAAGTGGGTCATCACAATCTCCCAAACTTAAGTAACTAACGTCCTCGTCAGTATCCACACACAGATCCAAGAACCATCCATTGGGTAGATAGGACTAGAGGTGACCCCTACAGGCGCAAGAGGTACCCACAACCATGTAGCACCTTAACCATCATGGGTTCAAGAGGCTGCTCACATGAAGTGGTACTCTGCCCTGTATGGCACTTAGCTCCTATCTGACACCCTATAGTTTGCTCTGATACCATTTGTAATAGCCCAAACTCTTAACACCAAGGTATTATCCACTTTGGCCTGAAAGGCCTCGTGGTTTTGCCCTTAGAAGATAACTTCATAGCAGGTCACCCATCCTGAGAGTGCTCCCACCTAAGCACGCTTAACTTTGGAGTTCTTATCAGGAACTCCACCGTTATCTGAAAAGGCGCCTCGATGTTTAAGAGTTTCACTTATTATTACTTAAGTGGGTCATCACAATAGAATAGGCAAGGATCAAATGAATTTTAATCATCTGATCTGACCACCTTAACCTAAGTATAATAAGTAAACCTTAAGAAGTAGAGAAGTGAGATCTTAAGGGTCTTACTATAGGATTTGTCATTGAAATGGTTAAAGACCTTAACTAATAATGCATTGAGGTAGAAATGACTTTTGTAACTTATTGAGGTAGAAATCTAGTTGATCCTTCATAATTTTAGAAGTTGAACTTGATACCTTGTGGTATGAATCACCTAAAGTATTTAGATTGTAGCTCATTCCTTGTGGTAATAACCTATGTTGAGTGATTTTTTGATCACATCCTTGGAGCTTTGTGTAGGATACACCTACTTAAAGTAAGGATTAATAGATTTGATAAATCCTTGTCGATTAAATAGAATCTGCTGAACTCAGATTATTGGTTGGGTATAGTAGGGTATACTCATATTACCGGATTATTTCAGTAGTATTTAGGGTTGGTTGATTCACTTCAATGTGGACTTATGACTAGGTGCTATCCTACAGAATTAGCTGAATACAGTCCCATTAGAGTAAATCTTCCAAGACTAAGAGTGTTACAATTAGTGAATAAGATCCTTAGTTTGAGATGTAAACTGCGACCGGGTTCTGCCTTTTATCGTAGTGCGCTTCGATAAGTGCAGTTTAAGCAAACTAAGTATCTTAAGTCACTTTGCATAGACCACTAAGTATGCTTATAATTAGGGCATTTAACGACTTAGCTTGAGATGTAAACTGTGACCGAGTTCTGCTTCCTATCGTAGTGCGCTTCGATAAGTGCAATTTAAACAATTACAAGGTAAGCAAAGCATTAAATCAAAGTAAGCAAGAAACTCAATCTAAAACACAGGTGATATACATTATTATCTAATTTATTCATTATATCTACTCTAAGTTACACAAGTTCAAGATTTCCAGGTCCTACTATCGAGTGTAACTCAGATTCACGATCTTATAAGTTGAAAATAATTAGAACTGATCAGGTTCTAATCTTATTAAATCAATGTCGGCTATATAAGTTATATAATAAGTCCATAGACCTAATTTGATATTTTATCATAATCCCAACCCATCTTGATTGATCAAATCAAGATGAAAGGATTAAGAATTAAACTCCAAATGATGAGGCTTAATCACTCAATCCAAAAGTACAACTGTAACAACCTGAGTTATTACCATAGTTGATTAGGACTAACTCTAAGTCTTAAACTCAATTATAAGTGCTAATTAGGTCAAGTTGAGGCAACCTTTGAGACCTAGTCCAAATCAGGAGTCAAACGGATCGAATCCTGACTTCTAGAAATCCAGAAACCCTAGAAATTGACCTATTTAAATTGACCTTCGATCGAAAAACAGGCACCGCCATTGCATTCCTTGACCCCAAATTAGCTTGGGGTGAGTTTCCGTGTCAATCAGAAGTCATCGAAATTTCGACGAATATTTTAATAATAAAAATTTCTCGGAAATCGAGGTATCAAAATACTCATCGGATCGAAAATCTGACTGCGCCATTGAATTCCTTGACCCAAAATTAGCTTGGGGTGAAGTTTCCGTGTCAATCGGAAGTCGTCGAAATTTCGACGAATATTTTAATAATAAAAATATCCCGGAAATCGATGTATCAAAATACTCATCGGATCGAAAATCCGACTGTGCCATTGAATTCCTTGACCCCAATTTAGCTAAGAAAAATATTTTCAAAATTTTCTGAATTTTTTTTTAAAAAAATAAAATAAATAAATAAATAAAATAATAATATTTTTAACGGCATGCCATTAAGTACTTAACGGACCCGTCACTGTAGCTGACGGCGCCGTCAATCTGGATGGCGCCATCTTAGTCGTTGGATCGGCCCAGATCCAACGGCTGCGGAGTCGTCTTCCTCGACGACTCCGCCCGCGTGACATGCGGCGGCCCGTTGCGTCTTCTGGCCAATCCAGCCGCATCCAGTCCTCGGCGAGGTCGCCGTCCGGTCTATAAGACTTCGGCCTACCCCTAGGCTCCGAGTTTTCACCGATCGGAGCCCAGATCGAGCCGGAATCAAGCCCGGAAGTCAGCCCTATTTTTCCGCCGAAACCTTCGCCGATCTGAACTTCAGGTACCCCGATCTCCCTCGTTTACCGTTCGATCATTACAAAAATTGTAGGATATGTAGATTAGGATGTCATCTACACATCCACCGTTCCGATCGGGCTTAAACAAACCCGATCGGGCGCACTAGCTCCCCAAAGCGGACTGGGTTCGGTCCGCCGAACCCCCCAGAAGGCGAAGTGTCCGGGTCGACCCGAGCCCGACCCATCCGGGTCGGGTCCTGCGACAGCGCGGGTGGGGCCCACCCGGCCACATGGCCGCCTACAGGCCCGCCACGTGTCACGTGGGGGCCCACATGTCCGGTCACCGAGCTGACTCAGCCAGGTGGGGCCTACAGCGCCACGTGGCAGCCTCTGGCAGTGCCACGTGTCAGGTGGTACCCACTGCCCTGGTCACCCGAGCTGAGTCAGCAGCCCATGGGACCCACAGTGCCACGTGTCAGGTGGGCCCCACTGCCCGGTCACCCGAGCTGAGTTAGCAGCCCGTGGGACCCACAGTGCCACGTGGCAGCCTCTGGCAGTGCCACGTGTCAGGTGGGCCCACTCTCCAGTCAGCCGAGCTGAGTCAACAACCTGTGGGGCCACAGTGTCACGTGGCAGCATCTAGGAAGTGCCACATGTCAGTGGGCCCACTGTTAGTTAATTAGAAATTAATTAAATTACTGTTAGTGTTAATTAATTACTGTTAGCCATAATTAATTACAGTTAGTGTTAATTAACTCAGGATTAGTGTTAATTACTTTTGAACAGTAACTTTATTTAATTAAAAATAATTAGAGAATTAATTAATATTAATTAAATATTAATTTAATCCTAAACAATAATTAGGATAATTAATTACTTTTGAACAATAACTTTATTTAATTAAAAATAATTAGATGATTAATTAATATTAATTAAATGTTAATTTAATTCTAAACAGTAATTAGGATAATTAATTACTTTTAAACAGTAACTTTAATTAAATAATTATAATTAAAGATTAATTAAGGATTAATTAACTGTTAATTAAATCTTAAATAGTAATTAGGATAATTAATTACTTTTGAACAGTAAAACCTAATTAATTATATTTAATTTAATATTAATAAATAATTAAGACTAATTAAACAGTAATTATCACTAATTACTTTACTAAAGTAAAATTATTTAATTATTTAATTAATAATTAAACATTGATTAATTAAATAAAAACTTTATGAATCATAGTAAATTTAAATAATTAAATATAATTAGAGATTAATTAAGATTAATTAATTAGTAATTAGCACTAATTACTTTACTATAATAAAATTAATTAATTAACTAATTAATAATTAAATAGTGATTAATTAAATAAAAACTTTAGGAATAAATAGTAAAATAATTCAATTTGAATAAATGAATAGTAAAATAATTCAAATTGTATTTTTGAATAGTAAAACTTAAAAGTTTAATAACTTTTTGTAGGATGATCCAAACATAGCCAATATGGGTCTTAAAATACTCAGAAAAATATTTAGGATCAAATGACATAATGTAAAATTTCGTTCGGGGTATGCATAACGAGGTAACATTTTGGGGCATCTTTAAGACCCCATAACTTTTTACCCAATTATCGAAACATAGTCAATATGGGTTTTAAAATGCTCAGGAGAGCGGCCCCATCACCGTAGTAGTATTAGTTTTCTAATTTGGATATCCGGATAAAAAGTCAACCATAGAATTTATAGTTGACTTTAGTGAAAAATGACAAAAATACCCCTAGACTTCAAACAGCCATAACTTAGTCAGATCAACTCCAACTTGGAAAATTTAAGATGCTAACTAGCCTAGAATTTTAATGTCATCATTATAATTAAATAATATTTAGGATCTGAACACTAAAAATTTAGATAAATGACCAAATTACCCCTAGCCTTATTTTAGCCATAACTTGACTGTTTCTCGCCCGATTTAGGCATACTTACTGTCTATCTTCAAGTTAGACAGTAAGGAACAAATTGGAACTAAAAGAATTCAATTCTGACCCATAAATCAAAAGTTGACTTTTTGACCCTTAAGGTAGGGGCAAAATAGTCATTTTGCCCTAAGTTTGGACTATGTACTCTTAATCTCTAGTTTATATTTCAAAACTCTTAAACCAAGGTTATAATCTTCTTAGTATCAATTAAGTGAGTGAAATCAACTCTTAAGTTAGATTCCAATAATTTATGTTAAGTCTTAAAAGTACTACACCTTAAGGACCTTTCCTGAGACTAGGACTAGATCATAAGTTAGAGTTCATTCATTGGGTAAATTGGGTTATCCTATGGGTGAAACTTTGGTTTATTAGTTTCTAGACCTTCTTTTATTTTACAACTCATTCTGATTATTTTGTCTTTTAACCTTAGGTTTAAGGTAGGAGATTCATCCTATTATATTTGATTACTTAATAGGATTTGTCATAACTAGTAGATCACTTATAGAATAAAACCTATAACTTAGGTCTTATCCTTTGGATTATGAGATTAAACCTAATTCTCGTAGTGTTTAATCCATAATCTATAGGTATAGAAGATCTTGATCAGATCTTAGTTAGAACGTCTAAATTTACAAAACTAAGACGTATGATTTATTGATTTAACTCGTAGTCATCTATCTGATTGAACTAGATTGGAACCTGATCAGTTCTAATTCTTTTTTAACTTGTAAGGACGAATTTCTGAGTTACACTCGATAGTAGGAAAACGGTGATCCTGAACTTATGTAACTTTGAATAGTTAGAATGGTTAAGTAGAAAACAAATAATATCACCATGTTTAGTAGAGTCTCTTGCTTACTTTGACAATTGTTGCTTACGCATTTCTTGTACTTTTGTGCCGTACTTCATTGAGCATATCATATAAGATATTTGATGCATGAATAAAATGTTAGGAAATATGGAGACTCCTTAGATCCTTTGTGAAAATATTAAAGTGATTTATGAAAAGATAATGATTTTATGAGCTGCCTCTCAGTTATATCCTTATTGCCTAGCCTCCTTATGTCGTTAGGGGAAGGATCTGTTTTGTTGTGTGCCTAGTTTACTAGCCTCCTTATGTCGCTAGGGGTACACCGTTGGTGCCTTAGCCGTACTGGCGTTAAGGTTGCCTTGTATGCTTAGTTTACTAGCCTCCGTATGTCGCTAGGGGCATACAGTTGGGCCTTAACCATACTGGTGCTAAGACCCTTCGCTTGCTTTGTGTGCTTATATGCCTAGCCTCCTTATGTCGTTAGGGGTACACAATTTATGACTTAGCCATGATGGTGCTAAGCTTCTTTGGTATTCGATGGGCTTGAGTAGCTCTTTTCTGTATGGCAGTCGATGCACGTGTGACTTTATATGCAGTTGTTGTTGCTTACTTTTCAGTATTCTTATTCCGTCAGCTATTTCCTTGTACTGCTTGATATACATATTTAGGGTATTAGAATCTTGCTGCTATATGTACTTACCACTGTTGAGTTATTTATTTATTTTAATTGGCATATTTTCTGTTGATCACTAGCATGTTTAGGATGTAGAATTTTTCTTACTGCACTTATTTAGTTACGTATATTTATACGCCCTTCTTTGTTTAGTTTGTATGCGAGGCATGTCTCAGCCTCTTTCCTTTTCTTTGCTTAAGTTATAAATGATATTTTATAGCTTCCCTATTTCTTTTGTATTGCTTGCTGCTCCCTTACACATATTATTGCTTAGATGTTGTAGAATGGTGATATTACTTAACACATATAAAAATTTTCAGCTTAAAATGTACTTAGACAATTGTCTAACCAGATTTTTCTTTTTTTGGCTGGGGCCCTACATTGTGAAACCGACAATGGCAGACTCCTTTCAGTTAAACGAGCAGAAGTTAGGTGTGGAGCCTTACCCCGAGGAGAAGCCCGTAGAAGAAGCTGCCGTTTAGTCCCTTTATACTTCGAGTGAGAATGAGTGGTTTTCATTCTATTTTTATTTAAACATTTTAAATTATGTAATAATACAGGTACCATTGACTGTATATTGGATTTTTTGCTTATATTATGAGTCTATTATTCTTATTTACACTGTGATGCTTGGATGGTTTATATTTTCTTAAATCGCTTCCTGCACTCTGTTTATTTACTTATACAGTGACTGTTAGTTTGATTCTGTGTTAATCCTTCCCTAATCAGGTGGATTGTAGAGACTATCCTAATCTAATGATAAGTGAGGGGTTAGCTAGAGTAACACCCCACCCTTAACCTAATCCTTTGGCGGATTAAGGGTGGTGGGCGCCACAATAACTAAGGGTCTAAGATTCAGAACCCATATCTCACAGATTAGGTTAAGACAAATCCTAATGATTAATCAACTCATTTGGATAAATCTATATCCTTAGTTCTAAAATTTAAAAATAAAATAATCATTTAATAAATTAAGAAAATCTATAAACTAGTAAACTCAAGGCTTCACCTATTGAGTAACCAATTTACTCAATAGATGAACTCTAACCTAAGATCTATTCATCATCATAGGAATTAAGGTTCTTAATTACTAAGAGTATCTCTCAGACACATATCCTAACTAATATTATTAGGACCTATGGTAAGATCTAAGAGGATTAAGAAATGAATGAATGCTCGAATTTTACTTAAGGATTTCCTTAAGGACTTAAGAATAAAATTTTGATCAAAATCAAATAAAGGTTTGAACTCACATAATTTATGATTTAAAGTACTATTCTTACTGTTTATAATATTTAGAATAGGATTCTAGGGCTTAAAAATGCTAAACCCTAAATTTGGGGAAAATGACTATTTTTTGCCCCTACTAAGGGTTTAAAAGATCAAATTTTGATATAGGGTTCTAAATCTAAATTTTTTAGTGGAAAAGTATTGCTTACTGTCTAATTTAAGATTAGATAGTAATTACACTAATTTTGGGTAATTATTAAACCTTATGAGATCAAATTAACAAATTTAACTCATAGGGGTATTTTGGTAATTTGGCTTGATGAAATCTAAATTTTCTTTCAATTTATTGCTGCTTACTATCTAAGATTTCCATCAAATCTAAAATTACTGAACTCTAATAAGTATTAGTTAAGTTATAGACAATACAAGCTTAGGGGTAAAAGGGTAATTTTGGGTTTCTTAATTAAGGGTCAAAAATCCTAACTTTGTTAATTGGTATCCAAATTGAGCAAAATCAGTGGCTGTAGATCACAAATGATCCACTGATTACAATGACTAGTGGAAGGTTCAATTTGGACTATAATTGGCTAAGTTATGGCCTAATTAAGATTTAGAGTGATTAATGAGTGATTAATGAAATTAATCACCAAATCACTAAACCAATATACCACTAGGTTCTAATCTACTCTAGGAGTTCTCTGAAACTTGAATTATTCAATTTGGATAATTAAATTTGCTAAGTTTTACTAATCAAGATTCAGAGTAATTAGGGTTGATTAAAAAATCTAATTGTTGGATCCTAAATATTTTTGTAGATTATTGATAATCAGGTTTTCTTGATCAAAATAAATATATGGATCACTTAATTTGAAGTTCAATTGACCAACTTATGGTCAATTTAATTTCTAGGGTTAATTGATCTAATTAGGGTTAGGTCCTAAATGTGATTAAGCTTAAACTAATCCAAACAGCAAAATAAACACTACTAAGTTAATCCTTAGGGTTTGTTGATCACTTTGAGACCCATATTGAGTATATTTGGGTAAACACACATAAAATTATGACCTAATAAAGTTTTATGATATTATTAAAATTATTTAATTTCCCTAAATATCACTATGCTAAACATTGATCCAAATGGAAATTTAACAGTTCCATAATAGTCCACTAATTTTACTGATCAAATTGACATATAATTTTAATACATTTGAAGTTCAAGATCAAAAGTTATTAATGAATGAAGTTAAATAATTAATTTAGTTAATTAATTATTAATTATCTGCTAATTTAAGTTAAATTATATTTAATTTTATTTTGATTACAGCGGTGGGACCCACGGCCAATCCAGCAATAACGACAGCATCAGCGTGTAAGACACGCGTCAGCTTAAGACTCGCTGGACTGAACCGATGCGGGGCCCACGACCTGACTTGCCCGAAAGGCTGGACCCGCGGCAAAATTGGTGTAACAACTTAGGTTATTACTTTGCTCAATTAAGACTAATCTAAGTCTTAATTAAGGTTCTAAGTCACTAATTAAGTAATTTAGAACTCATCTCTGAAACCTAGGTCAAACCAGAAGTCAATAAAGTCAAATCTGGAATTTTAGAAAAATCCCAAACCCTAGAAATTGACTTTTTATTTAGACCTCAGATTGAAAATCTAACTTCACCATTACGTCCAGAACACCCAAAATAGCTAAGAGTGTAATTTTGGAGGCATTTGGAAGTCGTTGGATTTTCATCGAATATTTTAATAATATTTAAATACCCCAAATAATCGAATAATTAAATACTCGTCAAAATGAAAATCCGAATGCGCCGTTGCATTCCTCATCCCTCAATTAGCTAGAGGTGATTTATTGAAAATTTTTGGGATACATTTAATAGGGTAAAATTGATTAATTAAATCTGTATATTATGAATTAAATAATAATATTAATTATTAAGCATTAACGGCGCCGTCCATTTACTATGACACCGTAAGCTAAATCCTAACGGCGCAATTAAATCAGACGGATTCTCCGATCCGTCCGATCGAAGGATCGGACGGCCCGAAGACCGTCTTCCTCAATCGCACGCCGAGACCATCGCGTGTCGAGGAAACCCTGCACGCGTCAATTTCCCTAGCCGCGTGGTCTTCTCCCACCGCCGTAGTACTCGATTTAAAGTTTAGGATGAGTTTTAGTTTTTTTTCCTTTCACCCGAATTCAAGAATCGCTCGGATCATCTTTGCAAGTTTAATCCATCTCCAGCCATTCGATCAAGGTACCTTTAAACCCATTTAAATCTTATTGCAAATCATTGATCTGTTCTTTTGAAATGTTATTCCATAACCTTGATTGATAATCACATGGGTTCGATCAGTGCTTAAACAATTTAATTGAACCAATTTAACGATTAGTCCACAGTAGAAATGGTTAAACTCTGCGAATTTCTGAGTATCGATCACTAGGGTTAGCTTTCTCCTCTTTTCACATCGTCCCAAGTCACGATTCGCTCGCTATTAGAAGGCTTTGGTAGTTTCCCGTTCGTTTCTATGCGGCCCGAAGCCTGATATCACCGGAGCACCGGTGTAAATGCAAACCCTAATCGGCCTATACGCGAACTGCCGTGCGAAGACGAAGAAGGATTTCGGGTCGGGCCGGGTCAACCCGAGCCCGACCCGCAGCTATGAATCACGCCTCTGGCTCGTATGCCCCGTTAGACACGCGGAACATCATTATTAGGACGCGTGTATTGTGGGACCCAAGCGCGTCATTTCTTCTGCACTGCGGAAGGATGTGGGCCCCACCTGAGTCCCGTCAACCAATGTCTTAGCGCCACGTGGTCTTTTCTCTGCCGCTGTCTGAGATGTGGACCCCACCTGCAGAATTAAATAAATCGTTTATATATATAATTATATAACAGATAATTATAATTTAATATACATATATATATTATAACAACAGAATTATTTAAGCAGTATTAATTAATTAATTAAATAATAAACTTTAAACCTTAATAACTCCTAAAATACATATCCAAATTATGCAAATAAATATATCAAATTGATCAGAAAAATATGAGAAATTTATTGATGCCAATAATTTTGCATTTGGACCTGTATTTAGTAAAATGATATTTAGGGTTTAATTAAATTCAAATTTATGTCACAAATCTTATTTAGCTCATAACTTTGTGTAGATTGATCCAATCATACCCAATATGGGTCTTAAAATACTTACAAAACCCTAAGGAATATTTTAGTAGGGTCAATCTTGCTGTTTGGGTTAGTTTGAGCCTAATCAAATTTAGGACCTAACCCTAATTACCCAATTTAACCCTAGAACTTCAATTGACCATAACTTGGTCAATTGAACTCCAAATTGAATGATCCAAAGGTCCTTTTAGATCAGAAAAACCTAAGTAATAGTAATCTATAAAAATATTTAGAATCCAATGGTTAGATTTGCTAATCACCCCTAATGACTCCAAATCTTGATTAGTGAATATTAGCAAATCTAGTAATCCAAATTGAGTGATTTAAGTTTCAGAGAACTCATAGAGCCATTTAAAACCTATCTGTAAGGTTGGATTAGTGTTTGAGTGCTTAATTTTACTAATCATTCACTAACCACCCTAAACCCTAATTAGGTCTTAATTTAGTCAAATTAGATCCAAATTGAGCATATCCCATGTCATTATGATTAGTGGACTATTTATAAATCATAGCCACTGATTATGCTTAATTTGGACACTAATTGGCAAAATTAGAATTTTTGACATATAATTAAGAATCCCTTAATTAACCTTTTTACCCTAGATCTTGTATTGGCCATAACTTGGCCAATACTTATCAGAATTTAGCAAATTTAGATTATATGGAAAGCTTAGGCAGTAAAGAACAATAATTTGGAAGAAAATTTAACTTTCACTTAGCTAAATTACTAATTTGCCCTTATGAGTCAAATTCACTAATTTGATCTCATATGGCTTAATAATCACCCAAAATTAATTTAGTTGCTGTCTAATCTTACATTAGATAATAAGAATCTCTTTCCAAAAGAAAATTTTAGAATTTAAGTCTTAGATCAAAATTTGATCTTTTGAACCCTTAAGTAGGGGCAAAATGGTCATTTGCCCAAATTTAGGGTTTAGCATTTAAAAGCCCTAAATTCAGTCTTTAATCACTAAAATTAGTAAATAGAATAATTTAGAACTGAAATTAATCAAATCCAAGTTAAAATTAGATTTTGATTAAAAATCTCAAAATTTGCTCCTTAAGGAAAATTTCCTAAGTAAATTATGAGTGTTCTTCTTTCCTTAATCACTCTTAGATCATATCTTAGGTCTTATAACATTAGCTAGGATGTGTGTCTTGAGTTATACTCTTAGTAATTAAGAGCCTTGATTCTTAAGATTAGGGATTGATCTTAAATTAGAGTTCATATATTGAGTAAATTGGGTTACTCAATAGGTGAAATCTTGAGTTTTCTAGTTTATGGATTTTCTTAGTTTATTAAATGATTATTTGATCTTTAAACTCTAGAATTAAGAATAGAGATCTATCATAATGAATTGATTTATCATTAGGACTTGCCTTAACTTAATCTGTGAGATTTAGGTTTTAAACTTAGACCCTTAGATTATACCTTTAGATTAAATGATTAGACCCCATCATCTGGAGTCTAATTCTTAATCTTTTCATCTTGATTTGGCTAATCAAGATGAGATTGGGATGAATTAAAATATAAAATTAGGTCGATAATTTATTTATTTTAACCAAATAGTCGTCTTTTGATTAAGTTATAATTAGGACTTTGCTAGTCCTAATTATCTTCAACTAGTAGGATTTGTGATTCTAAGTTACAGAATGTGTAAGAATTGATAATTCTGAAACTTATGTAACTTAGAGTAGATAGAACAAATAAAGTAGATAATAACGGATATCACCTATATTTTAGATAGAGTTTCTTGCACTTTGATTTTGATGCTTTGCATTCCTTGATTTTGATCCTTATACCTTGAACATGTATTATGTACTTAAGATATTTGATAAATATCTTATGTTAATTTGGAACATTTATAAGCAGCATTGTGTTTTCGTTTCACAAGTGGTTTGTAAGGTGTAGCTTGATTAGTATACCTCTTCGATCAACTCGTTCGGGGTCGGCAACCTTTCAAGGGTTTAATGTCCGACAGTCTATTGGCCATGCCTAGTCTGAGTGATAGGATGGATAGACTCTCGCCCTACTGACTATAGAGTCAGGATTCTGATATGGATATACTAATTCAAGTACACTTACATTCAGTTCTGTCTTAGCTCATCAGGCTAAGAGTTTTCAGTAATGTTCAATTCAGAATTTCTTAGCTCATCAGGCTAAGATTTGCTGAGTTCGTGTTCAGTTCAGGTGACTTATATAGTCACTGTAGTTTCAGTTTACAATTACTATTTTACTTGTATATTATGCATTTCAGCACTATTTTACTTACAGTTTTCCTGCACTTGTTTCTATATAGGATGTTAGTTTTACTTACTGTTTTCATATGCTCACATAGGATGTTAGTTATTTTCAATTTCATACTGTTATGAATGTCACCTAGCATATTCTATTTGATCATAAGCATATTTAGGTTGTACCTTTCTTACAGTTTTGTTTAGTCTGTTGCTTACCTGTCTTTGTTGCAGTTGCTTGGAGGAGGTATGTATTACTTCCTAGTTGTTTTAGTTATAAATTGTTTGTTTATAACTCATTATTATTCTTTTTGTATGCTTTTCTGCACCTATTTGTTTCAGTTTCTGGTTGATGGTGATATTCAAGTAACTTAATAAAATTATTTACCCTAAAATGTACTTAGACATATTGTCTAACCAGTTTTTCTTTTGTTGGCTGGGGCCCTACCATTATGAAACTGATAATGGTAGGTTCTGAGTTTGTTGGAGCAGCAAATCCAGTGGAGAGCTTGCCATTGGAGGAGGAGCCTGTTCCTGAAAATCTGTAGTTTTAGTTTTCTTTCTTCCAGTGAGATTGAGAGTTTTCTTTCAGTTCCTTTAAACTTATTAAATATTGTAATAATACAGGTTTATATTCTCTTTCAGTACTTTACTTATTCTGTATTGTTATATTTATATTGTATTGGATGGATGTTATGTTTTATGCTTCCGCACTCTGAGTTCATGTATAATCATTTAGTGATAGTATTTTTGGATGAATGGCAAAGTCCTTAGTTAAATTGGATTAGAATGTATGTCTAATCCAATCTTAAGTGGGGACCTTGTCATTTGGTGACCCCTCCATTATAATCATGTTAACTTAAGAGTTAACAGGACCACGGCGGGGCAGGGCCGCCACAGTTGGGCTGGCCAGCGATCTGCGAGGGAGGGGGTCCCTACACTTCTCGACACCTACGCCCAGGACCCGGCTTCGATCTCGCAGGCCGCGCCTGACCCGGTCCAGCCTCGAATGGGTCGGTATCTTCTTCGGCAGACCGACGTAGAGTCGAATTAGGGTTGGCACTGCGACGACCCTACCGATGGCGCTAGGATTTGATTCATACGGCGTTGGATGGAGCTCGTCGAGGGCTAGGCATGAATGAGAGAGACTGCGACTAGAGTGACCGGTAATGATGGAAAAATGGAACCCTAAATCCTACACAGACGAATAAAACAGAAAGTTTCTAAATAATTTCCTAACTTCGTCTGATTGAACCTATTCGAGTTCGATCGGACAAAATCACTGCTCAATCACATGAAAAGAGTTGCTTTGAAACTAATTGCTAGCAATTATGTGGTAAAAAGAGAGGGCAGTAGGGTACCTTAACGAATTTACACGAGCGTCGGGAGTAGAGGGATCGATCCAAAACTTGTGCGAAAAGATTTCAATATGCCAAAAATCAAACTGGACTTGGGAAAAGGATTTAAATTTGGGTTGACAGCGGTGGATGAGCCCTCGAGCGCCAGCTGCAGCGTAGATAGCCAGTGCGACCTCCGCGTGCCCTCGATCTTGACACGCACTGGATCAGAGACAGTCATAATTAATTTCAGCGGTGGGGCGGCACACCACTCGAGGAGGAATAACCCATCTCCTTGAATAGCTGAAAACCAAACCCCTCTGAAGGGCTGCTGACTCAACCTCAAGGAGGGTTGAGAGATAATACTTAAGAAAATAGTAGTATCATTATCATACGTATTAGATAAATACATACATTGGATTTAGAATACAAAGGGAATCCAATATATGTATAAGATATCAGCATTTTCAGTATGTCGATCACATCACAATACTAATTATAAATAATATATAATAGAGTGCGGAAGCTTAAAGCAAACATCCAGAAATATTCATTACAGAAGCTGTATGAAAACTTTCATCTCAAAAAAGAAAAGAAAATACATCCATAATTATTACAAACATTTACTGAATAACAGATATAGAGCTAAGTACTGAACTGAAAATACTAAGCAGAAAAATAAAACTGAAGAAGAGTCAACTAATGCTCCACGGGCTCCTCCTGAATCTCCTGGGTGTCCTGACCTGGCTCAATATACTGCTCAGGATCTAACAAATTATCGGATCCCAAAAGTACCTCGTGTTAGACCTAACACATCGAAACTAGTTTAAATAGTTCTAGTTATTCATTTAACATTTACATAATGTGATTAAATCTGTAAAAATACTGTAAAGATAACTGAAAGCATAAAACTATATAAAATTGTACAAAACTGAAGTAAAGTAAAGTAAAGCTGAACTATAAACTGAAATACTGAAAATAAATCAAAATGGTACTGAATCTGAAACTGAGTAATCATATGTAAAACTATGTTGTATGTCACTAAAATAATGTATTTGAATATGCCACAATACTTTATGCTACTGATATGCAACCGAAATATCACTGAACTACTACGAGTAGTATGGTCCTGTAATAACCCAGGTTGTTACTTAGGTCAACTAAGACTAATTTAAGTCTTAATTATAGTTCTAATATCTTAATTAAGTTATTTAGAACCTACCTCTAATATCTGTATCAAATCAGAGATCAAATAGAACAGATCCTGATTTCTGGAAAATCCCAAAACCCTAGATATTTACTTTTTATTTAGACCTTAGATTAAAAATCTGACATCGTCATTGCGCTCACCACCCCCAAATTAGCTATGGGTGAAGTTTTGGATGTATTTGGAAGTCATTGGATTTTCAATAAATATTTTAATATTATTTAAATCCCTGAAAAATCAAATAAATAAATACTCGTCGAATCGAAAATCTGATTGCGCCGTTACATTACTCACCCCTCAATTTGGTAGGGGTGGTTTATTAGAAATTTATTATACACATTTAATTGTATAATTTTAATTATTAAAATAAGTATGAACTATTAAATAAATATTATTTAAATTATCTATTAACGACGTCGTCAGCTGGAGAGTAACGCCGTCGCTCAAAATCAGCTAGCGCCGTTCGATCTGACGATTTTCGCGGACCGTCCGGTCGAGGGATCCGACGTGTGGCGACCGGGGATCGAAGTTCGAGAGTCTTTAAAGAACAATTCATCTCAAATGAAAATATATACATTTTTATGATTCAAAAAGGACATAATAAAATAAAATAATAATATACAGTCCTTTTATACATAGAGCCAAAATATATATGAAAAGTTACAATAGTTTGAATTTTACAAAATATGAAATAAAATATCTACATTATTCTGCTTCCTTTATTCTTTTTCTTTTAATTTGACAGATCTTCTAAGTTCTTTTTAATTATCAAAACCTGAAAATTTCAGATTACCAGTCAGATAGGAGTATGCAAATTGTTTTTATAAGAATAAATCTAGCATCCTAAAATAGGTATAAATCACATATAAAAATAATAGAAAGACTGCAAATAAAGTAAGCAATTTTCAAATGCAATTTCTGCCCTGCAAAATAGCTGTGAAAATCAACATAATAAATTTTATCAAAAGCATATGTAACAATAAGTCGAGTCCGGAGACCCCTGAGCCCAAATGGGTAAACCCATAGGCATAAATCTGTATGAAGCTTTCTCGCCACCCGTCGGTAGCTTACTCAAATTAGGAACTGATGGTGTGTCTTTCATCTGGATTTGCCTACTTCATACAAGAGGCTAAATCCCTTCATATAACTCCCAGGGGCTTGCTAGCTAGCCTAATCTGTACAGATTCCAGTTTTGCATTCCACCCTCCAAAGACAAACACCACAAAATATATAATATTCTTTTTGTTACATGCTATTTGATATAAATCTTTTTGCAGATTAAAATACAGTAAGCAGTGCAAATAGTACTCAAATAAAAAATGGCTCAAATAAGAATACTGAAATAAAACTTATAAGTAAATTTGCGTACCTGACTTATTTTGATAAAATCAATCAAATTTAATTTTTTTGATCTGCCAAAATAATGAAATTTATTAATTTAGTATTTTTATCATGATTTGAAGTATTATAACTATTTTGATTTATTTGAATTTTATTAAGTTTTATAATTATTTATGCCTTATAAGGTTAAATTAGGAATTTAACCTTATAAGGCCATTTTAGTAATTTTACTCTTAAAATAATACAAAATTTATGTTAATTTATTGAAAATTATATCCTAAGGTTTCTACAGAGTCTAACATTATCAAATTCTGATATGAATTGGTTAAGTTATAGCTATTCTAATTTCTAGTATTAATATTTAAGGTTTATTATATTTAGAGAGTGATTAGTGATTTTTGTCACAAATTTATTAATTTATTATATAATTAGGTTCTAATTTACTTTATGAGTCATTTTAAAATTAAAATTACTTAATTTGGATTATTATATTTGCTAATATTCACTAATCAAGCTTTAGAGTGATTAGGTTTAATTAGGAGATCTAACCGTTGGATCCTAAATATTTTTGCAGTTTACTAAAATTTAGGTTCTTTTGATCTAAATAAATATTTGGATCATCTAATTTGGAGCTAAATTGACTAACTTATGGCTATTTGAAGTTCTAGATTAAATTAGGTTAATTAGGATTATGTCATAATTGTGATTAGTTAATTTTTTAATTCAAACAGAAAAACTAATATTTCTAAATTATTCCTTAGGCTTTTCTGAGTATTTTAAGACCCATATTTAATATGTTTGGGATAGTGTGTTCAAAGTTATGATTAATTGAACTTTTTGCAATATTTTTCCTTAATTAATTAATATCCAAAAATATTACTATGCAAAATATAAGTCATATTAAAAATTAAATAGCATTGGTAAATTTCTTGATTTTTGCTAATAAAAATGATATATTTATTTGTTAAATTTTGTTAAACTATGAATTTCTAAAATTTGACTATTTATTAATTAATATTTTAATTTATAAATGTATTAGTGTTACATATTTTATTAATTAATTATACTTATTTTTCTAATTATGAATATATATATTAATTACTGTATTCTTTTATTAATTATTAATTATTTTAATTTTATGTTTATTTTAATTAATTATTACTTTATTATATTTGTTTATATTTATAATATATATATATATATATATATATATACACACGTATATATTATCATTAGTTTTAATATTATAAGAAATTAAATGTATTAATCTGTTTTGATTTAATTTATTATTTATTATTAAATCTAATATTTATATTATATTTTCTATATTTTATTATATATAGTTTTTAATATAAGATTTTAGATATATTTATATATATATATATATATTAATATTAATTATTTCTTATTTTCTACAGGATTTAGACGTTTGGTGGGTCCCTTCTCCATGTGGCGCTCTGTTATTTGCCGAGGTGCAGTAGGTAGGCCCCAGGCGACAGCAATCTTGCTTCTAGAAGATCCACGTGGCGTTCTCTCATTCGCTCGGCGGTTGGCGTGGGTCCCGCGGTATGCCACGCAGCCGGTCTGCAGGCGCGGCGAACCGGACCGGGTAGGGAACCGGTCGCAACTGACCGGTTCGCTCGAGGAAGACGCTTCGTCTTCCTCAGCGCGAAAATTAGGGCTTTTTACGATCGGTGCGATTCGAACGATCTTTCGATCGATCGTTCGATTCAATCCATCGATTTGAAAAATATAAAGCAATAATATTGATTGTCTTAACGTAAATCTAAGAATAAAGAAGAGGATAAGAGGTACCTGCTAATGGAAAAAGAGTTTTAGGGTTTTCGGCCAGGACTCAAATCAGAGGATAACAGCTCTCGATCTAAAGTGTAGATGCTTCAATCGAAGTTTAGAGGCTATATAAGATTCTTAATGGGGTTCCTGAGCGGCGAGGAGGGACAGATGGCGAGCGGCATGGCGGGAGGTGTCGCGTGTCTTGCCGCGTGTAGCTTGCGTGCCCTAACGCGATAGAGGAGGATCCCGGGCCGTTAGATCTAATCGAATGATCTACAGCCCGGATTGGATTTACTGTTTAAATAGCGGTTCAATTCCGCAGTTTCTTCGAACCGGGCAATACCGGTTCAGGTTGAACCGGTAAAAAAAAAATGAACGCGTTTTTGAAAATTCGAATTTAATAATATTATTTAATTTATTTGAACTAATTTAATTAATTTAAACTTAATCTTAATAAATATGTTCCAAAAATTTTAAAAATATTAAACCTAGCTAATTAAGGTCTTCTGAACGCAATGACACACTCGGATTTTTGATTCGATGAGTATTTAATTACTCGAATTTTCAGGTATTTAAAATAATATTAAAATATTCGTCAAAAATTTACGTCTTCCAAATGCATTCAAAATTTCACCCATAACAAATTTTGGGGTGGTGAAAGCAATGGCGAAGTCAGATTTTCAATCTGAAGCCAAATTTATTTAAATATTAATAAACAATTGGAAATGAAATTTTGGTATTTTACACGGCGGTCGCGAGACTGTCTCCCTCGCGCGAATGCCGAAGGCAGCGCGTGTCACTCGCACAGACACGCGATGCTCGGGAGCCTCCGGGTGTGCCTCAACCGCCTTAGAGCACTGTTTTAGGGTCTCTTTAAGACCCCCGCTCCTCTCCTTCGTTCGGTTTCACCATTTTCGAACGGATTGAAGTGCAAAACGGATCCTACTCTTCCAGCAAACAACAAACCCTAAGGCTTACCGTTGATCATAAAGGTACCTTCTGCACCCACCTTATCTTCTATACACCTAATAATTGTTGGTTGCTAATCATTGAGGGTTCGATCGCATAAGAACCTCCGATTGGGGATTTAGGGTTTCACCGATTTGCCTAACCCTAAAAGGCGGAAGGCGAAGAGCCTCAATCGTTCGACCGGACCAATCTGGATCGGATCGAACCAGTCCGGTTCGCACCATCCACGAGTCGGCCACGTGTAAGCATCCCGTGAAGCAAAGGTGGGTCCCGCAGGCTCCGCTGCCGTCCCCGGGTTCAGCCACGTGTCGTAAGCATCAAACGACAGCGGGTCCCACTGTTTGTCTCGACGCCAGGCGATGGGGCCCGCGGGTCTGCCTCCATCCAATGCCGCATCAACACGTGGGACGGGCAGTCTCTTCTGACTGCGGCATGGATCCCACCTACAGAATAAAAGTCAAATAATTAAACTCTAAAATGTATTATATATATATATATAATGATATATATTTATAATCTTATAACTGGTTTTGTTATCAATGCATAAGTCAGGATTTGATTAAGTATATGAATATGAAATCATATAGATAATAGAGATTATTATAATTAATTAATTGATCTCGATTTGATAGATGCTATTTAAAAATCAAAATAAAATCTATTAACATTATGTTAATATAATTGAATTAATATTGAAACTTTAGGAATCCATAAATGAGAAATACATATTCAAATACATCAAATAAATATACTATTTTAACTAGCAAAAATCAAGGAATATTTTAGTGCCGTCCAAATTTCAGTAGGATTAATATTTTACATAATGATATTTTAGGTTATTAAATAATTCAAATTAACCCTAAAATATCACAAGACTTTATTTAACCATAATTTTGTAATCTTTAACCCAAACATATCCAATATAGATCTCAAAATACTCAGAAAACCTTAACGATTAATTTGAGAATATTTATTTTTCTATTTGAATTAATTTAAGACTAATGACTTTTAGGACCTAACCCTAATTAGGTCAAATAAATCTAAAACTTCAATTGACTATAAGTTAGTCAATTTAACTTCAAATTAGGTGATCCAAATATCAATTTAGATCAAAAAAACCTAATTTACAATAATCTACAAAAATATTTAAGATATAACAGTTAGATTTCTTAATTAACTCTAATTATCTTAAAACTTGATTAGTGAAGATTATCAAATTTAATGGTTCCAATTAAATAATTCAAGTTTTAGAGTACTCCTAGAGTAGATTAGAACCTAGATGTGTGATTGATTTAGTGATATTATGATTAATTTCACTAATCACTCACTAATTATACTAAACCCTAATTATTAGCACTAAAATATAAGAATTCAATGATTTTAGATTCTATGAAAACCTTAGAACATAACATACAGTAAACTAATAGAAAATTTAAGTTTCATTAGGATAAAATTATCAATTTGCCCTTATAGGTCAAATTCCTTATTTTGACCTTATAAGGCTTAATCCTTAACCAAAGTTAATGAACTCACTGCATAAACTCATATTAGATAGTAAGTAATCATTCAACTTTAAGAAATTTTAGATTTGAGTCCTAATTTATAAAGATGAAATTTAGACCCTTAAATAAAGGGCAAAATGGTCATTTTGCCCAAATTAAGGTTTAGGCATTTTAAAACCTTAAATACATTTCTAAACTTCTAAAATTAGTAAAATAACTGATTTGAACTTATTTTAGAACATTTAAACTTATTTAAGTAATAATATATAAGAAACCCTAAAAATAGCCTAAAATAATCTAAGTCCTAAATTAATCTCATAAGGTGAATGCCTCTTTTAAGTTAAATTCATCATAATAATTATTAAGAAAGATCAAACCTAAAGTTTAATTATTCTTTTAAGGTTTTTCTTCAAACTTTAAGATCTTAATTCCTTAGGATCTATCTTAGGAATTAGGTTAGAGTTTATCTATTAAATAATTGAATATTTAATAGATGAAACTTTAGTTTTATAATTTTTTTAGATTTCATCATTTATTTATGATTATTTTATATTTAAATTTTATATTTAAGATTAGAGATCCATCTTATTAAGTTAATTTTGCTTAATAAGATAGCTAATACTTAGATTAAATCTATTATGATTAGAACCTATTGAATTAAGAAGTTAAAATCCAATACTTAGATTTTAACATCTTAATCTCCCAATTTTGATTCATACTAATCAAGATTGGTTTGAGATTCGTAAAATCATTAATTAGGATGTTTGATTATTATTTTAACTTAATTAAGCGTCATGTGATTTATAAATATTAGAACTTTATTAGTTCTAACATTCTTTAACTTGTATGATCGATATTCTGGATTTATATTCGATAGCTAGATATTGGAGATCCTAAACTTGTATAATTTTAAATTAGTTAGAACTTCTTATTTAGAAAACAAAATGAGATCACAAAGGTTGTTTAGTGCTATTTTATATACATTAAATATTGTATGTTAGGCTTTCCTTTACTTTAGGCTTCTTTGCATTTGGATACATTGCATTAAACATAAATATTAGATGATTATTTTTATGATGAATTTGAATACATACATATGACATTTCATATTTTTAGAAGGAAATTTGATGAAAAATAACTTTACTAAACTTGAGGAGATATGTCTTTTTAAGTCTGCCATGTAGTATAACCTTACTTTAGGATGGTTTTGGGCTATGACAACTTTCCTAGTGCCCTTAAAGTAATCAAGACCTTAACGTATATTTAATAACGATCAGAGGGCTAATATTCGTCCATCCGATCAATACATGAAACAGACGAAAATAACTGCAAAAATAAAACTGAAACAGACGAAAATAAATTCATAAAATAAAACTGAAATGTCATGGCCGGTACAGGTTCGGGCGGGTTCGGCGACGAAACCGCGTTGAAGATGATCCCCATCAAAAGTTCTTCAAGCAGAAATTCTAACATGAATAAATATTGGTAAAACAATTATTGTACCTAAAATTTCAATGATGTCACAAATAATGCTTTTCCATTTTAGTTATATCATTATTAATTTTCTATTAAGATTGTATTTGCTGTAACAATAAATAAAAATCAATGTCAACCAATGAGTATTGTTGAAATCTTTTTGTCAAAACCAATTTTTACACATGATCAATTTTATATTACACTTTTAGAGTGACAAATCAAAATGAATTACAAATATTGTGCTTTGATAAATTTAGTCTGTCAATAAGATATACTAAAAATATTCTATATAAAACAATATTCAATAAGGGTAAGTAAAATAAAATTTTAAATTATTTTATTTAATTAATATTTTAACATATTTATATATTCATTTAAATATATAATTTTTCTATTTTATGTTTGGTAGTTATATAAACTTATGATTTTTTTAAAAATTTTTGATAGCTAGCAATAACTTCTTAATTTTTTCTGCTTATTTATATTTATATTTTTAATTTGTTTGGTAACTAAGTTTTTTTTTAATTTAACTCTTTTTAAAAATACTATAATTATTATTTGACATAATTAAAGTAAAATTTGAATATTGAAATATACAGCCATAACATTTTTTTGAAATTTTTTAAAGCACTCTTATTCTTACCAATCTGTCGCATCCGCGTCCAGCAGTCATTTCGTCTGCTCCTCTCTCCGGTCTCGCCTCGTCCGACGCCATCTGTCCGCTCCCACGAAACCCTAATCCCCATATGAGCCCAAACAATGGCCGCGAACGGCGATGAAAAGCTCATAGAAGTGGCACGCCACATCGCCAAAACCCTAGGCCGAACCGACACCATGGCCGACGACATCCTCCAAGTTTTCTCCAACTTCGACGATCGATTTTCCCGCGAAAACCTCGCCGACGGCGATCTTTCCGTCGGATCGATCGCCGGAGACCATCGTCCCCCCATCCACGCCCAGATTTCCCGCTTCCTCTCCTCCGATCGATCCATTTGGTCGGACTCCGCCCAGGCCTCCGCCTTCCTCGCCTCCATCGACGCCCTCATATCCGCCATGCCTGGCTTCGACGATAGCCCTCCCTTCCTCGAGCTCCTGCATCAATCCATGCTTCGTCTCGAGGATGAGTTCCGATCGCTCATCGACAACCCTTATGGCGCTTCCCCCTACGAACCGGTTCCGCCGCCAGGATTCGATTCCGACGGGGAGGACTCTGCCGGCGACGAGGAACAAATCCCAGTTGCCCCCCCCTGCGATGGACTACGATTTCGTCATCGACGCCCTCCCTCCGGGCTCCGTTTCCGATCTTCACGAGATTGGAAAGCGGATGATCGCCGGAGGGTTCGGCCGAGAGTGCGCCCATGCCTACAGCCTTTCCCGTCGGGATTTTCTCGAAGAAAGCATTTCCCGGCTAGGGATCCGGTTTCGCCTTTCCGACGACGTGCAATCCTCGCCATGGACGGAGCTCGAGTACGAGATAAGGCGTTGGGTGAAAGGTGTGAAGGTCGCGTACCTAATACTCTTCCCGAGCCGAGCGACGCCTCTGCCAACGCATCTTCGGCGTTTCCCCCATCTCCGAGCTCTCCTTGGCCGAGGCTTGTCGTGGCCCGGCAATCCAGCTTCTGAGATTCGGAGACGCGATCGCCTCCTCGAGCAGATCGCCAGAGAGGCTCTTCATGGTGGTTGACATGTACGAGGCCTTGCGCGATTGTGATTCCAGAGCTCGATGCCCACTCGGCGTTCGTCTGCTCGGAGTCCGTCGCGCTTTGGAAGAAGCTGGGAGCGACGATCCGCGGTATTTTCACCGAGCTGGATAATTTGATCAGGCGAGATCCGGCGACAATGGCAGTTCCAGGCGGAGGGCTGCACCCCATCACCCGGTATGTGATGAATTACCTCCGCGCGGCCTGCGCGTCTAGGGAAAACCCTCGAGGGAAGCCATGGACGAGGACGGGATCGGGCTTGTGGAAATTCCTGATCGGCCGTCCGTCGCCCTCGCTGTTCAGATTGCGTGGATCATGGAAGTTCTGCAAGGGAATCTGGAATCAAAGGCCAAGATCTACCGCGACCCGGCCCCAGCTGCATCTTTCTGATGAACAACGGGAGGTACATGATCCAGAAAGTTAGGGATAGCAGCGACTTGATCATTCTGATGGGGGGAGGAGTGGATTCGACGGCAGGCGGCTAAGGAGCGACGGTGGAGCGCGGGAGTACCAGAAGAGCACTTGGAGCAAGGTGACGGCCGTGATCAGAACCGACTTAGGCGGGGGAAAATTGCCGGAGGCAGCCGTGATGAGGGAGAGATTGAAGGTTTTCGACGTGTACTTCGAGGAGATTTGTAAGGAGCAGAGCGGATGTGGTGGTTGCGGACGAGAGATTGAGGGCGGAGTTGAGGATCGCGGCCGCGGGAATTGTGATTCCGGCCTACCGCGCTTTCTCGGTATTTATAGGGGAGCTTTGGAAGGGGGGAAGACCGGAGAGAGGAATGCTGTTAAGCATAGCGCCCAGGAGGTTGAGGCTCGGATTAACGAGCTGTACGTGGGCAGCGTCAGGCCTCCTCCTGAGGTTTGAGGAGGGAGTGAGGTTTTTTATGAAAAAGGGCTTGCTAAATTAACTAATTACATAGGCATATTTTTTGATGTAGTTTTATTTTATTTTTGTAAATTTAAAAAATGGTAAAACAAGATTTCGTATTTATTAGTTTTTTTTGTGTATTTATGTTTATTATTCAATTTTAGGTGCTTAATTTGTATTTCTTACACCTCAAGTAAATTTCATTTGGGGGATTTTACATAAATAACACAAACTTAATATTAGTTTATTATTTTCTGCATTTAACATAACTTATTAAATATTACAAAAAAACATCATGAATTATTTTTGAACTCAAACTTTCTTCGTGTCACCATCAAAGTATGCTTCACCTTAGGTTCGATTTTGAGTTTAAAAGTAATTTTTTTTGTAATATTTAATTAATGGTCATTATTTAAAAGTATATCATTTAAATTCGATTCTTATATATCATTAAATTTAATTTTATCACTTAAAATCAATATAGTTAAAAATTTATATATGATATTCAAAATTTAGGTGATTTTATAAGGTTTTTGAATGTTTGTATAAAAAATCTCCCCACCTGCTTCAATAAACCTGTACATCGGGTGGGCCGAAGTATGCTCAATGCCGCTGTTGGGTCGATCCGCAAGCAAATAAACCATAAAATCTAGCATTGGATTAAATGATGATTTTTTATATAATTACATTTATCTTATATAATTTTAATCATTTTGCTCATATAATTATATCGAATTAAAGTTTTCTTGGTAATATATATATATATATATATATATATATATATATATAATATATATATATATATATATTTTAAACAAAGCAAGTTTTATAAAATAAATACATAGTTAGTATAATACTATTCATACCTTTTGAATGATTTAGAGTTACTATAATATTTTAAATTGTATCTCACATAGTATCTTATTATTATTAAAATAGTATTTAAGTCATAGTAATTAAATTTATTAATTTAAATTATGACTCTAAATTTATTAGTTTTTTATTACTTAAGTAACTATTATTAGGGATTTTAATTTTGATATTTTCAAAAATATCATTTTTTTTAATTATTAATTTTGGCTAGTGAGTATTATAAATTAAATAATAATTTTAAATATTTTAATGATAATAAAAAACTAATGTGATACTCAAAAATACTTATTTATTTAAATTTGAATTTTATTTAATTAGTGTTTATTTACTTAAAAATTTATTTTGAAATAATATTCAAATTCGGATGAATATTTTTTAAAGCTTCTAATAATAATAAAATGGAAAATTCGGCTGGTGGCACACATTTTCTCCGCCCGCTTGTCCTGGAAGAGTCCGAACGGGCTATCCCTAAATAAAGCACAAAACTCTCTATCCAGCGCGAGTTCAATGGCGCTTGTTTCACAAGAGCTGCCTCTCAATTCCTCTTCGCATGACGTCTAGCGCATTGTTCTCCTCTCCCAACAGATTTCAACCAACATTTCAAAGCACAATCGTCTTTCACGGAAAGAGATTGTTCCATATTTGCCTTTGTTTTTGATCGTTTAGATTTTGAAACTTTGTGAAGAAGAGGCAGAATTAAGGTGGTAATTTGAAGTCCTCTCTACCATTTTTTTTTATTACATATACAATTGTGTCAGCAATTTAAAATTAAATATACTTTTTATAGTATTTATTTTTATGCTGGATTAGGTTTCCTGTTTTTTTTTGTTTTGTTTGCATAGCGCCGGAGTAATCATAATTTATACGATCAGCAGATAAACTTTGATTTTGTTAAATTAACACGTAATAATACTGGTGTATGGAGTCTCATTCCCATCTACTCATTCCCATCAAATTTCAACATATGTTTTAAAGTACAATCGCCTTTCCCGAAGAGTGATTGCTCCATATTTGCCTTTGCTTTTGATCTTTTATTTTCTGGAGATTTTGAAACTTTGTGAAAGAAGAGGAAGAATTAAGGAGGTATGTCGAACTTTGCTCTACCATTTTTCCTAATCTATTATAGCTTGTGTCAGCAGTTTTATAGTATTTATTTTTATGGTGTATATGTTTCCTGTTTAATTTATTTTGTTTGCATAGCGCCGGAATAATCATATTTTATACGATCAGCACAGACTTTGATTTTATTAAACTAGCATGTAATCATACTTGTGTATGTAATCTCATCCCCATTCAGTGATCAAAGAGGTTGGATTGCGTCGCAATTTTGATACAATTTGAGATATTTTTGTGCTCTATTAGAACATATAAAATTTTTAATGCTTTATTTGAAAATTATAAAGTTTATGCAATAAAAAAATCTCTTTTGTCATCAGGCTCTTTACTGTTTTTTTTATTCCTATTTTATCTCATTGGCAATTATGAAGTCTTCACGGCTGTTTCAGGACTAGAATTTTGATTAAGGTCTGCTTACTTGGCTGTGAAGTTATTTGGAATGCATTAATATATATATATATATATATATATATATATATATATATAGATATATCTAGAGTGTATTAAAGAGATTTCTCTAGTTAACTTGTCAAAGGAGGGAAGGAGATGTAGAAGAGCTAATGAAGAGAATATATGTAGTTTTAAAGAATGAAACATTCTAGTTATATTGACATACAAGAAATAAAGTGCCTTGATAGGATTGTGATTAGCCTTGTGGGCAAGGCCAAAGATATTAACTCTGTTTTAGATGATGCAATGGGTATAAGGAATAAAAATAGAGATCAATTGGCTTAGACAAGAGAAAAAAAAACTAATTCTTTGAAGATAAGATATCATGATTTTAATTGAAGTCGTGAACAATTTTTGACAGACATATAACTATAAGTGTATAGAAAAAATGCTAATAACAAATCTTAGTGGTGGAATGTGGTGGGATTTGCTTGAGTATTATGGGATTTGGTCTTTTTGGGTTTTATGGATAAATTTGTGGGAGGGATTTGGATGGGCATTAGAGATAGGAATGAGAAGAAAATTTTGGGGGAATAAAAACCAGTATCAAGACTGCAAAATTCAGAAAATAAAGATAAATACTAATTTTACGCACAACATAGCTTAACAAGGTTACACATACTCTATTTCTTGTTAATTATGTGGCATCGATGATAAGATTTGCCACTAATGAAAGCTGAATCCATGGAGAACATTAACAATCATTCAGTACTTCAACATATATTTTTATGGAAATCATCACTTTATTTAATATAATATTGCTAATATTCAAGAATTAAATATAAATTTTTTGTTGTAGATTTTTGTTGTTGAA
Source organism: Gastrodia elata (assembly GCA_016760335.1). Classification (NCBI taxonomy): domain Eukaryota; kingdom Viridiplantae; phylum Streptophyta; class Magnoliopsida; order Asparagales; family Orchidaceae; genus Gastrodia; species Gastrodia elata. The sequence goes on along the minus strand of CM028684.1, from coordinate 29,108,127 downwards.
TACAAAATTTAAAAATGTCGTTTGTAGTTTTACAAAAATGTGAGAAGTTTGTTTTTGCCAAAAATATTTGAAGTTTTTATGAAAAATGTGTAAACAAGCTAGCACCTTTATATGAATAATGTGTAAATAAGCTAACATTTTTTGATTTGGCATTAATCAATTTGAAAGTGATTATAAAGTGAGTTATTATATTGTTTACGTATTTCTATCTAAAAATTTGTGCTCCAAGTACCTTCTTTAAAATTATGAAAGTTCTTATATTAAATAAAAACATTCAAAATAGCAATATTTGATATTTTTAAAATCTAAATTATGAATGTGAAAAAATTATTTATGATATATATAAAGAAAATAAGTATTCATTACAAAAGTTAAACAAAAAAATTTATTAGAAGAATATATACAAAAATTAATGCATATATTTTATTTACAGAAATATTAGAACAAGATCACTTTACAACTCTGCCTCCATCCCTTTCAAAAATCATGATCCAAATCTTCTCAACTGGACACTGGTCGAAGCAACTTTATCCAATGAATATGCAAAGTTGATTTCACATTGACCAAACAACACAGTGCGACAAGTCAATGGCCACTCTCCTTATGAATTATCAGGCCACCAATGGAAACTTTGCCATTTTGTTGCAAAAGAAACATCAAACTTTGCTTTAAGCTGGCTTGGGAAGGGGCACCAGTTTGGAGTTATGGGGTATTACAAAGGGCAAGCAAAAAATTTTGGTCAAAAATTAATGTAATATGCTGTTCTCTTTTATTAAACTATATACTCACATTCAAAATATGATAAAAAATAAAGAAAAAATGCTTTTATTATTTAAAAAAACGAAAATGTTCTAGTTTTGACAATTTATATAAAGGCGGAGGTTACATCCATATGAAATGCATTGTACGGTTCAGGGTTCTCCAAGTGGACATGGCTAGCATTGATGTTATAATGTGTAATTGAATTCAAAATGTTTTGAAAAGGCTAATTTAGTAACAGTATGAAAGAACAAAGACACTTCATAAAACTCATGTAAAATGCACAAAAATCATACTTAACTAGCCATAACAAATAGTTGATATTCTTGGTTGAACAAGATATTGGGAAAATTTCACTCTGTCGATTTTGGTTTTGCTACAAAAGTCGTAACCATGAACTTGCTTTTTTGCGACAAGAATTGATGCAAAAATTAATGGGCAGCAAAAAGGTATTTAACATTGGGCAATCTCGAGGGTCTGGAAAGACATTTCTGAATTCATAAACATTGAATATAAAATATTCCTAAATTTTATTAAGTGTTGTTGCTGAGCGGCATTAAGGTTCTAAATATAGCAGAGTTATGGTAGCTATAAAATGGGCGTTGATTGAACTACGGTATTTGTTAACTGCATAGTCTTAACATGCCAGATGCTGAGCTATGAAGAAAATTTTAGAAAATATAAGGGTTGTAATGAGTTTAACAAGTATTTAATACACCGAATCATTTTGGTGGATATGAATTAATTATTTTTATGTTGGAGGATCAAGGATCAGGTGATGTTAGGGTCAGATCGGTTATAAGTGTCATGAATTTATTACAGAATGATATAATGAGAATAGAGGATTGGTTATAATTATAACATTTAGTCCAAGTTGCTAAAAAGCAATGTTGCATCTGGAATGCTCTGTTAAGAACCTATTGAAACCTCAGGTATATTGGAACTTGGGAAGATTCGTCAGTGGATGATGCTAAGTGTCGGGAAACAAATAAATCATTAGCTAGTTGTTGTGATACTGACTCAAAGTTGCAGTTTTCATCTAAGATGCAAGCTTGAGCAGCGCCATTTTTGTATGTATTTTTTTATATAAGTGCAGTTAAAGTCAATAATTTTATTTTATAAAATTTTAATCCTTCGAAGAGGTATAGAGCTTGAGAATCGAATCTCTTTGACACAGATATGAGATAGATATAGATATCAGAAGACAAGGAATTTCACTTCAACGCTTAGTAAGGCTCCGAAGGATATGTAATAGTGAGTCGTATGCGACGAAGGATCTAATTTTGTGTCAACAACTATCTGGATTGGATCTTAAGATATTTTAAATGCATTTTGTGTTAACAACTATCTTGATTGGATCTTAAGATATTTTAAGCGCAAGGTACAGTTGACTGCATGAGAAGAATATAATCTGTTTTGATAATGTGATGTAAATCAGACCAACTTAATGCTTGGCCTGCTGTAATTACTGCTCGCATAGATTGTATTGTACAATGTAAGTTTGCTGGATCAGCATTTATTTGTGTTTATTAAAAAAAAATTTCTCGCCACATCATTCTTTAGGAGTGGAGCACAAACATCCTTTAAACATCTGCTATGAATGAGAACTGTACGGTGATTTGAACATTTTTTCTTCCAAAAGTCTTTTGTGATAAGATGTTCTTGTTCATGTTTGATTATTTGAGGCATGGTTATCTTGCTTTTTCTTCTCTCTCACATAGATACTGATTGGTTAAAAGATTGTTTGAGTTTATTCAAGTTTGTTACTTTTTTTATTGCCATTAATGTGCATGAACGTTTTATATAATTTGAAAATTTTACATGGCAAGGTTGTGATTGATTTTGTCTAGGAGATCTATAGGTGATTCTTTCAGATTCATGCTCACTTATCTTTACAAATACATCTAAAGTGGCGACTCATTTTTCCAGCATGTTTGCTTACACAAATTTTCACTGCTTGTTTATTTAGTTGGTTGACTTTATCACTTATAGGACATCTTCCTTTATATTTCTTATATTCTGCATTATACACGGTTTCATTGTCTTTAAGAATTCTTAAAACCTTAGATATGTTTTGAATCACACTGAGATTGGCAAAGGTATGAACTCTTAGATGCTGTGCTTTATGAATAAGAATGATATAGTGTGAAACTTTTATGCGAGGCTAGATTAGGTTGTCCAAAAAGAAATTTAGAAGGTTTTTGCATGTTGGAAATTATGAGTAGAAGATTCTTCAAGAAGGCATAGATATTGAGTTTGAATGGAATACACAATAATGGCTTGATCAAAGTAAAGATTAAAATTACATATGAAATAAACTTCATAGACAACACTCAACTGGAATGATTACAACTAAATATTAAAGCTTTGATTTTATACAATTGTGATATGATAACTGAAGGATGTCAAGATTATGATTAATGGAGATTGAAATTGGAATTGGATAGAGAAAGCAAGAGTGTAGTGTGGTTTGGTTTGGTGAATATTATTGGAGGAAAGAAAGAAACAGCAGAAATACTCTGAAGAACAGAAGACTAGGAAATGTTACTTGTTTTGGAGAAGATTAGTAGAGAATGAAGGAAAATAAAAATGCTTTAAGAACATAAAAAATTGGTTCTCACATAGCTCTCTACCAATTATAGCGCCCCTTTCTATAGCATGCAAGATATTATTCACTGTGCTTTAGCCTGTTCCACACCATATTAGGCCTCTTTAGAGGTTACCCATTTTAGGAGTGAGCCACTTTGATGATTAATTCCTGTGCTATTTTAAAAGCTGGCTACCCTAATATAATGACACTTTAGTTACATACTGACTCCCAGGGGAGGGTGTTAAACTTATTCAAATGTGAGTTGGCCCTAACTCGTGGGTTTACCATTTTAAAGACCTCTGATGCAATCAAGTTGTTGGTCGACAATAGTGATTTAGCCTAGCTCAGCAGGTCATTCTTCTTACAGGTTTTGCTGAATATTGATAATAATCTTCCCAGAACGTCGTAGCTTGGATTCAAACTTATGGCTTCTTTTGATATCAGCTGAAGGAATTTATGTTAGGCAAGCTATCGTATGTTTAGTTCAAACTATCTTTATTCAATAGTTTTTAAAGAGGTAACCCATTTGATGAATGCTCAGCTGTAAACATGCATAATCACAAAGTTATTATAAAGAAACCTACATCTTTTAATGTGCCTTTAATATTATGGCAGATTCTTCAATTATCTAGTAGTTAGACATTACTTCCACTGGAAGGTGTTAAATGATTTTATTGTGACTCAGTCCAATCTTTCATGGGTCAACCATTTTATGGCCACGTCACAACCAAAATTTTAATGACGTGATGACCTGGTTTAATCTCATTGATCATCCCTACTAGCCTCAACCAAATATGATCAACTGTCATTTTATTTCTTCATTCAAACGTGAATTTATGGCATTAAAACAGTCTTATATAAAGCTTCATTATTTGTTGATTGAGTTATAATTATTATTACAAAAATGCTAGAGTGATAAGCATTATTTTATGTATATATGATGTAAAAAATTTGAGAAGTGATGTATTGTGGTTTTTTTTTATTATTCGCGTGTCGGATCTCTCTCTATATATCTCTCTATCTCTCTCTCTATCCTCTCTATGCCTCATCTATATCTGTATGTTTGCCTATCTGTCCTTTTTGCCCTTTTATAACCCTTAAATTTCTTTTAATTGTCTTGAGAGATTGCTGTAACTACTGTATTTAAAAAATGAAAATAGAAATGCAATTGTGACAAATAAATTAAACTTTAATAATGGTTTGGACTAACTTAGTGCACATATATTCTTTGAGATCCTCAATGGTACTTGCCCACTAGGCCCTTCCTCAAAATATGTAAATGGAGAAATTATCTTTTTAGATAAAAGCATCTTTTGCCACAAGTGGAGACTTTTCTTAAACAATATATATATATATATATATACATACATATGAAGTAAAAGGTATTTTATACTCCTTGGGGTCATATTTCGGCAAGCCACTCAAGATAGATTTTGCCACAACAAATCTTCTTAGTTGTCGGTGGCTCGAGTCATTGTGGAAATTGATCTTCCAGAATCTGTTTGAAAATATATTTTGGATAGGAGATGAATCTAATGGTTATTACCAAGAGGCGAGGTTCGAAGATTTACCTCATTTTTCTCAAAGTGCAACCTAATTGGACACGATTACTCTAGATGTTTCAAGATACACTCGGATCTTATTCCAAAGAAAAAGAAAGATAGTGCTCTAAATATCCTAAGAGCCAAGTCGAGAACAAGGAGGAACTGCTTGGACAACAACCGCTCTCCAGTTATTGTTGGTGGGTGTGCGCTGGCTGAAGTTTACTCGGACGATCCTACCATTATCGAGGAGGTTAGAGAGCAGCAGATGGATCCACTCCTTCAATGGTAGGTCTTGCCATGATAATGTTTGATGATGGAACCTACAAGCCATCGAACCCCACTATCTTCGGAATAGAGGCAAATTTATCAGGCTACATGGTGATTTCAGAAAATCAAGTTCAATTGAATGGGGATGCGACGTGGATGATTCTCTAGTCACAGTGGGTGCCCCCCCTTCATATGATGTTCCATCGAGTTAGCTGTTTCTAGTCCTTCGACTGAGCCAGTGATTGAGACAACAATGTCAGACAATATCGACACTTCGGGGGTGCGATATCGGCTGCCCATGAAATTTTGAGGTTCCGTGATGAGGGGATATATCTTGAAGATCTCTCTCAAAATGCTAGGTTATTAATGGCTTGTTCTACAGAATTGCTCAAAAAATATCTATCTAAAATTTCTATAATTCTGGGCCAAAGAGATTTAATGGAGGAATCTGCATACTCTTCTACTTCGGTTGATGGAGGTGAATCTGAGAGTAGTTCTGATTTGGATAGTACAACTGCGGAACATATCTATATGATAATCTTAAACTCTTTCAAGGACGAGGAAAAAAAAGCTAAAGAAAAAGAAGAACAGAAGCCGTCATTCTTGTTTGTTTGGAGATCTCTAGCTTTCTATAGTTTGCAGATTGTCATTTATTGCAATTGTTTCTTGGTAGCTTCTCTTTTGGGAGTTTTGGTGACCGTTTGATTTTTTTTTTCTTATTTCTTTTTTTATTTATGCATATTTTAATTTATTTGAGGTCAGCAAACTCTATACCTATTGTGTTATGAGGGGATATTAGGGTAATATAGGTTTGGGTTGGTGTTAGTTTGCCTAGTGCTTGGTGTCATGAAATACGGCCGTAGCATCAGATTATATATATATATATATATATATATATATAAAAGCATCAGTACAAAATCAATCGGGATCAAACTCCACGGTCTTGCTATAAGGAGGGTCCAAAAGCCTCCCAGGGAGTACATCTTCCCTAACAAAGTAAAAATCGTCCTGCCGGTCATACATCACATAAAAATCAGCTACGATTCGCCTCACGCGATTGGTGGACAAAAATAACTCGAGGAAGATCTAACAAGAAAGCGAGGTGATCGGCATGACGCTCTGTGCCTCGTGAACGGAGAGTCATCTCCCAGTGACCTCGGAGCCTCCTGATCGTTCCAAAGTAGTCGCTCTCAATGGCATGTTCATCAGTAATCAGTATCTATGGTCATGAGGGGGCCTGACGGAGAATGGTAATCGTCTGCATCTCCGCCTGAAGGGGAGACGAGGCCTGAAGATAGGCTCTAGCTGCAGCGAGTAAGTGGCATTATGAGTCGCAAACCACAACACTACTAAAAGCAGTAGGCTCTCCATAACGGTAGGAAGCGTCAATGTAGCCTTAAGCCAATGGCTCAGGGGGGCAACCATCTGAAGGAGGGTTAGAGGGGCCTTGATGGGCTGTGGAACCCTAGGAGTTAGACACATCATGGGCTCCATTGACCAAAGAAGATAGAATCGAATTGGCGCAAACCAACGCAGTAGGGTACCGATGGCCATGAGAACGCTCAGTCCTGCTCCGCCAAGCCTAGGTCTTGGTGTCAGGTTTGCGCATTATGCCGGTCAGCTAGTTTATTTGAACCAAGGACCAATCAGGTTAATAAGGTTTGCATCATGGGGAGTGGCTCCGGTTTGGTGAAATGGTGTGGTTCCCATTTCTTATTGGGAAAGTCTGCAACGCCTGTTGTCAAATTCTGTAAAAATGCTAAAAATCACAGTAAGAATATTGAGTGCCAAAACATTGGATAAAAGAATCCATTGATTGCAACAATAAGCAAAACTCATGGCAGTGTTTTTAAGCTAGGGTAAGCTGTGTCTAGGGATCAATTTAGGTTAATGAAGGCTTTGTTAAGGCTGTTCATAATGAGGACTTGTAAAGGGATAAGAAGTTGTTTTTGAGTTTCTTATTGTTGTAATGTCGTTCATTTTGTGGGGGAGGTACGAAACTTGCTTAACAAAGTAATGAAACCACTGTTCAACAAAATTGTCGATGCTAGACCTAGAACTTTGTGCAATCAAATACCTAAATGAATCAAAACATTGAATGAACCTTGGGAAACTGTAAGATATAATGAGCACACAAGAATCACCATTGTTGTTTTTGACTGACGTAAATGCTCTCTACTTTGTCGGGGCGTTATTGCAGATGCCAGTGCTGTGACCTGCACCTCCGAAGGGAAACTGCAACAGTTTCTAGTGGCTTCTTAAAAAACAAAGATATGGAGAACTATTTAAATCAAAGAGCTGGTCTACAAATGTGGGTGGATATGTGATGGAAGTTTATTGGATGGGCTTTATATATGACAAGTTTCAATATTGTATATAGATAGTATTGAAACTTTTTAATATGGCCTCTGTGTTACGAGGGAAATCAGTTAATAGGTTTGGGTTGGGGTTGGTTTGCATAGGGCTTGGTGTCAGGCTTACGCATTATGCTGGTCAGCTTGTTTTTTTTATCCAAGGACCAATCAGGGTTTGCATCATGGGGAGTGGGCTCAGGTTTTGGTGAAATGGGGTGGTTCCCATTTCTTTTTGGGAAAGTCCTGCAACGCCTGTTGTCAATTCTGCAAAAATGCTAAAAATCACTGTAAGAGTATTGGGTGCCATTAGATAAAAAATTCATTGATTGCAGCAATAAGTAAAAGTCATGATTTGAATACAAATGGGTAAGATGAGATCAGAGGAGTGTTTTGAAGCTAGGGTAGGTTGTATCTAGGTATCAATTTAGGTTAATGAAGGCTTTGTTAGGGATGTTTAGAATCAGGATTTGTAGAGGGATAAGAAGTTATTTTTGAGTTTCTTATTGTGGTAATGCCGTTCATTTTTGTGGGGGGAGGTACGAAACTTGCGGTGATACCACTGTTCAACAAAATTGTCGAGGATAGACCTAGAACTTCGAGCAATCAAACAATTAAATGAATCAAAACATTGAATGAACCTTGGGAAACTATAAGATATAATAATGAGCACACAAGGAATCGCCATTGTTGGTTTTGACTGACATGATGGGATGTGGAAGTAACTCTTGATCATTTTGTTTGTGTCTTTAAGAGAGCTTGGAGAACTTGTGAGCACGTTGCCAAAACCATTCTGGTGGTTAAAAGATAGGGAAAGCATGGAGAGGAGAGGAAGCAAGCCCTCCTAGTTAATGCACTAAATGGCTGACAGCTTGCTTTTGTTTCAATTCAATAAACATTCAATTTTTCTGTACAATTGGAAGGCGGTTCTTTTTATAGCAGAAGGTTTTATCACATGTTAAATTTTTTAGGACTAATGAGTTGCGATAATAATATGACATTGACAATGTTGAACACATGATCACCTCAATTACTGACGTTTACTTGTTTTGATTCTTCCATATGCTTATTTATGATGTTATGTTCTGACGCTTTATGCTGCTCTTTCCTCTCAATTTACTTTCTTCATGAATTACATGTTTTTGTTCTCTTCTTCTAGGTGACTTTAGTAAGTGTACTTCACATCTTGCATGCCATCTTTTCTTGTGCACTGAGATGGGAGGTGCTTTGGGAAAGAAACAGCCTACAAAGGGTTCGTTACCAGAAATCAAAACTTGATGCCAAGATGGTTGAGGCTATGCGCCAAAGAGCTGTAAGAGGAAGTACCATGAAATCATTTAATACTATCATTTTAAAGTTTCCTAAAATTGATGAGAGCTTCAGAAATTGCAGGATTATATTTGAACAATTTGGTAAGCTTTATCTCTGATATGCTAAAATTGATGAACTTCAGAAAATGATGTCAATAAATTCTGTTCTTATATATGGGATCTTTGCATAGCCAACTTGATTGAACTCCATTCTTTGGAATCAGCTCTACAAAAATGATTTATCCTTGTTGATGTTAGTTGCAGAGAGCAAAATTTGCTGAAATAGTCTACAAAATCATTCAGTTTGATCAAGTTTGCATCATGGTATATGACTCACTATTCCTGATATTGTTCCCCATTTTTTTATTTTGATCCCAATTTAGTTGCTGGAACTGAGAAGTAAAGCACTAATTGGGCAGGCAAAAAATAAAAAATTTGGGGATTAAAATGCACATTTTGAATAGTTGGAGAACCAAATTGATCAAATTTAGTATTTGGGATTAATTTGATCAATCTTAAATACTTAAGGGATTGTTTTGGCAATTACTCTCTTAAGAACAATGCCAACTTTAGTAGAAACACAATGTTTACAACTTGTTTATTTATGAACTAAATTTATTATCTTATAATCGTTTTAAAGCTTGTATTTTTTAATATTTTACTTAAAAGTTATTGTTCCATTTTTTTCATTTTATTTAGTCATTTTAAGGACTTAAACTTGCACTTCCTAGAATTTAAGCAATGTTGAGGGATAGAAAGTTCTAGAGAAAGAAACTATAGCAAAAACACAAAATAAACAATGCAAGATCACAAAAATAAACATCCAAACACCAGATTTATGTGGAAAACCCAAGATGGGAAAGCTACGGAGCCACACACCACCAAAAGAAAATTCCACTATGAAGAAATTAAGGCTTACATAGTACACAGAAAATCTTAGAGGAAGAGGAAGATAACACCCGTCCAAAAAAATTTCTTACACACACAAGCAACAATCTTCTCAAGAACTCCTTTATTTCCTCACTTGAGCACCCTTAATTTTTCTCAAATTATCATTGCAAAGCACACAATGATTTTCTCAAAATCATACTTAAAAAATGGGCACAAAGTGCCCATTATAGAATGAAGGGACGCCTCCCTTCGTGCCACAATTGCCCGCAAGTGCTTGGGCGCGTAGCCTCTGGTTCTCCGTACGTCGCACTGTTTGCGAGAGTTGTGTCTGTTCCCGCATAATTGCCACAAGTGATTGGGAGCCCAGCCTCTAAACTGAGGCATGTCTTTCATAAGGCGCCTGGGCGCCCAACCTACTGTTGGCTTGTCTGTTACAGGCGCCTGGGCACCCAACCTATTGTTGGCTTGCCAGTCACAGGTGCCTAGGCACCCGATGTGGTGGCCCGACACCGGTTCGGCGAGAACTGTCCCGACATCAGGTACTCATATACCGCAGAATCATATTGAGCAATTTGAAAGAAAATGAACACATAAAAAACTAAAAGATATTTCTCATTTAATAATATTCAAATTTCACAATGTAGCCAACTAATTTCTGACAAAGTTCATCTTCTAGAACACAAGATGAACTTTGAAAAGTAAAATAAAATAAAAAAAGTTGCGCCGTAGGTTCTTCTGCCAGTGAAAATTTAAAGTTCTTGTTTAAGTTCTCCCAGAAGTATCTGACCTGGTATTGTATATAAAATAATACCGTTATTAAAATTTTCAGTATTAGAGAATACTCTAAGTAGCACAGTAAAACAATGAAGTATTATATTTTATAATAGCAGAGATACGATTGTGGAAATAAGGTTGCAAGAAAAATAATAAGGTAAAAGCGCAAACGAAATAATTAATTTCCTGCAAAAGATATTAGCTCAAGATGTAGGTTACTGATGTCATTTTTCCAGTAACCCACCACAAATGTTGTTACTGATATCATTTTTTCAGTAACAACCCACGAATGTTGTTACTGATGTCTTTTTTCAGTAACAACCCACGGCTGCTGCTACTTATGTTATTTTCTAATAACTAGCCACGAATGCTGTTATTGATATCATTTTTTTAGTAACTAGCCACGAATGCTGTCATTTTTCTAGTAACTAGCCACGATTGCTGGTTCCGAACAGCCAACCAAGTTTCAATATGAATTTGGCTCGAAAGCGAAGCTAAGCAGCAGTAAAAGTGCAAAATGTAATACATGTTATGTATTGGGTACCTTTGTTCTTTAAGATCCAAAGTTTAATAATTCGACTTTTAAATCTGCATTTAGATTTGAATTTAGCTTTTATGATGTATTTTCATAAGTATTATAAATGTCATTTTCCGTAGTCTTTCTTTCACTCTCTTTTCTTGATGGAAGGCAGCATAATTGTTATTGAAGGTAGCAAATTTTTAATAGCGTTTATTATTATCTTTATTTAAAGATAATTATAATAATAATATATGATAGTAAAAGATGGAATGGAAATGATAGCAATTGACTAAATAACAAAAATTTAATTTGACAAAATAGAAAATATTTGTTAAATATAACATCTGTATAGTTTGTTATTATTGATTAATGACAATAATGCAAATGTGATGACTTAATTGAGATAATAAAATAAAGAGAAAATAAAAATAAAAATGTATACTCATTTTCCTCCTTTGCTTACCTAAAATTGGTTGCCGGGAGCTGGATGTAGCCTAATGATCGGAAGGGGGGTGGCCGGAGGCTAGCAGTGGCTGCTGCTGGCTGCTTGCCAGAAGGAGTTGAGAATGGGGACTGCTTGTGGAGGCCCGATGCCGGTTCGACAGAAATCGTTCTGGCATCGAGTGCCTACTTACTTCAGGATCATATCGAGCAATTTAAGAGAAAAATAATACACATATAAAAGTAAAAGATATTTTCATTTATCAAAATTCGTATTACAAGATCATTTATCGTACAAAACAAAAAAAGAAACAAAACAAGCAAAACAGTGCCGTCGCCGATCCATTGAAAATTAGGGCTCTTGTTTAACCTATTTTAGGAGGCACCTGACCTGGTATTGTACAGAAAATAATACCGGAATTTGAATTCCCAGTAATTAGAGAATACTCCAAGTACACGCAGTACACAATAACAAATTACATTCTTAAAAGATGCGATTAGCGGAAGTAAGATGGAAATAAAATGCAGGATAGGTAAGGCAACAAAGCGCAATATAAGCAAGCAATTTCCTGCAACAAGTATTTATCACAAAATAAAGGTTACTGATGTCATTTTCCGGTAACTAACCCCGAATGTTACTGATGTCATTTTTTCCAGTACAACCCGAATATTATTGATGTCATTTTCCAATAACTAACTCCGAATGTTGCTGATGCCATTTTTCCAGCAACAACCCCGAATGTTGCTGATATAATTTTTCAGTAATAACCCCGAATGATATTATGTTTGTTCCGGACAACTAACCAAACTTCAAATTGAAATTGGCTCAAAGCAAATATGCGAAGCATAGCAGTAATAGAAAAAATGCAAAATGTAATGCAAGTCATCTATTGGGTACCTTTAGTCTTTAAGTTCAGGAGTTCAAAAGTTCGGATGAGTGACAATTCGCTCAATCTGCATTTAAGTCCCCATTTTTTTTTTAAATTAGTCCTTTTTAAAAGTGATGCGATAATTCGTGATTTTTATATTTATTATTTATTTTATCCTTTTCTTTTATAATGATTTCAGTCCGTATTTCATAATAATGTTACTGTATTAAAAGAGTATTGATAGAAATAAAAAGAATACTTAAAAATAGAAATAGTAATCATTTATAGCATTTTGAATTGTTCCCATTATTAATTAATGAGAATGATTAAAATGCGAATGACTAATAAAATTTGTATAACAATGCATATAAGGTTAGTAAGAAAGCGTTCTTTTCAATTTCTTCCATTTCCAACCTCTCGTACCTTAGCTTTTAGGATTGCCGGAAAGCAAAGGAGGGTTGGAACGGGGTAGCTGGATGGCTGGCCGAGGTGGCAGTGGCAAGAGGCTGGCTAGCAGCGGCTACTGAGTGATTTGGCGGTTTGATAGCTAGCTGTCGGGGGGCTGGCTGTTTGCTAGCTGTCGGTGCTGCTGAAGGCTGCTGGTTCAATTGGAGAGGGAGCTGGCTGGCTGGCGGGGCTGCTGGAGGGAGCTGGCTTGGGAGAGGGAGGGCTGGCTGGTGCTGCTTGTGAGGAGGAGAGGGGGAGGGGAGGGCCTCTATTTATAGAGGAGATGAGCTGGGAGGTCGGCTGAGGGAGCCGACCGACTCCTGCGCCAACAACGGCGCAGGAGGGCTCCATTGCAGGCGGAACCTTCCGCTTGCAGGCTCTGTCGCAAGACAGAGCCTGCGATTCGCAGGGTGTCGAGGGAGGGTCGGGCGAATAGGGAAGGAAGAAGAAGAAAAAAAAGGAAAATAAAAAAATAATTAAAATATTCACATTTTTTCCGTCGTTCGGCGTCCAAATGCAATGAAACTTGGCACCGAGGTGTGTTACGACCCCGAACACCCTCACGTCGAATTTTTTTGATTTGGAGCAATATTTTATTTTATTTTAATTTTTGAGGTTTAAAAACATCAAAAATTATCCAGGATAAATCCGGCCCTCAGAATTTGACGAAACTTCTCGAGCAGCCTTTAAATAATATACTTAATACAACGACACTGAAAACGATAAATTTGGATACGTGTTTCAATGTTCTTGATTTTTAGAATTTAAATAATTCAGAAAGTAGAATGGGAGCTTCAGTTAATCGAATTTCTCCCAAACTAGGGCACTTTGATCTTTAAGATTATTTCTATCTATTGGTAATTTTGTTTGCCCTAAAATGAAATTCCCCGGGATCCTGATTCCTAAAGCGGGATTTTGACCTAATTTTACAAAATAACGATTTTGGGTCGTTACCCCTGCTGGTTGGGAGAAGAGGAGAGGCTGCTGTGAGGGTGTGAGGGAGGGAAGATGCTGGGTTGGCTGCTGCTGGCTGGCCGGAGGAGGGAGTTGGCTGGCAGGGCTGAGGAGGAGGGGCTGGCAGGTTGAGGACTGGCTAGGAGAGAAGGGAGCTGCAGGTTGGTAGAAGAGGGGAGGCTGCTATGAGGGTGTGAGGGAGCGAATGGGAAGGATTAAATAGAAGATAGGGGAGGGCTGGCAGGGGCAGACAACCTGTGCCAAAAATGGCGCAGGGCTTGTCTTTCTGGCGCGGAACCTTCCGCGCCATATTCGGTCTGGGATCGCAGACAGGGAGAAGGAAATTAAAAAAAATACTTAAATTTAAAATTTTCGCATTTTTCCGCCGTTTGGCATTCAAAAATAGTGAAACTTGACATCGATGTGTATTGTGACATAACGAACACCTTAGCGCCGAAAATTTTAGATTCAGAGTGAAATTTTATTTTTTTATTAATTTCTGAAGTTTTAAACTTCGAAATTTAATTGAGATCAAACCGATGCTCAGAATTTGATGAAACTTTTCGAGTAGCCAACAAATAATATACTTAACACAATGCCACTGAAAACAATGAATTCAGACACGTATTTCAATGTTCATTATTTATAGAATTTAAAAAGCTCAGAAAATAAAGCGGGAGTTTTCGTTATTCGGATTTCTCCCAAATTATGGCATTTTGAACTAAAAATTATTCTCATCTAAGGGTATTTTTGTTTACCCTAATTTGAAATTTTTCGGGATCCTGATTTCTGAGGCGGGATTTGACCTAATTCACAAAGTAATGACTTTGGGTCCTTACACCCGGAGTCTGTCTTGCCTTGCTAAGGCTCCGTCAACTCGTTATGTGCTGATTCAATTAGGCTCCACAAATAACAAGCAATTGGTGTTGATTTCAATGGGTTGAAAGTTTTTGTTATGGTATAATTATTCTCCGCACATAAAACTATTTTGGCACTATACATATATAAATCCTTTCTCGAGCTTCATTCCGAATTGTGTGCTAGCCTATTAATTTCATACACATAACTTGATTATTCTAACCGCACTTGCAAGTTTATTTAAATGGCTTGCTATGAAAAATCTTAATTATATTGAACCCTATATAAAGGCCTAAATATTGAGTTTTTTCGCTATATGAATTTTCAAATGTAGGAGTTATTAGATATGAAATGATTGGTACTATGTTGCTTTTATTTATATGTGAAATCTTAGTGAACATTAATTTAGGGTTCTTTACATGTATGTCATTGAGATATTAGAATGCTTGACATCAAACTACATTTTAAAAAACTCATCATTTAATTTTTAAGATATAAAATGATATTTCTCTTTAGTCTTTGTGTTAAGAAAACAATTTATAACAATTAAAAAGCTAAGTCGAATTGTGTAGAACTAAATTGAATAAATTAATTAGTTTGGAGACCAAAATAAACATTTTGAATAGTTGAGGAACTTAATTGAATAGATTGAATAATCTGGAACTAAATTGATCAATCTTTTTAATTGTTGAGAAAATATTTTGGTAGGTTACTTTTTTAAGAATAATGCCATTTTTTGAGGAATATATTAATATACATATTTATTTTTGAACTTTAATTATTATTTTATTGTCAGTTTAATCTTTCCCATTCCTTGGTACGTTTAATTTATTTAATAGATGGGGTATTAATATTAATCATATAGATCTTGTTTAATCATTTAGAGGATTCATCTTCCAGATAGTAGAATTTGGGCAATTTATATTTATTCAAGGAGTTGAAATTATTTAATATGATGTTATAATTTTTTTACGCTATAGTTTTATATGTTAGTGTACGTATATAAATTCTTTTTCCAGCTTCATTACAAATCATGTGCTGGCCTTTCTACTTGTTGTGTTCAATCTGAATATTTCAATATAACTTATAAATTTTATCCATCTAATTTTTTTCGTGAAAGATTTTAATTTTATCTAGTTTTATATAATGTCTATCATATCAAGTTTCTTACCATATCGATTTTCAAATGCATGTCTGGAGCTATAACTTGTAGCATGTCGTGGATCTATAACACGTTGATTGTTATTATGCTACTTTTATATATATGTGAGAGATTAAATAACATTAATTTACTGTTCTTCACATGTTGTTCCTCGAGGTATTAAAATGCTTGACATTAAATTACATTTAAGAGATCTTTATTTTGATCCTCGTGATATAGAAGATATTCTCTTTGATCATTCTGTTCACAAGATCATTCAAAAAAAAAATCTACACTTTAATAGTTAGAGTACTAAATTGAATGGTTTGAGACAAATCAATCTTGAATAGTCAGGGTCTATTTTAGCAAGTTACTCAATAATACTAACTTTATTTTGAAATACAATGTTTATTGATCTTTATTTTTGTATTAATTTTTGTATTTCATAGTTATTTATTTTTCTATTTCTAAGTACTTCTTTGTTTACTAGATTGAGTATTAGTACTGAAGGCAATCTTCAGTTTTATTTCATCTTGTCTTATCATTAAGGATTCATACATGTAGTTCATAGTATCTGAGAAATTGATGCGAAGTTCAAATGGTTGAAATTTTTTGAAAGTGTCATTACTTTTTCCACTTTTTTTTATTATGATAGCATACATATAGAAATTATTTTTGTAGCCTCATTTTAATGTTAGTGTTTATTACATTTTGTGCATAACCTTATATTTCTAATTTCGTCTAGAAAGATGAGAAATTTGACTATAAAATAATTTAATTACAATGTAATTATATTATTTTAATGTTGTTCAGTAGTTTTTTAAGAAACTTAAAAATTTGAGAGTGTGGTATTTCAACTAATATGGTAAAATTACCACCTTAAAATTTTTTCTTTTTCAAATTGTTTTTAGGGTTTCTATCTGACTTGAATGAAATCTATTTCGTTTGAAATAGATTTCGTTCAAAATCGAATTTGAACGAAATAGATTTTGAATTATGACTTGAATGAAATCTATTTCGTTTGAAATCATTTTTACAAAATTACCACTTAACCTTGTAGTTTCACACTCTTAACTAGCCTAATCTGGGTGGCTCAATTGAATCTAAGTATATTCTTAAGAGAATTTCACACCATCTAGACAATTTTATTTATTTACATATTTAACATCTATCGCTTAAATGTTACAAAATTACCACCCTAATTTTTACATCTAACATAGCTTCTTCTAATCATGAAACAAAAGTCAATGATTAGATATTAGTTTATGAATAACAAAATTTAAATGTTAAATACATAAATAAATAGATTTTTTTTATGAAATTCCCTTTATTAATGGACATATGTGTTATTCACGAAGAATGAAGAATGTCATGCTACCATTTATTATTTCAAAACATAAAAGTGTACACACGCGCGCGCATATATATATATATATATATATATATATTAAATTGCACTCTCATCTTCATTTTAAAGAGTATGATCTTTATAAAAAAGCACGCTATAAATCTTTATGCATTTTGTTTTATAGAAATTAACAATCTTTGATTTTGGCATTTATTAAATAGTAGTTCATTCTTTAATATTTTAAGTGGTAATTTAATAAATAGGCATTGCTACAAGTAATCAAAATATCTCCCAAAGTGTAGCTTGATGTAAAAATGTAATTGGCACAATGCATGCAACACTAAAGCAATTTCTCCCCTTTTTCTTTATTTTTTTGGAAGAGCTTTCGGATGCATACCAGCACTTTTAATTAATAAAGGTTCAAGTAGTTTATATTTAATTATTTCTTATCTGTATATGTAATTTTACTTCAAGCTTTCAAAACATTATGTCTCTATTCATGCAAGATGCTCAATGTTTATAACAATTATGAGTATAATTATTTTATTATTGAGTACCCAAGGAAAAAAAGGCTAAAATTTTGTTTCATCTCCCTGCTTCATCGCCAACTTAGGCTTCAACATTTTACCTTAATCCCATTGTGATGAAATTGTCAGGCCTGTGGATTTATATTTTGGAACGTCATTTTATATAGGGTTGAACATCCAAAAAACGAAGCTTTACAATGGTGATAAAGTGGTAGGGTCGATTGTAAGGCAGGCTTCGGGTCTCGAGCAAATCAAATAAACTTGAACTCAAATTATCCGAGTTTTGTTCCAACTTGATTCCACTTCAAATTCAAATTGAGCCAACTAGACTTGAAATGATTCAAGTTAGTAACTTGAAATGATTCAAGTTTAAGTTAACTTGAAATTAATTTGAGCTTGATTGAAAAATAAAAATAGGGACACGTGAAGTTAAAATGAATCAAATCGTGATGATGCACTATTGCAATGCATCACCAATAGTGTCATAGTTAATTTTGAATAAATAATGCATATATATATTATTAATTAATTTTAATTTAACTCGAATAAAAAAATGTGCGAGTCAACTTGAATTTGTGACATCTAAAAAATTTGAGTTTGAGATTTTACTCGTTTCAACATGAAAAATTTTATTTGATTTCGAGTTAAATCAAAATTTGGGCGAGTCTTAAGCAGAAGTGCTAGCCCCTGTTGGCCCCAATGCAAATATGACCAATTTCCTTGAATTGAGTTCATTTGTGCACTAACATTTTCCAAAAGGATATTTGGTTTAGGCTTAGCTTAGTTTAAGATTCTTAAGTGAAGCTAAGTTTGATAAATTTCCATAGCCAATTTATCTATTTGATTGCAAATATTGGTTGAGCCACCTTATAATTAAAGTGTGCAAACCCCTTTATTTCTTAAATTTTGTTAAATGTATAAATTTTTTATCTTTGAAAATTATTTAAAGATACCGTATATGATTTGCATCCCCTATCCTAATGCTTACACCCCCTAAGTTTGGGTTTAAAATATTTCATTTGCACTCCTAAACTAAATGTTCTATCTTCTATGCAATGGTTCCGCTGTTGCCAAGAAAGATAAATGGGCTTTAGTTAAAAATTGTTTGATTCATATTTTTGGATTAAGTATGATGTGGCAATATTTGATGGTAATATATAATGCTAATAAATTGTTAGTTAAAATAGAATAATTATTATATGAGATATAATAATAATAATTTAATATTATTAATTGCATTTATATTTGAGAAAATTTTCAAAATAGTCCTTTGACTCTTACAAAATATTTAAAATAGTTATTGATTTTGTAAATTTTTTTTTTTCCTTGTCGTTACATCTCCGTAATGTCCTCGTGCTTTCCATACAAAAGTTAAAGGTAAAGGCGTAATTCCTGTGGACCTTACCCTTTTGCGATCCCGTCCACGCTGGAAAAGAAGTTTTTGCATGCGAAGGCTGCTTTAATTATCTTTTTCCGACATTTGTGACTTCCTCCATGCTCTACTCGTCGTCTCTCTGGTTTAGGGTTTCCTTTGCACACATCTCTTCATCTCTTTGTGTCTCTATGGAGCAATTGACAAAGGCTCAAGCGGTTTCTGCGTCAACGACGCTTCCAACATCCACATGTTTGACGTTGACGCCGAGTCTGACATCCACACTGCCTACAATGTCAACGCCCTTTCCGAGCTCTTCGGCATCCATGCCGCTTTCAATGTTGACACCCTTCTTACATTGACACCGCTTCCGATGTCGATGTATACAATGTTGGTTTACTTGATTAAATCCTCAAATGCTCTAAATGCATAAAGATAACCGGGATTTAAAGAAGGAAAAAATATGAGGGATTGCAGGAGGCTCTATTATCACTGTGTTGTCTTAGAAAAACACATAAGAAAATAAACTTGCTCTAGAATTTATTTTGAGTGGGAATATTAAATCACACAATGCTCCAAATGTATTTTTTCAATTAATCCAAAAGGCTTGGATCCTATATACCACATCGTCCTGTATTTCACCTAATAATATTGACCACATTATTATCATATTAATACTTAGTTAATTTGATTAAATAGTAGTGTATTAGTTAACTTTTAATTTGATCATATTAAATCAAATTAATTAAAGCATTTATTAGAGTGTTGATATATATGATTGCTACTAATTAATTTTATAAATCTTACAAATATTAACATTATTCATTTATAATTGATTAAATATATTGCATTACCTTATTATATTTTAGTTGTAATTTATACTTTAGTTGCATTTCTTTGTCGATATTATTCAACTAAGCTATTGACAACCAAACAGTCTTTTATATTTCTTTTTCTTACATTTCTATGCTTTCCCATATTGAGTATATTGCTTGAATTGTGTTCTAAGAAATATTGTTTAGTGATATAGTTGAACTCCTTTACATTCCTATTTCTTTTGTTTGTTTTTGACCTTTGTTCATAGAAAAGGATGCTTGAAAATGGAGAATGGCTTGGGATGTAGAGAATATTTCTCAGGCTGCCGGATTTGGTTCTCTGGTTAAAACATAGAATATAAATTAATCTAATTTATACTTAAATAATCTTATTAGCTAAATTCTAAAAGGATTGCCCTTCATATTTAATGATTTTCATTCAAATTAATGGAATGGGACTAAAACAAACATTTACATAAAAGTCAATGGACCAAAAAATATATTTATAAGAGACTATTTTGAATATTTTGCAATAATCAATGAATCATTTTGATAATTTTTTTATTTTTATTTTGTTAATATTTCTATTATTATTACTAATACGTTAATTATTATTTATGTTAATATTATTATTTATGTTTTTTAGGGTTATTATACTATAATTTTGTATGTTTTTATTATTAAATATGTTTTTTTCAAGTTCATTTTTTCATTATGTGATTATATGCATGTCATTATATATATATATATATATATATATATATATATATGTATGCATGTCTGCATGCATGTTATCTTTCCCATGCGAATCCTTCAATCGCAGTTTAAATGTTCTAATTGTGGTGTTTAAAATTGCTGGTTTAAGGGATTATGCCAGGGGAAGGTGGGACCCAGTACTTAAGCAGTGTTTGGTTGCTTAAGTGCTCTTATGATTTTTGGTAAACCAAACAGCCTACAAGTATTCTTGCTTACAGGCCCCATTCATTGTAAAATTCGTGCGTGAACACAACTGTGAAAAGTTCAAAATACGTGTCTTGCTCATGATGTTGTTTACCGTAGTGTTCAAACAGGTTCCTATTCATCATTTTATTTCTAATTCTTCTCTTATTGCTTACCATAAAAAATTGAAAATTTACATTCAAGCAAAACTTGTACTGGCTAATGTTGAAAAACAGTTGGTGATGAAAGATATCCAGTAAATAAATTATTATGAATATATGTTTTTCAAACAGATGATGATAATGACTTTGTTATGACTGTAAAATGAAATGGTGAGGTTTATCATAGTTGTCAAGTCAGATTCTGGTTGCCAAATTGGTTCTAAAATAAGATTAATATAGCAGGACGTTACTAAGAATGCTTGTCTGGTGAAAAACTAGCCTGCTGACCATGCTAGTAATCCATTTATTTTTACTTGAGTTAGTGCAGTTTTGATTGCTTTTGCGTAGTCTTGGAGTAAAAATATTGAACTGACTAAAAGAGACCAAAACTGTAAATTATAACTTGTTCAGAATTGGTTTCGAGGAAACTCACAAAACTTGAGCATATTTGGCTGAAATTGAGAATCATGCTAAAGGCATCATTGAGACGCGTGAGATTTTAAAGATGTTTTTCTTAGGCAACTTTTGTTTGTTTAAAACCTGCGCTTGACATCTGTTGATTATTTTCTTACTAAAATATACCCTTATTTTGTATACCTTTAAATCAAATAGCTTGCATTTTCCTCATTGTTTGCATCAGGGGTGATGTTTTTGTTTATTTTCAGATGAAGATTCTAATGGTGCAATAGATCCAGAAGAACTTAAGCATTGTTTTCAAAAACTGCATGTTGATTTTACACAAGAGGAGATCAATGACATATTCAAAGCTTGTGACATTGATGAAAATATGGTAATTAAGTTCAACGAGTTCATTGTTCTGCTATGCCTTGTTTATTTACTCAAGGAGCCGACAACCATGCAGGCAGTATCCTTCATGCAGTATTTTTGGGTAAACTGTGTCTACTTTGTAACATTCAGTATTTTTTGCGTGCAACATGGCAGCATGATGCATGTGTCTCTTATGCTTGCTTTTTTATCTAGAGGCATCTAATTTGAGTTTTTGCTATTATTTTCATGGTTTTTCATCCAAGTTAGAAAAATTGCAGACTTCTAATTTCTTAAAGCTTTGATCTTGTTACATGATCGCTATTTTAGTTTTTATTTTACTGAAAATACGCTCGTATCAACTAGACCTCCATGATAGTTGCTGTTTGTGTAATTTTTTTTATCAAGACATGCTATTTTGTTATATCTAAGACAACTTTTCATTTACATGATTTCTTTATGGTTCATTGTTTTCCCATAACCTTCGCTAGACATCAGGATTAGGATTACCAGACCTGAAGTTGGCATTTCAGACTTTGGTTGATGCCTTTGTATTTCTTGACAAAAACAAGGATGGACATGTCAGCAAGTCTGAGATGGTTGAAGCCATAAACGAGTCTACATCAGGTGGACGATCATCGGGACGGATAGCTATGAGGAGATTTGGTTAGTATCTTTAAATTTTTCTCAATGATGAACAATAGCTTATGCATGTATTTGCTGTTTGGTTTTGGAAATTCTAATCTGCTTGTTTTTTTAAGAGGTTAAAAAGGGTTCTCTTTTGAAACGCATATATTTAAGTAAATAATTGTTTGGGCATGGTGGGTGCTTTGGTTGTTGATGAAGTGAGAGTTACACATATATTTAAGTAAAGAGAATATCCTATTATGTATGACTTGGAAAAAAAATCAAATTAAATTTTTTTCCAAGAAAAAGATATTGTTGACATTGCAAGGATTGCAAGATTATTCAAAGTGATTGTTTGACAACCAAGCATCAATTATTAATTTTAGGCTTGAAAAAAAAAGTTAGAAAAGTAATACTAATTCAAAATGTGTTCTAAAATTAGATGGTAGAATCTTTAATATAGATTTTTTTTTATGAGTAAAATTTTTAAAATTTAATGATATTTTGAGGGTGATATCAATCATGTATAGAATTTTGTTACTGGTTGTATTTACAATGTACCTTAAAGGATACTTGGTGAATCAAAATGGATAGCACCTAAAAGCAAATATGCTTGGTGGTAGAAATAAGATGTTCAAGTAATGATTAAAGAAAAATAAAAAAAACATGCTATAAAGAATTATTTAAATTTAAGAATAATGAAATTTGGTAGAATAATAAATTAGCTTATTGTAAATTCAAAATAGTAGTTTATAATGTTGTGATTGTAATATTAGAGAATTTATACGATGTATTAGAAATTGTTTAGGAAAAGAAACCCATATATAGTATAGAATTAAGGTTACTCAAGTAAAATAAATTAGAGATAATGATCAAAAAAATTTATTATTAGTCTTGAAAAGGCTTATGATAGATAATTCTAGAGAAGTTTCTTAAAGAGTTTTGGAGAGAAAAAGAATGTGTGGCATATATTAATGTTATTAAAGATATGTATAATGGGATTGTAACATGTGTTTGATACAAGGTGGCTTGTCTAATGATTTTTCTATTACTATTGGATTACTATGCTCATTATTTTTTTACCTAATTATGGATGCTCTTTTTGAGCCCATTAAGTGGAGGTTTTTTCGTGCATGTTATTTGTAGATGATATTCTATTACTTGATAAGACTAGGGATGCATTTAAAGTAAAATTCTATTTATGGAGAACTACCTTAGTAGATTTTAAAGATTTTTGACTTAGTAGTTCTAAAATAAAATATATTAAGTGCAATAATCGTAATATAAGCCATAATCTTGAGAACATAACTATTGTTGACCATGTGATCAAGAAGAGCGACATGCTTAAATACTTTGGCTCAATTATTCAAAATAATGGAGAAGTTGAGAGAAATATAGTTAATAGGATACAAGCTGATTAGATGAAATGGATTAGTGCTTCTGAAGTGTTGTGCGATCAGAAATTCCATTTGTAATTAAAATAAAACTTTACAATGAGGATAAATGTTAGCCAACAAAGAAGCAATTTTTGAATAAAATAAGTTTCACAAAGTTGATACTAAGTTGGATGTGTGGGTATACTTGAAAGTACAAAATGAGGAATGAGTTCATTTGTAGTAGGATTGGAGTGGTTCTAATTGTGGATAAGATTAGATAATGTCTTTCTGATGGCTTGATTAAGCGTAGACCGTCAATGCCCCTATTTATGAATTTATGAATTTTTTCTATTGTTCAAGAGTAAAACTAAAAAAAGACATGGGAAGAAATCATTTGAAAGGAACTTTTTTATTTGAAACTTTAGGAGGGACGGGCTTTTGTTTGAGCATGCACAATAGAATCAAAGTATTCATGTAGCCAACACCACTTAATGAGACTATGCTTGGTGTTGTTATTGTTGTTATTGAGTGTGAATAGAAAATCATCTCTTTTGATTAAGTTCTATGAAATTTAATATCAATGGCAATATCTAAATATTTTCTCATTAAATAATGAATTTAAACATACTTCAAGCAACTAGATGAGAACACTTAATGATCTTAATGTAAGTTTGTTTATATTTCTAGTCTAAAGTGCATCATTTAAACATAATATATATATATATATAATTAAAGAGAAAATTGTCACAATGGTACTTGACTCTTGTAAATTATTTTTTTTGGCCCCTTAACTTTGAGTTAAATATTTTTTTGGTCCTATGCCATTAATTTGGATGAAAACAAATGTGTAAATTTGTTCTTTTAAATTTGAGCTAAAAAGATTTCACAATTTTTTTTTTTAATTTTCGTTAGAACAAGCATTTTTGTTGATAAATTATAGGCACCGGAATACTTTTCAAATGCACATTCAATAATGTTGAAGCGTTGAAGATGTTATGGATGTCGAAAGCATTGATGACGTCGTGGAGGTCGGAAGCGTCGGCGACGCCGTGGACGCCGGAAGTGGAGCTGACATTGGACTTCTCTGCGCCGACGGCGCCAACCCCGCCAACGACGGCTTGAGTCTTCATCTGACCTTTTTCTCTGCATCGACGGCGGTTCTCACTACGTCAACAACGTCGACGCCGGTTGTCTTTAGCTGCGTCAACCGTCTGATCCTTCGTCCATGTTGATTCCAACATCTGTGTTTGTGCAGCCTTGGAAAAAAATGCTGTGAAATTTTATTAGCTTAATTTTAAAAAGCAAATATTTACCCATTTGTTTTCATTCAAACTAATGGCATATTACCAAAAAAAACAATTAACTCAAAGTTAAGGGGACATTTTGACAATTTTCTCTATAATTAATTAAATTGTTTAGCTTTTGTATTAGTCTATTCAGCTTTTTTATGCTTTTATCTATTTTACTGATCTTGTTTTTTTTTCTAATGGCTATATTTATTGAAATATTGAGCCAGTAGTTCTTGACCGTTATTGCTTTAATAGGTTGCTATTTGGGATTTATTTTTATCTGACTAAATTGGGTGCTGAATTGTAAACATATTAGATTATAAGGTAATATATGGTAAAAATCTAATATACGTGAAACAAATACTAAGTTACAAGGGCCTATTTCTAGCTTTAAAACTTTTAAGGACTTAAGTGGAACAAAAAGTAAATTATAAGAAATAATTAAGAACCTTTTGAGTTTTAAAGATTGAAATAAAACTTAAGATAAATAATAAAGACTAAAGTGTATTTATCTTATTTTTTATTTCTATTATATTAGAAAATTGGTTCTCCAAGATTATATATTATGTATATAAGACAGCCCAAAGCCCATTTATTATTTAGAAGCCTCATTAAAGTAAAAGCATTTTTGTTGGGAATAAATTTTGATGAATAGCGTCTTATAACATTATAAGTTCTTAGTGTTCTTATATTTAATTTAAAATGTATTAATATAATTAATTAATCTGGTGCTAACTTTACAATTTTTTTCGTTAGACTTCATAAATTGGAAAAGTACTCTAATTCAATTCTCTCATCTTTTCACACTTGATTCCATAGTTCAAAAATATATATATTTCAATATTAATGACACTAAATGAGCTGTGGTTTTAACTCACTAAAACCATCTTAAATCTAGGTTATAGCTACCAACAATAACAATAAATTAAATCTTATTATCATTAAGTGGGCCAGTTACATGAAATTCTTTATCTTTATTGTGATCCATCAAATATATGCCCTTTCCTATACTAAAAAAATGTGAGGTAATCCCTATTGTTTTTTGCCATATCATTTTAGTGTGTCTTCCTCTTTTAATAGGATCAATTTTTGTAATTGCAACATCTAATGGTCTTGAGCTTAATTGCCCAAACCATCGAAAGATTATTTTTTTTGTTTATCGACAATTGTATCTACTCCAACCTTTCTACAAATGCACTCATCTCGCTTGGATATAATCCATTTAACATCAATAGATCTAAGCTTGGTTTTTTAAAGTTTCTTTTGGTTTCAGTAATTTTGTGCTAATTGTAACAAAAGATCTTATCTTATGATCAAGGCATGCAAATCGTATAATCTCAATTTGTAAATTTGCATATTTTACATGTGTAATACCGATGCATATATTTATTTGCAAATTCTTTTATTTTTCATATCTTTCAAGATGAAAATGAAATTTACAAACATTAATTCTGAAAAAACATAATACATATGTTTTACAAATTGTACTCTCATATTTTAAAAAGGTACACATCGAAATAATTCATTTTAATCTATGTCAGTGAATGTTTACTGCAAAATGTTTAATAATTGAGCTTTAATTGATATAAACTATGTCTTTTAATTCTCATACCTTACCTTATTTTGCCAACTTAAAAACAGTTTTTGTATTTTTCCCTTTGTTGCTTAGCTTGAGTTCTGTTGGCATGATTTGTACCCTTGTTTTTTTGTCGCAGAGGAGATGGATTGGGATAAGAATGGGATGGTCACATTCAAAGAGTTCCTTTTTGCTTTCACCCGATGGCTAGGAATTGGCGGCAGTGCCGAAGAAGAGGAATAACTATTCCAAGCATGTCTTCATGGAAAAGTTTCTTGTGGCCCCTTTCTCAATCTCACCATTAATATATTATAAAGATATAAAGGGAGAATTTTATTCATATCACTCAAATCTTTATGTTTTACATATTTAACACCAAAATCCATTTCAGTTATTACAAGTGGATGATGGGATCACAAGGTTAAGTGATAGTTTTGTAAGTATTTAAGATTTGAGTAGTATTGAGACTTATTATTCATATAAATAACAATGCAGGATTGAACAGAATGGAGTTGTAGAAATCATTAAAATGCTTCGTTGTGTTGTTCTTCTATGTAGCGTGTGCTGCAGAATTTAAAAACTGTTTTGTAAAAAAAGTTACGCACTTACTGAGTTTGTTTGTAAGCAGCATTTTATTTATAGAATGACATCTACCCTAATGATAAGAAGTAACTACTGAATGCATTTTATATTATGCTGCGATCAAATCGTTCGAGTTTTATCATGATAATGGTGATATTGTTGAAAGAATGTTATTACAGTATCCCGTTTGGTGTTCTAATATAATTAATGCTTCTAAATTTAGTATTAATTAATACTAATTGAGATTCATTAATTAAAATTATAATTATATTGAAGGAGTTTGATTGCTTAGAAAAAAGAGCTTGGGCAGCAGAGGGGGGTAATGTAGATTTTTTTTTTTGTTGAAAAACTTGTGCTAATATTGCACAATAGAATATAGATGATGCAGTTTATCTTTTATGTTAAAAGGGGATCGGTGCAATGTAATGCTTGTGTTTGCTTGTATGAAAAAAATAAGTAAAATAACTAATGCTGCTGAGACTGCTATACTATGAACACCTTCAATCTACAACTGAGATCTTCCACCAAACATTGAGAAATCTTATTTATGTGTTTTTCTTATACAACTGTTCTTATTCTTTGTTCAATTATATGCTAATTTTCCAAAAGGGACAATTATAAATACATACTATAACAATATTGAAAACCTAGAAAAAATTCCTTAAAAATGAAAGTAGGTTTATTCAGAACTTATTATAAATCTCGTGTCATGTTATTTTCTTTTCTTTTCTACCATCTGATTTGTCCAAAAAGCTTTCTAGTTGAAACATATAAGACTCAAAGGAGAAATGCATTAACAAAACTTCATATGACCAGCACTCCAAGTTCATGATGTTGACTCCTATACTTGCAATATCATAGCATTATATTCCATGGAAGGAGATCCTCTTTAACTAACAAGCATGGGTGGACATTAAGAAAATCAAATCAATAATCTAGGCTCTTATTACTGTAGTAAGGGCTTCACAAACTTAGCCTTTGTTTGCGATTTTCACTCTCAATTTTTGTCACAGTTCTCTTCCTCATGCAAGATGAAGAACTCAATTGAGATCACATTAGTGATCTTTTGAATTTATTTATAAGAGTTCTCTTTAAAAACTCTTAAATCACATTACATGTTCCTTCAAATAAGTCAATATATATTCTTGATTCTATTTGCCACAAGCATATTATTATATAGGAAAATGCTATCTTTACACCACTGTAGCTACAGTGGTGGCTACAGTGGTGTAAAGATGCGTTGGCATCATATGTGGCAAGCATGCCACGTCAGTTAAATCCCTAAATCGGTCGCTCGTGCTTCGGGCATTTCTCCGCATCCCTCTCATTCTTTCTCCGCCTCCGTCTTATTTCTTCGCTGGTCGCTCGCGCTTTGGGCTTCTTCTCAGCGTTGGGCATCACAAAATCTCTTTGCTTCTCGCTTCGGGCATCTTCTCAGCCGCTCGCTTTCATCCTCCATTCACAGCCACTTTCTTGCTTTGTTTCTCCCGTCGCTTCTCGACTGGCCGCTTCTCCCTTCGCTTCCCGAAACCCGACGTAGGAAGACGGTGGTTCTTAGCATCTCCCTCCTCAACCGTCGCTGCACGAAAACATTATGCTGTTTCAGGACCCTTCACTGCAGCCGCCGCCTTAGGAAGTGCCAGTTTGCTTGCCTCAGCCGTTGCTTTAAGAAGTTCAAGGTCCATCACCTTTTTCGTAGCTGTCGCTGGGAAACCTAGGTTATCTAAGTCTTCCATCCCCATAACCTCATCTAGTTTTATTCTCAACAATCTCACGTTATATATATATAATCTTTCAATCTATCATATTTCTACTATGCATCTGCTGCATTGGTTGGATGTATTATAGTTTTTAGATTTGCTCTTGCATCTTAACAAATTGCTTTCTGTTATATATTTTATTATGGAATGAAATTAAGCAAAAGCACCTTTGTCTGATGTGCAAATTTTATAACATGCTATTCTGAATGCATCTCTATCAAATTCTTACTAAAACATTATATTTCAGTTCTTGAAATACTGTCTCCAGTGAGCTTTCTGTTGTGAGATGCACCATACAAAAAAATTTACTCTTAGTTTTTTAATAGAGTATATTTGTTGGCTTGCCGCTTAAGCATGCCAGCACATCTTTGCATTGCTATGGCTTCAGTATTGTAAAGTTAGTAGCACAATATTATATATTCTAAGACTTTGTCAACCAAAGCTAGTTCAAAATTTTCCACAAAATCATACTGCAAATAATTGGAGTATATCTCGTATTAGACAAACTTTAGTCTCATGATAAATGTTTCTTATACCGATCTTGTTTTTATTTTTTCATTTAATCAAGCATATATTAGTCAATTATGTGATTTGAAAATAAATATTATTTTGTCAACATTTGGCCATAAAATCATCATTGAGGCATGCTCTAAGATCTCCATTCATGAACTATATCAACAACTATTCCATTCAACCCATCCTTTATCAATGAATTCTGTGCATCAATAAATTATGTACATTATTTTTGCACGAATTATTATGATCATTAAATTTAAAACTTTACACGTATTTTTAAATATGTAAAATTAATAATTAAAATTTTTTAAAAAATTTGTATTATTCTTATTAATAAGGTCATTTTGATATAAATATTTAATAATGAATAATTTATTTATAAAATTTGTGGTGTTTCAAATTCGAGTTCGAATTTAGAATTTCAAATCAAATTGCCAGCCCTACTTTTAAATACTCCGTAATCATCTTTTGATAGTGTTTTATTATGATAATATGGCTCCTTGATTTTTCTCATTATTAGGTTTTCCGCATAAATTTTTTTGTGTTCGTATTTTTGTACGTGTTTGTCACGCGTTTACTATTGCTTGTGCTGTAATATTTTCGTGTTTGCTTCGATGACTCTTAACGATCAAGCCCTTATCCTAGGGATTTCGTCGGATCTCCCTCCTAACATTTGATTCTTAATTTGAAGTCCAAAATGCCCCATTTTGTGTATGTTTAAGAATCATTGACAAGTTCATTTCTCGAACGATTTGGGCTCCGCATTGGACATATTATTAGTCCCCCAACAAAAATAATTGCATCATATTTTAACAAAAATAATTTTGACATTAATAATTTTTATTTTAAGGTGACTTGGGTGTTATTTTTATAATTTTGAAAAACAAAATAAAGTCAAGTGCAATTTCAGTTTGTCATGCCAATGAATTGATAATGTGGCTTGATATTTGAATGACATTTATACCTTTTGGAAAAATTGAACAGTGATGAAAAAATGGAGTTAATAACATAGACAAATAATACTAATCATACAAACAAAAAACAATAATATTGTTAAATGAAAAAAATTCTACTATAATTAAAGAAAACTTTTATAGAGTAGTTACATGACCAATGAAGTTACATAAGGCTGAATGCTTTAGTCAACTGAGAAAAAATTCATCAGTAAAATGTGTTGCAAGTGAATGATGTTATAGCTTAGTAGTTAAAGCGCATGATTTGTTATCATAGGCATTAAGTTCAAATTTTACCGACCACACAATTGTTTCATATTTTAAGCTCACCTAATTTTTAAAAAAATATGTTACAAAAATGATGATGCCAAGGTGGATGTGTGGGCATACCCAAAAGGAGAGAATGAGAAATTTTTAGGAAATAACCACAATTCTAATGAATACCAAGCAAACTCGTAAATTTGAAACACTATATATCTCAAAACAATCACAAGGAAATATCATCCAAACACAATAACATACATGGAAAATTCAATAATAATAAAAATCATAGAACCACACCACCTGGACATCCACAATGAAGACATTAAGTTCTGAATTAATAGAGGCCACTAAAGGTATTGGATATGCCATACGTGAGAAAGAAAGAATTATTAGAATCGCAGAGGCAAATAGAACAATTAAGAGTTTACAAAATTATTCCTGAGAAACTATAACCCTTGGAAGAAGACGAAGATTGCACTAGGAAGATCACACACACCTTAGCACCATTCTTTCTATGCCCTTCTATTGTTTCTCAAACTCAGCTTTTGAACATACAACAACTCCCACTATATAGTAAACAGTGCAACCCACGAATCACCGCTTCAACCCTTCAACATAGGGACATTGCTAGAGCACACCACTACGACCACTACAGGAGCACGCCGCTGCAATCCCCTTGTGGCACCTGCTGTAGCACGCTGCTGCAAACCCTTCCGTCCAAATCTCCATTGAAAATCCCCATCAATGGCTTCCTAGTGCAGCAACTACTGCAACCTCCAGTTGTATCCCTTGGTTGCAACCTCCGTTGTGGCCTTTGGATGCTGCCACAACCTTATGGTTGTCGCTCCCGTCACTTTTGAGACTTGCTTATGCATCATGTATGGCCTCCGCTTATTTAGGCTTTTATATAAAGTCAAGTCAAACCCTATTTATGCCCTAAACAGACCTTGGAGCCCAAGGGACAAGTTCTTTACTGTTTGAGTCCACCGCGGGCACCTAGGCGCCCCCTCCTCTGTTCAACGGGCGCCAAGGCGCGCTTGAGCACCCTTCCTCGAGCTACAGACCCTGTTGGGAGCCCTATTTGCTGCTGGCTAGTATAGCCTTGCCCCGGAACCCTTCGAATCCCACCAGAACACCATGCATTATCTCAGAATACCACCAGAACCTCATCAACACTTTTCGTGTTAATCCAATCAAGCTTCACACCCAACATAAATATATTTATTCATAGCAAAGTTGTAGTAGCTTTAATAGTGAATAAGATAAAGAAAACATCATTTAGTTATTCTTTTTTAATTAAATAAAGTTTAAATATGAAGCAAATATGTGACCGATAAAATTTGAACTTAAGACCTAGATTAACAAATTATGAGCATCAATCACTGTAATACAACATTCATTGATTTAGTTATATTAAGCATCAACCATTCACCACCTCTAATAGAAAAATTGAGCACATGAATTTTGTCAATGTTAAACAAAAAAGAGAAAAAAAATACATTTAAAAAAACCATTAAAAAGATCATTCATGTAACCAGCACATGAAACTATTGTTGCAATATATTTAATGATACACATTCAACTACTTAAGTAAGAAAATAGTTTTCTAAACTCTATAAAAGTATCTCTAATATTTTCAGAAAAAACAACTATATATAATTGGAAGTTTAATGGGTATATGCCATTGCTTTTTTGCTTTATGTTATTATCATGAGCATGTAGACCATTATAGTTCTAAATAACACCATAAGAATTATGAGCATAAGAGACCATAAAGCATTACAACAACTTTTAAAAAATTTGTTCATAAAAATCTTTCTCTTAGAAAAGTTGGTATAAAACTTAATCTTCAAAAATATCTCAATATAAAATAGATCTAAATATCATTAAGAAATATTATAAAGTATTACATAATAAAGAAAAATTATTCATCATATTCATACAAACAACATCAATTGCATAATGGCATACTGAAAACTAATAAACAAAAACATTTCAGTATCACAAAAATGTGTAGAAATTTCATGCTTCCAATTCAGATGCCAGTTTGGTATATATGTAAATTATAAAATTTCAGTGCTGTAACAACAAAAACTAACAAAATTTATAAACAAAACTTTTCAGTATCATTAAGTGTTAAGCTTTATATTGCTGAGTATCACTATGTTAAGAAATAATAGTTCTAAGAATTTATCAGAAGCTGTAATAATTTAGATGCCAGAAACTGAAACTACTAAAGAAAACTTTTCAGTATCACAAAATGGGACAGAATTTGCATGCTTCCAATTCAAATGCCAGTATGGTATATATGTAAATTATAAATAATTCAGTGCTGTAACAACAAAAACTAAGAAAACTTGTAAATAAAACTTTTCAGTATCATGAAGTGTTAAGCTTTTAATATGCAGAGTATCAGTATGTTAAAAAATAATAGTTTTAATATTAATAATAATACACCTGAGAAGAATTCCCTTCAGTAACAAGCGCTATCTCATGCCTCCGAATAACCTACAAACAAATCCAATGAAGATGAAGAACAAAGGCAACCTAGTTATATATATATATAAATATATATATATATATATATATATATATATATATATATATATATATAATGTATGTATTCCACTAAAAGGAAGGGAATGGAGACTGAGATTAAAGACTGAGAGTTTAAGGACCACATAATGAAGCATTTGCAGAATACAGTATATATATATATATATAATGTATGTCTCCACTTAAAGGAAGGGAAGGAATGGAGGCTGAGAGTTTAAAGACCACTGCCCATGAACAAGGAGCTAGAACTTGACTCAAGAATATGATGGCCAAGCATAAGTTCCTGCTTTGGGCTATCGCTATCCCTTTGTCTCTTGACTGAACGCTCGTGGTGAGGGCTTGCAGATGGTGATCCTGTGTCTGGAGTAAGGGGGCCGTGATGAGAGTCCTCGAAAGAAAGGCTCTTAAAGAGACTACCACAGGATTTCTCTTGGAGAGAGGGCCTGGTAACTGGTACAGGGGTTGAGGGGTCACTCTTATTGTCTTCTAAGCCTTGGTTGAATGAGGTTGGAGCTAATCCACCATTGCCGCCACTGATCCGCTGCTGTTCCTCAATTATCTTCTTAAGATACTTCCCTTGAGCTTCTATCCTAAGCTGCAGCTGCCTTTGAACCTGCCCAAATTCATGATATTAACATGTAAATTATTGGAGAAAAAACAAGTTCGAACTTTTTTTAAAATGTATAATTGCTCATGTAGCCGCTTTTGCATAGAATCAAAAAGCATAGAATCATAGTAAAGAGACTTGCCTCTAATTGCTCATGTAGCCGCTTTTGCACCTCCATCTGCAACTTGAGTGCTTCAGTTATTTGCATCCCGCTGAATATAAAACAAACATAATTAGATTGAAAAAGTTCACCCCCAAAGAGTAAAGTTCCCACTTTTGACCAGCGTTTGTTTTCAATACTTGAATAAAACTTTTAAGAGCAACTTTGAATGCAGAAACTTTGTAATGATTTTGAATGGAAAAAGAACAAAAAATTGATATAAAAACAGAACACATAATAGTAGGAATCTTTACTAAAATATCTCATTTATAGTAGGAATCTTTACTAAAATATTCAAATTATGAAAGATAAATTTCCTTTGTAATGATAGTTTCATTTATCATACAGGCCTTAGTTTCATTCAACATACATGACAACCAAGTAAAGATGCGTAAGTGGGATTGTTTTGAAAATGCTGGTTTCGGGTGCATTGCATGTAGAGCTATCCCTAATTTATAACTCATTACCATTTCAAATATGCTTACAGCTAGTGATACCTGCATTAATGGAATTTATCACACTGCTTTCTCTATCCCAAATCTCACTACAAACTCTTAGCATCAAATTCAAATAACTTTTTTTAACGAATTAGAAGCGCTCCTCTTGTGCAAACAGGTGCTCTTTATTGTTAGGGTTTCTAAACTCAAGTTGACATATTTTGTCACCTTCAGTTTGCTAGGAAAGGTTACAGATTGTAAATTACATCATTTATGAAAAGGAATCTTTCGTGCTTCTAAAAACAATTCATCCTATTTATTGAAGATTTTCTCAATTAATGTATGCATTTCATTACTGTTCATGTAACTTGCCCACTACTATAGGCGCATGTTCGATAGTATTAGTATAATAATTACATAAAGATGCAGTATCTTATAATTAGTAGCGTTGAGGTGCAAAAAATCTCATTTTCATAAATTTATTTTCACTTGTATATGTCAAAAGAAAAAAGTTTTATGCCTCCCAATAGCTCCCTAAAAAATTGGATGATTAAGATTTGTATTTAAAATATGTTTTTTGTGGGCCCCAATACAAAAGTGAATTTATACTGATTTTTTGTTAGGCAAAATAAAATTTTGTATTTTTGAGAGCTATTTGGGGGATTTTTTGAAGCTATGTATCAAAACCCATGCCAAAATACTTGAAGGCTTCCAAGCAAGAAAAGAATCACAAAACTATAGAATTGTATTTCATATACAAAAAACCAATATAAAAAAGTGCACTTTTTACTCTCTCTTCTTACAATTACATATGAATTAAAATTAAGATTTATAGAACTAGCGTGACTTACAAATATAATTAAAATACCTGGAATACAATAACTTTTGGTACATTAATTCCCTTAGCATTCAACTTATTATGCTCTAATATGTTCTTTGTCGTAACTCAGCTTGTTTTTCACAATATGACTTGAGAGCAGAGAAAGTGATGGCATATAACATCATTTTTCCATGTATTTAAACTTTTTGAGAATCAAGTTATGACTTAAAATCATGCAAATTGTATTCTGATTATTAGAAAATATTTATTATAAAGAATTACAAAATATATTTGTCAAAAATTAAAAAAAAAACTAAAAGACAAGGAATCGGTGATATTCCTTATATATATGAAAAGTTAATGAATATATTTATAACTAAAGGAATAGATCTTTTCAACAATATTAATTACACGATCAATTGAAATGAGAACAATTAGCCAATGAAAAAAACTAAGATGATTTTGTGAACAATTTGCTTATAAGACTTTATCTCCATTTTCTAAAAAAAATGGACAATATTAAAAAAACAAAAGGAAATGAGAAAACAGATATCACAAAATGAAGATAAAATAAATCATC
This sequence comes from Gastrodia elata, assembly GCA_016760335.1. Lineage (NCBI taxonomy): Eukaryota > Viridiplantae > Streptophyta > Magnoliopsida > Asparagales > Orchidaceae > Gastrodia > Gastrodia elata. The sequence continues at coordinate 29,072,381 of CM028684.1, read as the reverse complement.
TCATACATTAATAAAAAAGTAATTGTTAAAAAGTGGATGCATATGACACTCTGCAAATCCATGCATTATTAAAGAATATATGAGTTAAGTTTTTGATGATGAGAAAAATTATCTTATATTTATAATAAATTTTGATGAATCTTGTAATTCTAGTTCAAGCTCGCTAGAAATTTATGTTTTGAATCTGTTAGCTTTTGATTGCTATGAAGGTTAATCAAAATAGGTATTATAACAGATCTATAGTTTAATTTTTTAGAAAACGAATTTCAAAATCAACAATGTACTCTTACAAAAACTAAAAAATTTCTATTAAATGATATTTCTTATTGTCAAGATTTTATCTTACTATATTACAGCAGGAACGCCAATTTATATTAAATTATGTCCATTATTAAAACCAATAAAACAGAAATATACTTAAAAAAGGTCAAACTAATAAACAGTTTTAACCCAAAAAATAAGTACAAGATCAAATAGTTAATATTAAATAAAATGAAAATCAATTATATTTTTTTAAGAATAAATTTATTCAAGAATATACACATTTAAAGAATTACCATAGCAATAAAATAAAAAATAATTATAATTATGCGAATAAAGAAACAAAAGAGCTTTTAGAAAATGAACTAATCCAAAATATTTGTCTCCATAGAGTTGTATTGCTGTTTATGTTATGGATCAAAACAACAAAATGAAAATAATAAAAAATCCCATTTTAGTTAAAAGTTATAAACCTATGCTTTAAGATAGATTAGAAATTCAATTCCTAGTACAAGAGATTTATCGGCTTTACAAACCATATATATTTCAAAATTTTAATTTTAATTTTGAATATAGCCACATTTAAACAAAATATTATAAATACAAAACAGCATTAAGTGCACCAATAGAGGGTTTGACGACAAAATGGGCACCGGTCTCTACCACTGCAGTAGTCAAGTTATATATGCAACCGCTTTGATTAATTTTAAAAGCATCATATAAAGTTTCATTTTCTACAGTAGTAACAAGGTGGAAATGTTTGTTGGGTTTAATAGCAGAAAGAATTGTTATAGTTCAAAGTGTGCTTTGATTTGAAATTCACCATTTAAATACTTAAACAATAAATATGTGCAGATCTTAAATTACCACCGCTTATTCCCCATTTAAAAATTATGAAACAACCTTTTCTCTTATACCTTGTAACATGAATATCTAATAAGCGGTTCAAAGTGCTAGGAAATGGCGAGTGTTAGGTTGATTCTCACTTTTAATGGTTGAAATAAATAATGGCATAGAATATCAAATGGTTGACCCATTCATATTAGCGTCAGTTATAGAGTTAAAAATAAACTTACTAACTACGAATGAGACTCCGACCACTCACAAACTCTAAAAGTGGTATCTAGTTGGTGATTTGATCGTGTCGCATGATCGTTAACACTGGATGCATACAATTCGTGGTTAACATCAACCTCAGTACATTTTACCATAACGATGTTAAAAGGCTTGTATTTAAGATTATGTCTTGACTAATTAATGTGAGGAGCTCTTACATTAGGAAGAAAATGTTAAAAGTAAGAGAGAGTGTTAGGCATAGTTTTACAACTTATAGATAAAAAAAATAGGCAAAAAGCCAAACATTGATCATATCAAAGGGTATGAGGTTTTAAGTAGAATTAAGTTTGACTATTGGTATATTAGGCGTGGCTTTGGCACCCATAAGTCCATACCCATGAACATGATGTAGCAAAAGCTTGAGACAAAGGTAGCTTATAATTAAGTTTATAAACGTGTAGTATCAAATCAAGTTCGTGCATCAAAATACTTAGTCATACACGCTCATAATTCTCCCTTTTGCATTACGAATAGAGATTATAGTTCATGCAATACAACGTTCAGAAGAAATAAAAAAAGAAATCATCCTTTTCGCAAGGGACCTCCATAGATAATCCAATTTGTGCCGATACGTATAATGAATTTTTTAAGAATTTAAGTATAACAACAACACCAAGCCTTAATCCCACTAGATTAGGTCGGCCCCATGAATCCTTTGTTTCCATTGTGCACGATCAAATGAAAGCCCCTCCCTAAGTTCCAAATAGAGAAGATCATTCCTAATAGTTTCTTCCCACATCTTTTTGGGTCTCCCTTTTTAAAGTACAACAGCAACAATGCCAAGCCTTAATCCCACTAAATGGGGTTGGCTACATGAATCCTTTGTTTCCATTGGGCACGATCAAATAGAAGCCCCCTCCTATGTTCCAAATAGAGAGGAGATCCTTCCTAATAGTTTATTCCCATGTCCTTCTTGGTATTCCTCTTCCATTTAATACGGGTGAAATTCATAACTTAATTTTTAACAACTTCCTAATAGTATTGCATTGTCCACGCTTAATATGCCCGAACCATCTAAGGTGGCATTCTCCAATCTTAACCACCATTAGAGCAACCTTGCTATAGATAAACTTATTTCTTGTTTTATCTTTACTAGTATACCCACTCATCCACTTAAACATCCTCATCTTTGTCATACTATATCGGTAAATTTCTTCTTTGTTGGTCAGCATTCAGCCATATAAAACATAGTTGGTCAAAGAGTTGCTCTATAAAATTTTCCTTAATTTTAAGTGAGATTTTGAGTAATTAAATTATCTGCCAAAAATAGTTTCTGGATTATAGATTTATTAATTTAGTTACAGGCTACTCAATCGATCTAAATTTAGTTCCCTAACTAATCAATGTGTCAAACTTAATGAATAATTGGAGACTAAATTTGATAAATTGTAAACTTGAAATAGTCGAGAGATTATTTTGAATAATTTCTCTAAATTTTCCTATTCAAAACTTGTCATTTAGCTTATAATTTTGCATTATTATCTGTAAGCCACATAAAATGGCTATATGTTGTAATAAAAACATCATCATCATAACAAAAATACATCTAAAAGTTCCAAATTGAAATAACAAAGATTTTGTGCTCACGTGGAATTATCGAGGTTAGAAAGAACATCATCGGAATCTTTCTTTTCAATTTTTGCACCTAAACAAAGAAAAAACTATAAAGAATGAAAGGGTGTCCAAATATGAAAAACCTTCGGCAAGAAAATTGTATATAAGACAATGGCATGATTAAGTTCAACACAAATAAAGTGTATCGCTCACCTTCAGCTAATGAGTCTGGAAGGAACTTTGCAAGACGGTATTTCTGCATGGTTCATTTATCAATGTTAGCCTCAGCTATAAGAGAAACCAATGTCAGAGTGAAAAAAATAAGAACAATAAAGTTAAATACCTGCAAGTGGCTTTTAACGTGGTATATGGTCAAACCTTGCACACCCATAACCCTAAGCACACCTTTAGGAGTGGCTCCTTTACAATGAAAAAAAATCAATTAAACAAAATCAAGAAACATGATCTAGGTGTTGACTGTTAATATTAAAACCTTACTATGTACCAAAAGATGTGATAGGCATAATTTTTGTGCAGGATAAATATTCAGTAACTTCAGAAAATAACTTATAAAATCAAATGCATGTGGCATATCAAAGTTAACTACGCTATTGTTGGGTCCCAAGTCTTAGATGAGAAAGGAGGAGGGTTACGTTAAGTAGTCAACAGCCAGTATAAAACTTTATCAAATCTTTTATGTTGTGAATCTTTTAAATATTTATGCTAGAGCTAGGGCGACACACTGTATTGCCTGAATCTAGTGAAAAATATGCTAAAGTTGCTACAGCGACGCCCAAGTGTACTGTCAAACAAACAACGGTTCTCATATTATGGACGCATGTGGATAAATAAGTGAGTCTATGATTCTAAATTAAAAATTAGTAATTGGAATATTAGCACTCTTGCTGACAAGCTTTTCGAGTTAGTTGATACTATGACGAATAAAAAATCTAATATATTATTACTTCGAAAAATTAAGAAATTGTGAGAAAAAACAAAAGGAATTAATAATTTAGGCATTAAACGTTGGCACTTGAGTAAGAATCGCCATAAGAATAACATCTATATCATTCTTGATATAAATATAAAGAATAATATAGTTGGTGTTGAGAGATTAGGATATAGAATTATATCTTTTAAACCTATAATTAAATGAGTAACTTTCAATATTGTAAGAGTTTACGCACTTTAAATAGTATTAAATATGTATATAAATAAAAAATTTTATTGATTTAAATAAGTTGATTCAAAGAACTAGATGAAATATGTTTTATAGAAGGAGACTTAAATGAGCATATTAAAAGATTAATTACAAATTTTAATAATATTCATAATAATTTTGATTTTCAAGAGATTAAAGAAAAAGTAAAATTGATTTTGAAGTTTATTTTAACTTATGATCTTATAATTATTTAACATTTTTTTCTGAAGGAACATATTCTCACTTAAATAAGACTTCTTAAACTCATATTGATTATTTTTTTCTTAAAAAAGAGATCATTTGTATAGTAAGAATTGTAACTTTATTTAAAGTGGTTGTTTGACAATCCAACATCTTTTATTGATTTTTTTTGAAAATAAGGGATAACAAAAATAATATTAAATCTAAAATATGTCTTAAAATTAAATTGTGGTTATTTAAAAGGGTAATAAAGATATTTTTAAAAGAGTTTTAAAACTTGGACAATAAGATTTTGAGGGTCAAAGCAACAATATGTAAAATTTGATTGCTAATTGCATTAACAATATAACAACTAGTTTACTTAGTGAATCAAAAGAGATAGTACCTAATAATAAAAATGCATTATGCTAAAAACAAGATGTGCAAGTTAAGATAAAGATAAAATAGCGTGCTATAAAAAATAATTTAAAAATAAACTGAGTAAAATTAGATGAAATATAAACTAACTTGTCATAAATCCAAAATAATAATTTATGATACTAAGAGTATAACATTCAAGAATTTATATAACAAATTAAAAACTGTTAAAGAAAAGAGACACATTTATAAGTAGTCAAATTAAAAGATAAACAAAACACAAATTTAACTTATATAAGATATATCAAAGGCGATCAAATAATTCTTTTTAGAGATGAAGATTTCAACATAGATGAATGGATTACTATGTTTTTTAATAAAAATTATACCAACACAATTAATATACTTGAGTTGAAAGGTCATAAAAATAGTATCAATTAACTTTCATTCGACATATCTGTAAATTATGAAGAGTGAAAAAGCAATAGCATCATATGACATCCCTATCAATGTTTGGAGATGTTTATGTAAAGAAAGAATTTCTTGGCTAACAAAGTTATTTGATGTTATTTTGAAGACTACAAAAATGACAAATGAATGAAGAAAGAGTATTTATATACCTATTTACAAGAATAAAGATGATACTCAAGGCTATGCAAATAATAGAAAAATCAAGTTAAAGTGTAATATATTAAAACTTTGGGAGAGAGTAATTGAATACTGATTAATGATTTAAACGGATATTTATATTTCTCAAAATTAACTTGGTTTAATGCCAGGTAGATCTAACATGAAAACTATACATATATTAATAGGTTTGATAAAAAAATTTGGAGAAAGAAAATAAGATCTTCATTTATTTTTATTAATCTAGAAAAGACTTATGACAGAGTACCAATAAAATTTTTTGGAAATATTTAAAGAGAAAATCAATTGTATTGCATATATTGATATTATTAGAATTATGTATAATGGGCCTATAGTACGTGTTCGATTGCAAGATGGCTAGTCTAGAATGATTTTCTTTTAAATATTGGACTACATCAAAGCTCATATCTTGTTGCTTTAATTATCAATGTTTTTACATTGCATATTCAAGAGAAGGTTCCATGGTGCATGTATTTATATTTAATATTCTATAAATTGATAAAGCTAGGAATGGAATTAAAGTAAGACTTGAGTCATGAGAGATTTTTTTAGAATCCAAAGAGTTTCTTTCTAGTATATCTAAAACAAATATATATAAATGTAAATTTAATTTTATTATAAGCTCAAATCATGAGGAAATAACTATTAAGAACCACGTGAACAAGAGCGAGAGGCTCAAATACCTTTGTTCAATTATTTAAAATAATGGTGAAATAGAGAGCGATGTGAGTAATAGGATTTGAGTTGGTTGGCTGAAATGGAGAAGTGCTTCTAGAGTGCTATGTAATTGAAAAATACCACTCAACATTAAAGGAAGTTTTTATATGGCAGCTATCTAACTAGTTATATTATATGGGGCTTAATGTTAGCTAACATAAAAGAAACCTAATGATAAATTAAGTGTTAAAAGTATTAAAATGCTTAGGTGGATGAGTGGGTATACTTATAATGATAGAACTAGAAATGAGTTAATCTGTATCAAGGTTGGAGTGGCTCCAATGGTGGATAATATTAGAGAGTGACATCTTAAAAGGTTTAGACAAACTAAGCATAAATCGTTCAATGCCCCGTTAACAAAAATTATGTGTATGGATTTTGCTCATATTAAAAGAAAAAGAAAATAACAAAAAAAATATGAGAAAAAACCATTAGAAAAGATCTTCTTTATTTGGAACTTAGGGAGGGGATTATATTTGATCATGCACAATGAAAACAAAAAATTCATATAGCCACCCCATATAGTGGTATTAAGGCTTGGTGTTGTTGTTTGTTGCGGCATATCAAAGTAAAATATAACAAGTAATTAATGGAACAAACAACAATTTAATCTCAGCTTATTGAAAATTTGTCTAGCTAGCTAAGCTGTGAAAAATATCATCATTGAGCCAAATGAATTCAGATTGTTCAAACAAAAAAAAAATACAAACTATAAAATTAGCTTGGAAATGTATCATGAGTTTGAAAATAAACTCACTATCAGGCCCGCCAAGTTGGGTGACAGCATCCACAAATCGCTCATGAAGTTCATTTGTCCAGCGCAATCGCTGCCTTGCAGCTGCGCCAGGGTTACTTGGGTTATTTCCTCCACCATGTGGAGACATAGAAGCACTATTCATTTCCATGTGCTGATCATGAACCAGTGAAGTGCAGCTTGCCAGGCTTATATTAGAAAGGGAAGGCTGATACATTTGTCAACCTGCATTAATCAAAGAAGTAAAATAATTAGCTGCATGGAAGGCATAAGAAAGTTCAAGGTGCAGGCATTGAATGCCATAATTTAATTAAAAAATGAAATTTAACTATAAGAGCAAATTACAAGATGTTGACCTACATAGCACTAAACTGCATAATCCTTATCCATACTTTTAATACACCACACTTCATTCATCCAAGGAAAAATGCATCTCCCAGTAATTCCAATATCAGTAAAATGAATGAGATTAATCAGTTTCTTGTTTAGAATAAACAAAAGAATGAGGACACTAAATGGAGCTCATATTTTTTCCCTTTTTGTAATCAGAAATAAAGAGGCTTTAAAGCCTTTTTGGCTACAATATGACAAGGTCGAAAGTGATGCTTTTTGACTTGAGCATTTGAAATTAAACTTCAATGAGCAAATCATTGTGGCACCCTGTAAAGACCTATTTGTTCCAGTGTAAGTGTTTGGATCTCAGCTCCAGAAGTCAAATAAATTTTAATTGCAATGATTTCTATTAGTTTTCTTAGCTACACTGAGTTTCTTTATTATACACGCATCTTTTCCATTATTAGTATTTTAAGTAAGAGTAGAACTCCAGCCAACACTTCAATCTAACACTAATACACGATTTTTATAAGTAAAAACACAAAAATAAAGGCGACTTCCTGTCCCTCAAAAATTCTATATTTTATAAGATAAGTTTCAAGAAAGGGAATGCAGCTCCATCAAATTAAATCAACAAATGATTAACCTCTCCTTTGTTTACTTGCAATAAAATAAACTCCCACAAATGCAAGTACCGTTACAGAGAGATGAAATACTGTTTGATCTTATCAAGAATGGCCAAAAGAGAAAAGAATAATTTATCAAAATTGTCCCTCAAGTATCAAAAAATGCTTTATTTTGATCCTTAACTTTCAAAAATAATCAATATAGTCCCTAACTATAATAAAAATGATATATTTAACCATTCGGTTATACTTCTCCTTTTAGTGCAAAATTTGCCGTAAAAATGAAAAGAAATTTGGTAAAACTGTTTTTAAAAAATAAGCTGACAAGACGTAATTAAGCAAGTTTACTTGTGGTAATTCCAACATTATAAAAGATTCTCCGTAATCTATTAATTAGTTGCAGTTCAGTTTAATCCCATCGGCTATACACATCACATTTAATTACACCAGTTATCGGTCACATAAATAACAACACCACAACCACTAAGACAATCACATAGATAAGTTGCAAGAAAATATAATAATAGAGTTGAGTTACAAAATAAAAGCCTGGATGGTGCCATAGCTGTCCATTGTGATGCTCATTGTTGCAACAAGTGATAGTACATCTTATATGCAACCTGAACTTCACTTGATATTATATATAGGAGGTTGTAAAAAAAATGAGACCTAAGGTTTACGTATGGTTTGCCTACTGCCATGCTTATTATTCATATTTTAAATATTAAGAAGGTTACCTAGTCAGAACATTTTTTAGCCTCTGTGTTTGGAAATGGTGCTTTGAAAGCAAATATTGTTCAATTTTTAAAAATAGTGCCGACACTGATTTTTGTCTAGGGTTGGCTTCCAGTGAGTCAAATTGAACTTTAACACAAATTTTTTAAATTTATTTTTACCCAAACTTGGAATCTTAAGTTTAACTGACTCTAAATCAAAACATTTCAAATTAAGCTGACTCATCCTTGAAATCAGCACACATTATATCAATTAAAGTTGGCTTGAAATTTAAAAAAACTTTCTTTGAAAAAAAAATGGCTTGAAATGTTGAACCTAAGCTATTTAAATAAAATCTGAAGATAAAACCACTTCCCCAAATAATTTTCAATTGCCAATAAGGGATTCAAATTATTGTAATATATTATTTGAATCAATTCAATCATCTTTTGTATGAGCCAACCTAACTCAAAATCCACCCAAAATAAATTCACGTTCAAACTTTTTAAATCAATTTTCAAATCAACTTAGTATTCCAGTAAGATCTAAGTGTCAAACGAAGTTGTCAGATTATTCTCACTCTACATTCTAAATGAGTTCATGACGTTCCATCAAATTATCAAGATTACATCATTACTCTTATAATAGTATCTTCCAACATTTGATGATCCATAACTAATGAAACAGCTTATAATTTAAAATGTGCATTCAATTTTTTACTTAAATGTTTTATTGTTATAAACTTAAAGTGTATATACATTGAATAACTTTAATTATAAATAAAGACAATTAATTATATCTCAAATCTATTAAAAACAAGCCCATAAATTTATACCGATATAGGATTGAGCTGGGCATACTGAGCAACTCGAGCTCAAACACCAAGCTCCAATTAAGTTCAAGAAAAATTGATTAGATTGATCTTGAACCAAAATAAACTCAAACACATTTGTGCCCTTAGATTACCAAATGATATATGCATTTTAAGTTAAAATCTAAAATAAAAAGAAAGTTATAGATTTCTACTTCCCACAAAGCTACATCATTCCCCTAATTAAACTATAAAACAAAATAATTTGCATGAGAGCTAAACATAGTAATAAAAACACTCTATGTATGTTATATCTAAACTCCAATAGGATTCTCTAACTAAATTAATTGAAATAAGCATACAACATAAAATTAAAAAAAACTAAGAGAAATACTTGCCATGAGTGTTAAATTCTATAGTGTACAACAAATAACGTGGATTGCTTTGCTTTGTTGCATCTTGCCATGCAAGCTGAGGGAAGTATGCAACGAATTAGCTTTGTGCTATTGGCATGCATGATTACAATTAACAATAAAGAGAGGATCAATATTAAATCATCATTTATTAAATACTTTAAACTCATATTTTAAAGTAAAGAATCAATAGCAGCAATGATCCAAGACGTTCTTCCACAAGCTTATCTAATTATCAAACCTATAGCCAAATTGGTTGATCAATTATGAATACCAATTGTGCAATCTTAGACATAGCTGCTTCAAAAACAAGGGTAGATCAGTTTTCAAAATAAATTTCAAAATATATAGCTTGCGCTATCTTTTGCATGCTTTATGAAGATTATATTAGCTTATTGTGTCTTGTCATTCATATTAAGCAAAGATACTTCGAACATATTAAGTGTAGACCGTTTAATGCCTTTGTTAGAAAATTTAAGCTTATGAATTTTAGCCATATTAAAAGAAGAAGAGAAAGACCCAAACCCAAAAATATAAGGGAAGAAACCATTAAAAGGATCTTCTCTATTTGGGACTTACGAGGGGATTCAATTTGATCTATACAGTGAAAACAAATAATTCATGTAGCCAATCCACCTAGTGAGATTAAGGCTTTGTGGTGGTGGTGGTGGTGTATTTTGTCATGCAAATAGTGCTGAAGATGAACTAAAGCTTATTGTTGACATGAATGCATGCAATAAAAACAAAAATTAAAACAAGAAAGTGTTACCTATTCATGCATTTAGACTTTTTCATTAAAATGTAGAACCAAATCTAGCATTAAGCCAGGTAGCTCTTCCAAAAGATTTAAACTTGGCTGATTATCCACCAAGAAATTTTGGTAGAGCAATAAAATGTTGCTCTAGCTTTACGGTTAGCAATTTAAGCTCAAATGGGGGCTTACAGGCTCAAAATAAAATCCACAAGTTCAATACAGGCCAACATAGCTTAAATGAACATACCCATTAACTGCAGCTTGAAAAATAATGCCTTGCTTGGCAATCTGGGTTAAGTATAAATAAATTCAAGTTCATACAAGTTAAAACAATTAAGGAGGAAAAATGAGGGATAGATGAATCAAGACAGAATATCTTTACAAGTATTTGCTTATAAAATTCCAATTATATGGATGACTAAATACAATTATATAAAGGTTTTTCTATGAGCCAAAGTATAATTTTGTATTCTTGATAATTTAATGAGGTTTGGTCAGTACGAGCTAGAATCATGTGTAAAAGCACTTTTTATATGTTACAATTTAGTATTTTTGTTATATGTTTAATATTATAAGTAAAAACTCCTTACAGTTAAAAATGAAAGTTCATTGTACTCATTCAAGTATGCATTTCACTAATATAAATCACAAATAATAGGTCTTATTCTCTGATATATATATATATATATATATGAATAATAATGTCAAACCAAATGAGATGTTTGATAGCCATGATTTGAGGATCTAGTAAATCTTAGAGTCTAGGATTTAGGAAATCCTGAAGTACTTAAATCCTACAAACCATTTAGTACGCATATTGTAAGAACTTGAAATACTTCTTAGTTGTACCTTTTAGGATTTAAAAATTTAGACAAGTAATATTAATAGCAATCAATAGCACAAATTTCCATTCAATAACACAATTTATATCAACAAAGATATGGAACAAAAAATATAAATTACATCTATAAAGATAATTAATTAATGTTAATTAAAAAATTAAGAACAATTTAATTAGTTATAAACAAATATAGTTTATAATTTTTTAAAATTACCAATGTGATAATTATAATCAAATTAATTATTAAATATTAAAAAATTTATTTAATTTATTTTGAGATGCTCAAATTAATAATTAATTAAGAATTTTTAACTTTATTTAATTAAAATAAAATAATATATATATATATAATAATAATAATATGGAGTTAATTTGGCTGCCCTTACTCCTCTTCCCTCACAGACATAGTTTTCTCCGCAAGCCTTCTTATCTTGAGGTTCTTTTTTTTTAGATAGCTCTACCATCCTTCACATCTCCTTCGACTCCATTTTTTTCCTTTGAGAACATTGTGATCTTCTCTCCTATGACATATCTTCATCAATTCCTTTGGCTTAGTTTTAATAATTTGCAAATCGCTAAATCCTATAAATCCTGAAATTAAAGGATTTGCAATTTAGCATTTCCTTCGCATTCATAGGCTTCGAGGCCATAACCGAAGATTTATATGAACATTAAATCCCCCATTATCTTTATATGATAATAAAATGATTTGAATCAAGGACCCTTCAACCTTGTAAATTTTCATCACCTTTGGCCTAACAAAACAAAACACTAGCCCAACAATCTCTCTCTCTCTCTCTCTCTCTCTCTCTCTCTTATTTTGTATCATACAATAAAGAAGAAAAGAAGCATAACCCAAAGTAATTGCTGGATAAGGATAAGAGTTCATCAAAAAACAAAGAAATATCTAACAAAAACAACGAATCAAGTAAGGACAACAAAATCACATTTAGGCATGCACCACACCCAATGTTCCACAACACAAAATTAAGGAGGGGAAAAAGTTGGCATCATATAAAAAGAAATGAAAACAGGTATATCCAAAAAATTGCAGATTAAAGATTAGGTTTCATCAAAAAAAAGAAAATATGACAATAGAGTTATATCAAGAACAGAGGGGAGAAAGCTATCTTTGAGAAAATATCACTTCATGAAGGATACGCTCAGAAATTCAGGCATCGCTAGTGAATTACAATCTTCACTCCTCAAGAGCACCACGGCAGTCTACCAATTCTGCATTATTTTAATGATTCAAAAGCCATCCCAATCGCACTTTCATGTATTTGGATCATCCTCTACCTCTTTAGCACAATAAGAATGAACAGAATCTTAAGGAAGATGAGTTTAAATACAACACTACCATAGTCATGAGAATTTGAGATAAAATTCTAAGCAGTTCAAGCACAACTACACAGGAGTTCAAGTTCTAGTACTACGGACTCAATTAGATGTAATAAAAAAGTTTGATTTCCCCTAGTCATGAGAAAAAAAAATTCCATATAGCAAGAATGAGCTGATTTGCTGAAGAAAATGGACACCAAGCTGCATCAAGTAGAAAAACAGCGCAGTAATGGGATAATAATTAATCTCCCATCGGATTCTCCAATCTCACTACTCCAAAAACCAATCGTTTCCAAATCTCCAAAGAGCCAACCCCATTTTAATCAATTCACACATAAATCTGCCTCTTAAAGACATGAATCGAATTAATCCGAAGCAGACATGGCAAATAAGTAGGAAATGAGCAAATACCTAAATCAGAAAATCGAAGAATTCTCAATTCAGAGCTCCTCGGGATCCAAAGAACGAACTTCACGGCTATTTGACTGCCAAAAACCAAAAACAAAAGCAATCAGTCGATGCTCCAATCTAATCCTCCTTGGGGAAAAAAACGTCTTTTCAAGAAAAATTGGCAAAAGATCAAACATTTACCAATGATTCTCCTGAACTTTCACACGTAGCAGTTAATTCAAGGAAGGCTTATAGGAGGGCTCTCATTGAAGGAAATAGAAGTCATGGAGGCGTCGCTTTCCGGCCGGAGGGCTATAGCCTCAAACGGTTGGAAGCTACCTCGTGACGACCATTAACGGCATCTCGCTGAAAATATTCCGTTAAGTGACGGCAACTTCGGCGGAAATCTCGAGTCCTGGGGTTTGGTGAGCAAATGATGCGGATCAGCAGGCTTGGCCAAGCTGCCGTTCAAGCATTTTTTCGAGGGTTTGGATCTTCTTTGTTGCTGCCGCTCGAGAATCAACGAAGCGTGCCACAAACTGAGATTGCCAAAAGAAAAGAATATATATATATATCTAAATTTTGGAGAATTACACTATAGTCTCTTGAATTTTAGTTAATTAGATTTTGTCAATAGTAAAATAAAAATGGTGTAATTTGTGAGTACAGCAATTTTTTCATTTTTAAGTGCTTAATATTTAATAAAAATGAAAAGGGTTACATAAATGAAATAAAAAAACTCAAAGGAAATATGTAAAAATCAAAAAAATGTATTCAATCAATATGCCGTTCAAGGCTCAAACAATCTGTCGTTCAAGGCTCAAAATGAAAAGGGTTACATAACAAACTGTTGTTCAAGTAATTTCTATATGATCATCTCAACCTAAAGGAAGTAAAGGCTCAAAAAATCTTCATTAGGAAGAGAACCTAAGACAGCTTGAGCAAATGACCAAAATATTTATAAAGGCTAACTAGGGTTGCAGCAAAAAATCATTAAGTATTAAAGAAAGATGACTATGAAAGGATCAAAGCCTTCCAAAGAAGGGGACCAGTCAAAAATTGACAAAGATCAACTACCTAGAGGTGCCGTCAGCGAAGAGTCATCCCAAACTGTCGACAGAGAAAATGTGAGATACAAAAATGGAAAGCAATGTGGTAACAATGGATGATGATGTCATCCACAGCCCCTTCCTTATCCCTTATTGCATGCCTTACAATAATCAACCTATTACGCAGACGAATACGATGATGTCATCCACAGCCCCTTCCTTATCCCTTATTGCATGCCTTACAGTGATCAACCTATTATGCAGACGAATACGCGACATGACTTAGCCAATGAAAGAAAAAACAGATGAATTAGGTGCGTAAATCTCCAACTGATAAACAATGAGTGTGGAAGCAAATTTCCGCGGCTTATCTAAATCGAGCATACTATGAGAATATACGGAACAGCCGAACAAGTCAGAACAACGAACAAAGGCATCAACTTCTCTGAGAACGAACGATTCCTTAAAGGATTCTTTAAAGGATTCATTCTAACAAATTCTAAACATTTTTTTGTATTCTCACTCATTAATTTGCTCAAAACATTACGCTCATATATTATTTTATTTTAAATTTATTACTTTATCATAAATAATATGACTACACTTTAATAAAATTATCTTAATTTTTAAAATAATTACAATGAATATTGTTTCCTCGTATAATACACGACTTTGAAAATCTTGACAAACTTTTCTATTAATTTATTAAAAAGTAAACTTTGGTCGCTGGTTTTATTTTTTATTATTTTAAAATATAATGTGCAAAAATAAATATTATTGAGAAATACTGTTTACATCTAATATCTATAAAAACTTATTTAATGAGATATAAATAAATTTTATTAATATTTATTTGTTTATATTAAAATAATATAAATATTATTTTTAAAAATTAATTGAAATGTTGTCGAAATTCAATTAAATGAATTTTTTTGAGTACTATATTAGCGGATGTAAAAATAATTAATTTAAAAAAATAATATATATATATATATATATTTGTTTTTTTTGTTGATGTAAATAAATAAATATTAATGTAATAATTATAAAAAATTTATTTAAATAAAAATTCACGGAGTGCTGCGGTGACGTTATGAGCGTATTCCCGCGCAAAGCGACAGTGCAACAGACTCCACCATAGCTTCTTTACTCAGCAGGGCATCAGAATCCAAGCGCTTTCAGCAGCTCGTCTTCATCAAGACGATTACTCAACAGTCTCAGAGGGTTCGTTCTGCCCTTCCTTTGCTACTGCTGCAACTACCGTTGTTCCTGTTAGGACTTCCCATGGCTGTTCATCTTTCACCAAACAGCAGCACCTGCCTACTATGAAATAAATCTAACAAAATATTTAATTTAAGCTTACTTATAATTAATTAGTTGATTAGTCTAATGACAATCTTTATTTGTGGTGTGGGGAGTGAGGCTTCACACCCATCTAAATGTTGTGTTAATTTTATTTTGAAGTATTTAGTAAAAGAAATTGGTAAAATACCTCAAATAATATTTTATTCGGTATCTCATTATCATAAAGTTTTTAAATTTAATTTTAAATTAATTTTAATTGAATTTATCAAAATTATAATTATAAATTTATTAAAAATATTTAATTACCTAAAAACTGATGAAAATATCAAAGCATTTTTCTTTATTTCAAATTAATAGCTAATAAATAACAAAAAAAATTTGATTTATATAATAAAGCTTAGTTTTCAATTATTTATTGAACATCCAAATTTAAAACCAATTCATCATATATTAATAAAAAATATTATTACACTTACATATTAATATACATCAAAATATATAAATATCGTGTCAATACAATGTATAAGTAGATAATTGATTGAATACATTTTTTTGTGGGATCTATATATAAAAATAAAAATTTTTTTTCTTGATTTTGAATACTTTTTGATATATATTCTTGTGTAAGCATAATATTTTTTATTAACAAAAATCTAAAATTTAATTTATATTATTCTAATTTTTATTTTAAATATGTATTTTTAATAATTTTTTTCAAAAATTAATTTAGAATTCTAATTCTATAACAAATAATAAAATATATTTTTGCTATAAATACAGCAAAATAATATTTAGACATATGTCTAAAAAAATTAATTATTTAATGAATTATTTTGAATGACATGGTTAAAAATATTATTTTGTAAATTATATTTAAAAATAATAAAATAAATTTTTTTATTAATTTTGAATATTTTTTTGACTTATTATTTTTTTCTTAAAATTAAAAAAATGTTATTTAGACATGTTGATGTAGTACTTAAAAAAATTTATCCAATAAAATTTGAACATATTTCAATAGTGTTTATTTATTTATATTAAAATAATATAAATATTATTTTTAAAATTTATATTGAATTTATATCCAAATAATATTTATTGAACTTTTTTGAGTGCCATGTTAACAAATATAAATAACATTTTTCTAACATTAGACTAGCAACATAATTTAAACCACTACTTGGCAGTTCCTTGGGTCCAACACGTGGAATGAAATGACCTCTTCCCACCACCACCCTCGACACTGCGCCGGCGAAGTTCCCTCGTTTTCTTTCGCGCTCTCTTCTTCCCGCTCCACAAGACGAAAGAACGAGCGAGAGTTCTTCTTCTTCTAATTTTCTGTTTTAGACACGTCATTATCGGCTTCTTCGTATCGATTGGGATATCGATCGGATTAGAATCTGCATGGTAGTTTAGGGCTTGTCTCTGGCTGGAAGAAGAGGGAGAATTCCAGGGAGAGATGTCGGGAGTCGATTCTGAGGACCACAAAACTCTTATCAGATACGCTCAGTCGGCTTCCGAGCCAGACGTGGAGGCTCAGCCGTCTTTGCCGCCGCCTTCATCGTCAAAGGGGAAAGGGATCGGCAATCTTTTTCGCAATCTTGATCGGAGCTTATCTGGTCGTGTCAGTCACAGGCAATTGAGCCGTGGGATATTCCCTTCCGTCAAGGGTTATGAGAGCCCGCGCGATGAACTTGCCGACGGGGCGCCGCCAGAATGGGCGCTGCTGCTCATCAGCTGTCTCCTTGGTGTTGCTACAGGAATCTGCGTGGCGGCCTTTAATCGCGGGGTATGTTCACGATCTGCTGCTTGCTCTGGCCTCGCCTTAGCTCTTTTGTATATTGAATGGTTTGATGTTGAAATATAAACAATTTAGCCGTAAATGTTTGAAAAAACTATTTTTTTATGTAATTTTGTTGCGATACTATTAGTCGACAAGGGACAATAGAAAAGGGTTTCCGATACGTTTGCGAGTTTGTTCTTAGCTTCTGTTATGTATATTACGTTATATTATTGGGATAATTACCGGCATGGAGCACGTGATATTTTGTTGTTAGCACATTATACTGCGAAACGTGGTTTGCTCTGTATTCTTTCTTTCTTTTTTTTGGATTTATACTCGAAGAAAAGCTTATAGCACACTATTGAAGACGAGCTAATTGAAATCAGAAATAGGAGCTATTACATTCAATGTTTTTTAGGTAATGCAAATAACGCTTGATGGATGACGATGTTATTCAAATAAGAGTGCTATCAATTTAATGCAACTTGTTTTGTTGGCTAACTTGATAAATTATTGTTATCAAACCATATGATAACATCTATATGAATTTTAATACTAAATTTTGAATGACATGATTGACACTTGTGCATCACTATTCAACATTAAATCAAAATGATAATTTGTAAAGAAAAACCGACCATATATCATGACATTTATTTGTACAAAGTGTAATTTATGCTGTTACTTAATTTATTCATGAGAGTAGAATTAACTTCAATACTGGTAGACCATCTACATTGGTTTTTAGATTTGCAATTGTATTGAGATACATTTGTTGCATCCGGTGGCAAATCCAAAACCTAAAGATAAGGGTTGCATATTGGAATGTTAAAATAATGTGCCAAACATAAATGTTAAAGTCAAATTTGAAGATTTTGATTAAGACTTGATATTGCTTGAGCCAAGACATGTTAAAACAAATGTAAGGTGTGATTAAAAAGAAAAAATGTTCCTTATTGCTCCAATATGTGCTGAACGGCTATAATTTATTGATTTTTTTTTTATCTCATAAAGTATACAATAGAATATATTATATTTGGAAGTAGGTATAGCCTTGGGTAGAGTTTAAGTTATGTCAGAATGAATTTGGACTAAACAATTTTGAGTTTAGGTCAATTGAATCTCAAAATATGAATAATTTATTATATTGATGCTAAATATGAATAATTTTAATAACAACTTTGTTTTATAGAATTCCTCAGGACTAGTGCAAGGAATATTCTAATTTTCCACAATCTTTAAAATGATTAGTTCACATGTTTCTAGAGTAGTAGCTTTGTGCTTGGCCATATTTAGTTGTAGGTGACATAGCATAGCACTCACCCAATTTATAGTTTCAACCTAAGCATACATTAATATCAAATTATGTTTCATAAATCTTTTAATGGGATGATTTAATAATTAAATCAAAGCTGAGATTAGACATTTAGGGTTTGTTATTAATACACTAAAATAGATGCTTCGCTTTTGATCTAGCATACAATAGATTAACTGAATTATACTACTCATGAAAATTTTAGCATAAAACTTGAAGTCAAATTAATTTATTCTATTCTAATTTTATTATTATTATTATTGTTATTATATATATATGCATATATATACATTTATATATATATACATATATATACCTATATATGTTATCCTTTTAAGAGAATCGAACAGAGGAGATCTTACCTTACATCGAGTGCAGAATCGTGTGTACGCAGAAGGTCGAGTCGAGCGTACGCAGAGAGGGACCGAACGGCAAGGGTCGGGCGCGGAATCTAGCGGAGAGGGTTCCACGCAGAGGCGGGAGGACTGGACCGTGCATGTTGGGACGTCGAGTGCACTCGTATCGGCTTCTGTCTGCCTGCTCGCCTGCTGCGTGCTTTCGTCGGCCCAGGTACGCCCCTTTAGTCTAGCGTGAGAGAGGGAGAGGCGAGAGGAGCAGTGAAGGACCGAGGGGGGTATGCGCTCGATTAAATAGGGTGTGCGTGCGTAACGCACACCCAATTTATTCGTCTGCTTTGAGCGGATTGCGGCCTTAAATGCCGACGATTTCAACATAGATTGCCGGTTATTGCCTTTAAAGAGGTAATTTATATTTTACTTAATTTGATTATGGTTTAATGACAATATAAATTCCTATTTCAGCATTTAGTTTGAAAAAATTAATCAATATTTGTAACTGAAAAGTTATTTTAGCGGGAGATTGTAACGGAAAGAAAACTGAAATTTGCGGGAGATTTCAACATAAAGGAAACTGAAATTTGCGGAACGTTAACACTTTCCTTATCAATGACCTATGGTCATTACAGTTCTTGATTTTTTTGAATTTAAGAAAATTCAAAAAAAAAATAAAGTGGGAATTTTCGTTATCCGGATTTCTCCCAGATTATTGCACTTTGATCTAAAAAAATTATTTCTATCTAGAGGTATTTTTGTTTGCCCTAATTTGAGATTCCCCGTGATCCTGATGTTAAAGTCGGGATTTTAACCTAATTTGCAAAGTAACGATATCGTGTCGTTACAAACTCCTCTACTTAAAAATGATGTCATCATCTATATCTTAAGAACAAAACGAAGACAAGGGAAATTTTTTGTTACCTTAATTAAGAAATAACTCTTGATACTTTCTTCACATAATATCTTTCATTTCTCACGTGACTTTTTTTGCAGTATGGTTATGCCTCTGAACTTTAACCATCGGGATTGTTCTGCTTCTTAATTTACGGCTGTCTTCCTCAATGATTTTATGAGGTTTTTTGACATAAGTCAAATCAGGTTGAATTTCGACTGTTAAATCAGAAATTTGCTGAGAGAATTCCTAGAGACATTTACGGAGCGCTGTTACGTGAAAACGTTGTGCATGGCAAAAAATATTTCAGGAAGTTTAAGCCTGTAAGCCGAGCTTCCAATTCTTGCAGTTACTTCGAATGGTTCAACATATTTGGGGCTTAGCTTACTAGTAACTCCAAAGCGATGTATTCCTTTCATAGGGCTAATCTTTAGATAAGCACGATCACCAACGTGAAATTTTAGCATCCTGTGCCTTGCGTCGTCGTATTTTTTTTGTTGGTCCTGGGCTGCCGCAATTCAGCTTTTGATTAGCCTTATCTTTTTGTTTGTCTCTTCAATTAACTCAAAACTATAAATTTGTACATCTCCAACTTGTGTTCAGGCTAGAGGAGTGTTGCACTTTCTCCCATATAAAACTTCATAAGAGGTCATCCCAATGCTTGATTGGTGGCTATTATTATATGCGAATTCGATTAAAGGTATGTGTTTTTCCTAATTACCACTGAAATCTAAGATACTTAGTTGCAGCAGATCTTCTAATACTTGATTAACCCTTTCAGTTTGCCCATCTGTCTGTGGATGGAAAGTGATGCTTAGAGCTAGCACGGTTCCTAAATCACGATGAATCGTTTGCCAAAATTGAGATGTAAATATGCTATCTCGATACGAGTTATTACTTTTGGAATTCCGTGGAGTCGGATTATTTCTCTGATATAAAGTTTGGCTAACTTTTCAACGGTGTCCGTCTGCTTAATAGGAATAAAATGAGCTGATTTAGTCAAACGATCCACTATCACCCAAATTGCATCTGCCCCTGAACGATTCCTAGGTAATCCCATGACAAAATTCATAAAAATGTCTGACCACTTCTATTCTGAGATTTCTAATGGATGCAAGAGTTCACCTAGCTTTTGATGTTTAGCTTTTACTAAACAACACACATGGCACTTGGCAATAAATTCAGTCACGCTTCTTTTGAGTCCTGGCCACCATAATACTTATTTTAAATCCTGATATATTTTGTTGTTTTCGGGGTGAACTGGATATTTTGAGTTGTAGCTTCACTTAGTATTTGGTTTTGAATGGATGCATTATTAGGAACCCAAACTCTTTTTCTATGATAAATATACATCCCTTACTGAGTTGTAGGTCTGATCTACGTCCATTTTCTATGTCTGCTTTTAACTTTGAATACTCCGGGTCTTGTTCATAAGCGTTTGTTATCTGCTATAGTAGCGTAGGTTCGTCGGTACTTATCTGGAGCAGATCGCTTAACTGCTTGCTGGAAATGGGTCTTATCCCTAGTTTATGGAACTCTTCAACTAGGGGCTTGCCATAATTATTTCATTCATAGATGCTTTTCTGCTGAGGGCGTCGGCTACGACATTAGCTTTTCCAGGGTGATACACGATACTAAGATTGTAGTCGCAGATTAATTCAAGCAATCTTCTTTGCCTGTAGTTTAGTTGCTTTTGGGTAAAAATATACTTTAGACTTTGGTGGTCTGAAAAGATCTCGCAACGTACCCCATACAAGTAGTGCCTCCTGATCTTTAAGGCAAAAACAACTGACGCTAACTCCAGATCATAAACCGAGTAGTTCCTTTCATGCTTCTTTAATTGCCTTGAGGTGTAGGCAATTACCTTCCCCTCTTGTATAAGGACACATCCCAATCAAATATTGGATGCATCAGTGAATACTTGATAATCTAATCCTTCTTGTGGTAATACCAGAACTGGGCGACAGTTAGTACTTTTTTTAATTTCTGGAATGCTTCTTCACAATCTTGGTGCCAGATTAAAGGTACTACTTTTTGAGTTAACATCAAAAGAGGTGAGGCTAATAGCGAAAATCCCTTAACAAACTTTCGGTAGTAGCTTGCTAGACCCAAAGAGCTTTGAATTTCAGTTACAGTGGTGGGTTGCGGCCATTCCTGAATTGCACTAATTTTATTCTGATCAACTTTTATTCCTTCTGCATTAATTACATGACCCAGAAAAGCGACGGATTTCAGCCAAAATTTATATTTTGTGAATTTTGCAAACAGTTGATGCTCCCTTAATGTGCTTAACACAAGTCTCAGGTGAACCTCATGATCTTTTTCGCTTTTGGAGTAAATAAGAATGTCGTCGATAAACACGATCACAAATTTATCCAGAAAGGGTCTAAGAACTCGCTGCATTAGTAGATCCATGAAAACTGGTGGGGAATTGGTTAACCTGAACAACATTACCAAAAATTTGAAATGTTTGTAACGAGTTCTGAATGCTGTTTTTGGAATGTCTTCTTCTCGCACCTAGATTTGATGATAACCTGATCATAGGTCTATTTTTGAGAATACTTTGGCCCAGCGAGTTGATCGAATAGATCGTCTATTCGAGGTAGTGGATATTTAGTCTTGATAGTTATCTTTTTTAATTCTCGGTAGTCAATGCACATGCGCATCGAACCATCTTTCTTTTTAATAAAAAGAATTGGAATGCCCCAGGGTGACATGCTGGGCTTAATAAGGCCTTTTCCCATTAGTTCCTGCAATTACTCGTGAAGTTCTTGCAACTCCTTTGGGGCTAGATGGTAAGGTGCCTTTGAAAAAGGCTGCGCTCCAAGCACTAGGTCAATAGTAAAATCTATTTCCCTTATTAGAGGCAGATCGGGAAGCTCGGCCAGGAAGACATCAGGGAATTCTCTGATTATTCTAGTTTCTGATAACGGGACGTCTTTTTCTGATTATTTTAACAAAGAGACTAGGTAAACCTCGCACCCTTTGCGAATTAACTTCTCTGCTTTAAGTGCGCTGATTAGAGAAGTGTTAATACCTAATTTGCCTATGAATACATCAGGTTTCCCTTCTCTCTTAAGGGTAATTTTCTTCTTCCGACAATCAATGATCGCTTCATGCATACTTAATCAATCAATTCCTAAAATAATGTCAAAGTTCATTATAGGGAGGATTTGAAAGAGTGGCCTCATATACCACATCATTGATTGGGATGTTGCAAATGCAAAACTGCTAAGCACTCATGGTGGCAACTCACGAATGAAGATGATGTTAGTTTCTAACAACCAACCAAGCATTAATGCTACTGATATCATTTTCCAATAACTCACAAATGAAAATAATGCTAGTTTCTAATAACCAACAAAGCATTAATGTTATTGATGTTATTTTTCAGTAACTCATGAATGAAAATGATGTTGGTTTCTAACAACCAATCAAGTATTAATGTTATTGATATCATTTTTCAGTAACCCATGAATGTTATCACGTTGGTTCCGAACAAGCTTCAAATGAATTTGGCTCAAAGCAAATAAGTAAAGCTAAGCAGCAATAAATTATAAAAAGTAACACATCATATATTGGGTATTTTTGTTCTTTAAGATCCAATGTTTGATAGTTCGACTTTTGGATCTGCATTTAGATTTGGATATTTTTAAATTAGCTTTTAGCCAACATTCTTAAGAGTAATTACTATCTTCTTTTTCATTCTGTTTTTCTTTTGCTTTTACATTATGTTTGTGTTATTATTATGACAATAATAATAATATATGAAAGTAAAAGACAGAAAATAATAATAATAATAAAATATTAGAATGAAAAGTGTTTGAATGAAAATAATAGTCATCTTATAACATATGCACTGTTTATCATTATTGATTAATGACAACAATACTAATGTGATGACATAATCTTATTATATTTATTTTCTTAATAATTATATATTAAACATTTAATATTATTAGCAAAATCTTCTCATTTCTACCTCATTTCCCTCTCTTACCTAGGATAGTATTGCTGGGAGGCTGGATGGCTGAAGGAGGTGGTCAAAATGGTGGCTGGCTAGTCGCTGGCAGGAGGAGGGAGGAGGGTTGCTGCTGGAAGGGAAGGGGAGGTTGGCAGCAGGGAGAGGGGGCTGGTTGGCTGCTTTGGAGGGCCGGGAAGGGGGCTGGTTGGTTTGGAGGGTTCGAATGGGGTGGCCGGGTGGCTGCCGGGGCCTGTGGCTGGCAGCAAGGAGAGGGCTGACAGCAAGGAGAGGGGTTGCTGTTAATGAGGGGAAAGTGATGGAAAAGGAGGGGAGGGGGTTTAAATCGAGGGAGAAGGGGGGAAGAGGAAGAGTCTTCCCAAACTTAAGCAAGGGAGGGAAAGAGGAAGAATCTCTTAAGGAAACTTAAATAAATTATTTTAAGTTAAATTTTTCGTATTTTTCCGCTGTTTAGCGTCCAAAAATAACCAAACTTGACACCAAGGTATGTTATGATGTTACGAACACTATTGCGCCGAAAAACTTTCAATTCAGAGCAATATTTTATTTTTAATTAATTTCTGAAGTTTTAAACTTTGAAAATTAATTGAGATCAAATCGACGATCCAAACATGATGAAACTTCATGAGCTACTTTTAAATAATGTTCTTAACATAACGACATGAAAATTGATGAATTCTGACACGTATTTCAATGTTCTTGATTTTACTGAATTTAAGAAAATTCAAAAAAAAAAGAAAGCCGGAGTTTCCTTTATCCGAATTTCTTCCAGACTAGGACACTTTGATCCAAAAAAATTATTTCTATCTAGAGGTATTTTTGTTTCCCTAATTTGAAATTCCTCGGGATCCTGATGTTAGAGTCGGGATTTTGACCTAATTTACAAAGTAACGATATCGGGTCGTTCAATATGGAAGAAGGTGTGGCGCCCATGGAATGGGCTGAAGTTGATGAGCATTAGATTTTTGTTACTGCTACTATGGATCAGACAATAATTGTGCTTTGGCTAATTTAGAGTCATTTAAAGTCGGCTTAAGATTGGTAAAAGTACTCTGATGCTCATCGTCATCGTATAGAGTTTGAAACTGGTGCCTTCTGGCTCATCAAGGTTAACCATATGAAGAAAGAATGTCTCTCATTTTGGACTAAAAGGGAAATTGACTTCATGAAATACGTGAGCCCATTGAAGAAGTTGTTGTGTTAAAGTTTTAGTGCATTTATTTGACATTTGCAATGTATTTCATGTTTCTATTTTCTGCAAGTGCTTATTTAATCCATCAAACAAAGCCCTTGAATTTGAAATTGCTATATAATTGGATCTATCATTTCTATTAGAGCCAAAGAAAAAAAATTATTATTTCATGTCTGAAAATTGAGAAATAAAGAATTTAATAATTTACTTTTCATCATTCATTAAAAGTTTAAGCTTTATGGTAAATTGGTTGGCTCATTTTTTTTGTTAAATGGGAAAAGGTTGGCACACCTCATTGGATAATTGAAAAATGTCTTATTTGAGAAGAATATTTTCTTACATACATGTGATTTAAAATAATTAAGGTCATATTGGCATCATTATTTGTGCTTCTTTTAAACACAATAAATAAAAAAAAATATTTGGTTACATATTTAAAAAAATAAAAAACACGATACTTTTATGAACACCTGAACTATTTTAAGTATTTGAGAGCCCAAATAGATATTCCTTAAGCTAGCTGGCCTACTTGACAACAATCTTTCCATCTCAGTTTCTATGACAAAAAATAAAAAACACAGCTTTTAGATGTTAAGTAATCTTTTTTTTTTTCTAGACTTTAAGTTTAAGGGTGTTTGGTTTGAAGTAAAAAGAGTGCAATGTAAAATTTTGGGGGAATTAAATTCCCCAAATGCTTCCTTTTGTGATATTTTTTTACGTCATAGTTGGGTGTCTTACGATTACATTGTGCACAATGCACGCAAAAAAAGAATCGTAAATAAGGTGTTCACGGTGTTGCATGCCTCCTCTGGCCTCAGACAACCTCTGTTGGTCTTCCTTGGCCTCTGCCATCCCAAATATGGGCTTGCTGCACCAGTTTAAGCGTATACATCTGCTGGGCTTTCCCGGGAGCTACTGATCTTTTGCCAGCCATGCCCATGACTGGCCATTGCCGGTTATGTTTGTGTTTACAGGCTTGGACGCTCGATTATGATTTCTTAAATCTTTTAGTTTTACTTTACACCTAGACAAACAATATATATATATATATATATATATATATATATATATATATATATATATATGTTGTAAACTACAAAATTTCCAAACAATATAAATATTATATATATTTGATTTGAAAACACTTTAAACTTCATTTATTTTATTTAGCATTTTTTACCTCCAGACAAACTATCGCTTAATGTCAAAATGAAAACAAAGCGAAAGGAATATAAACTATTAAATAAAATGATGAGGAAATATAAGATCACTCAAAGGGTGCAATTTGGGAGGCAATCTAGTTTAATTTAATATTTGTGTTGCACACCCATTGGTATGTATGGAACGCACCTTCAGCCACACTCAAATTTCAATTTGGAATGCTTATATACTAATGATTTTTGGTGCCATTGATTTTATTTTTAGGTGTGTATAAATGATTGAGAGAAGCAATAAATTTGCAGGTTATTTGTTATTTTTTTTTGTTGATGTTAAATTCAGGCTGCTTGTGGCTGAAATCATTTTTATACTTGATTAGATTGAGAATGCTAACTATTTGCAAACGCTAGTGAGAACAAAAGCTATCGACTGACAATAATAACAGGTTATATAAATGCTATCATTTGTGACAAGAAGCTCATACTCTTGCACTTGCAAATGCTTGAGAATTGATTGTTGGTGTTTGTCCATTTTATCTTAGCTTATTTTGTATATTCATTTTAAGTGGTACTTGTGTTTTGAGGTTGTGCTAAATCTTACCTATACTAAGCTAGTTTATTGATGAATTTGGATGTATCTATATCCTTCTTTTTTATTTAACATAGGTACATGTGATTCATGAATGGGCTTGGGCTGGTACTCCAAATGAAGGAGCTGCATGGCTTAGATTACAAAGACTAGCTGATACATGGCACAGGATATTATTAATACCAGTAACTGGAGGTGTTGTTGTTGGAATGATGCATGGGCTACTTGAAATCTTTGAACAGATAAAGCAGTCCAGATCACATAAACCAAGCATAGATTTGTTGGCTGGAATCTTCCCAGCAATCAAGGCTATCCAAGCTGCTGTGACCTTAGGAACTGGTTGCTCATTGGGTCCTGAGGGTCCTAGTGTAGATATTGGTAAATCATGTGCCAATGGATGTTCGGAAATGATGGAGAACAGTAGGGAAAGGAGGATTGCTCTCGTTGCTGCTGGAGCTGCTGCTGGGATTGCTTCAGGTTGCATTTGTTTTTATTTGCTTTATCCTTGGCTTTTGTAAACTAGATATTATGAAACAACTGTAGTCATCATGGCCTGGATTAAGATGAAGCTCATGGGTATTTTTATCTAGCAAATATGGTCCTTTCATGCAGGACTAACTTTTGCTGTATTCAAACTGAATCAGGGAATGTTGAATGTTTATTTAATACTGATTGCCCACCCATGAAAAACCATATCGTCATGCATATTTGTGGAGCAGATAAGCTCTCAATATTGGTTTGACAAACTTGTTTTTCTTACTGGTAGCCATCATGACCTTGGGAAGTTTTTTGACACACGATATCTTCATGAATATTTGAACTATTTTTTTGTCAATCTTTTGATGTGATTTCAAAATAGCCATCTTCAACTTTTGTAAGAAATTTTTCATGTAGGTTTGACAAGATTGTTATCTTAGCACTAGTTTTTCTTACTTTTGTTTAGCTTTCTAATTTTGGAAAATTTCTTGATGATAAGGAAAATTTCTTGGAAAACAATTACATTTATATACATATTTTAATTTTTCTGCCATAAGTTATTATTTTTTGCTTCTTGAAATCATTATCAATTTAAAATTTATTGATGCTGAAAGATGTGAAGAAAATAGCTTATATAGATTTACTATCAAAGTTGTTGTGTAAATTTATAAAGATGGTACTTATAATATAACTTAGGTTATACTGTAATAAAATCTTAATATAAAGTAGTGTAGTACTATTAAATTATTGCTGTGTTGTATATAACATCTATATAATAATGTGGGCATGCAAGCATGGTGTATATCCTCATGTGTAGTGACATGGTTATACATTTTGAATGAAACTCATTTCAAAATGTTTTATCAATTTACAACAATAAGATAAATTGTTTAGATAATTTATGCGTAATTTTAACTTTTTATTGTACATAGCATATTATATTAATTATTATAATTACTATGCACATAAAAAGTTAACAAATTTATTATGTAATGAATTATTGTAGTTCATTAAATTATGCATTAATTTTTATAACTGGAATTTCAATAATTTAAAATGACATAAACAGTACGATTTGTGTATATTTTATATATCGTTTTTGTAAATCTCATTTTCTTGCTTGTTTTCTCCTCGATGAGAAAAAAAGAACTAATTTGTAGTGCTGCTTCCTTAATTCAACATCAGGTTTTAATGCTGCTGTTGCTGGATGCTTCTTTGCCATTGAAACTGTGCTTAGGCCACTGCGTGCAGAAAATTCACCTCCT
The DNA here is from genome assembly GCA_016760335.1 of Gastrodia elata. Classification (NCBI taxonomy): domain Eukaryota; kingdom Viridiplantae; phylum Streptophyta; class Magnoliopsida; order Asparagales; family Orchidaceae; genus Gastrodia; species Gastrodia elata. The sequence goes on along the minus strand of CM028684.1, from coordinate 29,043,990 downwards.
TTCACAACTGCAATGATTATACTTGCATCAGTTATATCATCCACCGTTTCAAATATTTTACTTGGAGAACGACCAGCTTTTACTGTACCGACGTATGAACTAAAATCTGCTGCTGGTATTTTATCTTATTCTGACTCAACTTAGTATAACTAGAGGTATAAATAGAACCTGTATCACTGCTGACATCATCTGATGGAATGTGGAAAATGTGGAACTAGTTTGTCACCAGAGTTTAGTTTCATTGTGATCTGCTAAGTTTGATTTTAGAATACTATTGTTATTTAGGAAGTATATGATATTTTTATGTAATTTAACACTTCTATATTGCTTGACATGGAACTTAGAAGATTTACGGAATAAGAGATCTTATATTATGTTTATTGACGTGTTTCTTCTTGAAATGGGCTTTCCCTCGTTTTTGACATGCTGCTAATTGAGATTTATCTTTTTTAAGGATTTTTTTTTTAAAGAAAAATGCTCAATGCTCTATATACCCTTACAATGTTTTAACATCATCTTTTTGCAACACGCCATAAAAGTTGCAATGTTGGTTCATGTAACAACCCAAAGTCGTTACTTTACGAATTAGGTCAAATCCCGCCTTAGAAATCAGAATCCCGAGGAATTTCGAATTAGGGCAAACAAAAGTACCATAGATAAGAATAATTATAAAGATCAGACTACCCTAGTTTGGGAAAAATCCAAATAACGGAATCTCCTGTTTTATTTTTTGAATTAATTAAATTCTATAAATCGAGAACATTGGAATGCATGTCCAAATTCATCATTTTCAGTGTCATTATGTTAAGTATATTATTTAAAGGCTGCTCGAGAAATTTCGTCAAATTATGAGTGCCGGTTTTATCGTAGTTAATTTTTGAGTTTTTAACCTCAAAAATTAATATAAATTAAAACATTACTCTGAATCGAAAATTTTTGACGCGAGGGTGTTCGTAATGTCGTAACACACCTCGGTGTCAAGTTTCGTTGTATTTGTATGCCAAACGGCGGAAAAATACGATTAATTTAAATATAAGCAATTTTCTTAAAATTTCTTTCCCACTGCAAATCGCAAGCTGTGCGATTTCTTTCGCCTCTGGCGGAAGAAGCTTTCGCACCAGGGAAGTACTGGCGCATGCGATGCGCCATTAAGGTGCTTTTAGCGCACGTTTGGCGCAGGAGACCCGCTCCTGCGCCTATTTAAGCACTCCCAGCCCTCCCTTCTCCTCTCTAAAACAACCATTCTCTCCCAGCACTCCCAGCTCACTTATCCTCTTCAAAACAGCCAGCCGACCAACTTCTCTTACAGCCCACAGCAGCCCTTCCTCCTCTTCTCCCCACACAGCCAGCCACGCAGCAGCTGCCAACTCCCATTCCAGTCCCTACTAGCTCTAGCAAGAAGACAACAGCCTCTTTGCAGCAATAACAAGAAGCCAGCAGCAGCAGTCCCTAGCAGTCCCACAGCCAGCTGTAGCCCTTGCCAGCCAGCAAGCTGCCGGCCACCCAGCAGCCCTCTCTTGCCACTACCAGCCAGCCCTCTTGCTGCAACCACCTCGGTTAACCGTTCGGTCATCCATTTCGACCTCTTCGTTCTTGTCCGGCAATCTTAATCTAAGGTAAGAAATGGAAAAGAGGAGAAAGAAAAGGAATTTTCTTTTTTTTTTCTGTGCTTAAATCATTAGTATGATAATTAATGATATTAGTATTATCATCTCAATACATCGTTCACATTATCATAATGGATAATAGTGAAATTGTAATAAAGATGTTTATTATTTCTAATCAATCATTTTATTTCAATTAATATTATCATAATGATAACATTATGTTATTACATCCAGTGACTTAATAAATACAGACTTCTATCAGTTATGAAAATATGAAAGAAAATACAGAATAGAAAAGAGGAATGTAAAAATCCTTAAAAATATATCACATTACTTTTTAAAAGAGCTAATTTAAAGAAATATCGGAAACTTAAATGCAGATTGAACAAACTGTCACTCATCCGAACTTGAGGAACAAATGTACCCAGTACAGGACGAATATTACATTTTACATTTTTTACTGCTTCACTTATTTGCTTTGAACCAAATTTCATTTGAAGCTTGGTTGATTGTTCGGAACCAATGTGGCAACATTTGTGGCTAGTTACTGTAAAAATGACATCAACAATAGCATTCGTGGCTAATTACTGGAAAGAAGACATCAGTAATAACATTCAGTGGCCAGTTATTGGAAAAATGACATCAGTAATAGCATTTGTGGCTAATTATTAGAAAGAAGATATTAGTAAAAACATTTGTGGGTTTCTGAAAAAATGACATCAGTAACAACATTCGTGGTGGGTTACTGGAAAAAGGACATCAGTAACTTATATCTTTGAGCTAACATCTTTTGCAGGAAATAAATTATTTTATTTTCTCTTTTACCTCATTATTTTTTCTGTATCTTTTTCTCAAATCGCATTTCTGCTATTATAAAATGTAATACTTTATTGCTTACTGCAGTACTTAGAGTATTCTCTAACTACTGGGAATTCTAATCTCGATATTATTTTATGTACAAGACCAGGTCAGGTGCTTCTGGGAGAATACACGCAAGAACCCTAATGCTTAAAATTTTAAATCTGCTGATAGATCCATGGCGCTATCTTTTATCTTTTTTTTCTTTTCCTCTTTTGTACGAGGAGTATGATGAAAAGATCTTATAATTTGAAATATATGAATAATATATTTAGTTTTTCTATGTGTCTCTTTTATTTCTCAAATTACTCAATATGATCCTGCGGTACGTGAACACCCGAATGTCGGGATTTCACAGTTCACCATCATCTTATATTTTTATTCACACTCCCCTATAGTTACTCCTCTAACAAGTCTCATATATATTATTGTATTCTAATAATATATACTATTACAAAATAAAAGGTTTATGAGAACAGATTTGAGTCAATACGAAACAATGCCAAAATGGTCCCAAGCAAAAACCAAAAACCAGTGAATGTGAGATGAACCAAACTTAGTTGTACGTCCCCTTTAGTTGGTGTGCCATTAATCATATGATGGGCATGAGAGGAACGAGTAGTGTTATTCTTACCGCATCTTCCACAGTATGATATGGAAAAGTTTTTGATTGGTGTAGCAATATCAAGGGCCCTTGATCAAGCGCCAAACACCAAGCATGCCCATCTTTATCTATGCCATCAACAAAAACAAGGCAATTAGCAATGACACAAGCGCTTTACAAAGCATTAGAAAAACAATCTGTCCATTAGAAAGTTGGAGCCATACACTTAGAATCAGTACCAGACAGCAGCAAGACCACGAACCTAGATAGGGTAGTAGGAGGTTTACTACTGAGATTACCTAGTAAAAAAGCAGTGACCAGGGCTCCAAAGGACAAATTGATTCTTCTAAACTGGCAATAATTCTAGTCTCAAAAGTAATAGGATGCACTCAAACAACGAGTGAAGAATTCACTACATTCATTCTCTGGATCCACTGAAGGGATATTGATTGAAGTAACAATTTTAAGTACCTTCTCTTTCTACCTACAAATGGATTTGTTAGATCAACAATGGATTAATGAGAAAACTTGTCTAATTGTTAGGATATTAGGATTTGATTAGGAGTAGTTTGAAAAACAATCTATACTTGTGCTGGAAATATTTGAGATATCTGCCATTTTTAAAAGCATAGTATGCAATTAGAGTGTGTGATGGATGCATCAACCTACATCAAAGTCTATACAAAAGATAGTATGGAATTATCAGTAGTTTGGCGAGTTAATAAGAAGTGGTGACCCAATTATACTGGCAATAGCAAACAATGCTTTATGCTTATGAAATTGGAGTAGCAAACCTGGGAGAAAATCTAAAATGGGGTTATTGATGATTCATATAAAATATCTGTGAAGGGAGTCATTTGAGAACTTTCATTGTTGTCTATTAAAAAAGAAAATTAATGACAAAAACTCTCATGTAGTGTCATTAGATTAAAAAAGTGTTACCATGTAGGTATCAAAATGATTGATGAAATATTTATCCAAGGCACCCAAAATTCTTAAAACTTATAAAATGGGTGTTTCTTTTAAAAGCTGCTAATGAGTGTAAAAATGAAATTTTAGTCACATCAAAAAGTTTTACAATAAGAAATAAAATTTCAGAAATGCCACACTTGGGCTCTAGCAAGGAAGAATTGGAAGTGTTTCTCAATGTACTTTAAGAATAGTTTCACATCAGGAAAGTGTTGACATTTAAGCATTCCTTGATTCTTCAAGTCTCACCGAGTTCATCTTTAGCTTTTTTATCGTCTTGAATAACTCTTGTCTTAACATTTGGATCAACATCATTTAAGTTTCTAGGATTTGACTTATTTTGTAGTTGAGATCACCAAAGCAGCTACATTTTACTGTTAACTTGTAAGCTAGTCTTTTCTGAAACTAACATTACTATACTTTAAAAGTTAATTTAAGGGTTGTTTTCATCAACACACGAGCCTCCAAATCCAGGTTAGTTGTGCATGCGACTCTATAGTCAATAGAGGGGAGTTTGCAGATTAGCAAGGTTAAGCATAGTGGATTTTCTTACCAAGAGAGCGACAATGACAGCTAAGAAGTGGAGTTGAATAAAGGTCTTCCAATTCAACAAGAATTGCTTGGGATGAGGGCATTCCTAACACCATGTAGCTGATGTGGTCTTTGCAGTTATGAGAAAGTACTAGAAAAATTGGTCCCGACATGTTATAGAGATATGACATTGAGACACTAGCTATATATGTAGAATGAAATCGTGGAGGGAGATCGTTAACAAATGCACAACAACATTAGGACTACAATAAATCAAAAATAGGCATGCATTATTACCAAAGTTATGAAATAATAGCCTTGGGTCAAAGTCTAAATCAATAGTGGTTTTGCAAGAGGTTAATCTAAAATCAAGGCTTGCATATAAATAAATCTTGTTTTTAATTTAGATGGAAATACTTTTCTTTCTTACCCATATTATTCGGTTGGATTGATGGATGGATGAGATGCAAGGACAATAGTGTCTTTTCAAGTAAAAAAATGATTTTTAATATTGCTTCACATCCATTCATTTAAGTGGATAAATTTTGAAATATATGTGGAGATAGATTTTTTTTCATCTAAAAGAATGTACTGATGATATTCATCTATGCATGTATGTGTTGCCACTGTCGACTCTTTATTTTGGGCTTGGAGGGGATTTTCTCTTGTGGTGTGTTTTCATCATTAGTGTCTTCTTTGGTTGGGTTTATTTTTTGTTGGCGGTACTGGCTATATGGTGGCTGTGGCTGAAGTCATGGGCATCTTTTGTTCGTGTCCCAATGATCTGGAGTTCCCCTTTTGTTTCATAGGAAGTTCATCATTTTCACTTTCCTCAATCTGCTCTATCTGTTGCCCTATGGTGATTTACATTATCTTGGTTCTCCATTAAACTCAACACTCCATTTATAGCTCTTGCATCGCCTCGGAAGAGGAGACTTTTAAGATCTCTTATGTATATTTAATTACTCTGGAAGCCCTTTCTATAGAATTGATGCTCTTATGTGTGTGTTTCTTACTCTACGGTTAATGAAAATATGTGGAACTTGAGGTAACGTCAATTTTTTGCTTAGGTGGCGGTGGCCCCTACTTTTGCTTTTGCGCACAGCCACAATACTATCAAGGCAACTTCATTTTTCGAGGGGAATCCTGTTTTGGTATTCTTTAAGGAAGAAGTTCAGTTTTGCTTGTCCTTTTAAATTCTCTTTTTGTCAATTTTCTTATAATTAACCATCGATGGAATGCTTACATAATACACTTTTAACTCTTTGGGAGCGTGATCGGTGGAGTTTCTGACTTTTTTTTTTGAAGAAAGTTGAGTCTTAATGACGTAAATATGTGTAGGCGGTGATATTTGAACTTTTGATTTGTCAATAGTAAACTCTATTGTTCCTCCAACTGCTGAGCTATAACATGTTGATTGACTTCAGGCATGCTTTTATTAAGCTCTTAATATTAATGATTATGATTCTTTAGTTTCATGTCTTCATCTCCACATTGATAAATATTTTTTGTGGTTTAATTAACTGTTTACATGAGTTTTATTATAATTTGGAGTTCTCAATTAAACTCATTTGGGTGGCATTATCCAAATTTAAAAATCATTTCTATAGCAAAGATACTCATGGTTCCTAGGATCTTTATTTGGTAAACCTCTTATGTTTTTCCACCTAAAAGTTATTTTGACCTTTTGTATGTTGAATTTTGGTGGAACTAGATATCATTTTTGAGCTTTTTTCCTTAGGTTTGGATTGACAATGGTTCATAGGATTTCTGTAGAAAGTGATTTTTTAAAAGGTTCCTAGTATTTCTATAGTTGTTTTAATATTAGATATGTGATAGAGAATTGTTATAGAATTCATTTGGAACTCAAACGACTAAGAGACGTTACCTGTTTCAAGTTGTGAGGATTTAATCATGTTGGTCTCTTTTAGTTAGAGATGCAGGGGTGCTAGTCATCTTGCCTATCAAATTTGGCATTAGCTTTAAACGTTGATGGGGATGATTATGGATATATTTAGAATCTGAATCTTGAATACATGTTTATAGATAGTAAATATAGACAATAAGAGTACCAGATACATCTAGTTCTCGACTTCTTAGTAGATTTGAGAATTCCTCTCAGTGAGAATGGACTAAGATATGTTAGCTTCTGATTTTTTAAAGCTTGAGATTTCTTATGGTGGATATGGCGTCACTTATCATGTCACCCTTTAATTGTCTTCTGTTATCAGTGGTGTCTATTCTATTTATAAATAAAAAAAGATGTGTGTGTGTATATCTATATCTATATCTATCAATATATATATATATATCTATCTATATATATATATATATAGATATCTATATATATATATATAGATATATGGGAGGCAGAGGATTGATACTATCCATTTAAGTGAATTTTTGCTTTCTTATACATTTGCCGCTATTCATCTATTTGGATTAGTAATCAATGAAATCTGAAAGGAAAAGGCTTATGCTTCTAGAAGGATAGAAACAGTCCTCAAAAACACTTTTATATGTTTGTGAGCATAGGAATTAAAATATGTTAGTTTTGTGGAGCACAGGAATGCATTGCCCCAGTTATAATTGAGATTAACTACTTACGTTTGATTCATGGAAAATTCGTGCAATTTTCTAGGAGAAACCTATTTGAGCATGCCATTTCATACTATTTTGTTGTCCCATTGCAGAACTACCACTGTACCTTATCCTGGGTATGTTGTGTGGGGCGGTCAGTGTGATTTTTACTCGTTTGGTTGTCTTGTTCACAAAATGCTTTGATTACATCAAGGAAAGATTTGGCGTTCCTTCTGTTGTATGCCCTGCTTTGGGTGGCTTAGGAGCTGGTATAATAGCCCTGAAATATCCTGGAATATTGTACTGGGGCTTCACTAATGTAGATGAAATATTGCACACTGGGAAAAGTGCTGCTGCTCCTGGAATCTGGTTGTTAACACAGCTAGCTGCAGCAAAACTAGTAGCAACTGCTCTTTGTAAGGGCTCTGGGCTTGTAGGCGGCCTTTATGCTCCAAGTTTGATGTTAGGTGCTGCTGTTGGCGCTGTATTTGGAGGTTCTGCGGCTGAATTAATAAATTCTGCAATTCCTGGGAATGGTGCTCTTGCGCAGCCTCAGGCCTATGCTCTTGTAAGCATATGAACTATTTGTATTATCCTTTGAAAATTTCTGCTTAACGTAAGCTTAAACTGGTTTTGTTCTGCAGGTTGGAATGGCAGCTACTCTTGCTTCAGTTTGTTCGGTTCCATTGACTTCTGTATTACTTCTCTTTGAGCTAACAAAAGACTACCGAATCCTTCTCCCGCTCATGGTAGATAATGTGTCTATATATGTGATATATATATTTATATATAAATGCATATTAATTTTTTAATGTTACTTATATCAATTGTTGAACCTATAGAGAACACAGAGGTAATGCCAAATTTTTGCTACTTTTGAGTAAAAACTGAGAAAAAATAACTCATAATCCCATAAGGCACAACTGCTAGTTTTCTTTTCAGCTGCCTACTCACACTTAACCAAAGGGGTTGAACCAAACACAGTAAAAAAAAAACAAAAAGGTGGAGCTGTTAGGGTATATATTGGCACCTAAAGGTGAAACCTAAAATCAAGAAAATGAACAACAAAAAAAAACATTGGGAAAAAATAAAAGGAAATGAAAGTAATCTTCTGTAATAGCACGTCGTGAACCCCAAAATTAATATGTAGCTGCAGGGCCAGTTGAACTTGAAGAGCAATGAAAAGCAGAAATTTCCATCACAAAATGAGTTGAAATAGAGTATTCACATAGGTGGTGGTAAACTGTATAATTATCAATCAGACACATTGAATGGTCCATTAAAATGCTAGCATCTAAAACAAAGCCTCCCATAGGAATGTGCTACCAAAGAAATTCAAAAGTGTAGAAGGAAGCATTTTACTTGTACCATGCTTACCAAATCAACCAAATCATTTTGCATTATTAGGATAATTAAGGACAGCATTTCAAATTAGATGTGAGTCAACTTTTATTAACTATATTAATTGATTATATAAAGTTAGGTAAAGCACAAAAACTAGCAATGCCTTTACTATTAAAAACAAACCAAGCATTAACTTTACTAAGCAGAATTGGCTGTACGATTCTTTTGTTTTTGTTATGCTCGATCAAATAATGGCCTTTTATAAGCTCTAGGTATGTGTGGTCATTCATAGCAGTTTTTGTTGTTTTCTTTTTTTTACGGGGACCAATTTTGTTAAGCCAAATTTTCTAGGTTGGGCATCTATGGTCTGCCATTAATATGCCAAAAGCTCCTATGGAATTTCTTTATGCTTATTCTCAATTGGGGTTACTCTAATCTCGCTACAACGGACTCATTTTTCATCGTATTTTTATGAGCACACCAACCCATCTTTCTTAGCATTCTTGTCTCTGCAACATTTAATTTATTAATATGCTTATGCTTTGAATTTCAACATTCTACTCCATGTAATATTGTTGGCCTTGGCCTTGTAGCTGTTCTATGTATATTTTTTTAATTTGAGTGATAATTTGGTGATTGCATAATACCTTTGAAGCATTCCCAATTTCATCCAACCCGCATGGATCCTATTAATAACACTGCCCCCAGTTTCTCTATTACTTTGTATGGCTAAACCAAGATGTTTGAATTGCTTTATCTTCTTGATAAAGATGATTTTCAATTGATATATTCTTAAAACTATAATTTCTATTATGATTTATTTTATATTCCATTTTGAATCTTGTTAGATGAAACTCATTAGATTCTAGGATAATTCTGTGGTGATTAGCTTTATCTAAATTTTCACTCTTATACTCTTAACAATAAAAAAATATCACTTGCAAATAACATGCACTGAGACACCTTTTTGAATGTGCTTAATCAAAAAGATTATCTTACAAATCACATTGTATTTGAATAGGTGTACCTGTTTCATTATACATATTTTTATTAGCACTAGTATAAGCAATACAAACCCCATTTCTTTCCAAAATTTTATAAATAATTTGTTTAATACTTTTTTATTTGCATTTTCAAATTAATAAATATCAAATGAAGTTCTACTTTTATTTCTAAATTTTTTCATAAAACTTTTTAGCAAGCATATATTCATTAGTGAAGCTACCAAGCATAGAGCCAAATTAATTTTGTGAAATTCTATTGCCTTGTCATAAGTTGTGTTTGTTCTCTCTCTCCCAAACTTCTAGAGAATTGCTCATTTACTTAATTCATATATAATTTATACAGTTATGCTCATCATCTTTGGTCTCATAAATATGTTGCATAATATTTCCCCACTCATCATTTCCTATTTTAAAAATTGTATTTAATAATTTGGTGAGCCAATGGACTACTTCCACTTGAAGTATTTATACACATTAATAAGGTTGTCATTCAGTTTTACAAATTTTGCAATCTTCATTTTCTTTAAAGCACTTCACACTTTATTAAAAATTTTATGAAAATAATTCATAATTTATTTTGAATGTTCCCACTTTTATAAACTTTTTCTAATCAATTTTTGCTATGGTCAATTATGTAGTCTTCTTGTTTTTTAATTTTGCTAGCTTATACAGGTATTATTCTCTCTCAAAATTGTTTCATATCTTTTATAAACTTTCAAAAATCATAATTTTGACATCACTTGCAGTTTTTTGATCCACAACAAGCTAATTTTCTTTTCCAGTTCTCTTTTTTCTAAATCACTTTTTATACCAAATATTTTTTAAGTTCTCCTTAAATATGTTGTTTTAACCATTTGATAGCTTTGTTGTTAGGAGCTCTCTTATTATATTATCTTAAATTATCTTTAGCCATCTTATGGATACAAGTAACCATTATTCGTCACATAATATTAGCTTCCCCCTCAAAGTCCCAGTATGGTTTAGAATTTTGTTCCATAGATGTCTCTTTTTCCATTTCATCCAGTCTTGAGACTTAGGTTTATTACAAGCTCTTTATTAAATGTTAAATTTAATTTCTTATCCGTACAAGATATTTAAATTTATTGCAACCCTTCCAAATATGCCATAGAATAATAAAAGTTGAATAATGGCTAAATGGATTTCTTAGAATACGATTGGCAAATTACTTCACTTGGCAATTATTTTACGAAGCAGAGTACTAGTAATTATCATCAAGAATTTATTTGATAGAAATACATTCCAAACCTTCTCAATCTTCATTTTACTAATATAGATGTACTCCAATTCCTTAATGTTGTAACAACATGTACATTTAGCAGCCAAGTAAAAACCTTTTAATTGAAGGGTAATGTTTGCAGAGATCCATGAATTCCAACCTCTCCAAATAAAATAAAATGTTAAAAGTGGGGGTAATGTGGTGTTTCAGAATGGGCTAAACAGACATTTTGATTTCATCGGATGAAAAACACCCCAAGCTTTCTTCATAAAATAGTAGGACAACTTGTTAAAATTACAAAATGGTGTATCCGCACAATTATATTAATATGGATGGAGGCAATCTTATTCCACAAGTTCTGAAGGTGAACTAAAGATAAGTTTAGAAAATTTCAATCTCCCTATGTAAAATTCTTTAAGTTTGAGGATTAGATACTTTACAAAGGTTATTTAAACAACCCATAGGGGATTAACAATTAAGCAATACACTTATATTCCATCCACCTCAATGCAAAGATATTTTATGTATTATTATTGTGAAGCTCAAGAATTTTTTTCATGCGAAAAAAGTTGAAAGCATAAATCCATTGAAATTTGTCTTCTTAGTTGCACAATATTCAACATGAGTATTTTGGTCCAATTAAAAGATTTGGATTGCATATTCTATCATACTTTAGCCAATAAAATTTAAAAGGCTGAATCTAAATCTCTAATGGCTAAACCATCTGAATAGAGAAATAGACTTGTTTTCAACTACTGTTGAAAACAAGTTTACTTATAGTATCTCTAACCAAAAGAAATTTATTGAGCATTATTCATATATGACTCAACATCTTAAAAGTCAATTGACTCATTTCTACTATAAAATATGAGGTAATTTGAATACCTATTTAATCAAAATTGACTCATTGACAGATCTAAGTTACGTAGTCTGCGCTCATACTCAAGTATACGTAGCTTGAGTATTATGGGATTGTAAGATCCCGAGATTCTTTGTCCTCTGGTAATGATGTATATATTGTTACTAAAGTGTATCTCTTTTCAGCAATGTTTAAGCAACAATTGAAGATTTTTATTTTAATAATTAAGCTAGATTATATTAAAGTGGTTTTGTAATTATTACATGCACAACATACAAGATTTACTACATGTGTCCTTCACCAAACCCTCTCCAAAGGAGGGGTTAGGCTGCCATTACAGTTAACATAACAAGAGAGCTACAAGAGATAACAAGTGCATACATTGCTTTTACAAAAGATGAAAATACAAGGCTAAGTTGAGAATGTGATACGTAGGAACAACTGCTTGAGTTCTCTCCGTCTTCTTCTTTCTCCAAGCCCTGTTCTTCTTTCGTCCTTGCTGTGCTTCTTCTTCCTTGGGCTGCAACCTCCTCCAGATCCCTCTTAAATGAAATTTAGGGTTCTCCCCTTTAGGTGTGTTTTCAAACTGATTTTCAGAACTCCCCTTAAGTCTTTCCTTTACTTTTTATAATGTCTCCTCCAGCCATCCTCTTTTAATTCTGCCATTAATTTTTCCTTGAAAGTTGGATTTATTTAACACTTTATTCTTTTATTCCTCATTGAAACTGAAGATTTGGCTTTTGCATTTATTTTTTTGGTACGGGAATTGGAGGAATTTAGAGTTTGGGCCCTTCACAATGCCTGCTTAAAACAAGTTTCAAAGTAGAATTCTAGCGCACGCTACGAAGCCACAATTCTAGCGCACGCTATGACGTGCTGTGGCGTAAGGGTTCTGGCCCCCTTTTGCGCTGCGGCATGTTGTGGCGCCTTAGTCTCGACCATCCGGGCGCTGTGGCGTCAGGAAAATAACAGTTCTGGCGTTGTGGCGCAAGGGTCTTGAACCTTCTGGCGTTGTGGCGCAAGGGTCTTGAACCTTCTGGCGTTGCGGCGCGCCGTGGCGCCTTGGCCTCGAACAATTTGGTGTTGTGGTGCTCTGCGGCGCATTGCCTTGAGCTGCAGCGCACTGTGGCATCTATCTTTATTTCCTATCCTGGCACTGTGGCGTTCTGCGGCGGCTTGCCTTGAGCATCCTGGCGTTGTGGCGCGTTGCTACAGATTGTCTTGAGCATCCTGGCGCTGCGGCAAATTGCCTCGAGCAACAACGCGCTGTAGAGTGCTACAGCGGCTTGCCTCGAGCAGCAGCGCGCTGTAGAGCCCTTTTTCATTAAATAGTTCATTTTTTGTTGTTTTGATCATTTTGAAGCTGAGATGACATAAAACACACTAAAACAACAACTAATCTTACTAAAAACTCGTATTTTAAACAAGAAAATGACTATAATTATGAGGCTCATCACTTATCTTCGCAGAGAGAAATTTATTTTCTTAACTCCTAATCTTATTAAATATTTTTTCAAAAGAGGCTCCTAGTAGCAATTTATTTCTATCTCTATAAAGTGGTGCACCGAGTTAGGATGAAGGCCGCCAACTTGGAACCATAAAACACCTTTAATTATTCAAACTTTATGGCTATTCATATTTTTTTAGAAGCGGATGTAGCTCTCTAAGAGGTTTAAAGAAGTCATGGTTGGATCCATTAAATGATGATAGAGATCCAAACATTACCATAAATACTTCAAACATGTTGGTAATGAATTTATAAAAACCTACATTTCTAAGAATTTCAAATAACATGACCCCATCTATCATATCATTTTTGGCGATAAGTTTTAAAGTGAGATTGTGCCATCTTTGTTTGCATTTTGGAATGAATCATACCTTGGGAAGAAAGAAAATAATTTTTACTTCTAAAATCAAAGCAACTTTGATTCTCTGAGATAATACCTGGAATAAATGCTTATGCATGCTGTATTAATTTTAGAAAATGATTTAGGAAAATTTTAATACAAATTAATCATCCTAAAACTAATTCACTATTTTGTATTAGATTTCTAAGGAATGATGGACAAGGAAGATGCACAAAAATCTGTGAAGATTTGCACCACAAAAGAATTTCATCACTGTATAATTAAGATTTATCTTGATGATATTTCAATAGTTAATGAAGAACTCATTAGGAAACCATCCAAACCCGCTATGGTCCTTTTTTAAGTCTGAAGACACTATTCTTGATTTCGTCAATGGATGTAATGACAACAACCGTACATTCCAATTCATCAGAAACAATGGGTAGAATAAAATAAAAACAATAGACTGATGTAGATATGTTTTCTGCTTGCAAGCATGTACATTAATTTTTCTTGTTTACCAATTCAAGAATGCAAACAATACACTAAATTTAGCATTTTGCTTATTACTGAACGTAAAAAAAGTCTCATGCTATAGTCAGTTATTAGTGGCTGAACCTTTGATAACTCGCTATGATAAAATAGTGACGGGAAACCTTAGTATCACACCCCAATCAAACTAAAACATAACACTTATTTTACTTTATTATCATATAAATCCATCATATTTATGGCACTTTGTTCAATTTTGATTTCTTTCAAATCAGAAAGCATGGCCCAATATAGATTCTTTAGTAGAGTTCTCCATTAAAACTTAATCTTAGCGCCAATCTACTTTTGTCACAACATATCTTCTTAACATCGTATTATCCTCTTGGACACTTATTGCTTGAGTTTTTCATCAAAATTTTCTTGAATTTTATAATTAGTCCTATTTGTTGTTATTGATGTGCAACTGCCCGAAGATGCCTTGCACTTCTTTATTTCTTTTTTCATCTCGTCCTGCACATTAAAGTTAATTCAGGGGGTCAAATTTGGGGCATCCTAGTATGCCTCATGTGTCATTTTGGAATGTTAATTTTGAGAAAAAGCTTGCTTTAGCTTTAACATTTAGGGATTTATCTTTACACTTTTTGATGCTAAGTTGTTTGATTTTGTAATGTGCTCCCTCTCTACCTTTACATATGTATATCTATCTGTCTCTCTATATATATATATATATGTTCAACTAAATGATCTTTAAGTGGTGGATGTTTGCCTTTAATAGGGAGCAGTCGGCTTAGCAATATGGGTTCCTTCAGTGGCTAACCTATCAAAAGATTGTTATGTGGCGGAGGCAAGTACAGCCGGGCGCGGTTATACTTCTCTATCATTTCATGAGGAGAAAAATGATATCACTTGGAGAGAAGGCAATGCTCTAGAAGTCTCAGTTAGTGAAACTGAAATGCTTTCTCCAGGAACTTATAATGAAGCTCTCCTGGATGAATTAATGGTTGGGTAGACATTTTTATTAGTGGTTTCTTCTTCGAGTGCAGTCTTTCTGCTTAGCCAATTTCTGATTCATATTTACGAGTTGGCTACTGGAGCCATGCATATAGAAAACATCTCATTTACTTGATTTTCTGTCAGGTTTCTGAAGTTATGTCAAAGAGCTTTGTTAAGGTTTCACCTACCACTGTCTTGAAAGATGTTATTAAAGTTATGCACGATAAGCAGCAGAATTGTGCATTAGTTGTTGATGCTGAAGATTTTCTTGAGGGAATTATTACAAGAGGTGATATTAAGAGGAGAGGAGTTGAGGCTTCTAAGGATCTTCAGAATCAAAAAGATTCTACTGTCGACAATGTAGGTTATCTCCTTTGATTTTTTTAATTGATTGCATATATGATTTTCTACCGTGGGTACCTGTTAAAAATTAATGTTGTTTCTGCTTTGATTAATGTTACTTAATCTTACTTTAAGGTGTTTCACTCTCATATTACTTTGTAGCTGTATTCTCTTACCTCTGCTTAGATCCTATTTGCAGTCTATTTTTCTCACTAACAGTTTTTATTGCTATCTTTTTCTTATAGTGCTTCACCCGATGTTACTATAATCACTTTCTGCACCACCTTAAGCTCCAATTTGACCACATATTATAATTTAAGTTTGTGTTATGGATATTAGTTTAGCATGCAATCACGTATTCTTTGCGCTTTGGGTGACTTCAATGATGAAAAATGTGGGTTAGAGTTTCCTAATGCAATTAATATAAATCACAGTAGGATACCTTCAAGAGAAATATGAGTTTTCAATGATTAACAACTACCAATTAAGTCAATAACTATCTTTAATTGCACACAAGAATAACTAGAGTTTATGATAAACTAATAGTGATTTTGTCAAAATAGTTTTATTTTAGGAAGATATTTGATTTATACGTAATCACTATCACTGTTTTAAAACCAAATTGATCGTTGAATAGTTAGAATGAGAGGGTTAATGTTCAAATATTTGATCCCAGTCAAACCTAGGTTAATAACCGTGATGAAATATTAAATCATAAAATAATATAATTGTTACAAATTTATAATCGGGTTATATTACATGTTGCTCACATTTTAATTTGTGTGAGGCTTCATTTATTAATATTCAATTAGATTTAAATTCTTAACTAATAAATATATAAAAAATGAGCTTTTACATATATCTTACAAATTTATATGTATATTTTAATATTTAATATTAAGTTTGAAATAATATATGCTTACCACACATTTATAAAAAAGTCCACACCAAATATATTTTATGTTAAAGGTATATATATGTAAATTTTTTAGAAAATTACTTATATTATGTGTTATTTATTGTAATATATAAAGAAAAATTACATGCAAAAATTTATGTATTTATATATTTAACATTTAAATCTTAATTATATAAAATAATATCTAATTTTACTTATTTCTCTATTTGAATTATTAAAAATGCTAAGTTGGATGATATTTTTTGTATAATAATAGAGATGTACGTGTAGTTTTGTAATATTTAGAATTTAAATGTCGAATATATAAATAAAAAAGATCTGTGATATGTACAGAGATTCCGGTTATATAAAATCATGTCTTTACATACAAATGCACAAGCTAAGCAAACTCGATCTCATGTTCAAAGTTATAGGAAAAACTTTATTCGCTCTTATTTAATTCCACATATCATAGGAATTTATTTTGTTGTGTAAAATTGGGCGGTTCAAGTAAAATCAAATTGATTCATTGGTTTTCGATTCAACCGCTTATTTTCTCAGGTTCAATGACGATTCTCTGCAAAAAGTTGAACTACATGTGCTCAAACCATCAGTTCATGGTCCAATCAATTCAATTGGTTTGCCTGATTTCTTATTCATTGACTAGCATACAGAACAACTTCACAATTTGTATTTTCAATGCGCCCTTTTAAATGTAACCAAGATACCATTTAAGTCAAAATCAATAATGCAGAATAAACAAAATAATGAATGAAAATGTCTAAGAACACAATTTTAGAGCTCACATTGGTGCAATTCAACTTGTACTTACCTTATCATACTTAGAAAGTTGAATTTCATTTCAGGCTTAAATCTACCAATTGTATATCTCATAATAATTTAATTGTGTATGTATGTATGTATTTATGCATAAGTATGCTTTGTTTTCTAATAACCTAAGCTGATTAATAATGTTTGCATTGTGGTATAATATAAATGAGTTCGTTCATTACAAGTTTGAAGTTGCCGTGTCAAGAAAAAGCTCAGTGAAAGTTTTCCTAGATGGTTTGGACATATTTATCGTAGACTATTTGGTCTCAGCCTTTTGGTTCCTCGATTACAAAAGTTGGTTTAATGAAGTTTGTCTATGTTAAAAGAGGAAGAGGAAAATTAAAAAGCATGGTAAGTTACTTTTATAAATGATTTAATATATTTGGAAATTAGGGAAGAATTGTTATTTGATCATTCTTAATGGAAACAAAAGGATTCTTATCCTCTTTATGTGAGTAGAGCTTAGCGGTGATGTTTTTTAAGTTCAAATCAATCTAGTTTATAGACTTCTCTTAATTCTCCAATTGGTAGGTTTCTGAATTTGAAAAATGTAATTTAAAATTTTTATTGCATCTCAACATTACATGTAATACTAATTGATAGTCCATGTCACATCAACTCTCCATGGAATACACTTTTAGAAATTGCTTTATTTACTTGGGAGCTTTGGAAGATTCAAATTAAACAGGACCATGTTGGCACGTTGAGACTTCCATTTCAGGAACTCACCTTAGTTAGGTACTTATCCTAGCTATGGTATCGACTCATTTCCTAATTAATCCATTTTTTTATGGACATACAATCATTAATCGCACAAATAATTCCTCTTTAAAAATTGTGAGATAATCATTAAATAGTACACCACAACTCATTTACATTCTCAAACAATGGCGGGTAGTGATTATATTTGCTTTGTGATCATTCCTATACTCAGTAGAACTAGAAGTAATGCTTGCACTTAGTTGAGAAAGGATGTTAATTGGGAAACGTCTTTGAGGATTGAGATCTTGGTGCGGTTGAGGAGCTAGTCAGCATCCATCTTATCCTATGAGGTGATCATACCAATTCAGCTCAAGTTAATGAAAGAAAGAAAGAAATTAAAGACATGCACTTGATTTAGAATACTTCAACATGGATGCCTACATTCAATACGATGATGAGCTAGAATTCCATTATGTAAAACATGAACTTATTCTTGTCTCTCATGTTCTCTTGGGTTATGCAATTATAGTGCTTAACAGGGTATAAAACCTATTTGAGGGAGAACGACCTAACCATTCCAAAGGATCATCTTCATTATGACGATGAGCTTGGATTCCATTTTGTAAAGCATGAACATGGTTCAAAGTTTAAATCTATTCTCCCAAATGAGATTTTTTGGGTTATGCCATTATAGGGCTTAACAAATTATAAGTAGTAGTGTATAAGAGAGGTTTTGAGAGAGAACAACTAAACCATTCCAATCTCATTGCACTATTTACTGGCACTTCTTGCATGTTTACTATGAAGAGCAGATGATTTTATTCTCTAAGTATTAGCTAAAATCCTAATGTTCTTGGGAGATATTTTCATAAATGATGTGATATATTCAAATTTAGATGGAATGCTTGAGTTTGAGTTCATGTGGTTGGCTAAACAGTGAATTTGGTTTTTGTAATTCAAACATTTAAAGAGCTTGATGGGGACCATCTTCGACGCGGGTCCCGTCACCGAGCCCGCCGAAACCCGTACCGGCCTTGATGTTTCAGTTTCATTTTATGCATTTATTTTCGTCCGTTTCAGTTTTATTTTCGCATTTATTTTCATCTGTTTCATGTATTGATCGGAGGGACGAATATTAGCCATCCGATCGTTTATTAAAAATAGTTTAAGGTCTAGATTGCTTTGAGGGTATTATAAAAACCCAAAATATGTATGTTAATTTCAATTTTTAATATATAAAAATTCTATGTTTTTGATATATATTAACCCACTTTGATATTTTTATCACTTTTTTTAATAGACACCTGATATTTAACCACTTGAGAATTTTTATCACTTTTATCTTTTAATTTAGTTTTCCTCATTTTTTTAAAAAAATAAAGAGATTGATGGAGAAGATGAAGGTGGAAAAAATAAATTTTTATTTTAAAATTTTTTCTTTCTTTTGAAATATGGACTTTTGAGTTTAAGGGGTTGTTTGGCATGAAAATATCTAAGAAATTTGAGTATAAAATAATCTAGTTACAGTGTAATTTGATTACAATATAATCAGACTACATTAAAATAGTTTAATAGTGTGATGACCCATGTTAGGTTAGTAACAACCAATCTAACATTGGATGCATCTTTCCGCAGGATCATATTGGCAGTTAGGTAAAATAGCAGTTAAACACATTCAGCGCCATTCAAGTGTAAGAAATAGCATTCATTCAATTTAAAGTAAAATAGTATCCAGAATTTATTACATGTCTTTCATTATACAAAAATAATTATCCCTTGAAGGGCAGTTAGAATCCGTTAATTTGTCGTGCTATGTCTTTAAACTATATTAGCTTTCTCCAGTTGCATCTGATCTGGCATTATAAAAATAATGCTTTAGTGCACATTCTAAATACAAAGGATATTAAAAATATACTTTAAGCAAAAGCGGAAGGCAAAAATGATGTTAATTTGCAGGGAAATATAGTTTATAGGAAAAAGATAATCTAACTCCTGCAAAATGAATATTCTCTTGTCACATGCCAAATTTCAAACGGAAAAACAATAATCGCGTAAAAATTCATGTTTATGTTTATGTCTATGATATTATGAAGCATTGATAGCAATTTTGATGGGCAAAGCCAGAATCATGAGGCTGGGTTCATATGCATTTAAGCATAAACATTCACCTGGGCCCCCTTAAAGGCTCCAGATAGCAATAAATATACATTTAAGCATAACCTTCATCTGGGCCTCCTCAAAGGCTCCAAGTGGCACCCTTATAGCTCCCGAGGACTAGCCCCATCCCTAACCTATTCATGCTCCGTTTTGGAACCCTTCTTACAACATTCACAAGACAAATAAACATCATTTTGTTTCTCTTACATCATTAGTAGTAATAATAACGCATTAAGTAACAATGTAAAACAGGCTCAAAGCGATGCTTAAGCAGCAATGAAAGTAAAAGCATATAAAGATATATCCAGTGTACCTTTTGTGTTTGACTTATTTAAGACGATTCACTCACAATTTCGATGTGTCTGCAAAATTTATAATTGAGATCTTATTAAACTTTGCAACGACCTATTTATAAGATTTAAAACTTACATTCCGGTTCCTAAACTTGATTTTTAAATCTACCTACTTAAAATCTCAAGGTCATAAGAATAATTTTAGGTTAAACAATGCTTTCTTAAAAACTCCTAGTTTCATTCCCAATTTCGTGCGTAATTTGAATGCAAAGATTTATAGGTTAGAATCAAATGTATCAAGTTACATTATATAGAAGTTAGTATATTGCATAGATTTTTCTAATCTAACACACACTCATATAGAAATTTAGTTGCAGGTGACATCTAAAATAACAAAGCATTCACTTAATTTATACTTTCAATTTAAGCATATACAATTTTAATGAATAACCACATCAATTTCTATTTCTTAAATCTTTTAATAGAGTGATTTAATAATTAAACTAAAGCTGGGGTTAGACACTTAGGGTTTGCTACTAATGCACGGAAATAGACGCTTCGCTTTTGATCCAGCATACAATATATAAATTGAATTATACTAGTGAAAATTATAACATAAAACTTAAAAGTCAAATTAATTTATTCTATTCTAATTTTATTATTATTATTATTGTTATTATATATATACATATACATATATAATAGTACATACATATATATACATATATATATATATATATTTATATATATATATATATATACATATATATATTATCCTTTTAAGCGATTCGACAGAGGAGCTCTTACCTTACGATCGACCGAGCACACAGAGAGATCGGCGTAAAGGATCGGGCGATCGGGCGACCGGGCGACCGGGCGATCGGGCGCGGAATTGAGCGGAAGAGGGTTCGGCGCAGAGGCGGGAGGACCACACCGTGCGCGCTAGGACGTCGACTGCACTCGTGTCGGCTTCCGTCGTCGGCAGCAAGGATCGACGCGCCGTTGCCTGCTCGCCTACTGTGCGCTTTCGTCGGCTCAGGTACGCACTTCTTACGTCGAGCGGAAAAGAGAGGGAGAGGCGAGAGTAGTGAAGGAATCGAGCGGTCTTCTGGTGCTTAAATAAGGCGTGCGTATGTAACGCACGCCTGCCGCGTTGCGTTGAAACGCGCGGGAAGCGTACGCCGGTTTTGGAAATGGCGTAATTATGGAGCGAGCGGTTCTAAAAGAAATTAATGAGTGTACGTATGTTTCCAAATTTCTTTCCTATTCAAACTACCAACCTTAATTGCCGATGATTTTTCTGAGATTTTCGTTTCCTGTTTTGACTTAATGGAAATTTTAAACTTCCTATTTCAGCTTAAATGAATTTGAAAGCTTTCTATGTTAAAGATTGAAACTGAAAAATTGAATTTTAGCGAGAGGTTTAACGGAAAACTGAAATTTGCGGGAGGATTTAACGAATATGAATATTACGGGATTTCAGTGTTTACCTTATAAATAACCCTAGGGTCATTACAAACTCTCCTACTTAAAAATAATGTCGTCCTCGATATTTCACCGTAATATAAAATATTTAGTTGAATGCAAAAAGATTTAATTTTTGAGTACCTGAATTCGGAAAGAGTCTGGGATATTCCTTTCTCATATCCTCTTCTCTTTCCCACGTTACTTCCTTGGCGCTGTGACCTTTCCATTGCACCTTAACCATATGAATGGTTCTCTTTCTTAATCGATGGTTATCTCGTTCTATAATTTGGTTGGGTTATTCCACATACGTCAGATCTGACAGAATTACCATTCTAGAGCTACTAACTGATGAGATGGTTCTTGTAGACACTTACGTAAGGATGATACATGGAACACATCATGTACTCTAGAAAAACCCTCAGGTAGTTTCAAACGGTAAGCAGAGTTCCCTATTCGGGTAATAATCTCAAATGGTCCCACATATCGTTGGCTCAGCTTGCCTGATATGTCAAATCGATATACTCCCTTCATTGGGCTTACATTTAAATAAGCGAAATCTCTTACCTAGAATTCCAGCATCCTGTGCCTTAAATCGTGATATTTCTTTTGGTGATCCTGGGCTGCAGCTATTCTTAACTTTATCAACTGAATCTTTTTATTTGTTTCTTCGACAAGGCCGGATCCATAAATACCGTGTTCATGTTAGGCCTCTGAATGATGTCCCCATCTATAGTTTTGAAAGATCTACAATGTCGGTAACTATGTCTCGTCCTGTCACATTGGTAACATTTATTGCCAGTGTGATAGCACCTGCCCATTGGGTGTGGTCGGCGACATTCTGAATTTTTCCTTTCCCTAGCAGACCCTGAGGTGATCTGATAAACATTGTCCTGCCGACTAGGTCGAGACCTTTTAAAGGTTTCACGACTGTCTTGGGATTGGGAGTGACGATTTTCTTGGCGTTCGGCGATCATCTACTCATTGTGCTCTATAATGGTCGCGCAGTCCAGTAACTCAGCAAATTTGGTGTGTTTGAACGGGAGTAAGCTGGTTCGGATGGAGTTCTTCAAACCATCCAAGAACCTGCTACACCTAGCAGCCTCTGTGTCCACTAGCTTAGGCGCATATCTGGAGAGCCTTGTGAACTCAGACTCATAAGCCGTGATGGACCTATTTCCCTGAGTCAGCTTAATAAATTGATTCTCCAATATTTTCTGGGCAGAAAAAGGGATGTAGCGACCTCGGAATGCCTCCGCAAATTCCTCCCATAATGTCCTCTAGCTCCAAGCCCATAAACTGAGTTTTGTGGGTGACTCCCCACCATCGCTCAACTTCTGCCTTGAATAGGCTCTTAGCCAATCTCACCGCATCTTTGGCCGGGCATTTTATATCCTCCAGTTTATTTTCTATCTCCTGAATCCAATCTTCAGCCTCCATCAGCCGAGCTGACCCGTCGTAGCGCGGTGGGTTCAGCTTCAAGAAGGCTTGCAAGGCTCCGCCAATTCTGTGCCCTTGGTTAGGAGGAGACTCATGAGTTTTGTGTTGATTGGCTAATATTTAAGCCATCAACTCCAAGATTTTATCGGTCTTGTTCTCCGATGGACCTGAAGGCAAAGGGGCCTTCACTGGCGTCTCTATTGGCAACTCAGGAGAGTACTCTTCCGGATTCATCTATAAGTAAGGTGATTGCGATAAATAAAGATTCGAATGTATTATTTAATATTTAATGCAAAAGAAAGTTAATAGAAATAAAGATACAATCAATTTCTCCTGTTACATATAATTTCGCTCTTAAGAAAATATTATTCTAAATGAATTTCTTAAGGCTTTCAACCCAAAGCTTCCTATACTTATTGGTTGTTTTTCTCTTCTTAGAAGTTGAAGCTGCATCCCCCATTTGGCGGGTCTCGTGTTGCACATTCCTTTCCACCTCTGAAATGCGTTCTTCATGCTCTTCTTCTTTATCCAGAGTAAATTCTGTCAATTTATGATGTACCAACCTCAGTGTCTCATTTAATTCTTGCACCTCTTTTTGGAGGCTAGTGATCTTCTTGTAAGAGACACACATGAATCTTATCAGGCTTTCACCGTGTGCCTCTTCCTTGTCCTCCAATTCTCAAATTCGATCTTCAAGAGTAGGGGGGCTGAAATTAGGTTCGTGGAAGTTCATTTGCCAAGATGCTTCTTGGCTTAAGTCAGTTTTCGAGTGTTCCGCCGAATGATTAGGGGAATTCGTCTGTTAAAGATCTAAACTTATAATTTGTTAAATAATGACCTTATTATGTCACTAGTTTTTCTATAAAATGTTGTCCTAATAATAGCCTCATTGCGTCACTAGTTTTCTATAAGATATTTTGTTCCTACCACAATCTTATTATGTCAATAGTTTTCTATTAAGTATTTCATTCCAGTGTATTTATAGCTTAAATTGAATGATTTCCCAATTATGGTTTTTATGTCAAATATTATTTTACTCCAACACTTCCATTCCTGCTCTGATACCAACTGTGATGACCCATATTAGGTTGGTAACAACCAATTTAACATTGGATGTATTTTTTCGCAGGATCATATTGGCAGTTAGGTAAAATGGCAATTAAACACATCTAGAGTCATTCAAGTGTAAGAAATAATATTCATTCAATTTAAAGTAAAACAATATCTAGAATTTATTACATGACTTTCATTATACAAAAATAAATATCCCTTGAAGGGGCAATTTGAATCCGTTAATTTGTCGCGCCATGTCTTTAAACTTTATCAGCTTCCTCCAGCTGTATCTGATCTGGTATTATAAAATAATGCCTTAGTGCACATTCTAAATACAAATGATATTAAAAATATACTTTAAGCAAAAGCGGAAGGCAAAATGATATTAATTTGCAGGAAAATATAGTTTATTGCAAAAAGATAATCATAACTCCTGCAAAATGAATATTCTCTTGTCAGATGCCAAATTTCAAACTGAAAAGTAATAATTGCGTAAAAATTAATGTTAATGTTTATGTCTATGATATTATGAAGTGATAGCAGTTCTTATGGGCAAAGCCAGAATCATGAGGCTCGGTTCATATGCATTTAAGCATAAACCTTCATCTGGGCCCCCTTAAAGGCTCCAGATGGTAATAAATATGCATTTAAGCATAATCTTCACCTGGACCCCCTCAAAGGCTCTAGATAGCACTCTTATAGCTCCCGAGGACTTGCCCCGTCCCTAACCTATTCATGCTCTGTTTCGGAATCCTTCTTGCAACATTCACAAGACACAAACATCATTTTGTTTCTCTTACATTATTAGTAGTAAGAATAACGCATTAAGTAACAATGCAAAACATGCTCAAAGCATTGCTTAAGCAGCAATGAAAGTAAAAGCATATAAAGAAATATCCAGTGTACATTTTGTGTTTAATTTATTCAAGACGATTCACTCACAATTTTGATGTGTCTGCAAAATTTATAATTGAGATCTTATTAAACTTTGCAACGACCTATTTATAAGATTTAAAACTTACATTCTGGTTCCTAAACTTGATTTTTAAATTTACCTACTTAATATCTCGAGGTCATAAGAATAATTTTAAGTTAAAAAATACTTTCTTAAAAACTCCTAATTTCATTCCCAATTTTATGCGTAATTTGAATGCAAAGATTTATAGGTTAGAATCAAATGTATCAAATTACATTATATAGAAATTAGTATATTGCATAGATTTTCCTAATCTAACACACTCATATAGAAATTTAGTTGCAGGTGACATCTAAAATAGCAAAGCATTCACTAAATTTATTCTTTCAATTTAAGCATATACAATTTTAATGAATAACCACATCAAATTTTATTTCTTAAATCTTTTAATAGAATGATTTAATAATTAAACTAAAGCTGGGTTTAGACACTTAGGGTTTGCTACTAATGCACGAAAATAGACGTTTCGCTTTTGATCTAGCATATAATATATAAATCGAATTATACTACTCGTGAAAATTATAACATAAAACTTATAGTCAAATTAATTTATTCTATTCCAATTTTATTATTATTATTATTGTTATTACATATATAAATGTACATACATATATATATATATACATATATATATATATTATCCTTTTAAGCGACTCGACAAAGGAGCTCTTACCTTACGATCGAGCGAGCACACAGAGAGATCGGTGTAAAGGATCGGGCGATCGGGCGCTGAATCGAGCGAAAGAGGGTTCGGTGCAGAGGCGGGAGGACCGGATCGTGCGCGCTGGGACGTCGACTGCACTCGTGTCGGCTTCCGTCATCGACAACAATGATCGACGCGTCGTTGCCTGCTCGCCTGCTGCGCGCTTTTGTCGGCTCAGGTACGCACTTCTTACATCGAGCAGAAAAGAGAGGGAGAGGCGAGAGGAGTAGTGAAGGAATCGAGCGGTCTTCTGGTGCTTAAATAAGGCGTGCGTATGTAATGCACGCCTGCCGTGTTGCGCTTAAACGCGTGGGAGGCGTCCGACGGTTTTGGAAATGGCATAATTATGGAGCCGAGCGGTTCTAAAAGAAATTAATGAGTGTACGTATGTTTTTTCAAATTTCTTTCCTAATCAAACTTCCAACCTTAATTGCCGACAATTTTTCTGAGATTTTCGTTTCCTGTTTTGATTTTCGGGCTTAATGGAAATTTTAAACTTCCTATTCCAGCTTAAATGAATTTGAAAGCTTTCTATGTTAAAGATTGAAACTGAAAATCGAATTTTAGCAGGAGTTTTAACGGAAAATTGAAATTGCGGGAGGATTTAACGAATCTGAATATTACATGAATTTAGTGTTTACCTTATAAATGACCTAGGGTCATTACAGATGGTTTGAAGGACTCCATCCGAACCAGCTTACTTCCGCTCAAGCATGCCAAATTTGCTGAGTTACTGGACTGCGCAACCATTATGGAGCATAATGAACAGGTAATCACCGAACGCCAAGAAAAGTGACACTCCCAATCCCAAGACAGTCGTGAAACCTTTAAAAAGTCTCGACCTAGTCGGCATGCCAATGTTTAATCACCTCAGGGCCTGCTAGGGAAAGGACAAATTCAGAATGTCGACGACCACACCCAATGGGCAGGTGCTATCACACTGGCAACAGATGTTACCAATGTGACAGGATTGGACATAGTTACCGACATTGCAGATCTTTCAAAACTATAGATGGGGACATCATTCAAAGACCCAACACGAACACAGTATTTACCTATACTCGTGCCCCGGCTCCAGCAAGTGCACCAGCCCCGACAACATCCCCTGCAACCACGCCGACTCAAAGGAGAGACCATGCCCCGGGACGATCAGCTACCGCTAGGGTTTACACACTTACCCCGGTTATGGCTCCCGAGGATCATGACGTGGTGACATGTACTTTTAAATTACTTTAACCAACATTTCTTAATTTTTAAGAAATAAATCTTTAGCATGCATTCAATATTAGGTACCTTATACTTATCTGAGAGAGCATGTATAACATTATTTAACACGGGTGCGAGTCACTCATTTATATCCGAAACATTCGTAAAGAATCGACAGTTGCCGTTTAGAGAACTAATGGAAAAATTAAATATGGGGTTATCATCCGGCGCCCTCATGAGCGCTAGAGATTATTGCGAATGTGAAATCCCAATTAATGATGGGACGTTTAAAGCCAGCTTGATAGTTCTTCCTATTGCAAATTTTGATATCATTTTGGGTATGGACTGGCTATCTTGTCATCAAGCAGTCATTGACTGCCAGAGTAAAAAGGTCACCCTTAGGAGTGCAGGGAGACCAGTGACATTTATGGGAAGGCTAGGCACTGTCACGTCTCTCATCAATGTCATTCAAGCAGCCAAGCTAATTCAGAAGGGGTGCGAAGCCTACTTAGTAACAATGTTGGGAAGCAGAGAATATGTAACTTCCTTAGCAGATACAAGGGTCGCCAATGAGTTTCCGGGTGTATTTCTTAATGATTTTCCAGGAATACTTCCGGTACAGGAAATAGATTTTACTATTGATTTAATTCCTGGTACGCAATCGTTATCGAAGGCACCATATAGAATGGCACCAAAAGAGCTTCAAGAATTGAATGAGCAATTAAAGGAATTATTAGATAAAGGCCTTATCCATCCCAATATGTCACCTTGGGGAGCTCCTGTGCTTTTTGTCAAGAAGAAGAATAGGACGATGAGGATGTGTATTGATTACAGATAACTAAACATGGTAACAATTAAGAATAAATATGCTCTTCCCCGAATAGATGACTTATTTGATTAACTAGCTGAAGCTGTTGTTTTCTTCAAGATTGACCTTCGATCTGGATATCATCAAGTAAGAATAAGGGAAGAAGATATCCCAAAAACCGCATTTAGGACAACTTATGGCTATATTGAATTTCTTTTGATGTCTTTTGGACTGACTAATACCCCGTCACTATTCATGGATTTAATGCAAATGATTCTAAAATCATATTTGGACAAATTTGTGATCGTCTTAATTGGCAATATTTTAATTTATTCCAAGAATGAAAATGATCATGAGATTCACTTGCAAAATTTAAGATACAACAAGTTTTAATTTTCTAAGTGTGAGTTTTGGTTGAGCTTAATAGCCTTTCGAGGCCATATCGTAAGCATTGAAGGAATTCAAGTAGATCCAAAGAAAATTAGTTATATTCAAGAATGGACTCAGCCTTCATCGGTAACGGAAATCAGAAGTTTCTTGGGATTGGCAGGATATTATAGAAAGTTCGTACAAGGATTCTCCCAGATTTCAGCTCCACTCACCAAGCTCACACAAAAAGCCACACCATTCATCTGGAGCTCTGAATGTGAAATTTCTTTTCAGAAATTAAAGGATGCCCTCGTGACCACCGACATTGTAACATTATCTCAAGAAGAGATGGACTACCAAGTCTATACTGATGTATCTAAGGTAGGACTGGGGTGTGTTCTAATACAAAATATGAAGGTAATTACTTATGCTTCTCGCCAGCTGAAGGTTCATGAAAGGAATTATCTGGTTCACGATTTGGAGTTAGCCGCAGTTATATTTGCCTTAAAATATGGAGACATTATTTATATGGGTAAAATGCGAAATATTCACAAATCATCAAAGCCTCAAATACATTTTTCTCAAAAAGAGTTAAATTGTAGGCAGAGGCGATGGCTTGAACTCATTTGTGATTATAATCTGGATATTCAATACCACCCAGGAAAAGCCAATGTCGTGGCAGACGCCTTAAGCAGGAAATCTGTTAGCGTACTCAACACGATGACCATCAATAATGATCTAGTTAAGGAGCTGAATAAGCTAGAGATAGATCTTGTAACGACAAACCAACTGAATGCCATTTCGACTACAGGGGTTACAGATTTAACGTTAGAGGAGCGCATAAAACTATCCCAAGAAAAAGATTCAGAATATCAAAAAATGAAGCAGCTTATCCTGGAAGGAAATAATAGTTATCTTCAAGAACAGATCAGATACATCTATCATAAAACTCAATTATGGGTGCCCAATGATAAAAAATTACGAATGGTGATATTACGGGAAGCACATTGTTCAAAATATAATATCCATCCTAGGACTTCGAAAATGTACCACGGCTTAAAGAAAATTTATTGGTGGTCTGGACTGAAGAGAAATGTAGGAGAGTTTGTGGCGAGTTGTAATGCATGCAACTTAGTGAAAGCAGAACATCAAAAGCCAGGATAACTCTTACAGTCTCTACCAGTCCCAGAATGGAAGTGGACTGATATTGCCATGGATTTTGTCGTTGGTTTGCCTCAAAGCAAATCAGGAGTTGATACCATATGGGTCATCGTTGACAGACTCACAAAGTCATCTCATTTCTTGCAAATAAGACAGACAGACTCCGTGGAGAAGCTAGCCATAACTTATATTAAAGAAATCATTCCGCTACACTGAATCCCAAAATCAATTACATCAGACAGGGACCGTGGATTCACTTCTCGATTTTGGAAAGTCGTACACCATGATTTGGGCACTAATCTTGCAATGAGCACTGCTTTTCATCCTCAAACTGATGGATAAACTGAAAGAGTTAATCAAATGCTAGAAGATCTTTAAGACTATGCATATTGAACTTCAGTGGAAGTTGGGAAGAACATTTGTCGTTAGTTGAGTTTGCTTATAATAACAGTCATCAGACCAGCATTGGAATTGCACCCTACAAAGCCCTATACGGAAGAAAGTGTCTTACACCTCTATCCTGGTCAAAAATTGGAGATGTCCAAATTTATGGATCCGACCTTGTCGAAGAAACTAATAAAAAGATTCAGTTAATAAAATTAAGAATAACTGCAGCCCAGAATCACCAAAAGAAATATCACGATTTAAGACACAGGATGCTGGAATTTCAGGTAGAAGATTTTGCTTATTTAAAGGTAAGCCTAATGAAAGGAGTATATCGATTTGGCATATCAGGCAAGCTAAGCCCGCGATATGTGGGACCATTTGAGATTATTACCCGAATAGGGAACTTTGCTTATCGTTTGAAATTACCAGAGGATTTTTCAAGAGTACATGATGTGTTCCATGTATCATCCTTACGTAAGTGTCTGAAAGAACAATCTCATCAACTAGTAGCTCCCGGAACGGTGATTTAGTTGGATCTGACGTATGTGGTTGAACCAGACCAAATTATAAAACGAAATAACCGTCAATTAAGGAAGAGAACCATTCTTATGGTTAAGGTGCAATGGAAAGGTCACAGCGCTAAGGAAGCAACGTGGGGAAGAGAAGAGGATATGAGAAAGGAATATCCCAGATTTTTTCCGAGTTTAGGTAATCCTAATTAAATCTTTTTGCATTCGACTAAATGACTTTTATTTCGGTTTAATGTTGAGGACGACATTATTTTTAAATAGGGGAGTTTGTAATGACCCTAGGTCATTGGTAAAAGGGACGTTACTTTCCCGTAATATACAGATTCGTTAAATCCCCGCAATTTCAGTTTCTCGTTAAAACTCCTGCTAAATTTTGATTTTTCAGTTTCAATCCTTAATTTAGAAAGTTTTCAAATTTGTTTAAAGCAGAAAAAGAAACTTTAGATTCTGCCATTAACCTATACTTAATTTAGTAAAGCACAAATTACTCCATTAAAGCAGGTCGACAGTTAAGCTATTCCCAGATTTTATTACCCCTAATTTACAGGCATTTTAAGAATGACGTCAGTCGGTCTAAACGGGAGTGTTACGGGCGCACACCCTATTTAACCGGGCGTCTGCCGTGCGACTTCCTTCACCGCTCTCGACCCCCTCGCCTCTTCCTCTCAGCAATCCTACCCCTCCCAGGAGATGCAGCGGCAGCAAGAATATACCTGGCGGCTGATCGAGCCAGGAGACTCGATACCTCCTTCTGCTCGTAGTTCCGTGCGCCGAGAGACTGAAATCAGAGGCTCATAGCGCACGACCTCTGCTTTCGTGCTATTGCCTTTGCCGAATCGACACTCTACGCCGACTTCTCCGCTCGACTCTGCGCCAATCCCTCTCTGTGCACTCGACCGAGGATAAGGTACGATCTTCTTTGCAAGCTATACCTTTAGGCGATAGGAGAGTCGTATATGTAAACGAAATAGTTACTGTTAACTGATATCAATAAGGCTTCATTAGGGATGGGTTTTATGTTATGATCAAGATAAAACGTTATGTTTAAAGTAGATTGGTTAGTATGCAAACAATTATTATAAATAGACTAAGTGACTCATTTTGATACCATCAAAGTACTTTTATTTAATGTTGTGGTGTTTTGAACCTAATATTTATCAATAATTAGTTATATTTAATCACTTAACTTAAGACTAGGTTGTTTAATCATGCTTTATGAGGTATTAAATTGATTAAAGTAATTTAATTACTTTTTGGATAGGAATTAGGTGCGATCAATCATGATTTAATCATAGTTGTGTTGTAGATGAAAATTAATGTCTAAATTGCAGTATAATGATTAGGTCTGGCTAGCTAATACTAGGAAAAGATCTAATCATTACAAATCAACTATTTGATAAATTCTTAATGAGGGTAAGGAGTTACAAGATCTATATGTCATATAATGAAGTCAATTATAACTGCTTTTGAATGTTGTCAATATCAAATTAATAATCATTCTATTCTAACTTATATTTTAATGTACACTAAGCTTTTGAGTTCATACTGATTTGATCATAAATAATAACTCAAGAAGTTTTCATATCTTGCTTTAATGAAGCATGTTGTGCTTCTCTAACATAATAAATGGGTTCTATGTTGATAAAGAGAGGTTTAGTAAAAATATTATCGATTCAATTACTCTTTTTTCTCCAACATTGAATATGATTCTTTCAGATAAGGTTGCCTAAACTCTTTAAGTCTAATCAAGTATGATTTTAGTTTAAATATAATAAATTAGAGTTGTGAATTATACCTTCTTATTGTTTAATTCACTCTTATGCCATGTGAGATATAGATTAAAGTAACCAACTAAAAGTCAATTTTGGGAACATGAATACTGGTTCTATTTTTATAAACAGGTAGTTTCATAGTTTAATAAAAATTTCAATTATAAGTTTTGCAGACACATTAAGGTTGTGAGTGAATCGGTTTGTTAAGTCAAAACACAAAAAGTACACTGGATATTATTTTTATACTTTTTACTATCATTTGCTGCGTAAGCATCGCTTTGAACTTATTTTGTTTGCTACTTAATGCATTATTCTTACTACTATTGATGTAAGAGAAATAAAATGATGTTTATGTATCTTGTGAATGTTGCAAAAGGGTTCCAAAACGGAGCATGAATAGGTTAGGGACGGGGTTAGTCATCGGGAGCTATAAGGGTGCCATCTGGAGCCTTTGAGGGGGCCCAAGTGAAGGTTATGATTAAATGCATGTTTATTGCCATCTAGAGCTTTTAAGGAGGCCCAGGTGAAGGTTATACTTAAATGCATATGAACTCAGCCTCATGATTCTGGCTTTGCCCATCAGAACTGCTCTCATAGCTTCATAATATCAAAGACATACACATAAACATAAATTTTTATGCTATTATTGTTGTCGTTTGAAAAATTGGCATGTGATAAAATGACATTTCTTTTGTAGGAGACATGATCATCTTTTATTTGTAATAAATTATATTTTCCTGCAATTATTATCATTTTTGCCTTCCGTTTTTTCTTAAAGTATATTTTTAATATTATTTGTATTTAGAATGTGCACTAAGGCATTATTTTTATAATGCCAGATCAGATACGTTGGAGGAGGCTGATATAGTTTAAAGTCATAGCGCGGGATTAACGAATTCTAACTGCCCTTCAAGAGATAATTAATTTTTGTATAATGAAATTTATGTAATAAATTCTGGATATTATTTACTTTAAATTGAATGAATGTTATTTCTTATACTTGAATGCTTATGGATATGTTTAACTGATATTTTACTTAACCGCCAATATGATCATGCAGAAAGATGCATCCAATATTAGATTGATTGTTACCAACCTAATATGGGTCATCATAAAACGATGATTGATATGCTAATTTGATGTTGGTAAGACTATAGCCTGATGTTAATATTGGAATTAATAATTTATGTTATATATTTGTAATAATAAATTTATTTATTGCTCCGCTTATGATAAATTAATAATGAAAATTTTATTAGATAAATTAAAATTTTAAATAGTAATATTTTGTTAATTAAAAAAACTAAGCACTGATATTTAAATTAGGATTGATTGCAAAATTTGAAAGGTTCAAATCCCATGGTTTAGGATATGATCTGGTGGTTGGGAGGTGCATCATATCTCATTCATAGTATTATATAAATTTTTCTCACTATTAGCCACATTTGTTTTATAAAGCTCATTTATTATCAAATATGATAATAAATCTTCTTCTCTACTCGCAAATATGTGGCCGGTAGAATTTGAGCCTTGGACCTATTAAAGTTCAAACTCAAAAACTCAATAACTGAGCCACAACATTATTCAAAGATTATTGTCAAGTTTATCATTAGATTGTATATGCTGATCCTGAAAATGTGCTGTTGCAGAGTGATCCTATCTCGCGGTTTCTCACTAGAGGGTTTCGATTTCGAGGGGGTGAAAGAGGAATTTTGACCTGCTTTCCGGACACAGATCTGACTATGGCAAAAGAGCTAATGGAAGCCAAAGACATCCAGCAGTTGCCGGTGGTTAAGCGCAGCAGGGAGGCTAGAAATTATGGAAAGCGCAAGCTTGTTGGTCTTCTCTGCTATGAAACTATTGAACTCCGTCTCAGGTTAGTGCTGTTCTTCAGATTAGCATGCATATTATTTGCTCTCTCTCTCTCACTAGCTCATTCTACAATATTAGTCTGTTTGATAGAGAGAGAGAGAGAGAAAAGGGTTATTTTACATTAAGTAGGATAGAAGTAATTTCCTCTCATTGTTATCGATGTTGACTTCATGTTGCTAAAGTACAATCGTCCTTTTTTTCGTCATGAATTGTTTGCTAGCATATTATACTAAAAATCAAAAGCTTATGATAAAGGATGTGTGAGGAAAAGAGTTGATCTTCAAAAATGTATGATAGTTTCTCTCAAATATACACATATATATACACTTTTATATACATGTGTATATATGTATATTTAGATAGATCAGGTTATTACTATTTTGAGGGCAACTACTAAAGATGGAGCTAGTCCTCCAGCCACAACTTATTGGTTGAGCGGATGGAGCTGGGATGGTAAAAAGGCTGCTTGGGCTAATCCCAACTTAACCTTTTTAGCTAATGAGGATCGCACCTTAGCAGGCATCTTGACTAGTGTTCTTTCTTGTAAATTTCAAAAAAAACCTTTTTTTTTAGATATTCGGCCAACCCTAAAGAGAACCCAACAAAAAAAAAAAAAAAAAAAGAACAAAATTCAACCGTTTCTATATGCAAATTAAATTTGAGTTGTAACATCTTAATGGCTTTTTGATCCGTTTCGCACATCCATTCACATAACTTTCGTGCTACATGTGCACAGAGACGAAGTACGGCGAAGAAAGATTTGTCATCAACAAAAAGAAGATCATCAAGAATCGTCGACAAATGATCATTAGAGGATGCAGGTGGTAGAAATGAAAAGAAGTGCTCAATCAGATGCAGCAGCAGCAGTATCAGTTCTTTCGGCATTAATTTGACTTGGAGTTTTGGTAGTGCCACTGGCTATATCAATGGCTCTCTTCCATTATTCAGCTGTATTATATAAATGCTTCTTCTTTATTGAAAGTCATAATATTCTTTAAAATATATATATATATGGGGATTGTTTGGCTGCACTTCAAAATATTATTAAAATAAGATTGTGTTCTGATAACAATGATGTTCAAATAACATTAGCTGCTTATTGAAGAAAAATATTTTTGCAAATCTCAATTAAATAACTATTATTTTGATTATTAAATCTTAATTATTTTTAATTTAGCATTAAATGTAGATGCATTAAAGCATACATCGAGTAATATACTGTAGCAGCATTATTACTTGAATACCATTGAGTTTACATGCAAAATTATTTACACAAAAAAATGATTTTAACAATTAAATTTGAAGCTAAAAATAACATAGAATGCATTTAGTAGCATATTATCTTAATATATTATTACTAATAAATAATAGACAATCAGAGGGTTTTGTAATAACATATAATCACTCATTTATTCTAAACTTATCAACAAAATTGCCTTAGAGGCATAATACATGCAACAAAAGACAACTAATATCTACCCATATGGCTAAAGAGGAACTCTGTTTCCAAACTGATAATATCCTCCAGGAGTAGGAGCATTGGCAACTGATAGGATGACAGAATTCACCTTCAAGTGCGGATGAGTCAGAGTGAAGCCTGGCATCCTCATTGGCGGTGGCGTTGGACTGATGCCGAGAGAAGATCCTGGCATTGTGCCTAGCCTTGAATGTCTGCTCTTGTGATGCGCGAATCCGTCATGGAGCGGCGGCGGCGGAATAGCGGTCGCCGGGGAATTTGATGAAGTGGAGCTCTGATGGAAGCTGCCTCTTGCGGCGGGGACTTCGTGGTTGTGCTTTCCTTCATATGTTGTTATGACTGATTTGAGGTCATGTGATGCCCTCTCCACGTGTTTGCGAACTACGCATCCCGGATGCGTGCACTTGTAGTAGCTCCTGCATTGATGGTTGAGATCAATATCTTATTTGAGGAAATTGAGAGCATTAGCACATTTAATTCCAATATGAAAGACAAATTTGAGATTATTCCCAAGGATTCATGCAGCTAACCCTATCTAAGTTAGATAAAGGATTGGTGGTGTTATTGTTACAAGACATAATTAAATATATGATCAGTAAAAATTAAATTATAACATATGATAGCAATTTTAAGGCTTCAATAGTTGAGCTACAATATCATTCATATACCTTTTCCTATTAATCCTTAATCATACGACACATTAATATGAATTTTTCTTAATTACTTGTATGCTAAAAAGCATTTCTTTTCCATATTTCGAAAGAATGTGAGATTCAATAGAAATTAAAAGTGTGATCGACAAAAATCAGACTCATAATGACATAAAGTAACAATTCTAAAACTTCAGCCACTAGGCTACAGCACCTTATATTGATTTTTCATAATATGGCACATAAATATAAACTTTTTTGTGATACACAAGTTAAAACGCATTTATTTTCAGCAAAATTTATAAGTTCTCAATGAATGATGTTTTTAAGAGATTACACATAAATCAGCCACATACCTTGGATTTGGATTCCCTTTGACAATCTTCTGCCCATACTTCCGCCATTTGTAGCCATCATCGAGGACATCCACCTCGCTCGTCGTCTGAACCACGACTCGAGGCTCTCGTGCGGCACTCGAAGCAGCGGTGCCCATCTCACTGGAACACAAATCTAATTTCCTGCAAGAGGTCGGATCCAAAACTCAATAAATATGATGATACATTCATTCATTATTTCACAATCTGTTCACGAAATGAGATCACCTTCTCTTCAAATCCATCTCCTCATCCTCTCCATCAGATCCTTCTTCGTCTTCCTCGTCTTCATTCGAAGCTGAAGTAGCTGCCATGGCGTCGATTGGAGAGGAAGCACATGATCGACGAGTCAAAGGAGGCTTAGGATGGTTGTGAGCCCCGCTGTATATTATCTCTGTAATGAGGCCCTCGAAGGATCGTTCGACCTTCTTCTTCACAGGGCATTTGAGCCCGGTGCACTTGTAGTAGCTGCGAGGAAACTCGCTGCCCTTGACCTGTTTCTGCCCATACTTTCTCCAGTTGTATCCGTCCTCTACGAGAGTAGCAATAGGCATGGTTGAGATCCTTTCTCTTGGATTATCTTCAGAGGGCAGATAATTTTCGTTTGCCAGGAATGAATCAACCGCTGCATTTTCAGCATTAGAAGCTACTTGTCTTTCGAATGCAATAGTAAAGCCAGATTGATGCTCCGGATCTGCAAAAAACTGATTTTGACCGTTGGAAGAAGAAGCCTGAAAACATCAAAAACATACAGTGATTGTTAGGATCCATTATATCTGGTTTATCAGCATCAGTTGATATAGGCTTTCTGTGATTGATACCTTCTGCTTTTTTGGATCTGTTTTCTATTTATTTTATATAAAGTAATTTCAGCAATTTTCAAAGTGCAGCGACTGCTTTCCATTCTTTAGCTTATAAAAACCATTATTTTGCCTATTGTCCTCAATTTGTTTACTGTCTAACTTCTTTTAACAGCAGTATAATAGAAGTGCTTTATCAAATAATAAAAGCAGTGGATTAATAGCAGCTTCTTTAAACGGCTGTTGCCGTCCCAAACGCGCATATGAAGATGGAAATTTGCACACAAGTTTAGCATTGTCTCCAAGTGAAAAAAATGCATGCATCTTTGATCACATTTAGATACAAATGTCTGTATAAATATTTAATTTGAAATAGTAATGTACAAATGATGTAAGCATAAGCATTAAAATAAGAATGTGTTTGAAAAATTTAAAACTAATTGAGCTTGAATCGATTCCTAAGATTGAAACACAGTATAAAAAAGTTGGCTTGGATTCAATTCGAATCTGATTACTATGAGCCAATCTTGAGCTGAGATCAGATCTGCCCAAAATTGAATCAATCACTGATTATCGTTCAACAGCTCGTGTACAAAACCAAAGACACGCCCATTTAAGAAAAGAGAAACTACTAAGAATGAGAAAATGAAAGCTTTGAATGATCAAAAATGGCGAAAGTGAGGAAAGATATTAAATGCCTTGGCACGAGCATTTTCAATTTGTTCATTTGAAAATGGAAGCTTCCCTGTCGTCGGAGATAGTTGGGCCTGCAAGTATAAGCATACCATAGAGTTAGAATGATGCTTTTCTAGAGGCAATTGTTCATATGCTTTTGGGTGTCATGCATGCAGTGCTTCCTTTTTGGGACAACTGCAAGCTTTCTCAGGCATATATAATTAAGAGGATTTTTAAAAAAAAAACTGATGCAAGATCTTCATTAATATTTTCTTTTTGTGCTCCGGCATTAATATCTCTAAATTAAAATTATAATTATAAATTCAATTAAAAACAATTAAGTGAAAAAATGGGATATTTTTGAGATACCCATTTCTCTAAAAAATTACAAAAGAGATGCTACTTATTTGAACTTATACCCCGTTAAATTAAAATAATAAAGTTCTATACAATATATAATACAAATAGTATAAATAAATAGATGCTAGAAAAACACCAATAACTGAAAGTCAAAGAAATAAAAAAATTTCAGATATAACTAAGCAGCTATTGTACGAAAATATAGCCCTCAGGAGAACTTCAGGAAGCTAGTGATAACCGAATGAGCATGAGAGTCATCAAGATTACAGAAAATCAAACCAAAATGCTATCCAAAATATATATTAAAAGTATTAATGATCAATAAGAAAAAAAGTTTTAAATTTTACATATATACGTGAACCATTAATCTACTTAATCATTGAATTTGATGTATAATGCCTAATGTAGCAATATACAAAAAATTAAAGGAGCAGACCCTGGATTTACTAAAACAGTTTTACTATATAGCTCCCACATATTTTTTTTTAAATATGGATGATTAAAATTTAAGTAATTAAGTAGAATAAAATTATCATTAAATCCAATTTTTTGTAAGATCTATAAAAATACATATTTTAAACTCTAAATCTTAGCCATCGATATTTTTGAGAGATTTTTAAGAGTAAATAATATTTTTCTTACTAAAAAATAGATGCATGAATAGCTATACAGAAGATTAAGCAGCACATGATTACAGAGTCGGCAGTTCTACTAGAAGGCTTTTATGCTTCAAGAGGAAACAAAACGGACTACTATATATAATATAATTATTCTGAGAGCTTTATGCAGCTGGAATTCTCTTTCTAGATTTGACATCTGCTTTGGAATCCCAACCTTTTGAACGTATGCTCTCTTTTATTTTTAATTTATTTTAATAAAGTAAATATTTTGTTGGTGGGAATTGAATCATTATTGGCTTTTCATATCTTTAAATTCACGAGCTCAATTAGCTACAGCAATACTCAAAATCAACATTCACAATGTATGCGGCTTTTGGGATCATGTAATCTCTTGAGCTCGGTTCTTTTGCTTAAAAATTTCTGAGTCCTGTGTTTTCTCTATTTCTACTTAAAAAGTATGTATATGCATGCATTTTGTGAAAGAATTACACATATAACAGCTAAAATACAAAAATGTTGCAAAAAAGAATGAGGTTTTACATACATAGACCGAAATCTTTGAAATTTATAAGAAAATTACTTTCTCTCTCTCACATTGAAGTCTAAGATAGATTCAGTGATAATGCTGCATATGCAAATATCGAAGTTTGAATGTTCCATACGTAAATTATAAAAGTTTGCGTGCTATGTAAGTAAAGAACCCAAATTTTAAATGAATAACAATCAACTTATAAGAAAAAATGTTTGAATACCTCAATAAACATTTTTTTCAATACAATTGATTTATTTTAATTATTTATAATTTTGATTATGAGAAACACTAATTAGATATTTTAATGATATTGGAGGAGGCACAAACGAAGTTATTGTAGCAACCTTGAAAAAAAAATCTTTACCCTAGAATTTGAAAGGAAAACTGGAGATTCCAGCCATTCCGTAAGGCTGGAACCTGGTGAAGAATGCTTGTCTGTTCCATGTCTGCTAGTATTGATCCTTAAACCAGCCGTAGCAGCATGTCCCCCACTTAATCCAAAATATAACGGAGCTGATTCAGAGAAGCCATCACTGCTACGGTCCAAATCGAAATTTTCTGCTTCTATCACGGAACCGATGGCAATATCTTGACTCTCGAACTCTATAAAACCAGCATTCCGGCTTTCCATTTCAAGAAATCTTCCTGAAGAAGAAATTTCATTCAAAGAATCCGGAACAAACGTGCCGAAAATGGCGATGCTGTCATCGATCCCAGCCATTGATCCGTCGAGAATAAAAAAATGGGGGGACTCTGAAGCAAACCCTAGCCCCGCACTGGAAAGAAACCCATCTTGCTGAAAGATTTCAAGAAAAGGGGGATTGGGAAACTAGGGTTTGTGAAAAATCGGCCAACCAGCAGAGCGCGCAAAACCAAAAAAAGTGCATTGATGAAGATCTTCGAGCTCCTCCGGCATCAAATTCGCCATGATTTCCCTCTTTAAAGTTCAGCTAAAAGCCGGAAAAACATCGAATGATGGGGGAAGGAAAGGCGAGGAATTTCGGAGTTTGAGAGGAGAGTGAGAGCGAAAGTGTCGGGAAGAAGAATGGCTCACTCCTTTAGATAGAGATGCGGCGGGGGTTAGTTTGAATTTCTTCAATATATATATATATATATATATAAATATAAGAGAAAAAGGAAAATATTATTTACTTCTAAATATCTCCGAAAAGTAATATTAATTATAAGTTTACTTAAATATAAAATAAAATTTAATAATTAATATTTGCATAAAAGCTCATTTTATATATTTATATATTTTCTTAAATTATTTAAGAAATTATTTAGAATCATTATCTAAACATATATTGAGATTACTATTTTCATTTTCTATCAATAAAATGTAATATTTTTTTGTTATTTTATTTATACTTATGTATTTCTTAAATACAAAATGTATTTTAATCATTGTTTATCGTTGTAATAAATATTAATATTTAAGTTTATATTATAAAAAAATGGTGCAAATTTAAGTTTTATATATATATATATATATATATTACCCTGCTATAAGAGAGTCACTGTAAAATTGTATCGGCCGAAATGCTGTCTTAGAGGACGCAACACAGGCATTCAAAACGGGGACGCAAATAGAATAAAGTGGAAGAAGAAAGCGAACGAAGAGACGACGAAGGTGAGTTGATTCAACGAAGACTTTCTCGTCGGAATCGTTCTCGTTCTCTTTTGCCAAAGCTCGGAGAATAAGTCGGGAGAAATAAACCCTACAAAATATTTGAAAAGAATATTTTTCCCTCATTCATAAATATAAAAGTGGGATTTTCTTTTTATTGCTAATACTTTCTCTCATATAATATTTATATTTCAAACTTAAAATATATATATTTGGAAGTTCATTTTCTATGTAAATTATTGATTTTAATGAATTATAATTAAATAATAATTTTCTAAGAAATCATTAGGTATAAAATGAAGGAAAATATTTTATTAATAAATTTTAATTATTATGAATTAAATAGTAATTTTAAGTATTTTAATAATAATAAAATATTAGAAAAAGATATATTTAAAGAATAGTTATCCGTACAGGTCACAAGAGGAGCATGAGTTGAACTGTCACTTAAGAAGAAGGACAAACAAAGAGCTTTTCAGAAACTTATAAAGCGCGTGGGTACTTACATTATCAATATCAATCAAAAATGTTTTAATACTTCAATAAATATTTAATATTTATTTTTTAGATTTTATTAATTTTTAATAAATTTTTAATCATAATTTTAATTAATAAATCTTATTTATTATGAATTAATTATTAATTTTAAATACATTAATGACTTTGAGGTTTCAAATGATATATTTGTGAGTATTATAACCGCTTCCATTATCGATTATTAAGAAAGTGCAAAAGTAAAATATAAAAGATGAAGTGAATAGCAACAAATAATAGAGCCTATCAAACAAAATTAAAAGGAGCTAAATTTTTAATATATTTTCAAAAAAAAAAGCTAAACTTAAAATATTTATATTTTTCAAAAATTATCTATAAAGGAAAAAAGAAAATGGTATACCTCAACAAATTTTATTCGATGGAACTACTCGATATCGATTCTGGTGAATGAATCTTTCATTCGATTCGTTCAATCGAATCATTCATTGATTGCTCGATATGATCGAAGGCTTGATTGATTTGATGGATCGCCGGAGAAGACGGAGGAGTTTGCTCTTCCCTCTTTCCTCACATCGTTTCAATGGATGGCTCGAGAAAACGGAGGCATTCACTCTTCCTTCGCCTCGCTCGCATCGGAAGCGTTCGCCCTTCCCTCTACTCGCTTGCGTCGGCTCCAATCTCCTAATTTGCTTCCGCTGCTATGTGTAATCGCAAGTTAAGCCTCATTCAGGTATAACTGGATTACCCGATAACTATATATATTAATGAAAAATTAAATTATAATTTAAAAATTTTTCATCCGTTTTACTACAAAACAAGCACAATTAATCTCAATTTACCAGAAAAATTTTACTAGAAGGTCTTGCTCGTTTTCGACATAGGAGCAGAAGCCTAGTAGTATTTGTGGAGTTTGAAATGAATCTGCTAAGTACGAGTTAGTCTTTGTCGGAGCTGTTGGGATTCTACTAAGATTAGGGTTGAATTGTGTGATTTCGTCTTCAGACAGTGAGATGAGAGAGGGAGTGAGATCCTTAACTTTTTCGTTTCTCTTCATAATGAATTAATGGTGTGATTGGATTCGTGCAATTAAAAATTTGTTTTTCTTCTCCAAAGCCCTAAACCCCATTCTCACCGCGATGCCGGCAGGGGCAGATGGAGGGCCAACCGCCGCCGCCGGCGTAATGGTTGTCGGACAGTTGATGGCGATTACAACGGCGATAGTCGGAAACCCTAACTTGAAGAAGGCCATCATAGCAAGATAGATGGCCGAGGGCGAAGGATCTGAATGCCGATCATCTGCGTCGTGCGCGTATTTTAGCTGACCTGAGAACTCGGACACAAGTCCGACAGGCAGACCATAAAGTGGCTTCTCCCAACAAACGGAGCCGTCGATTATCGCAGGAACGGGCACCGACACCACCCCCGCCTCCTTCTCCACCGCTTCCGCCTCCCTCCGATCATCCTCCTCCATTTCAGCCTTTCTCGCTCCGTTCATTCTCAGAAAGAGGATCCGCTTCAACGAGGACGCCAACGGCGACTTGCGGTTCATGGATGTGTCGTTAGAGAGAAGCGAGCGATCTGTAATGTTTATCGAGAAGATTTGCGAAATGAGATCTGTAATGCGGAAGAAAGAGGATCTGTGAGAGGGAGGAGTAGAAGCATCGAGC
This sequence comes from Gastrodia elata, assembly GCA_016760335.1. Classification (NCBI taxonomy): domain Eukaryota; kingdom Viridiplantae; phylum Streptophyta; class Magnoliopsida; order Asparagales; family Orchidaceae; genus Gastrodia; species Gastrodia elata. The sequence goes on along the minus strand of CM028684.1, from coordinate 29,000,821 downwards.
TTACAGTTCTATTAGCCTCCGAGGACACAGGTGATGTCGCTCGTTGCCGGAGGAGAAGAGCGATGGAGGGGTAGGATTTTTTTTTCTAATTTTTTGATATTATAAAGTGATACAGATAAAAAGTTATTGACTAAATTGATACAGGCCAGTAAACACAACCTAATAGATCATTGTTTGTAAAGAGTTTCACATATATGTTCAAGTTAAGTTCTTGTTTGGCTTGTTAAGAAGATCGTTAGCATACTGATCGACTCAAATCTGAGCTTCTTAACAAGCCAAACAAGAGCCAAACAAGAACTTTTTATGATCAATTAGATTTTTGACCACCATTATTTTTTGACAATCATAATTATCATGAATTCTTGTATTTAGTGAATAGTTAGTTAGGAATTTTATTTTTCCAAAGTCTATTATTTTGGTAACATAGGTCATGCATGTTTAATCCCTCGCAAGCAAATAGCTTACAAACATGGTCTACTATATAACATGGTAAACCAAAAGATCAAGTAATAATCCAAATTATGGAACACATAATTAGAGAGTTTGAAAAATCCCTACTCTCACATATCAATCAGCTTTAAGAAAACATATAGACATCATGACTGAGTTCCAAACAAAAAAACCCAAAAAAGAAACTTTTTTGGATTTTTCCTCCTTAGAGCTGCGCAATAGTCACCCTCAACTCTCAGGCCATCTGATACTTGCGTCTCATGTCGGAGCAGCCTCCGCGGTAGCATCACCGCTTGAATCTTGGCCACTGAATAAGTATGAGCCTGGAGATGCGTGCCTCTGAACAAGCAGCCGTTAGTCTACCTTGGCCGTCAGCCAACGTAACGGAGGGGCGCATCATCTGAGAGTGGTAAAGGGGGTTGTATGATACTGAGTCCCCTAAGGGTCCTTCAATCATCACTGCTAGGATCAAGCTCGCACAGATCTCTATATCCATCCATGCTTCTTCTCCAGCTTGCATCTCCATGGCTGATAAAGGATATATGATGTAAATTGTACTAGAAACTTTTTTGAGTTTTTTAGAGATTGCACATTGATGAAAACATGATGTATATCAAGCTTTGTATGAACAGCATGTTAAGGTGAAACAATTACAAACCCATTATCCACCATAAGAAACCTAGTCTATACAGAAGTATTTTACTCCAGCGACTCGCTCAAGCAGTCCTTCGAGCGCAATAGTTGTAGTGATAATGACGTAGATTAGTACTGCCTCCTTACATGAAAAAGCATACTACTGCACGTGTATGAATATACATGTGTGTGTGATTTATTTCACCATCACCACAACAACAATAACAACACCAAGCTTTAATCTAATTAGGTGTGATTAATTACATTAATCATTTGTTTCCATTGTGCACAATCAAATAGATTCCCCTCCATAAGTTCCTAATAGAGGTCATTTCTAATAATTTTTTAAACTACTCAATTCTTCTAACATGACATTGAACTGTACATGCTTAATATGCCGAACCCATGTAAAATGACATTCTCTAATCATCCTCTTCCTATTAATATGCTTAATTTCCACTCAGCAGCAAGCGCAAATCATTTAAGAAGTACCAAGGCACTCTTGTGGATCGTTTCTAAACCTAGTTGGAGTAAGACAAAATCCAGATTTCATTACTTTTAGAGAGCCTTGCCACTGGATAAAATGACTTGGAAGGCCTTCAATTCCTCAATTGAGTATGGTGGTTGCCTCTTCCTAACCAATTTAAAAATTTCTCCAGCACTCCTCTCCTTTGAATTCTCCAAGAGGCCTTTCAAGAGGCAATTGATAGAATCAACATTTGGAAACCAATTCTTCCGCAAACTATCTTTACAAAATTTGAATGCATCATCAAATTCCCCTCCTTTGCAAAAATAATGAACCATCATATGGTAAATCTTTTCATTTGGATTTCATCCCCTTCCTTGCATAGAGAAAAAGATCTGCTTTGCCATGTCAAGTTCACCCATCATACAAAAACCTTTGATAATAAGATTCTAGGTCAATTCGTCGTGTTTAATGCCAAAAGCATTCATCCTTAGAGCCAGCCTCTCCTCCTATTAATCAGAAATTGAATTCTTACATTAAAAATTGCTAAATTTGGTGAGCAGCCTTTGAGCATCATCAGGTTCCACAAATCATCGCCAATCTCATCACGGCCCCTCTTATAGAAAGCACACATGAGTGTAGTGTAGGTTACCACATCGGGCATGTTCCTACCCTTTTCCATCTTCACCATGACAAAGTAAGCAGAATCTCCATTTCACATAATACCTTAATTATGGTATTATATGAAATGTCATCCAACTCTATCCCAAACTTAGCTGGGCCTCAACAAAAACAATTTGCGCCTCCTCAATCCTCCTGTTTTGAGACAAAACCTTCAGCAAAGCATTGAAAGACTTCACTGTCTGCGGGCATTGAAAGCTACAAATCTCATAAAAGGTTCTGAGGGCATGATCGACCATTCTAGCTCTGCCATAAAGCAAAATGATCCTGACACCAAAACCTTCGCGACGTCCCTGCGGAAGTGCTTTCTGATGCTCAAGAAGCCTCTCAATGAGATCAAATCTTCGAGCACCCGCAAGCCGAGACACGGCATCCTCAAAGGCAAATCGGCTCTCCACCACAAGACTGTTCTCAGCATTGGCTTTAAAGAGATTAAACAACTTCTCTGGATTCCTCTCTGCCTTTATTTGCACAAGTGCATGTTCACTGAAGGGAAAGGAGTCATGAGACTTAAGACTCTTTTCAGCTTCTGGCTTTATCTGTTTCTTCAAAACAGCAGCTTTGCATGAAGTGATGGTGGGAAAGTTGTCTAGATACTGATTCGAGGAGTGAGCAGAAATGGCAAAATCAGTTTTTGATCTGGACTTAGAGAGGCTGGCGGCGATGCAAGTTGGAGCGAAGGCATCAATCATTGTACATAGTTTGCGCAGGTTACCCCGAGAGAGCATGATATCATCCTGTTACGCATAGAATATACATGATTGTTGTGGCAATTTATAGAACACGATGTTTTTAAAAGAAGAATTCCTGGCTTTATCTGTTTCTTCAAAACAGCAGCTTTGCATGAAGTGATGGTGGGAAAGTTGTCTGGATGCTGATTCGAGGAGTGAGCAGAAATGGCAAAATCAGTTTTTGATCTGGACTTAGAGAGGCTGGCGGTGATGCAAGTTGGAGCGAAGGCATCAATCATTGTACATAGTTTGCGCAGGTTACCCCGAGAGAGCATGATATCATCCTGTTACGCATAGGATATACATGCTCGTTGTGGCAATTTATAGAACACGACGTTTTTAAAAGAAGAATTCGAGCGAACAAAAGAAGAATCTTTATAGAAGATTCAAGTTGATTACAGATGCTGCTGCGTGAAGCCATAGGTTGTTTGATTCGAAGGTTGCAAGAGGTGTGATTTCGAACAGCTGCAGCAGCCGTTCGACACTTCACATGTGTTCGGGTCTTTGCAAATCGAGGATCTCCCACATGAACAGTTGAATTAGTGGCGCAGGCGAGGATTGGCCATGGATTTTAAGAAGGAAGTGGGTCATCATCCCTTTATCGTGCGCCCGAGATGGGCAGAATCGAAACAAACGAGTTCTACAATCTTTTGTATCCTCCAATCAAAAACGTTAGCGGCAAAGTTGTTAGGAAAGCTAGGTTTTAAGAGTTTCGCTTATTTCATTATATATATATATATATATATATATATATATATATATATATATATATATATATTTCTAAAATATATGATATCTATAGTTATGATTGTATGATTGGAGTAATCTATTTTAAAATAAATCCATTTATTATTACTTTTTATTTTCTATTATATTTTTTTAATTTAGAAAAAACTTTGAGATATATTTTATGAAATATCATATATATATATATATATATATATATTGATTTGAATGAAATTTTGTATGTTTAAATATGTAATATCTAAAAATAAGCCCTTTTAATATATATATGCATCCGACACATGAATCTTTAGACATTATATATTTAGCAATATTTAAAAATTTCTTGCATATTATGCTATTCTTAAATATAAATTTTTAATTTGCTATTTAAATGTATAAAAAATCATAGGAGCTATATATATAAATACATAAAATTTTAATAAGGTAATTTTTCCAAATATATCATCTCCTATATTATAATATAATTGATGAAAAAAATGAAAAAATAAAATACATAAAAATTAAGAGATAGATAAGTAAATACATTTGTTATTTCAAAAATAATATTTACCCATAAGCAAGTCTTATATTTTATAAAAAAATCATTTATAATTCTACAAATATAAAAATTAACTTCAGAAAAAGAGAGAGAGGGGCATTCCGAGAATTGAACTCGGGACCTCTCGCACCCTAAGCGAGAATCATACCACTAGACCAAATGCCCATTGTTGTTAAACAATGATGTCGGAAGTTATTTATAACTAAATTAAACATCCAACAAATATGCTAAGATAAAATAATTAACAATGTTTAATTATAAAATTATTTAAATATATGTACGAATCATTTTCACATATATTCCCAATCATGTATCATTTTATTTATTACGTTTTATATAATACAAGATTACTATTCAATAATAATTAACTTCTTACAAGTAACCGTTAATATACATATATATATATATATATATATATATATATATATATATATATATATATATATATTGTATGAAATTGAAGAGAAAATGATGGCATGAAAAAGCTTCAATTTCAAAATCTCCTTTTTTCATATTAAATTTAATAATAATAAAATGTTTGGCAAAAAACAATTAATTGAATATATAACATTAAAATTTTTATAATTAACATATTCAATATCAAATAAATAAATAAATAAAAGAATATAAATGATATCCCTGTTCACAAAAATACTTCAATACCCCAATAAATATCGCAATATTTTTCTCTATATTATTATTAATCTTTAATAAATTTTTAATCATAATTTTAACTAATAAATCTCATTTATTATAAATAAATCACTAATTTTAAATACATTAATGACTATAAAACATTGAAAAAGATATATTTAAAGACATTGTAACAACTTACTATATTTTAAATAATTATTAATCTTCTTTTTATTTGATAAAAAAATACTAATAATAAACATGCAAAACTCAGAAAACCTTCATTTAGAATAAATGAAAATTATGTGACAACTTCAAAAATTATTAGCAATATTGCCAAATGTAAATTTAAAATTTATTAAATTCACCATTTATTCTTACTTGAAGGGAAATTTAAATAAATTAAATTTAATATTATTCAAAGCTATAGTTAAAAACAAAGATTAATCATTTTAATATTAAAATTACATCATATATAATAAAATTTCTTATACATCATCTTTAAAATTTAGAGTATGTCAAAAATGTTTATTTTGAATTTTGAATATAAGACAAATAAAAGCTATTATTATAAATTTAAACAAGATTTTGTAATTTACTCAAAATATTTTCATTCAAAAAGAGTTTTGATACACAGCTCCTAAATATCTCCTAAACAGCTAAATAAAGATATTCTTTTTATCTCAAATCAAAGTCATCCAACCTTTTGGAGAGCTATTTTAGAGCCGAATAACAATTTTGATTCCTTTAAGGAAATAAAAAAGAAAAAAAAGCTCTCTCTAACCCTAAAAATAGAGATGAATGGGAAGCAGAGAGCTAAATGAAAGAGGTTCTGCCTCCTCTTCTGCTGTGTCGATCAAACGTTGTATTAAACTTCTCAACCAACTCGTTCATGGTGCTGCAGAAACTAATCATGTTATTTATTTCTTCCCAGTTTTTTTAATTTGGGTAAACAATTCTTCTTTTCTTTCATTATTTTCAAAAAGAGTGAAATATAAGCATAAAAAATAATTTTCTTTCAAATTTTTCAGAATAAAGTTTGAAGATTATACACATTGTGATCCTCAGAATGATTTAAGCTTGTTCGATTTTCTTAGAAAGATAATGATCCTTAAAATGATAATACACATTTAATATTATTGTATAAAATGCTTGAATTTTCTCTAATTCTGACATAAATGCATAATCCAACTTTATATGTTAATTTTTCAGAATCATATCGATGTTTAGTACAAATCTAAGAAATCTAATCACAATGCTACAACACACTTTTATGGCCTTTCTCTACTGTTTATAACTAGGGCAATTTATTATTCCAACTTTCCTAATCGCGACATCTAATGGTATACACCGGGGCTAGGCTTCAAGTTGCGTTTGAGCAGGTCAGCCTAAAGTCAAAATGATTCAATTTCAAGCAAATTCAAGTCATGAGCACAGACTTTTAGTAACACTTATTACCAACTATACAACAAATCAGTTTCATCTAAGATTGCAAAAATATGATATTTAGTATTAATTCAAGTTGACTTGAATAATATATCTAGCAAGCCAAGCTATTCTTGAAATCTACTAAAAAGACTTAAAAGTTTAAATTTAACTAGTGAATTGGCAATTTTTTTATGAAAAATATATGAATTGAATAAAAATTCAAGCGACTTGAGATTCAAACAAAAATGACAGCTCAAGTCTATACATTATATGCATAAACTACCTGAAACAACTTTCTCACGACTCAGCTTCACTTGAAACCACTTGAATCTTGTTACAACGAAAATCATTTTTCATCATTTTTTTTTCATGTATGCATAAACTATGTGAGAGCTTTCTCAAGCCTCAACCTCACTTGAAGCCTCTTGAATCTTGTTACTAATGAAACCAAATTTCATCATTATTTTCACGTATGCATAACTATCTGAGACAACTTTCTCAAGGCTCAACTTCACTTGAAGCCACTTGAATCTTTATTACGAATGAAATCATTTTTCATCATTTTTTTCACGAATGCATAAACTATTTGAGACAACTTACTCAAGGCTCAACCTCACTTGAAGCCACTTGAATCTTGTTACGAATGAACTCATTATTCATCAATTCATTTCACACAAACTATCTTAGATAAATTTCTCAAGGCTCAACCTCACTTGAAGTCACTTGAATCTTGTTACAAATGAAATCATTTCTCATCATTTGTTTTCACATACGCATAAACTATATGAGAACTTTCTCAAGGCTCAACCTCACTTGAGGTCACTTGAATCTTATTACGAATGAACTCTTTATTCATCATTTCTTTTCACGTGCGCCTAAACTATACGAGACAACTTTCTCAAGGCTCAACCTCACTTGAAGTCACTTAAATCTGGTTACGAATGAAATCATTTATCATCATTTTTTACATGCATGCATAAACTATCTGGGACAACTTTCTCAAGGCTCAGCCCGCTTGAAGCCACTTGAATCTTGTTATGAATGAACTCAATTTTCATCATTTCTTTTCATATATACCCACACTTGAATCGTATTACAAATGAACTCATTTTTCATCATTTCTTTTTATGTATACCCACACAATGCCTTTCTCACCTTCGCAACACTTTATCAAAATGCTTCTGTTTTGCTGACAGCATTATGCTCCATATAACATATAAGATCTATAAAACTTTTCTTTAGATTTAAAGAAAACATTTTAATTACACAACCCCAAAAGCACACATTCATTTCATCCAATTAACTTTGGATCAATTTATAATAACTCAATACATTTCATTTTGAATCTATCTAAATTATTGTCAAATAACATCACAAAGTTAAGAACGCCCGTAACTATGCAAATAAATATAGAGTAGAACCAGAAATTTACTGCAATCCAAATGAAATAGGAATATACTCGGAGAAACCCCTTACAATCAAAAACACATGAAACTACTCCATTAGTAACTTCAATATAGGGCCGCACAAATCTCATTTCTTTCCAGTACGCTCCATAAAACTCTTTCAACTTTATCACATGTTTTTTCTGAGAGAAACTCTTTAATTATGATAAATTAAATAATTTAATTTATATTGTTTGATCATATATTTATTCTAAATTTTAAAATAAAAATATACTATATGTAACATTAATTTTCAATTAATTTTCATCGCGTATTTTATTAATGAAGCTTTTTGAAAACTATTGGGTATTATATTTAATTTACAAGTTACCACCACTCAAGAATTTCTATAAAGTATTACGAAAAAATGTAGTAAAACAGAAACGATGGATCAGCAAAAGTCGTAAAAAGGGGATTTTTAAATACTAAATACCTCAACTTCAAAATTTACATTTGAAACATCCAAACTTTAATATTGCAACACAAGCTTCCAATGTTACCATTTATTAAATCTCATCCTCATTTTTACTAATTAAGAAAACCCAAGAGGAGGCAGAATTCAATCTAAATGAAGACCAAGAGCTTTATCTATAAATAACAAAATTTGGATGCTGAGTATGCATATTATTAAATTTTAGTGCCATAAAAAAATATCCCTATTATGGTGTTTTTTTCTCAGTAAATTTGCATATTCTACCCGTATAAAACCCATAAGTACGAATTATGTAAAAATGCTACTGCATTTAGTTTCTTTGAAGATGAACAGTTATATTAATGAACTTTATCATAAGAAATTACAGTACACATACTTTACTTAATATACTACTATATCTAATTTTTATTTACCTACATTAACTTTTATAATAAATATAATTAATTAGTTATAAATTACATAATTCATATTTTTCATTATGAATTTTATAATAAAATATGTATAGTATATGTACAAATGAATACTCATATCCGCTCTGTACATTACTAACTAATATTTTTTCTTACATGCCACCAAACTATTCATAATTAACTATCTAACATATAATACTTCAAATATACTAATTTAATTCCTAAACTGCAATCTACAAGAGTCGTGAACAATCATAGAATGGGGATGAGATTCCATATACAAGAAGAAGTGTGGGAATTCATAAATATTAAAGTGAGCGTTAGATTTGCAAATTATATAGATTTGGGTGGCGAATATATAAAAATAAATAAAAGTGTACCTTGCGCAATTGGTAAACATGGCGAGGTAGGTCATAAGAAGTGTGTCATTGAATTCCTGAAAGAAGAATGATAATTCTCAGTTTACATGGCAAGTTCTAGGCGTGCTTAGAAACAATGGACTTTTTACCAATAGAAGAGCCCTAAACAATAGACAGAAGAGTTTCACTGGATTACAAATTCATAAAACGGGGTAATTCATTTTAAATAAACAAAGTTTGAATGAAAAATCATGCAAATAATTTAATGCAACAGTTTAATGTTTAATTAAATATTATCATAAGCTTTTAATCACAAATAATTATAGATATTATACAATTTGAATAAATTCAACAGTTGCTAAATCTCTATAGTGTTTCTCTGAAGTCTAGTAGATCAAAGCTATATAAATCATGTAAGAGCATCATCAAGTAGGGCTTGTGGATGTGTAAAAATACAGCCCCAAATGCAGAATAAATAGATAGGGAATAGTGTACTCACCATAAGAAAATCATCCTGAAATTTTTCTGATTCAATGGCGGGCAGCCTTCTAAGTAGACTTGAGACTTGCCTGAGCAATGAATTCTCAAGAGGAACATCACCTGCAAGTTTACAAAAAAAAAAACAATGTATGAAAGGCTATTTACTTGCATAGCATTCAAATGATTATAATTCATAAATCTAGTACCCAAACTTTTATATTTACAAAATCTTACAATTCAGATCGCTGCTAATAAAATATGAAACATTTTTTAAACAAATATTGGTCTATAAAATAATTTTGGTATTAAAAATCAGAGTAAAAAAGGTTTCTGTTAAATTAATCATTTAATGTAATTTTGTTAAAATATAACTTTAGCATGGCATAATTAGGTGCACAGTTAAGATTTTTTTATATTAAAGGAGTATAGTAAACAAAAAATGCTTATTACACATTTTATGCTTAAATTATGTAAATTTTATTGTAGATTTTAAGAAATATGAAAAATAGAAGTTTTTCTTAACAACCAGTATGTACAGGCATTATATAAGTATAATGCATGAATTTGCTAACAAAAATTCATATTAAAACTAGCACCTTGTTTAAGTTTTTTAACCACTAATTGGGATGAGATTCTGTATATGAGTGAAGTTGGGTGCTGAATTTGTGTTTGTGCATGTAGAAAATTAGGAGATCTTGCTCATGCCAATTCTGCAGACCTGACAAGAGAGCATCGTGATTAATTTATTCATGTTTCATGGGATTAAATTTTTCAGTTTACCAGTACTAAGAAATAGAGCATGATAGAGTTAATGATACTCCATAGTTCTTTTTTGTCATCATTATTTCCATTTTATTGGCAGCATAATTTAACAGAAAATTTTATCAGCAATGCCGCCAATGCTACCAAGGAGCTTAACTGCTTGTAGAAGGTACCATTTTAATTTTGTACTCTAACTGGGTACATCAATACTAAAATTTAAGAAACCTCCAACATTATATTGTAATTTACTTAGCTTTGTTCCATAAGAGGTTAGTAATAATGCCAGAGTAGGGGTTCAGACATTTGAAGCATCAAGGCAATATCAGCCTAATCTCGTGGTTAGGTGACAGAAATTTCCCCGTTATTGTATCGCCTCATTCAACCTTCTATAAATTAAGATAAACACAACAATGGACGAATAGTTCAAACTTTATGTTGGCTCCTCTCCGATGACTATCCGAGAACACCCACTGAGCATAATTTCAGTGTGGTAGTTCTCCTTGGCAATGGTCTGAGAACAACAAAGGTAGGTACTAAATATTTGCCCAAATTTCACCAAGAATTTTTCAGTGCATTTTGGGGTGTGAACCCCTCTCCCTATTAATAGAAAGGATACTGGCTTGTTCATGGCAGGGGAAGGAGCAGGAAAAGCAGGAGCAAAAAGTTGCGAATCAAGGGAGATGAAGGGGGTATCCCCTAACCGTCAATAGGAAGATCTTGAAAAGCTAGATTAAACAATTGAAGAACATAATCTCAGGATCAAAAAAATTATGTGTGAGAATGTAGAATGGTTGCAACGAAGCACAGATTGGAGGGCTCCAACGCGAGCCAAGAAAGTAACAATCGATTGAGGGGTCAGACAAGAACTTTGGTTGTGGCCACCGGCCATGAATAGTCAACATGGGAGTATGTCAAGGGAATAGAGGTCGAGTGTGGCCCAATGACATGAGGCATAAACTCAAGTGAACGACCACTATGGATTTCATGTAGAACGCAAATGTGAACAACAAATGTGTGGCTTATTATGTACTATTAAGAGAATCCCAATTGCAGGGTTAATTACAGGTGGTTGATGCATATCCGAGCTCTTGAAAGCACATATCATGGGCAGAGAAAGTTCCTATGCTCCCCTCCTCTTTCTTATTTTTTTTTATGCTGCAAATAGGGATCTCTTCAATTACCAATGATTGAAATGATATAAGTTGGTAATATTTTAGTTGTAATGATGAGATTTGCGAAGAAACTACATAAATTGAATGTTTTGAGTGTAGATTTGTAAATATAAATGGCTTTAATGGAATTTGATGAAATGACCCCAGCATAAATATATCAAGGCAAGTTGTATGCATTAATGCAATAATAAAAATAATGTTTTTCCATATTAAACTAAAAAAAGCATTACAATAAAAATGAATACAAGGCTAATAAGACAGTAGCTTTTAAATATAAATGCTATGATGCCAGTATGCTGAACTTACCCCTTTGCATTGCAAGAAGATATTGATGAACTATCTTGATCCTGCTGTTCAACATTTTGATGGCACTATGTATGCCAGTAAGATGGGCAGCCACTAAAAATCAAGAACAAAAGAGTACCAGTGTCAATTTTAATGTTATACACACACACACACACAGTGGTCATCCCTGAAGAAAATAGTAAATAATTATATCATTAATGACATGTCTAATAAAGAAACTCACATTGAGTTGCAGCAGATCCTCCATCAGATGGTTTGAGGTGAGCTACATGGTCAACTGAAATTCGCTCAGCTTCTACAGTCTTCAAGAAAAAAACAAAATAAAGTGATAATTACAGTTTGTCACTAAAATCAGATTATAGATTAAGAAATTAAAAAAACAAATAAATACCTCAATGGAATAATTTGATAGCACAAAGATCAGCTGAGGAACACCATCAATGACATGAAGTTCTTTGATAAGGACAGCCAAATTTAGAGTAAAAGCCTTTAGTTAATAAAGTGCCACTTAAAATTGTAACTTTAAACAATATCAAGAATAATTAAGTTAAAGGACAAATGTAACAGATTCAAATTTAACAGCTTATTAATAAAAATATTTAGCAAAGCAAGATGTAATGGAAATATGAAAATTTAGTAATTTGTCAAATAGTCCCTCGACTATTTTGCTTTGGCCAATATAATCCCAAATAATTTAATTTGGCCAATTTAGTCCCTCAAGCAATTCAGAATACCCAACTTAGCCAAATTTAAGTGACTATTTTGACAAATTACTTAATGGAATTAAACTCGTCCAGAACGACAGGACACAAGTGTCCATATAAGTATAATGGCAACTCAAGCCTTTGTAGTTCTAGCCTAATTTTATGTTTCTAATTATTTAAAATTAGTACATGTAACGCTGGTGCATGCAAGGAAGAGGGTTTTAACTCTTATTAGATTTATTGCCGGAAGCAATTAAATTCAATAGTTATTGGAGTTTATATTTCAACATTAAGCTAGTTCTTGGTTTCACCACTGATTTGGAAGTTTCCATGAGTTTGACACAAAGGGACGTTCTGCAGCTGAGAGTTCCTTACTCTTGCCATAGCTAGAGCATATGCTCGCTGACTTTCCATGTTTTCCTCAGATTTGATAAATTACTGAAGTAAAATTCAGACCCTGTTTACAACTGCTTGCTCCAATAAAGTATGTATTTACATGCCTTCAATTGCCTCCATTAGTTTTAATGTTCCCCATCTTTTTTAGAAACTGCAACAGAACCTCAATTTCCTTTCATGGCATGGCTCCATCGACTGCCAAAATCACAACTTTGTCCCCAGTTGCATTAGCTGAAAAATTCCTTGAGAAGTTGATGACGGCATTCTCCCACGAGATAACTGGCTGTAGAGATACAAACTAGAACCTGGATTTGGCCCTGGGTTTGGTACTGTTTTTTTTTTCTAGAGTCCTAATTTTTTGAATTAATACTTGCACTTTGTAGCTACATCTTGGAGGACTTTAAACCTAAGCCTTTGCATTACAAATAAAACCCATGGGACATATTATAGTATGAACGAGATGAAACCAGCACAATGTGCGGATGTGCGACCAAACAGAGAAGAAAAATAGAAAGACTCCATGAATTCATAACGGCACTGACACAAGCATTGCAAAGTGGTTCATTCAATGGCTTAAAAATATAACAAATTAACCCTACCTAAAATAAGAGTACAGCAATATAAATTTACAAAACATGTTCGATCATAATTCATACATTTAAAGTTGACAAAATATAAATCAATCCAATATCATTTTTTTTTTTGTAATAAGCACCTTCATAGCACAATTGACAGATTAAACAAAAATATCAAAGAATTTGTGGTATTGACCAATGCAGATGAATGATTTAGGAGGTTTAATAAAATTTCTTTTATAATAGATAACAATATCTGCAGCCTGAAATTATATTAAAAATATAAATTAATATACTTTATAAATAAATATATTGCATGTATATTTGTATTTAAATTTAAATTATCATCAAGTAAATTTAATTTCTACGTCTTCTAATGGAACGATTGCACTTGGTAGTATGAACTCTAAAGTCTTTATCAATTGTTCCTTTAAATTTCCAATATGTTCCATAGTCATGTAAAGCAGCTATAAACATGAATGCAGAAAATAGAAATCTGTAAAACAAAAAGTAATGAAATTTTAAAAGTTTTAAATTTTGTTAAATTTTAGAGGGCTAATAATCTATATATAATTTATTTATGAATTACCTGAACTTTGAATCAAAATAATAATAATTTAAGTTGTTGATTTCTTCATCATACCTTGAAAGAAAATTGGATATTTCCAATTGCAAGTAATACAAAGTCAAATAAAGTAATGTAAGTATATATATATATATTTTTTTTTTTTATTTAAACATATATTTTACATTTAAAATGATATGGAAAAATTTGTATCATTTATATATTATGTTTTCATCAAAAATATTATGCTCCTCAAGAAACATAATTTTTACCTATAAATTATAAATTAGAATAGAGTAAAAATATGCAATGTAATATAAAAATAAATTATGAATGGTGCATATACATGTCTTACAATATATGCACAAATGTTTTAGATGATACTTTGATTGACGTTCCAAATGATGACGATCTAACTGTAACAAGATGTGTTTCTCTGAGAAGTTTTGGTTTGATATCGTTATCAAAAGGTAGTTCATTGCTTTCCTGTATTTCATAATAAATTTTCGCATCTTTTGCATAATGCATGTACAAAATGTTTTAGGTGGTACTTTAACAAGCTTTTCAAATGATGAAGAACTTACTGTTAAAATGTGTATTCCTCGAAGATATTCTGACTTGATGTCTATATCAGAAGGTAACTCATTACTTTCTTGTATTTCATAATAAATTTTCACATCTTTTGCATATTTAGCAGAGCTCGATATCATTTTCTTAAATTGTTGCACAAATCTATCTATCTATATGTATATATATATAGCACAATAATTTAATTAGAGTTTAAAAAATATAAACTAAATCTAAATAATTTAAACATACTTTATTGTAAATGTTCAAATATCACATTGTATACCACATTTTTTGTAAATCTTGATGAATTGGCATATTCATCTTGTATAAGAATTTTTAATCTATCCGAATGTGTCACTCGAGAAAATACTGCATAAAGTTGCCCAAGAGAAAATACTAATCTTGGAAGAAATATACATACTTGTTGCTATGTTTGTCCCTAACTTTTGTTTAGTCATATAAACTGTAAGCTTAATGGAAATTGTCTTCTTTTAAGCTCAAATGGGTAATCTCTTTCTGAGGGGGACAACGTGATTCGTGAGATTAAAGCCTTTTCACCAATATGAGTTCCGATTATTATCTTTGCCTCAATGTCCCTATGACCAACTCTTTAAATTATCATTCTTGTGCCATTACAAAGTTCAATTACTTGGTCTAAATTACACAACAAAATAACTAGAACTCCAATTTTTAATTGTATACAATATTCAAAAAAATCATTGTATTTAATTGTTTAAATGCATTCATGATTGTATGATTTTCACCTCTTGTAAGTCATTCATACGATATATAATCAGCACTAAGATGAAAAATATGATTTATCATATGAAGGACTTACAAGAGGTGAACAATAATACAATCATACAATCAAGAATACATTCAAACAATTAGATATAATGCTTATTCTGAGCATTGATACATTTAAAAATTAGAGCTCCATCTATTTTGTTATATAACTTAAACAAAGCTATTGGACTTTGTAATAGTATAAGAAAGATGATTCAAATAGCTGGTCACAGGGTCATCAAAGAAAAGATAATAACATAAACTTATATTGGTGAAAGGATTTTAATCCCACAAATAGCGATGTCCTTCTCAGAAATAATTACCCATATGAGCTCAAAAGAAGACAAACTCCCATTGAGCTTACATTTTATATGACAGAAAACAAAAGTTTAGGGCAAACATTAATAAGAGATGTATTTTCTTCCAAGATCAATATTTACACATGAGCAAATTTATGTGGCATTTACTCGAGTGACACATCTAGATGGATTAAAAATTCTTACACAAGATGAATATGACAATCCATCAAGATTTACAAAAATGTGGTATACAATGAGATATTTGAAGATTTGCACTAAAGCATGTCAAACTATTTAGATTTAGTTGTTCATAACTTTTTAAATTCTAATTAAATTAGATGTATATATAGAAGTATTTATGCAACAATCTAAGAATATGATCTCGAGTTCTACTAAATATGCAAAAAATGTGAACATTCATTATGAAATACAAGAAAGCAACGAGTCACCTTCTGATATTGCCATCAAGTTAGAACATCTTAGAGAAACACACTTCATAACAATAAGTTCTCCATCATTTAGAATGCCAAATAAAGTACCATCTAAAGCATCTTGTACATACATTATGCAAAAGATGTAGAAATTTATTATAAAATATAGGAAAGCAATGAGCCAAATGAGCTATCTTCTAATATATATTAGATTTCAAGCCAAAACATCTGAAAGAAACAAATTTTGTTACAGTTAGTTCACCATCATTTCGATTGCCAATCAAAGTACCATCTCATTTTGTACATATATTGTAAGACAAGTATATGCAGTATTCATAATTTATTTTTATATTATATCGCATATTTTTACTCTACTCTAAATTATACTTTTATAGGTAAAATCTATGTTTCTTGAGCATAATATTGATGAAAACATAAGTTATAAACTATAAATATTTTTTATATCATTTTAAATTTTAAATACATATTTCTATGCGTATAATATATATATATATATATGTGTGTGTGTATGTGTGTGTGTATATATATATTACTTTTTATACTTCTTATTACTTGAAATTGGAAATATCCCAATTTAATTTCAAGGTATGATGAAGAAATGAATAGATTAAATTATTATTTTTCTAATTTAAAGTTCAGTTAACTCATAAATATATATATATAAATTATTAGTCATCCAAAATTTTACAAAATTTAACTTTTTTTAAATTTCATTTTTTAATTTTAAGATCTTTGCATTATGCATTCATGCCAATAAATTCTTTACATGAATATGGAACGCATTGGAAGGTTAAAAGGATCAATTGATAAAGACTTTCGAATTCATACAATCAAGTGCAATCATTCCATTAGAAAGACCAGAAAATTAGATTTAAGCAACAATTATATAAGTACAAATATACATATAATTTATTTTCTTATAATGTATATTAATTTAATTTTTATGTAATTTCAAGCTACAGATATTGTCATCGAGCTTCAAGGAGATTCTATCAAAACTTTCAAATCATTCCTTTGCATCAGTCATTACTATAAAGTCTATGATATCTATGTATAATCTGTCAACAGTGCTATGAAATTGCTTATTACAAAAAAACAAAAAATTATATTAGATTGATTTATATTTTGTCAATTTTATGTGTCTGAATTATGATAAAACTTGCTTTATGAATTTTTAGTGTTGTACTCTTATTTTAGGTATTTGCAGTGCTTGGGTTGGCGCATCCACGAATTTTTCTTTATTGTTTGATCAAACCTCTGCACATCATGCGGGTTGTCTCGTACATGGTTTAAACAAAAAGGTAAATCCATTTCAATTTGTAGAAGTCTAAAGATGTGAAGGTATGGTGACTCCAAGTGCCTTTTGTATATAGTAAAGATGTTAGCAAAACAAAACAAATAAAGCAAAACTCAACTACTTCAGTAATTAGAATACAAGTGTCATACTAAAATGCATATTATGTATTAACAAAATAGCAAATAAAGCAGAAGACATCAGACTGGTGCTTGCCCAAAAAGGTTGAGTGCAAATAAACAAGATAAGAAGGGGATTGCATGCCAGTGATTCTCGTCTTATCTAATGTAAATATCACACAATAAAAATATGATGTCATGGATAGTGGCAGAATCCCAATCAAATAGATCAGCCCTGATGCCACTTGAAACCTAAGCCTGAGTAGTTTCCATTTCTGATCATGGAGATCATATTCTTTGATTGGCACAATTTCATAACTGTTACGACTTAATTCAATGACAAATACAACTGGAATAGAGTTAGAGTTTTAAGAAATTGATTAGAGTAATCTAAAGGATGCCCCAAACTTTTGGCTACCATTGGTGGAAATCAAGAAAGATGCAGAAAGGAAAAAGAGCTTTCAAGTTTCAACTCAACTCCATTTTCCCAAAGAGCATCCGACACCCCCTACCTAAAGTACTGCCACATACCCTTTAACCTGCAACTCCACAGCACAATTTTTGTTAAAATCTCAGCACAAGCCTAGAAGGCATAAACATTAGCAAAGCCAACTGCATCCCTCAAAATCAACCCCAAAATATTACACATCAGGAACACATTGTTTTAGCACATCATCTGAAACCAAAACCAACTTAAACCATTCAATAATAAGCCATTAATGACTATTTCTCATTCTTCTGTGTCACAATCTTCCTGTGATGCAAGATTATTTCAGGTCCTTTAATATTTAGTTAAAACACAAGTTTACTACCTTTTACTTCCCCTCATTACATGCCACAGCTTCAATTTTACTGTCCTTCTAAAAAAATAACTCGCTATTCTGCATATATATACCTGCTTGTAAAATTTGAAATGTTTGATATTTTTTTTGGATTTAGGAAACTTTCCTGTTCCATCAAGTGCATTGTTTAAGTTTATGCTATAGGAAATTTCTTAAATAAGAGTATAAAATAATTAAAATTAAAGCTGAGTTTTTTAAACATATATCTATTAACTCAGTAAAAATCTAACTCAATTTCATGCAGAAAAATAAATGAACATATTTAACCATTAATGTTTAAGGAACATGAAAACAGAAAAACATAAAATACGAGTCTATTAATATTTCAGTTTTATTAAATATTTAAATGTTATGGTGTAATGCACAAATAAATGAATTGAAGCTTTACTATTTAATCATAAACACATAGCGCATGTTTGTTTAATTCAACAATAATGAACATGTAAAAATGCATGGAGTAAATACAAAAAAAATATGAACAAATATATTTTAAACATTTCTCTTCAAATTAGCATTATTTTGCTTCAAGTTAAAGCATACATAAGAAAAAAATCAAATAAAAGATAATAAGCATATAAATATTTGTATTTTAAAATAAAAAATGAGTATAAATTGATCAATTAATTTAGAGGATCTAAGTTATGGCATATGAAAGTTAAAATGCATTATATGCGTATCTAAGTTGTTGTATTCTGTACTCTTAACGAACAGTTTTTTCTTGACAACTTTTGTACTTTCCCGCTTTAACACCAAGTTCCTTTGCTGGTAAAAGATCTATTTTATACTTTTATAAATCTCCACAAAAATCTTATTGAAGAATAAATCATGTAACCCCACATTATATGGTATATCATTTCCATTGTCCTTCAAAATATGCATCCATAACTACTACTGTGTGACGTGTGATCGCACTTTCACCTGAAACTACAATGCAATCTTTAATAAAAAATTTCTTTCCAAGCTAAGCCAAGTTTCTTTATAATTTGGTTTCTCCACTTTTGAAATAAAATAAATGATGTTCTTGTTTCATAAAAAGTGTCTTCTTTCTACGTAGGCTACCATAAAAATCAAGTATAGCTTCTGTCTTACATTTTTATCTCATGTTCCTACCCATCATTAGTCATCTTATATAACGCCAAGAATCCTCCTCTATATGCTAGCATTTTGCATTTCCAAGATTTGAATACACATTTCATAAAAGAAAAACTCAACAAATACTTAACTATAACTGATGAATAAAATACACATGAACTAGACTTAAAGTTACAAAAAAATTTTAACGTTCATATGTTCAAAGCAATTAGTTGTGATAATGCTAATGAAGATGTATAAATTTATACCCAGTTAATATTGCACTTTCATTTTCTAAGCATGAGCTTTATGAAAAAACTAGGATTTTCCATGTTTCAATATGCTATTCGACCAAGCACATGGTTTAATCTACAAAAGACCCCTTGGCCACTCAAAATAAATAGTCAGAAAAAGTAAGAAAATATTTAGCAATTTGAAGTAAAAAAGAATGGTGATGATCTAGTTGGTTGCACATAGCAGCAATTAAAACAAATTTCATTTCAAAATTAGTGCGCTACTCCACTTCAAAAGTATTATAGTTTAAGAAAAAAAAATTTTACCATCGATCACAAAAAAATTTAGCCAAATAATCAATATCACAACATTGTAGATTTACAAATCTTCGGTAATCATTAAATAAAATTAACTCTTCTCATTACACTCCCCAACAAAAATGTTTGTACCACACACTAACCAACTAAATTTTGTTTCCATTGTAATTTTTCAAGAAAAGTCAACACTCAATTCTGCTCAACATGTGAACTACTCTTGTAAGTGCCTCCAATGTGGTATTTTCCAAAACATAAGATACAATGTGAAGCACAAATGTGCTATTTCTTTAGAAAGCAATGTGTAAGAGAAAGCATGCACTACTTCATAAACAATGATATTGGCTAGTCTATAGTCTTACAATTATTATATAGTCTCACAAAAATTATATCAATCAAGAATATTCATGAGGATTTTGTATAGATTATAGAACTTATGAATTTGTAAATATAACAACCTTGCAGAGAATATTACAGGACTCCGTTATTAAAAGTATGGGCTTCTTTGTCGATCATCCGATAATTATGTATTGTTGAATACACCCATCCAATAGTAATGTAAAATAGTGTTTGGTATCACACGCCTGAGTATTGCGAGAGAGCTTATGCAACTTGCAAAGTCTTTGCTACACTTCAAAAGCGCACCATAACACGATCTAAAGCACACTCTTAACACAAAACCAAATGCTCATTTTATCACACAATCAAACAACTATTTGAATAAGTATACAACGTAATAGTTATCCCTTTCAACTAAGTTTATCAATCTACTAATTCCTATAATATTCAGTAAATATCTCAATCACAAAGGCTTTGGAAGCCCCTACCATCCCAACTAAATTCCTTGATTTGTGTGTAGTCAACTTAATTTCTATTAGCATCCCAAGTAAAACAAACCCATCCCAGTAATGCATCTTATAATCCTCATCATCACAAGTAGGTCTATTTCATTCCCACTCATCAATGATGGGGGTTTAACTATAATTAGTATGATCCACAGTTTATTAAATATACTTTTACCACAAATGAATGCTCTAAATGCCATGCAGAATGTTATTTTTTGCTCTATCAACTGGAAACATTTTCAATAAAACAATAAAAAATGAAAAATGCTTCAAGTGGTTGTTTCTATTCAGTGTATTCAATAAATCAGACAAGGGAAACCATGGCAACAAAGGATTGGTTGAAAATACCAAAACCAGATTCCACAAAAGCATTTTCTTTAAAATGCAGCTGATTTAATTTTCAAAAAGTCATGTAATTAGTATGCAAATACAATACCTTCTAAAAACTGAGAAAAATTTGGCTAACTCCACTTACCAGTCTCAAAGATGGTCACTGGAAGATCCTTCTTAGCATGGCTTATTGATGGATTTAAAAGAACAAAAACAGGACTTTCATTGATATCCATTAACTGCTCCAAGAAGAATCATTCGATCAGATGCACAACGTTATTTACAAAAAAAGCTTAGTCAATACATTAAGGCAATCAGAAAAAAAAAACATGTGAATATCTTATGTAGGCTGCTGCAAAATGTATGATGCAGAATTACTGAAAAAATTTACAGCAATGAATCAGAACAGCTTTAAAATGAAAGCTCAAATGGTTATTTAGCAAACAAAAATGTTGATGATGTTGACTCTATGAGTCACTATGCACATGCAGCCTATTTTTAGAAATATCTGTTTGATAAAATAATGATGTACTAATTCTTAACGTTGAGTTTCAGAAAAAATAGCTTAAAGAATAGTATTAAACAGTAGTTACTCAAGTAGTCAAATCTTAAATGCCTAGATAATTTATATGAAGCTAAGGAAACTGGTTCAAGATGTTAAGAGCGTGAGCCAAATGAATTCAAGAAAAAAACTGAAGAAGCAGAGCTCAAGCACTGGAGAGAAAACTTTGACTGGAAGACTTCATTAGTGCCCAGAAGGCTAAGGATTTTACATCATTTAATCATTATATTTAATTTTGCACTATTTAAGCATTAAACCTAGGCTGATGGTGAAAGAAACACGAAATTTTTCCAAAATTATGTCAAGCAAAAGCATAGACAAGTTTGGATTAATAAAATTAAAGGGGACCATTGGATCAATGATACTCATCTTATTCATCAATCAGGGATTAGCTATTTTACAAATATTTTTTAAACTCACGATTGTACCTTAACTCACTATAATGAGACCCTAATCCTTCGCTTAATTCAAGAAGCTGACAACATTATTTTGTGTGCTCTTCCTTCTTTGGAAAAAGTAATTAATGCCCTTAATTCTCAGGATGATGATAAAACCCCGGGTACTTATGGTTACATGTTGGTTTCTTTAAATCCTGCTGGGACATTATTTCCACTGAATTTTTGCTTGTTGTTTGTGACGTTTTCAAGGGTTTTCATCTTCCCAGATATTTTTCTTCCACCTCTTTTTTTTGGATCCCTAAAACTTCTTCACCTTCAACTTAGAAGGACTATCGCCCTATTACCCTGTGTCTGTCTTTAATAAAATTATTGGTAAAATTATCGTTAACAGATTATCAGGAATTCTAAGTCCTAATCAAAGCGGGTTTACAAAGGGTCATTTCTTATTAGACAATGTTCTCCACCATTGTCTAATAACTTGTGGATTAAATTCATGTATGATAAATACTGAAGAGGTATCCATTCTATGCAAGCTCAACCCATACATTACGATTCCAAAACCTGGAAAAGGCTTTATGTTATTAGTAACTATGATGAACAGTTCATTGCTTGGGGTCTAGACAAAGGAAACTGCTCTTTCTGGTTTGACACTTGGTTTGGTGATACAATGCTCTGTCTTCAATTCCCTAACATGCCGGTTAATTTCGACAAAGTGCTTTTATTGATCAAAACCAATGAAATGTTGCAAAGTTACATGATTTGGTTCCAACAGCCATTGTTACAAAAAAATTAACTATAAATTTAGATCCTTTACTGAGGACTAATAGCAATAATGCTTCCTTTTCCACCAAAGATGTTTGGAACAATCTTAGAACCAAGATTAACCATATTTTGTTGGGCTCTGCGCTTTGGCATAAAAATTTGAGGCCCACAATCTCCTTTTTCTGTTGGCAGTTGCTTCGTTACATTATATCTATGGATTTTCGTTTAAATAGTAAAAGTTTTCAATTTCCTCTATTTGCTATTGCTGCCATAACAACAATGAAAATCAGCAGCACCTCAATATCAGCTGCCCTAAGCTTCAGGACATTTGGAACTTTTGTGCCCGTATTTTGAGCTTTAGTCCTAGCACTACCCTCATTGTTAAATCATTTCTCATTAATTGGAGGATCTCAGGGGATCATGTAAATGAAGGGCACTGCAGACTTTTCATACCACTACTTTTCTTTTGGTTTAATTGGGACGAAAGGAATAACTGCAAATATAGAAACTTTAAATTTGATATCAATAAGTTTATTGGCAAAGTCATGAACTGTCCTTTCAGCTATCAAACTGAAATTTAATACTCAACCATTTCAAGGGGGATGATCAATGCCACTCTTTCTTCAAAGTTACTACTAAAATGAAAATCAAGTTTAATAATTTAGTTTTTTGGGTAAAACCGAAGCTGAATTTGTTTAAACTTTTAATATAGATGGCAGTTTTACTAATGCCCATTCTTCCGCTGATGGTGGTGGCAATTTCAAAGATTATAAAGGCCATGTTAATTTTGCTTATTTTTTTCAATTTCAAGCCCAAAATGCTCTAATGGCAGAAACACAAGCCTTAGGGGATTGCAAATTTGCATCAATAGTAATATTACCAAATTTTGGGTTGAAATTGATTGTTTGGCTCTTCTATGCATCCTCCAGCAACATTCTCACTGTAATTGGTTATTATTCTACAGTTTACAAGAAATATATTAGCTTATAGGTAAATTTGAAGTTTTTCATTTCACACATGTTTGGAGGGAAGCTTATGGCGCAGCTGACTTCCTAGCCAATCTTCATCGAACTTCAAATGAATCTCATATTATTACTAATTTAATTGCTTTCCAAGATCTTCGGAAAACATGTTTGATTGACAAATTACACTTTCCGTATTTCAGAAAATAAGTTTATAGTTGCTCCTTATCTTCCATTTTAGATCCAGGTATTCTCGTGTCAGCCGCAAGATGAGGTTTGGCTTTAGAATTTTAGTAGCCAGGTTGAGGGTTCTAGGAATCACTCAATCGGCTTACTTTGGCAACGTGTTCTGCTTGGTTGTCAATTATTTGTGCCAAATTGAAGATCAGGCGTGCTCAAATGGCAAATTTGCAAGCTCAAGCATTTATTCTTCATGCTCAGAGAGGGAATGATAGTTGAGCTTTCTTTTGTTCTCTTTTATGTTTTGGTTTGCTTTGGCTAGGACCCCTTTCAGGAACACACCCTAGGGATCCCTTTATTTGGTTGGCTTTGGTCTTTTAATTCTAGATTATGTATCCCAGCTAACTCTCTAAGCACTTTTTATTATTATCAATAAAATCTCATGCTTTCTTCTTAAAGAAAAAACTTAGGTTTAGGCTTACATTGATTAATAAAGTTTGAGAAAATAGAGCAATTAGAGAGCTATCTAAGCCTGAGATTTTGGTCCACACAACAAGAAGCATGAGACATCCACCCAAGTGCATAAATACTTGTGCCCAAACACATCTAGTATTGGCAAGCCGATCTGTGGTTAGTCAAGCAAAAGCCCAAATCGTACTCAATCGAACTCTAATCCGTACTCAGCCAAACCTAAAATGGAATCAACTGTGTGACAGATCAGCGACCTCCCGCCCAAACGGGTCTTCCCGCGCTGCGCGTCTTGGCACCTAAAACTTTCGCCTCGCCTAATCTGGCCCCACCTCTCTTCACTTTTAAATAGAGGTTGAAGCAATAACCTTTTCAATTATCCCCAACACTGTCAAAGCATCTTTTACGTGATCTACCTTCTAGTTCTCCGAAGGCTCTTTGAAAGAGCTCTCTCAGTTCTCTGTTTACAATGATCTTGGGGATTTTACCTCAAGATTACGAGTTCTTTTATTTTTGTAAATTTCTTATAGTATTTTTAGAATAGTCTTCTGAGTTGTGCAAGAAAAAGTTTCAAGCAATTTTGCCTCAACAAAAATTTAGATGAGGGAAATCCTACACTACTGTGGCAAAAATTATTTCAAATGGAATTTCATAATTTTTCTGCACCAAGAACACCACAACAAAAAAGAATTATAAAATGTATGAATCAGACCTTAAGTGAGATGGCTAAATTCATGCTACTTTTACCAAAGTACTTTTGAGTTAAATCAATAAATATTGTGTCATGTCATTAATAAGGAGAAAATTCGGACGACTATTAGAGAAACTCATGAGACTGTCTTTTCATATTTTTTATATTTTTCAATGTAGATATTCTATTCTCAAGGAGTACAAAATAATTGGAATCGCGATCGCAAAAGAGCATACTTGTTCATTACACTATCTCGAACAGAGCATTTAAAGAATTTGATGAGAGAGAAATGGCAATTAAAGAGTTGATAAATATATTTTTTTATGAATCCAAGTTTAATCCTCAACCTAAACCTTTGAAAGATGAGTTGGAAGGTGATTTAAAAAATTCAAATTTAAGAAAATAAGATATTGGATCTAAAAATGATTTGGGGTATAGAAGTTGCTATCCTCCAAAAGTGAATAATGATGATTTTCCTCGGTATTCAATAGATGTTTTTTAAGATATAAAATCAATCATATTATATTTATATCTTTGGAAGAACTTCTGAGTATTAATGAAGCACTAGAATGACAATTGAACTGTAGCGATACGAGATAAATTAAATCAATTTGAACAAAACAATAGTTGAGATTAGTACCAAGGCTCGATTCTCAAAGTGTTATATGAACAAAATGGGTCTTCAAATTCAAATTAAATGATAGAGTTGTATTAAAAAATAAGGCACATGATGTGGCAACAAGTTTCAAACAGTTCATCAGCCTAACTTTGATAAAAATTTTGCACCTATCACAAAGTAAAAAAGCAATTACATTCTTTTGTGTATTTGCGTTGCATTGCGATTTTAAGTTGTACCAAATGAATGTCAAGTGTGCATTCCTTGATGGGCATATTAATAAAGATATTTATGTTGATCAACAGCTACGTTTT
Source organism: Gastrodia elata (assembly GCA_016760335.1). Taxonomy (NCBI): domain Eukaryota; kingdom Viridiplantae; phylum Streptophyta; class Magnoliopsida; order Asparagales; family Orchidaceae; genus Gastrodia; species Gastrodia elata. Next base: position 28,974,798 of record CM028684.1, on the reverse strand, counting down.
AAGAGCATGGAACATTTTGATTTGTATACAAATAAAATAAAGCACTATACAGCTCAAAACAAACACATGGTGTGACATAAGGCATATCACATTTCGATTTTACCAAGAGATTAGTAGACGCAATTTTATTTCTAAGAAAAACCCTGGACTAATTTTCTAATTGTTTAGATTTACATAAACTATCATTTTTAAATCTATGAACATGCCTAATATGAGAAATTTGCTTCTCATGAGTTAAAATTTTAAAATAAGTTTATTAAAAGAACTAAATTTCTTTCTGAAATTTCAGATCAACTAAGACTCATAAGGTATTTTTATTTTACAAACTAAATACACTAGAAAGCTCTTTGAGTGATTTATGTATGATGATAGTAAGCCCATAAATACCCCCACAAACTCTTTTATTGTATCAAATTGAGACCTCTCTAAAAAACCAGTGTATCAAAAGTTGTACCATAGTATGATAAGTTCTATGTTTTATATGACAGCAAGTAGATTAGGCATTTTATTCAGCATTTGCATGTGTGCTAAATTTCAAGTGAACCCTAGAGAAATCCACCTAGGTGCTATTAAGTGTATCCTCCAATACCTTAATGACACCCATACCTTATTATTGTGGTACTCCACAATATAAAATATTTTGCCATGTTAATTTCTTAGATTCAGATTTTGCTGAATCTAAATCTTAAAGAAAGTGGACATTTGACAATTATCAATTTCTAAGAAAGTTACCAATTTTTTGGCTTAATAAGAAGCAAACTTCATTAATTTAATTCACCATAAAAACAAAGTACATAGTTGTAACAAACTATGTTGCCCAAGTGTTATAGCTGAAGTAGCAACAATTGAATATAGAAAATTCCATCATTAGTCTACGACTTTTATTCAATGTTCACATACACATTAAGATTAAGCACCTCTTTATCCGAGACTGTGTTAGCAAGGATGATATAATATTTAAATTTGTCAGCAAGGAGCACCAACTTAAGAATATTTTTATTAGATCATTATCTCAAGATAGATTCATCAGTTAAGATGTAAACTTAAAATTATTGATCTATTTTGAGTTATATATTCTATCTCTTTTCTTTTTGCATATCAAAAAAGAACACACACACACACATATATATATATAAACTTTTACTATATAATTTCACTTATTTAGGAGAAGAATAATCTATGTTTTGTCATATTAATATTTTATTGCTAGTCCTAAGAGTACCATTTTATCTTTTGTTTACAAAATTTATATTAGAATTTGCCATCGTAAAAAAGATTGTTAGCTCTCTAAGTCATTATGCACGTTTGATCGTGTTTTGGATAATCTTGTTTTGTTTATAACAAAATTTAAGAAAAAAAATGAAGTATACTAATGCTTGATATTGAATTTTATGAAAGTTAACTTGCAAGATAACACTAAACTGTAGATACTCTTAAGGCATGAATATTTGTGCCCATGCGCATCAACTTTTGCATAGTCGATCGGCGGTTAGGCGAGCTAGCACCCAAATATAATGCCCAAACCATGCTCAACTGAGCTTTGACTTGCGCTCAGCTAGGCCCAAAAAGAAATTAGCTGAGCCATTAATCTGTAATCCCACGCCCAAGTGCATCTAGTTGTGCATCTTAATGCCCAAAGTTTCCACCTTGCCTAATCCGGCCCCTCCTCTGTTCACTTATAAATAGGGATTAAAATCACAACCTTTTCACTATCTCCAAATACTTCCAAAGCATATTCTAAATGATCTAGCACCTTTTAGCCCTCCTTAGGCTCTCCAAAACCACTCTCTCAAGCCTCTCAAAGTTTAAGCATATGGCAATACTAGGACTTCACCTCAAAACTAAAAATTCTTTTATTTTTATAAATTTCCTTTTATTTTCTTAACCTACTCTAGTGAATTCTACAAAAAAAATTTAGATAGTTCTACCTCAGAAAAAGCATTACAAATAATTAAAAATTCGCAGTTCCACTGCAAAATTTATTTGAAAAGAGATTTTGCCAAGGATTCTCCATTTGTTGTTAAACAACGAAGGATCATTCATTGTGAGTGGATTCCCGAAAAAGAAAAATCTTTGAAAAGCGAACAAAGAGTTTAGGTTGACCCAAACCTCAAAAAATTCTAGTGCATTCTTTCTATTTTTCTTTTTATGTGTGTTTACTTTTTAAGTTTTCAAGTGTGATTTGTGATATTTAAGTACCTCAAATCTATCCTTAAAAATCCTAAATTTCAATTTTCTATTACTTAAAATAATCAATTTACCCCCTTGAAAAATATTACTTTGGCCCATAAAAATTTAAAAGATGATAACTGCAATAAGTGTTATGTTGTAGAGATCATTTAGTTCATTATGGAGATGCCAATGGAACTCTGGTAAACTTCCGGAAGGTTTTGAGGCTATTCAGAACAAAGCTAGAAAGTTCAGCAACAGCAGACAGTGCGCCATAGCGCCCTGCACCCAACGAGGAGGCGCTATAGCGTGCCTTAGCGGCAGCGTCCCGAGAGCAGGGCGCTACCGCGGAGCGCGCGCTGTAGCGCGCCGTACTGCGAGCCAGCACCAGGCAAACAGAGAACAGAGCGCTGCAGCACGCCCTGGCTCCTAGCTACCCGAAGCATGGGCAAAACGGCATGTCGTAGCGCCCGCCGGATTCCAACTCCGGTTCAGGTTGAACCCTGAGCTATTTAGAGGGTATTTTGGACTATTTGGGATTCAAAATGGAGCTGAGTACTTAAGAAAATATGTTAGAGATAATTCTAACGTTGGCATTTTCAGTTTGAGAGTGCTTTGGCTATTATGGGAGGAGATTCCAAAGAGGAACCCTAAGGGAGAGCTGCTGTGCAAGGGAACTCTTACATGTTGGAGAAAACACTCCATGTGGTGGTTGTTCTCTTCATCCTAAATTAAGATCTAGTGCTCCTTGAGGAGATTAAGCTCTTGTAACTCTGTACTTTTCATTTTACATAGTGAAAATTTCTATGTAGTGTGGCCCCGCGTTTTTTCCCATTCTTGGGTTTTCCATGTAAAATTTGAGATTGTTTGAATGTGCTTGTGGTTGTGTTGCATGCATGTGCTGTGATTCTCTTTCTTATTGTTTTATGATATTGTTTTTTTTGCTTGATAACCGTCAACGCAACCCTGGTCATCGATCGAGTGTGCTCTAAACCGCTTCTGCTGCGGTGTGCTCGGTGAAAGTTCTTTCTACAATAAGTGGTATCAGAGAGAGATTAACTTGTTGGTTCTAGGGTTTGTTGTTTAAGTGAAAGTAATGGCCGACGGGATGAGACACAAGATTGAAAAGTTCAACGGCACGAACTTTGCATTCTGAAAAACGCAAATGAAATATTTGCTTTATTAGAAGAAATTGTATCAACCATTGAGTGGAGCCGACATAAAATCAGCGACTATGTCAAATGAAGAATGAGAGGTTCTTGATAGAATTGCTTTGGGTTTAATTTATTTATCATTGTCTTCTTCGGTTGCATTCAATATTGTTAATGAGAAAATTATAGTAGAACTCACGGATGCCTTGACAAGGATGTATGAGAAGCCCTCGGCTTCTAACAAAGTGTGATGTCCCGACATTCGGCTGTTCACATACAGCAGGATCATATTGAGCAATTTGAAAGAAAAGGAAGCATACATACAAAATCCAAATATAGTTTCCATTCATTTTAAAAATTCAAATTACAAAAAAAAATCTTTATCATACATCACGAACATTGTTCAACAAAAGAGAAAAATAAAGAGATAAAAAGTTAAAGTAGAGTCATCGTAGATCCATCGACAGTTTGATAATTTATGTTTTTAAAGTTTTTCTTCGAACTCCTCCAAAAGTACATGACCTGGTATTGTTCAGAAAATAATACCGGGATTGGAATTCTCAGTAATTAAATAATACTCTTAATACCACAGTAAACAATATAATATTACATTTTTATAAAAGCAAATATGCGATTAGCGGAAATAAGGATAAGAATGCAGGAAAAGTAAGGTAACAGCGCAAACGAAATAAATAATTTCCTGCAAAAAAATATTATTAGCACAAAGATGTAGGTTACCGATATCATTTTTCCAGTAACCCACCACGAATGTTGTTACTGATGTCTTTTTTCCAGTAACAACCCACGAATGCTGTTACTGATATCATTTTTCCAGTAACTAGCCATGAATGTTATTACTGATGTCTTTTTTCAGTAATAACCCCCGAATTTTATTACCGATGTCTTTTTTCCAGTAACAACCCACGAATATTATTACTGATGTCATTTTTCCAGTAACTAGCCACGAATGTTATTACTGATGTTTTTTTTTCCAGTAATATCCCCCGAATATTATCATGTTGGTTCCAAACAACCAACCAAGCTTCAAATGAATTTGGCTCAAAGTAAATAAGCGAAGCTAAGCAGCAATAAATTATAAAGAGTAATACATGTCATATACTGGGTACCTTTATTCTTTAAAATCCAAAATTTGACAGTCCAACTTTTGGATCTGCATTTAAATTTTAGATATTTTTAAATTAGCCTTTTTAATCCAATATTTTTATGAGTAATTACTATCTTCTTTTTCATTCTATTTTTCTTTCGCTTTTACATTAGGTTAGTGTCTTTATTAAGATAATAATAATATACGAAAGTAAAAGATAGAATGGAAATGATGGAAATTAATTGCAAAAAATAATAATAATTAAAAAATGTTAGAATGAAAAGTGCCTGAATAGAAAAATATTTTTATTATTATTGATTAATGATAACAATGCTAATGTGATGACAAAATTTATCATATTTAAATTCATAATAATTAAATATTAAGTATATAAAATGAAATACATAATAGTAAAATCTCCTCATTTCTACCTCATTTCTCACTCCTCTTACCTAAGATAGTATTGCTGGGAGGTTGAGGGAGCCGGACAGCTGCAGGAGGTGGCCGAAGTGGCTAGCTTGTGGCCGGCAAGAGGAGGGATGCTGCTGGAATGGGAGGGCTGCTGCTTTTTGGAGGGGTTTGAGAGGGGAAAGGAGGGCTGCTGCTGTTTTGGAGAGCCAGAAAGGGGGCTGGATGGGTTGGAGGGTCCAGATGGGGTGCCAGGATGGCTGCCGGGGTGGCCGGAGTGGCTGCCGGGGTTGGTGGCTGGCTGGGAGAGGAGAGGGGCTGCTGGTTGGGAGAGGAGAGGGGGTTGCTGGTTGGGAGAGGGGAGGGGAAGAGCGTTTAAATAATAAGAGAGAGGGGGAGAAGAAGATGAAGGGTCAAAAGATGGGAGGGGAGGATAAAAAACTTAAAGAATTATTTTGAAAATTTACTTAAAGTTAAATTTTTCGCATTTTTTCATCGTTTGACGCCCAAATACAACTAAACTTGACACCGAGGTGTGTTATGATGTAATGAACACTCTCGTGCCAAAAAATTTCGATTCAGACAAATATTTTATTTTATAATAATTTCTGAAGTTTTAAACTTCAAAAATTAATTTAGGTTAAACCTGACGATCCAAAATTGATGAAACTTCAGGAGTAGTTTTTAAATAATATTCTTAACATGATGACATAAAAATCGATGAATTCAGACAAATATTTCAATGTTCTTGATTTTTACTAAATTAAAAAATTCGGAAAAATTACACGGGAGTTTTCATTATCCGAATTTCTCTCAAGCCATGACACTTTGATCTAAAAATTTGTTTTTATCTAGAGGTATTTTTGTTTGCCCTAATTCAAAATTCTTCGGGATCCTAATTTCTAATACGGGATTTGACCTAGTTTGCAAAATAACGACCTCGGGTCGTTACACAAAGTGTTCTTGATGAAGAGACTGTTCAAAAAGAAGATGATGGACGGCTATTCAGTGACGGGACATCTCAATGGGTTCAACACTGTGACGAGTCAGTTGAGTTCAGTGGGCATCAAGTTTGATGATGAAGTATGAGCTCTATTATTCCTCTCATCATTGCTAGACAGTTGGGATGGACTGGTTACATCCATCAGGAATTCATCAAGGAATGTGTTGTTAAAATTCAACGATATTGTCGGGCTAGTGCTGAATAAAAAAGCGCGGAATAGATCCCATGGGGAGGTATCTACTTCAGCATTGAATGCTGAAATCAGAGAAAGACACGTAGACCGGAAACAAAATAGAAGCAGGTCTATATCAAGACGAGGTAAATCAAGACCTAGAAAATCAAAACCGGATTGTTGGAACTGTGGTAAGGCAGGTCACTTCAAGAAGGACTGCCCTATCCTAAGGAAGCTAAGTGGTGGAGGCAAGGTAATGTGCCCCACTATGAATGTTTCAACTGAAGAGGATCAAGATGCATTTATCCTCTCACTTGTCAACATGAAATTCTGGGTGGTGAACTCGGGCGCATCCTTTCATGCCACTCCTACTAGGGGTATTTTCAAGACTTGCACCAAGGGTGATTTGGGCAAGGCATATCTTGATGATAATAAGGTATGCGATATCATTGGCAGAGGTGATGTGGATGTTCAGCTACCAAGCGGTGCAGTTTGGAAGCTCAAAAACATTAAAAATGTGTCAAGTCTAAAGAGAAATCTAATATTTGTTAACTAGTTAGCCAGTGAGGGCTACAGGACAAGGTTAACAGGAAACTCGTGGAAGGTCCCCAAGGGTACACTCGTTGTTGCACGATGCAATATGGAATGTACACTTTACCTGATCAATAAAGTGTTTGATTCTATTGCAGCTGTAGAACAAATAGATGCAGATCTATGCCACCGAAGGCTTGGCCATTTGAGTGAGCGGGATTTGAAATCCCTACAGTCAAAGGGAAAGCTCCAAGGATTGGAATCAGTAAACTTGAATTTTTGTGAACACTGCGTGCTAAGCAAACAGAAGAAGGTTTTGTTCTCCAAAGTTGGAAGAAAGCTGAAAGGCAAAAAACTCGAGTTGGTGCATACAGGCGTATGGGGCCAGCTCCTACTTTTTCCATAGGTGGAGCCACATATTTTGTCACCTTCATTGATGACCATACGAGGAAGGTATGGATTTACTTTCTAAAACATAAATCTGACATGTTTGATGTGTTTGGAAAGTGGTTAGCATTGATGGAGAATGAGACATGATTAAAGCTCAAGTGCTTGAGATCCGATAATGGCGGCGAATACGATGATAGGGAGTTCAAGAAGTTTTGTGTCTTGAGGTATCAATAGGAAATTCACAGTTCCAAGAACACCACAGCAAAATGGTGTTGCAGAACGAATGAACAGAACCATCATAGAAAGAGCTAGGAGCATGAGATTGCATACGGGTCTCTCAAAGCAATTCTGGACTGAGGCCGTTAACACGATGATGTATCTAATCAATCAGGAACCTTCCGTACTCTTAAATGAAGGGATTCCCAATGAGGCTTGGAGCGAAAAGCAGGTGAAACAAAACCACCTCAAGGTATATTTGATTGCTTATCATATGTGCACATTGATGCAAGATCCAGAAGCAAGCTTGATGCTAAGGCGATCAAGTGCACATTTGTTGGATATGGTGCGAGCGAGTTCGGTTACAGATTCTGAAATAATCATAACCAGAAGGTCATCAGAAGCAGGAATGTCACTTTCAATGAAAGTGAAATGTACAAGGAGTGTATTGGAGTCAAGAATAATTCCAATGATGCTTTAGATGGTGTTGAGCCAGATGTAGGTGTACAAGAAAATACTCAGGAGGGTGTCAATGTTAAACCACAAACACTAATGTTGGAGATCCACAAGAGTCATAAGACAGCCACAAAGATACTCTCCTTCCTTATGTTATCTGTTACTAACGAATTGTGGTGAACCAAAAAGCTTTAAAGAAGCGCCTCAAGTTAAAGATTCAATTAAGTGTGAGGGTGTCATGAATGATGAAATGATATCACTCATGTCAAATGGGACATGGGAGTTAGCACCTCTACCAGGTGGAAAGAAGACACTTCAAAATAAATGAGTTTACCGGGTGAAGGAAGAACCAAATGTGTAACGACCCAATGTCGTTACTTTATAAATTAGGTCAAATCCCGCCTTAAAAATCAGGATATCGGGGAATTTCAAATTAGGGCAAACAAAAATGCCCTTAGATGAGAATAACTTTTTAGATCAAAGTGCCCTAGTTTGGGAGAAATTCAAACAACGAAAACTCCCGCTTTAATTTCTGAATTTTCTTAAAATCAATAAATCAAGAACATTAAAATATTGTCCGAATTCATCAATTTTTGTGTCATTGTGTTAAGAATATTATTTAAAAGATGCTCATGAAGTTTCATTAATTTTAGATAGTCGGTTTGACCTAAATTAATTTTTGAAGTTTAAAACTTCAGAAATTAATAAAAAATAAAATATTGCTCTGAATCGAAAATTTTCAGCGCGAGGTATTCATTACATTGTAACATACCGCAGTGTCAAATTTTGTTATTTTTGGACGCCAAATGTCAGAAAAATGCGAAAATTTTAACTTTAAGTAAATTTTCAACTTTCCCTTAAGAGTTTCTCTTCTCTCCCCCCCCCCCAATTTTCCTTCACCTCCCAAGTGGAACCTGCACCTATGGAGGGCCCCACACACCCGACTCTTCCCATCCCCCCTTTTTCTCTATTTAAGTCCCCCCTCCCTCACTTTCCCACGAGCAACAACCCCTCCCCCAGGCAACCACCCTTTCGAACCTTCCAAACCAACCACCCCCCTCTTCGGCCTCCTCACTTTGGCAACCCCTCCGGTTTCCCTCAACCACGTTCAACCTCCCTCCTTATTGAGGCGACGACTCTAACCAATGTAAGAGGAGAGGGGAAGGAAGTAGAAATGAAGATATTTTACTATTATGTATTCTTTTCGTATATACTTAATAATCATTATTATAAATATAAATATAATAAAGATTATGTCATTACATTAGCATTGTTGTCATTAATCAATAATGATAAACAGTGCATATATTATAAAATGACTATTATTCCTATTCAGACACTTTTTATTCTAATATTTATTACTTTCTGCAATTTAATTTATGTCATTTCCATTATATTTTTACTTTCGTATATTATTATTATTATCATAATAATAACGCTAACCTGATGTAAAAGCGAAAGAAAAGCATAATGGAAAAGAAGATAGTAATTACTCCTAAGAACATTAGTTAAAAGCTAATTCAAATATATCCAAATCTAAATACAGATCCAAAAGTCAAATTGTCAAATTTTGGTTCTTAAAGAACAAAGGTACCCAATATATGATATGTGTTCCTTTTTATAATTTATTGCTGCTTAGCTTTGCTTATTTGCTTTGAGCCAAATTCATTTAAAGCTTGGATGATTGTTCGGAACCAATGTGATAACATTCGTTGGTTACTGAAAAATGACATCAGTAATATTTGTGGGTCACTAGAAAAATGACATCAACGACATTTGTGGTTAGTTATTGAAAAAATATCAAGTAACCAACATCATTTTATTCGTGGTTGTCATTGAAAAAATGACATCAGTGACATTCGTGGTTGGTTATTGAAAAAAAAAATATCAAGTAATCAACATCATTTTATTTGTGGTTGTTATTGAAAAAATGACATCAGTAACATTCGTGATTAGTTATTAAAACAAGACATCAAGTAACCAACACCTTTGTGATAATATTTATTGCAGGAAAATTTTATTCAGTCTGCGTTATTTTCTTATTCTTCCTGTATTTTATTTTATCCTTATATCTGCTAATCGCATATTTATTTTTATAAAAATGTAATATTATTTTGTTTGTTGTAGTACTTAGAGTATTCTCTAATTACTGGAAATTCTAATCCCAATATTATTTTCTAAACAATATCAGGTCAGATACTTCTGGGGGAGATTGAAGAAAAACTTTAAAACTTAAATTTTCAATTGGCCGATGGATAGATGGCGCTACTTTAACTTTTATTTATTTTTTATTTTCTCTTTATTTCTAAAAATTTTGAACAATGTTCGTGATGTATAAGGAAGAATTTTGTAATATGTAATTTTAAAATGAATGAGAAATATCTTTAGCTTTTGTATGTATATTTCATTTTCTCTCAAATTGCTCAATATGATCATGCGGTATGTGAGTACCCGATATCGAGATAGTTCTCGCTGAACCGGCATCGGGCCATCACAAAATGGGAGCAAGAGATACAATGCGAGACTTGTAGTAAAGGGCTTCCATCGGCGGCACAGGGTTGACTATAGTGAGATCTTCACCCCAGTTGTGAAGATGACAACCATCAGGGTTGTACTGAACATTGTTGCAGTTGAAAATTTACATCTAGTGCAAATGGATGTCAAAACTGCATTCCTTCACCAAAGGGTGAAGGAGGAGCCGTACATGCAACAACTTGAAGGGTGCAAGGCTCGAGAAAAAGAAAAGTTAAGCTAGTGTGTAAGCTCAAAAAGAGCACCTACGGCTTGAAGCAAGCATCAAAACAATGGTACAAGAGATTTGACAGATTTATGTTTGAGTCTCGATATAAAATATGTCAGGCGGATTATTGTTCCTACATAAAATAGTGTAAGTCCTCCTCTATCATTATGCTGTTGTATGTGGATGATATGTTGATCACAAAATCGAGCATGGAGGAGATAAGTATGCTAAAAGAGCTGATGTCAAAAGAGTTTGACATGAAGGACTTGGGGTCAGCCAAGCAGAATCTTGGAATAAGAATCAATAGGGAAAAAAGTGCATAAATTTTGAAGTTGTCTCAGAAAGACTGTGTTGAAAAGGTGCTGAAAATATTCAATATGAGGAGGTAAAGCTAGTAAGCACTCCCCTAGCAAGTTATTTCAGCTTATCAAAAGAACGGATACCAAAGTCTGAAGAGGAGAAGGAACACATGCTAAAAGTTCCTTATGCTTCAGCAATAGGGATCTTGATGTACGCGATGATCTGCACAAGATCAAACATTGCTCATGCAATGGGAGTGGTTAGCAGATTCATGGGAAACCCGAGGAAGCACCATAGGGACGTGGTCAAGTGGATATTAAGGTATCTGAAAGGTACAGCATGCAATGCTCTGTACTTTGGAGGATCTGACATTATTCTACAGGGCAATGTAAACTTAGATCAGGTGATGTTGATAGCCAGGGAAGCACTACATGATATGTATACATTGGGAAGTGCAGTGATGAGCTGGATCTCTAGACTACATAACATTGTAGCTCTATCTACCATGAAGATGGAGTATGTTGCCATTACAGAGGCAAGTAAGGAGATGATCTGGTTAAAGAGTTTTATGGCAAAATTGGGCAAGGAGCAAGAGGATATGAAACTCTACAATGATAATATGAGCATTATTCACCTAGCTATGAATGCAGCATTCCATGCCAGGACGAAACATATACAACTTCGGTACCATTTCATCCGGACACTGTTAGAAGAATGACAGCTCGGATTGGAGAAGATTCACACTTCTAAGAATCCAGCTAACATGCTTACAAAGGGGATAACAGTGGAGAAACTGAAGCTACGTGCTACTTCAGTAGGCATCATCGGTACGTGACAAGAGAGCGGAGGTGAGCCACACCACGTTCCTGAAAGATATTGAAGAAGACAATAAAGGATTGAAGAGGGATTATTCCAAAAGGTCTCCAAGTGGGAAATTATTATACTGTGAAGACCATTTAGTTCATCATAGAGATACTAATAGAGCTCCGGTAAACTTTCGGGAGGTTTCGAGGCTATTCAGAACAAAGCTATAAAGTTCAGCAACACCACAGGCGCTGCGACACACCGAAGCGCCCTGCACCCAAGAAGGAGGCGCTATAGCGCGCCTCTGCGACAGCGTCCCGAGAGCAGGGTGCTACCGCGCGCCAGCGGAGCACGCGCTATAGCGCGCGCCAGCACCAGGCAAACAAAGAATAGGGCGATGCAGCGCGCCCTAGCGCCTGGCTACCCGAAGCCTGGGCGCTACGATGCGCCGTAGCGCCTATCGGATTCCAGGTATAGTTCAGGCTGAACCGGGTATTTTGGACCATTTGGGGTCCAAAGTGGAGCTGAGTACTTAAGAAAACATGCTAGAGATAATTCTAGCATTGGCATTTTCAGTTTAAGAGTGATTTGGCTGCTGTGGGAGAAGATTCCAAGGAGGAACCCTAATGAGAGCTGTTGTGCAAGGGAGCTCTTGCATGTTGGAAAAATACTCCAGGTGGTGGTTGTTGCTTCTCCTCTTCATCCTAGTGTAAGAGCTAGTGCTCCTTGAAGAGGTTAAGATCTTTGTAACTATGTACTCTTCATTTTATATAGTGGAAATTTTTATGTAGTATGGCCCTGGAATTTTTCCCATTATTGAGTTCTCAACGTAAAATATGAGATTGTTTGGATGTGCTTGTGGTTGTGTTGCATGCATGTGATGTGATTCTCTTTCTTGTTGTTTTGTGAAATTATTTTTTGCTTGGTAATCGTCAACGCAACCCCGGTCCTCAATCGAGTGCGCTCTAAACCGCTTCCGCTGCAGTGTGCTCGGTGAAAGTTCTTTCTACAACAATAAGAACAAAATATAAAAGGGTTTTTACTCACATGACACCCAAATATTTAAAGATTACACGCCCAACACTTAGATTACCCGCATAACACCCTCATCTTTAAAATACACCAAAACAACCACCCTCCCTAACACCATCTATTTTAGAGATGAGATTGGCTTACAATCAAGAGGTAGAGCAGCACAAAAACAAGTGGAAATCATCAAAGCTGCTCTTTTGACCAGCTAGCAGAGGAGTGCAAAGGTTTTTATTAATAGAACTCCCATGGGCAAACTTCACCCTTTCTATTCACTTTCTTCACTCTCTCTCCTTCCATTTTCCTTGTCTTGAAAACCTTGAAATCAAGGAAAATAACCATCCATATAAGAAGAAAATGACAAAATACATGAAATCCAAATGTACAAAACTTAATCATTATCCTATATATAAAATGAATAGAATGCATATATAGTTTGACTATTAATTTCACTTTTCTTTTCAAGTACCAATGCCTCCCATCCATGGAGTTGAACTTGATAGTTACCATCATTACACAACCACTATGCCAAGACAAACAAGAAAAAGAACCTCTATGATGCTCATTTGGCTAACCACACGCATTGCTATACCATCCGTTACTATGCTACCACATCATCAAATAGCTAGACTCATTGCCCTAACCTTAACATTGTTAAGGGGAGAGTCAAGGGTAGCAATATGGGTGCATTTTATATATTGGGTATTAGGTTTAGTTGTTAGAAGATTATTAATTAAATATGCGAGGATTATGAAAGTATAAATAAAAAAATAATAATAGTAAAGTCATTTTACTAAAAATATTCATTACAAAACTCTAGATTCATTATCTATAATATTTGTCCATTTCATGCATATTATCTCAAGTAATGTAAGTACTCAATTTCACAAAAATATGACATTCGATGCATTTAATTATGATATTTTAGCAAGGTCACCTCTATGCAAGATAGAGTAGATGCATCAGCAACAACAAGCACAGCGGCAACAAACCTTAATCCCACTAGGTGGTCGACTACATGAATACTTTGTTTCCTTTGTGCATGATAAAATAGAAGCCCTTTTTAAATAAAAAAAATCCTTTGTTTCCATATTACACACCCTAAGTTCTAAATAAAGAAAATCCTTTCTAATGGTTTATTCCCCTTTTTTTATCACCATCTCCTTCTTTTAATATGAGAAAAATTCATATATACTCAAACTTTCTTATAGATGCATTGAATGGTCTATGCTTAATATGCCCAAACCGCCTAAGATAACAATCACTAATCTATTGGAGACACTTCAACTTTGCTACGGATTAATTCATTTCTCATTCTACCCTTACATATATAGCCAATCATCCACCTTAGCATCATCATCTATATAACACTTAATAATCATTAAGTTGCTTATTTGCTGGTCATAAAGATGTTCAATAATATTTTCCTTTAATCTCACAAAAAAATTGTCCAATATCAAATTTGTAAACTTGATGATATTATTAACCTCAGTTTAGTAAGAAATTAATTTATTGCAGGAGCAACCATGCAGACAAAAATGAAGCAAAAATCATAAATAGGTCATCCTACGCTTCATTTCATCAACAAAAATAACAAAGCTGAACGTTAGCACGACCAAGTTCAATTTATTGTTGCTAATATCATGTTGCATCATGCAACCAAACATATTTAATAAACATTATTGAGAAAATGCGAATTAACAAAACCACAACCCCCGCACCCATAAATTGTAAGCAAACACCCCTCACCGCCTTATGAATCTGCATATCAGACTCCTCGGCATCACTCCCGGTAGAGTACCATCCCAGAATATAGAAGTCTGGGAAAACCTTCTTGTCTGAGACACGTAAAATTAGAAAAAAGCGTCAGTAATTAAACCAATCATCATAGCAGCAATTTCTTACTCCCCGTTTGAAGCGGAAAGCATAATCCAAGAGAGAGAATATATAAGAGTAATTACAGAGCTCCTGCTTCTTCTCAAGGAAGGCGCGATCGAGGGTTTGGGTGATGGGATCCAGAATCATTTCGAAGCTGTTGAATATTTCAACGGTGCGGCCACGCTGAATGCCAATAACGCAGCCAAAAACGCGGGGAGCCGGGCTGCCATTGGAGGCCGTTGTTGAGGAAGAGGCAGATATGGGAGAGGCAGAGTGCTGAACTTGGGATTTAACGCGTGTATAATGGTCGGAGATGTTGACGATCACCAGTGGGTGAAGCTTGAAGGTTGGTCCACTGCTGCTAGATGAAGCCATTGCCGAATGTCTCGGAAAAATGCCCTGGGCACCGAAGCAGGAAGGAGACATGACTATTAAGTAATTTATCAAGAAAAGTCAACTAATAATATTTGAATATTATTTAAATATAAGTATTAAAAATAATATTTATATTATTTTAATATAAATAAATATATATTAATGAAATAATATTTAAATTCTATTTTAGATGTCAGGTTAATAAGTCTAAATAGCATACATTTTAACAATATGAATTTTTGCCTCAAAATCTTAATAATTTATTAATTAAGGGTTGTTTGTTTCACATCTTCCTGTCATAGTATATTTTTTAAAGATGTCGATAAGATATGAGCTATTTGGTTTGATGTTATTTAATTAATGGCATCTCAAAAATTACACAAATATCACTATGAAATGTTATCTGATTATTGGTAGAAATTTGCCTACATTCAAATGACATTGCCAACAATCTATCATAAGCGATAGGATTCTTCACGCGATACTCCAGAGATTCTCGCGTCTGCTTCGAACTTCACCTTCCACCGGATGCAGAGTCAGTCCATCATGTCCGCCTTTGCTTTCGCCTTGCTTCGCATTCGCGTTCGCTTTGCCTTCGCCTTCGCTTCGCATCCGGCTTCCGCCAAGACACCAAGCGCGCGATACAATTTTAGAGTAATTTGTGTTATGATTTGTATTTTTAAAATCTGTTAGGGTCGATTTATAACAAATTTATAATTAAATTGAGTATTTGTAGTCATTAATATCATCAAACAATGATTATTTCTTAGTTGTTTATTATAATAATCTTAGTTATTATCATAGCTAAATTCAAATTAATTAAGTAAAATCAAGTTCTAATTTTGATTCCATTAGACTCATTGAGTCATTTAAACATAATCATAAAAGTTTAGAATCAATTGGAGCTAAATTGTGAATTTTTGTATTTTTGACTATTTTTAAGCCCTCGAAAATACTTAAATTAAATTGATCTTCAAATTAAAATCTGATTTCATTTTTGAATTCCTCATACCCTATTAACTAAGAGAGAAATTTTGGGAATTTTTGGAACTTATTTAATCCAAAATTGAATTTATATAATTAATTAGAATTTAAATTAATATCAATTAAATTAAATATATTTATATTTTATATATTTGTGATGTGTTGTTGGGACCCGCGGCAGATCCGCTGCGAGGTCCCGACAGCGACGCATAGGATATAGCCATCTAATGCCTTAGCACCCATCCTAGCACATTTAATCCAATAGCGGGATCCCATCCCGATTAAGATCTAATCATAGGCATCAGATCCATCGCGCGCATCTAACGGCTACCATCTATCCCGCTTAAATAATCCATCCGGACTGTCCGGAGCCAATGGTCGATCCATCTGACGGCTCTGAAGTCCCCGAGCACTGTGAACCTTCATCCCCCTCTCGACCTGTCGCTCGCTGGTCCCCCCCCCCCCCCCAACAACCAGGCAACCTCCAGCCCCCGTGGCAGTAAGGGAAGATGTCGAATTTCCTCTCCTACCCTCGGCACGACCTCCTGCCGGTAGTAGCTTCCCTTAAATGCCCCTGGTCGTTGCACCCAAGCCTTCCCTTCGGTCTGAGCCAACGCCATGGAGCTCGAGCTCTAGAAGCCATCCCCATTGCTCCTAAAGCCTATAAATACCTTTAGGATATCACAGTGAGTCTCTTTGCTCACTGTGAATCCTCAATTGCCCATCTGACATCCCATGGAGCTCCCGTCTCTCTCAGCGATACCCGGCATTCCCGAAGCTTTGAACCGCTAATAAAGGGTCCTTCTGGTGTTCAGACTCCCTGTGAACCCGCGTCTGCTACTTGGTAAGCTCAGAAGCCTCTCAATTCCTCTCAACCAAGACTGCAACCCCGGCTTCAGGTACACCCTTCTCCCACTAAATTTCTTAAGTTTAATTCTTCATTCTACCACTGGATGGAGTCTGTAAATGCCGTCTAACTAGCCCTAGCCACTTAGGAAACTAATTGTGATTGTAGTCAGGGTTTGAGCTAGCTCTGATCGATCATATCGATCGATTGAGCTAGCGGCCGAGCCATGGCTGAGTCCGAGTAAGGATCTAGCAATTAGATGCACCCCAGGCTGTGAAACCTTGGGGGTTTGACTTGCCTCACCTCACTGATAGTGTAGGGATCGAGGCGCGTCTGTTCATTGCCCTCTATGAGGAGAATTATTCTTTCACAACAAACCCTAATCGTCTGTAAAGGGACGCTTCGGTGGAGTAGCCATCCGGCGTTTTTGCCCATCCCAATTAGGGCTTCCAGGTTTAATCGACGCACCTTGACCTCTTGAAGGTATGGCAATTGAATGCTGGTCGCGGAATGGCCTATCGGCGGCAAATTTTTTAGTCCAAGGTGCCCTCCCCGCGACTGTCTGCGTAAAAGGGGTATCGAGGACGAAGCACTAGCGCTTCGGGCCGGGTCAAACCCCGACTTGCGTGGTTCTGATTTTGGGCAGCAGTTATATTTAATTAAATTATGAATTATTTTCCTTCTAATAATTCATTTATAAATAGGTTTAATTAATTTCCTATGGCTCTGATTTAAATAAAAATATAGATTAAATTATTTAAATAGCTTTAGTTATACTTAACCAAATGGTATGATCCAATATATCATTTTAATCATAAAAATATGAGGAATAATAATATAAAATAAAATCAAGGATCAAATAGTTAGATTTTAAATAATTGTCAAATCATTTTCCATTTGCATTTAAATCATATTAAATTCATTAATTATCCAAAAATGATAATTAAGGTCTTTGATTGCTCATGAGACTATAGAGAATCTATGTAAACTATTAAAAGTAAATTAAGATCTTTAGTTTTATTAATCACCCCGTAATTACCATAAATTGAGATTAGTGGATTAAACCTTAGATTAACCTCTGATTTTGGTAAATCTAGTTCCTAATGCTTCATTAAGTATAGTAGAGCCTTTAAATATATTTAGATCATTCTAGTATGCCCAAATTTCCTTAATCACCTTAATTGATTTAAAAATGTGATTAGTGCTAATTAGGCTAATTATGTTACCAAAACCTAAGATAAGTGTGTATCCAACTTTATTAACCAGTATGGAACTCATTAAAACAGACTTGGATCAATTTGGATGAGTAAATCTTAAAATCCCATTTTTAATCTTGAGAGGGGTATTTTGGTCATTTTGACCAAAATGTGTTTAAGTACCTTTAAACCTTATAATTCTCAATTAAAGTAATAATAATCAATAATATAATGTATTAATATTAATTGCTAAGTGGTATCATTTCTTGAATGAATCCTAGTATTAAACCTTAAAATTTTTAAGTAAGCTCTTAAGATCTTAAGTGATCTTAAAACCTTTTATAAAAGGCTTAGCTTAAATTAATATTAATGTTAAAGTTTCTAATCCTAGCTATCCCGCCAAAGCTTGTTCATGAATTATAGTCTCAATGAAAGTGTAAGCAAAAACTTTAAAGAACCCTGAATTTAGACTTATTAGTTTAGATCTAAGTGATCGGAACTTCAGATCTTAGACTTTAGACTTTATATCTTCTAATTGGATTGAATTACCTTCATTTGGAATTCCTTACTTGGTTAACGGTTTAACTCTTTTGAAACCTTTCTTATGGGTGTAGGATTGATTCAATCTATAGAATAACATGATTATCCTAAAGATTGAATATAGATTTTAAATTCTTAGTTCTTAATTAATTATTTTATTTTTTTAACTAGTAGAGTAACCTTTCATTAGATCTTAGTTTCTAAATCCTTCATATTATAAGATTCCTTATCTTTAATTTAAGTTTTAAGTGTGAACCCTAGATTCTTATCAGGATAAGGACCCCAGATGTGGAGTTTGGATCTAGAATCTTTAATCTTGATTTACTTAATCAAGATTTGGGTTAAGTGAGAATAGCAATAATAACTAAGTAGTCAATTTACTTACTTTAAACATGTATAGTCATCATTTGATTATAAAGTAAAATTTATTAAGTTCTAATGTTAACATTAAGATCGTAAATCTGGGATTATACTCGATAGCTGGATATTGGAGATCCTAAACTTCTATTTTCTCAGAATAGTCAGTTGGATAAAATTAGATAATAATAGATATCACATAAGTCTAGATTGAGTCTCTTGCTTACTTGACTTGATTGCCCTGCACACCTTGAATATTGAGCCTAGTTCCTTTAATATAATAGGTAAACTTATGATATGGAAGGTACATCCTAAGTTAGTATTTGAAAAGTATAGCATTCATTCAGTTCTTTCAGTGCTTTCAATTAGTAGAGTATATCCTAGCTTAGTCTGTCTATTTAATTCTAGTTTTGCTATAGAATAGACTCGAACCTAGCTCTACGGATGTCTATGATGGATACATGTCCTATTCTATAAGTTCAACTCGAACCTAGCTCTGCGAATGTCTAGGATGGATACATTTCTTATTCTATAAGTTCAACTCAGACCTAGCTCTGCGGATGCCTAGGATGGACACATGTTGAACTTTCAGTTCAGAGGCCCTGTATGGCATGTTTCTGTTATGACAGCACTATGTCTTAGGCTTATTCCTACTTTAGTTAGGTTTTCAGTATTTGTTTTACTTTGCCACATACTTCAGTAGCCTTATTTTAGTGCTTAGCTTGCTTTTCCACAGGTTTCATTGGCTTTACTTTATACTCATTCATGTGCTTAACTTACTTTTGTTGTATGTCTCAGTGGCCTTTTCACATTAAATCTTCATGCTTATATATATGCTCTTATTGGTTAGTTATTAAATATTTGCATGTTTAGGATGCTAGAATAGTATGTTTATTTCATCCCTTATGTTCTTTATACACTCAGCATGTATCCATGTGATCATAAGCATGTTATGATAAGATTTATTTCAATAGTTACAGTTATTTTATTTTTAGCCTCATCATGTTTAATTGTTATTTTGTATATTATTTTTACATACTTGTTGATTAACTATAAATGATTAGTTTATGACTATCATGTTCTTTGTGGCTTGTAGCACCTTATAATGCTTACATGTTTAAAAACCTTTAAATTTGACATTTTAAATATTTAGTTCACTTAAATAGCCTAAAATGTACTTAAATAATTATTTTACTGTAATCTTTTTCTTTTGTTGGCTGGGGCTCTGGCATTTACGATACCGACAAATGTCAAATTTGAAGATGTTCGTAGGCAGTACTATAGGAGAGGAGCTGGTGCAGGAGGAGAATCTTCCTACTGTCGTTTAGAAAGATTCTCATATTTCTTGCAGTGAGATTAAGAGATCTTTAATTTCATTTAATTCAGTTTGTAATAATTAAATTCTAGATGTATTTACTTTTTGCACTTTGATCTGAGTTACTCTCTTATACTATGTTGTGATGTCGATATTATATTATACTATTTATTACTTCTGCTACTTTGATTTATATTGATGTATGTTCACGGTTTCAAGTAATAAGTCGTTGGCTTAAGGCAAGTTGGGTCCTACCTGACTTTACTTAAATTGGAGATTTGCCATAGTTGGAGCACCGTTCTCCCCGCGTTTATGCTAATATCAATATTAGCATCGCTGAAGAAAGTACGGGACCCCACATTTATATAAAAATTTTATGATCATTTTTGTTGTGTTTATATAATTATCTTTTTAGTTATTTATTGTGCTTTTTTAACTTATAATTGAATCTCAGTATTGGGGTAATCTTATGTAGCACCCCACCCCGTCGTCGCGCGCAAAAAAGATAATCATAATCGATTTCGGTGGCGGAGCGGTGCGCCACTCAGGAAGGGATATCCCATCTTTCCGAATCGCTCAAACTAATACTGAAAAAAATCAATATGAATGGCTGCTGACTGAACCCCAAAAGAGGGTCGATAACTAATACTTAAGATAAGAGTAGTATCCTTATCATAAATATTATGTAAATGTATACATTGGATTTAAAATATAATATGAAGAATCTAATATATATATATAAATATCAGCATTACCAGTACATTGATCCTATCACAATATTGAGTATAAGTAATATATAAATAGAGTGCAGAAGCTAAATAAACATCCAGAAACATTCATCATAAAAGCTGAATTAAATATTTATCTCAAAAAAGAAAAGAAAATATATCTAGAATTATTACAAATTCTTTACTGAAATACTACTAAAATAAAGTCTAACTACTAAACTGAAATGAATACAAAAATAAAATAGTAAGGCTGAAGGAGGGTCCACTAAGGCTCAACGAACTCCTCCTGAATCTACTGAAAGTCCTTCTGATCTGGCTCAATATGCTGCTCAAGATTTTGCAAATTGTTTGTGGCTCCCCACCCCCTAATCTGCAAAATTAGACCCAAGGGGTAGTGTACCACTTTAGCAAAATCATTGGATTATGTAAGATCCACAAACCATTAATAAGGGAAGGACGTGCACAAAATAACTATAAAGATCAGTCACTACATCTAACTTATATACAGAGTGCGAAAGCAAAATGAAATAAATATTACATCCATTCACCATATATCAAGTAAGAAATAGTGCCTATGCATCCCATCAATTAAAACCACATGAGAAGAATTATCCCGTTCATGATCTCGAATTAGCCGTCGTAGTCTTTGCCTTGAATATTTGGCGTCATTATCTTTATGGCGTCCAATATTTCATATTCACATATCATCAGAGTTTAAAGTATATTTTCACTCAGCGCGAACTCTACTGCCATCAGCGAAGGTGGCTCAAGTTAATAAGCGATTATGATTTATCGATCCGGTATCATCTGGGGAAAGTGAATGGTGTAGCCAATGTGCTCAGTTGTCATGCTACGCTCTCTTCCTTAATAGCTTCAAGTCCTTTAGAGGAATATTTCAGAAGGCTTGATATCAGTCCAGTTCGTGGTGCTATGCTAAGCATGCTGATATCCATGAGTACCATAGAGCCAACATTTCATCGAGATGTCTCCATCTCCCAAACAAAAGATGAAAACTTCTTGAAATTCAAAATGGAGATTGAAAGCAATCGTCACTTTGATCTGCAGTTGCAAGGTAATATAATTTATCAAGTAGATAGCCTATGGATTCTCAAATTCCATGCATCAAGAGATTTTAGTGGAATGCCATAATTCTAGTTACTAAGTACATCCCAGTAGTACTAAGATGTATCAAGACCTGAAGAAGTCATTCTTGTGGCCTGTAATGAAGAAAAGCATGGCTAAATTCGTATCATAATACCATGCTTGTAATCTAGTCAAGGCTGAACATCAGAAGCTTGGAGGACTTCTCCATCTTCTAGTTAATTCATGAATGGAAATGGTTTGATATTTCAACGGACTTCGTAATGGGTTTACCTAAATCAAGATCTGGTGCTGATTCAATTTGGGTCATTGTCAATCGACTGACCAAATCGGCACATTTCATTCCAATGCGTCAAACTGATTATGTAGAGAAATTGACGAAGTAGTATATCAAGGAAATTATCAGACTTTATGAGATTCCAAAGTCTATTGTATCTGATCGTGATAGTTGATTCACTTCTAAGTTCTGGCAAGCTGTGCATCAAGACTTGAGAACTACCCTGGCCATGAGCACCGCTTTTCACTCTCAAATAGATGGTCTATGGTGACCCGCATCCTTAATCCGCCAAAGGATTAAGCCAAGGGTGGAGTGTCATTCTGGTTAACCCCTTACTTATAATTGGATAAGGATGGAATCCACCAATGAGTGGATTGTGGATTCCAC
Source organism: Gastrodia elata (assembly GCA_016760335.1). NCBI lineage: Eukaryota > Viridiplantae > Streptophyta > Magnoliopsida > Asparagales > Orchidaceae > Gastrodia > Gastrodia elata. Next base: position 28,952,339 of record CM028684.1, on the reverse strand, counting down.
TCATTGGAATCAAATGAGGTGAAAATCGGATGAGCTTTCAAAATTCTGAAGTGTATTCTGCTACTGTTCGACTTCCTTGGGTTAACCTTAATAAAGACTCACCAATGATGTTCTTGGTGGAGGGTGGAATAAACGATTCCTTGAAGGCTTGGACAAACCAGCTCCATTCTATTTCGTCTAACTCGAACTCTTCAAATCGTGTGTTCCTTTCTTGTTCCCACCAATGTTCTGCCTCTCCTTGCAGAAGATGAGTGGCTAGTCTTACAGATTGGTTGCTTGAACAACCAAGACTAGTGATATTTTTCTCTATAGTTTTCAGCCATGCTAAGGTATCCATCGGGGATTCAGATCCTTCAAAGGTAGGCGGTCTTAACCTTAGGAAACTGTGAAGTATCCCATCTGCAGACTGCCGATATGTATTGGGAACTTGAAGAGCGGGGGAAGCTGAAGAGGTGCTAGCATTAGTAACAGGTATTATAGATACTAACTTTTGAATAGCTAGAGCCTGCTGATTTTGATTCTCTAGCATTACAGTAACCATATTTCTCAAAGAAGTTATTTCGTCAACAGTATTGGAAGCGGCCATGGTATTATTTGGAGCATTGCTTGCGGATGGTTGAGGATTGAGTGGAGTATTGTTGGGAGAAGTAGCAGGATTCATTTTCCTGAAATCAAAACAACTATCTTGAGTTCTTTATTATAACAAGACATAATATAACTACTGCTTTTCTCGTTTATTTAAACTTTTATTGAAATAACAAAATACATCATCATAGACTTATAAAACTATTCCCATCCTATATATTTAATGAAAAATGCTCTACGAAAATCTTCATAAATCACTTTACGATGCTTCTCTTGTGCTTTACGAAACAGTTCTTCGTATGTCATAATCCACCATTCTTTTGCTTGCATACACAAAAGACACAGCACCACTTTTAATCTGATGTGACTAGGCCATTCCATAACACCAAATATGTGGTCAACTCTCGCAAGCCATTCCCTTGCTAGTACTGGAAAATCAAGGCCTCTATAGACGCCTTCTTTTAGTAATTTGTTTATCACTTGCGATCCTTGTTCTGATACTCCTTCAATCACTCTTCCTTGCTTCTATCCTAATTTATGTTCATATTTTTAAATAGTCTCGAACTCCTTTAGGTAAGCCATAAATGCCATTTCTAGAAGATCTTCTATTCCTACAATTATAACATCCTACTTAAATTTGTTGAGCATATATATATATATATATTTTGATAATTATCATCTTTTATGGTTATCTAATAACTTAACTTATTCTGAGTTATACTCATAATGAGATGGATGTTAATTCAAGTATTCATTTAGTGATCAAGTGGCAGAAGAACAATCCATTAGGTAGAAAGGAATGAATTCCAATCTGACACCTTATGGAATTCTCTGATACCAACTGTGGCGGCCCTGCCCCACCGTGGTCCTGTTAACCCTTAAGTTAACATGATTACGGTGGAGGGGTCACCAAATGACAAGGTCCCCACTTAAGATTGGATTAGACACACATCCTAATCCAATTTAAATAAAGACTTTGCCATTCAATCCAGAAATACTATCACTAAACGATTATACATGAACTCAGAGTGCGGAAGCATAAAACATAACATCCATCTAATACAGTATAAATACAACAATACAGAATGAGTAAAGTACTGAAAAAGAAAAATAATCCTGTATTATTACAATATTTAATGAGCTTAAAAGTACTGAAAGAAAACTCTCAATCTCACTGGAAGAAAAACTAAAGCTACAGATCTTCAGGAACGGACTCCTCCTCCAATGGCAAACTCTCCACTGGATCTGCTAAACCAACAAACTCAGAACCTACCATTATCAGTTTCATAATGGTAGGGCCCCAGCCAACAAAGAAAAACTGGTTAGACAATAAGTCTAAGTACATTTTAGGGTAAAAGTTTATTTAAGGTAACTGAATATCACCATAAAAACAGAAATGAGCAAAATAGGTGCAGAAAAGCATACAAAAGAACTGTAATAAGTTATAAACCATAGTTTATAACTAAACAAAAAGGAAGTAAAACATACCTCCTCCAAGCAACTGTAATACAAACAGGTAAGTAAAAGAAGTGTAAAACTGTAATAAAATACAACCTAAATATGCATATGATCAAACTGATTATGCCAAGTGACATACAAAATTCAAATAGTATAAAACTGAGTACACTAACATCCTAAGTAAACATATGAATACAGAAAGTAAAACTAGCATCCTATAAAAACACGTGTAGGAAAGCTGTAAGTAAAACAATGCTGAAATGCAGAATATACTAGTAAAACAGTAACTGTAAACTGAAACTATAGTGACTGTACAAGTCATCTGAACTAAATACAAACTCAGCAATTCTTAGCCTGATGAGCTAAGAAACTCTGAACTGAACATCACTGAAACTCTTAGCCTGATGAGCTAAGACAGAACTGAATGTAAGTGTACTTGAATTAGTATATCCATATCAGAATCCTGACTCTGTAGTCAGTAGGGCAAGAGTCTATCCATCCTATCACTCGGACTAGGCATGGCCAATAGACTGTCGGACATTAAACCCTCGAAAGGTTGCCGACCCCGAACGGGTTGATCGAAGAGGTATACTAATCAAGCTACACCTTACAAACCACTTGTGAAACGAACATAATGCTGTTTATGAATGTTCAAAATTAACATAAGATATTTATCAAAATATCTTATGTACATAATATATGTTCAAGGTATAAGGCTCAAAATCAAGGAATGCGAAGCATCAAAAATCCAAAGTGCAAGAAACTCTATCTAAAACACAGATGATATCCTTTGTTATCTACTTTATTCATTCTATCTACTCTAAGTTACATAAGTTTCAGAATTATCAATTCTTACACATTCTGTAACTTAGAATCACGAATCCTACTTGTTGAAGATAATTAGGACTGGCCAAGTCCTAATTATAACTTAATCAAAAGACGACTATTTGGTTAAAATGAATAAATCATCGACCTAGTTTTGTAATTTAATTCATCCCAACCACATCTTGATTAGCCAAATCAAGATGAATAGATTAAGAATTAGACTCCAGATGATGGGGTCTAATCACTTAATCTAAAGGTATAATCTAAGGGTCTAAGGTTTAGAACCCAAATCTCACAGATTAGGTTAAGGCAAATCCTAATGATAAATCAAATTCATTAGGACAGATCTCTATTCTTAGTTCTAAAGTTTAAAGATCAAATAATCATTTAATAAACTAAGAAAAATCTAAAAACTAGAAAACTCAAGGTTTCACCTAATTGAGTAACCCAATTTACTCAATAGATGAATTCTAACTTAAGATCTATTCCTAATCTTAGGAAATAAGGCTCTTAATTACTAAGAGTATCTCTCAAGACACACATCCTAACTAATGTTATAAGACCTAAGGTATGATCCAATAATTAAGGAAAGAGAACTCTTCTTAAGACTTAGGAATTTTCTTAAAAAGTATATTTTGAGATTTTAATCAAAAATTTAATTTAAACTTGGATTCGATTAATTTCAGCTATAAATCATTATAATTACTGATTTTAGTGATTAGAAATTGAATTTAGGGCTTTAGAAGGTTAAACCCTAAATTTGGGCAAAATGACCATTTTGCCCCTACTTTAAGAGTTCAAAAGATCAAATTTTGATCTAGGCTTAATTTCTGAAATTTTCTTTTGGAAAGTGTTTCTTACTGTCTAATATAAGATTAGACAGCAACTAAATTAATTTTGGGTGATTATTTAAGCCATTAGAGATCAAATTAGTGAATTTGACTCAATAGGGCAAATTAGTAATTTTACTAAGTGAAAGTTAAATTTTCTTTTAGATTATTGCTCTTTACTGTCTAAGCTTTCCATAGAATCTAAATTTGCTAAATTCTGATGAGTATTGGCCAAGTTATGGCCAATACTAGATCTAGGGTTTTTAGGAGATTAAGGAATGCTTAATTAAGAGCCAAAATCCTAACTTTGCCAATTAGTGTCCAAATTAAGCAAAATCAGTGGCTATGGTTTACAAATAGCTCACTGATTATAATGACATGTGGTAGGCTCAATTTGGACTTAATTTGACTAAGTTAAGACCTAATTAGAGTTTAGGGTGATTAGTGAGTGATTAACAAAATTAATCACTCAAATACTAATCCAACCTTATGGATTGATTCTAAATGGATTTAGGAGTCCTCTGAAATTTAAAATTCTCAAATTGGGTTACTAGATTTGCTATTATTCACTAATCAAGATTTAGAGCAATTAAGGGTGATTAGCAAATCTAACCGTTGGATCTAAAATATTTTTACATATTATTGAAAATTGAGTTCTTCTGATCTAAATGGACCTATGGATCATCAAATTTGGAACTCAATTGACCAAGTTATGGTCAATTGAAGGTCTAGGGTTAATTAACCTAATTAGGGTTTGGTCCTAAAAGTGATTAGGCTCAAACTAATCCAAACAGCAAAATAAACACTATCAAAATAATCCTTAGGGTTTTCTGATTACTTTAAGACCCATATTGGGTATGCTTGGATCATTGGGTACAAAGTTATGGTTAATTGAATATTTGAGACATAAATTTGAATTTTTATTAAACTCTAAATGATCACTTTATTAAATATTGATCCTATAGAAAATTAAATGGCATCAATAAATTCCTTATATTTTTCTGATTAATTTGATATATTCATTTGTATAATTTGGACATATATTTATTGAGTTATTTAAGTTTAAAGTTTGGTATTTAATTAATTAATTATTACTGTTTAATTAAATTAATTAAATATGTTATCATATATATATAATTCGATTATATTTAACCGTTTATTTATATATAATTGATTTTATTATTTACTTTTCTGCAGGACACGTGGCGGCTGCTCATTGGCTGAGCAGACAGCGGCGGGCCCCACAGGTCAGATCGCTGACGCGCAGGCCACGCGTCGCGCCAGGATTGGCTGGCGCACTGCGCGTGGGTCCCGCCGTGGCAGCTGAAGCGTCGCGGCTCGGGCCACGGGCCGGGCCCGGGCCGACCCGACCGGCCCGAAGGTACCTTCGTCTCCACGCGATCGTCCCGACGCTCGGAACCTAGGGCATGAAAATTGACGGCGAAGACGGCGGTGCCAGACGACGAGCCATACACCGATCGAAAGGTCTCGGAGAGACCTTTCGATTGTTACTTCAAAGATCGCCGGAGAAGGCGTATGACGCCGGCAAAAGCAAACCCTAAGCCACTACACTCGGCGAGAAAATTTGGGTAACGGTTTCCACTGTTGCTCCTTAGCCAAATCTGGGTTAACCAGACCTGATCGACCCGATCGGGTCCGCTCAAAACTCAATCAAGATTATGGAATTAACATTCGAATAATCAATTTAGCATTTGGATGCATGAATTTAGAGATAGAGGTAGGAGTAGTACCTTAAGCGGACGGTCCAGAGAGCACGATTGATGCCGAGGTTTGATCGATCTCTTCAGCTCAGATTCTGTGCCAGAACCTGAGTCTAAACAGTCTGGGAGACTAAAAATGGGATGCCAGACGGTTCTTCAGCGGCGGTCGACGCGTGCCTCGCGCTCGGCGTGCCGCGCGCAGACCTCCGCGACACGCGGAGGACGAAAGGCTTCGACCGTTCGATCGTTTCGATCGAACGGTCGACGCGTACCATTAGATGAAACGGCGGCTTAGATTAAAATGGACGGCGTTACTTGGATGTTGACAGCGCCGTTAAATGCAGTAATTAAATAATAATATTTAAATTACTTTATTCAGTTTTAATTAATTAATTTTAGCCTATTAATTAAATCCCAAAAATTTCCAATAAATCACCCTTAGCTAATTGAAGGGTGAGGAACGCAACGGCGCACTCGGATTTTTGTTTCGACGAGTATTTATTTATTTGATTATTTAGAGTATTTAAATAATATTAAAATATTTGACGAAAAATCAACGACTTCCAATTGCCTCCAAAATTTCACCCTTAGCTAATTTGGGTATTCTGAACGCAATGGCAAAGTCAGATTTTCAATCTGAGGTCTAGATAAAAAGTCAAATTTCCAGGTTTTGGGATTTTCCAGAATTCCTGTTTTGACTTTGTTGACTTCTTGGTTTGACCTAGTTTTCAGAGATTTGCTTCAAATCACTTAATTAGTGACTTAGAACCTTAATTAAGACTTAGATTAGTCTTAATTGAGCAAAGTAACAACCTGGGTTGTTACAAAGGGTCTTCAGGCACAGGCTCTTCCTCCAAAGGCAAGCTCTCCACTGGAACAACTGCTTCAACAAACTCAGAACCTACCGTTATTAGTTTCATAATGGTAGGGCCCCAGCCAATAAAAGAAAAACTGGTTAGACTATTGTCTAAGTACATTTTAGGAAAATCAATTGATTATGTTAATTAGATATCACCATTAACCAATAAAAAAAGCAAGTAGGTGCAGAAAGCGTGAGAAAAGAATAGTATAAAGTTATAAACAAATAGTTTATAACTTAATCAACTATGAAGTAAGCACATACCTCCTCCAAGCAACTGCAACAATGTCAGGTAAGTAAAAGAAAGACTAAATAAAACTGTAAAGAAAATATATCCTAAACATGCTTATGATCAAAACAGGCTTATGCTAAGTGACATAACAGTAATTGGATATGTAAAACATTATAAAACTGAAAACATAACTAACATCCTATATATGTATATAAAAATAATAAATAAGACTAGCATCCTATATGGAAACAAGGCTAGGAAAGTGTGTAGGAAAACTGTAAGTAAAAGAAATCCTAAAACGTAGAATATATAAATAAAACAGTAAATCAATACTAAAAACTGACTTGGCTATTCAAGCCACTCAAATTGTAAGTAAAGAAAGTAACACTTAGCATGATGGGCTAAGGCAGAAGCTCTGAACTGAATATCACTGAAACCTCTTAGCCTGATGGGGTAAGGAATATAGTACTGAACTGAATAATCACTGAATAAATAACCACCCTCAACTAGTACTCACCATGTCTAATCCTGACTAATAAGGTCATATGAGCACAAAATCTATTTCTCGCCATCCTGGGAATTATTTCAACCAGGCATGGATAGACTTACCGACAGTAGCAAACCAGCGTGCTATGCCGGACTCAAGGAATGGAGAGGCATACTAGTTAGGCCACAACTTACTGAAAAACTGAAAACATCGATCAATCATGAATGATATGTATGCAATTCAAAATCAACATGAGATATTTATCAAATATATTATGTCCAATATATGTGCACAAGGTAAGAGGCTCAAAACAAGGTATGCAAAGCATCAATTCAAGGTGAGCAAGAGACTCTTCTAGGACACAAGTGATATCCATTTTTTATCTAATTTAATCGTTCTATCTACTCTAAGTTACACAAGTTCAGGATCTCCAGGTCCTACTATCGAGTGTAACTCAGATTCACGACTTTACAAGTTGGAAAATAATTAGAACTGATCAGGTTCTAATCTTATCAAATCAATGTCGACTATTCAAGGTAAATAAAAAGTCAAACGTCCTATTTTAATGATTTTAAGAGTCCCAACCTCATCTTGATTGATCAAAGGATTAAGAATTAAATTCCAAATATAAAATTTAATCACTTAATCCAAATGGTGTATCTAAAGGTCTAAGGTTCAGAACTCAAATCTCACTGATTAAGTTAAGGCAAATCCTAATGATAAATCAACTCATTAGGATAGATCTCTATCATAAATTCTAAAATTTAAAGATCAAATAATTATTTAAAGAAACTTAAGAAAATTTAGAAACTAGTAAACTTAGGGTTCACCTATTGAGTAACCTAATTTACTCAATAGATGAATTCTAACCTAAGATCTATTCCTAATCCTAGGAATTAAAGCTCTTAATTTCTAAGAGTATCTCTCATGACACACCTCCTAACTAGTGTTATGAAACCTAAAGAAAGATCTAAGAATGATTAATGAAGGAAGAGACACTCCCATTTTACTTAGGAATTTCCTTAAGGACTTTAAAATGAGATTTTGATCAAAATCAAATTAAGGTTTGAATTTATCTAATTTCTGTCCTAAATCACTTTATTTACTATTTGAAATGTTTAGAATGTGATTTTTAAGGCTTTAAACTGTTAAACCCTAACTTTGGGCAAAATTATCATTTTGCCCCTACTTAAGGGTCTAAATCTCATCTTTATGAATTAGAGTTAAATTCTGAATTTTAACAAAGTGGAATAATAACTTACTGTTTAATATGAGTTTAGACAGTAAGAGCGTTAATTTTAGTTAAGTATTAAGCCTTATAAGGTCAAAATTAGAAATTTGACCTATAAGGCCATGTTACTAATTTTACCTTAAGGACACCCAAATTTTTTGTTAGTTTACTTTAGTTTATGTTCTAAGGTTTCCATAGAATCTAAAATTATTGAATTCTGATAAGTATTAGCCAAGTTATGGCCAATACAAGTTCTAGGGTTTAAATGGTAATTAAGGGTTCTTAATTAAGGTTCAAAATTCCTAACTTTGTCAATTGGTATCCAAATTAAAAAATTTCAGTGGTTGTAGATCACAAATGATCCACTAATTCTAATGACTAGTGGTATGTTCAATTTGGACTCTAATTGACTAAGTTATGGGCTAATTAAGATTTATGGTGATTAGTGAGTGATTAGTGAAATTAATTACCCAATCACTAATCCAACTCTACAACTAGGTTCTAATAGACTCTACGAGTTCTCTAAAACTTAAATCACTCAATTTGGATTACTAAATTTGTTAATATTCACTAATTATATTTTAGTGTAATTAGGGGTGATTAGAAAATCTAACTGTTGGATCCTAAATATTTTTGTAGATTACTGTAAATTAGGTTTTTTTGATCTAAATTGGTATTTGGATCACCTAATTTGGAGCTCAATTGACCAACCTATGGTCGATTGAAGTTCTAGGGTTAATTGACCTAATTAGGGTTAGGTCCTAAATATGATTAGTCTAAATCTAATCCAAACAGCAAAACTAATACTACCATAATATTCATTAGAGTTTTCTGAGTATTTTGAGACCCATATTCAATATGTTTGGATTAGTGTGTGCAAAGTTATGGCTAATTGAAGTTTTGTAATATTTTTGGAATACCCTAAATGTCACTATGTGATATGTTACTCCAAATAAAAATTTGATAGTTCCAATAACTTCTTTGTATTTTTCTGATGAATTTAATATATTTGATTGTATAATTTGGAGTTATATTTATCAAGATATGGTTTCTTGAAGTTTGAGATTTAATTAATTAATGCAATTATTTAATATCCCCATTTAAAATTAGTTATCAGTATTTAATTATCTAATATACTTAATACATTAATATACTCCCTAGTTAATTAGTTTCATTTTTTTCTGTTGTTTACATATATATATATATATATATATATATATATATATATATGTAACTGTAATGAGATTATATATATTTTTTTATTTTATTTATTTAACTTAACTTATTTATATATATTATAAATAATTGTTTTTCTACAGGGACAGGCCCACAAGCAGAGAGAGATGATGGGAGCGGGACCCACAGCGTACACGCGTCGGGTCATTGATGGATGACGGATAGAAGTGGGGCCCACCATTTTACAGACGACGCCACGCAAGCATCGTCTCCTCCGCACGTTCACGCCAGACCTAATTGCAAACGGAACGCCGAATTAGGGTTCCAGGCATTCTAAGGTTCGGTGCGAATTTTAGGATCGGTTTACACCACCGTTGGACACCCTCGACAGTCCCAAACTAGAACTCAGAAGATCGATTTCCTAAGAGAACTCTAACGACTGAAATTATGATGCCCTAAAAATCAATTTAGGGTTAGGGTAGAGGCAGATTACACAAAGGATTAAATAAATTTGCATAATAGTACACATGCACGGATCAACGTAAGCAATTATTGAATCGAATATATTAGGTTGAGTTGGTACCTGAGAGTGGACATTTGTCGAGTCTTCGATCGAGTGGGATGGAGAGATCCATGGATCCAGACTCTCATTTCACTCTAGAGCGATCCTACATTAATCTAGAGCGTAAGAGAAAGGCAAGACAGGGATTTACTAAGCTTGAAGAGCGGTGCTTTGATGCTTGTCGAGGAGATTGAAGGGCGAGCGACGCGCGTCTCGACCCTGCCTGCGTGTAGTGTTCGCAGGGACGAAGTACCTCCACCGTTTGATTGAAGAGATCATACGGTTCAGGCGATTCGCCCATTCAAACGGCGATAGTAAACGGCGTTAGGGAAATTAGACGGAATGGATTAAGAAGCTGAGGCGCCGGTTATAATAATAAATATTAAATTATTATTTTATTAAGTGGTATCAATTTTATTAATTAATATTAAATATCTAAATACATCCCAAAATTTCTCAATAAATCACCCCTAGCTAATTGAGGGGTGAGGAACGCAACGGCGCGATCGGATTTTCGTTCCAACAAGTATTTAATAATTTGATTTTTCGAGGTCTTTAAATATTATTAAAATATTCGACGAAAATCCAATGACTTCCAAATGCATCCAAAACATCACCCCTAGCTAATTTGGGGGTGGTGAACGCAATGGTGAAGTCGGATTTTCAATTTGAGGTCAAAATAAAAAGTAAACTCCTAGGGTTTGGGATTTTCCAGAATTTTTGATTTTGATCCAGATGACTCCTAATTTGACCTAGGTTTTTGAGATGAGTTCTAATTTACTTAATTAGTGAATTATAACCTTAATTAAGACTTAAATTAACCTTAATTAACCTAAGTAACAACCTGGGTTGTTACAGACCCACAGTCGGGTTGACAGAGGCCCGCTGACGCGTGCGCGGGCCCCACGTGCAGGCCAATGCGATGACCTCGGGCCAGCATGCCAGGTGGCCAGTCGATGGGGTGCCATGCAACCCCAGTGGGACCCACACCTACTCGCGAATGTTGCCATGTGGTTACGGGTCGGACGGGTCGTGCTGACCCGACCCGAAATGTTGAGGAGGGCGCTTCGCCGCCTAGGTTCGCCCGACGCGCCTAGGGCATGCCGAATGACGTTCTTCCCGGCCTCGCCGGTGGCTGTCTCGCCCGGCCGAGGGTAGGTCTCGACGAGACCTACCCGACCACAGTTGGGTCGACGGCTGAGTAGGGCCGGTGCGCTCGCAAACCTAAAACCTAGCTCAGGACCCTCGGGTGTTCGAACTCGGTCAAGCCTTTCCGTCGATCGAATCGATGATTCGATCAAACTGATGATACTTAGCACGAATCAAATGCAATCAATGTAAATTAGGGACATGGATTGTCATTGTAGTATCTTGCATTGAGGAAAATAGAATGACGTTAGGTATAGGAGTACCTGATGTGCCGAGCTGCTAGGTCGTCGGGGTTCGCACGGGATGACAGATCGGCATCCTCACGAGGGTAGACCCCCTTCTTTTCCTCTCACCGGGTCTTAAAGACCGAAGGCGGAGCAAGCGAGGTTCTGCGAGGCGGTGAGTGGCGAGGCGGAGCGGCGCTTTGACACGCGTCTCTCGCGCAAAGGCGATCGGGACGGCGACTGAGGACCGTTCGATCGCTCTGATCGAACGGTTGGATCCCGCCGTTCGATTGAACGGCAAGACTGACGGCGGGCCTAAGGAACTGACGGTGCCATTTAATTAATGAATTAAAAATTAATTAATTTAATTTAATATAATTAATTTCTTAATAAAATAACTAATTTATATTTAGGAAAATTCCAGATACTCTCCCTTAGCTAATTGAGGGGTGATGAACGCAACGGCAAGGTCGAATTTTTGATCCGACTAGTATTTTATTTTCTCGATTTGCGGGATATTTAAATATTATTAAAATATTCGTCAAAATTTTGACGACTTTCGATTGGCACGAAAACTTCGCCCCTAGTTAATTTGGGGTCAACGAACGCAATGGCAATGTCCGTTTACCAATCTGAGGTCAATTTAAATGGGTCAAATTTTAGGGTTTATGAATTTTCTAGAAATTAGGATTCAATCCATTTAACTCCTGATTTGGGCTAAGTCTTAGAGATTGACTCCAATTGACATAATTAGCACTTCTGATTAGTCTTAAGACTAAGATTAATCCTAATCGACTAAGGTAACAACCTGGGCTGTTACATGGTCAAACTGAACGAGTTAAGCAAACTCTTGAAGACCTTCTTCACCTATGTATTTTGGATTTCGGAAGCTTCTGGGAAGATCATATTCCCTTGGTAGAATTTGCATATAACAATAGTTTTCAATCAAGTATTAGCATGGGTCCGTATGAAGCATTGTATAACAGAAAATGCAGTACGCCCTTAGCATGATCTGAAATAGGCAGTGTTTAGCTATATGGTTCATATTTAGTTGGAGAAATGAATAAGAAGGTGCAATTGATCAAGCAGGGAATTAAAGCAGCTCAAGATCACCAGAGTAAATATCATTATGCCCATCATCGTTCTCTGGAGTTCAATGTTGGAGGTTTTATGTATCTCAGAGTAAGCCCAATGAAAGGTGTATTTCATTTCGGTGTAGCCGAGAAGCTTAATCCTTGCTACGTCAGACCGTTCGAGTAATAAAGAAAATTAGTTCTACAGCGTATAAATTAAAACTTTATGAATATTTATCTGCAGTTCATAATGTGTTCTATATCTCCTCGCTGTGGAGGTGTCTTCATAATCATTCTCATCTAATCCAATTTCCAGCAGTATCTCTTCAGCTAAATCTTTCTTATATGGAAGAGCCTATCAGAATCTTAGCTCGTGATCAAAAGCAGCTAAGAAATCGTTCTATCCCTATAGTAAAGGTTCAGTGGAGTAATCGCTCTGTTGAACAATCTACTTGAAAAAAAGAAGCTGATATGCAATAGAAATATCCAAGTATCTTTGATAATCCAGGTACCTTTAAGATTCAAAATTTTCGTTCCTAATTTTCTGCGTTTTATCTTTCCCTTCTTAGTAATGATATCAAGGATGACATTGTTTTGAAGTGGGGGAGTCAATAATAACATAAGGTTGTTACCCAACTTAATTTTAGGTTAACCGTATTTTATTTAAGTTCATCCAGTTATTAGACCCAATCACTAAAGATTTGGTGCGATTCAGAGATAAATCAAATATCTTGGATATTTTAATATTTAATTTATTAGAAAATTAAGGTATTTAATTTGACCTTGAAATTGAAATCGAACTTCGTCGTTGCGATCGTCGCCCCCAAATTAGCTATGAGTGATGTTTTGGACACGTTTGAAAGTTGTCAAATTTTTGCGATTATTTTAATATAATTAAATACCCCAGAAAAATAGGATAATTAAATAATTGTCGGAATCGAATTCCGACTTTGCCGTTGAATTCCTCAACCCCAAATTAGCTAGAAGTGAATTTTTGGGAATTTTCAAGTGCGTTTCAAAATTCTTAATTTTCAAAAAATTAAAGGAATAAATAATTATTATTTCTAATTTCTTTCCCTATTTTCTATTTTCCCTCTCATAGATGGCTGCAATTTGGCGCCTCCCAATCCCTATTCTGGCATAAAGCATGGCTAAGGCCATTCTCTTCACCTCTTCCCCACTTTTTCCCATGCTCTATCACCTCTCCTCTCTTTTCTTCCTTCTCCTTTAAGAAGGAAGCTCAGCCCTTCCTCTCCATTTTGCTGCCAAAATTAAGGCTCTAATGCTTTCTCCCTTCCTCCATTTTTGCATCTTGTGCTGAAGAAGGAGCTCTCTTTCTCCAAAGTTCTTAAAGAAATAAAGGTTTCTCCATTTCCTTTCAAGGTCAAAGGTACCTATTTTCTCATCTTTCTTGCCTATTTCATGTTGCTATTATGCTTGATTGTAGCTTTAGAAATTCATAATCATGTATGGGAGCCGTTAAGGCTCTTTAAAGCATCACATTTTCTTGAAGAAAAATTGCTCTGTTTTTCTTCAATTCTACACACCTCGGCCTTTATCACTATTGTTCATATAGTTAGAATGATTCATTTATACCGATTTTGGTGTTAATGAAAAAGTATCGGAAAGACCTTTTTATTAATATATGGCACCGCTCATGAAATGCTGTGGATCGAGAGTATTTCAGCTTAAAAGTAGGTTATTTACCAGTTTTGCACTGGCAAAATCACCGTCTGGCGCTGCAGCGCATGAGTTGCAGAAACTGATCCGCCATAACGTGCCGTAGCGCACCATAGCACACTACCGTGTGCCGTAGCCTCTTAAAAATTTTGCGATGTATAAAAATATAATATGATAAAAATAATGTAAATCCGCCGTAGCGCGCTACATTGCGCCGTAGCGATTGCTTTTGAAAATGTAGTGCTAAAACTCGTCGTAGCACGTTACAGCGCCTGAAAGTGCTACTGTACATCACTACGCTGAAATCAGTTGTGGCGCCCAAAAGCGTTGCCGCACACCGTAGCGCGTCGGAACGCTTGACTTTTGAAAAGAATGCGCTACAACGCGCCATAGCGACCAGAAAATTCTAAAATTGCCCAAAAATTGCTGAAATGATTGAAACTTCACTATTTTCGCATTTTAAGGTTCCTGGGACCATAGTGGGATTGAATTATATCAAATTTGAACCTAATTATTTAAAATTGAGCATTGCATAAAAATTTGTGTAATAATCAATTTTGAAAATTTGCCCTTTTATGATATGTATAAAGACCCCCTATATGCCTTAAGTATATTGTGCAAAGTGCTAAATAACAGGATCTTTGAATATTTGTATTAAATATGTGTATCTTAATAATCAAATGGCATGAAACATAAGTCTTTTAGGATTTGTAATTAAGTGCTAACTTATTTGGTTTGATTTTGAATTTAGTTAACCTTAATTACCTTCTATTTTATATCATCTTTACATTTATACGCTTTCATAATATTATGGTGTATATTAGAGAACTTTAATATTTGATTGGACACCTAAATGTGCTTAAATTGATATTGAACTATAATTGAACATAAGAATCTTGATAACTTGATTACGTAAATAATATTTAATCTACATCAAAATTTTGACATCAATAATATACCAATAATATATTGATTTGTCATTGATTTTTAAATTAACCATTGGTCTTAATTTTGGTAAGGCTAGGGGTTAAACTCTAACTTGTCTTGATTAAGATCTAAATCTTAATCACCTTAATCAATCAACTTGATTGTAATATAATTCAATTGACATTATTCTAATATTGCATATAATTTGATATTGATCGTAAATTATTGAATTAGAAGTGCTAAGGTTAATATTAAATATGTGTGATTGAATCATTTGAACATAAATTTTAGATCTTTGATTTTCTCTTATATAAGACTATTAGCATAAGATGGATAATAAAATTATAATGATTTATAAAATGATCTAACTCTAATAAGATCTTTGATTTTATCCTATTATTGTAGAATATAAAAGGATCAGATGAATCTTAATAATCTAATCTAATCACTTTAATCCAAGTCTATTGAGTAAACCTTGAATATTAACTTAAGAAATAGAAAAGTGAGATCTCAAAAGTCTTGCTATAGGATCTCATTCTTGAAATGCGTAAAAACCTTTAATTATTGATACATTGAGGTAGGAATAACTTTTGTAACTTATTGAAGTAGGAACTTAGATGATCCTTCATAACATTAGAAGTTGAACTTGATACATTGTGGTAAGAATCACCTAAAGCAGTTAGAATGGAACTTCTCCCTTGTGATAAAAATTAATATTGAGCGATTCTTTGATCACATCTTTAGAGCCTTGTGTAGGACTCACCCATTTAAAGTAAGGATTAATAGCTTTGATAAATCCTTGTTGATTAAATAGAATCTTCTAAACCCAGATTATTGGTTGGGTATAGTAGGGTATACTCATAGTACTAGATTATTTCAGTAATATACAGAATTAGTTGATTCACTCTAATGTGGACTTATGACCAGGTGCTATCCCGAGGGATTAGATGAATACAGTCCCGTTAGAGTAAATCTTCCAAGACTAAGAATGCTACAATTAGTGAACAAGATCCTTAGTTTGAGATATAAACTGTGATCGAGTTCTGTTTCCTATCGTAGTGCACTTCAATAAGTGTAGTTTATACAAACTAAGTATCTCAAGTCAGTTTGTGTATGATACTAAGTATGCTTATAATTAGGATATTTAACAACTTAGCTTGAGATGTAAACTGTGATCGGGTTCTGCCTCCTATCGTAGTACGCTTCGATAAGTGCAGTTTAAATAAGATAAAAGTTAAATCCACCTTTTTTGCAAATATGCTAAATATGTGTATACTATTATCCTAGCTAATGATTTTCAGGTAAACTTTCAACTTTAACCAATTATCAAAGTTAGAATTTTAGAAGTGAGAATCCTTTTAGCAAGATTTTGCACAATGTAGACATTGGGTTCATTAATAGATTTCAAAATAATTTCTAAATTTATCTAATGTAGCTTGGAAACATGAGCATAAGCATAAGCATGAAGTGTGAGTATCAGAATGATGTATGAGTATCAGTAATGATTTATGGGTTACGGAATATTGTATATATTGACTAGGAAATTTCAGGATAAATCGGTATCATAGTAAGCGATATTCCCAACTAGATGTATGTATACATTGGATTGTACTACTCATAGTAGTTTAGTGATATTTGAGTTGTATATCAGTAGCATACAGTGTTGCAGCATATTTATATGCAGTTTCAGTAACATACCATATCATTACTCAATTGCAGATTCATTACTATTTGTGTTTATTTTCAGTATTCAATTTTCAGTACAGTTTTACTTTACCTTACTTCAGTTTTGTACAGTTTTATACAATTTCATACTTTCAATTATCTTTATAATATTTCTATAGAGTTAATCACACCATATATAATGTTAAATGAATAACTAGAACTGTTTAGATTAGTTTTGATATGTTAGACTTATTGTCTAACATGGGTTAGACTTATTATCTAACACGGGGTACTTTTAGGATCCTGCAATTTACTAGGTTTTGAGCAGTATATTGAGCCAGGTCAGGAAGACACCTAGGGGATTCAGGAGGAGCCCGTAGAATATTAGTGGACTCTTTCCCAGCATTACTTTTCTGCTTAGTTATTTCAGTTCAATACTTAGTATTTTAATAAACTTTTTGTAATAATTCTGGATGCATTTTCTTTTCTTTTCTGAGATGATTATTTCATACAACTTCCGTGATAAATGTTTTTGGATGTTTGCTTAGCTTCCGCACTCTGTTATATACTACTTATACTTAGCATTGTGATGTTATCGGTATACTAGAAATGCTAGTACCTTATACATAAATTGGATTCCTTATGTATGTTTTAAATCCAATGTATGTATTAGCCTAATACTTAGGATAATGATACTACTCATATCTTAAGTATTAGCTCTCAACCCTCATCGAGGTTGGGCAAGCAGCTCTTCGACTGGGTTTGGTCGGCAGCCTTTCGGGGAGACGGGATATTCCTCCCCAAGTGGCGCGCCGCTCCGCCGCCAATCTGTTTCACCTCTTTTGCGCGTGGCGACAGGGCGGGGCGCTACAGGTTCAAAGAGTGCGACCAAGTGGTCACTCAATATAGGTTACTACCACATGGGAGGAATCTCATTATAAGGACGTTGGGTGATCCTACCACAAGAGTTTAAGATCAACCTTCTAAAGCTAAGAAGGATCATCTAAGTTCCTACCTCAAAATATAACAATAAGTTATTCCTATCTCAATGTGTTAATATTTTGTTAAGACTTTCAATTATATAAAAAAAAATTCTATTGTAAGATCATCCAGATCTTATATATCTAATATTTAACTTAATAATATGCATTGAGATCATAAGTTGTATTTATTAAGTCTAAATTGGTTTGATTATATCAGATGGTTAGACCCATCTGATCATATCCTATACTATAATCATGGGATAAAATCAAGAATATTATTGGAATTAATCCATATTATAAATCATTATAATTTTATAATTATTGTCATGCTAAGGATCTTATATAAGAGAAAATTGGAGATCTCAAGCTTAAGTCCAGATAGTTAATCACATAAATTCTCTTAATAATTTTAGCACTTCTAATATAATGTATTTAAGTTCAATGTCAAATCAGATATATTATTGGAATTATGCAAGTTAAACTATCTTTCAATCAAAGTTACGTAATTATAGTGATTAAGGTTTAGATCTTAATCAAGACAAATTATGATTTAACCCATAGCCTTACCAAAAATAAGACTAATAATTAATTTATATATCAATAATAAATTAATATATTATTTATGTATTATTAGTGGTAAATTTTAGATTTATATTAAGTATTATTTACTTAATCAAGATCTTAAGATTCTCATATTCAAATATAGTTTAATATCAATTAGGTACATCAAGGTGTTCAAATAAATATTAAAGTTCTCTAATATACACCATAATATTATGAAAGCATAAGAATGTAAAGTGACATAAAATAAAAGGTAATTAAGGCTAATCAAATCTTAAATCAGACCAAATAGATTAGCACTTGATTACAAATCTAAAGGAATTAAATTTCATGCAATTTGATTATTAAAATCTGCTTGATACAAGCAATCAAAGATTCTATCATTTAACATTTGACATAAAATATTTAAGACACATAAAGGATTTTAGCATATACTATAAATGATAAATCTTCACATTTGAATTGCACATAAAATTTTATATAATGCTTAATTTTACTAAAATTAGGTTCAAATTTGATATATTTTGGCCCCACTAGAATCCTAAGGTCCTTAAAATGCAAAAAATGTAAAATTTCGACAATTTCGGACAGTTTTTGGCACTTTCGGGCAATTATGGGCCCTACGGCGCGCCGTAACGCCTTCTAGCCGAACGCTAAGCGAAGTCGGATTTCTATTATTTAATTTATTAAAAATCCAGATTTGATAAATGCGCTCTGAAAAATCAAAAAAATTCACCTATAACTAATTTTAGGGTGAGGAATTCAATGACGAAGTCGGATTTCGATTCCGACCATTATTTAGTTATGCTAATTTTTGGGGTATTTAATTACATTAAAATTTTTGTGAAAATCCGACGACTTCTAAACCCGTTCAAAACATCACCCTTAGCTAATTTGAGGGTAATGATAGCAATGACGAAGTCGAATTTTGATTTTGAAGTCAAATTAAATAGCTCAAATTTTTTTCTTAATTTAATATTGTTAAAATATTTCAAATATTCGATTTAGCTCCGAATTGCACCAAATTTTCAGAGATTAGTCCTAATGATTATATGAACTTAACAGAATAATAATTAAAATTTGATTAAACTAAAATTAAATTTGGTAATAATCTTGGATTATTACATCTTATCTCATGTATAATATAATATGTGAACCAAACAACATATATCTAAATAACAATGATATCTATTACTTAATTAACACTAAACCAAACAATATTTATTATTTGAATAACACAACTATTTGAATAACATGCTATCTTAATAATTTTTCAACTTACATTCAACCAAACAGTTCCTGAGCAACAAGTTTTTTTAAGATATTAATTATTTTTAATAAATTTTAATTATAATTTTACTATCAAATTTCTTTGTGTTAAATATAAATTTTAGAGAATTTATTGATGCTATTTCACCCCAAAAAAATATTAATGAAAATATTATAACATATTTTTTTTTTAAATAAAATAAATTATAAATTATAAAATCATATATATTTAGGAGTTTTATATTAATTATTGTGTAAATTTTATCTGATAAATGAAATAGTAATTTATTTTAAAAATGAAATAAAACTAAAACACAAAAGCTTCGGCGACGAAAGTACGTGAGGGTTTGTAATGGTTGACTACTGACCCCCTAAACCGAGCTATAAAAAGGCACTCACTTACTAAGAAATCGAGTATGAGCATCAGTGGACTAGACAGAGACGATGACGAAGCAAGTGCCGGTAATGCTTGTGAATGATGTATTCACAATGACTTGTGAATAATTCAACGACTAACAATAATCAATGATGCTTTCTGCTTGCAGTGCCGGCATCAATGGTGACTTATGTTTGTAATGTTGAATTGGGATTAAGCTAGTGACTAAGTAGGGATGAACACGACGACAAATCTAAAGTTGGCAATGGCTTCTTGATGCTTTAGCTTCAATTTGGGATGAAGTTGTCACTTATCTATATCATAACTAAGCAGGGTGAATCAATGTTTTTTTTATGAAATGTGGGCCCAATAATTAAATGACATGAATTAGCCGTAATTTGACTACGAGAAATTAGCGAACAAACAGATTCCTCTGTATTTTCCCTTGAGAATTCCTGTAACAACTCAAGTTGTTACCATGATTGATTAAGACTAATCCTAAGTCTTAAACATAATCTTAAGTGCTAATTAGGTCATTTGGAGTTAACTACTAAGATCCGGTCCAAACCAGAGGTCAAACGGATTAAATCTTTATTTTGAGAATTTCAGGAACCTCAGAAATTGACCTATTTAAATTGACCTCCGATTAGAAAACGGACACCACCATTGCGTTCCTTGACCCCAAATTAGCTTGGGGTGAAGTCTACGTATTAATCGGAAGTTGTCAAATTTCGGCAAATACTTTAATAATAAAAATACCACGGAAATCGAGGTATCAAAATACTCATCGGATCAAAAATCTGACTGTGTCATTGAATTCCTTGACCCCAAATTAACTTGGGGTGAAGTTTTCGTGTGAATCGGAAGTCGTCGAAATTTCGACGAATATTTTAATAATAAAAATATCACGGAAATCGAGGTATTAAAATGCTCATCGGATCGAAAATCCGACTACGCCATTGAATTCCTTGACCCCAAATTAGCTAGGAAAAACATAGTTCAAAATTTTTTTTTCTAAAAATGTTTAAAAAAAAAAATAATTAATTAATTAATTAACGGCGCCGTACGACGCCGTTAACTGGACGGATCCATCCGGACCGTCAGATCGCGCGCGGATCCCACGGCTCTCGGCCGCGATCCGCGTCACGCGGTCTGGAGCGATCTGGACCGTCCGATCGCGCGCGGATCCTACGGCCCTCGGCCGCGATCTGCGTCACGCGGTCTGGAGCGATCCGGACCGTCCGCGATAACACAAATCCGACGGTCCGTAGGCGTCTTCCTCGCCCTCTCCGCCCGCGTGACACGCGGCGGCCCGTCGCATTTTTTGGCCAATCCGGCCACATCCAGACCTCGGCGAGGTCGCCGTCCGGTCTATAAGACCTCGGCCTACCCCTAGGCTCCGAGTTTTCACCGATCGGAGCCCGGATCGAGCTAGAATCAAGCCTGAAAGTCGGCCCTATTTTTCCGCCGAAACCTTCGTCGATCTGAACTTCAGGTATCCCGATCTCCCTCATTTACCGTTCGATCATTACAAAAATTGTAGGTATGTGGATTAGGATGTCATCTTCACATCCACCGTTCCGATCGGGCTCAAACCCACCCGATCGGGCGCACCAGGTCCCCGAAGCGGACTAGGTTCGGTCCGCCGAATCCCCCGGAAGGCGAAGCGTCGCGCTTCCAGGCCGGGCCGGGTCGACCTGCGCCCGACCCGCTCGGGTCTGGTCCGCGTCAGCACGGGTGGGGCTCACCTAGCCACATGGCAGCCTATGGGCACGCCACGTGTCACGTGGGGGGGGGGGGGCACTGCCCTGTCACCCGAGCTGAGTCAGCACCCCGTGGGACCCACAGCGCCACGTGGCAGCCTCTGGCAGTGCCACGTGTCAGGTGGACCCACTGACCGGTCACCCGAGCCGAATCAGCAGCCCGTGGGACCCACAGTGCCACGTGGCAGCCTCTGGCAGTGCCACGTGTCAGGTGGACCCACTTTCCTATCAGCCGAGCTGAGTCAGCAACCTGTGGGGCCACAGTGTCACGTGGCAGCCTCAGGAAGTGCCACGTGTCAGTGGGGC
Organism: Gastrodia elata; assembly: GCA_016760335.1. Classification (NCBI taxonomy): domain Eukaryota; kingdom Viridiplantae; phylum Streptophyta; class Magnoliopsida; order Asparagales; family Orchidaceae; genus Gastrodia; species Gastrodia elata. The sequence continues at coordinate 28,930,397 of CM028684.1, read as the reverse complement.
CCACGGTCAGTTAATTAGAAATTAATTAAATTACTGTTAGTGTTAATTAATTACTGTTATCCCTAATTAATTACAGTTAGTGTTAATTAACCCAGGATTAGTGTTAATTACTTTTGAATAGTAACTTTATTTAACTAAAAATAATTAGAGGATTAATTAATATTAATTAAATGTTAATTTAATCCTAAACAGTAATTAGGATAATTAATTACTTTTAAACAGTAACTTTAATTAAATAATTATAATTAAAGATTAATTAAGGATTAATTAACTGTTAATTAAATCTTAAATAGTAATTAGGATAATTAATTACTTTTGAAGAGTAAAACATAATTAATTATATTTAATTTAATATTAATAAATAATTAAGACTAATTAAACAGTAATTAGCACTAATTACTTCGCTACAGTAAAATTAAATAATTAATTAATTAATAATTAAATAGTGATTATTTAAATAAAAACTTTAGGAATGAAAAGTAAATTTAAATAATTAAATATAATGAGAGATTAATTAAGATTAATTAAACAATAATTAGCACTAATTACTTTGCTACAGTAAAATTAATTAATTAATTAATTAATAATTAAACAGTGATTAATTAAATAAAAACTTTAAGAATGAATAGTAAATTTAAATAATTAAATATAATTAGAGATTAATTAAGATTAATTAAACAGTAATTAGCACTAATTAATTTGCTACAGTAAAATTAATTAATTAATAATTAAACAGTGATTAATTAAATAAAAACTTTAGGAATGAATAGTAAAATCATTCAATTTGAATAAATGAATAGTAAATTAATTCAAATTGTATTTTTAAATAGTAAATCTTAAAAGTTTAATAACTTTTTGTAGGATGATCCAAACATAGCCAATATGGGTCTTAAAATGCTCAGAAAAATATTTAGAATCAAATGGCGTAATGTAAAATTTCGTTTCGGGGTACGTATAATGAGGTAGCATTTTAGTGCCTCTTTAAAACCCCATAACTTTTTACCCGATTATCGAAACATAGTCAATATGGGTCTTAAAATGCTCAGGAGAGCGGCCCATTACTGTGGTAGTATTAGTTTTCCCATTTGGACATCAGGACAAAAAGTCAACTTTAGAACTTAGAGTTGACTTTGGTGAAAAATGACCAAAATGCCCTTATACTTCAAACAGCCATAACTTAGTCAGATCAACTCCAAATTGGAAAATTCAAGATGCTAACTAGCCTAAAATTTCAATGTCATCATTATAATAAAATAATATTTAGGATCTGAACCCTGAAAATTTAGGTAAATGACCAAATTACCCCTAGCCTTATTTTAGCCATAACTTGACCGTTTCTCGCCCGATTTAGGCGTACTTACTGCCTATCTTCAAGTTAGACAGTAAGAAACCAATTGGAACTAAAATAATTCAAATCTGACCTATAAATCAAAAGTTGCCTTTTTAACCCTTAAGGTAGGGGCAAAATAGTCATTTTGCTCTAAGTTTGGACTATGTACTCTTAACCTCTAGTCTACATTTCAAAACTCTTGAACCAAGGTTATAATCTTCTTAGTATCAATTAAGTGAGTGAAATCAACTCTTAAGTTAGATTCCAATAATTTCTGTTAAGTCTTAAAAGCACTACACCTTAAGGACCTTTCCTGAAACTATGTCTATATCATAGGTTAGAGTTCATTCATTTGGTAAATTGGGTTACCATATGGGTGAAACCTTGGTTTATTAGTTTCTAGACCTTCTTTTATTTTACAACTCGTTCTAATTGTTTTGTCTTTTAACCTTAGATTTAAGGTAGGAGATTCATCCTATTATGTTTGATTACTTAATAGGATTTGCCATAACTAGTAGATCACTTATAGAATAAAACCTAAAACTTAGGTCTTATCCTTTGGATTATGAGATTAAACTTAATTCTCGTAGTATTTAATCCATAATATATAAGTATAGAAGATCTTGATCAGATCTTAGTTAGAACGTCTAAATTTACAAAACTAAGACGTACGATTTATTGATTTAACTCGTAGTCGTCTATCTGATTGAACTAGATTGGAACCTGATCAGTTCCAATCCTTTTTTTAACTTGTAAGGATGAATTTCTGAGTTACACTCGATAGTAGGAAAATGGTGATCCTGAACTTGTGTAACTTGGAATAGTTATAATGGTTAAGTAGAAAACAAATAATATCACCATATTTAGTAGAGTCTCTTGCTTCTATTTGATACTTTGTTGCTTACGCATCCCTTGATTTTTGTGCCATATTTCCTTGAGCATATCATATAAAATATTTGATGCATGAATAAAATGTTAAGAAATATGAGACTCCTTAGATTCTTTGTGAAAATATTAAAGTGATTTATGAAAAGATAATGATTTTATGAGTTGCCTCTCAGTTATATCCTTATTGCCTAGCCTCCTTATATCGTTAGGGGAAGGATCTGTTTTGTTGTGTGCCTAGTTTACTAGCCTCCTTATATCACTAGGGGTACACCATTGGTGCCTTAGTCGTACTGGCGTTAAGGTTGCCTTGTATGCTTAGTTTACTAGCCTCTGTATGTCGCTAGGGGCATACAATTGAGCCTTAACCGTACTGGTGCTAAGACCCTTCGCTTGCTTTGTGTGCTTATATGCCTAGCCTCTTTATGTCGCTAGGGGTACACAGTTTATGACTTAGCCGTGATGGTGCTAAGCTTCTTTGGTATTCGATGGGTTTGAGTAGCTCTTTTCTGTATGGCAGTCGATGCACGTGTGACTTTATATGCATTTGTTGTTACTTACTTTTCAGTATTCTTATTCTGTTAGCTATTTTCTTGTACTGCTTGATATACATATTTAGGATATTAGAATCTTGCTGCTATATGTACTTACCACTGCTGAGTTATTTATTTATTTTAATTGGCATGTTTTCTGTTGATCACCAGCATGTTTAGGATGTAGAATTTTTCTTACTGCACTTGTTTAGTTACGTATATTTATACGCATTTCCTTGTTTAGTTCGTATGTGAGGCATATCTCAGCCTATTTCCTTTTCTTTGCTTAAGTTATAAATGATAATTTATAGCTTCCCTATTTCTTTTGTATTGCTTGTTGCTCCCTTACACATATTATTGCTTAGATGTTGTAGAATGGTGATATTACTTAACACATATAAAAATTTTCAGCTTAAAATATAAGTGAGGGGTTAGTCAGAGTGACACCCCACCCTTAACCTAATCCTTTGGCGGATTAAGGGTGGTGGGCGCCACAATCCCACAACCCAAACACCAAAATTTTTAAATCTTTACTTTACACTTGTTTATTGCAAACCAAAAGCTCCTTAAATAGCTTAAGGTTTTACCTTTTGATTTATTTAGAGTATCACCTAATCTAACTAAAAGAAAAACAACCATATGGAGAAGCCGCTAATCTAATTTGATATTGTTGATTTGTGTTAATCCTAGTTGAAAATTAAGGATAAACTTTATGAGTTTCATACAAAATACATACATGATAATGAGATCCATCAATGATTTCATCCAACAATGAAAACTACTGGCTACGATGACCACTAACTCTAGCAGTATCTATTAGTCGTAAGGATGTATTAAATTCTGCCTTCAATGAGGATTAGAGGAAACTCTAACGAGTTATAAAAATGAAGTAATATTCATTATAGTTTGGTAGCAAGTTTAAAGTTTTAAGCGTCTTAATTAAAAATAAGAAAAAAAAAGAGATGCTCGTAATTAGTGATTTTCAAGCTTTTAGAATGATTTAAAGAATTCGGAGCTTCAATAATTAGTATATTATTTGTGAAAATATAAATCTCAAGATATTTTAAAATGAATATTGATGTCATTAATTGTAAATATATATTTTAGCAGTATTAAGTGAAACTCATAAACATGAATGTACATTTTCAGATAATTATGGAGTTCCTGATAAGAATTTTAAAATTAAGCGTGCTCATGTGGTAGCACTTACAGTATGAGCGATCTACCAACAAGTTATCTTCTAAGAGCAAAATATCGTGAGACCTATCAGACCAAAGCCAACAATACCTTGTACATAAAAATTAAAACAGTTACATTAACCAACACAATTTTACTCAAACATTAAGAAATTAATAAAATGAAATTTAACCTAACAAAAAATGCACACAACTAGCCAAATATCCCTTTACTACAAAAAGCTTCAAATTCTTATAATTTAGATCAAAATGTATATATATTCAATTTTTATTTTATCTAATCAGAGATTAAATAATATATATTGGCCCAATGAATAAAGATCAAATTGGAACTTAAATTGATTATGAATGTGGGATGGTCCAAAATATTATATTAAAAGTCATATATATTTGACTCAAATTTTATGATTATTAGAATTTTGATTTAAAATATATATTTATTTAATGATCCCATAGAAAATTGATTTAATTCATATTTTTTATGATTTTTTTTAATATTTTTTTAGAGTTATTTAGAACTAATTAAAACAATATGTTCAACTCTTAGGAATGTGGAAAGCAGCAAAACCTTTATAAATATACACAAAACGGGAGTGTGTCGTCGCTCAGGCCCTTGCGGAAGCATAAATCACCTCCACTGCAATTTAGGCTTTTTGGTCCCGTCCACCGTTGTTCTTTTCTCTCCGTCCATAGTTTTCTTCTTTGTCCGGACGCCGTAGCTTCGAGACGCATCCCTTCCAAGGGTAGCAAAGGTACGTTTGAAAAATGAAAGATGTAAGCACTATCAATAGACGAGATGGAAGCTGTTTTTACCATGAAATGTCTACCCAAAATTAAGCTAATGTTCAGATATTTATATGTTTCCGTAAAATTTGCAAATAATGCGCGTTATAATTGCTTGGAATATTTTACTTAATGTTTGATAATTCTTTGATTAATGTTTGTAGATTTTAATTTAATTATGTGATTTTATTTAAACATATTTTTTGTTAACGATTCACAGTTCCATTCCTTAGCCAGCGATTCAATTTAAACTTCTTTATCATTGTCCATTGATTTGGCTGTAGTTGTCAAAACAATAGCTAATGATTTTGCACAGCACTTGATGAATTTGTTATACAGTTTATGGTTTATTTATGCTTCAATGTCATGGAGGACTCCCCTAATTCTTATTTTCCTTTTTGCCTTATGAATTTTGATAGGGTACTTTACTTTTCCCTTATTATACTTGTAAAAATGGCATGTTCTTATTTGTTCATGATTCGGGAGGACTTGTGGATCTTTGAAACAATATATTTAGCTTTCTTTTAAAGTTAAATTATTGATTTTGACATTTCTATTTCTTATCTGTATTGCTTTCTGCATACCCTTGTTGGTATGATAGTTCTCTACATGTATTTTGAGCAAACAATATTTTATATGAATGATGAATTTAATCTGTTTAACAACAATTGTATATATATACACACACACACATACTCACATATGCATATATTCTCATGTACAATTTTTGTATAGTTAACTTAATTTTTAATTTTTGTTCCAAATTTCTAGTTTCAACTTGAATATAGTTTGCTAGTAAAGACAAATTATGATTTATATAATGCACAAGCACCATATTTTCACTTTCATTAGAATCATGATTTTATTTTCGATATATTACATTTTTGTTGTCCTCCCATTGGATTGTTTTTTAGGCTCCACCTCATCTCTCTGGCAGGTCATATATCATTGTACATTTTTCAGAGATGGCCATGAGAGATTTGGTAACTGGTGGTGCAGCCTGCGCCGTCCCCGGTGTCTCATCATCATCAAATCCTTTCGGCACCCTTGCGAATGCTATCCTAGGAACAACCAGGAAAGCCGAGGTACTACTTGGAATTTTTTCTTTTTTAACGTTGACATTCTCAAAGATTTCAATTTGGCCATTATATTATTAGTTTTGCTTTTATTTCCTTGATCAATGTTAATTTATATTTTTACGTGCTTTTCTTTCATTTTTGTTCCAATTTATTATTTATTTATTTTTCTATTTTGCATTTAAAAATTAATTTATTTAGTTATTCCTTCATTTAATTGCTGAAACATCTTGATAAAGTTTTTTGCTATGGGTGTTTTATAGTTCTTAGTATAACAGAACATTCAAACAAAACCTTACATGCTTAGTCTAGTTGTGCTGGATAATAATGTGTACTCTGATATTTGCATATCATATTATTTTTTAAGAATTTACATGTCACACTTCTGATATTTACTTTTTACAAAAAATGTCTCATCTTGCAAAATTTACCATTGATGGAATTTTATCCAAACTATTGATTAAAAAAGCTTATGATGTTTAATATGAGGGTACCTTATTTTTAATTATTGAAGGTTGGATGACATACTAGTTAATAATTATACCAAGAGATTTTAAAAAATAAGAAAAATGATATAATTATTTGGGGCAATTTAATCTTAAACTATCTCATCTAAATATATATAATGTAAATTACACTGAACTAACTGAATATTGACATTTTAATGTTTTTGACATCTGGATGTCATTGCATCATAATTACACTAATACCAACCAAACAATCTATAAATTGTTTTCATCAATGGATTATTGGAGATGACATAGGTGCCTTGCGCATTTTGTGCATGTTTAAGACAATTAAGTATGTGATTTTGAACTCTACCATTGTTGGGCCCTAAGATTTGGATGGGAAAAGGAGGAGGGTTGCGTCAAGTAGTCCATGACTAGTGCAAAACTTTGTCAAAATTTTTATGACATTAATCTTTAAAGAAATTTTTCTAGAGTTAGGTCTTATTTGAAAGTGACATGCTATATTGTCTAAATGATGTGAAATGTGTGCTAAGATTGCTACATCGGCATCCGAGTGTCGTGCCAAATAAGTGAGGGTTTCTGTATTATGAATGTTTGGATATAAACTAGCTAGTTCAATTTACTAAATTAAGTATATTGGTTTTTTGATTGGTAAGTTTTTTGAGTTAGCAGATATTATGATTATTATGAGGATAAACAATTTATCTTTTTATGAACAAAGTGGGTTTTAGAAGATCAATTTTTACTAAAAATGACATACCATTCCTATGATTGATAACAATAAGATACTCATGTTTTATAAAAACAAATTGGTTTTATGCCAATTGATCTATTATGAAAGTCATATATTTGCTAAGAGATTTAATGGAGAAACCTAGTGAGAAAGGAAGATTTTTATTAAACTTAAAAATGTTATGATAGAGTGCTAAGAATTATTTGAAGAGTTTTGGATAGAAAAAGAGTTTGTGTGAGGTATGTTAATGTTATTAAAGATGCGTATAATAGGGATGTAACATGTTTTTGATCACAAGGTGGCTTGTTTAATATTTTCTTGTTACTATTGGGCTACATCATGGCTTTATCCTTAGTTCATATTTTTTTGCTTAAAATATGTATGCTTTATTGAACACATTCAGAATGAGGTTTGTTAGTTCATGTTATTTGCAATTGATTTTTCTCTTAATTGATAATACTAGATATGTAGTTAAAATAAAACTCAAGTTGTGCAGGATTTTTTAAGAATTTAAAAGATTTCTTCATAGTGGATTTATACTAAGATATATGGTGTGCAAGTTAAATACTGATTGAAGCCATAAGCTCGAGGGCCTAGCTTTTAAGAATGCCGCTATCATGATTAGTGAGAGGTTCAAATACCTTGGTTCAATTATTCAAAATAACGATTAAATAGAGGGCAATGTGATTAATAGGATCCAAGCTGGTTGGATGAAATGGACGAGTGCTTCTGGCGCGTTGTGCAATTAGAAAAAAAATCCCACTCAAAAGCTAAGGAAATTTTATAGAGCAGCTATATGGCCAACTATGTTATATGTGGTTAAATGTTGGCAAACAAGGAAGAAATTTATCAATAATCAAGTGTTACAAAGATAAGTATGCTAAGGTGGATGAATAGGTACACATTTGAAAGGATAGAACAAGAAATGAGTTTGTTTGTAGTAAGGTTGGAATTGCTCCAATAATGGATAAGATTAGAGGATGTCATTTTAGATGGCATATAAAGCATAGGTCATTTGATGCTTTTGTTAGAAAAATTTTGAATATTAAATTTGCCCATGTTAAAAGAGTAAGAGGAAGTTTAGAAAGGACATGAGATGAACCATTATAAAGCATCTTTTTTATTTGGGACATAGGAATAGGTTTTTTTATTGTGCACAATGGAAATAAAGGATTCATGTAGTCAATCCATCTAGTGGGAATAATGTTTAGCTTTGTTGTTGCTGAATTCATTAATTATGAACTTTTAGCAGTAGATCTAGAACTCATTGGGCTTAAACATTTCAGAAATATGGCAGATTTATAGGCTGTCAGTTTTAATTGCATTTGATATGGGATACTTATAGGTTGTGGTGAAGTGCCTAAAGTATATATATACACACTTCCATTAAAATTCAAAAAATAATTTATAATATTATGCATTGTTAATATATTTTATTTCTTTGGCTTAGGGTGGCAAGCCCCCCTTTTTTCCTTGCTATTGATCCACTTCTGATTTTATCATTGTTGAACTGGTTAATTTGCTGAGAAACTACTATTGCTTGTTCATGACAAAGTTGCCAATGTTATGATCAGGTTGCATAGTTCATTCTAGGAGGCTGCTCATGTGAGCGGTCAACTGTGTACTGCCTAAAATGGAAAAGGGTAGTTGTAAGATTTTCTTTATGTCATCTCATTACTACATGATGACAGCAATGGTATGAAATAGGAGGAGCCTATGGAGGTGATCTTAATCATGGGGAGGTAGTGCCAAGCATCTAGTTCAGGCTGTTGAAGATGGGGAAGTTTGTACCCATTTCACAGTGTCTTTGCACTAACACGAGTGTGATGGCAAGTTCCAGAGATGGTGTGTATTTCTACAATAATTTGGAGCGTGACATGCATTTTTGAGCAATTAATGTTCTACTAAAAGTGAATTAGAAAGTAGTCTTAGAATCAATGTCTTATTTAATAACAATGGGATCATAGCTCTGCGTGCTGTCTATTCTTATTAATGAGAGGAGAAAGAAAAAAAAATAACTCAAACTTATGTTCGTAATAGTATCACTGATAATTTAATAGGTGGTACGTAAGGTGAGATGCTTTATCTGGCACTGATTGGCGTGCAAGTCCCAAGGGTTTTGGAGTACGCTCTATGCATTTTTTTTATCTTGAATATTTCATTGATAGAAATGTATTTAAAAGTATTACAGGAAAAATGAAACATATTTGAAGACCTAAAGGTTATAATCATTTCATTTATCTTAAATTCTAAAAAATCTTATGGCCAAATAACTTAACTGATTATACATTTGAAGTCCTGTTGCATCATCAGGAACTTAGGAAGTTTAGGGTTTAGGAATTGAAAGACAGTTGCAAAGCATTGTTAATGGCGAGTAATTAGTTTTCACAGTTTGGCTAATTAAACAGTTTTTTTTTTTGGGTTTTTGCCGGAAGTCACATTTTTAAAAGGCATTTTTTATTTTTCTAACGAAAACTGCCTTTATGCAGGATTTAAGGGGGCTTCCAGAAAGTCGGGTTACAGTATCTAATGCCCCTTCAGAGTTGAGGTCTGAAGCTCAGCTGACGAGCATTCCAGGTTCTGAATATGAGAATCAACCATATCAGCAATCAAACGCCCAGGCAAAAAATTTTCTTCATATGTTCTATCTAGAACTTCTTGATATTCGCTTACCTGTTTGACACATGACAGACCTCTGAATTTCTTCGTGGCTTTCGATCTGCTGACCATGGGAGTTTTGAAGATGCCTGGGGTGAAGTTCGTAAACTTCCAGCCCTTCCTCATACTGGAATAAGGGACACTGATGGCAATTTTATTGAATTTGAGCAGATATATAGTAACGGTGGGAATTCTACTATCCAGCATACTTGGGATGGTAGAATTTCTTGTCCATTTTGAAAGTTTTGTAGTTCCAATGCTGTTTTCCGAACATGTGACGATAAGATTGAATCTACCTATCTTTTCCTGCAACAGTTTAGAATGCATAATTTTTCTATGTTAAATCCATCTTTGATTTTTTCTCAACAAGGCTTGTGTGTAGGGTTGCAATTTGACCCGAAACTTGAACTCGAATTCGAAATATTTTTACTTAAACTCATTTGAAATTTTCAAGTCGAGAATGGCTTGACTCGAATCCTATTTGGCTAGACTCAAAATGACTCTAACACGAAGAACTCGAACGAGTTTGAGTCGAACTCAACTAAAAAATTTTGAGTTTTCGAGTTTTGGCTGACTCTCTTTGAAGCTAGTCCTACTTGTGTGGTTGCTTCTTATTCTCAGGTTTAATTTGTTATGATTGACAGTGATTTACATATTATTTTTGTTGCATGGAGGTCGTTAATCTGAAATTGCATGCATTTGTCCCATGATATCAAGGCGATATGTTTTACCTAAGTTATCTTCTACAGAAATGAGAAATACCTTTGTCATTAGCAAATTGTTTTAGATCTAGTAAAAAACTGTATATTTAAAATGCAAAATTTTTAGCTGAGAATTCTTGTTCTAGAAGTTCTTAGAAACTATCGTGATGTTGCAAAGCTTTTGAGAATTTAGGTGGTCAGAGGGCTGATGTGACATTTTGAGGTTTTCTCATTGTTGATGGAACAATCACTTTTTGGACAGAATCATGTCATGTTGCACTATTTTATTATCTGTGCTTCAAAATTTGGTATTCTTATTAGCCATCTTCTAATATCAAGGCCAAGTTGTGATGTCCTTGAGTTTTTTGGAATGAACGCTTGGTCTTGTTCGATAGTTTTCATGTGTTGCTATATTAAATTCTACAAGATTTTCTTTTTATTATTTTTACTTTTGAAGATCTGTAATGTGTACTATGCATTTTTTTTTTATGCAAAAATGCTTCAAAGTTATTGCAATAATCTTCAGTTCCAACGGAATATGTTACTGTAATGTCATTGTGTTATTTCTCTTTTTTCTTTTAGGTCCACCGCAAAGGATTTTATCCAGTTTTCTACACTATTTTGTCAATAGTGATCGCAATCGTTTTGGATTTCGCCCAGCGACTCTTCCAGCTTTGGGTTTGTCTGAAAGTGACAAGCGATGCATACGTGATCGTAGTTGCATCATGGCCAGGCATATTTTTGCTGATAAAAGTGAACAATATATCAATGAACAGGTTGACCTGCATTTTCTTGTCAACTTCAAATTAAATCACATTAATTCTAACTTTATATAAACTAAATATAAACAAATTGGGGACTTGCTTTGTTTTTCACTTGTGTATTGCACCAAATGTGAATGATCAGCATGCAAGTGTTTAGAGGGAATGCCATATATGCTGTTCAAATCTTTTTTATTTGTGTTTCTAACACCAATTTCTAAATTATTTTCTATAAAACTACTAACTACCCAAATACCCAAAAATTATCATCCCTGTATAAACAAAATGGGCCCAATAAATGTTAACGAGAGTTGTTGAGGTGAGTTTGACGAAAGGAAGAGCATGGCGTGTACGATTTTTTTGTTTTTATGCTGCGTCTACCATGGATTTGAATTTTGGCTGATTTAGGCATAATGCCAATTCTGCGATTGGAGGTTTGGAGGGGTTTATTTTCCACTTGCAGTTCATTTTGTTTTATCAAACCAAACATTCATATTTTATCTTTATTTGGATTCATTTTATATCCATAATGCAACAAACCAACAACCCCAGAGCATATTATCAACTTGTGCTATTTCATTCTCATTATGAGTGTAATATTTTTTCACATAGATTTGTGTATACTCCCTTACTATCATAGCATTCCATTGTCTTCTCTCACTGGTTGTATAATTTTTAGTCCTGGGTTCCTATCTGGGTTTCATTCTAAAAATGCTGCATGCTATGCACTCTAATATTTTCAAGTTATCTGTTATTTTCTGATTAAGTTGCTAATATTTGTTAGGTAAGTGCATTCCTCCATTGTCTTGACATTGACAACAATCATTTGATCAAAGGACCTATGCAAGGACCTTATGCTGAACTTGAGGAATATTGGAACAATTCTCAAGCTGTTTTAAGGCCTGGGGTTCCCCTTCCCTCAGATAATTGGATTGCAGAATTTAGTCAACAAAGGCAAAATGGAGACCCTGATGTATGGGCACGTTCTTTTGAGGAACAGCATGGTGCTAAAGGTTGGGTATCAGAATTTGAGCAGGTGCATTGCCTAACTGCATTTTACATTTTGAATCAGATATCATTTGTGCTACTATTAGTATTATTTTCTTAGTTTTTTTCCCTTTATTTTAAATTTACTTTTTTGATATTAATTGTTTCTTTTGTTGAATCATGTAATATGGCATAGTTCTATGACGCCCAATGAATCTTTTTCTTTGAGCAGATTTAAAAAAGACTGGTATCGATTTTTTGTAGGTTTCCAATATAGATTTTAATAAGGTTTTGTTGCCATCATTGTTTGACCTTTTTTTCTTACATTTAAACTTTTTTGTGTATGCTTGAGCAGCTTCAGTTTATTTCAACATTTTGAAAACTAGCAGAAAATTTTTTAAGCTTGAGAAACTGTTATGAGGTGTTAGTTTTTTTTTCTTACTTTATTTGTCATGGATATAACTGCACCGTTACAATGTTGTTCTTAAAAGGATTCTTGAATTTCACTTAAATGTTTTTTATTTTTATTTTTCATTAAACTATTTTTACATACATCCAACTAGGCTTGTTAAGCATTTTTTAAGTCTTAAATTTTTATTGTACCGGTGAAATTTAGAAAATATAGGTTGATCTGAAAGCATTCTGCACAAGAAATATTTATATTGAATTTCATTCTTTGTTTTCTTTTCTCTTATGCATGTTCAAATATATTATTCAGACCCTTAATGATTTTTTATTACTGTCTTCACATTGGCTGATAACAACAACACCACAACAAGACTCAATCCCACTAGGTGGGGTTGACTACGTGAATCTCTTTTTTCTATTGCGCATGATCAAGTAGAAGCTTCGAAGTTTTAAATAGGGATCATCCTTTGTAATGGTTTCTTCTCATGTCTTTGGGGTTTTGCTCATTCTCTTTTAATATGTGCTAAGTTCATATAACCAATTTTTTCTGACAGGGCATTGAAAAATCTTTGCTTAATATGCTTGAACCATCAAAGACGACATTCCCCAATCTTGTCCACTATTGGAGTGTGATAACCCATGTCTAATATTTGGTACATCTCTTCAGGATCATATTGGCGGTTAAGCAAAATAATATTTAAACAACATTCAGAGCCATGCAAAATATAAGAAATATTATTCATTCAATTTAAAAATAACATTATCCAGAATATTATATATTTAATAAAAATTGGTTTCTTATAAAAATAAAAGCTAAAGTTGTATTCTTTTATTCTGCGCCACAATTCCTTAAAATATCTTTAAGCTATCTCAGTCTCTTCCAGCTATACGTCAAAACAGTGCCTGGAAAGTACTGATGCCTAGAAAGGCAATGCATTATTATAATCATTATACAACTAATTTATAAGGCAATGTACGTCTAAACAATGCCTGGAAAGTACTGATTATATTCATAAGTTTGCTTAACCTAATTATTTTGTATTCATTCTAAAGGCAGTCGTATTTCTGGTTGATATCAATTAACAATATATACAACTTATCTATTGAATGGTAGGAACTAAGGTTAGGAATTTTGAGGAAATAGAGATTGGTTGAGTAAGGGACAAACTTAACAGGTGCGTAATACAAATCAAAGCCGAAGGTGAGATCGTACCTTAGTAATTGGAGGATTTCGAGGTCGAGTGAAGAAAGAGATTGAGTGGAAGAGAAGAGAATGTCGACCGCTGGATCGTTCGGGAATCGGGTTGCGTTTCTATCGTAAACTTCCAAGGATGGTTGATCCCATCGGCTTAGAGGAAGAAGGTTAGCGTCGGTGGGTTGTCAAGTGGGGGAGAAGTATCGGAAGGTGCGTTCGGGAGCTTAGCGATTGGTGAGGAAGAGTCGTGACTTTTTGTGGGGTTAAATAGAACGTGCATACATAACGCACGTTCGCTTCTTGCGCATGAATCCCGTATATGTTATGGGAAAACCACCAATAGAGCTCGGGGTTACGGGAAGGAGTCGTCACATTAAGGATTCCCATTATGGGAGTTGTTGGCTTAATTGTCGTTTAAATACATGCATTTCGCCGACCCTTCCTATTGGAACCGTCGCCTTAATTGTTGACAATTTCTAGAAGGTAGAAGCATAATTTCTGCTCCCTTCTCTGCGATGATGGAAGAAGAACCGATGGTATTGCAGCTTAGAAAGCTAAAGTCATGCTTAATAATGGAGAATTAGTGTTCACAGCCTTCCTAAAAGAAATGCCTTTTTATTATGAAAATTTGAATAAATGAGGCAAAATAATATGAAATCTTTAATTAATAACATTAATAGTAATTATGAGTAACGAAACTTCCATCTCAGCGATAATGGGGTAGAATGAAATCCCAAAATTACCTAAAATAATAATTTAATTAATCTTTTATAGCACGTAACAGATATATGCAGGAATTTGATGAAAATGAATTTTAGCAGGAATTTGTAACTGAAAACGGAAATTCGTCGGTAATCAACAGAAATTTAACATAGCTGGGAAATTATGATCTTTCTTAAAAATGATCTAGGGTCATTACATGGAGCCACTTTAACCTTATTATGGGCAAACTTGTTTCTCATATAGGGGCTTTTGGTTTGGAGTAAAGTGGGAGTAAAGTAAATTTTTTTTGGGTTAATTTAGATTACTTGTTTTTGGTTTGAGGTAAAACGGATGAAAAACCTTTACACTATAATTTGATTTTTCATTGGTATATATAGAAACGACATAATCGAGTTACGCTCGATTCGAAAGTAACTCGAGATTACGCGAACAAGCGTAGCAGCGGAGCGGGCGGGAGGTATTCTCTGTCCACGATAAAGACTTTTTGAATCATTTGAAATTGATTTCATTCGAATCAATTTTGAACGCAATTGATTCCGTTCGAAATTGATTCGACCGATTCCAGCCAAATCAGAGGTTTACTCCTCTGTCTACTCTGAATCGTTCGAATAGATTTTGAACGAAATCGATTTCGTTCGGAATAGATTAGTTCGTAATTGATTCGAACGAAACCTAATTTTCCAATAATTTTTTTTGATTGAGGGTAATTTTGCTCCTTTAATTTACTCAAAATATCACACTCTTAAATTACTTCATTCCAAACAAAAAAACTTATATTTCTTAAAAAACTACCAAATAACAGTAAAGTAATTTGGTTGCAGTATAATCTGATTACACTGTAATCAGATTACTTTACTCTCAGATTTCTCAGATTTTCTCATGCCAAACAACCCCTTAATTTTTATGAGTATACCAATTTATCCATTTTAGCGTCCTCATCTTTATATCACTTATTATATCAAGCTTTTTTTTTGTTGGTCAACATTTAGCCTCATATAATATTGCTTTATAAAATCTTCATTTATTTTTGAGCGGGATTTTTCATTTGCACAACAATTCAAAATCACTCCTTTATTTCACCCAATTTACATAGATCCTATTTCACCATTATTTTGAATAATTGAAGGTGTTTTAACCTCTTGTTCTTCTTGATTAGATGGTCCTTAATAGTTATGTAATCAAAATTAGGGCTTCTTTGATTAAGCTTATACTCCATACATTCTAATATATATCAATTAAAAGAACGAGAACCCTTATATTCTAATGCAGCCCTCTCAAACTTGAGTTTTGTTTTAATTCATCTCTAGTCTTATCAATTAAAAAAATAACATGCACTAAAAAATATCCTCTTGAATGTGCACAATATAAACATTAATGCTTAAAGCAAAAAGATGTGAACTGCAAGAAAGCTTTAGGGGCTGTTTGGCATGAGGTAAAAGTAGCGCAAAATAAAAATTTTTCAGGTAAACTGAGATTACCGGTGTTTGACATGAAATAAAATGGGTGAAAAATTTTTACACTATATTTCAATTTTGCGTTAATATATATAAGAGGAGAGTAAACATATTACGTTTGAATCGGGCAAATTTGGAGATTATGCAGAAGCACCCAACGGAGTGGAAAGATCGTGAAACCCTGAACGTTCGTTCGATCGTTTGTACAAAAGTTGATCGAATGTTCGAACGAAATCGTTTGTTTGTTAACGAATGAAAGCTTTCGTTCATTCGTTCTAACGGAAGCTTTCATTTGAATGAACGAACACGTAATCCCTAAACGATTGTTGTTCGTCCACGATGTCATCATTTGTCCACGATTTCGCTGTTCGAGTTCATCTTCTCCCTCCACGGCTTGTTCGTTCATCCACGACTTGGCTGCTCGTCCACGACTTTGTCGTCACGAAATCGATTTAGTTTAAAATTGATCTCGAACTAAATCGATTTTGAACGAAATTAATTTAGTTCGAAAGAAATCTATTTTGAACGAAATCGATTTGGCTCAGGTATTGAAAAAAATTGAAATAGAAACAAAAAATGTTAAATTTTTTTGGGGTGTAATTTTAGTGTAAACATCACACTTTTTTATTTCAAACAATAAAATGCTAAATTTTTTGTGAAACTATCATACAACAATAAAGGAACCAGATTACACTATAATCATATTTCACTATAACCAGATTATTTTACACTCAAATTTTCCAAAATTTATCATGCAAAATAGCCCCTTAATGTAATTCAATAGTAATAAAAAAATCATTAAACAAGCCACATTGCGATTGAACTCATGTTATATTCTCATTTTACATATCTTAATAACATCAATATATGCTATACAAATACCTTCTCTTCAAAGCTCCTCAAAGAACTTCACTTAGCACTCTCATAACTTTTTCAAGATCATTAAAGATTAAATGATAATATATATTTTTTCTTTAAATTCTTCTATTAAATCTTTTGGTAAATGTATTGCTTCCATGGTAGGTCTATATGGCATAAAACCAAATTGATTATGTGAAATACGAGTATCCTTTCTCATTTTGTATTCAATTACTCGCAAAATTTCAATGTATGGCACATTAACTTAAATTTCTATAATTTGCACAATCCTTTATTATGGTATAAATGTACAACAATATCTTTTTCACTCATCTAATATCTTTTTAGCTTTCAAAATAACATTAAATATCTTGGCAATCCAAGAAATTCTCTTATTACCCATATTTCTTCCACACATTGGTAGGTTTTAATATGAATCAACCATTTTGTCAACCTTCATCTTTTAAAGGTGTTCTAAATTTAATTTGGTAACACATCAAATGAAATTATAGTTGACATTATTTTTTTAATCATTAAATTTCACATTAGCTGATTTATATAAATTTTCTAATTCTTTTTAGCACACTTTTGGTATTTGGATGGTGGGATTGTGTGTGTTTAAGCAGTGCGACTCATTTTTGTCCGGCTTGGTCACCA